>CM048747.1:397838368-399115452 GCA_026315105.1 Locusta migratoria | reverse complement strand
AAAATAGTTTCTGGCACTTTTCTGTGAAAACAATGCGTCAAGAAAGATATGTGCTACTGAAATAAACTTCCAATCACAGATATGGCATACGGCGATTAACTGTTGATTACCTCTCTCTCTCTCTCTCTCTCTCTCGCTCGCTCTCTCTCTCTCTCTCTCTCTCTCTCTCTCTCTCTCTGTGTGTGTGTGTGTGTGTGTGTGTGTGTATGTGTTTGTGTCTGTGTGTGTCTGCTCAAGTTCCGAAACAGTGTAATTGACAAATGTCGTTGCCAATAACAATAAATTTTATTTCAAATAAATGCTTGCGCAGATACTTTAATGGCTATACGATTGCGACTGATTGGTAATTTAGTGTGTCCATTGAATTATACTAGAAGAGAACTTATTCGTTGGCATCTCTAGTAGAAGACTCACGTAAATGTTAACCTGTAGCATCTGTTGAATCTTAGAAGTCACCTATACAAATATTGAGGACTACAAAAATAAGTAATCAGTCAGAACCGCTTTCACGGGTATTATCAAACATTTTGCGATGATGCGATTGACATTAAGTTTATGTTAAAAATCTGACATGTTATTCTCTGTAACAGGTAAAATATGGAATGTCAAAAAGATATTCTCAAAATAACAGAATTATTTGACGTATCAGCAAGTAAATTGAAGAATGTAGGAAATTTTTGAAACCTTGCTGCGTTGGGCGTTAAAAATTTGCACCGAACCGCTAATGAGACCTATATTTTTAGTTCCTCGTGAGTTGTAGACTTACCCACATGTTTCGCAGTCAACCCAAATTCCGAACCGGCTTATACAGACCTGAGAATTTGAATAGAGTGGAAAACATGTCCGAAAAACAAAGGTGGTTATCCCAAGCACTCACGAAAACAGGAAATCAAGGTTCGAGTCAAGGATGACACAGGTTTTCAAGTGCAGAGGCTGAAATATTGCGCCGGCCGCGGTGGCCGAGGGGACTGAGGCGCTCCAGTCACGGTCAGCACGGCCACTACGGTCGGGGATTCGAATCCCCCCTCGGTCATGGATATTTGTGCCGTCTTTAGTGTTAGCTAGTTCATAAGTAATTTGTAAGTTTAGGGAATGATGACCCCGTAGTTAAGTCCCATAAGCTCTACAAACATTTGAACATTTTTTTTTAAATATTGCAAGTTTCATTGCCGCAAAGACATGAAAAATTTCCAATAATGACGAATATAATATGTGAGCACTGAGCCAAGTGGCCATAGTGGGAATGAAACTTACTTCCGCTAAGCATCCGCAGCGCTGCTGATGTAGGATGGCTGGTTGATATCCATTGAAGAAGGGTATGTGGAGGGGGACACTTTTGACATGAAATGGAGAGAGGTTTTGTCATTTAATGAAGTAACCTTACCGCTTGGCTCGGGTACGAGGCGTAAGTGAAACAGCATTTACACGAAATACATGTATGAAACACTTAATCCATACATTATTCTTACTGTGAACTAGTTGGCTCGGCGAGTGTCGGTGGCTAAAGGCGTGGGACGGCGAAGAGGCGTTTCGCAGCGTCGGCTGTGGTTCTCTGGTTACGCTGGCGGCGTATCTGCTTATGGGCTCGTCAGTTAAACAGAGCCCGCCAGCGAAGGGAGTAGTACTATGCGTTTAAAGGCCATAAATTCTGCTCAATTACCTCGTGGCGGTGAGGTGTGATTTTTCCGTCTTCTATAAAGCGTTGTGTTATGCTACGGTCAGAGGTAGCTGCGCGGTGTGGAGATTTTGCGCCCTTGCCCTGGAGTCGAACCGGCGGTATCCACGCTGCACGTCTTCGATTGGCTGATCCTTGGACGGAGATCACAGGTGACTATCACGGCCAGACAGCAAACTATTCTGGCCAGTCATCCTGGGTGAGTACTTCGGTTGTCCGTGATCTTTTTCCGATCACTCTTACCGGCGACCAGATTCTTCCAACTTCTTTCTTCTGTCTTCAACTGTCATTGCCGGTGGCTGATAATGACTAAAGCTCCACTCCTGCTACTGTTACTGCTGCCCATAATTACGCCGGTACTGCCAATCTGACGTTAGTAACACCATCACTCTGTGTGCATCAATCTATCTGTGTCTTAGTCTCTCGTCGTCTTCTTGGCCGTTGTATTTATTTGATGGAACTGGCTAGAGGTGAACAATCTTCGGGTCGTCGTCTGCTGTCACGTTGAACAGTTTCTAGAAAGGTCGAACGTCATGTTGCTCTGGAGGCGAATACACTATGTTATTGGCTTCTGATCATATTGATCACATTGCTTCTAGATGTTCGCGACGTACACGTTTTGCAGTCTGTGCTTTCACGTGATCTCGTCGGTCGATGGCCTGATCGTTGAATCAACGATTTCCGCTCGTGAGGAGAGCGATGGACTTCTTGCCACACGTGAATACTTGGCGAGACAATGTCGTTCTGAATCCGCTGCGTTAGCCGATCGATGGACAGTCGGAATGCAGCCTAAGTCTGCTGTTTTACTGGGCCGTGTCTGGGTGAACTGATCTAAGTTCTCACTTTTACTTCACGTATTATACACTTTCATTTATTTTTAATTTTATTTCGCTAATTTATTTACACACTTTACTACACCATAACTACTGAATTTCTAAGAAATTTCATTGCTAGTAGATCACGTTCTATGTGGGAAAATAAGACATATGGTGGAACATATCGTACTCCAGTAAGAAATTGCACCAATACTGGCCAAAGGTATTCTGATTAGCTCGCCCCTCTATGATTCTTTTATTATAAATATTAGATAAAGTATTGTATAGAACTTAACATTATATTGTGTATTTAATGTGTATATGAAGCTTTGTTATGACATGTTTTGTTTATGTAATATGCTCTACTTTTAAGAAACAACGAATATCGATGTTCTAGGCAGCGCGCTACCCGCCAAAATTGGTGGTACGCGGGACCAGCACTGCCCAGTTGCAGGGAGTTCAGACGTCTCTGGCGATAACAGCTATGGCAGTCGCGCTCTTAAAATAGGTTGTTAGGCAGTGAAAAGTTCATATTATTAACTATTGTAATTACGATTCAAGTTTACGAATGTCATATGTCACTTGTTGTTTGAAGACATGTAAATAAACATTATGGAACAACTGGCATTCCGTCCTATTGAAAAAATCATATAAGCACAGTCACTAAATTTAAAATTTCCACAGCCCTTAACTTCAATAGAGGAGGATCGGTGACCTATGCGCTGCTTCTGCGTGGGGACAATAGCGGAAAAGAAGAAGCCAGGTTAGTGAAGAGAAACTTAAAAAATAAAAATGTTCAAATATTTGTAAGGCTTGTGGGACTTAACTTCGGGTTTATCATTCCCTAAACTTACAAACTATTTATGAATTAACTTTTACTAAAGACAGCACAACATCAATGCCCGAGGGGGGATTCGAACCCCCGATGGGGAACGGTCTCGGCAACGGCAACGCAGCATAGCGCCTCAATGCGCTCGACCGCTCCGCCGCGGCAAACAGAAACATTAACTGCACGCACTAACGATGCATATACTTCTACGGCCCTCAGATGTAGTGCTACGTAATTAAATCTTGCGACATTGTCACGGGAGGGTTGGTAACACCTCCAAGGGGAAGTGTCAGAGAAAGTGTTAGAGAGACAGATAACTTATGAAATTCTCTTATCACTTTTATATTACTGTGTATAAATCACTATATCTCCGACCTTGGCGTATGATCATCGTGTCGTGGCAAACCGGTCGTTTTCTCATGACTTGTAGACGCACTCTGTCGAGTACGTAATTTTTTTAACTTTATTGTTTTATGCTACATAATGATCCAATACCTATGATTAAAAGGATAGTACTAAGGTACATTTCTTTTGCAGTGTACATTTGCTTCTTTACATTCTTTACAATGATTAACATTTTAACTCGTATTCTACGTTATGTCTATTTATTGGCTATTTAGATATGTTTCTATTTCAGAGTGATAAGTGGTTAGTATGCTTGAATATGTGTTACATCTACATGTCAGATTTTCAGTTGTTATTATATGCAACCTGCAGTGTTACAGGTTGTGCCAGATTTTTATAAATCTACTTATTTCCTGTTATCCGCCGAGCTAATCCTGACGAACTTGCCCCTGGCTCTGAGCTGACCCCCTGCCTTAATGCATTTGCTTGAAGAAACCCTTCCCCAATTTTCTATTATAAATCTACTACCTACAGCCTAAGACTACAAGTACGACTAACCTACGAAGTCCGAGGACTTCTTTTTCTCCGTCCGTGTGTGCCACACCCTACCCCAGATCCAAGCCACGGCGGATTGCTGCCAGAGGCGCGCTTTCCGTGCTCGGCTGCATGGCTGGGTCTCGAGTCATGACCGGTGTTTTAATGTCTTACCTCCAGAACCGCTGAAGAGGGCAGAACGGGCCATCATCGGGCTTTTGACATAGCAGATAATAAGTTCAGTTAGGCTTTTCGCCGATGATGCTGAACTATGCCAGGAAGGCGTGAATTTGAAAAATGGTTGCTAACTGCATAGGAGCGCAATGAGTGGCTATTGACCTTTATCATAAGCAAGTTTCACGTATTTCGAATACATAGGAATACAGACAGTTTACTGTACGACTTCATATCGTTGAACAATCTCTGGAAACCGTTACATCGACAACATACCTGCGAGTAGTCATAAGGAGCGATTTGAACTACCTCACGTGTGGGTAATGTTAATGGCGAAAGAGTCCTCAACAAAGGGAGTAGCTTACAAAACTCGTTCGACAATTAGTTGAAAGTTTACTCGGCAGTGTGGAATCTGTACCGAGCAGGAATGATGCAGTAGATCCAAAGAAGAACAGCACGCTTTATTATGGGTTCACATATAAGAGCGAAAGCGTCACGGAGGTGATCGGTAAACCCCAGTAGCAGACGATGCAGGAGACGACGTGGGTTTCTGTATAAGTTTGGGAAGAATCAATGAATCAATGAATATAATTCATACTCCCATGTATATCTTGCGAAATGTTCACGAAGATAAAATGAGAGACGGCATACGGAGAGTTACCTGCAGTCGTTTTTCCGTTGAAGCACACGGAAATAGAACATAAAGAGGAAGAAATGACAGTAGTAGACGAAGTACCCATCACTAAACCCAGATAAGGTTTGCGAAGTGTGAGGATAGTGTGGATATCACGTGCCACGTTTATCGATGAACTGCTTTCAATAAATTACTCGATGCGGCGGGCTGACTGCTTTCGTGGTGACGTTGTAAGTAGAAGAGAGAAATGGTTGACATAGTGGGACACGAACAGGCCTTACAGGCTTGTTTGCCTGTGCGGATTTCTGGGAGTTTACGCAGCAACTAGAGTCACCGACCTTGTTTAGAGCTTGCGAACGGACCAGCAGACATTCATGTAAAGGTGAAATCTCCGCATGTATGAGAAGTTAAATTCTTACACAGAGTGAGAACCTGTCTAGACTCCGACACACCCTTAAGATCAATGCCACTGAGTTAACAGCTCTCTGATGGTATACCTATCACCCGAATATTAGTTTTAAAGGTGGTGGTGAATAAAAATAGTTAATGATCAAAATTGAAACAATTTTATGAAAATTCTATTACATGGAAATACTAACTATTTCACATAAAAAGTGAAGGTGACATTAGTTACAGTAACTTTAACGAAACATTTTTGAATAAAAAATTAATATGGTCCTCATAAACAATTAGCTAGAATGAAAACAGCTCAACGAAAGAGGAATGCGTCCTGTGTAGAGTCGAATATGTATAAGAGGAGAGCTAGCATCTCGACCTACTAGTCAGCTTAAATAACATTTAAAGCACAAAATCTTGACGTATTCGCACATAATCATGGTAGTCCACAAATCTTTTCATAGATATATCTGGAATAAAACTAGATAAAAAACGACTTTCGCGGGCAACTACGTACACCACAGGCCTGTTATGGCAAATAATATACATCATTCCAAAACGTAAACAAATGATATTTTCAACATGTACTTAAGTTTTCTTAAACTGATGCACCATATTCTTTTTTTATGAAGTCAATAGCATGAAAACTACAAAAGAAAAATTTTGCGATGTTACCAATGCCATTCTTTTTGTGATTTTCATGCTATTGTTTACAAAACTAATAATATGGTGTGTCAATTAAAAAAACGTAAGTTTCTATTGGAAATAATATTTGTTTACATTTTATAATGTTTTATAGGCCCAGCATTACGTTCATGTCCTTGAGTCGTTTTTACGAGAGGGAACTGGAGAACACGTTTCGCTGTCGACTGTGGGCAGATTTGTGTGTGAAAGGAAAAAAATAGAATGAGGCATTAAAGATAAGACATATCTTTATTTTTCTACATAATATTGACACATCTGTCAAATCGCTTTTTAACCTTCAAAAAGCCGTCCACGAAAGAAATCTGGGCGTTGCATACAGAAGAATCGTTGAATAGCATTGGAGTGGACACATTCGTCATCAGCTGTCCGAAAGAAGTTCAAAAACATTCCGTCTACATTTTAAGTACTAGTCACCGTTTTCTGGACGCCCAAGGACTATTGTTGCTGGTCCATGTGGAGGATGCAACCACCAGTACTGCGCGGTACTGTGCCACTCTGTCGAAATTGAAAGAGGTGATACGGAAAAAGCGGTCTAGAGGTCTCAGATCTTGTGTCCTGCTGTTGGATGACAATGCGAGACCACACTCGGCGACGGCAACGCAAAACCATAATGCGACTCTCGGTTGGGAGCGCCTACACCATCTGTTTCCGGCTTTGAAGATGACTTCGGTGGAAGATGCTTTGGGAGCAATGCTGACGTCAAACAAGCCGTTCAACTCTTCCTCTGTATGCAACGTCCTGATTTTTCCTGGACGGATTTTTGAAACTTGTCAAGCAGTACGACAAAAATAGCAATGTACTTTGAAATTATGTAGAAAAACAAGAGGTATGTCTTATCTTTAATGTCTCATTCTATGTTTTTCTTTCATACGCAACACTTCCCACAATGTACAGGATAAACTTATTTTCCAACTACCCATCGTAGATATCTACTTTTGTTTATTAATGAGTTCCTCATATATATCTATTTTTGTTCCAGAGATATTTGGTGTGTAAAAGTAGCACACCATGTATAAAGTAACACCATTCAAAAATTTCATTTCATTTGGGCCTGCAGCATTGTGTATGTCTTTTAAGGACATATTGTTAATCTATGAAAAGCCAAAATACTGCTTCACTTTATAGATGTTAAAAAACTGTTTATTATCGCAATAGGCCTATTTCGGCTCTGTGGCCATCATCAGGCTATCTGCGGACAAATATTTATGATTACAATGAGTGAAATAAAGATACTTACAATTTTAATACATTTTCTGTGACATATTATTTCAGACTCACTTCCATATAGCATCGTGGAGGTATAATTGATTATAATAACTGCAATGATTGCAGTATACATGTTCTTCAGATGGTATATATATTACGTAAATCAGGTCTTAATTCTTAACAGCTAAACTGTCAGTTTGACGTATCCTCCAGCGATGCTCTATGGTTACAGTTTGTTTATGACTGCATATAGTGTGATCTTTGATAGTGTGGTGTGATCTTTATTATTTTATGGTATTATGATGTATATCTTTGTTTTAGCTCGACTCGAAAATTTTAATAAAGTTGTCTAGATAATGTTTGTGTTGTAGTTCGGTTTGTTCATTTAAAATTTCGTCAGGGCTTTCTTTCAAATGTGTATAAATTTCTAGCTCTTCTAGGATGTTCATATGATAACCTTTTGGTGTGATATGTAATATTTCCATTGCGTCTGTAATTCGATCGGTTTCGTGATTTTCTGTTTTCAAATGATTAAAGAAAGCTGAAATATTTTTTTCGGAATTTCTTGTATGTTCTTTGTATCGAATTTCGAAAGTTCTGACAGTTTGTCCTATATAAAATTTCTGACAATCCTTACAGTTAATTTTATATATGCCTGGTAATTGGTATACTGGTATTTTTGTCTTAGTGGAATGGATTAAGGTTTTTATGTTATGTGTAGTTCTGTAGGCAAATCTGACTGTACTATTTTTTAGTAATGCGTTCAGCTCATCAGACGTTCGTCCTATATAAATGTGTGGTACGTATTTAATTTTTTGTTTTAAGGACGTATCTTTCAATAGCTTAATGTCATTTAGAATTTTATTGGGTTTGTGTTTCGTGTGTTTGTCGTATAGTTTCTTTACTATACTTGGATTAAAATCATTTTTGTGGGCTATATAGGTTAGTATTGAAAGCTCTTTATTTATAACTGTTTCTTCTAATGGTAGGTTTATTAGTCTATTGATCATAGTGTTAAAATATGCATGTTTTTGTGCTTTGGGATGGCAAGAATTTGAGTTGATAATATTATCTGAAGTTGTTGGTTTTCTATATATGTCAAATTTATGTACATTGTTCTTATTCCTAATTGTTAGGTCCAAGAAATTTATGGTTTTATCGTTTTCTGGCTCCATGGTAAATTTGATTTTAGTATGTAGGTTGTTCATTATTGTATATAGTTGTTGTATATCAGTTTGTGATCCATCTATTAATAGGAGGGTATCGTCTACATAGCGGTAATAGTATATTATTTTATTTATTATTGGGTGATTAGAGTTGAAGAATTTTTCTTCTAATGTATTTAAAAAGATATCAGCTATGGTTCCTGCTATGCTACATCCCATTGCAACTCGATCTTTTTGGGTATATATATCATTGTTGAATTCAAAGTAATTTTGTTTTAATACCAATTGTAGTAAATCAATAATTTCATAAATTCCTGTGATTGGTATTTTCCTATACTTTAGTAAGTTTTCTTCAATGATGGTTATTGTTTCCTGGATTGGTATGTTGGTATAGAGATTGGTAATGTCAAATGACACAAATTTAGCGTTTTGTGGGATTTTTATATCTTTTATTTTATTGGCTAGTGTTCTTGAATTTTTTATTGTGTATCGTTTGTTGTATGTGAAATACTTTTTAATCCATTTGTCCAACTTTTTACTAATTAAATATGTTGGACTATCTATTGAGTTAACTACAGGTCGTATAGGTATTTCAGGTATTTTATGTATTTTTGGTTGTCCATGTAGTCTGGGTATTTTTGGGTTCATACATATACATGTTCTTTTTTCTATGTCATTCATTAGTGTGTTACATCTTTTGATTACTTTTTTGGTTTCTGCTGTGAACTTGTTTGTGGGGTTTCTGTTAAGTTTGATAATATTGTTTGATGTGAAGAAGTCTTGTACTTTATGGATGTAGTCGTTTTTGTACATAATCACTAAACAATTGCCTTTATCAGATTTGGTGGCTATTGCATCATTAGCAATTAGTTTTTCATTTATGTTTTTCATTGTAGTGTGTTCTTTGTTCGTTTGTGTATTATATGTGTGTTTTTTGGTTAAAGCTTTTTCTATTAAATGTGATGCTTTGACTGTTATTTCATTTTGTTCAAGAACTGACAATTTTGCTTTGTCAATAGCTAATTTTGTTGTTGCTATAACATTTTTCATTATCCTCTTATTTGGTTTTGGCTGAATATTGTACTTTATTCCTTTCTCTAGTAACAACTGTTCATCATTTGTGAAGCTGATGTTAGTTAAATTTTTTGTTCTAGTGTAGAAATGGAATGGTGATGAATATTTTTCTGTTGCATTCATTACTGGATACTGTTTTGATATCAAATTTTGGAATTTCTTTTTATGGTTTAACCGTATTTGTTTGCTAGTGTAGTTTATAAATTTGTCTATGAAATTATATAGTTGATCAAAAATTAAAGGACTTGTGTTACTACTAAGAGCTAGGTATGCTACATACATTTCTTGATTTAAGATTTGTTTCATCTCAAACATTTCACGTATTTCGTCTTCTAGCCAGAGTCTTGCGCCGAAATTTTGGATTCTTCTGGTGAATTTAGAAGCTGTTGTAATCTTGACAGATACATGTGCTGGAATGATTTTCTTTCTGATACAGAGTTTGTTGAATCTCACACTTTCAATTAATTTTGTCATCTTGATTTTTATGCGAATAAAGCGCAGAAAATATCCCATTGTATCGTATGACATTAGCATCAATAATTTCATTTCATTTGGGCCTGCAGCATTGTGTATGTCTTTTAAGGACATATTGTTAATCTATGAAAAGCCAAAATGCTGCTTCACTTTATAGATGTTAAAAAACTGTTTATTATCGCAATAGGCCTATTTCGGCTCTGTGGCCATCATCAGGCTATCTGCGAACAAATATTTATGATTACAATGAGTGAAATAAAGATACTTACAATTTTCTAAATGACATTAAGCTATTGAAAGATACGTCCTTAAAACAAAAAATTAAATACGTACCACACATTTATATAGGACGAACGTCTGATGAGCTGAACGCATTACTAAAAAATAGTACAGTCAGATTTGCCTACAGAACTACACATAACATAAAAACCTTAATCCATTCCACTAAGACAAAAATACCAGTATACCAATTACCAGGCATATATAAAATTAACTGTAAGGATTGTCAGAAATTTTATATAGGACAAACTGGCAGAACTTTCGAAATTCGATACAAAGAACATACAAGAAATTCCGAAAAAAATATTTCAGCTTTCTTTAATCATTTGAAAACAGAAAATCACGAAACCGATCGAATTACAGACGCAATGGAAATATTACATATCACACCAAAAGGTTATCATATGAACATCCTAGAAGAGCTAGAAATTTATACACATTTGAAAGAAAGCCCTGACGAAATTTTAAATGAACAAACCGAACTACAACACAAACATTATCTAGACAACTTTATTAAAATTTTCGAGTCGAGCTAAAACAAAGATATACATCATAATACCATAAAATAATAAAGATCACACCACACTATCAAAGATCACACTATATGCAGTCATAAACAAACTGTAACCATAGAGCATCGCTGGAGGATACGTCAAACTGACAGTTTTGCTGTTAAGAATTAAGACCTGATTTACGTAATATATATATACCATCTGAAGAACATGTATACTGCAATCATTGCAGTCATTATAATCAATTATACCTCCACGATGCTATATGGAAGTGAGTCTGAAATAATATGTCACAGAAAATGTATTAAAATTGTAAGTATCTTTATTTCACTCATTGTAATCATAAATATTTGTCCGCAGATAGCCTGATGATGGCCACAGAGCCGAAATAGGCCTATTGCGATAATAAACAGTTTTTTAACATCTGTAAAGTGGAACAGTATTTTTGCTTTTCATAGATTAACAACCTTTCAAAAACTCATGTCGTATTATATGACACATAGAATAATGTCATCTGACATGGCGTTTCTCGTTTCGTGCAATGTACCACTACACGTCATAGAAGTTCAGTATTCGTGTGTCTCAATTCAGATACACTTCCTATTACCGATGCACTCCACTCGAGGACGCACTGCGCTATGACAGGTTTAGTCGCGAAATAGGTCGAATACATCAAGATGTCTTCTGTTTAAATGTTTATGAAATTGCCATAGCAGTTGAGAATCTAGTTCTCCTCTTTTACACATATTGCTCTTCCACGATATTTACCCGCCCGATACCACCTGTGGTCGATCGAAGCACTCCGTTGGCCTCACCGCGGGTAGT
The DNA here is from genome assembly GCA_026315105.1 of Locusta migratoria. Taxonomy (NCBI): domain Eukaryota; kingdom Metazoa; phylum Arthropoda; class Insecta; order Orthoptera; family Acrididae; genus Locusta; species Locusta migratoria. The sequence continues at coordinate 399,103,809 of CM048747.1, read as the reverse complement.
CGAGAGTCCAGATGCACCGCCAACAGGCAGCCCAAGCCACGATGTGCCTGCAAGATCCCGATGCTCGTACACAGGGCCTGAATATGGCATAATGGAATGCCGAAATTGGTAGCTAATGTTTCAGTAAAACTTAATGGCTGTTGGTAAACATGTTTCCTACGTAATCTCGACCAGCCGCAGTCCCAGGTCCACCGTCAATGATGAATTCAATAAGACTCAACAGTCATTGGACATCAGGTGAGAGGAGAATGGAGCATTCTGTGGAACTCACAGACTTCGAATGTGGTCAGGTCATTGGGTGTCACTTGTATCAGAAGTCAGTATACGAGATTTCCACACTCCCAAACATCCGTTGATCCACTGTTTCTGATGTGGTAGTGAAGTGGACACGTGAAGAGACAGGTACAGTACGAAAGCATACAGGCCGACCTCGTCTGTGGACCGACAGAGACCGCTGACAGTTGAAGATAGTCATACAGTGTAATAGGCAGGCATCTATTCAGACTATCATACAGGAGTTCCAAACTGCATCAGGATCCACACCAAGTAGTATAACGGGCGGGAGGTAAGAAAACGAGTGGATGCTCATAACTCTTCGCTTCCACAGTGTCGTATACGACACACGAAACTAGTGATATTTGTCTGCATGCAGAACCCATGTTGTTGTTGTTGTGGTCTTCAGTCCGGAGACTGGTTTGATGCAGCTCTCCACAATACCCTATCCTGAGCAAGCCTCTTCATCTCCACATAAGAACGGCAACCTACATCTGTCTGAATCTGCTTACTGTATCCATCTCTTGGTCTTCCTCTGCGATTTTTACCTCACACACTTCCCTCTAATGCTAAATTCACAATTCCTTGATGTCTAAGAATGTGTCCCACCAATCTATCCCTTCTTTTAGTCAAGGTATGCCAGAAATTTCTTTTCTCCCCAATTCTGTTCAGTACCTCCTAATTAGTTACGCGATCCACCCACCTAATCTTCAGCATTCTTCTGTAGCACCATATTTCAAAAGGCTCAATCCTCTTCCTGTCCGCACTGTTTATCTTCCATGTCTCACTCCCAAACAAGGCAACACTCCATACAAATGCCATCAGAAAGGACTTCCTTAGGCTTAAATCAATATTCGATGTTAACAAATTTCTCTTTTTCAAAAACGCTTTTCTACCCATTACCATTCTGCATTTTATATCCTCTGTACTGCGACCATCATTTGTTATTTTACTGCCCAAGTACCAAAACTCATCTACCTCCTTTATTGCTTCGTTTCCCAATCTAATTCCTTCAGCATCACCTGATTTTCTTACACTGCACTCCATTACCCTAGTTTTACTCTTGTTAATGTTCATCTTCTATGCACCTTTCAGCACACTGTCCATTCCGTTCAATTGCTCTTCCAGGTCATTTGCTGTATCTGACAGAATTACTATGTCGTCGGCAAAACGCAATGTTCTTAATTCTTCACCCTGAACTTTAATTCCTTCACCAAATTTCTCATTGCTTTCCTTTATAAGTTGTTCAATGTACTAATTGAATAACATTGGAGAAAGGCTACAACCCTGTCTCACTCCCTTCCCAACCACTGCATCCCTTTCATGCCCTTCAACTCTGACAACCCCTGTCTTGTTTTTGTACAAGTTGTAAATAACCTTACGTTCCCTATATTTTACTCCTGCTTGCTTCAGAACTTTAAAGAGTTTATTCCAATCAACATTGTCAGAAGCCTTCCCAAATCTACAAAAGCTAGAAATGTAGGTTTGCCTTTTCTTAATCTATCTTCTAGGATAAGCCGTAAAGTGAGTATTGCCTCCCGAGTTCCTACATTTCTCCTGAACCCAAACTGATCTTCCCCGAGGTCGGCTTCTACCAGTTTTCCATCCTTCTGTATATAATTCGTGTTAATATTTTGCAACCGTGACTTATTAAACTGATGGTTCTGTAGTTTTCACACCTGTCTGCACCTGCTTTCAAATCAAATGTTTGTTAAGCTTATGGGACTTAACTACGGGGTCATCAGTCCCTAAACTTACAAACTACTTATGAACTACTTAAGAACTAGGACGGCACAAATATCCATGCCCGAGATGGGATTCGAACCCCCGACCGTAGTGGCCATGCAGACCGTGACTGAAGCGCCTCAGTCTCCTCGGCCACCGCGGCCGGTTGCACGTACTTTCTTTGGAATGGGGATTATAACATTTTTCTTAAAGTCTGAGGGTACTTCGCCTGTCTCATACATCTTACACACCAGGTGAAACAAGTTTATCATGGCTGGTCCTCCCAGAGACTTCAGTAGCTCTAAAGGGAATATCATCTACTCCAGGGGCCTTGTTTCGACTTAGGTCTTTCAGGGCTCTGTCAAATTCTTCTCTCTGTACAGTATCTCCTATTTCATCTTCATCTACATCCTCTTCCCTTCCTACAATATTGTCTCGAAGTTCATTTCCTTTGTAGAGCCCCTCTATATACTCTTTCCACCTTTCAGCTTTCCCTTCTTTGCTGAGAACCGGTTTTTCGTCCGTGTCCTTGATATCCATAGAGCTGTTTTTCTTATCTCCAAATGTTTCTTTTATTTTCCTGTAGGCTGTATCTATTTTTCCCTTATTTATACATTCTTCTACATCCTTGCATTTGCCTTCTAGCCACTCCTGCTTAGCCATTTTGCACTTCCTGTCAATCTCATTTCTTAGTCGTCTGTACTCCATTTTGCCTGTTTCATTTACTGCACTTTTATATTTTCTCCTTTCATCAATTAAATTTAGTATCTCCTGTGATATCCAAGGATTTTTTGTAGGTCTTGCCTTCCTACCTATTTTGTCCTCTGCTGCCTTCACTATTTTATCTCTCAATTTTACCCATTCCTCCTCTACTGTTTTATTTTCCCTTGTTTCTGTCAATTGTTTCCTAAAGCTCCCTCTGCTTAAGAACTTCAGGTTCCTTCAATTTATCCAGGTCCCATCTCCTTATTTTCCTACCTTTTTGTAGTTTCTTCAGTTTCAGCCTACAGTTCATAACCAACAAGTTATGGTCAGAGTCTATATCTCCCCCTGGGTATGTCTTACACTGTAAAACCTGGTTCCGAAATCTATGTCTTACCATTATAAAATCTATCTGGTATCTCCCGGGTCTCCTGGTCTCTTCCACGTATACAACCTTCTTTTGTGATTCTTAAACCACGTGTTTGTTATAACTATATTATGTTCCGTGCAGAATTCTACCAGGTGGTTTCCTCTTTCATTCCTTTTGCCCAGACCATAGTCACCTACTATCTTCCCTTCCCTTCCTTGTCCTACTACCGAATTCCAGTCTCCCATAACAATTAAGTTTTCCTCTCCCTTAATTGTCTGAATAATTTCCTTTAGCTCCTCATATATTTCTTCAATTTCCTCTTCATCTGCAGAGCTAGTTGGCATATATACCTGTACTACTGTTGTCGGTGTTGGCTTCGTATCTATCTTGACAATGATAATGCGATCACTGTACTGGTCATAGTAGTTTACCCGCGTTCCTATTTTCTTATTCATTATCAATCCTACTCCTGTGATACCCCCAATTGATTTTGTATTTATAATCCTGTACTCACCCGACCAGAAATCTTGTTCATCCTGCCACCGAACTTCACTAATCCCCACTATATCTAACTTCAACCTATCCATTTCCCTTTTTAAATTTTCTAACATTCCACGCTCCGACACGTAGAATGCCAGTATTGTCTTTCCTGATGATCACATCCTCCTGAGTAGTCCCCGCCCGGAGATCCGAATGGGGGACTATTTTACCTCCGGAATATTTTACCCGAAAGCATGCCATCATCATATTTTCATACAATAGAGCTGCATGTCCTCGGGAAAAGTAACGGCTGTAGTTTCCCCTAGCTTTCAGCCGTTCGCAGTAGCTGTGTGGCAAAGCCACATTAGCTGATGTTACAAGGCCAGCTCAGTCAATCATCCAGACTGTTGCCCCTGTAACTACTGAAAAGGCTGCTGCCCCTCTTCAGGAACCACACGTTTGTCTGGCCTCTCCACAGATACCCCTCCGCTGTGGTTGCACCTACGGTACGGCTATCTGTATCGTTGAGGTACGGAAGCCACCCCACCTCGGCAACGTCTGTGGTTCATGGGAGTGAGAACCCATGTAACCCCAAATATATATGCGCATGTACTTTCCAGACCACCCGCCAGGTGTCGCCAACTACCACAAATTTCAGCGACCTGCTTGTCATATGTTGACTCCAGACACTGCCTGCTGAACGTCTTCAATAGAAGAACGGCAAAACGATGTAACGATTCTGTAAGTGTTCGTTCTTTTACATTTAGTCAAGTCCTATCTATCTTGCTCGATGCAGTTTTATTCTCAACAGTCCGATAGTATAATTCTAGCCCCTTGTGGGACCAAGATATTACTTTCCAAGATTTTGTTGCATGAATTTCATGTTTGTACCGTATATGACACATTGGATTTGTACCTCATAAAAATGTGTGACCTTATATAAATATTCAGCAGTAGTCTGCTATAGGTTTTAGGACATTTTGCCTGTTACTGAGTAATAATAGGTAATTTATCTATAATAATAACAAATACATTACCTGCAGGTTGTACCATTTACATGGACAGGTACTTTACATCCATTGAGGTGTTGGACTGTTTCCATTCTGAGCAAGGCTTTCAGGCTACTGTAACAATACAACTTAGAAGAATTATAGAGAAGAGTAAGCTCCAGTCTGACAAGCCGTGGTGGAATAGACAAATCCGTGCAAGGAGATGGACAGTTTTCTATTGCTAAATGGTATGAAAACAAACCAGTAGTCCTTGTACCATCTTCAGAAGGTAAATTGCCTATGTGGCAATGCAAATCAGATAGATAGTATATCAGCATCAACAGACCCCATATCGTTGAAAGACACAATGAAATAATGAGAGGTGTTGATTTATTAGATCGTATCATTGTAGGGAAACTATAAAAACTAGGAAGTGGACACACCGCTTAATATTACATTTTGCTGATTTTGCACGTGCTGCTTCATGGATTGAATATAGAATGGATCGCACTGCTCTGAAAATGAAGAGCAGACAAGTACAAGATTCAGATGTCAGAGTAGCTGTTCCATGCGCAAGAGGAGGAAGAACATGATAACACAGGAGATAATAGTGAAGAAAATATTTATACAGTATCCAGCCCTTCAAAAAAAAAAAAAAAAAAAAAAAAAAAAAAAAGAGAGAGCGAAATTCCCTGTGGCACATCCATGTCAACCAAAAAGGAAGAGAGGAAATTGTCTATGATGACAAGAATCATTGTTGCTGATTTCCATCCTGTTAAAGTGTTAGAATGAGAGCTTACCGCAAGGACTGTCATGTCCACTTGTATCTTGAGAAAGAAAGAAACCATATGATGTAAGCAACAAGTTTTGTGTGTCACAGATAATTGTTTTTGTAGATGTAGACAGTGATTTTGTAAGTAACATTATGTATGAATAATTTCATTGCTCTTGTTTTATTTTCATTAAAAGTTAACAAAAACATAAAATAATTGTGTTACACAACTTAAGTTTTATAATTTGTTTTCCCTCAGTGCCAATGTGGCGTATATGACACATCGGTTATTGGCAAATTTATCCTACAATATTTGAAAACAAATATCTTTTCTTAACCTTATTGGTCAGGTGATAAACTGTTGTAGTAATAATGGATAACAAATTTTTCTGATAGTGAATCTGAAGAGGATAAGAGACACATCAAGCTGGTCAATGCCAAACGACACCTCACTTGGTGTAAGGAGTGTCAACGTTGGACGACTGAAACGTGGAAAAACGTTGAGTGGAATGACGAATCACGGTACACAATGTGGCGATCCTATGGCAGGATGTGAGTATGGCGAATGCCTGGGAAATGTCATCTGCTTTTATTTTGTTTTTGTTTGTTTTTTGTATAGCTTGGGGTCATCAGTCCCTAAACTTACAAACTACTTATCAACTAGCTTATCCTAAGGACGGCACAAATATCCATGCCCGAGGGGGGGATTCGAACCCCCGACCGCAGTGGCCGTGCAGACCGTGACTGAAGCGTCTCAGTCCCCTCGGCCACCGCGGCCGGCAATGTCATCTGCCAGCGGGTGAGTGTGTGTAGTGCCAACAGCAAAATTCAGAGGCGGTGCTGTTATGGTGTGGTTTTTTTTCATGGAGGGGGCTTTCACCCCTTTATATTTTTATCTGGCACTACAGGCTTACATTGATGTTTTAAGCACATTATTGCGTCTCACTGTTGAAGAATGATTCAAGGATGGCTATTGCATCTTTCAACAAGATGGAGTACCTGTTCATAATGCACGGCCATTGGCTACAAGACAATAACATCCCTGTAATGGACTGGCCTGCATAGTCCTGACTTGAATCGTATAGCTTTCGGATCTTTTGGAACGCTTATTTCGTACCAGGCCTCAACAACTTACATAGATACCTCTCCTCAGTGCAGCACTCCGTGAACAATGGTCTGCCATTCCCCAAGAAACCTTCCAGCGCCTGATTGAATGTATGCCTACTAGAGTGGAAGCTGTGATCGAGGCTAAGTTGCGCCAACACCGTATTGAATTCCCACATTACCGACGGAGGGTGCCATGAACCTGTAAATCATTTTCAGCCAGGTGTCCGGATACTTTTGGTCACATAGTGTAGCTCTAGTTTGAATAAGTAGTCAAAGCATCCAACTCTGAAAAAATAACTTCTGTGGCTATTATTGGCTTTTTGTTTCTTTTCTTTTTTCTATAGACTGCTACAGTCGCAGCTTCCATTCTGTCTTATCTCCTTCTTCTTTTAGTACCATTCTTTAACCAGAACGCCCTATTTGATCGTCGGCAACGTTATTTAATCTTCTTCTGGTTCCATATACTATTCAGAAATATCTACTATTTCACATTTATTTTCTTCTTATGTTTGTTGATACACCTCTTATTTTTACAGACAGTAAATATAATCCAACTGCACAATGGACACTTCCATGCATTGGGTTAAGTTGCCAAAGGCGAATGCTAAATATTTTTCATATTTTCTCAATAACGGCAGAATGTTTCTATCTATGAAAACAAAGTTAAGTAAATGTAGTGACAGGAATAACGGTTTTATTTTATGGTGAAAATAATTAATTTCTGCCACTTTCGCCGCTAATTTAGGATACTTCGTTCTTTTTTTCACTTGTTCGGTTGTATTTCATTGCCAAATTACGTATTTTGCGTTTTAAGTTATTTATTTCCAACTTAATTGCAATTTATACCGATTTACCTATACTTTTTTGACCAAATCTGTAATTTTTCATACATGAATTGTAATATTTTGCCATTTCGATGTACTGTATTTGGAAGTATATTGTTACTTTTTGAAAATTTGGTTATATTTTTAGAATATTGATGCGTATTTTAGCCAATTATTGCTAATTTTCTTTTTTTGTTTTTAGTACTGAAAATTTACTCTTTTCTGTTATTGCCTCTTCTTTTACGATCTTCAGTAATTTATTTTCCGTTAGGGTTTCTTTGAAAAATTTAATTTTATCTTTTGCAGAACAATTTTTTTGGCAAAATTCCTGTTACTTTTGGACACGCTCTTGCCTTTTTTACCTTATTCGCTTGATTTTTCTGTAAGGTTTGATATATGTTTACCAAATTACGATTTTTTATGCCACGTTATGTGTTCAAAATTGTCAAATGTTTGAAATGCTTGCGAGACTTCATGCGAGGTCATCATTCCCTAAACTTACAAACTACTTATGAACTACCTTATACTAAAGACAGCACAAACATCCATGCCCGAGGGGGGATTCGTACCCACGACGGGGAACGGACTTTATGTGTTATTTTTATTCCATATCCACTATTTTTACTATTTTATTGATAATTGCGAAGTTTTGCCTGTTTATTGTAAAATTCGATTTGCTTGGTCCTGTGTTAGGTATTTTAATTGCTAATTTTAGAGTTGTTTAGCACCAAATTCGGTGTCACAAGAGATTCCTCATTTGGAAATGGAAGTTGAAGCATAGTTTCAACATTCGGTTAGAATTACATCGCTTTATACCGTCTTCCTTCGTCAGATGTATATAATTTTTAATAGTAAGAAAGCGCAAATTTCGTTATTTCTTAAGAACAACCCATTTCTGAAATTTAGCAAAGATCCTCAAATAAAATGTAAAGCAGTCAACAATCCGAAGATCGGTTTGAAAACCGCGGCGCTTTAGTATGTCCTGTTTGGTGGTGGTATGCCGTTGCCTTCCTCCGACCTTCTAACTGACTTACCCAGTCAGTTATAGAGGGACATACAGTTTAATGTGGGTTCCGAACCACGGTGCTATTCGGTATTTTTCACATGAGCAATACTGCCAGAGGTGAAAGAAGTGGAAAGTGACAGATAAAAGTCCTAGGAACTGGCGGGGATCGAATCCGCGACCTTTGGCTGTTGGCACTCTACCACTGTGCAACCGAGGCGCACGATTATCTCATCCTCAAATATCCTCTTATTTTTCACAAATTCCTGAAATTCACTTGTCCCTGAAGATAGGAAAATGCACCAAGAGAATACAAGGCATGAGGGGTAGTGCGATACGACAGTCGCACAGATGACGTAACGAGGTGGATGCACCAGCGCTGGACTGTCGGCTGGAAGGAATCGATGAGTGGCGCACGTGCCGTCGCGTTCTCAGACCTGGAGGGTGGAGACCTGGCCGTCCCACCCCGCTATCCACTTGCGGCAGGAGTGCCGATAAAGCCAATCACGCCGAAATATTTTGGCGGCTGCGCGACGAAATTGAATCGCATTGTTCAGGTGTTGACGGCGAGATGGAGGACGCGCCTGCCGCCAGATAGCAGATAGCGGGGGGGGGGGGGGGGGGGTGTAGGGGGAGGGGGGAGCCATGTCCACAGCGCGGTGCCGGGTTATTCAGGGCTCTGCGGGGGAGCTCGGTCGAGTCACTTGAACAGCGCCGCACCCAGTAGTTTCGATGACAGGGGAGGCAGCTGTCAGGAATAGAGCGAGTCTCGACAGCAAGCTGGCGTATCTGTCAACAGAAAAGGAAAAAGGACTTGAAACATGAACATCTCGCTTTTTTATTTTCCTATCAGCACTAGCTGCACCAGGCCATGCGTTGCTACGGCTCGTTTCAGTCGCATAGAAAAGAAAGAAGGCAACACACTGGTTTATAACATATGTAATATGATAATGCTTTCTGAATGGGAACTGGATTATCATGAATCACTCCTGGCTCCCCTAGTCTCTGTGCCCCTTTATCTGCCTCTCTCCTCATTCGTCTTTGTCTCTGCTCTCTCTGTGTATCTCGTCCTTCCACCCCCTTAATATCCATCTGTTCATCTCCTAATACCTCCCTTCGTCCATTCCACTCCTCTTTCCCCTGTGTATATCCTCCTCCTCCAATCAAATGTTCAAATGTTTGTTGAACTTAAGGGACTTAACTGTGGGGTCATCAGTCCCTAAACTTACAAACTACTTATGAACTGCCTTATACTAAAGACGACACATACATTCATTCCCGAGGAGCGATTCAAAACCCCGACTGCGGACGGCCGCGCGCACCTTAACACGGCGCTCCAATACGCGCGGCTAATTTGCCACAGCCCTCCTCCTCCACCTCCTCCATCTCATCCTCTTCCTGTTCATTTCCTAGTCCTGCACTCTCCATCATTCTTCTCCCGGCTCTTTATATCCGCTAACATTTCTGTCTCAATGTAGATCCTACAATCATTGTATACTAAATGTATAGAAACCAACAATCGTAACAATATTGATTTTATTATTTGGCAACTCATTAGTGCCATCTTCAAGCTATCAAGACATCCATGATGAAAATGTGCTCTATACGGCTGAATTAAACTGGATTGACTACTTCCATGTGGATGCGTGAGCACTATCCACAAACAAGACGTATATGTGGATTGTGCACACGCATCCACATTGAAGCCGCGGAGGCCACGTGACGGAGCATGGTGGTAATTGAGCACAGTAGGATACAGTGGCGTCTTATCGCGCAGAGTAATTCTAGGAACAGATGAAATTTCGAAAAATATTTGTTTTTCTTTTTAATTTAGTGGAAATCGCGGAATCATGTGCTTCCCACGGTAAATCTTGTTGCTTAGTTTAGTATGGTAAGGAAGGAGCTCCAGTTATGCTTGTGTGACTAAGCCACACGTGTAGATTCCCCTTATAATATATTTCATATGGTGTGTGTGTGTTTGAATTTTTGGGATTCTGTAAGCTTTGAGCGGTAGATACCGTAGCGTGTCTCATGTATTGCATTAAAATCTGCAGTTTAATAACGGCCATCCTCTTTGCTTAACCATTTCTTATCCCTTAGCTAGCTAAAACTGGAGTGGTTAGTGCATGCACGGTGAAAGTGTTTGATGAGCGAGTGCGTCTGTAAAGAGGGATATCCTTATTCGTCCAATAAATCCTTTTTAACTCTCGTTTTCCATGCAGTGTGGCGTGAAACTTGGTGAAAATTTATACGTTTAGGAGACCAGTCTATTAGTTAATTAATATTAGAGCCTGTGGCTCAAAATGTTTGTCTTCTCTGCAACTTGTGTTCACAATCCTTACCTTTTTTTTTCTTTTTTTGTAAATTTAATTTGTCTAAGGGTAGCGGTTTTATTTGCATATTATCAGAAAATAAAAAACTTGTACTGAATTAGTCTGACTTCCACCACTCGTTTAAATTTAACAGAAAGTAACTAATATCGGATGAGTGATTACGCAGGTAGAAGCTAAATTATGGGCGGTTGTCATAGTTTACCCCAACTCTGTATTGAAGGTTGTGACAATTGATTAAATACACGGGTTCGTGTTATCCGTTGTGCAATCTATTTTCTAACAAATTTTTCGGTTTGAGGCCTTTGATTAATTCATATATAAATAAAGAAACCCGGCAGTCAGCTGTCACAGCATTCGGACCGAGCATGAACCATTTGCTTTTATTGGCAATGCCCCATGTCAGCGTTATTATCTGGCAAATCATATACCGTAGTAGTAAGTAACAAGACCAAATCAAAATCTTTTAAAGACGAGGGTAACTATGCAACGCTTCAGCCATCTCTCATGTTAAACATAGCTTCTTGTAACAATTGTTTTCTCAATACTTTAATCTGCAGTAACCTAGTTGTAATTGCGGCTAATAGATGGCACTACTGAGGTAACGTCTACCTGTTCACGACTCCATTTAGCACAAACCAGTCTGATACCTCCGTGCAGGAGTCGAGCCCATAGTGGCTAGCTCTTTATAAATGTTTATATATACAGGCTGTGCCAGCTATCTTGTCCTTCAAAATATCTCAGGAACAATAACAGCTATTGCAGAACGACTTTCACCGGTATCAATGTACAGCTGGGGCCCATGAATGTACATATTTGGAAACATTCTAAAACGAAAGCAAATGTGTTTTTTAGCACAAACTTATGTTTTTTTTTTGTTTTTTTTTTTTTAAATTGACACCCTATATTTTTCTTCAGTAATCCATAGCATGACGAATCACATAAACAATGGCGTTGATTGCATCGCAATATTCCAATTACATCCCGAGATACTGCGACGCTTGAAAAACTCGAAATGCGCTACTAGCGCACGTCCTGAGGCTCAGGCGTGAACCCCATGCTGCCCGTAATCGCAATGTGACTGACATGCGTAATCGCTCTTCCAGGTCCGAAACGAATAATACGGTCTGCTGCCATCTTGCATTAAAGTCGTACATTCCAGCACGTATTTATCCCATAGGCTAGGGGTGATGCGGTTCTGTAACATATCTGTGCACCGCAATGTTAGTCACAAAGTTAACTTCACTTATCATTAATCCGTTACTAAAACGGTAATGCCATTCAACGTTAAAACTTTACTTTACTGTAGATCTAGCGCAAGTGAGAGTGAATCATTCACTCATAATAGTAAAATTCATGTTGATGGTTTTAGTGAAACGAGCAAGTGGGAACCATTATGTGCTTATGAGAGTTGATGGCAGCAGACGGTATTATTCGTTTCGGATCTCTTGATAAGTATGGAAGCGCGATTACGCATGTCAATCACATCACGATTACGGACAGCATGGGGTTCACGCCTGAGCCTGAGGACGTGCTCTAGCAGCGCATTTCGGGTTTTTCAAGCGTCAACTTCGCGTCGTAATATCTAGGGATGTAATTGGAATGTTGCGATGCAATCAACGCCATTGTTTATGTGATTTGTCATGCTATCGATTGCTGAAGAAAAAATATAGGGTGTCCATTTAAAAAAACATAAGTTTGAGTTAAAAAACACATTTGCTTTCGTTTTAGAATGTTTCCAAATATGTACATTCATGGGCCCCAGCCGTACATTGATACCAGTGAAAGTCGTTTTTCAATAGTTGTTATTGTTCCAGAGGTATTTTGTGTGGACAAGATAGCTGGGACACTGTAGGTGAAGTGTTGCTCCAACAGGATAATAGTCGCCCAGGAATTGCGTGTAAAACACTGCAATTATTCAAATGTTTGTATAATTATTGGACCTAACGGCAGTGGTCGTCGGTCCCTAAACTAACCAACTACTTATACTAAGAACAACACAAACGCCCATGCCCGAACAAGGACTTGAACCTCTGACGTGGAACGGCTGCGAGCACCGTAGCAGGTAAAACTCTACAAGTGGAGCAGCAACTTCACTGGCCAATCGAGAAAATGTGGACATGGGACAACTACTGACACGTTCGCCTCGTCAACTCACACCTCCAGTAGAAGTACGTGAACAGGTGGAACAGGCGTATAATAATCTATCCTAAGACGATTTCACCGACCTCATGATCGAATGGATGCCGGACAATTGCCTAAATTGATTGCCATCAGTGATGGCTACGTAATGTACAAATATGGGTGTTATAGCATGGATCGACACGGCTTGAGCGATAAATGTCATTATCATGTTATCCAACACATTATTTCAAAAATAAATTTTGAGAGAAATGTAAAATTACGAGGGTGTACTACAGTAATTCTTGTATCAGGCTATTCAAAAAAAAAAAAAAATGTTCAAATGTTTGTAAAGCTTATGGGACTTAACTACGGGGTCTTCAGTCCCTAAACTTACAAACTACTTATGAACTACTTACGAACTAGGAGGGCACAAATATCCATTCCCGAGGGGGGATTCGAACCCCCGACCGTAGTGGCCGAGCAGACCGTGACTGAAGCGCCTCAGTCTCCTCGGCCACCGCGGCCGGCTCAGGCTATTCAACGGAAAAAAGTCAAATGTTTATAAATGTATTGGACGTAACTACTTGGTTATTAGTCTGTAGCTTACAAACAACTTAAACTAAGTTAAAGTAACCTAAGACACCACATAAACTCATGCCCGAGGGAGGACTCGAACCTCCACCGGCGAACGGCCGAATGCACCCTCAGTGCGCACGGCCATTTCGCCGCTGCTATCCGGCTGTTATGTTAGTTCCATATGAATACATAAATTCTCCTAAGACGTCTTCGTGATCTGAAATATTTCTTTGAGAGTTATTACACTTAATTACTACAGAAGATCTGTCTTTCATCAATAAAAGTTAAACAATTTATTTGCACTAGTTTTAAGAGTCATTATACTTAATTACTTTATAACAGCTCCCTCTCTGTTTTAAAATGAAAGTTATAGAAATTATTTAAATTTTTTCCTAATAAACATTCTTTTGTAATAAAAAAGTTGCGTGTCAATTTCTGAAGTTCCTGCCGCTGTGAAGTGGCCGAGGTTCCAAGGAGCCTAGCTGCGGAGCGCTCCGCTACTCCCCGTCGGAGGTTCCAGTCCTCCCTTGGGCATGGGTGTACTTTTTTTTACCTTAGCGTAAGTAAGTTTGAGTAATGAAAATTCCAGGTCACTGCTTACATTTTATTCAATAGTGCTACAGCTGTTTCAACATTGTCATTATCGAGCGCCTGCGTATATAAGATTTACATTAATTAATTACAAATCAAATAATACGAAAATATACATAAAAATTTTGTTATAATTTTCCTTATAACTTACGTCTACGATGTTTGGACGTTATATGCTAACATGTGGCGTGACTTTTGTATAAATTGTATTCAAATATTCACGTATTTCGCAGTTGAATGCGTTTTTTAGCTGCCAGGTTTTATGCAGCCTGTTGCGCAAAACGTTAAATCAAAGAAAAATTTTATATTTTGCGTAATTAACAACAACTCTCCCAAAGATGTTTACATACATATAGTAATCGACTCAGTTATCAGAGACTTTTTAACGTTGACATTCGTCAGAGAGGCTTATTTCTTTTTTACCTACCTCTGGTCATTCAGCATATCTCTGCTTCTCCGTCTTCTTCATCGATAAAGTCAATAAAATTAACTAGATGATTTTTATGTTTGAAATCAGTGTGTTCAATAAGTATTTCATTCGGAATTATTTGATTTGCAATTAAATAATGTAATCTCTATATATAAAAGGAAGTGTCCCGATTGACTGACTGACTGATTGACTGACTGACTGACTCATCATCGCCCAGCCCAAACCACTGAAGATAGAAACTTGAAATTTGTGGAGAATGTTCATCTTACTCTGTAGGCGTCATTTAAGAATCGATTTTTCGATTTTCCGTCCGTAAGGGGGTGAAATAAGGAATGAAATGTTTTTTGAAAATACGTAGCAATTTTAGGCAATTTTGAAGCTAGAACTACAAAATTTTTTTAATTTTAATTCAGGGTTCGAATTTGAAAGACACTTTTTCGGCGTTTTTTGAAATTCGAAAAATAAGGGGGTAAAATAGGTGACGCAAACAATTGATTTTCAAAAGTATGTTGCTGTTAACTCAAATTTTACGCTACAACTACGAAACTTCTGATATGGAATCTTGTCAGAATTAAAAACCCATGATTTTTAGTATTTTTGGAAATTCAACAAGTAAGGGGGTTAAATAGAGGATCAAAAATTCTTTTTGAAAACACTTTGCTATTGATACAATTTTCAAGCTAGAGCTGCAAAAATTGATATTTGTATAGTTGGTTAGACGTTAAAAATTACGTGTTTCGGTATTTTTGGAAATTCAAACAGCAAGGGGGTTAAATTGGAGAGGGGGCGTTTTTCGGAAATCTTTTGCGATTTTGAAGTTAAAATTACAAATTTTCGGATTTGGATTCAGGGTTCAAATTTAAAAGACACGTGTTTCGGTATTTTTGGAAATTCGACCAGTAAGGGGGTGAAATACGATATGCAAAAATTGATTTCCAAAAATATGGTGCTGTTAACTCAAATTTCAAGCTATAACTACGAAACTTAAGACATGGATTCTTCATCAGGATTAAAAAGAAACAACTGATGCAGACCAACCAGCCTACGCATGTGAAGCAGCGTGGGTTAAGCTAGTTCTTATATAAGCAAACGCTTGGTAATGACAGAATGTTCAAACAGCTGTACCGCTGTTGAATAAAATATAAGCAGTGATCCGGAACTTTTATTACAATGTCAGTCAACGACATTTATGACACTGCAGGCCCAACAATCAGGACGTTATTTTAAGTTGTAAACCCTAGCGACTGATGACCAGAGAAGTCCCATAGTCCGATGTTCCTGCATAGAGGAGAATTATAGTAAGAGGAATAAAGACGAAACTCATGGGGAGATTGCATTTTAGCATGTCACGCGTGTGAGGGTCAGTACTGTTTCCGCACTCTGACCTGACGTCACTTGCTTCGCGCGGACTTTTCTGCCACAGATTGGCGGCCGGTTGCGCAAACGGCGTTTAGCGCAGGCGGCAGCGGCAGCCTCGACTATTAGCGGCCTCTGGTGCTGATTTATGGGGGGCGGCGCGTCTTGCAGCCGGTGGCCACGTTTTGTGTTACCGCAGGACTCTATTAGCGGCGCACAATACACGCCACAGCTGGGCCGCTCCACCGCTGCTCTGACTCACTCGCCGCATGGTAGCTGGGCGGGGCCCACAGCTAGCGGTTAAAAGACTGCCGCCACCGCTGCTGGTGGCACGGTGCACAGTGCACCAGATCCATCTGAACAAACAGTCTCTTCCAAAGGACTTGCGCTATTATTGAACACGCAAGCTTTTCAGCTGTTTTGCCTGAATATTGTACTGAAATACGAGGCGCGTCCATAAAGGAAGTTCCGTTTCAATTTATCTTCGCTGCAGCGCTACGATTGCATTTCCGCACATGCTCTGTAGACGATGTGTATCAAGGAGAAGAACGTGCTCCATTTGGAGATCGCTGTCAGTTACGTACGCTTTGTTGTTCTTGTTTGAAATGTCGGCGTTGATTGAAATTCCCGCCGCCTGTAAAATCATGTCAGTGAATCGGTTTCTGAATGCGAGGAAAGTGAAACCAAGTGAAAATTATCGGCAAATTTGCTATGTTTACGGATCAAATGCGATGAGTGATTCGATGGTGGGAAGATGGGTCCGACAGTTCAATGGTAGTGATGTGCACGATGAAGAACGAAGTGGGCGTCCACCTTTGGTTACAGAAGAACTGGTTCACGCGATTGATGTCAAGATCAAGGAAAACCATAGGTTTACAATTAGTGCTCTCGCTATGGACGACGAACTGAAAGAAACTGTTTCCAACTGGTTGAAGACACTGGCGGCAGATTTCTAAGAAGAAGGTATACGAAACCTGGTGCCACGCTACGACAAATGCCTGCAAAATTTCGGCAGTTATGTGGAAAAGTAGTTTAAGAGTTGTAGAATTTTGTGCAATAAAAATTTCTTCTGTATCTGTGTACAATTTTATTTTATTACCAAACGGAACTTACTTTCTGCACGCACCTCGTATATAGGGCAAGGATGATGTCTATCACCTACTTTTGTCAAACTCTACTTGTAAAGAATTTTTACGGAAAACAGAAATCCTTATAGTAGCGGCTACCAATGTTTTCTGCTTTGCCGACGACCTATTTTGGCAGAAAAGCAAAGAGGTGCAGTAAGTAAATATTCCAGTAAAAATAAGAAAATACTGGAATAGACGCCCATATAAACTATTTTGACTATAATCTATCGTCACGTTGGAACTTTCAAACTATTAAGGCAAAGAATGAACCCGTACACGTTTCGGGATTACATTATCTCATTCTCAAGTACTGAGAAACGAGGAAGAAAATATGAAGCAAAAAGTGAACAAAATATGAAATCTAGAAAACTAATCGTCCATTAGCTACCGTCTTCAATCAAATAATCGCTGCATACATGCTTTGTATTCCTAAACACGTAGTCTAAAATAAAACATACCGACGCACAGTTGTGAACTGCAGGAGAATTGTTCTCAAGCACCATCCATATGCATCGAACCTTTCAAAGGTAACCTATAATAATACGAGGATTGGAACTTAAATAGTGGCAACAATGCACTAGGCAATGGAATCTACTATTGTTGCTGATAGCACCAGTTGTTGACATACCTACATTCCATCCGAGCAAATGGACTCGCCCGTCGCACGTCACCAGCGTGTCCACAATCGAGTGAAAAACAGTCACTTGTGTGCGACCGATCTAACGTAACGACGTCAATATATTTTCGAAAAAGAAACAATGGATTTGGATCAAGCTTGACTGTGCCTGAGGTCGTACAGCACAACAGTGTCATCAAGGTCTACAAGAGGTTTGCGGGGAATCGGCATTGCCGTACAGAACAATGGCACATTAGGTAAAAGACTTCAACGAAAGTCGGAAAACTGCGGCAGACATGCATCGGGCAGGTCGTCCTAGCCTCTCTTAAGAAGAAGTGCATACTGTTGTTAGTGGACAGTGATCGACGCCAGAGGCTTCTGAGCTCGGACACGAAACCGGATTACCGCATACGACTGTGCTTCGCATCCTGAAGGAACGCCTGGGCATGCGAAAATTTGCAGCACGATGGGTTCCGCATGAATTGACGAAAATGCAGAAATGGATGCGTTACGACGCTGCTCATACGCAATTCGTGGCATTCGCTTCAGAACGGTTGTAGAGATTCGACAGGCAATCAATCGCTCCATTGCCACGCGGAAGTAGCCGAGCGGTGTGGAGCGCCACGTTACGGGTCGCACGGCCTCCAGCGTCGGAGGTTCGAATCCTCCCTCCCGCATGGATATGTGTGTTGTCTTTATGTTACTTCAACTTAGTTTAAGTAGTTTGTAACACTAGGGACTGATGACCATTGTAGTTTGGTCGCATAGGATTACAAACATTTGAATTTTTTTATTTTATCCATTTATTTAATTTAAATCGCTTCCATCGCACTATCAACAGATTAGGCTCTGCTAACGGTATACTACACCTTCCACATCGTTAGCAACAGGTACTACACAATGCTGATGACTACTTTAAAGGACAGTAAGAGGTGCAAACATGTAACGCTTTTGTATCGGTTGTGAATAAATAGTTGCCATTGTTCAAGTTCCAACCCTCGTAGTATTCCGATAGTTGAAAAATTATGTATTTATTCCATCCAATAAAGTCAAAACCGCTACAAAGGAATTACGATAATAAAAAATACTAAAACCTGATGTTACCCAATGAACTGGAAGAAAATATCAGGGCTTCTCAAGGAGGAGATTGCTAAAATTATTTCACAAGTTCCTCGTTAATTTCGCCTAACAGCCTCGAGATCCAGAATCAACTACCTACATGCCGTTCTGTGTCTTATACTAAAGACAACCCATGCTCGAGTGAGGATTCGAAGCCCCGACGGAGAACGACATCGCGCAAGCGAGTAGGTACCTCGCGACTGCAACCCTTTCATTTAAACCAAATTCATTCACTCCTAATCTGTGGTACCTGCTTGTGTTTTTATACTTTCTACTTTTATGTTTATATACTGATCCTGTAAGTGTTGGGAATGGGAACCACTGGTGTAGATATTTTATTAACTTGCAGTGTGAAGATGATGGAGGGTGGAGGGGGGGGGGGGGGAGAAGACGATGTGTATATCGTTTAGTTCAGTTCAAGTGCGGAATGTACATTCAGATGAACACCATAAAATATCACAAGTGTTAAAGTGTTTAAACATTTATAATAGATACATTGGTGGCTACACTGTAAGCTACTGGGAGAAAAAAAGCAAAAAGTCTTCATGTATATTGCTTTTGAGAAAAAATGGTGTTTGAACCAAGGACTGTGTCGTCGGGCCTCGTTATGTACGTCCCCATACGTCTTTAATGACTAGTTGGAGTGCTTACACTACAATTTCCTGGCACCTTCTGCCTGCTGGAGACCGAAAGAGTTTTTTTGTTGTTGTTGTACTCTTTGTTATTAAGGTTTGTTTACCGTTTATTTGGCACTGTTGCTCTCAAGCAACATGAAAATTGCGCATGGTTTTTTTGCCACATGTCTCACGTTTCATCCTTGGATGGGCAACTGTGGTTGAAAGCAATATTTATCTCTCAAATATAGTAATGATTCGTTGTGTTTTGCGAAAGATTTCGCTACAGACCGAATCAAATGTTCAAATGTTTGTTAAGCTTGTGGGACTTAACTACGGGGTCATCAGTCCCTAAACTTACAAACTACTTATGAACTACTTAGGAACTAAGATGGCACAAATATCCATGCCCGAAGGGGGATTCGAACCCCCGACCGTAGTGGCCGTGCAGACCGTGACTGGAGCGCCTCAGTCCCCTCGGGCACCGCGGCCGGCAGACCGAATCTCTAGAAGATTATACACACAGAACGGCTTATAAAGGCAAACAGAAAACCTTGAAGATGATTTATTATGGAAAAGTGTTAGTGCCATTTTGTCTAGGGCACTAAAGATGGGCATGTTTGTTTGGAAGAGGAGGCTTTACGGAACACTATTGAAAGGACGACTAGCTGAAAAGTAGAAGAAAATAGCGTCCCACGTATCAGAGCATGATGTACGATATTACAGTTTTGGTCAGTTGCCAGACTGTGGACCGAAAGAAGTCGCTAGTAACATTGTGAGAAAATGTCACAACCGCAATATTTTTTTTTTTGGAAGAAGACCGGGTTCTTCATTCAACGGTATCATCTTTTGGTTTCTGTTACCTGAAGATAATAGACTTGAATGTCGTAACCTGTCGTTTTGCATAAAAAATTAAAAACAAAATATTGTGATCTTTGCATTTGCTCAGTATATTACTATAATAGGATCGTTCACTATAATGAGTAATTTAGGAAATATCTAGGTTTTAGTCTTCACGGATACTCAACTGAAAATTGTGGAAATTTTCGAACTGTTTCGAACTTTGTGCCAAAATTGAATGGTTTGTAGGCTTACGCATGAAATAGTCAAAAATACATTAATTACTGCATGCATAGGAGCAACATTTTAGTATTTATATTGAAGAACTCATAGTCTTATATAATGTTACTTACAGATAAGAATACAACAATACTTTGAAAACATTCACGAATAATTTTTGGTATAGAAAACAAAAAAAATCTACTTTTGTTCTACCAATTTATATTTATTTACAAACTAGTTTTCGGCTTATTAGGCATCTTCAGGTAAATCTTTGACAGGCGTCGACAAAATCAATAGTGCAAACGTTGCAAACATATTAAATAAAGATACGACACACCAAAACTTTAGTTCGCTGCTCATGACATTAATTGAAATTCTCAAAATTTATCTCTCGTCATGTAGGTTTGTGCTGTGTGATAAATGCCTTCTAATTTAGAATTGTACACACTGAAACACTTTAAATACTTCATATTGTTACTCCACAAACATTGTGACAGGGAAATGTGTTAAGATCTTGGTTTGCTCACTTTAGCAAGACGGAATAAGGTCAACAGCCGGTAGCAGAAAATGCTCTCCCGCCTTGCGTGATGACGGCAGCAGCTGCGCCGGCAAGTTGGAAAGCCTACCGTCAGCGAATTGCATGTGAATGAAATGGCTGTCAGACAGAGACGTTGCTAGAAAATATGTCATAGCTACACGTAACTCTGTCACAAGAGTGATAAGACCGCGGATGTGTCAGTGGTAAAGACACATCGGGCGAGCACTGCATTTTCAAAGGGAACACATACAAACCGTTTCATACATCATAGCTTCAGCCAATTTTATGTATAAATACTCCCACATTTAGAAGTAGGATGCACTTGGTCTTCTGAATCGACGATGGCCAGGAGGTAGACGTCAATTCACTGGCCTAATCGTTGTGCTGTCATTGTCACAGATAGCAGTACATTCAGGTAGCTGATAGAGGCAGCTAAGAAAGAGATGGAGTCTGGTCGAGGCACTAAACATCATCTGAGAAGATGGTGATCCGCTGTGCTGACGACTTCACACCTCTATGGTGGCTGCATGAGGCCAGCGCAGTCTTCAGTGGTTGGTTACTAAAGGCCAATGTTTCTGTAGTCGCGTTAGCACTCTGGTGCTAATCCGACCAGCCGGTGCCCCGAGTCGGGATCCAGCACGACATCCGACTTCAGATGGGTCCCTGCGTGGATCCACTGGCCACTGTAAAGCCTGGTGAAGGGATAGAGCACTTCACAATACAGTCTTTGCATCGCTTCCCGGCATCGCGGGGTGGCGCGGGCACTACCATCAAATGAAACACCAAGGTTGCAGCTCTAAGGCGACGTCACCGACTGCTCTAGCTCCTGTCGAGCTAGCGCCTTCATCAAACTTATGTATGTTACGGAATAAAATGTGTCAACTATAATTCTGTTTCCCTAGCGTCCCTTGGCGCTCCACCAGGTTCCACGCCTCATCCTGACCTAAAGCTGGAAATACACCGCTCGGTCTCAGCAATATTATATCATTCTAAGCTACGGTAAAATAATTGAGCTTGTGAAATATGTTGAGATCGTCAGTATTACTGTGATCTTTACATGTTCTACTTAGGATACAAGTGGCCTTTTTAATCATTTATCAACTAATTTTGAATCACTTTACATGCTTAATATTATTCCATTATATGCTACGGTATAATAATTGTGGTTGTGACTTATGATGAGATCAACTTTGGTGTGCATTGAACACTGTGTTTACATTGGACAACTTTGATACAATTTTCTTATTTAAATAACACAACACAAGAAAATTTCTTACAGTTACTGCTTGGTAATGAAGTCTATAAGCTTAATAAGAGGTTTGCAGCCAAGATCGCTTTCTACTTTAATTGCATAACCGGTTTCGACGTGCTAGACGCCATCTTAAGACCTATAGTAATGTTTTTTTCATTAATTCTCTGCTATTACAAAAAACTTTTTACAAAGCAAAACGGTGTACATACACATTGATGTCATCAAAATATAATTTACACGTCAATAACATAACTTCTGAACCCATCTTTCTTAAGATCTAAACCAGAGGCAATTCAGAATCCAAGTTCAATACTGACTGAAGACAAGTACAATTGTTCTTGTCTTCATTCAGTATTGAAGTACAATTTTACTTGTCTTTATTCGGTATTGAACATGGATTCTGAAATTCCTCTGGTTTAGACCTTAAGAAAGATGTGTTCAGAAGTTTTATTATTGAAGTATAAATTTTATTTTGTTGACACATCAATGTGAATGTACACAATTTTTCTATGTAAAAATTGTTGTAATAGCAGTGAATTAATGAAAAAAAATTACTATAGGTCTTAAGATGGCGTCTAGCACGCCGAAACCGGTTATGCAATTAAAAAAGAAAGCGATCTTGGCTGCAAACCCCTTATTAAACAATTATAGATCGCCCCAATGATAAGTTCCTTATATAAAATCTATAAAGTTAACAAGGTAATAAAGGCAATACTTACAGTTATACGTAGGAATGTGAAAGCTGGAGTGGTTAGTAAAAAAAGGGTGGTTGACTAAATCTGTAATTGTTCAGATGGCCCTCTACACGTCTGATTTAAGTAACGTAATGCTTCTTCTTTACACGATTTCTCTGTGCCAAATAAAAGGATAATCGAAGATTGCAATTTTTTAAAAATATTATTATTTTGTGACTAGACAGATCACACAGTTTTCCTGTCTCATGAATGAATTTTCACTGACCTTGTAGAAAACAAAGATACTGCAAAATAGCTGACCACCCCGGCAAGGGAGTTGGCGCAGAGACTCTTCTGGGGGTGGTGTCGGCCACCAGTAGCCGCTACCAGCTGAGGGCAAGCAGCCAGGTGCTTGGGCGCCGCCACCGGCTTGCCACGCCGCCCTAACGAGCGTCCCGTTACGTCCGGCTACGTTCCGTTACGTTACGTTACGTTAGGGCGCGATAGGGCAGGCGCAGCACGCGAGCCGCGAGGAATTTCATTAGCCGCCGCAGTAAGGTGAGCGGTAACGGCCGGCGCCTTGTTTCTTTACACTGCACAGGGCGGCCAGCAAGTGGCGTCGCCAGCGCCCTGTTGCGCACCGCTGTCCGAGAATCCACTCGCCTAGGGAGCCGAATGGACTACGCCCAAGGTTCACTCCTGAGGGCACTATCAAACAGGCTGTTTCAAAAGTACTTCACAAATTTAAAAATTCGTAGAAATTAATTTATATTACCGTAACTTGCATAACTATACACCACTTTTGACATATTGTAATGCGTAAACTTATTGTATAATATTGTATGATGTTAATGTTATTGGTAGAACTAATTCATTATGAAAATTACAATACCTAATTTTGTGTTTGTTCTACGGTTTTGTTTATCTTGTGAATCGATTTTCGGCTTATTAGGACATCATCAGACATTTACTGAAGCTCAAAAAATGTCCAAATGTTTGTATAGCTTGTGGGACTTAACTACGGGATCACCAGGCTCTAAACTTACAAACTACTTATAAACTAGCTAACACTAAGGACGGCACAAATATCCATGTCCGAGGGAGGATTCGAAACCCCGACCGTAGTGGCCGTGTAGACCGTGACTGGCGCGCCGCAGTCCCCTCGGCCACCTCGTACGACACTGAAGTTCAGTCAAAGAACTTGTGTTTTCAGTAAAACAGAAGATATGTTACGTACAGAAAAGTAAATTAACTTCTTTGATAGAGCAGTTACAGTCTATATAAATATTTGAATGAAATCTGTTAACTAATAATACTGAAAAAAGGAAACATAAATACCATACATAGAGAAACAGTGCAGACATAAATTATTACACCATGACTACAGTGAATTAAAATCAAATTAAACAAGACTCTGATGTTTTACGGAGTGTTCAAAACACAAAGTGATGCAAATATTAGAAACATGACATACTATTACAACTAAATAAACAAATAGACAAAAATATAGGGGTTGAATGGGAGGGTATAGATGGGGTGCATTGGAGAATTGAGAAGCTTAACAAATCGTAGGTATGCACTCGAACTGAAAAATGGTGTAGGTAAACATATTCAGTTATAGTGTGCACAATTCTGTACTCTGTCCTTACGGTAACTCTTTATTTAGAAAGACGTCTAGAGTTTCGTCGTTGGATAGACCTACTTCAGAAACGTGACAGCTCTGATAACACTTCTAATTCACATGTGTGGTCAGAATAGAAATTCTGGAGACACATTTTAAAGACCGCTATTATTTAAATGTGCGGTAGTGTTTAATAGATCCGTTGAATGGGCCGGTTGTGTTACTTCATCGTTTTATAGGATGCTGTTATTTACAGTGTCTTGAAAATTAGTTTATAGCATTATTCGAAGAGATTTTCTTGGCTACAAGAACTAGTATGATCTTCCAGCCACGCGGAAATAGCCGTGTGTGCTAAGGCGCCTTGTTGCAGTTTGCGCGGAAGTTCCCCATCGAGATTTGAGTCCTCCGTTCGGCATTGGTTTTGTGTTGTTCATAACATCATCAATAAGTCTAGGGACCGATTACCATTGCAGTTTGGTCCCATAGCTTTACAAACTTTTCAACATTTTGTTACTCCAGCGTGGAGGTGATCCTGCACATTGTAGTTCTCAAGTGATATATCATCTAAACCTAAAATTCCCCGTAAAATGAATTGGTAGGCATACGCACATTTCTCGACCACCGGATCTGATCTCTTTGGTTTTGTTCCCTTGGGTATGGTTGAAAGGCAGTCCACAAAGAAAAAATGAACACGATTGCCGATATGCTGGTAATTATCATGAATAATGCAGCCCTCACAACAGAAGCGACCTCATATCTACGCATGGTGTTTGCAAGAGAAATAAAAATTACATTTAAGTTGGTAGTGGTATTTTAGAAAATAAACATTGGATGTCCTTATTAGCATTGCTTTACATCCACATCTACACGGGATCTACAAATCACATTTAAGTGCCTGGCAGAGGGTTCATCGAACCACCTTTACATGATTTATCTCCCATTCCATTCTCGAATAGCGCGCGGGAAGAAGGAACACCTGAATCTCTCCGTTCGAGCTCTGATTTCTAGTATTTTATTCTGATGATTATTTCTATGTAAGTGGGAGTCAACAATATATTTTCGCATTCAGAGGAGAATTTTGGCGATTGTAGTTTAAGTAGCCCACGCCGCAGCGATAAGCGCCATTGTTGTAATGATTCCCATCCCAGATCCTGTACAATTTCCGTAAGGCTGTCTCACCTGTATCGTGACAATACAAAACGAGTTACCCTTCGTTGGACTCTTTCAAAAAAAATGTTCAAATGTTTGTATAGTCAATGGGACTTAACTACGGGGTCATCAGTCCCTAAACTTACAAACTACTTATGAACTACTTACGAACTAGGACGGCACAAATATCCATGCCAGAGGAGGGATTCGAACCCCCGACCGTAGTGGGGACTCTTTCGATGTCCTCCGTCAACCCCACCTGATAAGTATCCCACACTGGGCAGCAATACTCTAAAAAAAGAACGGACAAGCGAAGTGTATGCGGTTTCTTTAGTAGTTCTGTCCAATCTTTAAGCGTTCTGCCAAT
The DNA here is from genome assembly GCA_026315105.1 of Locusta migratoria. NCBI lineage: Eukaryota > Metazoa > Arthropoda > Insecta > Orthoptera > Acrididae > Locusta > Locusta migratoria. Next base: position 399,078,018 of record CM048747.1, on the reverse strand, counting down.
AAAACGCAGTCCCTTGTTCGCCCTTCCCACATTATCTACGTGTTCTTTCCAGTTTAAGTCTCAAGTAATTGTAATTCCTATGTATTTTGTAGAGTTTACGACCTTCACTTTTGATTGATTTATTTTGTAAAAAAAATTTAACGGATTTCTTTTCGTACTCATGTGAACGACTCCACACTTCTCATTATTTAGAGCCAATTGCCAATTTTTACACCATACTGATATCTTATTCAGATCGTTCTGCAGTTGGTTTTGATCTTCAGTTGATTTTACCAGACGGTAAATGACGACATCACCTGGAAACAACCACGAGCGCTGCTTAGATTTTCTCCCAAATCGTTAATGTAAATAAGGAACAGCAGTGGACCAATAACACTACCCTCTGGCACACCGGATATCACCTCTGTCTAAGTCTATGCCTTCCCATAGATTACTACTAACTGCGTTCTCTCTAACAGGAAATGTCCTATCCAGTCGCAAATTTGGGGCGATACACCACAACCACGCACTTTAACTAAAAGCCGTTTGTGAGGTACGGTGTCAATGAATTCGGGAAATCAAGAAGTTTGGTTTATATACTAACAACCATAACACAGTACTCAATAAAAATTGGAAATTTGTTTTGTGGTATTAATATTGCATTTCTTCTACATTACCACCTCCTAAACTGTTTACTACTACTCCTGAATCACTCTGTATGTGCTGTATCTGAGGTGAGGAGTCTCTCATCACGCAGTCGGGATTTCAGAAATGAACTGGTTCACGGTGTGGTAACGATGATTATAAGTGTCGCGAGACGTTACACGAAGCAAATTCTCTCCGAAATACGTCAGGCTACATCGTATTCAGACCAGAAATTGTGTCGGAGGCAGCAGCTTCAGTAGCTGTGACGGCAGCGCCCCTTCTGTGACACGCGCTGGAAGGCCCTGTGACAGGCAACAGCTCGGTCCCACAGCGGGGAGGCCACACGCGAGGAGAGGCAACGGGGAGAGCGTCAGCTTACTCACGGATACAATGACCGCATCAGGCTGCGGTGGCGAGGCGAAATAGCGTAACCAATTACCTATTCCTCACAATTTAAGACATTATGCCGTCCAGCATTCAGTCTGTATCAGTCTGTAGTACCACTCCTTCACAAGCCCACATCGGTGCCAGTATAGATGCATACTTAGCTATGAACTGTGTTGGCCAAAAATGTTGTCTACATGTCTACATCTACATGAGATACTCTGCAAATCACATTTAAGTGCAGAGGCTTCATCGAACCGCCTTCATACTATTCATCTCTCATACCATTCTCAAATGGCGAGCAAGAAAAAAGAACACCTGAATCTCTCCATTCAAGCTCTGATTTCTCGTTTTTTATCCTTATGATCATTTCTACCTATGTAAGTTGGAGTCAACAATATATTTTCGCATTCAGAAGAGAATGTTGGTGATTGAAGTTTCTTAAATAGCCCACGCCGCAGCGATAAGCGCCGTTGTTGAAATGAATCCCATCCCAGATCCTGTATCATTTCCGTAACGCTGTCTGCCCTGTATCGTGACAATACAAAACGAGCTGCCCTTCTTTGGACTCCTTTGATGTCCTCTGTCAAACCCACCTGATAAGGATCCCACACTGAGCAGCAATACTCCAAAAATGGACAGACAATCACAGAAATTAACTCACAAAAATACAAAACAGTACAATCGCTTTAAATTCGGTTTTATAAATTCATTCCATCATTTATCGCCTCTCATTGGTTACATGACAGTGACATGGCATTAGCTACATGAAATTCGGTGCATTGCTAACCTATGAGCATTGTTTAAGAATTTGGAGCATTGTGGAATAAGAGCTGAAAACTGGTTCACTTCTCACATAAATAATTTTCTACAATGTTGAAATTCGTTATGATATGCACTCACAATAGTGCACGATTAAGTAAGTTCTGCCTCAGGAATCTTTTCTGGGACCAGTGTAGTTTGTTATTTAAATGAAAGATATTTCTAACAAGAAGACCACATGGGTATTGCATTTTTAATTTCCTTATATTCGTGGTACGTGCAGTTCAGAACTGAAATAACAATCAGCCAAAGCCTTTCGATGCAACTCTAAAATATTCCTAAGTAAAACGACTTTGAAATTTTGCAAGTGCACGTAAGTATCAATAATTAAATCGCATGCAGTGCCTGTCGGTATTCTTCAGGTGTTACCGTTCTGCCCTCACAACCAAAGGGTTGGTGGTTCGAATCCCACAGTGACAGTTTTTCATTGTGTTCGAATACTTACACAATTTTAATATCCAATAACAATTTTTACCAAAATTGCACGTATTTTAGTTCATTTGTAATTTTCTGTATTTTATAGAAGATTGTTATGATGGTTTCAACCGAAAAAACATAAGTTACACTTTTTACATTGTTGGCTTCACTGTTAGTTGACGACGGTAGTCTTTGATTCTTTTGTTTGTGAAGAGCTACGACACTGTCTTAGGAAAGTCATCTCCATAGTTCCTGGTGACTTCCCAAGCAGCTTCTTGTCATTGCTTACATGTGTTAATACCTTCAATCAGCTTCACTACTTTTATATCAGTAACTTCAAACTTAACTATAAGTAACATGTATCCATCCAGATTCCACTCCCATTCAACATAGTTAATCAAAAGGGTGAACGGTATATTGATAGTCTTTGCACTGAAGAGATTGTATCGTATCTGCGCGATCGCTGCATTAACTATTCTATACATTTGTTCAAGGTTTTCACTAACTTCCCATCCTGTGAGAGAATACGTCCTAAGTACTTCGAATTGTGCCCCTATTGTAATTTTGTTAATTCTATTTGACACTCAGTATCATCCTCAGAGACATTACTTTCGTTTTCTAGATGCTTATCTCCCTATCATAACTGTTACATCTCTACTCTAGCATTGATTTATTTGTTTGCAACTTTTCAATCCAATCTATCATCACAGTTAAGACGTCCTCATAGCCGATACTGCTTGTTTTCACGTATTTTAATCTCACCCTGCCAGTCTGTTCTCAACATATTGTCCACAAATAATATTAACAACAGAGGTGATTGGTTCCCAGCCTTGTCTGACTCCTGAAAGAACCCTGAAACTTTAACTCAGTTTACGGTCAACTATGACTGCTGCCTATCTACGTGAAGACCTTCAAATGCCTGCAGAAGCTTGTTGCCTGTTCTATAATCTAGAAAACTGTAATTAAATTCCTCCTAGAAGCCTTTTCTAGATCTATAAAACATAGATACAATTGCCTGATCTGGTCATAACAGCCGGCCGCGGTGGCCGAGGGGACTAGGGCTCTCCAGTCACGGTCTGCACGACCACTACGGTCAGGGGTTCGAATCCCCACTCGGGCATGGATATTTGTGCCGTCCTAGTTCATCAGTAGTTTGAAAGTTTAGGGACTGATGACCCCGTAGTTTAGACTATTCAAACATTTGAACTTTTTTTTTTGGTCATAACACTTCTACTTAACTGCCGTAAGGTAAACAACTGGGCCGCGCGGGAGTAGCCAAACGGTTTGGATCGCCACGTTACGGATCGTGAAGTCTCCCGCGTCGGAGGTTCGAATCCTTCCTCGGGCATGGATGTGAGTGTCGTCCTTACGTTAGTTTAAGACAAAGGACTGATGACCAACTTAGTTTGGTCCCAAAGGATTACAAACATCTGACCATTTTTTAAACATCTGGTCCTGTCAGACTCCAAGAGGATTAAACGCACACTAATTTTCATCCCACATAACTTCAACTAATATTCGCTCTCTTGTTTCAACAATACATAGTAATATTTTACTCAATGAAAGATATACCTCTGCACGTTATTATGCAAAACAGCCAAGATAGCTCGTTATAGTATTCCAACAGATGGACCCCTATGTACATCTCTGTAGATGTACTATTTTTCGTTTTTGCCATGCTTGAAAATTGGCGTGATTACCGCTTTCATCCAGTCAGACGAAACCTGTACCGACCCACACGCCATTTTAATTGCTCTTTGTAATTGGTTGTGACCTGATATTCTACTTTATTTGATGATTTACGACTTAATTTCGTCTACCCTATTCACTATATTGCACTTTAGTCTAATGGCCATTTCCTAAACGCCTGCATTGTGATCTTATTTCCATCACCATTGACATCGATATCTTAAACATCTTCAACATCTCAGGTCCATCTTGGCTTTCCGTATTCGATGTCTATCTGTATCTGAACTAAACCAAGTTTCCCTCATGAGATTCACATTTGTGGTACTATCACAGGAGCAAAAAAAGTGAGGCGGCTGCTTTGAACTTGCGATTCTTACCCCACACACTTCACTCCAATGCTAAATTTACGATTCCCCGATGTCTAAGAATTTGTCCTACCAAAAGATCCCTTTATTTAGTCAAGGTATGCCAAAAATTCCTTTTCTCTGCAATTCTTATCAGTACTTCGTCATTAGTTACACGATCCACCCACCTAATCTTCACCATTCTTCTTTAGCACCACATTTCAAAAGCCTTTATCCTCTTCCTGTCCGCACTGTTTTTCGTCATGTTTCACTCCCATATATCGCAAAACTCCACACAAAGGCCTTCAGAAAGGACTTCCTTCCCCTTAAATTAATATTCGATGTCAACAAATTTCTCTTTCTCAAAAACGCTTTTCTCCTCATTGCCATTCTGCATTATATATCCTCTTTACTGCGACCATCTTGTGTTATTTTACTGCCCAAGTAATAAAACTCATCTACCACCTTTATTATTTCGTTATCTAATCTAATTCCTTCAGCATCGCTCAATTTTCTGAGACTGCACTCCATTACCCTTGTCTTGCTCTTATTAATGTTCATTTTATACGCATCTTTCAACACACTGTCCATTCAGTTCAACCGCTCTTCCAGGTCTATTACTGTTTCTGACAGAGTTACAATGTTGTTGGCAAAACGCAATGTTTTATTTTTTCACCCTGAACTTTAATTCCTTCTCAAATTTCTTCTTGCTTCTTTTATAGTTTGCTCAATGTACAAATTGAACAGCATTGGAGAAAGGCTACAACCCTGTCTTACTCCCATCCCAACCTCTGCATCCCTTGCATACCCTTCAACTCTGATAACTGCTCTCTGGTTTTTGCACTAGTCGTAAATAATCTTCCGTTCCCCATGTTTTACTCGTGTTGTTTTCAGAATTTGAAAGAGTGTATTCCTGACAACATTTTCAAAAGCTTTCTCCAAATCTACAAAAGCTAGAGAAGTTGGTTTGACTTTCCTCAATGTATCTTCTAAGATAAGCCGTAAGTGGAGTATTACCTCTCGTGTTCCTACATTTCACCTGAATCCAAACAGATCTTCCCCGAGCATCATTTCCTTTCTTCTGTAAATATTTCGTGTTAAATTTTTGCAACCATGACTTATTGAAGTAATGGTTCTGTAATTTTACACACCTGTCTACACCTCCTTTCTTTGTAATGGGGATTATAACATTTTTCCTAAAAGACTGAGGGTACGTCCCCTATCTGATACATCATACGCCCAGGTAAAATAGTTCTTTCCTAGTTGCCTCTCCCACAGACTTCATTAGCTCTGAGGGAATGTCATCTACTCCAGGGGCTTTGACTTAGGTCTTTCAGTACTCTGTCGAATTCGTCTCTCAGTATAGTATTTCCTATTTCATCTACATCAATTTCCTGTTTCCTTACTACAGTATTGTCTGTAAGTTAATTTCCATTGTAGATCCCCTCTATATACTAATAAAGTTTGTAGTAGAACTATGAAAGAAAAAATTGGATAATTATGGAGCATTGTAATGCTCTCAGCAGCTGGGAATCGAACACAGGACCTTCTACTCGACAAAAAATCTCCTACCTGAGTGATGCTGCACTCCAGTAGATACGGTCTATCTTTTTGTACTTATAAGGCCATCGTGAAACTTTTATTAATAATTGTACTTTTACACAAGTTTTACTCATCTAGTATTATAAAACTTTGATCCTGGTTTATTATCGTGAGAAACAGCATATTTTCGTGCTACCCAAAGTACACTGTCAAATAAGAAAAATGGCGTCTGCCCGATTCGACATGTCCAACCGGAGGTAGCCGGACGCTTCGAATGAAATCTCCGTTTCCGTTTCAGTTGCTATGTTTCTAGCATTATATCACACCTCCCGTTTTTCCTCCTATCCTCCATTTACAAGTAAGTAGTGAACCGCATGTCCACAAATCCATTTCACGGCGTTTATCTTCGTTTGTGGGTAATGTCCCGCGTCTGGAAAGGGAAGAAGCCGGCATCTGTTGTACGAAGAGCGAGACGCCTTCTACCGATCCGCATACCAGTAGATTCTCGTCCGTGTGCATGGCATCACAGGCGACCCATATTGGTGTGTGTCTGCGAGGTGAATTGTGTGAAGTCGTGACTGACATACTTGTATACCGCTGAGCCAAACACCGCATTCTAAACAGACTCTCTCGGGGGCAGTTGATACGGTGCATATGATGATAGATCCGTATCAAAATTCCTTTTATTTCATAAACGCTTAGCCATCAGGTGTCCCCACTTGGTGCACTTTCATACCTCACCACGCCCTAGGGTGGAAAGGGAAGAAGCCAGCATCTGTCGTACGAAGACGACTTCCACCGATCCGCATACCAGTCGATTCTCGTCCGTGTCCATTGCATCACAGGCGACCCATATTGGTGTGTGTCTGCGAGGTGAATTGTGTGAAGTCGTGACTGACATACTTGTATACCGCTGAGCCAAACACCGCATTCTAAACAGACTCTCTCGGGGGCAGTTGATACGGTGCATATGATGATAGATCCGTATCAAAATTCCTTTTATTTCATAAACGCTTAGCCATCAGGTGTCCCCACTTGGTGCACTTTCATACCTCACCACGCCCTAGGGTGGAAAGGGAAGAAGCCAGCATCTGTCGTACGAAGACGACTTCCACCGATCCGCATACCAGTCGATTCTCGTCCGTGTCCATTGCATCACAGGCGACCCATATTGGTGTGTGTCTGCGAGGTGAATTGTGTGAAGTCGTGACTGACATACTTGTATACCGCTGAGCCAAACACCGCATTCTAAACAGACTCTCTCGGGGGCAGTTGATACGGTGCATATGATGATAGATCCGTATCAAAATTCCTTTTATTTCATAAACGCTTAGCCATCAGGTGTCCCCACTTGGTGCACTTTCATACCTCACCACGCCCTAGGCTGGAAAGGGAAGAAGCCAGCATCTGTCGTACGAAGACGACTTCCACCGATCCGCATACCAGTCGATTCTCGTCCGTGTCCATTGCATCACAGGCGACACATATTGGTGTGTGTCTGCGAGGTGAATTGTGTGAAGTCGTGACTGACATACTTGTATACCGCTGAGCCAAACATCGCATTCTAAAAAATGTTTGTTAAGCTTGTGGGACTTAACTACGGGGTCATCAGTCCCTAAACTTACAAACTACTTATGAACTACTTACGAACTAGGACGGCACAAATATCCATGCCCGAGGGGCGATTCGAACCCCCGACAGTAGTAGTAGCCGTGCAGACCGTGACTGGAGCGCCTTAGTCTCCACGGCCACCGCGGCCGGCTTTCATATCTCACCACACCCTACATGCGCCATAAATTTTGACGAACTCTCCAGTTGGGGAGTTGTAAGTTCATAGTGCCGATTACGGCACAGTACCCAACCGTGTATTGGTCGCTACTAACAACTCCTAGCTGTGACCGAAAATGCAGTAACGTTCCATGAAGTTTCGACTTCTGAATCACTGTGATTTGTCACAGATACGCGATTCCTCGGGCACCCCTACAGCGGATTTGGCGAGGTCGCAGGGCGCGGTGGAGGCCCCGCAGTGACTCAGCGGCGCGGCATCTCGCGTCCTGAGTCACCGCGTCGCCAAGCGTCAGCGCACGCGTCAGCGGCCAGCGGCGACGTCAGCGCCAGCGACCGGTGGCTGGCGACCGGCGATAGCGTGGCGGTCGCCCCAGCTGACAGCCTCACCGAGTGACGTGCGGGGGCGGCGCCCAGCGCCGTAGTTTGACACGTTTCTAATTCCGCGTCTCTTATCGTCTCGACTATCTCGGCGCGACCTGTCGACGGCTGTCGGGCGACGTTGACGCGAGGTGCCGACCGGCGATACTGTTTCCGTCATGTTTCCTACTGTTTTCATGATTGACGTATCACTAGCGTTGTTACAAAACGCCCCTGTATTATCGCTGTAGGCTGTGTCGTTTCGATCCGCGTTCGTATTGACAGTTTTATTCACTTGTCTGATCGCTGTGTGAATTGACGTACAGTCGCGATTTGTTTCAAATTTGGAAAGTATTGAAGCCCGTGGTGCGTGACATCCTCTGGTCTTTCTCGACGCATTTCTGTGCGTCTACAACCAATTCTTTGTCGACTTCCACCAAATATTTAGGAATCGCGTTGGATAAGTCGCTGACGTTCACGCCACATAACAAAGAACGGTAAAAAGACACGACGAAGATGATCAATTCCTTAATTCCGTTCTTCACTAGTCGCAAACTGAATGCGAATACGAAGTACCAACTGTTTTGTTTAGGTCGACAGTCCAGCCTACGCTGTTGTATGGATGTGCAGCATGGGGAGTAACAGTGCCTCCAACATCAAAAACCTCCAACCGCTACAAAACCGCTGCCTCCGGTGGACGCTAGGCGCCCCACGATGGACCCGGACACGAGAGGTTAATCAGGTATGACACGAACAGCTGTTACAAGACAAAATCGAGGACTATGCCACCAATTTTTTTTTACAAAGTCGACCGGATACGAGAAGAAATCCGACAGTTCCGCCTTATTGGAAACTTTCAACCCCAACGATGGCAGAAACACAAAGTGCCACGTGCTCTGTTCCATTGGCACCCACCATAAACCTTCAGCACCAGGAACAAGAGACCAACACCAGTTATCGATGTACCTCACGAGTTCCCCTGTAAGGAAAAATTACATTCGACCAAGTATAAACAAATCAGGACACCATTCTGAGGAACAAAAGGACCCCTTGTGGCTGTCGTTTTCCAGCTCCCGAAAATCCATCGAGTGCGCTGCAATTGATCCTCCCAGTATGTGCTGCTCGCCAGTCGAAGTGGAACGGTGTAGATTTTTCCCCCGTAGGATCAGCGTTTCAGGATGCCGAACGCGAAGCAGGAGCCAGCCGTTTCGAAAGTATTAAAAATAATACGAGAGCTGTTCAGAAAGTAGGAAACATGCCCGTGTTACGCCGCTAGGCGCGCGCCGGTCAATCGGGGTCCAGCCGTAACAACAGCAACGTCACTGCCCTTCTGTTTTTATTTCTTTATTTTTTTAGCTGACGATACAATAATACTAATATAGTATGAATATCGATACATGCATCATTTGGTAAAATTTAGAAATTCACTAATGGAGTAGAAGGAGTTGAGTCTTTTAGGTTCCTCTCAAACTGATCTTTATTTGTAGCTAAATTTTTTATACTTGATGGTAAATTATTGAAAATGTGTGTTCCAGAGTAGTGGACCCACATTTTAAACTAAAGTAACTGCTTTTAAGTCCTTGTGTAGATCATTTTTTTATTCCTAGTAGAACTGAGCTGTTTGTTGGGAAAAGGGATATATTATTTATGACAAATTTCATTAAGGAATAAATGTACTGAGAGGCAGTAGTTAATATACCCAGTTCTCTGAGTAGGCTTCTACAGGACGTCCGTGAATATACTCCACAAATAATACGTATTACACGCCTTAGAACTCTGAAGACTTTTGACGGACTTGAAGAGTTACCCCAAAATATTATACCATATGACATTATGGAATGAAAGTAAGCAATGTAGGCCACCTTTGTTATTTTTATGTCTCCTACGTCTGATAACATATTGGAAATACTGATTCGTTGAGTCGTTTCTGAAGTTCTGTGGTGTGCTCCTCCCAACTAAATTTATTATCAATCTGGAATCACAGGAATTTAATACTGTCAACCTTTTCTATCTGCTCTTCTTCATACTTAATGCTGGCGAGAAATCTCTTACATGTTCTGAACTGCATGTAGTGAGTCTTTTCAAAGTTTAATGACAATGAGTTGGCTTTAAACCATTTATTAATGTTCATGAAAATATCATCAGACCTTTCTATAACTATGCATGACGTACTTATTATTGCAATACTTGAATCATCTGCAAACAAAACGTACTCTGTTTCTGGTAGTGTAACTGATGAGAGGTCATTAATGTACACAAGAAAAAGCATTGGCCCTAAGATGGAACCTTGTGGGACACCACATGTAATTTCTTCCCAATCCGATGATGACTGTTGGCTTAATTCACTAGTGACTTGCACTGACACCCTTACTTTTCTGTTAGTGAGGTAGGACTTGAACCATTTTGCAGCATTTCCTGTGACACCATAGAATTCTAATTTACTTAAAAGGATGTTATGGTTCACACAAATCACAGAAAATATATTCTGCTTGCAATTTATTATCTAATGAATTAAGAACATCCTCACTGTAGGTGTAAATAGCCTTCTCGACATCGGAACCTTTCAGAAATCCAAACTGTGTTTTGGACAATGTCATTCGTGGTCAGGTGGTTGAGAAGCTTCTTGTACAGTACCCTTTCTGGAATTTTTTTAAAATGATAGCAATAGTGAAATCGGTCTGTAGTTTGATGGTATCTCTTTATCCCCTTTCTTGAATAGAAGTTTAATATCCGCATATTTTAGCCAGTCAGGAAATGTTCCAGTTATAATAGACTGGTGACACAAAAACTCAAGTAGTGTTGAGTTCACAAGAACACGCTTTAATTAACTTTGTTGATATTTCATCATAACCACTAGAATGCTTTGTTTTTAAAGATTTTAATTATGGAAGTTATTTCTTGTGGTGTATTAAGTGACATATTCATGTACTGAAGTTATTTGTAAATGCTAATTTCAAATATTCAAGGGCATTATTTACTGACCCAGACCCATACCATCAGTAACAGATATAAAGTACTTGTTAAATAGATTTGCTACACTATTCCCATCAGTTACTAATGTCTCATCTATTCTTAATGATACCTGCTCCTGTTCCTTTCTGGTTCTGCCAGTCTCCTCTCTTACTGTATCCCATATTGTTTTTATTTGGTTTCCTGATGTTGCTATCTTCTTCTCATAGTGCATTTGTTTAGATGCCTCAATAACATTTTTCAATATTTACAGTATTCCTCATATTTAGCTAAATCATCATCATTGCTGATAGATACATTTTCCTTTTTGTCTTACATAAAATCTTTATTTCTTGTGGAATCCATGGTTTTATTATAGACTTTTGTTTAATTCGAGTTACTTTTAGAGGAAAAAAAATTTCCAACATGATACTAACATTATTAATGAATATGTTTTATTTTTCATTCATGCCATGAACACTATCTACATCTTTCCAGTTCATGTCTTTGAGGAGTTTTCTAAAATTTTCAATTTTTGGTGGGTTGACTACTCTCCTGTATGTAGATTTTGCAATCTTCATAATCAGTTTAGAATATATACCTAAAACAAGGAGCTGCATATTATGATGTGATAAACCATTTATTATTGGTTTTATGATATGATTTTGTTCCTTTGATTTGTCTATAAAAATATTATCAATTGCTGTCCTAGAGGTTTTAGTTATCCTAGTTGGAAATTTCAGTTGACATCACGATTATTCAAATGCACGGAATCTACGATATTAACTAGGAATGGGTAAAGTTCAAAATATACGCTTACACGGGATTCAAACTCGGGTTTCCTGGTTGGTAGGCAATTGCGCTGAATCGTACATCACAGAGGACACAGCGATCATCACAATTGCAGAAACTACTCTAGGAAGTCTTTCGTCAGATACGAATTCTTCCCCTTTCTCTGTCGAATATGACTCCAACTCTCTGTTTTTCAACATGATTCCCCGAACAGTAAGCGCCTAGCTGTGTCTCCGCACTGAAGGAAGCATCGTTTCTTGTCATCCATTTATTAATGTGTAAGTGTAGGATGTATTTGCGAGTATCATAATGGATTAGTAGTGCCCAAGCAGTGCCTTGTATTGTTCGTTGATTCGGTGATGCATGAATTATCGTTAATTGGGAAAAAAGTTTGGAATACCGTGGTCAATAAAGAACAACCACATCACAAAATAAACACTTAATGAAATTTACTATTGACAAAGGATTACAGTAATATAATTTATATACATGTGTATATTTGGAGTCTGTTCGTTCGGACATGTCTGAAACGACAGACGCCACACACACACACACACACACACACACACAAATAAATTTTGTGATGAGATTGTTCTTCGTTGCATACGTGCTATTCCAAAATTTCTTTGCCATTTATTGATAATACATTCATCACAGAATCAACGAACTAAACAAGGTAATGCTTGGACACTGATAATCCCTTATTACAATCGCAAATACATCCTACACTTTTCGTCCCTCGACTCCCGCCCCCCCCCCCCCACTTCTCCCGTGTCTTAATCAATCTTTCGCGGTACCTTCCCCCTACCTTTTTTTTATACATTCTTTCCTCCCCCCCTGAACTGGTACCTTATTTATCTATACTATAAAAATATAATTGCAAACAGGGCAGTATTTCTGTTAGCTGACTCCATGCACGTGTAGCAAAAGTAATAGTAATAATTATTATAATAAACTAAATAAAAGCTTTAAAAATGCAGATATCTGCTGGAACACCTGACGCCTGTTAGAAAAAGCACTGTGTGTTTGTTACACAGATAGCAGGCAACCATAGAAACTCATTATAAAGGTGTGTTGGTAGAGAAGAAGATTGGTTTGCTACAGTTATTTACAAAAGAGCGAACCTAACAATATACTATAATTGCCCTTGCTAACCAGAAATACTGTTACTCTAGAGGTACCGTATGGACTTCAAAGCATAAATGGTTTTTAGAAAATAATCAAGTGGAAAAAGGAGGACAATTGATTACCTGGACCACTTAAAATACTGAAACAGCTAACGGAGGAAGAGACTTATCTCTTACGAGAAACGACGATACCGCTCCTTGTGATGCCTCATATTCTGCGGGCGTCACGCCTTAAGACTGTAAGTGACCGCACTGGATGACGGGCAGTTACCGTGTTTTATGACGTCAGTAATGTTAGTCTGGTGTCACGTAATAAGAATTAATCTTGTGGGCTAGTTTGCTGTGCTGGGCAGCTTGGGAGGTAATGTTGACCAGGCAGCGTAATTCGCGGTGCATCGGCGTGGTCACGCGCGTGCAGTGCGTCCTGTCAGGCGGAACATCCGCTGTATCTGCCCAGATAGCAGACACTGATATGTGCGCCCCAGTGCAAAGCCAATGGCGCCATCACGGCGCTGTAGATAATGCTCCATTTCTCACTTAACCACTAACTGTAAGCAAAATGTTACGGTAAGTAAAGTGAAATACGTAAAAGTTTCATATTTTCCTCATATGAAACCGTGGTTCTGCAAGTTATTCCTAATATGTCAAGTGTAAGGTATCCCGAATATGTGACTGACTCATACTGAACACTGAGTAATTACAAAACCGAGCTTCTACAACCAAACAGTGTGGTGAGTGCGATCACCGCGGTAAACCTATTAATATTAACTAATATGAGCAACGGAAACGCCCGAGGAGAGGGAAACAAATATACTGAAAAATTGTGGCCCTGTTGAAAGTACTCCAGAAGGCTACAACGAAACTGAGTAACTTGTGTAGTGAAAGGTGAGGCAGTCTTACTGCGACAAAAAAAGTAAATAGATAAATAAAAAAAAAAAAAAAAAAAAAAAAAAAAAAAAAAGAGACGTGACTCGTATATTCTTATTACAAATCTGTTCAAATGTTTCTAAAGCTTATGGGACTTTGTGGACATATTTCGTATGTGCATATTACTATCCCGTGAGTTTGTATCCTCACAGTAGTTATCGGGTTTCAACTTGGCTTTTTATCTGTACTAGCTTAAACCCGCGGCTCCGTTCGCGTGTTGTTTTATTATGACAGATAATGCGCGAAACGTCAAATCGATTTTTTTAAAGAGATGTATGAAAAACAAATTTCTTTTTTTACTGCTTTATTTAGTTATTCTTATATTTTCTTATCCTTACAGAGAAAGCGCTGAAACATTGTAGCAGGTGTAGACCAAAGATGTGGTCTGTGGCATCACGTTCCGCTGTATGTAACCTCCTTGCTAGAGAGTCGCAAACGTCATCGCTGGCCTTTAGTCCGATTTTTTTTATAATTTGACGACTTTCAACCACCATATCTTCCACCTCCTTATAGCTATCGGCATGGAACTGCTATGGTGTACAACGGGAGACTTCGGACAACAATTACACACAGACCATTCGTTTGCGTTCTGTAGTTTTCGCCGCAGAGCGAAATATTAACACACACACACACACACACACACACACACACATACACACACACACACACACACACACACACGTAGAATTTTATATACACCAATTACTTTCCATCCCAAAACACTCCATCCTTTTATCATTATCAGCCCTCAAGCAACAATGCAACCAATAAAACCATTTTCAAAGAGTAAATAAAATTTTCAAAGAGTAATTATTGTTCCGCATTTTGCGTTATATTCTTCAAATTACTAAATATCTATCAGATCGCTATAAAACCGTGCTTAAAACCTTCCTCAGGTACAAATTAGTAACTGTAAAAATATTTAAGTCTTTGCGTCTTGTCGTTCGGGCGTGATAAGCGTATACCGAACAGACATTCACATTAATATATATAGATAAATAGCTATCCGATCGCCATAGAACCGTGCCTAAAGCCTTCCCCGGGTAGACATTAGTAACTGTACAAATTTTTAGCACTTTATGTCTCGTGGTTCAGACGTGATATACGTACACCGTACAGACATTCACATTTATAGATATAGATTTCGTGACTACAGTGAGAAATGAGGAGTTATTGTTCAAATTTTCAAAAGCGTCTTCAGCTTTAGGGATTTAATTGAGGGTCCTCAGTCCCTAAACTTACAAACTAGATAATAATAAAGACGGCACAAACATCCCCTCGAGGGGGGATTCGAAACCCCAACTGGGAACGGCCTCGCGCATCGTATGCATAGTACCTCAATACGCTCGGCCACTCCGCCGCGGCTAAAAACCAGAAATTGCATATTATAAAAGAATTGTAAAGCAGGAAAACATTACAGGAAATGAAATAAAAAAATCATACATTATTATAATGGCGTGCCTTAACCAACAGCATCTCCTTACTGCTGCTGACTAACTCTCGCGCTTTCTCACAACTCCTCTCTCGCAGTCAGAGCGTTTACTCTCCTATCGAACGAGATTTCCAAAGACGACTTCGCCACTTACAGTGTATATCTCTGGCCAGTTCACAAAATCAACTACATTGAATATCTTTACTGTAAACTACGTACAAAATAACTTACGCACATTATTGAATAACAAACAGTGCAAATAATGACAAATAACATCAATTGATAGAAAAATTTACTTAACTTTATATGTACCATGTAAACTCTTACAGAGAACGCATACAAAATGAAATATTATAGAAAATGAATTATATAGGGAGCATAGGGATCATACATTTCCTCCACCAGTTCAGTGACATATGTAAGTTGTTCATTTTTAAGCGCTAGTGCAACACATGGTACTATGTGAAACGTCTCTATGCCCAGTGCTGTCAGAGAATGTCAGTGGAGTATTGTAAATATACTTCGACACGGACAAAACACATCAATCAAATTAATAGCGTGATTTTCATTATTGTAGCTATGTTCGATGAAAGAACAGGAAGCTGTAGATATTTTCACATAAAATCAATATTGTAATGCCAGTAAGCTAGGTTATTAGTAAGTCTGTTTTCGTCATAAATAACAATATCAGATGATTTACCAACTCTAAATCTTGGCATTGTTCACCTGCAAGAGGGACATCATTTATCATAAAGCTCGACCACAGCCCTCTTGCACAAACCCCGGGCGCGTCAGAGGGGTGACTCTTAAATTATAAACAGAAACCCCTATTTTTTATTGCAGATTTTTAAAATATGTGACTTCTGTACTAAACATTGTTTTCCGTTTCATGCTAGATGCCTAAAATGAAAATGACATGAAAATTATTGAAAAACGCTAGTATCCTAAATACACATCAGTTTAGGGAAATCAAAATACAGTTTTTGATTACTTTGATAATGCTGTCATTTGAAACGTCCCACTATTGAATCACGCACATACTGTCATCACGCTCTGTCTACAGTTCGACTGTTCAATGTACTTCAGGGACACGGGCTGTACACTTCTCTTCGCAGTTTTTCACGTTTTTAAAGGTTGCGGTGAGAGTAGATACCATTTCCTCGTACATTCAGGCTCGTAGAAATGTTGAAGATGCTCGCCAAAGGAATGCTAAGCAACTGTCTGACAGAAATTTTTTTGCTGCAACGACGTTTCGCAGTATTGTCCAAATATTTTCTAAAACTGAAAGAGATATTTTTAGTCTATTACCGTTGTTCAACAATTTTTATTTTTGTTTCTGGAATATTCTGTCGGTGCTTGGAGGCACAAACACATATTAAAAACTTAAATACGTAGTCTTTTGTGGAACAAAAATACCACGTATTTCAATTTTTAATTCATTTTTATTTGTTGGCGTTTACAGCACCATGTATCATGTAACGAAAGAAATGTTTCTTACAGAAATTATATATTTTTTTTCCGTCAATCCAAATCTAATAAACAAGAATTGATGTTTGTTTGATTGTCGTTTTGTTCTTATTTTATACACAGCCATATCGTACATAAGATTGTGATAAAACTTTCCAAGTCATTACTTGCACTAGCGTGAAGATTATAGTCAAACTAAAATTAACTGCGTATGGTGCATCTCGGAGAGTGCGTTACAATTAATTAATTCGTTTCTTAAGCCTTCACGCTGAAACATCTGAACGGATTTGAACGAAATTTCGAATGCAAATAGCATTCCCTGAATTAACGCATGAGCTACCATATGAAGTCACCGTGTGGTGAATGGCGGAGCGTATCTTACGGTGTGTCAACACGTTTGTTACTCTTCACGCTGAAACGGCTGGACGGAATGGAATCAATGTTTGTCAAGTTGTATGTTTCTTCGTATTTTATGCGTTGCCGTAGCGTTCATCCGATTGCTATGAAACTATAGCTTGTACTTTCGTGAAGGTTATGGGCATAATTATGTATCACTGCGCGACACAAATCGCGAGGTACGACGTGATGAAACTGAGATGCAAGGGAAACTTCTGGATTACAAATGATGTTTAAATTGATTGTACTTCTTTGCTACTAAATGTATTCGCAACATATTTGGAAACTATATCGATTTATGCCAGTGAATCCACCTACACAATTATTTCATTATAACTCCTATAGGTTAGGAGGTATGACGTCACAAGACGCGTGTGAAACTGCCGCAAAATGTTTGTTCCCAATTTATGCGATGCCGTACCGTTCATCCGATTGCGGTGAAACATCGCACATTTGGTCTTCAAAACAAGACGAAAGTCAATGTCTTTGTAAAATTTTGTGTGGTGCATGACAGAGGGTACTTCACTTACTAATTTCGACAAAACCTGCCGTTTTATTCCGATTCGATGAAATTTTGGACACTTGAAAACAAGAAGAACATCACCGTCTACTTAAGATTTCTTACGGTGAATGGCGGAGGGTACCTAACAATGAATTTAAACACCACTTTACTAATTACCGTCAAAGTTAAAAGTTTATTTATTCACATCTGGAGGAGGCAATGGTTGGTGGAGATTGAGGAGTTCGACAAACGAGGAGGTGATTTGCAGAGAGAGGCAAAGAGAGGGGGTAGGATTAGACAAACAGAAAGACTTTTATTTTTCTTTAATGTTTTTTAATGATTTAAGCAATGTACTTGTGTGCCACAGTCTCTGTATTACTTATAACATTTCTTTATTTTATACTTTCAGTGAAGCTATGTCACGATTTTCAAGTACTTCTGTGTCACCGCAGACATTTTTTATCCTCTACAAAGAAAAAAAAACTCTTAACAAAATTAAAGTACTGACTCAGTACTAATACAAGTGATTATAGAAAATAAAAAGAATAAAGATAAAACATCCTGTCTAAAATAATTGATTCCTACATAAAATTGTTACATCATTCCCGTAATAAAGACAGGATATTTTATTTGCATTAGTTTTATCTTTTTAATCGTTTGTATTAGTATTATAATTTACAAGGTGAAATGCCAAGATCGCACATTAATTATTTATTCAATGACGACCGGTTTCGGTGAGCAGTGTCACCATCATCTCGTCACATATATTTTACAAGCTGGGCATCTTGTTAAAATTAGGTATAAAGTAATAAGTGCAACAATGCACTTAATCATTGTATAAAAAATACAAAAGTTAAACACAAGACAGCCTACAAAATATAATTTAATTTTGAAAACTATAAAACCATCAGATCGCCTTCATAACCGACTATGTCAGATAATATTAACTTGTATTAGTACTCAGTGAACACTTTAATTCTGTGAAAAGGCCTATTTTTTATTATTATTATTTTGTGTGTGTGTAAAAAACGTCTTTGGTGTTACAGAAGTACTTGAAAATGATGCCGCTGTTGTACAAAATAAAGATATGTTATACATTAAAGAAATCTTCAAAAATTAAATGTTTGTACAGCTTATGGGACTTAACTACGGGATCATCAGTCCCTAAACTTACAATCTAGCTAATACTAAGGACGGCACAAATATCCATGCTCGAGGGGGATTCGAACCCCCGACCGTAGTGGCCGTGCAGACCGTGAGTGGAGCGCCTCAGTCCCCTCGGCCACCGCGGCCGGCTATGTTATAAGTAAAATAGCAACTGTGGCACATAAGTGCATTTTTTAAATGTCTTTATATGAAAAAAAAAATTCGCGTCGCACTCCTCTTAGAGAGAGAGAGAGAGAGAGAGAGAGAGAGAGAGAGAGAGAGAGAGAGAGATGGAGGAAGGGGGGAGACAACAAGCTGGACAGAGAGAGAAGGAAAGAGAAGGTTGATAGAAAATAGAGATGGACTAACTTAAGGATATTCAGCTAGTCTGCAATAAAAAATACTGGTCCCTATTCAACATTTCACTGTCACCACGCCTCTCGTCGCCCTCGGGGGTGGTGCAGAGGTTCGAGCTTTAATGACAACGGATGGCTCTCATCCAGGTGAAGAACTTTAATTGCAAGTGTTTCTTAATACGATTTGCAGTTTTCCAAATACTCCGAAAAATGTTTTAAATGCGCACCATGTAAGTATGAAATACTTCCTATCAGCAACGACCAATATTTTCAGATTTCTAGACATTCAAACGTACAACTTACAAAATGGATTCACATATTTTTGGACGACGATTGTTTAGAAATTTAGTGATTCTAATCACAATGATTGGAAGTTGACAATCATCGGGAGCGTTGACCACTGCACAGCGGCCGGTCTGTCAGTGCTGAGACAAGTGTCGTGTGCCAGTGTTGCGTTAACAGCTGTCCAGTGACGCGTGGCAGGGCGGCGGCGTGCGCGCGACAGCCGTCACGGCCAGCCAAACGGAAGGCGGCTAGCGTTGTGCGCATGCGCGCCACTTTACAGCCGCACTAAAGCAGATGCTGTCGTCTCATCTGAATAACAACGGCGGGCGGAAGGCGGCGGACAGGCCCTCGGGGGCTGCTACAACTGCCCCCTCGCTGTTCCTGCTACATCCCTCCTAACAACCTCACATCCTTAATGGCTCTATTATACCGCTCCTTTCGCTACTTTTTCCCCTGACTCTCCCCAGGTAGCGCTCTCCCGCTGCCGAGCATAATTTTTAATCGTTCTTTTTTAATTCATTAAAAATCTTCCACTCGGGGATACTTGCGCCTTGTGAGTAATTCAAGTGATAACATCTTTTAGTGGCACTTGAAGGAAAACAACGTCTGAAGGTAAGCGGGCAGCGGAACCTCATTAGACAAACCGCAGTCTCAATAGTGTAATAGAAATCCATTTGAAGAGAAATGAAGGAAGTGTGCATGTACCCATAGCTCAAATGTTCAAATGCTTGTTAAGCTTATGGGACTTAACTACGGGGTTATCAGTCCCTAAACTTACAAACTAGGGGGGATTCGAAACCCCGATCGTAGTGGCCGTGCAGACCGTGACTGAAGCGCCTCAGTCCCCTCGGCCACCGCGGCCGGCTACCCATAGCTCTGTACGACGAAAAAACACAATGGGCAAATATTCTTATACAAAATATCATAGCCCACACAATCACAGTGTTGGACTTAGTATACAGGGTGAAACACGCAACACTTGCACCCCAAATATTGTGGAAACGGGACGTGCGATTGATATGCGGTTTTCAAAGAATGGATTGGTAGTCAGGGGCTGGTATTTTTAGCCAACAAACAGATTGTAATATTAATATTTTAAACATGACTGAGTCTCAACAACGGTTATAATAATATTACTTAGAAATATAGTAATATTACTTAGAAAGAATTTTTATGCAAAAATACCGATTTTTAAATGTAACAGTGGTTGTTTGTATTATGCAAAGGAATTGATGACACCAGCTGTGTACAAAGAATTTTAAATGCCATTTTTATCACGTCTAGTTTGGCAGCTACAACCGTTCAAAGTTTCGGTGACGGAGGCTGCGATAGCGTAGCTGACTGGCTGAGTGGCTAGCCCCTGGGGCACGACCCACGGTCTCATGAGCACCAGCCAGTGAGCTACGCTGTCGTAGCCTCCGCCTCCGAAAATTTGAACGGTTATAGCTGCCAAACCAAACGTGATAAAAATGTCATTCAAAATTCTTTGTACACAGCTGGTGTCAAAAACTCCAGTGCTTTGAAACACTTCCACTGAATGTGTGGTCGTGTTCCATTCACCTAAAGTGTTTCTACACCATTAATATTGTCTATTAGTACGTTAATTATTTTTATTCTGTTTATTAATTATCAATACCTCATGTTTACATATGTTTCCACCCGTATGATTGAACCACGTGTTCTTGTGAATGTGGAAGGTTGTTTCTAATATCGACTGATTGCCGCGCAATGGCTTACAAACGCCGCCTCGCGCTTTACGGCCTCGTTTACTTTAATTAAGAACGCATGGCTTCGTTTGTCGTCTGCGCTGGCGTCTTCTGGGGGCCGGAGACAAGCTTACTTGGCAATATGGCGAGGTGGTCGTGTTCTTAGTGTAGTGCCATTCTAATCTTGGATGAAAGAGGTGACAAGAGACCGCTCTGGGAGCCATTGAAGAGGATATTATCTTCCTCAGGTAGAGAGGGTTGGTTGACTCTATGCTCTGAACGCGCTCTGTATGGGTTTTTAGCGCGCTCTACATCCGGTGTATGGTGGGGTAGGGTTTGGCGTAGTCTGAGGGTTTCACCCTGGTTGCGACCGTGGGAGTAAGTACTTCGTCGAATCATGCTAAGGGGATGTCAGGCTGTTAGAACTTTGCTTTCTTTGTGATCAGGCAGTCTTGGTTTATGAGTCATAGTTTTTCTTGAGTAATTCTTTCGCTATGCATTAATTTACAGAACGCGAGTAACTCAGTGTACATTCAGTACTTGCATTTTCATTCTAGTGATGATTTTGCGTCCAGTTTTACTCAAGTTAGAATACCCATATGTGGCCATCAACCTTTGTGTAAACTTAGTAGGTTTAAATTTCTTTATATATATATATATATATATATATATATATATAAAGAAACTAGAAAAACTAGAAAACTAGACAAACTAGAAAAAACTAGAAAATTCTAAGAAATATTTAGAAATGTGACGTGAATTATATATATATATATAATTCACGTCACATTTGTATCTGTGGGTATGCTAAATATTTCTTAGAATTTTGTAGTTTGACTCCATCTTTCCTGTCTTGTATTACCGATTGCACCACGTGCTTTTGTAATGGTAATTACTTCGGCCTTCAGCCATGCTTTTATTAATACTAGCTTTCTTCTATATGAATTCTCATGTGTTCTTTACTTGGTTATTCTAAATTAATTTCTCTTCTAAATTCTATGTAATTCCTCATGGTCGCACACCACGTGGTATTTAAGAATAGTATACTGCTGCCTCCCAGAACATGAGTTGGTTTAGTGCATAGTGATTGTAAATTTGTGCTCGTTGAAAATGCCGCCGATGCTTTGTTTGTCGCTGCTATCAAGTATCCCATGTATGTAAAGTGTCGCAAGCATTATGCGCATGTCTATGAATGAATGAATGTGCTTTCATCTATCCATTGTGTGTTTGCAATTTTCCTTCCACGTAGCTCCATATTTATAAAGGGCAGAAACAATTTTACTTCGGGCAGTAACTTTATGATTTAATTCTCTTTTGTACAAAGTCTGTGCTTTATTGTGCTTAATTTGGTCTCCCCACATTTATTTGCTTGTTCATTGTATTGAATAGATGATGATTTAAAGTACCAAACCTCTGCTTTATAATTTCATGCTCCCCGTCCCATGTTTAACTATCTATTCATTCATTTAACGTTAATTTTGTATTTGTTAAAACGTTGGCTGCTCCCTTAAGGACTGTGGCCACTCATAAAGTAATTTAGAGCAGCAGTGAGCGTTTTAACTTACATTTGCAGATCTCAACTGCCCGAGATCTTGCTTAAATAATTTAACAGGCTACTTTAAGCATGATAGAAACAACCATTGTTCGATATGAAAAATTGTATGTTTACATAAAAATACACTTTCCTGGTATTTTTGCAAACTGTTTTTTTGGCTAACAATACGAGTCCTTGAGTCCTTGAGTACCAATCCATTTCGTGAAAACCGCACATCAATCCCACTTTCCGTTTCCGCGATATTTGCAGTGCAACCGTTGGGTGATTCACCCTGTATAAACCTAAAAATGAAACAAGGAATATCACACTAAAGTAGTGACAGCGGTTGTTCTCAAAAGCGCATTGTCAGTACACGACATAAATGTATAAAATTTCAACAACCATTACTGCAGGAAACTTAAGTACAACGATAATATACCAAACATTAGAGCGTTTCAATGTCACTGCTATTCTGTCAGAGCTAAGTTAATGCTGCATTCAAAAGAAGTTTTCAGGTATATATGTAGAAAATAATTGTAATATAATGTAACAATCGAATAAGTCTATATTCAAGAAATTAAATTAGAAAGTTTATCAATTTCACAGCTATTTCATTTCAATATGATAACCAAAATAAATGCCGATAGTGATAGTACAAATTATATGAAATGTAGAATACCAAGAAGACGCAATTTTTCATTAGCATCACCTACCAAGGATTAGCTGTTTTAGTCACCTGTTTTACTCTCTGTCTATGTCTTTTTAGTTCACTCTTTCGAGTTGACTCGAACCTCATATTTGTAATCTGTTTCCAGTCATTCTATGATCTTAATCTACCTATTTCACTACATTCTTCTCTATATTTCTATTTGAAAATTTGAACGGTAGCCATCATAAAGAGAGGTTTGAACCTAGTCGAAAGAGACCCACAGCGGGCTGAAAATTGTTTCACTAAAATTCGTTATTCAGCTTAGTAATAAAAATGTCGCCTTTTAAATATTTTATACATAGGAAAGATGTAGATAAATTACAGATCGCCGCGGCGGAGTGACCAAGCGCTATGGTCCGATGCGCTAGGCCGTTCCCCGCGGAGGGTTCGAATGCCCTCCTCCGGCTTGGATATGCTGTCTTCAGTACAAGGTAGTTCTTAAGTAGTTTGTAAGCTTAGGGACTGATGATCCCGCAGTTAAGTCCCATAAGCTTGACAAACATTTGAGCATTTTTATTAATAATTTATAATCTGAATTTATTGTACGTCAGAAGAATTTAACGTTAAATTATTAATTTTTGGTCAAGTATATTTTATCATTTCATTATCAAAGTATATGAGTGAATAATCACATCTGAGATTGGCTTCTTTTATCCAATGTTGTCAATATTAATATTTCGACGAACGTCTTTCGATTTATTCGAATTTTTCACTTAAGCTTGCTACAATGCAACTATGACTTCAATATTTTTTTAATTCTTGCGCTGTTTGATAAGAATATTCGAATCCTACTTTTGTTATTATTCCCCAAATACGTCTGTGGAAACCAACATTACATTGACAAACACTTATAGAAACCTTGTATAATAAAAATACTACACCAACCCGCAAACTTTTTAACAGTAAGAATGAAAACCGAGTGGATCTCTAAAATTGTATTTATTTGTTACGTAGTTTCGGTATCTGCCCTCATCGTAGCTAAAAACCTCTGAGCTTAAATTGTAAAGTTCATGGTCATCTGAAAATTATTCACATTTTCCTGCGTATATGGGTTAAAAAGCTCACTATATATATTAGTTTAAGTAGTTTGTAAGCTACGGACTGATGACCACGCAGTTTGTTTGGTCCGGTAGATTTACAAACATTTGAACATTTAACGAAGCGCTGTATCGCTGGAAAAATACTGGAGAGAATCGTGTCCATTGGTCAGTCGTCTGTGATGTCGCGATATGCAACAATAAATATTCAGTAATACAGGGCGACATGATTTTCACTAGGTATTAGCTGATAGTAGCTATTATTAATTTCTAAACTGTGCATAAGATATTTGTTTGGGCAGAATAGGTTGTGAGAAGAATAGCTTTAAAATGCTACAACAGAGGCGTTCCAAATCCACAGAGGCACTTACGGCATGCAGAGAATGCGAATCAGAAAGTGGAATTGGTAGCTAATACTTCCCAATACAAGGAAGGCATAGAAAGTACGTTTACTGCGTTGAAAAATAGCAGGGGCCTCTGCCAGTGCCATGGACTTTACAAAATTGCTAGCTCGCTCACTGGCGTTGGAGAAGAAATCTGAAATCAAAAGCTACCATCTCCATAGAAATGATGTTTAGGCACTCACCAAATGATGTGTATTATCCGATAAAACATTGGTTACGTGTTTCTGTAGAATTAGTATCGTTTTTGTTCGGAAAACAAAGTGAAAGTGATGATGGTAGTTCTAAGTATACTGCAGATTGCAATTAATCGAGACCAAGCTAAATGAAGGGAAAAAGCGAAAATAAAAGAAAGAAAGGTAAATAAACACGTGAAATTACGGCTTGGTGAAGGAAATCAGAATAAAATTATCTCATGAAGTAGATACTGAAAAATAAGCGCAAGAGACACCTGAAAATTAAGTGTAACTGCAAATGCAAAACTAAGTGATAAAATATTACCTTATGCCATTTTGTAAGTTTCATGCAGTATATTTAATGGATATGATGATATTAAATTCATTTCAGACAAAATTGGTTTCTCAACACGAATTGTGCTGTAAATTTTTGTTTTCTTCGATTTCTTTTTGTTGACTCTCATACTCTTTGAATAATATGATGGTATTCACGTTGTCCACGCAAATGAATTTGACACTTGGTGCGATAGCTGAATGGACTTCTCACACTTAAGTTGTACCGATGAGTCAGCACAAGGTGTGTTGATTTGCGGGGACAGTTTTCATAGGACAACTGAATCACGGGATAGAACCCGTGAGTTTTCACGGCGTGTTATATTGTATTACTCGAAAAGAGAATTTATCACGTGCTATCGCTTTTGACAATATAAGCTGATGAATTTACGTTCACCTATCCACCTACCGCCGTGGCGCAATACCGGAGCGCACCAAGGCGCCTTGCTGCGGTGCGCGCAGCCATTCTCCGTTGGAAGTTCGAATCCTCTCTCGGGCATGGGTGTATTGGTCGTCCTTAGTTTAAGTAGTTTGTAAGTCGATGGACTGATAACCTAAGTCGATGAGTCAATAGGACTACTCATATTGTTGAAATGTTTATCCATCTACCGAGGATAATAATTTAATTAAAAAACACTAATCACGTGTAGTTGCACAGCACATCACTGTGGCGACGGTATGTTTCTTTGTCGTCAATGGAAAATTTTATTTCATGAGTTTTATTTTGCGTCTCGTAATGATGTTTTCCGCGTTGTCTTCTTTTTCCGTTTTGGTCATCTAACGATTTCGCACCAATTACAATGCTATTTTCTTCTTTCTGTTTCATCCAGTATCATAGACTTCCCGTTATGTACCATTTTTTCCTCGCCAGACCATTTAGACCTTCTATTATTCTACCTCCTGCCTTGGAATCCTGACATTTTTAACACTATCTCCTTAAAAAGCTCTCTTCTGTTGCGTCATTTTAACTTAAGGTTTTTCTTTCCAAATCTTTCCTAGCTTTTTGAATCCAACTTTTGTTGACTTATTGCCCCAAAGACATTATAGTTTCACCACGTGTTAGAATGAGGCATTTAATTATGTTTAGAAATAGACCTATTATTATAAAAGTTTCTAGATAGTCCATATGCTTTACATTTTACGTACTCTTTCGTCTAAAGAAAATTTTTCCTAGCCACTTTCTTTAACAATTTCTCCCAAATATTTAAATTTATTTGCCCTCTTTATCTGCCCAATGTGTGTAACTACGATATCACGAGTATTGTTTGTTTATCATGATTTATTGGTGGTTTCTTCCAGGAGATTGAGTTGTATTTTTGCATTTGATAGGTTTGTGTAAATAGGTAAATCATCCACAAGTTCTAGGCAGTGAAAATCATTACCTTTGCTCTCAGTCCCAAGTCTTATTGGTGATATCTTACTTTCATTTAGTGTTTCTTTCCATTCTCATACTATTTTCTCTAGGAGGCAGTTAAAGAGGAGTACAGTCAAGCCATCACTTTGCCTTACACCTGTTTTACGTCGAATGCTGTAGATATTTCACCCAGAAACTTTACATTCGATTTCGTTTCATTGAACGCTTAACGAATTAGGTTTGCAAGTTTAGTTTTAATAGTAAACTAGAGGACCCGTGCGAATACTTCGAACCGTTAGTGGAATGACAAGAAAATTGAGAACAAATGGAAGTAAAGTTGAATGTTCACGTATAGCTTTCTTCAGAATCAATCAATGCAAGTGTTTAAAAGCGCAAGTGGAAGAGGTTGATCCGCTGAGTGTTGTTAGGTCAAAAAGAAGTGGGTACCTTAATTAGAACCAATCGTAAAACAAACCGATTAAAATATTCAATGCAAGGGCAGAGGATACCGGGTTTGAATAAAAATAAAGGATGGAGGGACTTAAGTTAATTCTGATACTTGATGACAAATCTGAGAATGAATACCTATCCTTTAAACGAAAAATGAAGGAAATCGGCCGGATAGAACGGCCTGAACGACTAACTAGTTTACAGCAAGGACGTGCCCATAAGAATATATATAAGGATATCACGTTTGAGTATAGAAAACGTAAGGCAAGAGTTATGTGAATTCTGATACTTGATGACAAATCTGTCATGAATACCTCTCGTTTAAAACAAAAATGAAGGATATCGGCCGGGTAGTTTGGTCTGGCCGAATGACTTAATGTTCCCAGATTATATAATTTATTTAATATATAAGATTGTCGAATATAACCAGCATTTATCTATCAAATGAATGAAATGCTTCTTTTAAAATCTGTAACAGATTCAAACATGTCTTTAGAGTTTGTAAGTCTGTGACGGATTGTGGATTTTATGTTGAAAATCTGTTCTAACCATGATTTGCCCTTTCTAATCGCGCTCGAAACTCTCCCAAATATCAACTGTTGCTTCTACTTTCGGCGTTTTTTAATATTTCCTCTTTTTTTCTTGTATCATATCTCCGCCTAAGATGTTATGGATGAAACCAGACAGGTTATATCGGGACTATCGGTATTACCATTTCATCGCTGTAAGTGGCGGCCTTCAGTTTGTGAACAGTTACCTCAACTCTCCGATACGGCGTGGCAGAGGCTTGCTGAGTGCAGACGCGAGAGGCTGCCAGAGAATGACGTGGCTCGTCACACGGCGACAGTAGCGGGGACACAGCACTGCGCAAACACGAATGGCATGTTGGCTGGAGCAGGTGCGTGCTCTGAGCCACCAAACAAGATAACAACTGCACGGGCTCATAAAGACGAGGGCAGCGCGGGAGGGCTAGGCGACTGTCACAGTGGCGGCGTAGTCAGCCACTTGTTTCTCCGAATGGACACACAGGCATCGTAGCGCAGTAACCGCACTGCAGGGATTCCTGTCCATTGCTCACTCGTTGGTGGTGTCAGGATAAGGTTTTATGAGGGCGTTTGGTGGGAATGTATTACCGTTCAAGACAATAACTCTTCCTGTGACAGGAGTCTATTACAACAAGGGACACTCCCAATTTCAGCCCCCTCAGATTTAGTCAGAAGTGGCCGCAATGTGTAGACCGTCAGGAACACAGGTCGAGTGGTGCAAATAATGTCGCGCCAATAATATTACAATCCTTGCATCTTAACCCAATTTTACACGATCCACTTTCTTGCGAAAATTGACTATCGAACCGTGGACGGCTTTTCTGCCGTCATGTAAATCAGGGTCCAACCACGGCGCGGATGCGACTATGACGTCAATAATATTTCGGCTGTGCCGAGTGTGGAGTTCTAAATTTTCGAGTACGGTGAACACTTCGCATGCGCAGAAGCAGCGGCTGCATTTCCCAGCAGAAGACGCGAGGTACTGTTTTGTAAACAACGAAGGCACGTGGAAAGTGGCATAGTAAGGAATAAAAATTAAGTGAGCCGTCATTGACGTTTTGTACTTCACGTTTTCCACCAAAATAATACAAAGCATGTTGACTGCGGATTACTTTTTATTTTTGTAGAAATGGAGTGGAAGAAAGAAAGCGTTAAGCCTCTTATTTAGGCTTATGAAGCGGAGATAAAAAAAATGTTTGTAAATCTATCTGACCAAACTGCGTGGTCATCAGTCCGAAGCTTACAAACTACTTAAACCTAGGTAAATTAACCTAAGGACAACATACACACCCATGCCCCAGGAAGGACTCGAACCTCCACGGCGAGCAACCGCGCGCTCCGCAGCGAGACGCTTTAGACCGCTCGGCTACTCCACCCCGGCGAAGAGGAGAGAGCCCTCGTAGATACAGAACATCATTTATATCACAATAAGGTAATTTTTTACCGCCTATATTATTTGTGATATTTGTGCCTTAAGGTGACTGCAGATACTGATTGAAAACATAAAAATGTTCAAATGTTTGTTAGGCTTATGGGACTTAACTACGGGGTCATCAGTCCCTAAACTTACAAACTACTTATGAACTGAGGACGGCACAAATATCCATGCCCGAGGGGGGATTCGAACCCCGACCGTAGTGGCCGTGCAGACCGTGACTGGAGCGCCTCAATCCCCTCGGTCACCGCGGGCGGCTTGAAAACATATATTTTATAGAATGCACGGAAGGTAATGCTCAAATTAGTGGCAAACGAAGTATCCGCAGTTTGCCCGAATGTTACAGCTGTAAAACTAAGTTTGGCACTCTGTGGTCACATTACTGCGCGAAGTAAAAAAATATCGCCGGACCGAAACGAGCGGGTGTTCTGCGTCCAAACGCTTCTCTTCCTGTCTCTGCGCTCTTTCTTTTTTGCCTTTCGGCAAAGCGGTGGCGATTACTTCCATTGCTGCAGCCAATACCACAAGATTTCTATTCATTTCTCTGTGTTGGATAAAAGGTTGATTAAAATGCAAACCGGCACACGAAGTATCACGACGACAACCACAGCGCAAAGACCACACAGCAGACAGTACATACACAAATTTCGAAGTTATCGTATAAACGCAAACGATCACGCAAAACAAATGAAACACGGAAACACCAGGGACTCTGTAATCGACACACTCAATTCAAGTAGTCAACCGAGGCAGCAAAGTTGCTAGTGTAAAAGAGGCTTTAGCTGGAACTGCCGTGCTCATAATATTACAGCTGGCCTCTCCAATTTTATGTGTCTGGCAGTTCCCAGAATGGAGAAAACACTGAGTAATACACATTTCTGCTACTTGGGAATTCCTCTAAGCTCTTGCCTTTTGAAAGTGGTGGTTTGTGTGCAGCCCTACCTCAGATAAATAATTAAAATGTTTAAATGTTTGTAAAGTTATGGGACTAGCTGCAGTGGTTATCGGTCCCTAAGCATAAAAACTTGAAACACGTCCACTGAATGTGTGGTCTGTTGCATTTTGAGTTTTGATCTGTAAAAAGGTGTACTTTCATTACTCTAAAGTGCTTCTCCACCATTACTTTTGTTTATCAGTAAATAAATTATTTCATTCTGTTTGTTAATGACCAATGCCCCACGTTTATACGAGGCGCGTCCAGAACGTTAGTTCCGTTTCAATTTATCTCCGGTGCAGTGCTGCGATTGCAGTTCCGCACATGAGCTATAGACGATATGTACCAAGGAGAACAACGTGCGCCATTTGGAGATCGCTGTCAGTTACGTACGCTTTGTTGTGCTTGTTTGAAATGTCGGCGTTGATTGAAAAGTGAAGTCAGGTCGGTGATTCGGTATCTGAATGCGAGGAAAGTGAAACCAAGTGAAGGTTATTGGCAAATTTGCGATGTTTACGGACTAAATGAGATGAGTAGTTCGATGGTGAGAAGATGGGTCCGACAGTTCAATGGCGGGCATAGTGATGTGCACGATGAAGAACGAAGTGGGCCTCCACCTTTGGTTACAGAAGAACTGGTTCACGCGATTGATGACAAGATCCAGGAAAACTGTAGGTTTACAATTAGTGCTCTCGCTATCGACGACGAGCTGAAAGAAATTGTTTCCAACTGGTTGAAGACACAGGCGGCAGATTTCTATGAAGAAGGTATACAAAACCTAGTGCCACGCTATGACAAATGCCTGCAAAATTTCGGCAGTTATGTGGAAAAGTAGTTTAAGAGTTGTAGAATTTTGTGCAATAAAAATTTCTTCTGTATCTGTGTACAATTTCATTTTATTACCAAACGGAACTTACTTTCTGAACGCGCCTCGTACATGTTGAACTTGTGTGTTCGTATGAATTTGGAAGGTTGTCCTTCATAAAGACCGACTGCCGTGCAATGGCTTACATTCGCCGCTTCGCGCGTTAGGCCTCGTTTACGATAGTCAAAAATGCATGGTTTCATATGTCGTCTGCACTGCCGTCTGCTACGTTGTCAGAGACAATCTTACTTGACAAGAGGGCGAGGTGGCTTGTTCTTAGTGTGGTACCAACATAATCATGGACCAAAGAAGTAACAAAAGAGAGATTCAAAAATAAGAGCAAAAAAATTCACCTAATAATTAATTATTAAAACTCAAAATAATTATAACTACATCAATAAAAAATTTTCACTTGTATTAATCGTATAACCGCAGCAAGGCACCTTAATGCACACGGACATTCCGTCGTGGCAGTTAAATAAAATAACTGAAGGGTTGATTCCATCAAAAAACGTTTTTTAAGATAAACATGTATTCTTATACCCTTTGACCAGATCTGTGTCATGACTGGCTGTCTCCTAGTGGCAGAAAAAGGGCACGAGATATAGACCCTGCAAATGTTGGGAATTCTACAAAGAGCAGACTAGTCCCAAGACTTTCCACCAAAATGCAGCCTACTTCTTGGACGTGTCTGCTATTGCGAGAATACAACGGTAAAGTCCGGTACTGTGCGTTCCGCACTCCCTGTTTAACGTCTTGCTTACTGTGTTAGAAGTCATAGTCTGAATAGAGTTCGACAGTGGAGGGCACTATGTTGTGTGTCAAAAAGGCAACAAAGAAGAATAAAATGTAAATCGCATTGGAAATCTCGTTCCAAAACGAATATTTGGTGACGACTGTAGGTACGTTATAAATTAATATTTATTCTTAAGTGTTTATTGCTTAGGGGCACTATCTCAAACTATTCAACAAAATGACATTCGTTACCATTAGAGGTCACCGTTTCCTTCCCAGAGATCACGCCTATTTGGTAACAACAACAAGAAAAGCGTAAAGTCGAAATACCTGAAAAATGGGACTAAATTGTTGAAAAAGCAAGTAAGTACCTTACACATTTAACGTCAAGATACTGACTCATTAAGATTTCATCAATGTAAAAACTGCTACAGAATTCTTACCGAAGACACCAAAGCCTTGTCCTAAGCTGCTCAAGAAAGACGACCCTCACATTTATCTGCGACAAACATACTATCAGCCTTGGGAAAGACATTATGAGCATTAAAATGTACCGAACAGACATTATATCTCCAACTATTCCAAAGCTGTGAGTTATATCCTGGATTTCAGCCTCCTGAGAATACATTGATTGTCATTCAGTATCCTGGAGATACTGTGCATCGCACATACTATGAGTCATTGTATGAACTGCGCGTGCATACAGAACATCAATCTGCAGCAGAAAATATATATTAAAACAATCTACGAAAACTAAAGTCAGTCGGCCAGGCCAAACTACCCGGCCGATTTCCTTTATTTGTGTTTCAAACGAAAGGTATTAATCCACAGATATATCATCAAGCATCAGAATTTACATAACTCCGCCTTTTACTATACTCAAACGCGATTTCCTTCTGTATATTTCTTATGGGGATGTCCTTGCTGTAAACTAAAGTCAGTCGGTAAGGCCGTTCTATCCAACCGATTCCCTTCATTTTTGCTTTAAACAAAAGGTATTAATTCGCAAATTTGTCATAAAGTTTCAGAATTAACTTCAGTCTCTCCATCCTTCAGTTTTACTCAAACGCGGTATTCTTCTGTCCTTACATTGAATATTTCTCCGGTATGCAGTTGTTTTTGACATTACAACACTCAGCGGATCAAGCTCTTTCATTTGCACTTTTAAAGACTTGCATTGATTGATTCTGAAGACAGATATGCTTGAACATATAACCTTAATTCCATTTCTCCCCAACATTTTTTGTCTTTTCACTAACGGTGCGAAGTATTCTCATGGATCCTGTAGTTGATATTGAAAACGAGGACAATTCTGATGGTTATGAACATGACTGATCACTGGTATTGTAAGCTTTCGGTAATAATAACTTGTATTTTGTCGGTAAGTATATAATAAATACTATCATGAGTGGTTTGAATGTTGTTGGTTTTATTGTTTAATACGATAACAATTTCCTCATAAACCATACGTCCATAAGTTATTTCCTTATTTTCGCAACTACCGTAATAAATTATGTTCCTTTTATGTTCAAAGGAATGCTATAATGGAGCAGATACTACAAAGCGAAAATTTACGTTTTTCATTCTACACAAACAAAGCTATACATTTTAATTACGTTCCTGAAAAGTAAATATTTTCGGACATGTCTGATTCTTGGAATAAACCTTCCAATTTTAAATAATTTAATAAAGAAATTTGCCATTTATGAAACTAAACTGTCTCTCTTTTAAGTGATTCTATTTTAAAGAAATCATTCCTGGAAACTGTCCCAACTTCGATCATGTTTCCTGTGAAAAACGCATGAAAATTCATCCAGTAGTTTTGAAGATTGAAGCTAACAGCGACAGATTCGTTATTAGTATATATAGATAGATATAGGTGATTATTGTCTCCCATTAGTTCACCTCCCTCTGACTCTCCCTTTCTCTCTCTCTCTCTCTCTCTCTGTCCATTTGCTCCGTGCCTCTGTTGTCGTTCTCTGTTCGTTTCCTGCTCTATCTCAGTCCATCTCCTACTATACCTAAGAATAGTTATCCACATCTGCCAACTATCTTGGCGACTGGTGAAACGGTGTCGAATATTACCTCAAGTTTTCCTCCACCGTACACCATATTGTCGCTTCAGTAACATAAAACTTTGACCATGACAATATCGGTGAAAAATAACCAAATCTGTTTTAAAGTATCGCACAAAATTTTACGTCAATAATCATCTTCCTATTGTTTTCTATGTCACGTATGAAAATTTTTATCCAGGAAGATATAAACCTGTAGGTTTGAATCAACAGTCTTCCTTATATAGAGATTGCACTCTTTTCTGCGTCATAAATCTTACACGGATTTTCAGGACTACTAAAATTTCTGTTACACAATTTCGTGACCTATGTGTACTTGGTTGGGAATCTTTTTGGGGCTGGTACAAATTTTTCTACTGTTTTTAGTCCGATACAAAGAAGAGTTATGTTAACAATTCATGTTATTTAAATAATTATGTAATAATTTTGATGTTGTTACTCTGAGAAGCTAAAATACTTCACGTATGTCACACAAATGTAAATAATTGTCATATGTGGCATCTCAGACGTAATATAGTTAAACAAAGTATGTGGTTTTTGTTGTGGTCTTCGGTCCACGGACTGGTTCGATGCAACACTCCACGCTACCCTGTCCCGTGGGTGCCTCTTCAGCTGAGAATACGAATGGCAACCTACATCCTGCTTACTGTATTCGACCCCACATACTTCCTTCTCATGCTAAGATGACGATTCCTTGTTGTCTCAGAATGTGTCCCACCAACCTATCCTTCTCTTAATCAGGATATGCCAGAAACTCCTTTTGTCCCCAATTGTTCTGGGCACCTCCCCATTAGTTTTGTGATCTACCCATCTAATCTTCATAATATGTCTGTAGCACCACATTTCGATATCTTCTATTACCTTTTCGTCTGAACTCCTCATCGTCAACGTGTCACTCACATACAATGCTACACTCCAGAAAAATGCTTTCAGAAAGGACTTCCTAATATTTGAATTAATATTGAATAGCAATAAATTTCGCTTATTCAGAAACGCCTTTGTTCCCATAGCCATAGGGCATTTTAGATCTTCTTTACTTCGGGCATCAGAAGTTACCTTGTTACCCAAATAACAAAACTCATCAACTACTTTTATTGTCTCATTACCTTATATAATTCCTTCATCATCGCCTGAGTTTCTGACACTACGTTCCATTACCCTCATTTTACTCTTGTTAATGTTCATCTTATATATTACTTGCAAGACACGGTCCATTCCGTTTACTTGCTCTTCCAGGTGATTTGCTGTTTCTGACAGAATCACCATGTTATCAGCAAACTGCAATGGTTTTATTCCTGGACTTTAATTCCCGCTCCAGATTCCTCCTTGCATTTCTTCACAGCTTGATCAATTTACATATTGAACCAAAATGTGGAATGGTTACAACGCAGTCTTATTCCCTTCTTAACCACTGCGACCCTTTCATGCCCATCGACACTAATAATTGCTCTTCGGTATTTGTATGAGTTGAATATAACTCCTCGCTCCCTATTTTTCCCCTGCTGCCTTCAGAACTTGAAACAGTGTATTCCACTCTACATTGTCAAAAGCTTTCTCCAGATCCACAAATGCTGAAAACGTAGGTTTCGATTTTCTTGAGGTAAAAAAAAGTTTGTAATGGTTATGGGACTTAACTGCGCGTTCATCATCGCCCCCTAAACTTATGAAGTAGGTAGGTAGGTTATACTGAAGACAACACAAACTCCATATCCGAGGGAGTATTCGACATCTGACGCGGGAGGCCGCGCGATTGGCGCTCCAGACCTCTCGACTAATCCCGCGCGGCCCAGGAGGAGCAATTTGCTGATGATTGTCTCTCCTAACGATAAAAGCAATTCAGGTGGAACATCATCTACTGCAGGGGCCTTGCCCGTCTAGTTTAAACAAAATCTAATAAACCTAATTCCTAAATCTTCCCAGTAACATATTTTGGCTTAAATAGACAATATTCAAACGGCCCTTTCTTGGATGAATCGGTACTGCAACTAGTAATATAATTGCAGAAAATCAATGAATACCTCCTTCGACATTTTTATGACACGATGTCGAAAGCGATGGATGATATTAGGGTAAGATGGTACAATTTCGATCATTTCGGACAAATGTCATTGTAAATGGAAGTATATTCAGAAAATAAATAATTTTAACTATTTCACTTGTTCCCGAATGCTTAATGAATATATAACACTAATTTAGACAGTTACAATTGTTATAACACTAGAAAAGGTTACAGAATTGAGAAAAATCGATTGAAAATGTACCACACTAGGTACAATTGTGATCACTTCCCCGTACAATTTTGACAATGGGCATCTTCCACATAGAAAGCGCTTTTTCCTTAAGGCACCAATGCACATTTCGTGGTAGCAAACATTGCATATTTAGCAGCGAATCCAATCACCCTTAACCAGAAAATGTATAAGAGCGCGTTGGGCTAAGTAGCTTCACTTACCTCTTAAAAGAAAACAAAAAATTATATCTCCGTAGCACAAGGAGACACTACGAGACTGACAAATGACGCGAAAACTTATGTTGATCGGAATTGTTCAAAAATGTTCAAATGTTTGTTAATCTTATGGGACTTAACTACGGGGTCATCAGTCCGTAAACTTACAAACTACTTGTGAACTACCTACAACTAAGGATGGCACAAATATCCATGCCCGAGTGGGGATTCGAATCCCCGACAGTAGTGGCCGTGACTGAAGCGCCTCAGTCCCCTCGGCCACAGCGGCCGGCAATTTGTACCACCTTACCCTATGCAAAAAGACATTACGTCTGTGAGAGAAGTAGATGTAGTAGAATTGAATGCATAGTATTGAGGCGTTTGTTTCTTGTTTGTAAACACTAAGATACTGACAGTGAAAATATCGCAGGGCCCCTGATCGAATGTCAGTAAGCTGATTGACTGGTCACCCCATTGTGGCGAGCACCTCGGCCGGCAGGCATTCACGGCGGGCAGATTGGCCGGGCCTAATCCCAGCCGGTCAACATAATCAGCATCACAGATTAGGGATTAGCGCGCTGCCTCGGCGACACGCAGGCCGGCCGCTCTGTCTAATGTCCTTACGCGACAACAGCCGCGCTGCCTTATGTGAAGCTGATCACCAGGGCTAAGTGGCCACATCCCGGAGGACGCTTGTTTGCTCTCCACGTGTGCGTGTAGCACATTAACTACCACGGCCTTGTACCACACAGTGACGCAATTTACTGGACAAGATCAAGGTGTCTCTGTTATGATGGTCTCCTTTCTTGCTCTACAATAACTTCTCATTTCCCACTGTAGTCACGAAATACGGAATAAATAGGCCAAGTGTAAACACGATAACTACAGTGAGGATACAAACTCACGGGATAGTCATATGCACATACGAGATATGTCCACAAAGTAATTTCCATTCGGTTATATAAAACAAACGTGTATAGAAAGAGAAAAAAAAGTATTTATTGTAAAAAAATATACATTTGTTATATTACTTTCCTAAAAAGCTTCCGAAATTTTGCAGGCACTTGACATAGCGTGGCCCAGATTTGTCTATGCCTTCCACATACTCAACCATGTGGTGACATGCTCTTTCAGCTCGTCATTCTAGTTGAAGTGTTCAACAACAAGGACAGATTGTAGGTGTGGGGATGAAGTGTGCCTCCATTCCACTGATTGCCGTTGTGTTTCAGGGATGTCGTACGCTACCCAAGGTTCATTCCCCAGGACTATCAGAGTAAAAATCCGTCGCCTTCTTCATTATAGCGTGTGAAAATCTGAAGTGATGCGCTTTTTTTTCCCACGATTTTTGAGTAACCAACGTGTACAAAGTTTTCGAAATTTCAGTGTTTCAGTAACGATTTCAAGACTCAGTGATCATGAGATTTGCGGAACTGCCATAGCAAGGACACCAAGTGTAAACTTAAACTTACGGTTGTGCTTAATCTTTTCTTCATTTGTGTGAACCAGTTCATCACTAACCACAAACGGGCGTCCACTTCGTTTCTCATCGTGCACTTGATCACATGCTTCTTTGAACAGTTTGACCCATCTTGAATCACTCACAGCATTTTGTCGGTAAACCTCACAGATTTGAAGATGAATTTCCTTTGGCTTAACCTCCTTCTTCATTTAGAAAACGAGTTACGGATTTGATTTCACACGCGGCGGCATTTTCAATTACGGATGACATTATAAAGAAGCACTGCAAAGCACACGACGGCAGCAGCGATCTGAAAATGGCGTACATGTCATCTCCTTGAGTCGGAATAACTACCGAGCATACTCGGAACTGTGACTGTAGCGCTGACACGGATGGAAATAGAAACCGAACTTACTTCGTAGACGACGCTCGTATAATGATGGTTACAGTATTGGGTATAGAAGGCATAAAATGAGGAGCAAAGGAGAAGCACTCATTTGTACTCCGGGGATTTATACGGTTTGGTCTTCGACTTGATCATTACCCTACAAATAGAATTACCATACTTTGAACGCCAGATGGTAGTTGTAGTTACAAGCGTTGATCATTCCATTTGGGAGATTTTTGTTGTTATTGTGGTCTTCAGTCTGGACACTAATTTGATATCACTCTCCAACCTACTCTATCCTTAATAAGCCTCTTCACCTCACAAGAACGGCAAGCCCCCAGGTTCTTTGGTGAGTACTTGCGTAGCGAGCACGACGCCCCAAGCTAATGCAGTCTTTCTTCCTTCTACCTGGACTGCATTTCCTTTCCCTTCCTCGCCTTTCCTAACCTTACTCATTCCCCTCACTACTGGGGGACTGATGCCCTAGGTAGTTTGGCCCCCCTATTCCAAACAACCCACCAATTAAGAACGTCTACCCACATCTATTAAACCTGCTTACTATATTTGTCTCTCTCGGCGATTTTTACCTCACACACCTCCCTCAGGGGCAAAATGTACGATTCCTTTATGACTAAGAATGTGTCCCCCAATCGGCCCTTTCTATTAGTCA
Organism: Locusta migratoria; assembly: GCA_026315105.1. Taxonomy (NCBI): domain Eukaryota; kingdom Metazoa; phylum Arthropoda; class Insecta; order Orthoptera; family Acrididae; genus Locusta; species Locusta migratoria. The sequence continues at coordinate 399,039,420 of CM048747.1, read as the reverse complement.
AGGTATTCAAGTTGGCCCCTACTTTTAGTAAAAGGTATTCCATAAATTACTTTTCTCCCCCATTCTATTGAGTATATCCCAGTTGGATGCATGAGCTAACAACCTAATTTTAACCATCCTTTTGTCACATCGCACTTCAAAAGCTTCCATCGTCTTCCTGTCTATTTATCGCCTTCTTCCACTACCAAACAAGACAACAATACAAATATATTTCTTCACAAAACACTTCCGAACTCTTAAATTACATTCATTTGATATACGCTTTTCATAAAATTTCCATTCTGAATTGTATATTATGTGTACTGCGACCATCGTATGTTATTTTACTGCTCAGTTAACAAAACTCATCTACCACCTTTATTGTTTAATTACCTAATCTCAGTACTTCAAGAATTGCCCTATTTTCTTACCCGCGCGGAATTGCCGCGTAGTGTAAAGCGTCATGCTAAGGAATTGGCGGTCATTTCCGCTGAAGATTTGAGTCCTCTATCGGGCACTGAAGTGTGTGTCATCCTTAGTCTAAGATAGTTTTTGTAGTTTGTAAGTCTAGGACCTGACGACCATAGCAATGTGATCCAATAGGTCTACAAACACTTGAAAAATTTTCATTTGGTTTCCTTAGACTACATTCCAATTAGCTTTTGTTAATGTTCAGCTTATACGCTCCTTTAAAGACATCCGATCAATAGACCTTCCAGATCCTATGCTGTCTTTGACAGCATTACAAGATTATCGGCAAACTGCAATCTTTTCATTTACTCACCCAGATCTTTAAAGTCTTCTCCAAAATTCTCGTTGCTTTCCTTCACAGACTACTCTATGAACAGATTAAATAACAGTTGGGGACAGACTGTCTGAATCCCTTTCCAACCAATCGTTCCCTTTCATGCCTGTCGATGCTAATAACTACTGCCCAGTTTTTATACAAGTTGGAAATAACATACTATTTCCTTTTACTCTTTTCTGACTTCAGAATTTGAAAGAGTATATTCCAGTTAACATTGCCAAATGCTTTTCCAGATCTATAAAGGCAAAAAGTGTAGTTTTGCCTTTCCGTAATCAAAGACAAGTAGTTCCTACCTATTCCATAAAAGAAAATGATGTTCGCCGAGGCCTGCTTCTCCCGCCTTCTACATTCTTCCTTAAACAGTCCGCGTTAGAATTTCCTTTTTCTTGAAGTCTGATAGTATTTCTCCCAGCCGCGATGGATTAGCTGTGCGCACTAGGGCGCCGTGCTGCGGTGCCCGCTTCCGTTCGCCGTTAGGAGTTCAAGTCCCCACTTGGGCATGGGTGTTTGTGTTGTCCTTAGGTTAGTTTACCTTAGTTTAAGAAGTTTTTAAGCTATAGGCTAACAACCACGCAGTTGAGTCCGATAGAGTTACAAACGTTTGATTTATTTCTCTTCTCTCATACAACTTGGACATCAGCTTAAAGTGCTTTGCGTGAATAGTCAGGGAATTCAATATCCGGAAATAAACAGTGGCATGAATGTGTCGCCAATACCAAAATTATAATATTAATTAAAGCGTAATGAAAGCTTTTCTGAAGGCATTTGTGTGGAATGTCGCTTGGTACTAGAGAGAAACATGGACGACAAACAGTTCGAACAGGAAGAGGATAGAGACTTTTGAAATGTGGTGCTACAGAAGAATACTGAAGATTAGGTGGGAGGATTGCCTAGCTAATGAGGAGATAATGAACACAATTAGGGAAAAAAGGAATTTCTGAAAGACCTTGTCTAAAAGAAGGGATCGATTGGTAAAACACATTATTAGACATCAAGGAATCGTGAATTAAGCATTGGAGGAAGGTTTGTGGGGTAAAAATCGCAGAGGGAGATCAAGAGATGAATACAGTAAGCAGATGTAAATGGATGTAGGTTTCCGTTCTTATGAGGAGATGAAGAAGTTTACTCAGAATAGAGTAGAGTAGAGAACTGAATCAAATCAATCTCTGTACTGAAGAACACAACAAAAACAACAACAACAACCTCTTACTATGACCAACATAGTCGCCCACGGTTTGCACTTATTAACCAAAAACAGCAGCATTTTGTTTAGAAAGGTAAGCATTTTAGTAGTTTCACTAGCAAAAACACTGCAGGTAGAAACTGCAGAAATCAGTAATCAATGTGGAACTCAGGACGTAGTTCTCAGCTGTAATAGTACAGCGCATGGCGTTAATGAGCTATGGCAGATGAATAGCTTGAGTGCCTTCGCTGAGATTACAACCTTTCCTCCTGGTCTCCTGAGCATATGGGTTAGACAAGTCGAAAATCTTGCATTGGTCACATCTTCCAATTTGAATTGGTAAGTGCTGTTGGTAACAGTGGAGTGTGACCAAGACGCGAGGAATCCATGAACCTGTTTTCCATAAAGGCCCTCTCACACAGAGTGTGAAAAAAAAGCGCATCACTTCAGATTTTCACACGCTATAATGAAGAAGGCGACGGATTTTTACTCTGATAGTCCTGGGGAATGAACCTTGATATTTGCTATAAGCATACCTGGAGGCAAGCGAGCTTGCTGGTAAGACCGCTCCGATGCCCTCTGGCTGCCTGTTTCCTGTATGTTTTCTTGGGATATCTCGTATGCCATTTTTCTCGCAAGATTACGTGTATGATACCCACGCTGGCCAATCAGGAGTCGCGTTTCGCATGTGACTTAGCAAGGTGGGAACTCGCAGAGAACCCTGCAGATGGAACACTGTATCACTCACCCGCCAGCGAAGTGCAGTCTTTCTCAACGGATTATCAAGAAACTATTCGATAAATTATATGATTCTCACACAACTTATAGATGCTTTCTTGAGCTTCGCGATGAACTGTATATTATTTAGTGAGTTATTAGGTGAGTGGTCATAGTTATTGTGACATTTACCAACGTAGTATAGTACAGTAAGAAATCCGGAAATTTTACATAAAAAGAAACATAGATCTGTATGAATTTGCGTTTCGTGCATGTTAGGTCATATGTTACTGGGGCTAAAATATAGCTAAAATAATGAACTATTCTTTGAAGTTGAAACTATGCCGCTGTCACCGATCTCGAGGTAACAGGTTACACGTATAGCACTTGCTCCCGATCCCGAGTGTCAGCAATGAAAACGGAAAGATATTTTTCTATCATCCCTTGTACCTCATAAATTATTGGAGGTATCGTAGCAAGACTTTATCAAAAGATAGTATGCTAAAAGGAGATTATTTTGCCATACGATTAATTCACGAAATTTCTTCAATGAAGGAGACTTTTTAAAAGAGTCGCAGTTATCTCGTAAAACTAAATTTGCCGTGTCTTTTTTCTTTACAGTTTAATTTATCAAGTTATTTGTTTCAATTTGTGTTTATTATGGTCATTTTGATATACTGGTAACTTGTCTTGCCCTCAGTATTACTAAATACAATTTCAGTATTTTGTCGCAATTTCAACATTAAAACGTTAGTGACATGAATACTTATAAACTCTGCCGTTTTGGCAAATGCAGATTTTAGATTTTTTTAATCAAAGTGATTTTATATTAACAAAATCTCGTCATTGAAATGTTGCCTGGAAGGAAGCAGTTGTGCTGTAAATATGAAATCGCTTCTTATTTTCAAATTACAGTGGAATTCCGTACCGAATATGTTTTGAAATGAATGACATACAACAAAGCGATGAGATGATTTTGTTTGTACACTTTCACATGTCTGAGAAATGAGAAGAACCATTGAGAGTATGTATGAAACCATATTTTAGTTCCTGCCACAACACAGAGTGAAGAGTTGTGCTTTTTGATCACAAACATATGTTAGTTTGTCAGAGAAATTCAGTTTACGCCATGATGGGTAGTTCATAGGGTTGTAGTTGTTTTTCCGTATTTAAAAATTCAAAAATTCAAATGTTTGTAGAACTTATGGGACTTAACTACGGGGTCATCAGTCCCTAATCTTACAAACTACTTATGAACTAGCTAATTCTAAGGACGGCACAATCCATGCCCGAGTGGGGATTCGGCACTCAGAATATCTAAAATATTTAATAATACTGAGGGAAAGATAATTTGTTCTTAATGAAAAAGTCCATTCTAAAATTATATAACATCATCACTTAGAAAGTAGAAATACAGCAATTTTCTTTTCATCAGCTATCGATGGCCTTTAAAACAGCCCACTACTTCATTCAGTAAAATGTCCAGTGTGTTCAATATTTTGCTTCTTATGGAAATTTCGTAAATTAATCGTATGACAAAATAATTACCTCATTGCGGACTATCGTTTGATAAGATCTTGCTTCGATACCTACAATGATTAATGAGATATCAGTGATGTTATGAATATTTCGTTCTGTTTTCTTCGCTGACGCGCGAGATAGGGAGCAAGTACTTTACATACAACCCATTATTGGTGATAGATAGTGACATACTTCCAACTTCAAAGAAGAAGTAAATATTTTAGATACTCAAACCAAAGTTCATGAAACCACCCGTTTTGCTTTTGTTTTCTTTCTTTTTCCAATGCAAAATCTTCGGATTTGTTTCAGTTCTTTACTGAATCCTTCAGTATCAAAAGAACTATAACAACAACCAAAACAGTAGCTACATCATCACGAAGCTGAATATTGCAGCTATACGTTTTGTGAGAAATGTTTTACCGAATAGTTTTCTCACAATCTAATACATATGAAGTAGAATGTCCGTATGTTTGTGTCTATGTGTTGCATACAAATTTACAGTTTTGTTTCAATCTTTAGGAAATTTTGTGCACGTAAGCTTCAATCGATGAGGACCATGGCCGTAAATTTAAGAATCACGTAAGGTACATAGTTCACGAGATATAACAGCATAAACAATGAGATGCGCGAAAAACTGCCGCATTTAGAGACAATGCTGCTAATTTTCTCCTAAACACTGGACCGAAAGCGTTTTTTATGTTGTCATTTTTTTGTTGTTTTTTTTTTTTCTAATAAAACCCTATGTCGTTCCTAGTATGTGTGCCAACTTTTACCTCTCTATCTACATTATCCCATGATTGATTAAATTCTCAAATTTATACTGACTTTTTGATCACCCGGTAAATTTGCGTTGAAAAGATAGTTACAGAAGTACAAGTTAGTACAAGAACCCTGTCATGCGATAGCAATGTCTATCAATATTTGCCCTAGCCAACTTATTATTCAATGGTAAAGTAGAATTTTTGTCTAAGCGTTGTCGGAAATCTGGGGAATTGGAACAGGCAATTGAACTGTTTCCCAAAATATGCTCTAGAAAAGATTACATTTTACTTTTAAGTGAGGACGAGACATTTTATTACGTGTTAATTTGTCCTTAACAGTACTTCAGGTAACAAATGTTCAAATGTTTGTATATTCTATGGGACTTAACTACGGGGTCATCAGTCCCTAAACTTACAAACTACTTACGAACTAGGACGGCACAAATATCCATGCCCGAGGGGGGATTCGTACCCCCGACCGTAGTGGCCGTGCAGACCGTGACTGGAGCGCCTTAGTCCCCTCGGCCACCGCGGCCGGTACTTCAGGTAACAGATTTGTGCAGATACTACTTATATGTTATTGCTTATTTGATAAAAAGGAGCTCTATGTTCGTCAGGCTAGTTGTTCAATAAGAATTTTTTCTGTCCTCCAGGCGGAACATAACATTTTTCTAGCAGCCTTTTGACGTTGAGGTAATATGAAATAAGGCTCGTTTTTAATGTTAAGGGTCAACATTCTAACCCGATAACTTTATTTTCTTTTCAGAGGTACTTTTACGATAAATATATCGCTACACATTGGAACCAGGAGGCGGAAGTATCTTTTCAATGAACACTTCAGAGAGCTTTCATCTGACGACACGGAAGAAGGTATACCTTTTTTGCGCTACTTCGATTCGACATTAACTCCGACGGGAGCGTTGCTTTTGCGATGCTACCGTCTGCTCTCCATTACAATTTTACGCGTGGCACCTAAACTTTTTAACAAGATGCGCCGGAGATGGCCCATTAAGATAACTTGATACGCAGCAATTTGCCAGGCGTCTTTACGGGTGGTGCCGTTTTTAGAGCGTAGCTGGCTGTATTCATAAAACCTTACGTGGTCGCATTGTATAAAGCGGGGCCGCCTTACTGCCACTTATACACGAGGGTCGCCACTGAAATGCTTTACTCCCTCCTGCGTATAAATGAAGCAGCCTTATGTCCTCATATTAAAGTGATAGGGAAAAATACTGCTAAACGTTCGGGAAATAGTGTTCAGTTGCCTCGTGTGCGAAGATGCCACAACTTTCGGATAAAAACGTTGAATTTCTCAATTTTTAGTTATAACTGGAATAAACAACATGATAATCAAAATGTTCAAATGTTTGTATAGTCTATGGGACTTAACTACGGGGTCATCAGTCCCTAAACTTACAAACTACTTATGAACTACTTACGAACTAGGACGGCACAAATATCCATGCCCGAGGGGGGAGTCGAACCCCCGACCGTAGTGGCCGTGCAGACCGTGACTGGAGCGCCTTAGTCCCCTCGGCCACCGCGGCCGGCACATGATAATCCTTGGAAAGTTTTACTGTGCGATAGGCTTCGCAGTGTAAGGAACGTATGATGAAATTCACGATTACATAAGTTTTATTTATTTTCGCCGTTGACTGGTAGATCTTTAGAATATTTTTTCATAAAATATTTTTGGTTGGGGCATCCATTACTTAGAAAACAACAATCACATTACATTACAAATGAGTGCTTATGGAATATCGCCCCAGTTGTACAATTGGATTCACAATTTCCTATCAGAAAGGACACAGTTCGTAGTAATTGCCGCTAGGTCATCGAGTGAAACAGAAGTGATATCTGGTGTTCCACAGGGAAGCGTTATAGGTCCCCTACTCTTCCTTGTGTATATAAATGATTTAGGAGACATTCTGATTAGCCCCCTTAGACTGTTCGTGGATGATGCTGTCGTTTATCGGTTAATGAAGTAAATAATCAGAAGCAACTGCAAAGCGATTTTCAAGATGGTGCGAAAATTGGCAATTAACACTAAATAATGAAGAGTGTGAAGTAATACACATGACCACTAAAAGAAATCCGCTGAACTTCAATTACATGATAAATCAGTCAAATCTTAAGGTCGTAAATTCTACCAAATACCTAGTAGTTACAATTACGAACTAATTAGATTGGAGAGCCCACAGAAAATACTTTGGGGAAGGCGAACGAAAGGTTACGTTTCATTGGCAGAACGAAGATGCAACAGCTCCACCAAACAGACTACCTACATCACACTTGTGTGTCCTCTCCTGGGGTACTGTTGCCCAGTGTGGGACCCTCACCAGGGGGGACTGACGGAAGACATTGAGAAGGTTTAGAGAAGGGCAGCTTGTTTTGTTGTATCATTCTTACAGGGGGGAAAGCATCACGGAAACGTTGCTCGATTTGAGGTGGAAATCATTAAAATAATGAAGTTATTCGTTGCGGCGAGATTTATTTGCTAAATTTCAATTACCGACTTTTACTTCTGAATGTGAAAATATTTTGCTAGCACCCACTTAGAAAGACATGACCATCCCAATAAAAGAAGATGAATCAGATCGAAAACGGAACGATTTAGGTGTTCTTTCTTCTATCGCGCTATTACAGAATGGAATGGTAAAGAAAGGTTATGAAAATTAACGAACCCTCTGCCAGGCTGTTAAATGTGATTTGCAATGTATCTGTGTAAATGTAGATTTGCATAGCAACTTACTTGATCGAAGACGGAAATAGGTTCCATTTTCATACGTTTTCTGTACGAACACCGCCAACAGTAGTACAGGTTTATATGCCAACTTGCTCTGCCGATAACGAGGAGATTGAAGATATGTATGAGGAGTTAAAGGAAATTATTCAGACAAATTAAGGGAGAGGAAAACTTAATTGTGATGGGAGACTGGAATTCGGTAGTAGGAAAAGGAAGAGAAGGAAAAATAGTAGGTGAATATGGACTGGGAAGAAGGAATGAAAGAGGTAGTCGCCTGGTAGAATTTTGCACGGAACATGGTTTAATCGTAACAAACACGTGGTTTAAGAATCACAAAAGAAGGTTGTATACTTGGAAGAGACCAGGAGACACCGGAAAGTATCAGAAAGATATTATAATGGTAAAACATAGATTCCGGAACCAGGTTATCAACTGTAAAACATACCCAAGGCCCGATATAGACTCTGACCATAACTTGTTAGTCATGAACTGTAGGCTGAAACTGAAAAAACTGCAGAAAGGTAGGAAAATAAGGAGATGGGACTTGGATAAATTGAAGGAACGTGAAGTTCTGAAGAATTTCAGAGGAAGATTTAGGCAACAATCGACAGATAGAGGGGGAAATAAAACAGTAGAAGAGGAATGGGTAGCATTGAGAGATGAAATAGTGAAGGCAGCAGAGGGTAAAATAGGTAGAAAGGCAAGACCTACAAAAAATCCTTGGATATCACAGGAAATTCTAAATTTAATTGATGAAAGAAGAAAATATAAAAATGCAGTAAATGAAACAGGCAAAATAGACAACAGACGACTAAGAAATGAGATTGACAGGAAGTGCAGAATGGCTAAGCAGGAGTGGCTAGAAGCCAAATGCAAATCTGTAGAAGAATGTATAAGAAAGGGAAAAGTAGATACCGCCTACATGAAAATAAAAGAGACATTTGGGGACAAGAAAGGCAACTCTACGAATATCAAGAACTCTGAAGGAAAACCAGTTCTCAGCAAAGAAGGGAAAGCTGAAAGGTGGAAAGAGTACATAGAGCAGCTCTACAAAGGAAATGAACTTAGAGACGATGTTGTAGGAAGGGAAGAGGAAGTAGATCAAGATGAAAGAGGAGATACTATTACTGAGAGATGAATTTGACAGAGCCCTGAAAGACCTAGGTCGGAACAAGCCCCAGGAGTAGATGACATACCCTCAGAGCTATTGAAGTCTCTGGGACAGCCAGCCATGACAAAACTATTTGATCTGGTGAGTAGGATGTATGAGACAGGCGAAATACCCCCAGACTTGTAATAATCCCCATTCCAAAGAAATCAGGAGCAGACAGGTGTGAAAATTACAGGACCCTCAGTTTGATAAGTCATGGTTGTAAAATTTTAACACGAATTATCTACAGGAGAATGGAAAAGTTGGTAGAAGCTGACCTCGGGGAAGATCAGTTTGGATTCAGGAGGAATGTAGGAACCCGGGAGGCGATACTCACTTTACGTCTTATCTTAGAAGATAGATTAAGGAAAGGCAAACCTACATTTTTAGCTTTTGTAGATTTGGAGAAAGCATTTGACAATGTTGACTGGAATACACTCTTTCAAATTCTGAAGTCAGCAGGGGTAAAATACAGGGAAAGGAGAGTTATTTACAATTTGTACAAAAGCCAGACCGAAGTTATTAGACTCGAAGGGCATGAAAGGGAAGCATTATTTGGGAAGGGAGTAAGACAGGATTGTAGCTTTTTTCCGATACTATTCAATTTGTACATCGAGCAGGCGGTGAAGGAAAGCAAGGAAAAATTTGGGATAGGGATTAAAGTTCAAGGGGAAGTAATAAAATCATTGCGTTTTGCTGATGACATTGTAATACTGTCAGAGACAGCAAAGGACCTGGAAGAGCAGTTGAATGGAATGGACAGTGTGTTGAAGAGAGCGTATAAAATGAAGATTAACAAGAGCAAAACAAAGATAATGGAATGCGGTCTTAAAAAAATTAGGCGATGCTGAAGGAATTAGTTTAGGTAACGAAACAATGAAGGTGGTAGATGAGTTTTGTTACTTGGGTAGTAAAATAACATGTGATGGTCGCAGTACATACGATATAAAATGCAGAATGGCAATGGGAAGAAAAGCTTTTTTGATAAAGAGAAATTTGCTAACATCGAATATTAATTTAAGTATAAGGAAGTCTTTTCTGAAGGCATTTGTGTGGAGTGTTGCCTTGTATGCGAGTGAAACATGGTCGATAAGGAGTGCGGACAGGAAGAGGATAGAGGCTTTTGAAATGTGGTGCTGCAGAAGAATGCTGAAGATTAGGTGGGCAGATGGCATAATGAAGAGATACTGAACAGACTTGGTAAGAAAAGGAATATTTGGCATACCCTGACTAAAAGAAGGGATCGCTTGGTAAGACACATTCTTAGACATCGAGGAATCGTAAATTTAGCATTGGAGGAATGTGTGCGGGGTACAAATCGCAGAGGGAGACCAAGAGACGCGTATAGTAAGCAGATTCAAGTGGATGTGGGTTGCCGTACTTATGAGGAAATGAAAAGGCTTGCTCAGGATAGAGTGGACAGCTGCATCAAACCAGTCTCCGGACTGAAGACCATAACAACAACCGCTGAGTAGTTTGAAAACGAAACCAAAGAGCCAATTTCGCAGTAGATTCAAGCAAAACATGTGTACATATGCCTTAGATGTCTTCATGATGTCGATGATGGTGCTCAAGGCGAACGTCTACGCCGCGGCGGAGTGGCCGAGCGCATTGAGGTGCTATGCTACGATGCGCGAGGCCATCCCCGTGGGGGGTTTGAACCCCCCGCCCCCTCGGGCCTGGATGTTTGTACTGACTTTAGTAAGTAGTTCGTAAGTTTAGGAACTGATGACCCCGTAGTTAAGTCCCATAAGCTCTACAAAAAGTTGGACATTTGAGCGAACGTCTAGTACCCGGGCTACCTCATTGGCTGCAGCGTCGCAGGCAGGATAATCCTATATCAGCCTCTAGATCTCATTCATTTTCACGATTTTAATTAATTATGCAGTTCAACATAAAGAAACAAACACGAAGTACTCATAGTGTCCTGGAGAAACGTAGGCTATTGTAGAGATAAAAGGATCCAATAGGAAAAGTTGCTTCATTGACGAACTGGCATGATTTGTGGCTTTTGCAACTTCAACCGTTTTGGAACGATACTTTCTTTCCTGCTCTCAATGATTTACGGGCACACGATTGATTTGTAAACATCAGAAGTTAATTTCCAATTGATACGTGCCGAACGATCTCACTGTATTTTGGTCGTGTCTTTCTTCTTCTTTATCGTAGCCTTGTCCCACGTCAAGTAGGGTCGGCGTTGCTCTTCTGGATCCTTCTCCTCCATAATACTGAATTCACTGCTTCTTCCTTCTTCCATCATTCTTCCTTAGGTCCCCCGCTATCTTATCCTTCCTCCTGATCTTCGGTCTTCCTCACCTTCTCACTCCTTCAATCTTTATATCTTCAACTCTGTTTCCGATATACTCTTTCCTTTTCTCTACAAGTGTCCATACCACCTTAGTCTACTCTCTTGTATCTTTTTCCCCATGGGTCCCACTTTCACAACTCCTCTAACAAATTCATGTCTAATCCTGTCCTTTCTTGTTACCCCACACACCCACCTCACCATCCTCATTTCTGCTACAACCATCTTCCTTTCCTGGGCTATTTATTGGCCATGCCTCTGTCCCGTATATCATAGCAGGCCTTACCACCGACTTGTACACTCTCCATTTCAACCCATTGTTCACCATGTAATCACTCAATACTCCGCTCAGTTTCCTCCAGTTGATCCAACCGCAGTTTATTCGATGCTGTACCTCGCTTTCCAGTCCTTGTCCCTCTGTATGTACAACCCCAGTATATAAACTTACATACCGATTTCCTCCTCCTGGATTTTGCAAAACCTTATCTGCCCAACCTTCAGTAATAGATATTCTGATTTCGTCCTGCTAATTTTCATCCCTCTTTCATATAGTGCCTTCCTCCAATCCTCCAGCTTTTCTTCAAGTCTATCGATGATCTGCTCACAAAGAACCACATCTACATCTACATGGCATACTCTGCAAATCACATTTAAGGGCCTGGCAGAGGGTTCATCGAACCACAATTATACTATTTATCTCCCATTTCATTCTCGAATAGCGCGCGGGAAGAAAGAACACCTGAATCTCTCTGTTCGAGCTCTGATTTCTCGTATTTTATTCTGATGATCATTTCTACCTATGTAAGTGGGAGTCAACAATATATTTTCGCGTTCGGAGGAGCATGTTGGCGATTGGAGTTTCGCAAGTAGCCCACGCCGCAGCGATAAGCGCCGTTGTTATAATGATTCCCATCCCAGATCCTGTATCATTTCAGTATCGCTGTCTCCCCTGTATCGTGACAATGCGAAACGAGCTGCCCTTCTTTGGACTCTTTCGATGTCCTCCGTCAAACCCACCTGATAAGTATCCCACACTGAGCTGAATTACTCCAAAAATAGACGGACAAGCGTAGTGTATGCACATTCTTTTGTAGTTCTGTTGCATGTTTTCAGGATTCTGCCAATAAAACGCAGTCTCTGGTTCGCCTTTCGCACGATATTATCTACGTGTTCTTTCCAATTTAAGTCTGAAGTAATAGTAATTCCTAGGTATTTTGTGGAGTTTACGGCCTTCACTTTTGATTGATTTATCTTGTAAACAAAGTTTAACGGATTTGTTTTCGTACTCATGTGGACGACTTCACACTTCTCATTATTTAGAGTCAATTGCCAATTTTTACACCATACTGATATCTTAATCAGATCGTTCTGCAGTTGGATTTGATCTTCAGATGATTTTACTAGTCGGTAAATGACGGCGTCATCTGCAAACAACCTAAGTGAGCTACTTAGATTTTCCTCTAAATCGCTTATGTAAATAAGGAACAGCAGAGGACCAATAACACTACCCTGTGTAACGCCCGATATCACCTCTGTTTTAGTCGATGCTTTAGCATCGATTACTACGAACTGTGTCCTCTCTGACAAGAAATCTACTATCCAATCGCAAATTTGGGGCGATATGTCATAACCAAGCAATTTGAATAAAAGCCATTTGTGAGGTATGGTGTCAAAAGCATTCTGGAAATCATCCGCAAACATCGTATTCCATGGTGCTACCTTTTACACACCTTTCACCTGCCCACTCATAATAAGGAAAAAGAGGTAAGGACTAAGTGCAGACCATTGGTGTAACCCCACTTTTACTGGGAACTCCTTTGTCACGCCCACGCTACTTCTAAAATGTTCAAATGTCTATGGGACTTATCTACGGGGTCATCAGTCCCTAAACTTACAAACTACTTATGAACTAGCTAATGCTAGGGACGGCACAAATATCCATGCCCGAGGGGGGATCCGAAACCCCGACCGTAGTGACCGTGCAGACCGTGACTGGCGCGCCGCAATCCCCTCGGCCACCGCGGCCGGCACACTAATTCTCACCTGTGTCATTGCTCCTTTGTACATTTCCTTCACTAACCTCACATACTTCTCTGGTACGCACTGCTCTCTCATGCTTGTCCCTATTTCGTCCCTTGCGACACTGTCATAAGCTTTCTCCTAATCAATGAAAGCCATATGTAAATTGGCTTGCATCTTCCGGTGTGTCTCCACTATCTGCCTTAAGGCATGTTTTGCATCAGTCGTTCCTCTTCCAGGCACGAACCCAAACTGTTCTTCATACACCACAGTCTCCTTGCATATTATGGCTTGTATAACTATTTCCCAAATTAATACAAATAAACAATCCCTGAGACTGATTTTCGTCTCGATTATGTCAAAGAAATTATTGATAAATCTAAGCATTGAATTAAAATTTGTAATGCGGCCGGGAATCGAAACCTGATCTCCATGCTTACTAGGCAGACGTCTTAACCGTTTTTTTTTCTTTTTTTTTTTGGGGGGGGTGGTAGATCAGTTCATTGCGGTCGTTGTTCCTTTTTGTTCGTTGTCGTTCGATGAGTTCTTGGCTCAGCTTTTTTGTTACAGAGAGGCGTTCAGCCCCCTGACCGGGCGCGCTGAGCCACGGCGCCCGGCTCCGTTAGACTACCACACCACTAACGATTAAGACGCCTTGGAATAGTCTAAGTATGATTTCCCTCCATGTCACAAACTTTAATTTAGCTTCTGTGTTCCAGAGATAATTGCCACTACTGCCAAGGCTCTCCATGCAGCGGAATAGCACCGCGGCAATTAACATAATGGAACAATCCTGTTAAGGTGATATAAATATCAATTTAATACACATAAACTTTCCCTGAGACGTCTGCCTAGTAAGTATGGAGGCCCGGGTTCGACTCCCGGCCGCATCACATATTTTAATTCAATGCTTCAGATTTATCAATAGTGTCTTTGACATAATCGAGACGAATACGGTTAAGACGTCTGCCTCGTAAGCATGGAAGTCCGAGTTCGATTCCCGGCCGCATCACGAATTTTAATTCAATGCTTCAGATTTATCAATAATGTCTTCCCCAAATGTTCATTGTGTGTGCCATCAGTTTAATACCCCTGTAGTTACTGCAGTCTTGCACATCACCTTTCCCCTTAAATATTGGGATCAATACACTAGTTCTCTACTCGTCTGGCATCTGTCATTTTTGGTCGAGTATTCTTCTATAAATGTAACAACTTTTTAGAAAAGACAAGATGGACGGAGAGATGGGACAGGAGAAGTACCAAGTCTAAGCTGGAATAAAGAAAAAACTACCTAGGTAGCGCCGCGTTTTCAGCTAGTTGGTCTATAACGGAAGAAGATTTCCTCTATAGCCTCTAAGAACATCCATCGCATTTAGGGAGGTGCATCGCAAATAGTATTTAACAAGAGCAGCCCGCCGTAATCCGCCGGCGTGCGTTTGCTGACGCTCGCGGGGGCGTTTTAATCAATAGGCCAACAGCGGCGGAACACGCCGGCGGTGGCGGCGGCGGCGGCGGCGGCAGCGCGAGCTGGCAATTTCGATTAAACGCCGACGGCGGCGCGGCGGCCGCGCGCTGTTTGCCGCCGCGTCATTGTGTTGAACATCAACAGTGCTACATTAATTACTGGCGCGGCAAACAGCGGCCGCCAACAATTAACAGGTATTGGTATGGAAATACCTTTGTAGTGCCGGCGGCCAGAGGGCGAACAATCGTCTTGTTAGGAGGTCTGAGCAAGCAGATGCAGCCGCCATCCGCCAGCCGTCGCCCCGCCCTCGTCTTGTCTGCGTCTGCTTACAACCCCCCCCCTCCTGCCCTCAAGATCCAACCCTCCCCTCTATACCACGTCTTGCCCTTTGCAGTGGGGGCGATCCACCCTCCAAAGTGATGCAACATATTTCTTTAAATAGCTCCCTGCCTCATATCGCTTCCTGCACACCCCTGGGTACTGTTTGCCGAATATATGCATTGGAGTGCTGTTCTTCGTGAGAAACGGTGACAAGGAAACGAGATTACGTTTTAGCAATCAGTCGACGAGGAATTATTACAGCTATACGTACATATACATCGACTGCACTGCAATATTGTAGCAAGGCAGCGTGTCCGCATTTTGATACTTTTATAGTGGAGAAAGGTAATTGAATAAATCGGCTGAATACATCTCCTGATGTGTATTTCAGTTTTCTTAAAATGACATCACTGCTAGGGGTTATAAACTGATCAAAATCGCTTTCTATTAAACTGTGGTAGACTAGCTAAAGGGAATGAAGATACTAACAACATGGACGGTAAATATGATCACAGACTGTTTAAACCAGATATAGATAATATTTAACAAGAACAGTATCAACAACTCAAACAAAATCCCGTCCTAGAGCAGTTGCATAGACAATTACTACATGGAAAGTTGTGATTGAAGTATGACAACGATAAGTTATTTCGCCATTTGTAATTGCTACATCTGTTGGCCTACTTTAGGTTACGATAGTGAGTGGGCCTTTGCGGTCGCCTTCTGACAGCTCGAAATTTAAATGAATGTAACGGCTTAACCATACATCTGACGCAAAAATTGAATAAACGCATTTATAGAGGAGAAAATTCTCTACAACTTTTCTCTCATATATATTTTTCACATCTTGCATAGTTTCAGAGATATTTGCAAAATTAACGGCGATTTTAAAACGTCTGTCTGTCTTGTCTGTCCGTAAAGTGTTTCCACTTTTTTTTGTCGAACCGTTCAACCGATCGGCACAAAATTTTACAGACATAATAGTTCGCTGGCAGAGATCGGAACCTCTCTTTATCAATTTTTTTGGGAAAAAATACACCGGTAAAACTAAAAAATAAAAATAAAAGAAATAAAAAAAACGTGTGTAATTGTAGTTGCAAACAAACCGTTCATTTGACACGAAAACTGATTAACCAAATTTTTATAGGAGAAAATTCTCCACAACTTTCCTCTCTTATGTTTTTTTTTTCGTAACTCGCAACGTTACAGAGATATTTGTAAAAATAACGGCGATTTGACACCGTCCCTTGATTTTACGTATAGCAGGCGTTAGGAAATGTCACGTGACATTCCTCACCCAGAACTCTCTCTTTCTGTATTTTGTGGTCTTATTATCTTTGTCATTTTAAAGCAATGACGCACTGAAGAATTAACAAAAACACGTCTTTCGCAGTACGATAAATTGAAATCTAGTGTCTAAAATGCATTTTAGCTGTTAGCAACGCCCAGCAGTAGTACGAGAAATAATGGAAATTACCGTAATTGTTCACCGTCGTGTAGTGGGTAGTGCGTCACGATGTGATACATGTGGTCGGTAGTACAATTTTTTACGCCTGGGCTGCTAATAGGTTTTCCGGTACTTTTATTAATTAACTAGAGCTATCTTCGGCATTGTTTAGAGTTGTGCAGATGTATGATTGCTCACTCTAAAATGTGCGCTTGTTCTATTTCGTGAACAAGCTGTGAAATACGTAACAACGAATTGAACACTGCTCTTATAAACCGTTTGCAGAAAAACGGGGAGGATACTGTGGTAATGAATATGCTAAACAGTGTGCAGATACTGGTAGTTTCGTATATAATTGGAGTCCTAGATTTCTGTGGCAACTGTCGTTCCTTAATGAAACGGAAGGGAAGTGTATACATTGCAACAATTTACATGATTTATTCACTATTAATGGAATATGTTGAAAGTCATTAATTAGAATCAAAGCTTCTACTAAAATGTTTATCTTTGCCGTGATTGCTATGAACGCTTTTACCGCATATTGTATTATCTATTCTGTAGTTCAGATGTGACATTGTTCATGTTTCTTTGTTTTGCGCTACAATAAAGTGCAAATATTGTGTTTCAAACCTTGACTACGTTTTCTTTTATAGCTAAACTAAGAAACGGAATAAGGGTGGTAATACCGAATTCCAAAGAGCTCTAGTACTTAATCTACATACAAAGCTACTAATATAATTACGTCATTACAACAGTTATTGTAAAAGTATATTCCCAGCTTGTACATCTGATAAATTCGTTGGTATGTTTTTGATTTTCAAAATAGAACAAATGCACTTTTCAGAGAAAGTGCTATTACCTTTGAACAAGCAGAATCTTGCAGGATATAGTTGTATTCAGTTAACAAGACAGCGCGAAAACCTATTAGGAAATAAGAAAAAAAATCCAGTGGCTATTTTGTTATTTATGTACATATTTTTGTTCTTCAGGTAGATCGATGCTTGGCAGTTGTTTGTTCATGTTCGTTCTTGTTTGTTCGTTGGGAATTTTGCTCAGTTACTTTATCACAGGTGGCGTCGGGCCCTCTTTCTCATTGGTTCTTCGGTTTGATCGGTCCTTAATGGAAGTTTTTTTTTTTTTTTGTCTGGTCGTTTCGTCGTTTATTCAATTTTTTCGTTAGAGAGGGATCGAGCTATCATGCTGGCAGCATCTAACCGAGCGAGCTGAGCCTTCGCACCTTAGTAAGTTTCGAACCACCGGCTAATATGTTCGCGAATCACAAACTAATTCGTCGCCTATTACACTATGGCGAACAGCTTCGAAAGTAATGAGTAATTCTCGTACCATCGATGGCTGGTGTTAACTGCTAACATGGCATTTTTAGACATTAGTTTATAATTCATTGTCCAAAGAACGACGTATTTTCTATAATTTTCAGTGCGCCATGCTTCGAAATGACAAGAAAATCATCAAATGCAGATAGCAAGATGGCGTATTGAAAAGAGTTTTTCGGGTGAGGCATGTCACGTGACTGATTTTCGAATGGAATGCCAAAAGTACGCTGTGTCCCATCCAGGCTATAGTGACTCGTTCGACCGCCCAGTGTACGCTACTTTGCTTCCAGGGTGTAGGCACTCGTACCAGTTCAGGAAAAGAAAACAAACTTTGAACGAACTACTAAGGCATCACAGGTGATAATATTTTAACGGTAAAATATGATGAAAATGTGGAGGAGATATTAAAATAATAGTTTCAATTGGTAAAAGTTTAAAAAAAGTGGATGTTTGCCAAAGCTAAACTCAAATATCAAATAATTTTGACTGTTTGATAAAATACGATCATAAAGAATACTACATGTTGGGTGCATAGGTATTATCACAATAGTAGAGTCGTAATCGTCTCGCCCATAATTTTTTGTTATGTACGTTTTCTTTTATTTTTGTCCGAAATTTTGCTGAAAATCATAAAACCACGAGAAAATCTAAAGTGCGCCATAAAACAAGTCAGTGCGATTATTCTCTATAGTCTTCACAATAAATGTCGCAATACATATTAGAAATGAATATTATTTGTTCATGAAGCATAATTTATTCACTTGGAATATAATGTTTATGGCAGAAAGTCCTAAATCAAAAATTGAATTTAAATTCATAGTACCTGAAAGAAATAATGAGCTAGCTTTCAAAAGTACAATGCCGAAAATTTGTAAAATGAGTTAGACAGTTCCTATCTAGAAGCTTTCTGTATACAACAGGTATACCTCTTACATAGAGGTCATCTAATACCGCATTTCACACGAAAACGTACCAAATCTCTTTAAACTTGCATCCAATGATAATACTTTCACTATCGCATATTTTTGACTCAGTTATAAAACCAAATGTGAGGCCAAAAGTATTAAATATATTCGATTGCCTTATGACAGTTATGCAACTCCAAACAAAAATTATTTAATTTAATTCCTGTTCTGTGCCATTTGATTCAATGTTGATAGAATTTGGATATAGTGATTCTTCCACCAATGTGGTCATCCATATGAGCCTGCAGATAGGTCATGTGGTACTATAGAAAAGAAATTTCAAGAATTTTAAGTGGGTATGGTACTGTGTTTGGCACAGTAGGAATTACTCACTCTCTAAATTCAGATTCTTTTCTGGGTCAGTTCACAAAAAACGTAGCCAGATCTGGAACTGATACCTGATTGTTATCATTTACGTAAGACAAACGTTATGTAAGTTATGTTCCAAACTTTTAATTGCGAAACACGTTCTCTGAAGTTTTTGCAATAAAAGTGAGAATTTAAACTAGATTTGAATATTGTTATTAAAGAAGTATATTTTCATCAAATATCAAATAACTTTTTTTTGCAAAATGTACGAAACCCAACATTAAATTCATAATAATACCAGAACTATTGTGGCTACAGGTAATGGTTCTAGTTTATTCAGAAATACGTTGATTGGATTTTCGTACCAATTGTTCAAATGTTGAAATGTTTGCAAACCTAAGGGAAAAATCTGCTGTGGTCGTCAATCCTTAGACTTAAAAAGTATTGAAATCAACTAACGTACTCTATGGATAAAGAACACACACAAACGCACACAAATACAAACACACACACACACACACACACACACACACACACACACACACACACACACACATCTATGTCCGAAGGAGGGCATTAAATTCGGACAGGAACAGCCTCAGTGTAGTCACAACTGAACAAACATCCACACATAACACTATATTATTTTCACAATCTTTCAAGTTACCTGTGTCCAATAGGACTGTGTTACTGGCAATTATTTGTCAAGCGTCCGCCGTTGTTGCAGGTATTCGTTCATGCACAGTAATTGCCATAAAATTGGAAACACTGTCACCGTTATTACAGGAGCGTTTCATGGTCTTAAAAACTGTGATGAATATAGTCGCCCCGCCATCAAAATTAATGGTGATTAGAAACGACCTGTGTGTCGTTTTTTCTATATTGAAGAGTCAAACCAATCTAAATGGTGTCACTTGTTTTGGGTATTTCCGACAAAACAGACACCTTGGTTGCTATTACCAGCAGTAAATTTATCAGTTTAAAATATTTCAACACCTTTGCTATTACAGGGTGTTGAAATAAATTCTACGGGGAAGTTCAATTTTAATGGCGGACCAGGCATCTAACCCAGATATTCCTCTTTCCGACAGCGGTCGCCTTAAATTAAATTATATTAGATTAGTAATTGTTCCATAGATCATAAATAATACATTTTGAAATCATGTGGAACGTCAGTTTAATAAATGGCGTCTATACATGGCACTCAATATCTTATGGATTTTTAATTTTTTACACATTTTTATTTTTATGTAATTTTTAGCGAAATTATTAGGTTTTATCTAAAAATTCATCTAGAATGTAGGAGTTTCTCTTCAGTACTAGTTGGCTATCAGTCAGACTTTTGATGCTACTTGGTAAGTAACCAAAGAATTTTGTGGCACCATAATTCACCCCTTTCTGTGCCAAAGCTAGATTTAATATTAGATAGTGAATATTACCCTCTCTCCTAGAGTTGTAGCCATGCACACTTCTATTACTTTTGAATTGTGTTGTGTTTTTAATAACAAATTTCATGTTGTGAAGCTACTGTTTAAGATCCCTCGATCCTTAAATAAATATCTGCAGGATGATCTTGGTTGCGCTCTGTCAATTATTAAAATTACACGCTTTTGTGCAATGAATACTTTCTCACTCATTGTAATTGTCCCAGAATATGATCCCATACGAATGAAGTGAATGAAAATAGGTATAGTAAGCTAATTTACTGACATGTGTATCGCCCAACTTTGCAATGACCCTGATAGCATAAGTTTCAGCAGATCTTCAATGTGTTTCTTCCAATTAAATCCCTCATCAATGCGAAGACCGAAAAATTTTGAATATTTTACCTTAGCTACAGATTTCTGTTCGAAGTCTATATTTATAATGGTGTCATGCCGTTTACTGTATATACTTGGTTTTATGAAAGTTTAATGAGACTCCATTTGAGGACATCCACATAATAATTTTCTGAAAGATATCATTTAAAATTTCATCAGTTAATTCCGGATTGTCAGGCGTGATAGCTATACTTATATCGTTAGCAAAAAAGAACTAGCTACGAATCTTCGTGAATATGGAATGCCAAGGCATAAATATTTATATTGCGACCAGGGAAGGACCCAATACAGAAACTTGTGGGACAGCATTTTTTTTTAAAGATGCCCAGTGATAGGAATTAGCTGTTTCTTGCATAATGTGAACTGCTTATTTCAATATTCTGCACTATTCTATTTAAGTATAATTTAAACCATTTGTGCACTGTCCCACTCATACCACAATATTTAATTTTATATAGAAGAATTGCATGATTTATGCAATCAAAAACGTTTGTGAGATCACAAAAGATCCGAACGGGTGATACCGGTTATTCAGATAGTTTAATATTTCATCTGTGAATATATATATATATATATATATATATATATATATATATATATATATATATATATATATATAGCATTTTCTATTGAAAAGCTTTTCTGAAAACCAAAGTGTCATTTTGTTAGAACTTTATACTAATGTGCGAAGATAATTATTAGACTATTGGCACATGTTTCCAAATTCTCTACTTATCGCACACTATGATTATAGTGTCCCCTGTCCATTACTTTGTTTTACTTGCAGCTTCAACTGTACTCCAGCAAGCAATCGGACTTAATTTTGTATCCGCAAAGAAATCGCATCTGCCTTTCGGAGGTATACATACAGTTACATATATGGTTTCTGTCCTTTCGGTAACATTTGTGCCTTCAGTTCGACTAGAATTTCTCGTTTATTATATCATTATGCTCCTTAACGTTTTGTACATTATTGTCCACTCACCTGTCAAGACGTTGTTGCCAGAATATTTTGAGATATATTCTTTCTGTTCGGTTATCACTTTTGTATCTTATTATTTATAAAAATCTGATTGAAGGATACAATGACATAATCTATGGTTCTCAAACTAAACTGCCACGCGGGAGTAGCCGAGCGGTCTTGTAGCGCCACGTTGCGGATCGCGCCGTCCTCCGCGTCGGAGGTTCGAATCCTCCCTCAGGCATGGATATTTGTGTTGTCTTCATTATAAGTTAGTTCATAAGTAATTTGTAATATTGGGACTGATTACCCCGCAGTTAAGTCCCATAAGCTCTACAAACATTTGAACATTTTTATTTCAAACTGAATTGTCTAGTCAGTGGACCATAGGATGTGTTTAAGAGACCTATACTTAGACTGGGACGTTCACTTAGGTTTTTTTCTGTAGTTGAATAGCGCCTTCCGTTTACTGTAAAACAAAATAATGTAACAGAAATTGTCGATTTCAGTATTTTACTAACATTTCCAGGTTTCGGACTAAAATCGCGAGAAACACTTTGTTAAACCAATTCTATGTAATTATTTTTAAGTCATCTGCGGAAGGGATGTTACTATTAACCAACTAAATAAATAATAAGCGCATTAAATAACTGAGCGGAGTTTCATCAAGAAAATCCAAAATTAAAACTAGTCTGTCATCATCAGTTACTCTTGCACGAGAAACACAAATATTATATGTCCACGCACCACATTCAGTTCTGTAATTGACATTCTATCTGACCGCTGCGGAACAACACGATAACGGCACACGAGTCATGTACCGGACGTTAAACTGCAGTGGACGTGTAATTACCATTACGCGCATACTGTTCCACATATTAAAAATATTCCTCGCTGTATCCACTGTCATCAACAAAACAGACACGAAGCTAATAACAAATAGCGATTACGATTTTTCGCAATTCGCTTATGTCAATGAAAGGACAGCAAACGGACATCAATACACGACTGAAATAGCAATGGCTATATGGCAAACTCTCCTTATTTCCATTGCTGTTTAAATGGCTTGCGTCTATTTTCAGCGTACAGCAGCATTACGGAAACACGAACAGCGTACAGGAGCCACGTCGTTTAGCTTTCCACTCAGCTTTCAGCATATGGTCAACGGACACCGTTTTAATTGGAATACGACCCTTGTATGGTTCTCAGAATAGATAGATAGTTACAGTTTCTAATTTTGTATATCACACATTACAAACCAAAGCTGTTAAATGGAATATGTCGTTTTGTAACACACTCTAAGGAGGGGAAAGAACAGATGATACAGGTGTTATGCAGACTGGTAAACTAAACAAACAGGGGACATGTCGTTACCAGAAGATAACGTCTTAGCGAATTTCATTCTGTGCACTCCCAAGAATACAACACAAGTGTCATTTGCCTATTTCCATACGTCTAATATTTTGTACTCGAGGTGAAGATATGATACATGTACGTCGCCATACAGTCGTTGAAGTGTTTGAAGCCCTCCCGAAGAAAATTGAGCACATACCATCTAAATAGTCGGAGATATAACAAAGAATGTTCAAACATAATTTCCACGGCTGCTACTGTACACATTTAATTATTTTTATATACGTTGCAATTTTCCCATCACATTACAATTTTGGTAAAAAATTTATGTGTATTAAATGTTATACCCAATTCCGCCATATGCAATAACGTTACACCCCGAAGTCACAGTAGTCATATATAAGTTAGGAGTACCCTAAAATACAGGAACTCTTCCGCCGAATGACGCCTGTTATGGGGATAGTGTACCATTAATCGGCTTTGTCAAAGAGAGAAGAGCACTTTATAGATTAAATGCGTATCTTAAATACACAACTGAACAGTTACTACATCCAGTAATTTTACGACGCATTGTCGGTAAATAGTACGATTAACCGCAAGCACATCGATCTGACTCACGCACTGCGTGACAGATCGGTAGAGACCTTTCCAGTAATGCCTGCGTCTGATTCTGTATAGGGTCTTCAGGAATCCCAGATGACCGGACATTATCGTCTCCCTGCAGACGTTCTTGCAATGGATGTGCCTTGTTACAAAAACCTTCTGTTCAACGACGATAGTATGAGCACAGCCCGAGGAAGCTTCTCACATCACGGATGTGCTGAAGAGTTGGAAATGCTGTAACTGCCCTGGATCAAGACGCACACCATCTCCGTTCACTAGGTGCCCCAGTATATTTATCTCTTTGACGACGAAGAGGCACTTCTTTGGGTTGAGGCGGAGTCCTGCTGTTTGAACACACTTCAACACAGTTGACAGGCAGCTTAGATGCTCCGCAAACATCCTTGAGAAATCGACAATGTCATCTAGACAAGAAAGACATGTCGTCCATTTAAGATAAATCAAGTAGTCCATCATGCGTTCGAATGTGGCCGGGGCATTACATAGTTAAAATGGCATGAATTCATGGAGGCTGTCAGGTGTAATAAAAACAGTCGTCTCCCTATCAACCTCGATTTGCCAGTAACCTGCCTGCATGGCGAAGCCATTTTTCACGTCGCGTGCGACTGGCGGAATTCACAGGCCCTAATGTTTCAAATACCTCTTTCTCAGCAGCGTCGGCTCCCTCATGACAAACAGGTTTGACATCCATGGCCATGAGCTGGTGCTCGCTTTGTCCCAACAGTCCCGGCTGCCATAAACTTTAGTAATTCTTCACTCACAATTTGTCGTATGGGAGAAGCAAAGCCGACTGCGGTGGGGACTGAGGCGCTCCAGTCACGGTCTGCACGGCCACTACGGTCGGGGGGTTCGAATCCCCCCTTGGGCATGGATATTTGTGCCGTTCGTAGTATTAGTTAGTTCATAAGTAGTTTGTAAGTTTAGAGACTGATGATCCCGTAGTTAAGTCCCATAAGTTACACAAACATTTGAAACATTCGGTGAAGCAAAGTCATGCTGGTCTCCCACAAAGGCCATAGTGACAATATTCGGGAGTCTGTTGTTCTTCTTTCGTCCAACCATCCTCTTTCGCATATATTCAATTTTCTGGTACCATTGGATAAATTCTTGTGTCGTACAAACGTTTCTTAACAGAAGAGCTTGATACATGTTTTCCTCAATGTCCTTCATCAGGTGTGAAACTTCATCGACCTTCATCCAGGGTAAATACGGGACATAGGTGCAAAACACTCTGTATATGATTGTGTTGACTCACCATGTCGTTGTTCTTCAATTGCTCTTCTGATAAATGGACTTACCGCAGGTGGTCTCGAAACGTCTTCTTGAGTTCTGTCTGAAATTTTTCCCAGCTATCGAGCTTGTCCTCTTTATTTTCAAACCACTGCTGAGCCGTCCCGACCAGGTAGAAATGTACGTTTGCCAATCATCCCCCCTATTATACTTGGCGACTCGTTCGAATCATTTCAGCCAATTATTTGGGTCCTGTCCATTGTCTCCCGAGAACACTGATGGGCGTCTGATGTGGAGCTGGCATACCGCTTTTTTGGAAGCCATGGGTATTTTGATGACACGGGACTTCGGACGGAGGTAGCCGGTTTTTGTCCGTGTAAGCGACGGCTCGCAAGCCCCTTTTACACTACGCATATTCTTGCGTCAGTTGACTACTCGAGAGGAGTGGGTTTACTGCAGCGTCCCTGGTGTGCTATTCCCGTACTGTGTCTCGTCTGTCTCAATAGCCGTTTTCGTTTAAACGTAAACACCAAACCTGTAGAGCTGGCTGCTATGTAGTTCCGCAACTGAATGAAAAAGTGACGTTATGAGGGCACTTTTTACGTAGAAGCAGAAAGACTTTATTAATGACAAAACGGTAATTCATAGTTGATGTTATCTTCAAATGTCATGTATCAAATTTTGTACACAACTGAGAGGATAAATAATAGGAAAAGTGTCATTAAAACTTTGAAAACTTACACATTTATTTTCTGAAGACAATTTATACTGGCAAACGCATGGAACAACAACGAAAATGTAGTATAAGAGACTATTTACTTTAGTATTCATATCTCGTTTTCTTGTAACGGTCAAAATTACATCGAAAATCATTTTTTCATCTAATACTTCTGACTCTTCTGTTCATATAATTTTCTGTAAAACACGATTATATATTTAGGCTCGTATGTATAAATAATGTAGGCTTTTTCCCCGTAAAACGAAAATACTTTTCTGCTTGCAGATATTTCGTCTATTTTTTACGAGAAAACTAGCAGGAAAAACAATATTAGGTTCAGGTGGAATTTTTTCAGTGTGATGGAACCACAAAGCAAACATCAGAAGAAAGTTGAAGAATATGCGAAAACATTTCTGTAATATGAAAGCGCTCGACCAGAATAGGTTAACCTCCGATGTTAGCAGACACCACTACTGTTCACTTGCTTCTGCGCATGCGCATTCTGCAGCACACTCGAAAATTTAGAACTCCGCACTCGGCACAATCTATAGATCATTGACGTCATAGATGCACTCGCGATGGGGTTGGCTGCTGATTTACACACAGGCACGAAAGGCGCACGCACTTCGAGTAGTCAATTTTCAACAAAAAGTCAATCGTGTAAAATGGCTTTAAGCTACCTAGTCGGTGTCACGATGATGCAGATGTATTGCATTGTACCCGGCGCTTCCACCAGAAACTGTCACGTTGAAAACTGCAGGTGGTCCGGAATTAGAAGGCTCGTTGGTAATAGAGCACAACATTTTACACTTAGAACACGTTTCTTACTAACACAAGCGCACACTCAGCACAGACTGACTCCTGCTTGGAATGCTCCACTATTTATACATAGAAAGAATTTTCTAGAACTTACAAGTACATCAAACATAATAAAAATGTAAAACATTTTAGAAATAGTAAATACAAAAACATAAATTTTCTTCTGTCCCTGGCGGGATATGAACCGGGGACCGCAAGCACAGCGATCTGTGATGCTAACCACTTTCTTTATCTTCTTTTTTCCCCTTCTTTCTTTTTTTAAATTTCTTTATTGCAATATATAATTTTTTTCCCTTAACCAATCTTTATAACAATGAAAATTCACATAAAATGCCAACTAATCATCTTCTATTTCATAATCAATAAGTGAGAGAAATGCTTCTACATGTTAAGTGACTGAAACAAAAAACAAATGCCTCTTTACCCAATTATAATATATTGCTTTATTGTATTTTATTATTACTAATTGGGGCCAACCGTTCGTAGAACGTAACCCGTCGACTATCCTGCACATGGATATCCCAGTCCTCGCATTTAAGTGCAGTAGCCTCTGTACCGTCATGATCGATAATGTTCTATGGGTTTCATCATTATTCTCTTCTCGCACCTGCGACACCCCAGTTGGGTGGAGGGTTCGTGAACAGTGACCATAAATTGTTCGTAAAAGGGGTTCGGTAGGATGCTCCGCGTTGTACGATCGTGTGCGTTTCAAGCAGGTAGTGCCTAATCGAGGATGTCTTTGTCGCTATCACGGTAAAGGTATTGTAGCGCCAGGCCTTTAATCCAGTTGATTCCATTCTTCTTCGATGGTGGAAAACGGACGTCATCAAGGTAGAAAACTTCGATAGATAGCATCGAAGTAAAAGGGCGATGTAGAAGGAGTGCCAGCATTTGCAGTGCCACAAGTCAGTCGATGCACGTCGGAATCAACAACTGCACAGTGTGGACATAAGGGGTTGAATGGTATATAACCGTTGCCAATTAGGAAATTTTTCGGTCACAAACTTGTACCAAGATGTCCTCACTTCTGTAGTTAGGAAAGGTGGATCATTTCCCGCGACACCCTTTTCCAGCAGATGTTCTGGTGTCGCCGTTTTATCACGATACTTGGATTTGCCTTTGTAAAATGTTGTAGTAGTCCTTAGCCATGGCCTCTCACGTTGTCGTGCCTGTGATGTTTCTATGCTGACAGTGCCATAGGCGTCGCGTCGTACGAAGGGGTAGCGCTTGAGCTCTATTCTTGACGTTAGTTTAACCGACGCCACCTTCTTGTCGGAGCAGAGATAGGTTATTGTAACGTATATTGAAAATGCAGCTTGCAGTCACAAAGTGTCGAAATGCTGCTTCAAACCTGGCTGTGATCGCGACTGGTAATGCTAGTACGCCCGTGAAGTGATTGAGCTTGGATGCCAAGTATACGTTGACATAACGTGCGCGTTGGAGCATGTCTAACCCTCGAAGTTTGTTGAGTCGTATCTGCGCACGTATTTGTTGTAACAGCCGTCGATATGGGGTCGCTGCAATGTTTTGAACATTTCCGTGAAATGTCATCCCTAAGCACTGGCTGTAAGGTACTTTCGTAATTGGTACTGCTGGTGCTGTAGGTAATGCTCGGCCTGTTGCCATGTATTTAGCCTTCTGTAGGTTGAGGAGCTTCCAGACACCACGCCATAATGGTGAAGCCATGAAAGTGCCGACTCTTATTTCATCTCTTGATTGGGCCAAGAAGACGCCGACATCAGCATAGGCGGAGCATTTGAATTTGGCGTATCGTAGAGAGTTGCCTTCCAAACGACGTCGGAGACAATGTAGAGTTGGTTCGAGGGCGACTGTAAATAAAATGGGGGACAAGGGGCAACGTCCGACAGTGATGGGTACTGATCGATATCCATTCACTATTACCCTCGACTGTGCGTCATGGATTAACCGGAGGACCACCGTCATTGACAGCTGGGGAATGCCTATGTGCTCCATGACAGCGCGTAAAAGTAGTGGTTGACACGGTGAAATGCATGATCGAAATCCACTGCCACCAGGATGCCCTTGAGGCGACAGGGCGACGCTAGCGCTATAATGTCTCTGTAGGATCCCAGCGTGGTGTGGACGTTGTTGTCACCGCCGAGGCAAGTTTGATCAGCGTGTATTGCGGCCTTGACCGTTGTGTGGAGGCGCGCACGAAGTATACTGGCGAACAGCTTACAGTGTGGGTTTGATAATGTCAGTGGTCGATAGTCTTGCGGAAAATTGAAAGCTATTTGTTATCGTGATTCACCGACAACACCTGAAAACATGCGTCAGTAACATGTCGATGCATGTGAGAACATTATTAAAGGCGAACTACTCGCTGTTGAGAGGGATTTCGTTACGCGTATTCCCAAATGCATTGAAGTTGAAGGACATCATTTTGAGTGTTTACTGAGGTAATTACAAGTAATCACGTAGTACCAGCATGCTTTCTCGTAACGAATGGTAATTTCACAAAAGTACATGTATCACATTGGAACAACCGAAATAAAGTTCAAACGTAACTACGTTCTGTATTTTAATTTTAAAAAACCTACCTGCACCCACTGTTCGTCTAAAATCGTGAGCAATATGTTTGTGAATATCACAGCGCCATCTATAAAAAAGTGACAAAAGTGTTCCAAATAAAACATTGATATTTATATACGTACTAGACGAATATGTAATAAAAAGTGTGGTACCTATTTTAAAAAATGCAGTTGATATCCGTTTGACCTATGGCAGCGCCATCTAGCGTGCCAAGCATAGCGCCATCTGTTTTCCCCCTTCAAGCTAGAAAACTTTTGTTCGTTGTAGTTATTTGTTTGATTTTTATTTCGTGAGATATTAGGCCCGGTTATTATCAGTGGACCACTCTGTATGAGCGTTCTCTCCCTCCCCCCTCCTTTCCCTCCCTCGCTTGGTTCTTCCCTCTTTTCCCAGCGACAGGAGCCCTTACACCCTTCCTCCCCATCTCCCCTCCCTTACACCCCTCCTCGCCTTATCCCGCACCTTTATGCCTCCCTCGATTGTCCCCTTGCGGGGTTTCAGTGCCGTTTTAACATTGCTCCGTTTAGTGTTGTGTCAGTGTGATTTTCAGACTTAAGCAATCGCCGAACAGACAAAACAGCGTGTTGCCATGTACTTTTACCAGTGTCTTCGCCATTAACTGTCAAATTATCGATGTGCTTTTAGTCACCGTGGCTGTTTTGAGTACTGAAGTTGTGTGTCTTTAATTTCTCCTATTTTATCTGATCCATACGTCGTTTTATCACCATTGTAATTTAACTTTTACATATATTGTCTCCTGTTTTTATGAATGTAACTTTTTTTCCATTAAGTATGACTTTCTGGCTGAAGAGCAGCGTAGTAGGCATCTGCCAGCCTACCCATCCGGTCATAAAATACCGATAAAAAAAACGTCCCAGATATGACGGTCAACTGAAAGCTCGCCCTTCCTTTAAACACATTTAAATGCTGCATACACAGCGCCTAGCAGCCAGTCGTCGACTCACCTCTGAAATTGTTGTCCTCAGTACGCAACGAAAAGTCGGGTGCCGGCCGCGGTGGTCGAGGGGACTGAGGCGCTCCAATCACGGTCTACACGGCCACTACGGTCGGGGGTTCGAATCCCCCTTCGGACATGGATATTTGTGCCGTCCTTAGTATTAGCTAGTTCATAAGTAGTTTGTAAGCTTCGGGACTGATGACCCCGTAGTTAAATCCCATAAGTTCTACCAACATTTGAACATTTTTTGAAACGTCGGGCCAAAGACGTTTTATAGATAGACCACCACGGCATATTAGCCCGTAAGTTTCAATTCATGAAGACAACGGCCGTAAAAGGATTTGATAACATTATTTCGTTACTGCTGTATTTTGATTTCCACTGGTGAAAATATAGTCGACCTGATAATCGGGTACGATCTACAGTTTGATCGCTGTCGCGCTACAGCTGTACATTTCGCGGCGGGTCGTTAACACGCCCTTTACATAGGATAGGCTTCCTCTCATCACACTTAATTGTTACATACATGACTTTTGTTTTATGCACATCTAAAGCAAAGTCCCTTTTTAAATTATGTAAGTCTCAATGACCTCTATGTATAATTCATATTGCAAATCGGTACTTCAATTTTTGTGTTCGCCTATTTACAGAATGATAGGATAATGAATAAAATAAATCTCAATTGGCGATCAGTTATGGCATCACTGTACTAGGTTTAGATGGAATACCAAAGTGCGGCGAATGAAAATTTGTGCCCGGCCAGGATTCGAACCCGACTGCAGAGGAGTTTTCCCTGCACGCCTCCCGCCACATCCAAATCTCCATTCGCCACGCTGTCTCTTTCCTTTTACCACAGCGTGGCGAATGGAGACTTGGGTGTGGCGGGAGACGTGCAGGAAAGAGTCCTCTGCAGTCGGGGTTCTCTCTGTGTCCTCGGTGGCGTAGGGCTTAACGCGACTGCCTAGTAAGCAGGAGATCTTGAGTTCTAATCCCGGCCGGGCACAAATTTTCTTTCGCCGCACTTTGGTATTCCATCTAAACCTAGTACCGTGAAGCCATAACTGATGGCAAATTGTGATTTATTTCATTCAGTGAACGCTGTGACGTCGTCAAAAATATGTAATTGGATACGATAACGAGTCATTAAGTAAGTCGCAAACTGAGGCAGACACGCGTCCTGTGAAATGTGTAGGAGTGATTCTCGGCCACTACGACACATTTGGCTTGTGTGTTGTAGCAGTTTAAGGAACCAAAGCAAATTACAGCTCAAGAGCGTTACATACAGGATGCAAACGCTGCCACAAAATTTCCAAGCTCTAGGCCTCTAAAGTCTTCTCCAACGATGTGACGACTGTTTAAATTTACAGGTGGAGAATTCTGAAAAGTAAAGCGATTTTCAGGCTTGTAAACACTGTACTAGTGTGTCTACCTCAGTTTGCAACTTATTTACTGTCTCATCCTCGTACATTTGTGAGGTCCAGTTTCAATACGGTACGGTCTAGTCTCCTGGACTGAAGAAGTTACGACAATTGCACAGCTGTAAAAGAGCTCGACATCTCACTCGATCGTTATGTATCAAGTAGATTTCTAAAGCCGCAGAAATGTAGTAGGGGAAGGAGTGGCAAGATGAGGCAGGTAATTTAACCACCTTACAAAAGGGACAAAAATAACAATTCAAAATAATTTTGATTATAATTTGTTTATCGAATTGTTGAATTATAATAACATGGAAAGAGAACTGCTAACTTGGTAAATTTAGTATATATATATATATATATATATATATATATATATATATATATATAACTACAAATTCCCTGTATTGCTCCGTATGCATATGAAAATTTGTGCCGGGTCGGGACTCTCTATTGCGAGAAAATATTGATAATATTTTCGTCACTGTAATCCTTCACCATACAGTAATTTAACCTACAAATTGTTAAATATTGCAAATATGTATTAAAATTGTATCTACTTTGCAAAGCAATAGAACCCGCCGAAATAATTAGGTCTAGTAATGAAAAACAATGTGAGGTCTATATCGATCTAGTTGAAGTAGCTGTTCACAGATGACAGCTCTGTAACTGTAGCTTTAGCCCTTCCCCGTTTTACCCGAGTTCCCCTAACTATAATGTCAGGAAAATCCTACTTTAGTGTAGTGAAACAGGTCGTTAAATGAAATATAATTGCGATCTTGAGAAAGGATCTGTGTCTTGTTTCGAACGAGATGAGGTCGCAGCTGACCTTAATAGGAGATATTAAAGCTCCTTTTATATCGTTAAATGCCAATAAACAACCGAAGAGGACGGGTTGACCGGGGTCGAAACTCAGTTATCGGTTTCGATGGCTGCCTACGGAGCGGAACACGGAAAGGCATCGGATAGTTGTGTAACTAAGTGAGAAGCGCGCCTACAAGAGGGAGGCCAGTGATCTCCCCTCGAGTGCAGGAAAACACATTTAGCCGTTTCTGGGTGCGCCTCGCGCTCTCGGGGCCGAGAGCAAACGAGATCCGGGGTGGGACAGGGAGGGCGGCGGAGTTTGCGGCGAAGAAACGGCCGGCCGGCCTCTGTCGGTAACGAACTTAGCGGCCGCGGATCACCGCCGCTTAGAGGACGTGCCGGGCCGTGCCGTGGCGGCGGCAAACCGCGTTACGAGGCGCGCCCCAGCCTGTGCGCTTCCTGCCGGCTAAAAGCCAGCACTCTCCACTCCGGACGCATCCTTCACGCCCGCTGAGCCACTGGCCGCCGGCCGCCAGGAGGAGCCACTCGCTCTCCTCTCCCCCCCCCCCCCACTCCACCACCTGCTAGATGCCGGACAGTGCCACCGCACTGTGCGACAAAAGAACGGAGCCTCAGCCGGCTCTGTAGGGAGGCAAGCGTTCTCTACACCCCCGTGTACAGTGCCGGCGCGTCCTGTGGTTTCACTGGTTCAGTGAACTCGCGGAAAAATCGTCGTAGAATTATGTTACCCATCTTATTCAATTTATACAGAGTGTTTCACTAAGTGTGTTTGTCTCTGTAACATATAAACTAATAGGTGACGGGAAATTTTAATGCGGTAGGGCAACACAAGAAATGTTCAAAAAATGTTTGTTAAGCTTATGGGACTTAACTACGGGGTCATCAGTCCCCCCCCCTCCCCACCGGCCGCGGTGGCCGAGGTGACTGAGGCGCTCCAGTCACGGTCAGCACGGCCACTACGGTCGGGGGTTCGAATCCCCCCTCTGGCATGGATATTTGTGCTGCCCTAGTTTGTAAGTAGTTCATAAGTAGTTTGTAAGTATAGGGACTGATGACCCCGTAGTTAAGTCCCATAAGCTTAACAAACATTTGAACATTTGATTTCATCAGTCCCTAAACTTACAAACTACTTATCAACTACCTTATACTAAGGACGGCACA
Source organism: Locusta migratoria (assembly GCA_026315105.1). Lineage (NCBI taxonomy): Eukaryota > Metazoa > Arthropoda > Insecta > Orthoptera > Acrididae > Locusta > Locusta migratoria. The sequence goes on along the minus strand of CM048747.1, from coordinate 399,005,956 downwards.
AATATCCATGGCCGAGGGGGGATTCGAACCCCCGACCGTAGTGGCCGTGCAGACCGTGACTGGAGCGCCTCAGTCCCCTCGGCCACCGCGGCCGGCAACAAAAGAAATGTTACACTTTCTGCGGCGCTATGAACATTATTGTATTTTCCAAAGAGTTACAGCCAAAGATATAATTTTATAAATGGAGCAATAGCTTTTACTATCGAGCATTGGATTGAAACCAGCTGCGTCCAAATCAATTTGAACTACATTCCTATCACTGTTAGTTTGGGAGCTACAACCCTTCAAAATTTAGGGGGCGGAGGCTGCGACAGCGTAGCTGACTGGCTGGTGGTCATGAGACAGTGGGCCGTGCCCCAGGGGATAGCCACTCGGTCAGACACCTACGCTATCGCAGCCTACGCCCCCGGAACTTTGAAGGGTTGTAGCTCCCAAACTAAGAGTGGATACCTCACGGCATTCTCCGTGGTTGCTTCTGTGGCATCGGGTCTGCAATCGCCGAGCATCAGCAACATATCAACGTACTCGTTGTTCGTGTATACCATCGTCACCCGATGTCAGTAACTATGGTATATTGAGCACCTGTTGTTTTTGTGGCTCCAACTGTCGGGTATACGGCCGTGTGCGGCGACAGTCGGCAGTTTATCAGCGCTTCGAGGAAGCTTCTCGCTCCATGACACCGGCGACGTTACAACTCGGCCGCACCACATTTAGAAGGAGCATTGCATTATGCGCAGCGTTTGTGGTATCTGCCCCTGAAACTTTGAATGGTTGTAGCTCCCAAACTAACAGTGATAGGAATGTAGTTTAAATTGATTTGGACGCAGCTGGTTTCAACGAATCCAATGCACGATAGAAAAAACTATTGTTCCATTAAAAAAATTATATCTTTGTGCTGTAACTCTTTGGAAAATGATACAATAAACCATGTTCATAGCTCCGCAGAAAGTGTAACATTTCTTGTGTTGACCTCCGGCATGAAAATTTCCCGTCACCTATTATTTTATAAGTTACAGAGGCAAACACACTTAGTGAAACACCCTGTATCTAGAAGTGAATCTCCGAAATTAGAAGAACAGCTGCAGAGGAATGGGAATCACAGTCAACAATGTACAGTTCCCAGGTTCAAGTCCCGGTTCTGGCACACAATTTTAATCTGCCAGGAAGTTTCTTATCAGCGCACACTCCGCTGCAGAGTGAAAGTTTCATTCTGGAAACGTCCCATAGGCTGTGGCTAAGCTATGTCTCCACCATATCCTTTCTTCCAGGAAATTGTCTAGTCTTGCTAGTTTCGCAGGAGAGGTTCTGTGAAGTTTGGAAAGTAGGAGGCGAGGTACTGGCGGAAGTAAAGTTGTGAGGCGGCATCGTGAGTCGTTTACGGATAGCTCAGTCGGTAAGCCGTTTGCCCGCGAAAGGCAAGGGTCCCAGGGTCGAGTCCTGGTTCCGGCACACAATTTTATTCTGCCAGTAAGTTTCATATCAGCGCACACTCCGTCGCAGAGTGAAAGTTTCATTCTGGAAACATTCTTTAGGCTGTGACTAAGCCATGTCTCCGCCACATCCTTTCTTCCAGGAGTGCTTGTCTTGAAAGTTTCGCAGGAGAGCTTCTGTGAAGTATGGTTCCTTTTACCGGCGTCTCGACTCTGACGATACAATATCAGAAATGTTCAAAGAAAACCTAATTACAAAAACGTACCCTACTCCCACGATAATATAGGCGGTGACTATCTTCACTCTGTTGGCGAAATCATATTTTCAAATTAGGAGGTACGCATAAAACATCGTGCGAAATTGTACTCAACGCATTCTCTGAGAATTACTTCGAAAAATTAGTTCATGTGCCAGCTAGAATTGTAAATGGATGTGAAAACGCACTTGATCTCTTTGCAACAAATGATCCTGAGCTCATAACGAGCATCTAAACTGATACAGGTATTAGTGAACACAGAGCTGTCGTGGCGTGGCGTCCCAAAGTCACCAAAAATAAACGAAAAGTATATTTGTTCAGGAAAGCAAATAGAAATAAAATAAAATACATTGCTTCTTGAAAGACAGATTCCACTCGTTTCTAAGACTAAACGTAGGTGTAAACCAGTTGTGGCTCAAATTCAAAGAAGTGGTATCGACAGCAATTGTCAGTTTTATACCAAATAAATTAATAAAAGAAGGATGCGATCCCCATGGTACACAAAACTGGTCAGGACACTGATGCAAAAGCAAAGACATACGGAATTTAAACAAACACAAAATCCCCAGGATATTCCATCCTACACAGAAGCTCCAAATTTAGCGAGGATTTCAATGCGAGATGCCTACAATACTTATCACAACGAAACTCTTTCTCGAATTTTGACTGAAAACCTAATGAGATTTTGGTCATTTGTTAAATATACTAGGGGCAAAACACAAACAAAACTCTCACTACGTGATAGTAATGGCGATCCTGCCGATGACAGCGCTACTAAAGCAGAGTTACTAAACATAGCTGTTAGAAACTCATTCACCAAAGAAGACGAAACCAATATTCCATATTTCGAATTACGAACAGAGTAATGAGTAATGTAGAAGTAGATATCATCGGAGTAGTGCAGCTACTAAAATCACTTAACAAGAACAGGGATTCTGGTACGGATTGTATACCCATTAGATTTCTATCTGATTATACTGAAGCCATAGCTCCTTACTTAACAGCCATATACGACCGTTCTCTCACAGAAGGATGTGTACCAAAAGATTGGAAAGTTACACAAGTCACACCTATATTCAAGAAAGGCAGTAGGAGTAACGCACTAAACTACAGGCCTATTTCATTAAAGTCGATTTGCTGCAGGGTTTTTGAACATATCCTGTATTCAAATATTATGAATTATCTCGAACAGAATGATCTATTCACCCAAGGTCAACACGGATTTAGAAAATATCGTTCATGCGAAACACAACTAGCTCTTTATTCACACGAAGTGATAGGTGCTATCGACAAGGTTTCGCAAATCGATTTCGTACGATTTGATTTCCAGAAGGCTTTTGACACCGTACCTCACAAACGGCTTTTAATCAAATTGCTTGGTTATAGTATATCGACCCAAATTTGCGATTGGATAGGGGATTTCCTGTCAGAGAGGACACTGTTCGTAGTAATCGATGGTAAGGCATCGACTAAAATGTAGGTGATATCGGGCGTTCCACAAGGTAGTGCTATTGGTCCTCTGCTGTTCCTTATTTACATAAACGATTTAGGGGAAAATCTAAGTATCTCTCTTAGGTTGTTTTGAGATGACGCCGTCATTTACCGTCTACTAAAATCATCTGAAGATCAAAACCAACTGCAGAGAGATGTGAATAAGATTCGGTATGGTGTAAAAATTGGCAATTGACTGTAAATCATGAGAAGTGTGAAGTCGTCCACATGAGTACGAAAAGAAATCCGTTAAACTTTGTTTACAAGATAAATCAAAGGTCGTAAACTCCACAAAATACCTAGGCATTACTATTACTTCAGACCTAAACTGGAAAGAACACGTAGATAATATCGTGGGAAAGGCGAACCAGGGACTACGTCTTATTAGCAGAACCCTTAAAAGATGCAGCAGAACTACTAAAGAAACTGCATACACTACGCTTGTCCGTCCATTTTTGTAGTATTGCTGCCCAATGTGGGATCCTTATCAGGTAGGTTTGACATAGGACATAGAAAGAGTCCAAAGAAGGGTTGCTCGTTTCGTATTGTCACGGTACAGTGGAGACAGCGTTACGGAATTGATCCAGGATCTACGATGGGAATCATTACAACAACGGCACTTATCGCTGCGGTGTGGGCTACATACGGAACTCCAATCGATTCTCCTCAGAATGCGAAAATTTATTGTTGACTCCCACGTACAAAGGTAGAAATGATCATTAGAATAAAATACGAGAATCAGAGCTCGAACGGATAGATTCAGACGTTCTTTCTTCCCGCGCGCTATTCTAAAATGGAATGGGAGGTAAATAGTATAATGGTGGTTCGATGAACCCTCTTTTGATTTGCAGAGTATCCCATGTAAATGTATAAGGTGCTATCTACTGACAATCTGTTTATCTATCATGACCGACTGCTCTTGCAGTTGTTTACATTATTTATTCTTTATGCAAGCCAAAGACCTTCTTTGATGCAAACCATCACTGATGTAAGCATAGTTTATCACGCGATTTCGATTATATACGTCGATGTAAGGCATAGTTTATCACACGATTTTCTTTATAGACGCCGATTTAGTGACGAAAATTACACACATAATTTAACTAACAGGCATGACGGCTCTTGCAGTTGTTTAGAGTATTTACGCAAGCGTAGTTTATAACAACAGCTGCTGGAATTGTTCACTTTGTCCAAGCAAGCGTTGTGAACTGCGCAAATGAAGTGAGTTTTGTAAAATAAACAAGTTTTCAAAAAATAAAATAAATCTAGAAGCTCGGTATCTTATTTTTAATATGTTTCACAATTAATCATATATTATTTATTTACTTATTTTTTTATAAATGAGACTAATATTTTTGCTGCTATTGAAAGTTTATTATCTTTTATACTTGTGTACTTGCATCTGCCTCTTCGCCATTACTATCTTACTTCATTAACTGTGACTGGTCAGGATAGATCGGGAATTATTCGCAAGGGTCAACTAGTTTTTATTAATGTAGACGGGGGGTCTATGTCTATTGAAATGATATAATAATTATTAAAAACCGAAAATAGTACACAAACTAGACGTTACTCAAATAAATTGGAAGGTGAGTGCCCAACAGATGCGAGATGGTTGTAATTCAAAACGCGTATGGTGTTCGGTAAAGGAAACACGATGAGCGTAGCTGATTCCTCCGGTAGTTACATGTACAGCAGCACTAAACGGCATTTGCGCCATGATGATTGCATGGATCGTAAGAACTGTGCATTGAAGAAATAATGTAAAAACTAAACAGATGAGCCTAAGGCAGACAAAAAAATTAACTTCTGGGGCCGGCCGCAGTGGCCGAGGGGACTGAGGCGCTCCAGTCACGGTCTACACGGCCACTACGGTCGGGGGTTCGAATCCCCCCTCGGGCATGGATATTTGTGCCGTGCATAGTATTAGTTAGTTCATAAGTAGTTCGTAAGTTTAGTGACTGATGACCCCGTAGTTAAGTCCCATAAGCTTAACAAACATTTTAACTTCTGGATTTTAATAAAGTCCGTCGTAGCTGAACGAGGAAACCGCACCTACTATCACGTCAATTATGGTATTAAATGCATTACGGTGTTAATTCACGTTATGTTGACAAGTGCTGGAAGAAAATCTCCTCCACGTCAACTGCAGCAATTTGTCTGCAAGCTGCCATGAGCGGAATAAATATAACCCTTCCATTGTTCTCCCTTCGTGAGTAACCTGACAATTTGATCCTTTGTCCAAAACTAGCTTTTCACCAGTGACAAAGATGCAAGCCTTCCACGTTCAGAAACCATAAATCACTTTTAAATAGACCACAAAATTTCAAGTTAAACGCTGCGCTCGTCCCTCGCTGTCCCTGGCTCAGACGGTCTCACGGCAGTCAGGAAACGAGATTTCAGTTAATGTTCGTGGACGTGTAGTAATACAGCCAGTCGCACATGTCCCACTGCACGTTCTACAGTTTTCGGCGAAAGGCTGCAAACCCTTCCAGATTTCTAAAATTATATTTAAGTACCTGGCAGAGGATTCATCTAACCACCTTTGTACTATTCATCTCCTATTCCATTCACGAACAGCGCGCGGGAAGAAAGAACATATGAATCTCTGTGTTCGAGCTCTGATTTCTCGTATTTTATTCTGTTGGTGGCAGTCAACAATATATTCTCGCATTCGGAGGAAAATGTTGGCGATTGTAGTTTCGTAAGTAGGCCACGCCTCAGTGATAAACGCCGTTGTTGTAATGATCCCCTCCTAGATCCTACATCATTTCTGTGAAGCTCTCTCACCTGTTTCGTGACAATACAAAACTCTTTTGATGTCCTGTCAAACCCAAATTATAAGGATCCTACATTCAGCAGCAATACTCCAAGTGAGGATGGACAAGCGTAGTGTATGCAGTCTCTTTAGTAGTTCTATTTCAACTTTTAAGCGTTCTGCCAATAAAACGTATTCTCTGGTTCGCTTTTCCTACGACATTATCTACGTGTTCTTTCCAGTTTAAGTCAGATGTAATAGTAGTTTCTAGGTATTTGGTGGAGTTTACGGCCCTCACATTCGATTGATTTATCTTATTAACAAAGTTTAACGGATATCTTTTCTTACTCATGTGGACGACTTCACCCTTCTCATTATTTATAGTCAATTACCAATTTTTATACCATACTGATATCTTATTTAAATCGTTCTGCAGTTGGTTTTCATCTTCAGATGACTTTACTAGACGATAAATAACGGCGTCATCTGCAAACAAACTAAGAGAGCTGCTTAGATTTTCTCCCATATCGTTTATGTAGATAACGAACAACAGAGCACCAATAACACTACTCTATGGAACGACGGGTCTATAATACGGGCAAGAAATCCTAACGAGGTGTTTCTGGCTCTGTCTCCAGCACTGACACATGGCTACACCACAGCAATATGCAGTTCCTACTAATAAGCGTTGGTTATAATTTTAAGAAAAGTGAATAATCTTTGCATATCAAGAACTAAATTCCGCGATTAGTTTCGTAGAATTTACATATAACTCTCGGATTAAATCTGTGAATAATTAGGAACGAAAGCGGCAGGCACGCTAAAGCTGGTCGCCTTTCTGTAGCAACACTTGCGAAGTATTGCTCAACTGCTTTCCACGTACGAGCGGTACGCCGGACACACCGGCAACCCTTCGGGCAGAGGAGCCACACGTGAATGCATAACAACCAGGCGCCGCCGCGTACAAATACGAAGGACAGCGACAATAATATATATGGTGACTAGTCGAAACAACAGACATAATTTGTTTACATTAACGGTCGTAATTTTACGAATTAGAATTATTGGAACATTTTGACCGTTTCAGGGCATGGAAATAATTCAACGGAGTTGCTGAAATTTTATGCTGGCCCGTAATTCGAACCCGGATTTTCCTCTTCGGTCTAGCGGTCGCCTTAACCAATTAGAATACCCAGACACTTTTCCCTTTCTTCCCAATTTCTCACAGCACAGTACGATGATAATGCCCCTTGCCCATTAGTCCTCCTTGTTGACGAGTATACTGGATTCCGGAAATGTCCGAAAAGAACAGACATCAAACCAGTAATTCTAAAAAGGCTCTCAATAGGTATTGCAAAAACCATTTTTCTGCCATTGCTGTAAAATACTTTTGTTATATTCTGCCGGTTCCGGCAATTTCTGCCATGAACATAACAGTTTTTTTTTTCTTCTTTTTAAAGAAACGATTGCAACATTTACTGTAAATCTGACATTGCTATATTCAGGAAAAATGTTATCATGTTAATGTTGACGTAAAATATTTTATTGTTATCATGTTGGTGGCAGAAATTGTCGAAACCACTCGACTATAACAAATAAAAGTATTTTACAGTACTAGCACGAGAATTATTTCTTCAAATTACATCACGGCTGTAGATTGCCACCTAAAAACAACATTAAATTCCCACTAGGCAACTGAGGCATTAAAACGCCCGATCCATTGAGGAAATCCAGAGTGGCTGCGAGTAAGAGGCACTAATGAACAGGGGCACTACTTTCGTATATAAAATATTTCAAAGTCATCCCCCACCTCCCGCCCCCGGGGGTGGTGTAAGAGGATCGAGCTGTATGTCAATGGAAGTCTCGAGGTGAACGGTTTTAAGAGCTTCACCTCGAGGAGGACCATCCATTAATATCAAGTTCGATCCCTGTACAATCCCAGGTGGCGGTAGTAAAGCTAACCTTGATATCTTAAATAGAATGATTTGGACTCTCCGTGAGAAATATGTAATTTTGGAATGAAACATTCTTTTCGTTTCATGACGTGAGGCACAGTAATTGGCAAAAATTAAAAATAAGCAGCAAATTGCCTAACAAATAGACATCGGACTATTACTCTAGGTCAGAATCTTCCGGTTTAACATACAGATTGGAAAACACTGTGAAAAGTCGTTAGAGAAGGAACATTTCTGCCAGGGAAGAGATTAGCATACTTTGACAAGCTCCTTGAACATTTCCATGAGCCTCAAGGTACGAGGAAATGATATACACTCTCTCTGAAACACCTAACATCGTGGAACAATTGCGAATAATGTCTACAGCCCAAAGAGATTTCTCCACAATCAGCGAAATAGCCGCAAACTGGGCTAGTTTGGGATTGCTGGGGCAAAATTAGAGCAGTGACACTCAAATTCGTCTTTTATTTCCCTCCGCCACAACCTGTGAGATGCATTATTGTTTTCGCGGTCCAATGTGTTCATTTTTGCCACCTACTGACCATCTCCAAAATTTCTAGATACAACGTATGCTGTGTAACCTCCATCTTTATACCCTTGACATCGTTGACTTGTTAGAAGATCGCTACCAACTTTCACCTACTCAAGCGCAACGGGCCACGATAGAATTGGACATGTAACACATTGTACATGCTTTAGCCACAGATTACTTTAATAAGAAATAAAACATTCTACAATTAGTTTCTAGTTTGACTGCTTTTGTCATTACTGAGAATTTCATGGGAAAAATTTGGCACTGTCTCAAAATTAGGCCGCAGAAAAATGATTTACCTGATTTTAATTCTCTCTTTTGTTTTAGGAGACGTCAAAATATGTTACGCAAATACAAACGAGCCCTTGGGTCAAGGTCATACATCATTTATACCGAAGAACGTCTCCAAGAGGCTATTAACGCAATTAAAGAGAAAGTCCAGACGTGCCGGAAGGCATTTTAAAAGTATGGCAATCCAAAGACACTTCTACTAAAAATTAAAGAATTGGGAAAAAGTTGGCAGGCAACGTGTGTTTACAGAGTCAGAAGAGAAGCGATTGGTTTCTCATGCATTGTCAAATTTCGGATTCTCCATGTGGACATTCGACCTCCGCTGTTCGGTAAAGGGATACCTTGACAGATGCTGCAGGTAGGAAGTCAGATTTAAAAACATCTATCATGGAATAGACTGAGCAAGGCAGTTAATGCAAACGCACGATACTGTTTTGACACATAAGGCGGCCAAAACATCTAGCATGCTAGAGCAGCAAATTATCAAGAAATTGTGAATGCATTCTCTGACGATTTTGAGAAATAGATAGAAAGTGTTTCCCCAGAAAAAGTGTGGAACTTCGACGAAACTAATTTAGTTGGTGATCCAATGTGTTCAAAAATAATTGCTAAAAGGATCACAAAGTATGCAGAACAAATATGGAACTCATCAAAGGAGGGTACCTTGTCATCGTATCTATGAGGTAATGCACTAAATTACAAGGCTGAAAAATTTTGTGACACATGGACAAAAAGCGGGCCACCGGGAGCTAGGTATAATAGTACTAAGAGTGAATGGTTTGACGGTGAGTACCTTGAGAACTGGATTATTTAGTTACTTTTGCCTGTTTTGGAGCGACAAGATAGTGTTACCCTTATTCTGGCGGACAACCTGAGCTCGCGTATCAATCCTGATGTACTCCGGTCGTGTGAAGAGTATAATTTGAACACCGTCGCATTGGCACCGAACGCAACCCACATTATGCAACCACCTGTTGTTGCGTACTTACGAATTTTTGAAGTAGAAAGGCGGAATATCTTTGGAGACTCAAAGAGACGGCAGTGGAAAGCAGATGCAACTCTCTTCCCGATAAACAATGCCCTACCTTCCTTAAGAAGCTGTGGGATTGCGAGACCTTAACAAGAGATGAAATCAGGCTTTCGGGAAACTGGCATATATCCATAGAATCGGCAAACAGTGCTGGAAAGGTTTCCATCATTCACGGACCCGAGAAACAAACCTCACATCCGTCATCAGTGACACCTTATGGAACTTCTAGTGTAGAAGAGAAAATAAAACAACTCAGAAGCGTCAAACGGTGAGGCGTAGAAGGGTAAATATCCCTCCATGAAAAAGCAGTTCTGCAGATGATATTGATGCGAGGATTAACGAGCCCTCCATTTCAAGAGAAATAACTAAAACTGTACAGAGCGCACCTCACCTGGCAAAGAAAACAGCAAACAAAGAGGTCATAGACAGCGACACTGATGAGAGCTCGTCTTCTGTACCGTATGCAGAATCAGATGACAGTATAACCACGGGTGTTCTGGAGGAGGAAGATGAATCCAAACTACTGATTAGTCTGAACCAACCGTATCGTTAGTTCCTTGAGGATACTTGTTATTGTGACATTCGAAAAAAAAAAAACTGTATCCACGATTAGTCATAAAAAGAACCACGATAGGTTACATGGCGTCAATCATGAAACAATTTGGGAACAGTGGAAGTGGCCAAAGAAAGCAGATGTCCAAGAATACACAGCAGATGACGTTATTTAACTCATCAAACAGCCGGAATAAGTTGGTCGTCGAGGTTTTTTTGGAAATGGACTGAATTTTATCAGATACATTTTTCATTTTTGATTTTAATTTTTTAATAGTTTATTATCTTTTCTATCTGCCACTTTTTCTCAAATTCTTTAATGTGTTGAATTTCTTACTTTTTTTCTTTTTTTCTTTTTTTTTCTTCTTGTTTATAATTATTTGTTATTGATCACTTTTGTCATTTTATTGGAGCCAATACTGGTCCAAATAAAAAAAAAATTCTAGTTTAACATTTAGACAGTTATTTTTATTTACTGATTTTAGCCTGAAAATGACTAGTCTTAAATTTGCCCAGAAGATAGAGTAAATTTGGCAAGGAATGGTTACAGAATAAAATTCCTTTTCTATTCAGAAAGAGGAAGGGTAAATCTATCGAACATTTAGTTATTTAATTCATTAAACTTTATCAGAAATTAGGAAAATCCCAAAACTCGTCACAAAGTAGTCCCTATTTACTACTAAAATACAGTAATATCTACATCGACATAGATACTCTCACTTTCATAACCTTTATCTACCGTTTCGTTTTCTAATGATGAGTCATGTAGATACATATGACGAGAATTTAATTTATGTGGCTTTCCGAAATGTCTAGATTGTTTTCACTGTAGTAATGATACCGCTGCCTTTAAGCATTTTAAAGGCATCATTAAACGCGACCCATTAGTTCCGTAGCCGCTCAAGGTTAAATGAGGCCATAAACTTCGGCATCCCGATGGCCACGGAGTTTCGGAAGCGGAAAGCAGTTTATAAATACCTGGCTTCTTTAGGTTGTTTTATAGGGGGCGATATTTCAATGTACTGTTTTTGAATCCCTTATTGATTTTACTGATGACTAGTTTCGACTCGTTAAAGAGTCATTATCAAATCTTACTTGTCCAGGCATGGTAAGAAATATACTTCACATGAACCAACATCATAGTGGCAAGTTATAAATTGTATTCACATTATCAATTGAATATGCATTTGGGTCATGTTTTTCGAGACCCTGTGCTATACTGTCCCACATGTCAAGGTAGTGTGTTGTCACAGTGAAAAGTGTAGATTGCTACAGTTTTCACTGTGATAACACACTACCTGGACATCAGAATGGCAAGTTATAAATGGTATGCACATCATCAATTGAATATGCCTTTGGCTCATGTTCTTCAAGACCCTGTGCTGTACTGTCCCACATGTCAAGGTAGATGGCTACAGTTTTCACTGTCAAGGTAGTGTGTTATCAAAGTGAAAACTGTAGATGGCTACAGTTTTCACTGTGATAACACACTACCTGGACATGTGAGACAGTATAGCACAGGGTCTTGAACAACATGACCCAAAGGCATATTCAATTGATAATGTGCATACCATTTATAACTTGCCACTATGATGTTGGTTCATCTCAAGTATATTTCTTACCATGCCTGGACAAGTAAGATATGATAATGACTCTTTAACGAGTTGAAACTAGTCATGATTTAAAATCAATAAGCGATATATGGCAAATAAAGATCTCATAAAGAGATTCATAACCGAAAATAGTTTAATTTAAAGAAATACACAAGGTGCTCTTTTACTCCCTAAAATCACACTGATGTGAATGTTGCCACTGCTCTTCTATGACGATGATTTACTGAGAAATGTGGCTAACAAAATTTCACTGTTTTCTGACACTTCTAATTTACAAATTTATTCTTAATTGACGCATATGAAAAATTTTAAACTTCAACTCGTTCAAAAAATAAAACGAAATTTTTTCGACATTGTACTATTGTCAATAGTGGAAATCATTTCGGAAAAAAAAATCTTGCTTTCTCACTAACCAAATTCAAATACTCTTTCTGCACATACAAAAACGCGCCTCTGTTGATGCAACTCATTTAAACATGCAAGGCAGCTAGTTCTCAACAATTTTAAATCGAAGTAGGGAAAGATGATACTTTCAAACTACAACAATCAGACAGAACGTTAACTACATCATTAAGCACTTACATATCAAAGCAATGTCATACCAAACTTCTACATAACTGACAATCCTTGTCAATTCTCTTTTTACACTGTCAGTCCAAAATTACTTATACAAAATACCTTTTGTCATTACCACCAAAAATGCTACGGAATTACAAAACTGTTTTTTTTTTTCTTTTTTTAACCTTATTGTATAGGTGGAACAGACAATATCAATCAGTGTCTGCCGTTCCTGTTGTTCAGACCATTTCACTATTCAATACCTCAAACTCGAGAGTAGGGTCTGCCGCCACTCCCTTCACTGTTCATCTCCCCCCGTACACGGGTTTAACTATTTTCGGCGGTTCACCATTGTCCACCAGTATTTCAGTGGTCGTAAGCGGTTGCTGGGGCTAAACACAGCTACCTGATCACCTGCGAGCCCATAAGTCTCAACATGAACTCTTGGAAACAGGTTACTAGCAGTTGGACAACAGGTACGGACACCTCGCCCCAGAGCATCAACATGCTTTAATTGGCGTCAGAGGACCACTGGGATTATTCTTCCACCCCGTACGTGTTGCTCATTTTTTGAATATGAAGTTGACTTGGGGCGCGAGGCCTCTCAGAGTTCATTCATCTAGAGACAATGGCCCCAACCCAGGGCTCATGGTCTGTGGTGTGATAAGTTACAACTCTGCTCCACGTTCAATGTTTTTTGGACCACAAAAAGGAATGACCCGTTCGTTAGCCATTCCTGCAAGAGGAAGGTGATGTGTTGTTCCAACAGGATAATGCTCGCCCACACATTATATATTAATCTCAAAGTGCTCTTCCTTACGTTCAATTGCTTTCATGCCCGGATAATAACAAAACATATCTCCAACAGAAAAAGTTTGGGATATGATGGGACGAAAACTAACACGTGAGACAATTGAATGCACATCGCATGCAGAAATACGACAGCAGCTCAAGTAATTGCGGAATAATGTATCCCAGTACGGTAATCGTCATCTGTGTGGTCGAATGGATGTCGGATTCTTTGCATTGCCGCCAGAGGAGATTCAGCGTATACTAATGAGTTCTGATACCTCAGAACCGCATTGCGATTGATCTATAAATGAAATAATTTCTATGTACACACCGTTTCAACGGCAAATCATGAGTGAACCTTAAGAGGGTGCACAAATTTTCTATAATAAATTTCTATACCAAAGTGACAGATTCTATGGAGGTTCAACATAGCTAGCGCCTACACTGACGGGTGTAGCCGGTAACGGGTGCTTGTCACTAACGGGTGCTTGCAGTGACAGTAACGTGTGTTTGTAGAGCCAGTAAAGCCTCTAACGAGCGATTGCAGCGCTGCTTGCCGACCACTGAGCAGGCTGTATGTGGATATGTCCAGAGGCGCACCCTCCAGTGCAGTCCGTAGAAAATCCAGCCTCGTTGTGGGCATGTGTGAAAATAAGCATAGGCGAGACATTCTACTGGAAATATTTGTCTTTGTAACGTGTGTCAACACTGCACATTGATACTGCACCATGATGGGCGTCCAGTGTCCGTATGCGAGACAGCTGTCTTGCTTCTTCGACCCTGGTGAATTGCTGTTTGACATAGTCATCCTGAGTGTCGTCCGGTTGGAACGGGAACAGCGTGTCCATTGTCGTCTCATCTTCACGGCTATGGAGCAAGAAAATCGGAGTGAAACCTGTGGTGTCTTGTCTTGCGATATTGTAAGCAAATGTCACGACTGGCAGAATTGTACCCCAATCCTTCTGCTCAACGTCGACGTACATCGACAGCATGTCAGCTAACGTCTTGTTAAAACATTCCGTAAGACCGTTTGTCTGAGGATGGTGTGCAGTTGTCATTCTGTGGACAATGTTGCACTGTGACATTACCTCTGATACTAGTTTTGACTGGAATACTTTTCCACGATCAGATATCATGACACGTGGTGCTCCATGCTTCAAAATAATGTCTTCTACAAGGAATTTTGCTATCTTTGGAGCTTCTGCAGTCGGCACAGGTTTGGTGACAGCGTAGCGTGTGAGGTAGTCAGTGCAGACTATTATCCATCGGTTACCGGTTCTCGAATTCGGGAACCTCCCTAAAAGATAGATACCAACTCGGTGGAATGGTGCTGCTGCCGGCGGAATCGGTACGAGATGCCCTGGAGGTAATTGCTTGATTTTCATAAATTGGCAACTGGTTCTGTAATACCAAACTTATATTTATGTGAATATGATATGCAGTTTAGATATAGTAGATAATTTTAACTGTAAATAATGACCTTACTTTTATGTAAACGTGTTTAGCAAGTAGTTCCTACAATTTTTTACCTTCTCACTTTGTTATTTTCTGCGAAGACATTTGAAAATAACTCTAAAGCCGAAATCACGATTTTGTAGTAATAAATTTTTCAAAGTAATCGAATGACGTTAACTGCAATTGGAACTATTAGCCTCCGATTGTGTAAGGGAAGAGCGTATGCAGTGGGGGCCCTTCAAAAATAGAGGAAAAATTTAAACTGGTTCCTTCACTTGTTGTGGATGGAAGAAATCCATTTCATACTGCGAGGTCTTCTCAGCATCCTCAGCTGGAGAATTTCGAAGACAGAAAACCCGTCACGGAGACTAAGTTCCATTAAGAGAAAATTTCGGCGTGGTGTAAATTTACTTGATGATCTGATTACCTTTTTGTTCCATGAAAAGTGGTGATGTTTCTTTTAAAACTGTCTTTGCAGTCCTACAGCCTTTTGTAACATTTAAAGCGCAATTTCTGGATTACTTATTGGACTGTTCTTGACTTCGAAAAATAGTGGTTTATTCCATGCATGAGAGTCATCTATTAACTGCACACCTTCGTTTATTATTCATTCAGGAATTGTCTTCTCCAATTTTAACAGACTCTTAAGGCACCCCGTATTTCAAATGTTGAAATGTTTGTATACATATTGGACCAAACTGCTATTGTCAACAGCCCCTATACACACACCAATTCTCGACGGCGGATACGAACCTCCGACAAGAGTAGCCGTCCAGTCCATATCATGACCCCCGCATGGTCCCCATGTTTTATTTCCATTCTTTAGAAAATTAGAAATTTACAGTAAATTTAGGAAGTTGATGTTTTACGTGTTTGACATTCTTCAAGATAATGGAGCGACCTAATTTGTTATATCAACAAGAAGATCGCAGTTCAATACTTAATTCAAGATCGCAGTTCAATACTTCATTCAAGATTACCGTTTCTACGAAACTTCGTTGTCACCTTTGGATGACAAGTCATACAAGAGAATATGTGAAATTTTGTGGTGTAGTAGATTTTAAAAGTGACGATGTATCACATTGTTTTACATCGTTACAACGCTATGTATCTTAAACATAACGAGCAGATGCAAAATTGTTGTAATTGAAGACACATCACAGTAATACTGTGCAATTGTTAATGATGCATAAACAGATGCTGTATTTTGAAACTTAGAGGTTAGGAAGTTTCAGATCCAAATATCTCAAGTTTTGAAGAAAGCGATAATTTTGATTAAATTATTGACCTGCGATCTTGGTAAATGTATTTCACATCGTATATAATAGATGTTTGTCATAGTTTGATCATAACAGCAAAACGATATTCCTTCAAGAATAATCCAATTCCTTAAGACATAAATTGTCTCATTATATACAAGGTATTGGAGATAAAGAAAGTCGTTGTGATTAAAATTTGTGGGGTCGTCGATATTGGACCTGGGGAACTCCTGCTCACGAGGCAGATGCTTTCAATTGCTCAGCTAACACAACGTTACGGATAAATCCCTTACACGTACTATGTTAGATCACGTTACCCTCTACAATACACGTTTTAGTTTCATTGTTTCATTGCTCTCCTACACTGGAATAGCACGCCAGCAAATGACGTGAATGGGAACAATCCCGCCATTTTCCTCTGGCAGATGTGATATAAATATCAACCATAATTCTTTTCCTTGAGACATATATTGTCTCATTGTACCAAAACTGTTGAAGATAAAGAGAAGCATGATATTCCAATGTAGGAAGGAAGGGAGCCTAGGGTTTAACGTTCCGTCGACAGCTTGGTCATTATAGACGGATACAATGTAGGAGATCCCCGGCAATTTGATATGTATTTCACAGGAGAACATTGAGGAAGACGAGATACACGAATAATAAGACCGCGGAGCCCTTTTACTGGTATCGCCGTGATAGATGAGCAGTTAGCAGGGAGCCCAGTCGGATGGCTGAACGTCCTCTGTATTTTAAAAAACTGAGCCAAATGATCCACGAACGACCAATTACGAACAATAAAAACGACCACAGATCATAGATCCTCCTGAAGAAGGGGGGCAGTTTAAAGCGTCTAGAGAGCAGGAGGTCCTTGGTTCGACTCCCGGTCACAGGATTTTAATTTAGTGCCTCTCTTCAATAATTTTGATATTACCTAAATTAAGATGAAATAATTTTTTGCCGAGGTCGCATAAGTATTTTTAATTTCATTAATAGCAGGTTTCGCTGTAGTGGAGTGGCCATGCGGTCTAAGGTGCCTTTCTGCGGATAGCATGGTAGCACGCTGTCGAATGTTCGAGTTGTCACTCAGTCATGGGTTTGTTTGTTGTCTTTAGCGTAAGTTAAAGTAGTTTTTCAGCCTATAGATTGATAACGGCAGAAATTGCCTTAGATTTACAAACATTTGAACTTTAGATAACAGGTTTAGACACACAAGGTATCGCCGGCCGCGGTGGCCAAGGGGACTGAGGCGCTGCAGTCACGGTCTGCGCGGCCACCATGGTCGGGGGTTCCAATCCCCTCTCGGGCATGGATATTTGTGCCGTCCTTAGTATAAGTTAGTAGTTTGTACGTTTAGGGACATGACCCCGTAGTTAAGTCCCATAAGCTATACAAACATTTGCACACAAGGTATCAAATTATGGTCACTGATAACATGTTGCATTTGTATTGTTTCCTTTGTGTTTTTAAAACAGGTCGATAAAGAAAATAAACATACATATGTTATCTTGACAAACATGATTTTCTTTTAAATCGGATGTTTATTCAGTACTATATTATACCGATTTCATTTTTATTGCTAGGCAGCCACGGCATCTACAACAAATCACTATTTGGTACTTTAAAGGAAATTTGCAGCCACGATTGTTACCGCTTAAACGTGCTCTCGGCATCACGCAGTCGTGCGTTTGAAAAATGTAATACGAAATGCCGACGGTTTACCGCGGCGCAGGCCCCACCTCCCAGTGCTCGAGGCGAGCGAATCGCTCTGCGGAATCGGTATTCCACAAAGTAAACGGAAATGGCGAATGCGGCCGGCCGGTTCATTTAGCCCCGCCGTCGTCATTTGTTCCGTGATGACCACTGCGAGCGTGGGTGGCGCTGGCGAGGGCGGCCGCTCCGCTCTGCGTAACAGGTTTGGGGTAGTGGTTGGGGGGTTGTGGAGGGGCGGAGACGGCCGGTCGCCACATCAAAGGCGGCGCATAGGCCGGGGGGAGGGGGCACCGCGCGCTCTGTCAAAAATCTGCGAAATAAATAATCGCCGCAGTTTCGCGGAGCGCTCCTTTGGGGGCGAGGCGACCCCGCGGCCTCCCCACCCCGCAACTCGGACCGAGTTAAAGCGGGCAAAAACTGATTTCACACTGCCTGCTCCGGAATTAAGAGACCGCCCGGCGGCCATTCGCCGCAGAGCAAGGTAAACACAAACGCCGCCGCGAAAATACTGCTGCAGTTGAAAATCAATTAAGAGTTGGACTCTTGCTCTTAAAAAAAAAAGAAGCAGAGTTTACCACCTTCGTTGTGTTCGACGTCACGGGATTTTATTTAAACGCAGACTGAAATCTTCTTAATAGCTAGATACCGCAACTCCCTTGCCAAAAATTCCGTCCCCCCATCCATCAAACACTCACTTGGATTCAATCGGCGCTTTAATGAAGTACTGTACACACTGGTGGTAAGCAGGAAAGGTAGGTAAAAACAATCGTTCAGAATCCCAATGGAGAAGCATCGATAAAGTAACTTTCACTTTGCCTATATTAAAAAAATAAAAGAAAATAAAAATTAAAAAGGAATAATAATAAAGTAAAACACAAAATTACAAGAAAAACGTCTTCGGAAACGGGTTCAAACTTTTGTGCTACTTTCCTAAATATTTACTAATAGAATTGAGACATCTGTCATATCGCATATCATGGGATCAACTTTAGTATTCCTCTGAGTGGAACCAGCATAGCCGCGGTGGAGTAGCCGAGCGGTCTACAGCGTCTCGCTGCGGACCATGCGGTAATTCGCCGTGGAGGTTCGAGACCTCCCTGGGGCATGTGTGTGTGTGTGTGTGTGTGTGTGTGTGTTGTCCTTAGGTTAGTTTACCTTAGTTTAAGTATTTTGTAAGCTACGGATTGAAACCACGCAGTTTGGTTGGAGAGATTTATAAACATTTGAACCAGCGTAGGTCGTCTTTAGCTCTTCATCTTGTAAAAGCCGGCTGGAGAAAAGGGGGTACAAAAAGCGCTGGGAGCAAGATGAGAGCTGTACGCTGGACGATCAGACAGCTTTCAGCCAAACTTCTGCAGGATAGTTGCCTTGTGCTAAGCCGTATGGGGCCAGCATTGTCACGAAACAGGCCAACATCTGGAGTAAACATTCTATCTTTTCTCGCTCCTTTTCAAATTCATCTCTTTTGGATAGCTACTCTAACACAGTGCTTCCATTCACAGGCAGCGGACATGTACGGCTGCGCGGGAATGATCATGCGGATCTACACACCGTGTTAAGGACTGTGTTGCTATTTCAACTGAAAGTTAGAGTGATCCATAACTGACTTTATGCAGTTTAACTTGTTTGTAATACTAGGGACAGATGGCCACAGTAGTTTGGTCTCATAGAGGAAGGGATAATGGAGGCTTTGAGAAGGCAGGAAACAGTAGGGGGGGGGGACGGAGCAAGACGTGCAGAGAATGGGTGGTGAGGGAAGATTAAGGGATCCATGTAAGTGCGTGGGGGAGTGAGGAGAGGGGACTGGAGAAAGGTTACGTAGCGATGGGGTGGAAATTTTGGAGGGGAATAGGTGAGGATGAGAACTGTAAGCAGTCGAGGGAGGGAGTAGTAATAAATGGACAGTGATGTACCCTCAATCGGCAGTCACACACCAACTTTGAATACATAACAATAATGCTTACGTTATGCACAGAATGTGTAAACGCTGCAGTCAGTAGACTTCCATGATGATATGTCTTCCTAATTAAGTTCAATGTCCACATAACGATAATCTGCCTCATGTTCTGTACATAAGGGGATGCCTATACGAGATATGGCATGTTCAACAGTGGTGGTAACCCTGTATGGCCTAATTCCTGCCACGGTAGAGTAGCCGAGCGGTCTAAAGCATCTCGCTGAGAAGCGCGTGGTTGCTCGCCGTGGACGTTCGAGTCCTCCCTGGAGCATGGGTGTGTGTGTTTGCCCGTAGGTTAGTTTACCTTGGTTTAAGTAGTTTGTAAGCTATGGACTTATGACTACGCAGTTTGGTCCGATAGATTTACAAATATTTTTGCCTAATTCCTGTTGCTCCCTCTGGAGTAAAGGACTTTACGATTACCTTTTATCATTTACCTTGAGTCCACATCTTATCAACCTCAGAGATTTCCTTTTCCATCGTCCTCCTCCAGGTTGTCTTGGTCGACCTAGCTTTCTGGTGCCTAGAGGGTTTCAGTCTAGCGCCATCCTCTCCAGAGCTCCGCCCGGCTTCCTTAAGTGTGCCCGATCTAGCGCCACTTCCTCTTCTTGATCTAGATATCAGTCGGCTGCACGATTGGTCATGGTCTAAAGATCTTCATTTGAGATTATGTCCTGCCACCTCACGTTTGTTATTGGTCGCAGAAATATATTTATGAACACCTGCAGCAGCTTATCTGTTTTAAAACTTTCCACGTCTCACAGCCTTAGGAAAGGATCGATTTAACATTGCTTTTGAAGACGTGGAGCTTAGTCTTCATGGAGATGTTTCTATTTTTCCACGAGGGGTAAAGCTGGACAAAGCCACCGTTTACCTTCCGGATAGGGTTTTGAATTGAACGTCTTCCTCTGCTCCCCCATCCGTTGTAACTACACTTCCAAGGTAGAGGAAGGACTTTCTCAATTTCTTTCCTGTTTACTCTCAGGTTAGTTACGGCGGAATTTATCCTCATCTCTTTGGTCTTGTTTGTGTTGATTTTGAGACCTGCGCTTTCGGCTTCCTTCTGCAGCCTCTGGAAATATATTTATGAACACCTGCAGCCGATTATCTGCTTTATAACTTTCCACATCTCACAGCCGTATGGTTCTTTGATTTTGCAGAATCAAAGGCTTTCTGACAGTCCACAGCCTGTTCATTTTGTTTTTTATATACCGGTACTGATGTGGCATAAGGCAAATATCACTGATGTATCGGCGTTTAGTGGCGCCACTGTAGTCGCACTATCGAGGTAGCCGCCGTGCGAACCATCGACATCCACGGTTTGCTGCAGCGGTCGCAAGACGTCGCGAGGCGCGACCACGTGCCCGCACGGCCGCACAATATACGGCGCGCATATCCGCAGGAGGGAGGGAATGTGTGTTTGATAGCGTGTGTCAGAGACCGTGGAGCTGCCATTCGTAGTTGGACAACCAGTTGCTGAAAAGTGTTAACGCATTAAGGGCAGAAGGATTGGGGACAGTGCGTGGGGACTGATAGCAATTTTCTACAGGACAATCTGATTTCTCTTTCTGTATATTCATTCCAGGCTACATATATACTAAAGAATAATTATAATTTTGTTTGGCTGCGTAAAATTAGTTTTGTTGGAATTAAATTGTCTTATTTACAGACAAAACAATCGTCTGAAAAATCAAGACCTACAAGCCTCTCTCCCGTACCTCATTGAACACATCTCTTTCGTTCTCCCGTACCCTCCTCATCACGCTATCAAAGACTAACAGGAACAGATTGGGGGGAAAACACACTTCTATCTTACTCCAGTTTTGCCGTTTATCTTTTCTGTTATTTTCCCTTATAAAAATCCTGACACGCTCTTACATCTGTTTCATGATCTTAATAACTTTTGAAGTAATTCTATATTCCTCTAGGATCTTCCACATGATTTTTTTGATTTACAGAATCAAAGGATTTCTCAAAGTCCACAAATGCGAGGTAGAGGGTATTCTGCCCTTCCTCAGTTTGCTCTAGAACAATTCGGAGTCTAATGATGAGATCCACAAAACTGTGATGTGGCCGAAATCTCGCCTGTTCCTTTCGAAGCCTTCTGTCTACTCTTTATTCGATTCAGAATGACTCGTGACATTACTTTGCTTGGAATGGAGAACAAGGTGATACCCTCCAGTTGTTGCAGTTTGTATCATCCCCTTTTCGGCAACTTATCAGCCCCTTCTTCCAGTTGATCGGTGTTTCCTCCTCTTTCCATGTTTTCTCCAGCAGATGGTACAGAAATTTTACGGAGTAACCATGATTGGCTGACGAAAATCCACCCCAACTTTCGTTGGGGGATGAAGTTGTTATTTTCAGTGACGTGGACTCATCAACAGGTGGCTTTCCGTAGCCACATCCGGAGCTCCTACAGTAAGGAACACGCCGTTTTGCGATAAGACCATTACATTTTGACAAGGCAGTTCACAGTACAAATGCATGGTTCGTCCTTTGATTTTGAGTCTGATTTGTATTATACGCACTTTTTCGAGACAATAACCAATCTCTAAGGGAGGGCTTAGTTTTTTTTCTAACTTCAATGCTACCTGCCGCAGCTACAAGAGGATTGGATACATCACGGTCGGAATATTCACGGAGTCGAAATATTGCCGATTTTGTAACTCGATGATTCGTACGTCACATAAAACCCGTTCGTCACGTTCCAGAAAGTATACCTTACGTGAATACATTAGGGGAATTGCCAGTTTTGCACTTTGTCAGCAGCACTTGATGACTTCATGGGACGTGACTATTTAATATCCGGGGACGAACCCGACGTTACACTATGAGCTATGATTTGTTTCATGTTAATGAAAAGCCTATTAATAGTGAGATGTGCTGTCATTATAGGGGTGGGCGAAATACGTAAATTATTACACAAGATCTGAACACAGCAGCCTGTCAATCTCACAACTGCTTACGTGTAAATAAAAGGAGTCATAAAATACAACGTTATCCCGAGAGAAAAAAATATTACCACCAGAAATGAACAATCCCGTCCTACGTATCCAACTCTTTGTTTCTTTGGCTTGATTGATTTCATACTATCGAAAAGATATTATAAGGGAAACAAAGACAACAAACCGTATTTCGATTTTAGTAAGTAAACATTAAAATTTACAGCCATGCTTCCTTACCTAGCATTATGATCTAATTAAGATGCTAATAGAGTATGCTGTTCCTGATTTAAACGAAGCTAGAGAAGCAAGATGATGAGTGAAATAGAGAAAGTAAGCTTATGGAAAATTATAAAATACATTTGGAGAAACCTGATAAAGCGAAATACTACAATTTGATGCAAACTGAACCGTTTCAAAATAAGAGAAAAGCAGTGAAAAGAGCATCTATCTGGGGAAACAGAGTAAAAAGTAATCTTACCTTGAAGGGACAGAGTAGTATGATCCGTAGAAATGCATCTCAGAATTTTTAACTTGAAAAAGCAACAGGGCATATTGTAGTACCGTTCTGTCGACCTCGGACGCCCATAGCTCGATCACTATATAGACCAACAGTTAAGTAAATGCAACTAAGGCGGTAGATTACTGACTCTCTTCGATTCTTCTGTAGGACTACCAATACACACAGTAGTCGAAAAGGAAACGTTCTGGATCTAACGGCCTCGTTTCGAATTTTACTTGGAAGATAAGGTAATAATATAGTTCATATTGATAATCAATTAATATCGACACCGTTTCCATCTACACTTTAAAACAGTATAAATTCCGTTACAATGAAAATTACGGAGAGCGTTATTTCGTTCATGTACAACTCATATAGACGTTTATTGATCTCTGATACTAGCGCACCACAAATACAAGTGCATCAGCTTCTCTTGTAAAATACATAATTCATTAGTTACTATCAGCTTCATGGAAATGCATCCAGTCAAGACTTAAAATGTATATACATCTGTTATTAAGCAAATGCAGCAGCTTCCCTCATAAAATATAGCAGTCATTTCTAGCACGCATCGATTTTAATTCTCACCTCAAGAATTAAAATGTGTATACGTCTGTTTTGAAGCGTCATCAAGGCGATAACAATTGCTGTAAGATGTTGAAATGTTTGTAACTCTATCGGACTCAACTGCTTGGTTATTAGTTCGTAGCTTATAAACTACTTAAATTAAACTAACATAAGGACAACACAAAGACCCACGCCGGAGGGGGAACTCGAACCTCCGACGGCGAACGGCCGCGCGCACCGCACCACGGCGCCCCTGTGCGAGCGCACGGCTAATCCGCCGCGGCAAGGATTGCTGTAAATTGGAACTGTAGATGGGAACGCTCTGTAAGAAAGCTGGTATTAATGTGACTATTCTAACATGAACTCTATTGATGTATTTTAACTTGCATACTCTTTCATCTATTTTTTTCGTTGCACAAAAGAATGAACTGACAATGTACCCTTGACTCCCGCAAGGAAGACATTAACAGCACGTTCAGTAGAATTCAGATAAAGATGTTCCTCGTCTATCTACATTCTGTGAAACATTCTCACTTATGTGTAAATAAATTCAGATAACATCTCCTGTCAAAAAAATAATGTAAGTAGTGTGGATCAGTTCAGGAACTAATGTGATCTACTGGTAGAAAACAAAGGTGAACCGTTCGGTTCGTGGCGACTTCCCGTCGCCTGTCTTCGACTTTCGATTAGATCTCATGTGGGTATTATCTTTGGGCTTCCGTATTTAAACTGGCGGTTGTATTTTTCGTGTTTTTTTTTTTTTTTTTTTTTTTTTTTTTTTTTTTTTCCGTAGCGGTTACTAGGGGTCGCTATCGGTCGCGGCTCGCGCCTCGTGCGCTGCTCGGCGTGTGTGTGAACGGACGAAGGCGGCTATCTTGTTTTGGTGGACTGCCAGGCGGTGAACCATGGTTATGGAATGGAAGTCTACGTGAATTACTTACTAGTGCTTGTGTCTATTCCACCGGTCTTTGGTAAAGTGAGTTTGAGTTCAGTGAAGATTTATATGTGGAATTGGCGTCAGTATCTGATAAGTGGCAGAGTGACTTGACCGATGTTATTCATATATCTATATATCTATATCTATATATATATATATATATATATATATATATATATATATATATATATATATATATATATATATATATTGAAGAGCCTTGCATGTCGGCTTTATGGGTGCATGCTTTTGGATTTTCTAATTTGAGGCAATGGAACTTGCTATTATGTTTTGAATGCTAGTTGGGTTGCAAGCAATGAGTAATTTACTGTATTGAACTGCTTCTCACGTAAGCGCGATTAATTCGGGTCATGTACCGAATATCTTAACTGTGCTTTGTAACCAAATGTACTTTCTGTTGCAGGCAGTTGTTTATTCTTAAATTATTGAGACGTTTCGTGTAAGCCTTTCAGTGTAACCAGATATGTTGTTTACATATGAGCACTGATTAATTTGTGTATGTCGCTTTCTGGGGCGCTCAACTTCAATGTGGTTCTGTTAAAACGAGGCACTCGTCTGGACGTCATTAATCTCACCAATGGATTGTATGTTGTTTTTTTAATTGTGAGTATTAAGGGCAAGCAGTGATGGTTGTTGTACCCTATGCAGAGGTATGTGCCTGGTTTCCCCTTTGCGTACACTTGCGAGTCAAATCTTATGCTTATTGGTATATTATTATATATATTGTATATTTTAAAGATTTGTCTTAGAATGTATGATTAAACTCCCCTTTTATTTATGTTTTGCAGTTGTACGCCTTATCTGTTGTACCTGGTTGACTGGCGTTGGGCCCGGTGTACCGGGCCTGTGGTTTGCCCGTTTGAGTGGTTTGTTGCTTCGGCTTCTGCCTCAGGATGAGTATATTTTATTTACCTGCTTAATTTTGGCCGGGCTCTGCCTACCCTGGTTCTGCGGTAGTCACCTTAAAAATTGGCTTGTCAATTCGTGAATAATCGCGTGTGATCGTTTGACCAATTGTATTTTGCTCTCTCGGAATCTTGCAAGCTTTGACTTATAAGGTTAGGCCAAATATTGTTAACCTGGTTATATGTTTATGCTTAATTATTTGTCAGCAGTTTCGCGTACTTTAAATGTGTTAAAAATTGTGTTAATATTGGCTAGCTGTTTATTGCACCCTCGTGATTAGAGTATTGTATCCGCTCTAAACATCTAGGCCCACTACTGAAAGTTAGGCCTTGCTTTTGGTCAGTTTTATTTCTATTCCCATTTTATTCCATTCATTTACTGCAAGTCTTTGATCATTGTTAAGCGAAGTTCCTTGGTTAGGGATATCTGGCTATTGTGTAAAAATTGAGCTATTCCCTGCTTATTTGTTATATATTACATATTGTACTTCTTCCTTAAAGGAAAATATTATGAGAATATGTGGTTTTTTTTTTATTGTGAAATTTTAAGATTAAAATTGTTAGTCAGTAAATTGTTTTACTGTCAAAGGTGTTCAGTGGGGCGCATTCCGTCTACCTATTTTTAAATCCCTTCCAAAATACATTGAAACTTAAGAATTTATTCTGCTAATAACGTTTTTCTATATGAAAATGATTTTTCTCACGATCATAAAATTAGTAAATATTGTTCCCAATGAAAATTTGGATAGTAACCATTAGCTGAAAAAACATTGAGAGGATTGCGACCTTCCTGTCGGTATTCACCAATAAGAATTGGGCAATACATAACTCAGTGTAGTAAAAGGTTTTTGGCCCGTTGTCTCCGTTCATGGGGTGATTTATGTATGTCAGCTTCTATGCTCCTAACATCTACCCAAACTGTTTAAACGAGATCAATAATTAATCTGCAGTTTAGACAGTCTATCAATCTACATATGATGACGCGAAAATATAATTACATAAACATAAATTAAACCTCTGAATTACCAACAAAATTGATTCTAAGATAAAGAAGTGATTCACTCACGATGTAATTCTTTATAAATGGAGTTCATTACTCTTTTTGGACACGAAAATGCGGAGATGGTCCTACATTATACATCAGTAAATAACTGAATATTTCTACAACTATTGTTCATGAGACACAATAAGAATCACACGCACTCGAGAGTAAAAGTTCCAAGTTATCGCTCGTCCATCGAACATTGTAGTTCCAAATTAATCCGCCATTAATTACAGTATCTGTTATTAAACACAGTTCATCATCACACGAGTACACGATTGCTGAATTAACACAGTTCTACAGTATACTACAGTCCATAGTTCACCATTTTTCAACAGAGATTAAGTTCTTCGGATACAGTCCCGTACATTTTCTAAGTCCACACGTGCCTATCTCTTCAAACCACAAGTTAGTAACGCGGCTTCAGACCGCCCAGCGTCACAACCTTTCACCACCACGTCCAAGTTACGAGTCCGTTCCCAAGCGTTCGAAAGCGTGTTACACATGTTCCCAAAACTGTATTCTTCTGCGCATCCTAAAGCCTCATCTGTAAAATACAATTTCCCTTCCTAAATTTTATACATTTGGATATCTCACAATTAAATGCTTTGAGCACATCCCTATAAATGTTGTTTACATTTAACAAACAAATTTATATTTAATAATACTAAAATCGGTTGAGACTGAAGCTCTTTACTCAGGTAGCTATTAAGCGTAGCGTCTCACTGTTCAAATATACTACCGCCGTCGAAATATAGTTACACAATTACTATTTAATTTATCAA
Organism: Locusta migratoria; assembly: GCA_026315105.1. Classification (NCBI taxonomy): domain Eukaryota; kingdom Metazoa; phylum Arthropoda; class Insecta; order Orthoptera; family Acrididae; genus Locusta; species Locusta migratoria. The sequence continues at coordinate 398,978,615 of CM048747.1, read as the reverse complement.
GGCTTTTTATGCAAATATATTCCGTTCTTGTCCACAAATACATATAACTGTTTATATATAAATTATCTGCTGGATATCTACTATTTTTAATCGGCCACGAAATATTTAAGTGGCAATCTACAACATAAAACGAACGTTACTAAGAATAACATTATATATAATAAAATACATATACAAATGTAATGTGCTTTGCTGCGTTTATGCTTTGTGTTTCTGTGGTGGAATCTATGTTCTGATACAATAACAATACTACATCAAAGAAAAGCAGAACAATAGAGTAAAACAAAGTTTATTGAAAGAATACGGAAATAACGTAGTGTGTCTTTTAAGATAGATAGTGTGGTGCTATGATGCCCATTTGCTTCTTAATCTGTTACTGATAAACACTAGATATCAATAATTGTAAATATAAGTCTTATAATATTATTATTATAGTAATGAAATTTGTCGGTATTTTATCTGTAAGGGATACTGGAATTTTAATTATGGATTTTGATTCTCACAAGTCTCCTGAATACATTCATATTATTATATTTGCCGTATGATCATTCCCTGATTTTATATGGCATTTAGAATAATGTGTGTGGCTATATTGTATTTCTGTAGCGATGTGGGAGAGCCACCCTCGCTCAGCCAAGAGCGCTGTTTTCGGTTTACGTGCAGATTAGGAAAATCCTAACTATCTGTATTCCATTCACGAGGTCCAAACTGTTAGCCAGCCGGCTGGGGAACCCAACAGCCTGACAAAACCCGTCTTTCAGATGGAAACAATTATCTACCCCCTGTATCTTTAATGTCACAGGATGCTATGAACATGTTAAAGAAAATGAATTCAAAATTATTTAACAAAATTTTGTGCAATCGGCAGAACGGCTGCAGTGCCATTTGACTTTAAACTGATTCAATTACTTTAGATACGGTCGAGGCTGTTGCGGCGTGATAAATGATGGGAGGTATCGTAAATATGGTCTGCAATTGCTGATTGGGGGGACAGATAGAATTCGCCTAAGCGTTCACATAATGTACAATGTGTACAGTGAGCACCGCGCAATCTATAGTGTCCTTCACTAGAACATCATTTAGATTTGCTTCGAAAGAATGTTCTCTCATAGTAAAATACTGTAGTGTAGTATTTTTCTGCAGACTTGTTCTGACCACAGTACTGTGCATGCTCGTTCGATACTTGTTCTCGATCTCAAACACGTCGCAGAAGTCTCTTCAAAATCCGCCTGTCTCTCCTGGTATATTTTGTGGCGTTCCTCCTATCTCCCGACCGTATCACCTCATTGGGGATATTGCTTGCGTATCGACTGCTCGCTTCCAAACAGGGAGTGGCGCACAGTTTAAACTGGCTAATAGTAATCCAGTTAACGTGTTGAATTTCCATGTTTTCTTAGCAAGATCTTTGTTATGATCGTCGCTAGGCGCCAACTCACCCCGGATTCCAACATGTGTTTTCGGGCAGGTGGAGTGGGTATCAGCATTCCTCTATACTATACAATAATTAACAGTTAACTCGAACGTTGTAACACTCAATCACGAGAAAAAAGAAAGTAAAAACAAGGGTCATTTCCATACAAAACTATGCATTCTACCAAATATGACATATAAAAAGTGAGAAATAATACAGTTATTAATACCATCAGTCGGAAATTATACGTAATTCATAGACATCAGTGTTCATTACAATATCAAGAAAGTGGTTCGATAAACCCTCTGTCATGCACTTCATAGTGACTCTCAGAGTATCCATGTAAATGTAGATGTTGACAGTGAATGTAATAATACAGCGACATCATTCAGCTACGTATCTCTTTCCTCCTGCGTCATTGATTACTTGCCACTTTTTTCTCTCTATTAAATAGTTACTTTTGATAGAACGCAAAATTTTGCGTAGAATTGACACAGCTCAGACGATTATGTTAGTGTTAATCTAAGCGTGATTTCGAGCAGTCACGGAAGTTAATTGTCAAAAGTGTTCCCTGTAAGTCTTGCTGTAACAACTCAGGTGAGACATGTATGATCTTAGTTCTTCATACTTATAAAATTATTACCTCAACGATTTAAGATGAGATTTAAAAGTCGAATAAAATTCGCAAGATTATCAAATACTACAGATTGGAAGACAAATACCTGTTATTATACTAAATGGCGTTCAATACCATGCCCATGATTATTTATATGTTTTTATGTATGTATGTATGTATGTATGTGCGTGTGTGTGTGTGTGTGTGTGTGTGTGTGTGTGTGTGTGTGGGTGTGGGTGTGTGTGTTTGTTTGTTTACTTAATATTGGGAGTTTCAAATGTTTCTCTACATTTTAGACACTGTAGCTGTACAGATCAGCATGATGGCGAGGCTTCAGTTCCATTTTTAAATGAAAGGAATAAGAGTTAATGATTAACAACGACAGTTCATATGAAATTCATTCGGGCAACACATCGTTTCCAACTGTTCGTCTTTCGAACAATTTTATTATTTTACTGAAGCCTTTGAGTTCGGGTGAAAAGGTAGCTAAATTGTGCAGGGAATGGCAATTGACCCTCAACATAGACAAATGTAAAGTGCTGCGTTTACATAAAAAGAAAGTTGCTTTACTGTATAATTACGCTATAGCAGTACAATCACTGGAAGCAGTTCGATATTACGAAATGTATTCATGATCTATGGAACAAATGTTAATCTGATCTAATCGGTAATCTAATTAAAAATACGTCTCAACAGAAAAAGGGTTCGGCGTTTTGCACTCCAAAAGAGTATGATGTGTAGTGGAACTAAAGTTTATCTCTGCTACTGCCTTCCATCAGCACCGTTTTGCAGGTCAAACATGTTAGATAACAATTTGGAATGTTGATGATTTTATTATATGAGTTTCTTATGTTTCATGTGCGGTGACAATGGCATAACCCACGAAAACAGCATCATCTCTGCCGGGACCAGAGATGATATAGCTGGCCATCTAACGTCGCGGGTCGACAGCCATGGTCCGAGAGAAGATGTTGTTAAGGGAAGCCTTTGCCAACTGTTATAGCCAAATAAATAAGAGAAAAAGAATATATTTTATTGTGAATGAAGTTTTGATAATTATGTATGTCAGAAACAGTTTCATTTACTATGATGAATTACTGTGAGAATGATCGAATGATGATATGCATGTGTATACGTCTATTATATTCGATATTTTACTTCAAGTGTCAAGTGTTGGAGACAGTTATTTCAGCCATTAAGAGATACCAGTATTTAAGAACAGTGCAGAAGTTAATTTCTGAAGTTTGCTACCGAGCTTACTCAAGACTTTCACAGTTTTTTTAGGGACTATTGAATAATTTTTTAATGTGAAGAAAGCGTGTTAAAGTTTTATGAACTGATACGTTTACAACTTATTCATGGAACATATCTGGGGTTTTGAAAACAATTGAAAGATTTTCAGCGACATAATTTGAGGTAATTCTACGGAACTACTTATCAAGTTTTGAACTGTAAGTTTTCTTTAACAGTTTACCTTGCACAAGGATCTTATATTCAAGACTAAAGATTGTTTTATGAGAATTCTGATTTCTATTACTCTCAGATTGTATAGGAATGGCCAGAATCGAAGTCTGATACTGTAAACCTGAGAATTTTGACTTACAAGTTATTAAAACTATGATGAAGAAAAATTTGAATCGGCCATTCCCGTACAGATTCTAATACTCTCACAACAATACCACGCCTTGATTATCTGATAGCTTATTCAGTGAAAAATGAAAGAGTAAAATTACGAAGATTTGGTAACTTCGGTCGTCCAACTTGGCGGAACCTAATATTCGGCGGGGACATGGTCCCACGCCGCCACAGGGGGAGCCGCAAGGCGACTAATTAATTCCAAAAGTCACATTAAACTCGAAATTCGCGGCTGGCTTCTCGAGCACAAAATATAAACTTCAGAGTTTCGAAACAAATTTTGTTACGGCCTAAGGAAGGACGTAGCCCTTATCTATAATTAAGGAAATGTTATGTCGAGACGGATATTAAGCAAGTTACTGCTGCCGTAATCAATTCGGTTCTTAGTTTCTGCCTGGCATTTCGCAGGTTACAGACTTGCATGAGACACTTGATTACTGAACTTCTCGTTTTCATTATTTAACAATAGTTTTCTCTCATTTCTTTTGTTTAACAGTGAACTGACACGTCACTACTGTGATAACAATGTTTCTGTCCAAGCTGATTTGGACCGATATTGATTATTTTCAATATTTCAACTGCGTTCCAGAGTGGTTGATTTATAAAGATGACGATGGGATTTTATCCTGTTGCTCCCTGCGTGCTGAACAACGTGGACGTGGTTACCTCCATACATATAAGTTCTGATCGTTCAGGTTCAACCTACGCTGAAATTAAACAAGGATATGTCACAAATGCAAGGACATAAGTCACTTTCGAAAAGTACAAAAATTCTAGTATTTACTACTTAAGGTGTTTTATTTTTATATATCGCATTCTGTACAACTAAAATGAGGATCATGTCTTCATGGTAATTGAACGAATCAGTACATGAAATTGTGAGATTGGTAATAGATGAGTTTAAACGTATTGGAATCCTATGCAGACAACTAAATTAAATCAACAATCTCAGTACTTATCTTGTTTATTTAGTTTTTCCAGACGTTCATCGACGGAAGAAAAAGAGTGAGCCATGAAAACTTCAGTTTACACTAGAAAGTGCGATGATTACTACCAAGATTTTTGAATTCTTGTGACAGCTTTTTGAAAATGGATGGAGCAGAATACTGCACGCCTTTCTGTACAGGACTCAATGAGATGTGATCAAAAACGGGATTCGATTTCTGTGTAGTATTAACTGAGTGAAAGCTGCTACCTCTTGGGAGGCTGATATTGTTCAAACAAGCGACATTAAAGGAAATATGTATTTGGGAGGGCGATGAATACTGTCAAAATTTCTAGGCTACTGAACAGGGGTGTACAAGAGGTACGTGAGCTGTACTACATACTGCTCAAAATGTCCATTTCTGCACAATAAATACACATCTTTATTCAGAAGAATTACCTAAAAAAACAACGCCATGCGTTAGCGAATGATACAAAGTAAATGATACTACTTTTCGTGTTGAAGTATCACTTATTTCAGACACTGTGGGTCGTCAGTCCGTAGCTTACAAACTACTTAAACCTAGGTAAACTAACCTAAGGACATCAAACACACCCATGCCCCAAGGATGACTCGAACCTCCACGGCGAGCAACCGCGCGCTCCGCAGCGAGGTGCTTTACACAGCATTCACTTTGTAAACAAGATCATGAGCATGGGATTTCTACGAGAGCTTAGAATCTATCCTTACTGGCTCCCAGAACAGACTTCTGCCCCCCCCCCCCCCACACCCAACAACGACCTGTGTGCCATTGTGATTACAAATCACAACCATTTCCAAAATTGCAAATAAATACCTCTTGCTGTCGGTAGATGTTTTATACAGCAAGAGAAGCAATAAGACCCCCTGAACAAGATATCGGCGGATGCTTCATCGCTCTCTGCGCAACTCCAAAAATTTTACAGTTTACTGGCATAATTAGAAGGCACACGAACAGTGACCCTCCTGGTTCCATAGCACATATTTTCTAGCAGGAATGGAACAAAGTGCTAATGCTCCTAGAACAGACGTATCGAACGACACTATACTAATTCCACTTATCGTTACGTCGGTCAGTAATTGCTTACAGTTGGCAGGAAATTCCCTATTGTAGCAGATAACGTTCGTAAAGCCTTTGCTGAATAAACAAGAGTTGTTATGAAGTTCGGATGAGCATGATTTTTGTGGTTAATACCGAATTATTTAAGGGAGTTAGTAGTGAGAAATCTCTAGATATCATTTTCTATACTAGTGAGCTCTCGGCGAGAAGCTTCATAGGTTGTAAGCGTCGCCGCGTAATCAGAACTGGCGCACATTTGTAAACCAGGGCGCGAATGATTTAATTTCGGCCGCCGCCTGGGCCGCAATATATCCGCTTAACGACGCACCTGAGGCCCCTAACGGCTGCGTTCGGAAACCCGCAAATCGCGGCCATCGGTGACCTTCCCCTCTACACTTTTTTATTTTCTTTGGGGTCGTGGCTTTTCGTTTTTGGCCCCGGCCTGCATGAAACAGTGCGGGCAGGGCTGCTAATTTAGCGCCGTGAAAAACGGCGGCCAATGAGGCGCTGGGGAGCGTGGTGGGGGTCTTGGCGGCGGATCTGTTGACGCAGCGGCAGCGCGCGGCCAGCGGGGTGGCGAGGCGCGTGAACTAGCCGGCCTCTCGCCGCCTGAACCACTGCCCGCGGCAATGCCCGGCTGCATAGGGTCCCACAGCCAGGCAAAGAGCGCCAGCTGTGAGGCTTCTGATGTGGGGCGGGTACCAGAGACAACAAGCGACATTACTAGTTTGAAACATTGCTACGAGACCTACAACATCATAATAAACAGGTTTCAGTTACTAGACTGTTACTAGACTAGACTGTGTTGTGGAATGTAAAGGCCACAGGTGGTCATAGAGCAGTTCAGGCGTGTTTCGAAATCATCATCGTCACAATTTAAGCTTGGAGCAATGTTTCATTTTAACCGTGCATCGTCGTGGCCCCGCTTGATAGTCAGCACGGCCATGACGATATACAATTAGACCCCTACTTTATATAAAATCCATCTAGGAGAATGACCTATCCTCTTGTTGCCATTGTCTGCCACACAAATGGTAGAATGTGGAAGCACATGCCATGCAATTGCATCCTTTCCACATGAAAACTATTTTCCAAGATATTAACTTATGTGTTAACTGGTTTTATTCACAGCTTTATATATATATATATATATATATATAATGTAGCAATTTTAAATTTCCTTCTAGTTCAACTGACATGGCACTTCTATATTTGATACTTGACAAAGCACCCCGTACTCCCTTGTGCATAGCAGTATACTTTATAAAAAATGTTTAAATGTTTGTATGGTCTATAGGACTTAACTACGGGGTCATCAGTCCCTAAACGTACAAACTACTTACGAACTACTTACAAACTAGGATGGCATAAATATCCATGCCCGAGGGGGGATTCGAACCCCCAACCGTAGTGGCCGTGCAGACCGTGACTGGAGCGCCTTAGTCTCCACAGCCATCGCGGCCGGCTATACTTTATACAAATTATGTACATATAACAAGCAAAGTATTTGAAATGGTATTTTATGTAATCATATAATTTGTGTATATACCATATTTAATGTAAAAAAATGCCTCACAGGCAAAGACCATGTGTAAAATAAAATCTATTGTACTACTGTACATGTAACCTCTCTGTATATGATTTACCGCCTAATAGTCAATATTGTGCTTTACTTCAGTCAGTACTGAACTTGATTCTGAAGTGCCTCTGACTTAGACCTTGAGAAAGATGGATTCAGTCGTTTTATAATAGACGTGTTAATTTTATTTGGATGACACATCTATGTGGACGCATACCAATTTAAAAACAATTGCAGTAATAGTAATGTAAAAAATTACAACAGCTATATAACTATGTAATTGTAGATATATAAGATCTTTGCTGTGTATAATGCAGATCATTTCGTAAAAATAACTTGATGTATTAGGTCTGAAGATGGCGTCTAGCACGTTGAAAACGGTCATGTAATTAAAAGAAGAAAGCGATCTTGGCTGAAAACCTCTTATTGAAATTAGAATGATACTGTGGCCTTTATATTCCTGTAGCCTTCCTAATAGTACGGTCTAAAACATGTTTAAATGTTGTTTGTTAAGCTTATGGGACTTAACTACGGGGTCATCAGTCCCTAAACTTACAAACTACTTATGAACTACTTACAAACTAGGACGGCACAAATATCCATGCCCGAGGGGGGATTCGAACCCCCGACCGTAGTGGCCGTGATGACGGTGACTGCAGCGCCTCAGTCACCTCGGCCACCGCGGCCGGCTAAAACATGTTTATTATAACGTAATAGGTCTTACAGGAACATTTGAAGAGAGACGTAGGAACATTTGAAAATAGGCGCGTATCTTAAGAAGGACTTCATGACACATCTGGAATAATAAACATGATTTATTTCTGTCTTAAATCTCAAACTCAGGTCCGCAGGCTACTGGTTACGCTCGGTGATGAATACGAACAGTATTAGGTTGTTGGTAAACGTTGTGGGAGAAACTGTGAGCCTTCACTACCTATATTTCTGGTCCTATTGATCAAAAAACTAAGGACTTGAGTGATTATTATTAACCGTACAAGTAATTAGATACTGAGGCTATCATGCAGTTCAGTATCAAAATTCAAATTCGCCCATGATTAAAAACTGTTCCTATTAAAAAGAAAACTACCCAGCACATTTTTTGGACCAGTGTGTGATGAGAATAACATGAAATGGCGGATAAGAAAAAATGAAAAATTAAGTCAACTGTACAAGTAACCTAATACTGATTCAGAGGACTGGTAGGTGGCAGCAAAGAATAATGAAATATGCGTGCTAGGTGGGCTTACCAAAGATAGTCACCACTTGACGGACAAACAGATTTATTGTAGTAAAATCTTTAGAAGACATGTATGTGATTTCTTTTTAAACAAATCTTGAGATGGGAAAATAAATTATACATGCATCCAGCAAGTCAAATTTACAATCCCGATCACAGGGTGACATTGACCAATTTTAAGTTTACAATACTTGAGCGGCTTCTGCATTGCACCCAAAGCTCAATTACAGTCACTGAAGTTGGCGAGATTTTAGAATTATCAACTGAATGAGATGCAACTCCTTGTGGCAATGAAACTAGCTGAGTGCAACTTCTTAATTTTATTTTATTTCAATTATTGTTATTTTTACTTTTTTCTGACATTTACACCTCAAGGTAACAATGAGAATGGGATTCAGAGCTCTGAACTTACAGTAATTGAAGCAGATAAATAACTAATCATACAGGCAAAAGGAGGATAGAGTAAAATTCATAAAGTGGGATTTACCAGTTACAATTTAACAACTCTTTTTGTAAAGATGAACAAATGAATAATAACTCGGATGTAGTACATTACCTTAAATAGATAACAACAATTTCCTATAACAATGAGGTTAACCCAAAAACCCACTCTAAAATTTGTCAAAGAGCAGTGCAAAGTCAAGTAGTTACGGCAGTGCAAGACTGGTTTTACAAGGTTGTAATGTTTCTGCTATGTTGCACGCTCCTTACAAAACTCAGTTGCCAACATTACAAACACAAAATATCGGACACCTAAAATAAAACTTCGCTACTGGACATGTAAAATATCACATTTTCGCCATCAGTTTAAATTTCTATTAACACTATTAGTAAAACGCTTTTAAGAAATAGAACGTTGATTTAAACATAACTTTGGCTGTCCCTTTACGTAATTTTCAATTTTTAATACTTTCGTAATTGATAGCTGCAAACACAAAAATGTATTACACTTAGTTTCGGAAATTTCTGAACCTATATAGACACTAATTTGTATAAAAACAACAATACTACATGTTGAAACTATTGCACAATGTGAACATATGTACCTTTTGTTTAAATAAATTTGGGCAAACCATGTTTTCTATATCACTGGATCCTAATTCAATTCCTGATCATTTTTCATGCACTAAAATTAATAATCCGTTTGGTACTAAGAAACTGTCTTCGAAATTAACAAAACGACGACAAACATATACAAATCCGTATTATAAAAAAATTAGACCACAAACTGAAATACATTAAAATTCCATGTCTAAATAATAGTATGCCTACACAATATTGGCAAAACAGATAAGTGTGCATTTCGAAAACATAAATAATGTAAATACATTGAGTTATTTTAAACACTAGTCAAAACACTACTTTCATTTTTTGTACCACATTAAATACAAATTTCATGAAACATTTACATACATTGAGGTAAATAGTTAAAGCTTAAATGTAATATATTAATTTCTGTATTTTGGCATATTTAAAGTAAAATAATATTGTTTAATTGTGAATTACAATGCTACTATGCAGTTACTTAGAATGAGGTTTGAGAGAAACCATGTTTTGTTATATTTCTAGCGGTCACAACCCTGTAAGCAGCTCTGTTTGCTTGCTGCTGCATTTTTCATTAATTTTTGATTGTGCAACAATGTGATTGGTTTAAACTTCATTTAAATGGAAATAAAATCTTTCTCTATATCAGCTAACATGCTTATAATTTACGAAAAAGTCCTGAAACATCAAATCTTTTAGTGAACGCCGAAGACAGCTCACAATTCAATGGACTATAGCCAGCATATAACTTCTTTTTAAATCAACTTCACCTACAGTGAAATGACTGTTATAGAGACTGTGAACTAATAAAACTTTCTGTGATTTAGGAAAATATTAGGGCTCAGTTTCAGTCATTCCCAAAAGGTGTGACTGTTTGTTAGAAGTGGTGCCATGACCAGGAATTTCAGAGTATTCACTAACGTAATGTGTGTTTCAGGGGATATGAGACAAATAATTTATATGATGGATGTGCAGTGAAACCACAAAAACGTGCAGAATTCTACTACAATACTATCCACACCTACGACGTCAAAATTTCAATGGAGGAAGATGCCAGTAATTTGAAATACACGATTCCTGTATTGCCGCATCCTTGTGACCGGCTAAGTACTTTTCCAATCACTTTAGTAACTTTTGTAGTGACTGTTTGTGTGATAGGGGTTTTATGTAGAATAAAAAGATATTTAAAATGGATACAGTAAGAAAGGAGGGAGATGATAGTACCCAAGTTTCGGACTTTGATAGTGGGGTAGAAGGTTCTGGCATTGCGAGTTCTACACCGATTGCAAGAATGCAGCATGTCCCATTTTCTAGTGATTTACAAGAAACTGGACAACAGATTAATAATATGGCAGCAAACACGGAAATAGAAAATAAATCTGTCTTGGAAGTATTATTACGAATGAAAACCGAACTATCTGACATGAAAACACAAAGCTTATCAAATTTATTACAGGATGAAGTTATTGATGTTTTACAAGTTACGTACTTGGAATGTTTATCATGCGTACTTGCACATGTTCTTGATGTGAAGTCATACTGTCTTTTGTAGAGAAGTACAAAGGTTAAATGCTATGTGAACTCTAAATACCTTGATGTGCAAGGACACAGTACTTATGTTTGATTCACCTGTGTTATCAACTATGGTGTATAAATCGTGAGATATTTTGTGTACTTGCAGAACAATTAAGTAGTTGCTGAACATTTGAAATTAATCATGATACAAACAATGAACCATTACAGATTTAATATTACTCTTTATCATTATTATTACAGTCAAACTTGTATAATTTTGTATTTTTCATGTGGAACACCTCTGAATAGTTCATGGCACACTTGTTGACTTGCTCATGTATGCAAGCTTTGTGTATCAATTTGCAGTTGATTACTGGGGGTTTAATTTTGATATGGTACTGTATCTGAAAATGATCAGGCAGACCATATGTCAATTTCGACTTTTGTGTAGTATATAATTATGAGATATTACACTGTTAATGTATACATGTACAGACTTTCAAAACACTTAAGGTAGTTATTCATTTTCATCCACTTTTACTGTATGATTGTCACTCATTTTCAACCACTACTGGACAATATTGAATTTTAATTTTGATTTATGGGGGGGGTAGTAACTGTTCACTATTCAAGAAAAACAGGGTACTCTGGACTGTGTTGTGTTTTATTGGGGCAGTTTGTTCAAAGAAGAACAAAAACTATGTGCTGTTTTTACTTCTGTAGAAATAGTCAGGTTTTCAGTTGCATCTTGTAACTCTAGGTAAGGTTAGTACCATTATTACATACATTCAGTTTAGAAGATTGTTTATGAAAACTAAATGGTGTAACTTATCGTAATACCTTACGAACACTAAATTGTCAAACAAAATATAAGTAAACGCAACCAGAGTCTTTTTCTGCTTATGTAGCCGTTTGCGAGTCAGTTACCTGCCCTGGCCATGGACGTAATTTAATGGCAGCGTATTATTACGTCCTCTCTTGATTACTGCCTTGAGAGTGGGTGAAGTTTGGCAGTTTAAAGAAAATTGGTTCATTTTGCTTTAAATTTTTCGCCGATCTGCGAAAAATGAGACACTTTGATGGATCAGTTGAAAACTGACATGTATTACTTAAATTTCCATGCTTGATTTGAGCTATGAGATTGTTTAACCATTGCTACTGCTAACTACTCACAGGGGGTTGGTTTTTTGAATTTTTATTGATGCATATGTTTTTTCAATAAGTAAAATTTTATGTAATATTATGATCTAATTTGTTTCTACACTTTACTACTCATTCTCAATCTCTCAAACTGTATGAGAAATATTCAATACCCACAGTACTTGAAAAAGTTTCAAAACCACGATTACATTTTCTGTGTATATAACCATTTTAACTATACCATAATTTTGAATGATAAATGTTTGAAGTGCTCACTGAGACCTTGTTTCTATCCACTGTTTTACTATTTAATTAAAACATTCATTTCACTCAGTTAATTAACTATAAATTTTGAAGTTATTACGATGTACAACATCCTTTCAAGAGGAATTAGGAGATTAGTTCTCACATAATGGCATTTACATACACGTACACATAGAAGAAAATTATTCTGAGTAAAGTACTACTGTTATATCAATTACTACCATGCATAATTGTTTACAATATGAATAGCAATGCTCTTTAAAAGGAAAAAAAAGTTGAAGAAGCTTGCTATTTCAGTATTCGAACCACAGTAAATTAGAGAGATTTCTCGTTAAATTCATTAGGGTTAATTTGAACCCATAATTTGATTTTGCTTAAAATACCGTATTGAGAAAATTGATTATTGTTTCCCGTAGCCTGATAACAGTATCCTTATTTATGTATGTAGTTAGGGAAAAATAGTATGTGGTTCTAAGAAACCGTCTTGAATGCCTGTAACTATAGTCAGCAGAAGCTGAGAGCCACTACATCATCAAAAGCAGTTTGCAGATACACCACTGTCAGTGCGTCAAGCATCATCAACAACCAATGGCGTTTGCAAGACTACAATCAACATATAATTTTTTTAAATTTTAGCCTAAAGTAATACAGACTCACTATGAACACTTAAATCACAACATTTTGAAACGATAGTACACAGTGCACCCTACATTACATTTCAGGTACGCTATGTAGGGGGTGTGTAACGTTTCTGCTATGTTCCACGCTCCTTACAAAAATCAGCTGCCAACATTACAAACACAAAATATCAGACACCTAAAACAAAACTTCCCTACCGGACATGTAAAATATCACATTTTCACCTTCAATATGAAATTCTATTAACACTATTAGTAAAAAGCTTTTAAGAAATAGTACGTTGATTTAAAAATAACTTTGGCTGTCCTTTTACGTAACTTTCAATTTTTAATACTTTCGTAAATGATAGCTGCAAACACTAAAAATGCATTACACTTAGTTTCGGAAATTTCTGAACCTACATAGATAATATTTTGTATAAAAACAACAATACTACATGTTATAACTATTGCACAATGTGATTACATATGTATCTTTGGTGAAATAAATTAGGGCAGACCATGTTTTATATATCACGGGATCCTAAATTATATACTGATCACTTTTCATGCACTAAAATTAATAATCCATTTGGTACTAAGAAACTGTGTTCAAAATTAACAAAACTAGGACAACCATATACAAATCCGTATTATAAAAAAATAGACCGCAAACTGAAATACATTAAAATTCCATGTCTAACTTATAGTATGCCTACACAATATTGGCAAAACAGATAAGTGTGCATTTCGAAAACATAAATAATGTAAATACATTGAGTTATTTTAAACACTAGTCAAAACACTACTTTCATTTTTTGTACCACATTAAATACAAATTTCATGAAACATGTACATACATTGAGAAAAATAGTTAATTTCTGTATTTTGTCATATTTAAAGTAAAAGAATATTGTTTAATTGTGAATTACAAAACTTTGTCATCAATCTTACTATGTGGTTACGTAGAAAGAGGTTTGAGAGAATCCATGTTTTGTTATACTTCTAGCGGTCACAAACCTGTAAGCAGCTCTGTTGGCTTGCTGCTCCATTTTCTTTATTTTTGATTGTGCTCTAATGTGATTGGTTTAAACTTCATTTAAATGGAAATAAAATCTCTTTCCATATCCACAGACATGTTTATGATTTACGAAAAGATCCTTAAACATCAAATCTTTTAGTGAACGCCGAAGACAGCTCACAATTCAATGGACTATAGCCAGCATATAAGTTCTTTTTATATCAATTTCACCTACAGTGGAATGACTTTCTTATAGAGACTATGAAGTAATAAAACATTCCATGATTTAGGAAAATATTAGGGCTCAGTTTGAGTCATTCCCAAAAGGGGTGACTTGTCAAATTTTGCGAACTAGACTGTGATTTTTATCTTTAAATATTTACAAGTTCGCTGCTCTTTCCAAATAAGGAAACTATGTTTTCCAAACTGATTAAATCACTTATGCCTCAAGACTTGAATGAAGGCAGGAAGGTTAATAGCACTTACGTTAATGTTCTAAGCAAATAAGAAGGCATAATCCACTAAATCAATTACACATTAAAACTCACAACAAGGGAGAGTTACAGTTTTTAGGAAAATTCAGTCAAAATTGTAAAGCAATAACCAACAGCAGCTAGAGGGAAACCATTTCACTCACATGAATACATTACGGCCTGTTGCAGTGGAGTGGCCAAGAATTCCAAGGCGCTTAGCTGATCGCCTTCGAATGTTCAAGACCTCTCCCGGGCATGGGTGTATTTGTTGTTCTTAGCGTAAATCAGGTTAAGTAGTATGTAAACCTAGGGACTGTTGACCAGAGTAGTTAAGTCCCTTAGATTTACAAATATTTGAACATTTTAATATTAGGGCCACACTATCTTTACGTTTCAGCACATATGCGTTTGGAACTAATCATTAGAATTAAATAAATCAATTAAAACATCAACACATTGGCTCTTACAGGAAAAGTCAAAAGAAGTACCATGTACATGCAATACAGTTTCAAATAGTTCAGTAGTGGCATTCTTTGTTATACATATCCTAAAAGAAGTTAACAACGACGCCAGTTTCTTGATATAAGAGTAATCAAATCTTTCCAATGCACCACAACACCTCATGTCACTTGAAACAGGAATGGCTGGAGTACGAGCTAACGGTTCGGTAACGACGACAGGAACAGAAGTTTTACAGGAGAAAGAACAGACAGAGCAGAACAGATGAAAATCTGATTATCACACGGGACTGTCAAAATTACAACCACGGGTGGGCAGAAAATACTGCACAGAGGGAAAACACACTGCCTTAAATAACGTCTTTTCCTGGGCAGATAACGGAGCAACAAGCGGGCACGCACCAAATTCCTCAGTCATGCTTACGAAGCATTAAATTTGTATAAACCGTAATTAATGAACAGTAACAAGGTTCTAAGATCTCATACGATGATTATAAATAGCCAGTTCACAGATCATCAGTATAAATAAATTACAAAGTAGACATTAGACCATACAAGCTGCGGCGATTCAGCTGACAAGTCTACTCATAGAGACAAATAATACACAGAATTACAGAAAGAGGCGAGGCACCCACTAGTAGTCCACAAACAGCACTGGGCACTCAAAGGAACTGAGGATGAACAAGTCACCTGCATATTGCACTTATCTTAAGAATTGTTGATGTCAAGCAGTGACACTACGAAGGTCGTTGGTAGAGGGATTCCTTGAAATGATGATGATGCTACGATGTTCCAATAAGCTACAATTCCATCTTTGCAATGCAAAGAATCCGACCGCGGCGGCCACCAAGCTGTCAATAACAGGGAACTAGTGTGGCCCACTGACTACACGGCGGCAGCGTGTGGTACCTCACTGTGAGGCACCACTGTAGGCGCTGCTGGAGCCACATTCCTTGCTTCTCCCATCCAAGCCGAACTAGCTGTTTCCTCTGTCGGAGCCGCTCCCTTCATTTAGTGGGTCGGCGCCGAAACGGCTGTGCCCTGCGCACATGTCGCCAGATATAATTCTCCGATCGCGGCAACTAGCGCCGTCCGCGAGACAAATGATGAAGAAAACTAGCCGCGGCAGCCGTGGTGAAATAAGGAAGAAATATCGATACGCGAGTATGAGCGACTGGTAACTGACGCCAGTACACAGTAAAAGGAAACCAACGAAATTCGAGCCAGCACACGGCTGACTGTCGAATTAATAAGGACGAGAAGGTTGAACGCGGCGGGCCACGAAGTGAGAATGCCAGAAAACATTCCGAAAGTAATGTTTTACAGGACTGTAGACGTAACAAGAGGATGACCCAGAACCAGGTTGCAAGATAATATTCGGGACGACACAGCAAAGATGAAGAACAGTGGTACTGACTGGACAAGAAGAGCATACGACAGAAACGAATAGAACAGGCGTACGGTCAGGAAGACGTTGGTTACATGGTATCCTGAACTTGAATGTGTATATTGCATCAAGAATTCAGTTCCTTTTATTGCCCAGAGATGTCACTAGCTGCGCAAAGATGTAAACAGCGACGGGACAATGAATAAGAGACGCCTGATTCTCACCACAGATATCTGTTGCAACTGTGCAATTTTACCGCCTAATTAGGTCTACTTTCAAGAAATCAACATCGCGAAACTTACATTCTGGGTGCGCCTCTTATGGTTTCACGCCGTATTTGATCACAAATTTGATCAGCAGACTATCAGTTCCAATATATCACAGCAATATCGTACTCAAGGACTTTACTGTCATACACGTGTGATTAAAATACTGCCTCGAGAGACCACGAACACCGACTGCCGTGCTTTCAGTATAAGTGCTGTGTTTGTTGCCTTCGAAGTCAAGCCTGCTTCCATTGCAACGCGACATTGTTTGGTGGAGGCGCCGGGTACACTGTGCAACAGCTGCATCGCCGTGGCTCCGATTGGGCAACGTAAAAGCCGTCGCTTACACGGATTGGAACCGGAATACAAGGGATACGCCGAGTACATCCTTCCAAAAGTCCGTATTATTAGAAGAACGATGGAGACGAAACCATCAACAAGCCAACTGCACATCAGACACCCATCGGTGTTCTCTGGAGATGCTGGACAGGACCCCAACAAATGGCTAAAAGGGTTCGACCGAGTCGCCAAGTACAACAGGTGGGATCATACGATATGCTTGGCCAACATTTATTTCTACCTGGACGGAACAGCCCAGCAATGGTTCGAAAACAACGAAGACAAGTTGAATGACTGGGAGACGTTCCAGGAGGAACTTAATAAGACGTTTGGAGACCGCCAGCGAGAAATCCGCTCGGCGGAAGAACAACTGAAGAACCGGGCCCAACGACATGGTGAGCCGACACAATCGTACATACAGAGTGTTTTGGCCCTGTGTAACGTAGTCAATCCGAACATGACTGAAGCGGACAAAATCACGCACCTGATGAAGGGAATTGCAGAAGATATGTACCAAGCTATTCTGATAAAAGACATCGCTACGACAGAAGATGACATCATGTGGTGCCAGCGTATTGAAGAGATGCAACAAAGGAGGGTTGGACGTAAGAAGTATGACAGACTCCCAAATGTAGTCCCTATGGCCGTTGTGGAAGACCAGCAGTACTTGGCTTCTCTCATACGACAAATCGTGAGAGAAGAACTACAACAGTGCATGGCAGCCGGGACTATTAGACCGAGCGATCATTAGATTATGGCCATGGATGTGAGCCCTGTAAGTCACGAGGTAGCCGACGCCGCTGAGGACGAGGTATTTCAAACATTAGCTCCTGTCTGCCCCGTCAGTCGCACCCGACGTGAAGAATGGCGTCGCCCTGCTATGACTTACGCTGCAGCCGCCAAACGGCAGCCCATGAACCGACCGACGCGACCACAGCCAACTCCCCCGGTAACTATGACGCCCCGCAGAAGAACAGACGTCTGGAGGACAGAAGACAACACACCACTGTGTTTCCACTGTGGACGCCCTGGACATGTCGTACGCTACTGCAGAGAGAGGAGGCGAGTATTCGATGATCATTTTGCCGCAAGACGTCAGCCGTCGGAGCAGTTCTATCCCAGGCAGTCACCTGTTGATGAGTTCAGTCGACCTATGCGAAGAAGCCCATCGCTGTACCCTAGACGAGGTCGCTCCCCGACGCGCCGCAGCCGTTCACCGTCGCCGTACAGAGGTACCAGCCGCTCCCCTAGTCGCCGAGTTCAGGAAAACTAAGCGAGGCGACCATCTATGGAGGAGAGGCCGCCGCAGATGAAAATCCTCCATGGACGACAGTCGCCAAGATGTCGGGAAATCTCATCGACGTCTTAATCGACGGCCAACCTGTCCGGGCACTTGTTGATGCAGGAGCCTCTTTTTCTGTATTATAAAAATAATTACCGCCGCACACTAAAGAAGACAATGTTCTGTGATACGGGAGCAACTGTGCTGAATTTGGCGAATGGAAAGTACGTCCATCCAGCAGGAAATTGTGTCGCAAGAATAACGATTAACAACGGGACGCAGCCGTTTGAATTTGTCGTGTGAACAGAATGTAGTCACAATGTCATCCTCGGATGGGACTTCCTTCAGGCATCCCAAGCTATCATTGACTGTGGAAGATCTGAGCTGCAAATTGAAGAAGTTGTTCCGCCAGATACACGTAATACAGAATTTTCTGGGAAGTTATTCGTCGTTGACAATGTGACGATACCACCGTTGACAATGAGAAGAGTTGCAGTCACAAACACAGATGACTGGTTAAACTGTGAAGTTCTTGTTGATAGTAAAAAGTTTATCAGGTTCACAAAAGAATTATACATACCAGCGGCTATCATAACCATTACCAGTGGTCAAGGAGAGATTTGGATCACAAATTGTCACGAGCAGTCACAACTTATCCCCAAGGCAATGTGTATCGGGACAGCTGAACCAATCCAGGACGGTGAGCTCAACGTCATCAATGGAGACCCATGCCCTGCTATTAGTACAGACAACACGCTGGAGGAAAGAAACGTGGAACTGCCAATAGGGCCTGGACTGACCAAGGAACAACGCCAGCTGGTGTTAGGTATACTACGCCAATTTGCGGGTGCATTCACACCTCAGCATGGGAAAAGTCAAACGAAACGGCCTACGATAAAGCACCGTATCAATACTGGGGACCATCCGCCAATTAGCCAGCGTCCGTATAGAGTGTCGCCAGCTGAAAGACGGATAATTTGGGAGGAAGTGGAGAAGATGCTGCGAGATGACATTATTCAACCTTCGGAGAGTCCTTGGTCGTCTCCAGTGGTCCTCGTAAAGGAGAAGGATGGCACGTGGCGATTCTGTGTCGACTATCGGCGGCTGAACAGTATCACAAAGAAAGATGTCTACCCACTGCCACGTATTGATGACACCTTAGACTGCTTGAAAGGAGCTACATACTTCTCAACTATGGACATGCAGACAGGTTACTGGAAAATCGAGGTTGACGAAGCTGACAGGGAGAAGACGGCTTTTATTACACCTGACGGTCTCTATGAATTTAAAGTAATGCCATTTGGATTATGTAATGCTCCAGCCACATTCGAACGCATGATGGACAACTTGCTTCGACACCTTAAGTGGACGACGTGTCTCTGCTATTTAGATGACATTATCGTTTTCTCGAAAACATTTGAAGAACATCTGAGTCGCTTGTCAACTGTGTTGAAGTGTGTTCAGGCTGCAGGTCTCCGCCTCAATCCAAAGAAGTGCCTCTTCGTCGCCAAAGAGATAAAAATCCTGGGGCATCTAGTCAACGGAGATGGTGTCCGTCTGATCCAGATAAAGTAAGGGCAGTCACAGAATTTCCAACTCCTCAGCACATTCGTGACGTGAGAAGTTTTCTCGGGCTGTGCTCATACTACCGACGTTTCATAAAAGGATTTTGTAACAAGGCATGTCCATTACAAGAACTTCTGCAGGGAGACGCCAAATTTTACTGGGATGAGAAAAAAGAAAGAGCTTTCCGAGCACTTCAGGAGGCTCTAACTTCCGCACCAGTACTAGCCTTGTACGACGAGAATGCAGAAACGGAACTTCACACAGACTCCAGTGGTTATGGGATTGGTGCAGTGCTTGTACAAGTTCAGGAAGGTGCCGAAAAAGTGATAGCCTATGCATCAAGAGTACTCTCAAAGTCCAAGATAAACTACTCTACAACTGAAAAAGAATGTCTCGCGGTTATCTGGCCTATCAACAAGTTCCGGCCGTATTTATTCGGCAAACCATTCACCGTCGGACAGACCACCATTCTTTGTGTTGGCTGACTAGCTTGAAGGATCCATCAGATCGACTAGCAAGATGGGCACTAAGACTCCAAGAGTACGATGTTACAGTGGTATTCAAGAACGGGCGCAAACACAAGGATGCCGACTGCCTTTCGAGGAATCCATTAGTGGAGAACAACAGCATTAATGAAATTTCAGCTCTCACTGAATTAGATGACGTTACAGCTGAACAGAGGGAAGATCCAACACTATTAAAAATTATAGAGGCCTTGGAGAAAGGAGAACCGACCAATGGAGAGTTCCAACTTATAAACGGAACATTGGACAAGAACAACTACGATCCACTGGGCCCCAAATGGCTACTTGTTGTTCCAGCTCATCTCCAGCAAGCTATTCTCAAATATTTCCATGATGCTCCAATATCCGGTCATCTGGGATTCGTGAAGACCCTAGACAGAATCAGACGCAGGTATTACTGGAAAGGTCTCTACCGATCTGTCAAGCATTATGTGAGTCACTGTAAAGAGTGCCAGCGACGGAAGCATGTGCCGCAATTACCTCCAGGACATCTCGTACCGATTCCGCCGGCAGCAGCTCCATTCCACCGAGTTGGGATCGATCTTTTAGGGAGGTTCCAGAAGTCGACGACCGGTAACCGTTGGATAATAGTCTGCACTGACTACCTCACACGCTACGCTGTCACCAAACCTGTGCCGACTGCAGAAGCTCCAGAGATCGCAAATTTCCTTGTAGAAGACATTATTTTGAAGCATGAAGCACCACTTGTGGAAAAGTATTCCAGTCAAAACTAGTATCAGAGGTAATGTCACGGTGCAACATTGTCCACAGAATGACAACTGCATACCATCCTCAGACAAATGGTCTTACGGAACGTTTTAACAAAACGTTATCCGACATGCTGTCGATGTACGTCGATGTTGAGCAGAAGGATTGGGATACAATTCTGCCAGTCGTGACATTTGCTTACAATACCGCAAGACAAGACACCACAGGCTTCACTCCGTTTTTCCTGCTCCATGGCCGTGAAGCTGAGACGACAATGGATACACTGTTCCCGTTCCAACCGGACGACTCTCAGGATGACTATGTTAAACAGCTCGTCACCAGGGTCGAAGAAGCAAGACAGCTGGCTCGCATACGGACACTGGACGCCCAGGAGATGGACCGTCAGCGGTATAACGACTAGCACCGACCTGTTGTATACAGCCCAGGAGATCTGGTATGGATTTTTACCCCTGTACGGAAGGTTGGACTCTCATAAAAGTTATTGAAGCGATAGTTTGGTCCGTATCGTGTCATACGCCGCCTGTCCGACGTCACATACGAAATTGAGGATTATGAGCCGTCGTCGAAACGTCAAAAACGAAGAGACATTGTTCACGTCCTGCGCATGAAGCCTTACTACGATCCTGAAGAGCAGGTAGACGACAATGGCTTCATGTTCAAGGACTTTAAGGACAGTAATGTTCCTGATGAAGCCACGACAGGAACGTCTGAACTGTCATACAGAGGACCCATGACATGGTCAAGATCCAGGACATTGCAGCTGGCTCCACAGGGATCATAGCAGCGGGTCGCTGTTTCTCCAGGAGAGGGAGCAATGCCGCGAGAGACCACGAACACCGACTGCCGGCGTGGCGTAGGTGATAGCGTCACGGACTGCGGAGCCCACCGGCCCACCGGCCCACCGGCCCACCGGCAAAATTTATTTCTTTCTAATTTACAATTCCAGAAGGTTCTACGTCTTTCTTATGTTCACTTGTAAATTCTACTTGTTTCTTATGTTAACTGTTCCTCTAATTTCTGGTAAATTCTGTCTGTGTATAAATAGCAGAGCACTCTGTCTGAGAGGCAGTCAGTGCTGCGTATATGTTGAGTTCGAAATAAACGTGCTTTCAGTATAAGTGCTGTGTTTAGTTGCCTTCGAAGTCAAGCCTGCTTCCATTGCGACGCGACAATTCAATGGATCACACCTGTTTCATCTGGCCGTGGAGGTTCGAGTCCTATGTTTAAGTAGTTTGTAAGGTACTGACTGATGACCACGCAGTTTGGCCGATAGATTTACAAACATTTGAACACTTTTTGTTTCACCTGTTAAGTGGAACATCTAATATAAGTGCAGATATGCATACTTGGTCAAGAATAAAAAAACCGCATTAGCTCAACTTCGTCATACATTTTCTCGATGTGGTGTACCCTAAGCCACAATGAAATGATTGAACATTCTCTGGTCGGTGCCGTTGTTAATAAGAAATTATAATTCAGTAGCGACGTACTACACTTTCCTCCTAAGGTCGTTAGATGTCACTACTGTGTGCCTACCTGTATTCGTCACTTATACCACAGCAACGATAGAAACATGCAAGATAAAACCACTTGCAGACTTATAAAGTATATATGTTATTGCAATAATAACGGCATCATCTCCTAACGTCCTTGTCTCCGCCGCTTCCAGGTCAACAGGTCAACAGAAATTTAATCGGCACAGGACGAAGTGCGGCAGGCCGCAGTGGCCGAGCGGACTGAGGCGCGCCAGTCACAGTCTGCACGGCCGCTATGGTCGGGAGTGTGTATACCCCCCTCAAAAAAAAGTTCAAATGTTTGTAAAGCTTATGGGACTTAACTACGGGGTCATCAGTCCTTAAACTTACTAACTACTTATGAACTACTTACGAACTAGGACGGCACAAATATCCATGCCCGAGGGGGGGGGATTCGAAGCCCCGACCGTAGTGGCCGTGCAGACCGTGACTGAAGCGCCTCAGTCCCCTCGGCCACCGCGGCCGGCACCCCCCTCAAGCATGGATGTTTGTGTCGTCTTTAGTATAAGGTAGTTCATAAGTACTTTGTAAGTTTAGGGACTGATGACCACGTTGTTAAGTCCCATACGCTATATAAATATTTTAACATTTTTTTTTCGGTGGTTTACACATCAAATTTTCAACTTATTGATTAGTTATTTATTTTTTTACCCTGTGTGTACACATAATCTTGATAATGGTGCCATTTTCATCTGTTATTAATACTTAGCGTAGGATATAAGGAGGCATGCTCCGGATAGATTAGGATGGAGAGCTGCATCAAACCAATCTCCGGACAAAATACCACAACAGCAAGGTTGTAATTCAGTAGCCAGGTACTACACTTTCCTCCTAAGGTCGTTAGATGTTGCCACTGTGTGCCTAACTGTATTCGTCACTTATACCACAGCAACGATAGAAACATGCAAAATAAAATCACTTGCAGACTTATAATGTGTATAAGTTATTACAATAATAACGGCATCATCTCCTAACTTGCTTGTCTCCCCCGCTTCTAGTTAAACTGAAAACTCGTTTCCACAGTCTGTTTTGCGTAGAAAGGAGCTTCATCGGCACAGGAAGGAGTGCGAACACACGAGTGTACGAATACAACCACGGAATCGCGGTAGTTGCTACTGAATGCACAACCTTTCAAAATTGATTTTATTGACATGATGAATAAAAAAAAAATTACACGATTTTATTTATTTAATTTCCTGTGGTTTACACATGAAATTTTCAATTGCTTGGTTAGTTGTTCATTTTTCTATCCCGTATGTACCACATAATCTTGATAATATTGCCGTTTTCAGCTGTTTTGAATACTTAGTGTAAGAGATAAGGAGGCTTGCTCACGATAAATTCAAATGTTTGTACAGATTATGGGTCTTAACTACGGGGTCATCAGTCCCTAAACTTACTAACTACTTATGAACTAACTAATACGAAGGACGGCACAAATATCCATGCCCGAGGGGGATTCGAACCCACGACCGTAGTGGCCGTGCAGACCGTGACTGGAGCGCCTCAGTCTCCTCGGCCACCGCGACCGGCTGCTCAGGATAGAGTAGGGTGGAGAGCTGCATCAAACCAGTCTCAGGACTAAATACCACAACAGCAAGAGTGTATTATTGGGTGTCGAATACTCGACGAATATGTATTTTCGAAAAATCGATCAAAGAATTTGCATTGAATTTTATTTGGAATAAACTACAGTTGCACTTTCACGGTGTAGCCTGCGTACTACGAGAATATCCATGTGCCTTGTTACTAATAATAATTTCGTACGGCTCATTGGCCTGGTGCAAGTCTTTCAATTGTACGCGACTTCGGCGATTTGCGTGTCCCTAGCCTACCCCTGTTATCCAACCGGGGACCTGCAGTTTAATGGTGAATCCGGACCACGTGTCGTTTCTGGCGACTCCTCACATCGTTGAGAGATGAAGGATGGGTTAAAGTGTAGACTGAAAAAACCCGAGAGCGGGTTATGAACCCGCGACTCTTCGGTTTCCAGTCGAGCACGTTACCCCAAGACCACCGGGCCGGACTGCCTTGTTACTGATGGTCTATGGCCCACAGTGCAATAGAAAAGGATATAACTAGTTTGTTAAACGTAAACATTTTTAGTTTTTCAATAGCTTCAGTTGTGAGACGGGAACAGAGATGAGGATAGCACATGTGCAGCGGGCCGTTCGCACATGAGCGGCGGCGGGAGTGATGGGCCGTCGCCCCCCTGCCTGGTCGCTCAGCGGCCGCTGCCACGGCTCACTGGCCGCTCAATGCGGCATCGCGCCCCCTGTGCTCGGGCGGCACGGCTCAACGCGTTGCGCTGCATTGGCCAGCCACAATTGTGCCGTGGGGCGCACATCCATCAGTGCACTCGGGCGCTGCACTCTGTTTGTAAACGCTGTCCAGCCCTATCGACCTACAGTGGTATAGGCAATAAATAGAGGACAATGCGGTGCACTTATCAAATTTATCGAGTGATGTGAAAGTCAAGGACAGTCCATTAGAAGAGGTCAGTGAATATATCTACCTTGGCCAGATTATAAACATGATGGGAGATGTAAGGCCCGAAATCTATCGGCGCATTAAGCTTGGCTGGCAAGCATTTGGGAGGAATTCTACAATATTCAAATAAAAAATGCCGGTAAATCTGAAGAAAACAGTGTTCGATCAATGAATTCTTCCTGTTCTAACGTATGGCTGCGAGACATGGACACTGAACTTATTTACAAAAGGGAAACTTAGGACATCACAGAGAGCCATGGAAAGAACAATCCTGGGCTATACAAGAAAGGATAAGAAAAGGGCAGATGACATCCAAACTGTGACCAAGGTTAAGGACATCTTATAGACCGTAGGCTCCTTGAAATGGCAGTGGGCCGGCCACATCGCGAGAAGAAAAGACAACAGATGGACGAAGATAGTACTGGAGTGGTGTCCGAGAGAGCACCGGAGGCCTAGAGGAAAACCACCGGACAGATGGGACAAAGATGATCGCTGGTAGCACCTGGCAGAGAACTGCTCAAGGCCCACTTGGAGAAGACTGCTGGAAGCCTACCTATATCCACGACTCGAAGAGGCCACATCATTAAATGATTGAAATGGCTGATGATGATGTATGAGGATCTCTTTGTCTCACTGAAACACGTATGTGTAAGTTTCACGCTGTGCTATCTGTAATGTAGGAAACTTGTCAGGATGTGGTGTAACTTTGTCAAAGAGAGCAGTTGGTAGAGATCAGTTGTACAGTAGCGGCTGTGACGAGTTGTGTGGAGTAATCACAAAGACATTGTACCTCAGAATTATCGTTTACTGGAAGGACAGACCAGACCACTTCTTGTTTCTGTTATTTGTGTAAAAACCAATGTGACAACCAATGTGGTGTACATCGCTGATCTTGCGCATTAATAATAATTGTTTATTGTATTTGCAGCATTGTTTCATTCAAGCAGCTAGTTGCCAAACTTCTTTCTCTCAAATTACAATAAGTGTTCAAAGAAATATTTAGTATAGGAGGAATCATACCGATCAGTCAAAAAAAAAAAAAATAAAAAAAATAAAAATAAAAAAAATAAAAAAAATCGTATCCTTGATTCTGCTCAAAATGATTAATGATTATTACTTATTATTGTCTGAAGTAATCAATACTGCCTAAATGAAAGCCACTATACTATGAATATACATATCATTACATTTTTAGAACAGAATAGATTCTCGCATGTGATTTAAATTATGCTTTTAGACACAGTAAAATTCTTCCTCGCAGTCCGATTTATTTCAGTCAGTCAGTCACATGCTCGCTACATATCGTAAATGTTTAAAGAAAATATTTCGTACACACTAAGTATTGTAAAAATATTTCTTAATAGGGTCATGATAAATTATTTTTAAAGAATTCATTAATGACAAAGTTTATGACAGGGTTTGAACTATATGCATTTTGGTCTCGATCCTACTCAAAATTGCTCTTAGTCTGGGAATTAATTTAGCAGTCCGTTTATTTCAGTATACTTCAGATAGGTTTTATCATTTTAAAAATATATCTGCACACCGCTTTTACCATTCAACATACGGCTTTTATCAGAAATAAGGAGCGGGCGAGGTGGCGCTGCAGTGTCATACTAGATTTGCATTCTGGTCTCTGCACATCCATTTATGGTTTTCCGTGACATGTCAAAATCGCTCCAGCCCAGTGCAAGGATACAAAAACTATCTGATATTTTTCTCCAATAACGATGTGGTCGACGAGACATGTTCCTTGCTTAGTAAAACTGTGGTCAATTTGAAAAGGAAAACTAATTCACCATTTATGCCCTAGCGTGGCTCTGTTTACGACCACTGAAGCTCTAAAAGGGCTGACTCAATTAGTAGAGAGCCACGGTCACCGAAAATGTTCAAATCTTTGCATATCTATGCGACATAACTACTGTGGGTATCAATCCCTAGGCTTAGTAACCTAAGCACAACACACACACCCATGCCCTAGGTAGGATTCAAACCTCCCACGGGGAAAATACCAGGCGCTTCGCAGCAAGGCGCCTTAGAGCGCTCCACCATACCACCACGGCTAATAGCGCTGAATCAGAAGAAAAGAATGAGAAGAAGAGAAGCTTCTGCACAACCTACTAACTGGGTATGATGTACTTACATGTTCTTGGCTTCTATATTCACCGATATGATGGTCGACTGATGATGTTTCTGGTGTGAAAAGATCATCCGTCTCAGAAATCTGACGCCCAGGGTACGCCCAATTGAATATCTTACCTTGGTCGGAAATCATTGTAATTTTCGTGGAGACTCTTCTGCAGTGACACTGCGCTTTCAACTGCCGAATATACTTCACCAGTCTGGTACATGTCATATAACACCTGAAAGTAGACCTCTCAACGAAACCTTCAGGTCAATCAAAGGTTGTTTAAAAACTGCCCAAACCGATAAGCCTTACTATCTGGTGCAATACAGCCATCATGTGTAGGCAGAGTAGTAGCTGCCAACAAGCGGACATTGAAACAGAACAGTGTCCATCCACTGCACGGACATAATCAACCACAGAAACGGCTAAGCTCGCGGAAAAGCTCCCTGACGATATCCGAGAATTTCACCGTTCCATAAAAGAAGGCAAGGCGAGAGTTGTGGAAGAAGTCGCGGATAGATGCCAGAAAAAGTGCTTACATCAGTAAGCACTTCTTTGATCAGATTGCGATCAGAAGTTGGACGATCCAGATATAACATGAAAGATTGGGTTTCATGTCCGAACAAACGTCATGTGATCGCGCAGAAGAATGAACCGCAAGCCACATGCGTAGTTGCCAATTGAGCTATACGATCCGCAAGCCACTCTAAGCGACTTGTAGCTTGAAAGGAAACTGAAACTTCGGCTGTACTCACCTGAAGGTGACAAGAAGACTCTGCGCTGAAATATCGTGACAGTAAGTTGCAAACAATCGGCAGTTCTCCGGAAATTTGATGGAAATACATAAATATAATATGTGTATATTAATATATTTAGTGGTGTGTATAACTATTGTGAAATTGTATGTCTCTAACTCGAGAATAAAATGGACTTGACTCATGGAGAAAAACAATAAATCGCTGCAGGTATCAACCTGGCATATGCTAGATCACATTGCACACATAGTCTCCAGAAAGTCGAATATTGTCGATTGTTGGTAGCAGTGATCTTGTCAGGGTATCTCAATACACCTGTATAAGAGGGGAACTATCCTTCTAATAAGATGTAGTTCATCCTCTATATTGCTGCCCGAATTTTAAAGTTGCAGATATAGGAAGAGAGAGAGAGAGAGAGAGAGAGAGAGAGAGAGAGAGAGAGAGAGAGAGAGAGAGAGACCAAGGGGCAGAAAAGCAATAGAAATCGCTCAACAAAGTAAGGCCAGTGACTTTAAATACCAATTCCACACTACATATAATATGCAAAATAACTTCTTTCCTTCTACCAGGACCCTAACGAAGGTAAGTGGACAAGGAATGTGTCATTTCCGATTTCAAGAAATGGTCGTCAAACAGACGCACAAAGCGATAGGCCTATATTTCTGATGTTAACCAGTTGAAGAATTTTGGAACAGAATTTCGGACACTACCTGAGCGATGGATGATAACAATAATTGGAGAGATAACAGTCTACTTTTTTATTTTTTATTTTTTTCAAAATAGTATTTGGGTGATACAAGAAGGATACCATAGTAGAACACGAAGTATCCTCCATATCCTTGATATGGATTCATGAATGTAGATGTATATACAGATATAATCAGGAAAGGGCAAGGGAGGGCTGGAGGAAAAGACAGGGTAGATGTACAGGAGGGGTCAGGATGAGATGTGAGTTAAGGTAGGATGAGATCGAGGAAGAGTTTGGGAACAGAAATGCGTGCAAATAATGCATGTAATACATCTGTGAGTCATATATGAAGATGAGTATTGCTGAGCATAGAGAAATGGTGTGAAGAGAGTCAGAGGGTTGGATGGAGGGCTATGATTACAAAAAAAAGTGAGCGAAGGTGATGGAAAAACCTTAGCATGAAATGGACATTGGGAAAGGACGGAGGAGCTGGAAAGAAAGAGGGGTGCAGAATGAAATGTTAGAATTGAAATTGTATACCCCAGAAATATCAGGCTTAACACTAATACTGACGTTAGGTGTGCCGCCGTTCCCAGGAGCTATAGACAACAACATTTTTACCAAAGAACATAGTAAATCCATCCCCAACATGAACCAAAAACTAAATTTTGTCAAGAACATGAAATGCTGTATTGAAGTAATCATGAAGCACGGTGAAAATTAAATGTGTATGATTACAGTCATGAAAGTTTGAAGTAGACTACTGCTCGGCAACCGATGTTATCGTCGATTTCGAGCCACTAATTTCCTTAATTACTATGGTCCGCTGCATCCCTTCCACTCTTCACCTCCACACTTTCCACATCCTGTCCTGTGGCAACTTCCAATACCTCCCCTATCGGATTATGCCTTCCATCCTGACATTTATCCATCCTTTCAGCTTCCATCCCTTTTCCCCATCCCTTCCCCCCTCTCCCCTCCCCCTCTCCTTAAGCCATTCCGTCTTGCCTCCCCAACTACTCACCCCCCCCAAACATTGTCCCCACCCTCCTCCCCTAGCCACCTGCCAACCATCCTGTAGGCATTCCGTCATCACACTCAATTGTGGTCATTGTGAATTTTATGTGAATCTCACTTTGTGTTATGTATTTGTTTTGTGTTTCGACTGGTATTCAGTGTCAGTTCAGTGTTCCTTTAATCCGTACTGTGAACGTCAACCTCGCAGACGACGCGTCCGTATTTTGTCTCAGTTCTTCATTCTCCAGAATTTACGTCATTTACATCTGTGTTTCATCATAATTACAGTGTTTTTCATCAGTTGTCTTCTGTATATGTGTATAAAGGAAACCAATTTTATCATCTTCGCTAATTCATGTAAATTCCTCAATTTATGTATTCTTGTTTGAATGTCTCACTTCCCCTCGTTAAAAAAATTTATTGTCTCTAGGCTGAAGAACGGCATTTAGCCCCGCTGCCAGCGCGCCTATACTTTACATTGGAATTAACCAACAATCTGAAAAAACTACTGCTTTCTATAAGACATTAGGTCGAAGGCTACAATTTATTAGAAATCCGCGTCCATATCGTTCTACCAACATATAACCAGTAAAACCCTTCATCTGGTCGGATCTAACTATAGACCGCTTAAATAGTAATCGCGAAACAAGTAACTGACTGAACTGATTAGTGGTTGTTACAAATGTAATTTTCTACAGCAGATTTTAAGTCACGTAATTAGAAATCAGTACAGTAAAAATTGAATATAAACGTTTAATAATAGCTGCATTATGACAGTTTGATACCTCTATGCACTCAGAAGGAAATTAATTAGTTAGCTGTTACTATTAAAGAAACCCATTTTAAATTGAGACTAGTGGAGAGGACTTTGTAATAGGCAAGCCTGATGAAGCTCTATTTAAATTCCGTTACAAGTATCAGTGCGGGCAGGATTTCTCTTTTTCTCCACTGCAGCGTCGAAATTGCGGGAGCTGCTAGCGGGTTTCTGTAGGGGCGGTCTGGAAGCTGGGCAAAGCGCCACCCCCTCCAACTCCCCCATCCACCCCTTAAGAAGATCTGATTGCGAAGCCGGCCCGTGCCTGTTGATGCGCGGCAGGAAATTTCGTTCGCTGGAAATGTATGCAAACGAGTTTAATATTGTGTCAGGAAACTAAGTGTACCAACTGGAACTTGATGCAACTTACATCATTTTACGCAAACTTTTGTTCTTAGTCTGCTGCTCAACTTTCAGCTAATATGCGTGTGTCTGTGTGTGTGTGTTTGCTAAAAGTCATTAGCGCGCAAGTTAACTTTCAAAATATATATGCGTCCGTGTTGTAGGTGTTGTTTTCTGCGCGGGATATTTGGGAAACAGCAATTTTCTTGTGGACTTCCACTTACAGCATTTCAGTTGTTATTCAACCAGAAGAGTAGACACAGGCCTTTGATTAATTGTTAGTCCACTACCAATGCTATGACATAAACAGTGGTGCACTAATATTCAGCAATAAATAGTTGTTATAATGGAATGTCGCCATTTCTGATTGTTATTTATAGGTCGCCTGATTTTTAAACATTTCTGCTGAAGCTATAGAGTTTTCTGTGCTCAGTTTATAGGAGGTACAAAAATTTATTTGTATATGGTGATGATTTTCGATCTCTTTGATTCTTATAATCTGTTGCAAACAGTATATTTCCAAAGAGAATGCAGGAGAACAACATCTTTGTCCATTCTTTATTATCAGAGAAGCATTCCTATAGCAAGAGTAGTGAATGCCTGTCAGACCATTATGCACAAGTAGTTTCACTTTATAACGTTTTTGTGTTCAAACATCTGACAAATGTAATCGAGGTATTTGTAACAGCTAATGAAGGTACAAAAGAAGTCTTTTAAAACCTATCTAACGACCAAGATTGGCAGGGTGGTTATAGTGCTGATAACATAGACGATAAACATAATTCTGTCCTTCACACATTTTGAGCTCTTTGAAAGCTGCTTTCCATTACAACACTCAAAACGAGATGCACCTTCTAACAAATAGCCTGTGCTGTGCAGAAGAGGAATAAAAATAACGTTTAGAAAATAGCGGAACTGTTAGAAGCAGTCATAGTTAAGCTAAGGTAGCCCATTCCGATCAGTATTGTAAGGTTTGTAAAAAATTTAGAAGGCTAAAAGTATGTGATATTCAAAATGAAAAACTAATTCTCAGGATAGAATGAAAACCCTATGGTGAGTCGTGAACATCTAGTCAGGAACACAAATTTGAAGAAATAAAGTGAATGCGTACAGGAAACTTTTCTTTCTTTCTCTGATAAGTCATATATATATATATATATATATATATATATATATTTCATAATCAATTTCTAAATATATTGGTAGATTAAACAATACCTTAGCTCCTACAGGTATATGATTATATAACTCTCTTAGAAAATAATATTTTCAGTCTATTGTCTGAGATAATCCTCCCTGATAATGAGAAGGGATAGTCTGAGTCAATAATTACATCGCTAAAGATTAATTACTCTTTGGTATATAATGGGGCGTATCTATCAGAATAGTTAAGTATTGCCTCACCTCTCTTACCACAGCTCTTAGGCATACTTGCAATTTTTCCCTTCTGAATGGTCAGTTTCCTGGAAGATTAAAGTACTCAGTAATCAAACCACTCCATAAGAAAGACGAAAAAGCGTAAATGTAGACAACTTTATACCTATGTATGTGCTATCAATTTTCGCTAATGTTACTGTGAAGACTATATATTTACGATTAATTGATCATTTCGTTTCCCATAATTTGTTGTCATATTTAGAGTTTGATTTGAGAAGTTGTTTGACAACCGAAAACGCTATATTCTGTTTGCTCTGTGAGGCACTTGTTGGAATAAAAAAATATTAAGAAATATGCTGTGAATGCTAGACATAATGTTTGATCTATCTAAGCGTTTGGTTGTTTTGAGCTCACAATATTGTTGCAGAAGTTGGAACATGACGCAGCGAGGGGAGAAGCTCACCTCTTTCGGTAATAACAGACAACAGAAAATAATTATCTGCAGTGTTTAAAATGGTTACGAATTGCACACAGTCAAGTTAGGGTGCTGCAGGGTTCTGTTCTGGAGCCGCTGTTGTTTCTCATTTATTTAAATGAGATGCCCTCTAGTATAATAGTTCAATTACTGACTGCTGATGACACCAGATTGGTAGAAAAGAATATTATTAGAAATATTGACGCAGTACTAAATAATGAAGTTAAAGCAATAGTCGTAGCAAATAAAATCACAGCAAAATCCAGTTTTTACTTCTTCTAATACACAGGACAACAAAAAACAGCCCTTTTCGCTACTCTGGGCACTTGGTAAATGTGGTGTCGCACAAGTCTGAAGTGCGCGCCATGTACTTTCGCCGCGCGCCGCCATGCAAGCACGGCGCGACGTTCTTACGACGTCAGCCACGAGCGCCCTCTGCTGCAACTCCGCTCGTGGCCACCCTGAACTGCATCGGTCACTTGGGATTAGGACAGGCACTAGGACTCATCAGTAGGCAGGCTTCTACCTAGTTATACTATGTATCTGCATTCCACTACTCTTCAATTAACAAAGTATTATAATGTTTCTTCAAAATATATCTCTTGTTCTAATCTAGCTTAGTGTTTCTAGTTTCTGTTGTCCCACTGGCTGGTCACCTCAGACTCTGTACCCGTACACGCGTGCATACTATTTCCCAGTGTCGGTCTCTCTCTACTCGGCCACCGAGACCTAGGACAACCGGCGGCTACGAGACACAAAAGTAAATAAGACTGATCAGTTCAACTCTCTAGGCTCTTAGATCGATAGTAAACTGTCGTGGAAAGCCCATATTCCGGTGTTGTTGAAAACCTAGATGCTACATTGCTTACCATTAGAACAGTATATGAAATAAGTGGTAGTTTAACACAAAAGTTAGTTGCCGAGTGGCGTCCTCCAATGCGCACCCCTTAAGCGCCAGCACACTTTTAGTTTAAGTGTAACCGGCATCTCATTAGAAGCAACTTATTTTGACTTTTCTGTGTGTTTTCCCTTTTGGTTCATTAAATTTACCGTGTAAATCGCGTGACGACGACATACGTCTGTCTTTGTTTTGAAACAGAGTTACCGTTTGTTTATTACTGTCGGTTCACACGTCAGCAGACAGCAGCTCCTTCAGCTTTCTCCAGTTGTGAGTAAATCCGGCTTCTCAGCAGAAACAACTTATTTTGATTTTTATCTCTCTGCTTTTTTCTTTTCTTAAATTTTTGGGTGTTCGCGTTGAAGCTGTATGTTACTGAAGCTGTACTCCTTAGCGTAAAGAAATCAGCGACTTGTTTTATGTAACTTACGCGGAGTCTCCAGTACACATTAACATATTTAACTGCTTCTTATAATTAATACATCTGTTCTCCATTTACAGAAGAACAATGCCGTGGATGTAGGAATAAAACATTTATTTTAGACATAACAAAAATGCAAATGAAAATATTCGACCACGAAAGGACACAGATACATTAAACAACAGAAATTAAATTATTTCAAGGAGTGTTGCTTCCGCGACAAGGAATAATCGCGCAAGGCAGCGCCCCAAGTGGCAGGCGCACGAACTTCTTGCGTACGCTGCAATCAGCTGATCGCGTCCGTTGAATACTTGTCGCCACATGAGCCCCCCGCGGAGTAGCGGAGCGTCGTCGACGTCCACCATACTCGATGCTTTCGAGGAATCTTGCAGGAAAGTGGACATGCCGCCCCGACCGCGTTTGACGTGGCGGCTGTGCCACTGGCGAGGCAGGAGGTTGCTGGGTGTGTGTAGACGAAGTCGACGGTGGTTGTGCGAGCAGGGTTGTATCACTCAAGTCGTCAAATAGAAACGCTGGTTTCACTCTGTCAATTGAGACGGTACTTTTTTACCATTAAGCAGAATGTCCATAGTTTTGCCGCTGCGTGCAAGGACACGGTGGGGTCCAGTATATGGAGGTGTAAGGGCTGGCTTAATTCCATCTCGACGGAGCATGACATGTGAGCAATTTGACAATTCTTTGTGCACGAAGGAGGGGCGTATTCCACGTCGCGATGCTGGTTGAGGTCTGATCTGCGTGATGTGCTCCCTGAGTTGAGCTATAACATCTGGTGGTTGTAAGTTGTCCCTCGATGAGGTTTTTGACTCAATAAATTCTCCTGGGAGGCGTAGTGTCTCGCCATATACTAATTCTGCAGGCGACGCGTCGAGGTCTGGCTTATGTACCGTTCGCAGGCCAAGTAAAACGAGGGGCAAGGCTGCAGTCCACTTAGTCTCATAACAAATTAGTGCCGCTTTGAGCGAGCGATGCCACCTCTCCACCATCCCGTTGCTTGCTGGATGTAACTTGTAATGAAATGGTGGTTGGCGCCGCAAAACTTACTCATTTGAGTAAAGATTTCCGATTCAAATTGGCGCCCTCTGTCCGTTGTAATGTGTAACGGGCAACCAAATCGTGCGACCCACTGTGACATGAAAGCGACTGCCAATGTCTCTGCGGAGGTATTTTCAACCGGAATCGCCTCTGGCCAACGTGTTAATCGATCAATAATCGTTAATAAGTAGCGATGTCCATCAGACGGCGGTAGGGGTCCCACGACGTCCAAATGAACATGGGCGAATCGTTCTGTGGTTTCTGGAAAATTCCCGATGGGCGCATGTACATGACGTGCAATCTTACTACGTTGACAAGCTACGCATGCGCGGGCCCACTGGCGGCAATCTTTTTGTAGTCCTGGCCAAACGTAACGGAAAGCGACAAGTTTAACTGTAGCTCTGACGTCTGGGTGGCAGAGGTTGTGGAGTCCATGGAAGACACTTTTGCGTAGTCCTACTGGCACATATGGGCGCGTTTACCCAGTGGAAGTGTCGCAGTACAACTGAGCGTTCGCTCCCGGCACATCAATAAGTTTGAGTTGTAGGCCGGTCTCCGTATTATTAAGTAGGTTATTCAGCTCTTGATCAGTCATTTGCACGTCGCACAGCTCCCGAAAACCAACAGTCTCTGTGACAGCACCGACTCGAGATAAGCAGTCAGCCACTACGTTAGTGAGTCCTGAGACGTGCTGTATGTCAGTGGAAAATTGTGCTACGTACTCTAGCTGACGAAATTGTCTTGGCGAGCACTTGTCATTGTTCTGACGAAAAGCATACATGAGAGGCTTGTGGTCAGTAAATATTGTAAACATCCTCGCTTCGAGTTGCGTGCGGAAGTATTTAACAGCTGTGTAGATGGCCAACAATTCGCGATCGTACGCACTCCACTTTTGTTGCGTTGGCGTTAGTTTGCGCGAAAAGAATGCAAGAGGTTGCCACGTTTCGTTTACATATTGCTGAAGTGCCGCGCCGATTGCAATCTGGCTAGCGTCTACTACCAGAGCTAGACGTGCGTCTTTTACAGGGTGTGCCAAAAGTGTAGCGTCAGCTAGTGTCTTTTTGGCAATCTCGAAAGCGTCTATCATCGGTTGTGACCAATGCAACAATGCCTTGCCTTTTGTCTTGGAACCGGTTAGTGCAGCTGTGAGTGGTTGTTGTATTTCAGCTGCATGTGGGAGGTGGAATCTGTAGAAATTCAGCATCCTTAATCATCTTTACTGGCACATATTTCTCTAACCCTTTATTTACAATGCACTTAATGCACAATGCACACGTAGTACAACAAAAAAAGAAAAATTGTCTAAAGCGCCTACCAAGCAAATAAGAGGTTCAATCCCGGCCGCAGCGCAATTTTTAATTCATTGCCTCTCCTTATGTTTAATACCTTTGGTATAACGAGACAATGTTCTCTCAAGAAATTGTATTATTTGCCGTTAAACTTTGTTTATAAGATATACAATCAAATATGAAGGCCGGAAACTCCACTAAATACCTATGACTTACTATTACATCAGACTTAAACTGGAAACAACACGTAGATAATTTTTTCTTGCGCAGGACGCTTAAAACGTGGAACAGAACTACTGAAGAGACTGCTAAGCCATTGAAAGAGTCCAAAAGAAGGGCATGATACAGGGGAGGGAGCGTCACAGAAAAGATACAGGATCTGGGATGGGAATCATTACAACAACGGCTGCTGCGTTGACTACTTACGAAACTCCAATCGCCAACATTCTCCTCCTAATGCGAAAATATGTTGTTGACTCCCATATGTTGTTGAATAGTATAAAGGTGGTTCGATGAACCCTCTGTCAAGCAGTTAAATGTGATTTCCCTAGTATCGCATGTGGGTGTAGACTTTCCTTCTTTCGCTTATATTTTGGAATAAATACTCTGATTAAAAACATGGTAGCCGCATTGGATTAGACGCGCGGGAGTAGCCGCGTGGTCTAAGGCACCATGTTCCCACCGGAGGTTCGATTCCTTTCTCGGACATGAAGTTTGTGAAACTGATGACCATAGCAGTTTGGTACGATAGGTTTGTTAACATTTGACATTGTCACCACAGTGGTATTTACTGGGAAGGTACGGGCGTTTCGAACAATATGTGGCGTAAGCTCCTGAACATACTTTCGATCGCTGTTTGGTAGTATGGAATTAAGACAATGGCCACTAAATACATAATTTCTTTGACGTGGTTTGTTGCAGCCAACGGCCGTGAGCAGTGGATAATCCAGTTCCCGGTAGATCACAAAAATTAAGCCCTGTGGGGAACGACACTCACTTGGATGGGTCACCGTCCGGGTCTACCGAGCGCGGGTCGGCAGAACGAAATTATCAAAAAAAATGTTCAAATGTTTGTATAGTCTATGGGACTTAACTACGGGGTCATCAGTCCCTAAACTTACAAACTACTTATGAACTACTTACGAACTAGGACAGCACAAATATCCATGCTCGAGGGGGGATTCGAACCCCCGACCGTAGTGGCCGTGCAGACCGTGACTGGAGCGCCTTAGTCCCCGCGGCCACCGCGGCCGGCACGAAATTATCGATCGGATCATCATCGTCTACCATTTTACTTATGGATTTTTTGCAATGAGCTTCAAAAGTCAGTAATAATAATAAACATTGGTTTATACACATTTAGCTGGGTTATTTTTCTCTCAGATAATGAAACAATACGGATATATCAAAATTTGTTTATCGACTGAGATTCAGACCCGGGTCTCCTGCTTATTAGTCAGTTCTGCTATTCTTTGCACCGATCACGCATCCAGACTTCAAACACCTGCACCGACCTCTGAAGCACGTACCCAGTCCGCCTCCCTCCTTTAATTGATGCTCTAATTCACGAGACAGTGCCCGACATGGCCTTCTGTTGCTTTCAACTCACCTCACATCGTACTACAAAACAATGTTTATGCTAAGAAACAATTTTTCACTTTGTTAAACATAAAAAACCACACTTATTATTATCTCGATAAAATAATTAATTCAATTTCTTATTGTACTTGATATATGTTATGTGCTCGTAAATGAATTATAAGACATGTAGTACACAAGAGATTTATTTTGCTTAACGTTAATGGCATCGTTTTGATTACCCAGTATCGGTATAATATTTTGTTACTTTACGTGACAGTTCAGTAGAGTTCGTGTGTGCTATTAGATGGAGTGTTATTTTCACGAGTGTATTTTGCATTAACTATTTCTTTCGTTTGTGATCGGATTTTTACATTGCCTTGTAAAGTATCGACATTTATAAATACTTTTTTTTTTTTTTTTTTTTTTTTTTTTAATAATGTGTCATTCATTACTTATGTTTGTGAGTGTATAATTTGTTATCAGCGCATTCTAATGGTTTTGGTGGAATAATATGTTTCGCTGGCATATTGTTATATGTAACGTTTCCAGATTTGAGTCATACGTCAACGTGACTTGCCATCTAATTTCTAAACTTCAATAAAAAGGTATTTGTTATCTCTATATAGTATATTTTGGTTATTAAGTTGTTATAGTTTCGCATACTTTAGAGTTAAGGTAAACTATGACTCATTTGTAAACATGTTTTCAGTAAAGGAATCAAACTAATACAGCTGATTAGAATGTTTTTATGGGGAATACCGTCACTTTATACCAGTGGTATAGCTTTTGGGGAATGAAAATAATAAAATTTGAGACTATACTATTTCTGAGAGATTGTGTTTGCATATATAGAAACGTCCATGGGTCGCAGCTAGCCCTGTTTTTCCGTCTGGAGTCGGATCCTCACGTGTATCCAGAATGAAATAACCCTCAGTCATTGACAAGACGGATTACAATTAAGAACTGCGGTTTCTGATCTTTAGAACATGTCCGAAGGAACAGACGCCGTGATTCTTAATTTTTGTGTTACGCCGTTGTTCCATATCTTCGTTACCATGGAGAATGAAGAACAAATATTAAACATGTTAATTCGTTTCCTCATTTCTCGAATCGCGAGACGAACATATTAAACGTTTCACTTTAATTCGAATTCCTTCGCAAATATAAAACGCATTCTGCGAGCTCGCAAACTTCTCTGCCTTGATATTTCGAGAGAAAGTCGCTTTCCGTCAGCATTTTCCGCTTATCTCAAATCAATATGGAGATGTAATATGGAATCCGGTATCTCCCCCAGAAACAAGCGCCTTGCACACTCAGCTACCGCTTCTCCTGATGCAGAACCATCCAATAAAGTCATCTCTCCGTTCCCCCTGCATCGCA
Source organism: Locusta migratoria (assembly GCA_026315105.1). NCBI lineage: Eukaryota > Metazoa > Arthropoda > Insecta > Orthoptera > Acrididae > Locusta > Locusta migratoria. Next base: position 398,939,245 of record CM048747.1, on the reverse strand, counting down.
CCATATACCTGCTGCCTCCTAAACTGCGCATCAGCCTCTGAATTTCTTCTGCACCTGCTGGAATTGAGACATTAGATTCACATTCGAAAGGAACTACTTGAAGTCATTCCACAGAACCGACGCTACGATGCACATCGCCATGGAATGTATACGTACGTAAAGTTCTTGCACCTGTAGTTTCACTAATTCAATTTCCTCCCCAATAATAGAACTCTTAAATCCAATGTTTATTGTTAACTAGCTGGTACCCAGCGCGTGGCTGCCGTAGCGTAGTGAGAATAACGTTTGAAATTTGAAACTGTTAGCTTGTTTAAGCTTTTCAGCTTGAAGGAGTAGCAGACATATTAACTCATTTTAAGATATCCTCCGCCACTTACCATACGGTGGCTTACGAAACGTAGCCATGTATAGTGGTATAACCTACCTCTATTCTAAATTTCATTGATATCCGTTCAGCCATTTCAGCACGAAGGCGTAAGAAACGAATTAACTAATTGTAAGGTACCTCCGAAAAGCATCATTCGAATTAAATTATAGTATACCTGTAACCTTCGTGCGAGTTCAACAAATTAGTTAACAAAGTTTTATCGCAATCGGATGTACGGTATGGACGTGCATAAAATACGAACAAAATGAGAAACAAACTAATTTTTACGTATTAGATATTGCATATCGGGCATCAACTAAACTTTCAGCCTAGTTATATGTCATCCATTTTAAGAGGACTTTAGGGAAAGATCTAAGAATATTGATAGATTTACTATATGTAAAAAAACTTTCATATATTTGTAGATTACCCTCTGTTATAAAATCGTACACGATAATGTCCACATTTATGTCCTCAGCTGCTAAATGAATTTTAATGTTTGTTGGCAAAGCATTTTCTGATGTCATCACTATGTTAGTTTAGCAGTTTCTTGATACCTTCTGGGGCAGCTGAATAATACGAAGACTTTTAAAAATATCAGGATCTTTGTCCACAAATTCTTCTCTTACCTTTTACTTGCTGTGCATGGTCTGATTCGAAGTAGTCTCCTCCGCAAGTGAGACACCGTTCGGAACCGTTTCCAGAATCAGTCATGATACGCATCTGGCAGGGTCGCGGGTACTATGAATTTTGTTTCATCTCTTCTTCGTTGCAAATATTCATTATTTCAACGGGTTTCCAACTTTGGAAATGAGAAGAGCAAGGACAGGCCGCAAGAGCAAGGACAGGCGTGTACACAGAATGAGGTACTACAGTGATTTATTTATCTACATTTGTGTGTGTGTGTGTGTGTGTGTGTGTGTGTAAAACAGTCAGGCACCAAGCAGACGAAAGACGAATAAGCGTTATCAGGATGAAAGAGCCATGAATTATCTGGCCGTTTCCTTCTCCTTATTCACGCAAAAAAAAAAAAAAAAAAAAAAAAAAAAAAAACCAGATATCACCTATACTGACATTTCGATATTTATAGAATAACTCAGAAAACCGTAAATTATGTGTTGTGTCTCTGCTTTCTAGTCGGCTCAAGAGGTGGACGTGACGAGCAACTATGTGGACATGGAACTGCAACTAAAAGGACTGATTAGTCCACATATACTTTTATTACAGATGAACAGAATGCTTTCATGTGCTTGTGTTGGAACAACTCATCCTATCCATTAAACGGTTCTGCAAGGTATCATTACAGTTTTTGGCAATACAGTTTTGGCTCGTGCCAAGTAGATGGCCGGCTCTTCTCTGTTGAACTTCCTGATTGCCTCGCACTGACTGGCACTCCTCTACTGTCTATCGCTCTAGTGCGGCGGCATATCTAGGTGAGCCCCTTCTTCCTACTGGCCGGCGCGCGAGGCAACCAAACAGGTACCGAGACTGCGGGCGCCCACGACGGCCAAAGTACCATCGCGTCTGCTTGAAGTGGCACGGCGACTTATGTAGACTGCCGGCGTTCTGGCGAGTAGCGACGCCACACCATTATGTATGACTATTCCTTTATTTTGATTGCTTTACACGTTACAAGTACCAAAGATGTTAATTCAAGTTTAGGATGAGTATCTGTAGATAGAAGCTCGTTGGCTGAAATGTGTTACATCTGAGTTTCCTAATTACTATAAGTTTGTCGTTGTTTATATCTGACCAGTGTACGATGTATGTGATACTGTATCAATAAACACGATCGTAATAATAATATAACGTGTGTTCTTCTGTATTCAAGTGAAAAATTGTGATCCATCCCACAAGTAATTTTTAGTTAATGTCAGAAAATCAATCACTATTGGAAGGATCCATTCCACAGCATTATATATGACAAACATTTTTGGTCTTGTACATCCATTACGCGACCCACTGGGAACCTTGTACCTTCATGATCCTAGACCAAGGTCTCATCACCATTCTCTGAAGGAATATCCCGTTCGCAATTGCGCCATCCAAAAGCTCTTCACATATAGGACGCGATGGTGTTTACTGTCTTGACCCATGAGCAGGGAGACGACGTTGTCGGCAACATGATGCTTTACACGATACTGTGTCAGAGTTTAATGACAAGAATCGACTAAAATGTGACATTCTTCAGCAATGTCTCACATAGTCAGTGTTAGATTGGCACGAAAAATTTCGTTAACATTCCTGACATGAGCGTCGTCAGGAGACGTCGAAGGTTGTATTGAACGAGGGTTAACTTCCGTTCGGTCATTTTACAACTGAGTAAACCATTCATAACACCAAATTCGGGTTAAGCATTCTGATTAGTGCTTCCTGTATCATTTCGTTTTTCTCTGCAAAATTGTTATTGACTTTTACGCAAAATTCACTGCTAACGTGTTGCTTCTCTAACTCCGCCAACTTGAATTTCGCGAACTGTGTGACAGAACGCTCTACTCAATAAAGTGCTCAACAATAACTTCGAGACGTAAATCAAAGAACCTTCTTGATGTTACACATTGAAAACAGGCGTGCGCAGAGATGTAATCCGTGTTTAGCTCCAATGTTTCGAAATTTCTTCACAAGACCTCGTACGTGACTACCATCTTACTGCAATAATCACGCGAATAACATACGGTGGAGTCAGTATACATTAAATAGGAGTATTTTTATTTACTTTTTGAATGGATTTTAGTATCACTTCCAGTTTGGGTCAAGGACGATCATCTGGCGGCTTATCATACATTAAAAATCAAACAGTAACAATAAAAATCAAAACATACAAGAAATAACAGACCTATACAACGTGCAATACTACTTACGTAAATATTTTGTGTGGAAAGAGTTTACATATTACTCTTTGATTTTTTTTACGTTTGATGCAGCCTCCAGATGATGGTTCTCGATCGAAACCAGAAGTCATAAACAAAATGTGTTGAAGCAGTAAATGTGAAAAGTAGTTTTATAAGACAAAGGACTGGTTTCAGTATAAAATGCCGTTGTAATGAGAATCTACAATTTTTCATTTGAACATTCTAACGAAAACTGTTGTCTACTTTAAATGTGTGCGCACGTTACATCATGTTCATCGCATGACATTATACCGCAGTTTACGTGTTACATTAAACTAATTTAAAATTCAGTCCGGACACTGGTTTGATGCAGCTCTCCGTCTTAGTCTAGCCTGAGCAAGCGTCTTCACGCCTCATAAGAACGGCAACTTACATCCATCTGAATCTGCTTACTATGTTTCTTGCGATTCGCCCCCCCCCCTTCCCCCGCATTTCCCCCCCACCATCAAACACACACATACAAACGCTTCTGTCCAATGCTAAATTTACGATTCCTTGATGTCTAAGAATACGTCCTATCAATCGATCCCTTCTTTTAGTCAAGGTATGTGAAAAAGTCCTTTTCTCCCCAATTCACTACCGAACCCCTTAATTAGTTAAACGACCTACCCACCTAATCTTTAGCATTCTTCTGTAGCACCACGTTTCAAAAGCCTCTATCCTCTGTCTAAACTATTAATCGTCGAAGTTTCACTCCCGTAGAACACTTCACACAAATGCCTTCAGAATGGACTTCCTAACATTTAAATTATAATTCAATTTTAGCAAATTTATTTATTTCAAAAATGTTTTTCTTCCCATTGCCATTCTGAATTATATACCCTCTGTACTGAGACAGTCATATGTGACTCGTATTTTACTACTCCAATAACAAAACTCATCTACCACCTTTATTGATTCGTAACCTAATCTAATTCCTTCAGCATCGCCTGACTTTCGAAGACCCTTGTTTTGCTCTTGTTAAAGTTCATCTTACACTCTCCTTTCAAGACACTATGCATTCCGTTCAACTGCTCTTCCACTTCTTTTCCTGCCTCTGACTGACTTACAATATCATCAGAAAAACGCAATGTTTCTATTTCTTCACCCTAATACTTTCTCGAAAATTTTGTTTGCTTTCCTTCACAGCTAGCTCAATGTACAAATTGAATAATATTGGAGAAACGCTACATCCTTGTCTTAGTCCCTTTCCAACCACTACGTCACTCGTATGCCCTTCAAATCTAATCACCGCTGTTTAGTTAATGTAAAAGTTGTAAATAACATTCCGTTCTCTATATTTTATCCCTTCAGACTTCAGAATTTTAAAGAGTGTATTACAATCAATATTATCAAAAGCTTTCTTCAAATCTACAAAAGCTAGAAATGTAGGTTTGCCTTTCCTTAATCTATATTCTAAGATAAGCCGTAAAGTGAGGATTGCCTCCCGTGTTTCTACATGTCTTCTGAATCGACACTGGTCTTCTCCAATGTCGGGTTCTACCAGCTTTTCCATCCTTCTGTAAATAATTCGTGTAAAAATTTTGCAAACATGACTTATTAAACTGATGGTTCTGTAATTTTCACACCTATCTGCACCTGCTTTCTTTGGAAATGGGATTATTACATTTTTCTTAAAGTCTGAGGGTATTTCCCCTGTCGCATACATCTTACGTACCAAGCGAAATAGTTTTGTCACGGCTGTATCTCAGATCTCAGTAGTTCTGAGGGTATGTCGTTCCCTTCAGGGTCCTTGTTTAGACTTAGGTCTTTCAGTTCTCTGTCAAATTCTTCTCTCAGTATAGGATATCCTATTTCATCTTCATCTACTTCCCTTCCTACAATGTTGCCTCGAAGTTCATTACCTAAGTAGAGCCCCTATAGATACGCTTTCCATCTTTGAGCTTTCCCTTCTTAACTTAGCACTAGCTTTGCATATGAGTTCTTGATAATCATACAGCTATTTTTCTTCTCTCCGAATGTCTTCTTTAATTTCCTGCAGACTGTATCTATTTTTCCCCTAGTTATACATTCTTCTACAGATTTGCATTTAGCTTCTATCAATTCCAGCTTAGCCGTTTTGCACTTCCTGTCCATCTCATTTCTGAGTTATCTGTACTCCATTTTACCTGCTTTATTAACTGCATTTTTATATCTTCTCCTTTTGTCAATTAAATTTAGTATTTCCTGTGACATCCAAGGATTTTTTGTAGGTCTTGCCTTTCTACCTATTTGGTCCTGTGCTGCCTTGACTATTTCATCTCTTATCAACCCATTTCTTTTCTACTGTTTCATTTTCCTCCGTTTCTGTCAATTGTTACCGAAATCTCCCTCTGCAGTTCTCAAAAACTTCAGTTTCCTTTTGTAATGTGTTGTTTTTTAATAATTGTTAGTGGACGGGTCGCCACTTTTTTGACACTAAATATGGAGAGTATGAAGTTAGAGAAATGATGCAAAATTAAATGATGTGACTGTAATAATTCATTAAATTTGGTCAGATGTTATTCTGGGATCCAAGTAACACGCATTGGTGACTTGCGTTTTTATACCATCAAAGAATTATCATTACCATATTCAAACCTCTGCATTATCAAACATTCACCCCAAGCACGTTATCATTTCAAAGTGATCAGCTGCTTCAGCACTTTGTCAATTTTACTCTCTCCCTTACTCCATTACTGAATGGTATGACACAAGATGCAATTTCTTTAAAAAAAATACATATTATACAATATATATATATATATATATATATATATATATATATATATATATATATATATATATATATAATTTCGTGAAACAGGAAACTACTAGTAGACGGAACATAATCTATTATTTTATCATTTAATTTAGAACTCATTTGACATCCTAACTGAATAACAAAACAGATTACATAGAAAACGAACTATACAATAATTGTTATTTAACATCCTAAGCAAAGTAGAATTACTTTCACTAACAAGGTAATAAAAATACGACTGAGTGACTCGTTAAGTTCCTGACATTCGATTACGGGCAGTTTCTGCAATAATCGGCTAAGTTTAAATTATCAGAGCGCACTCCAGCATATATATGCGAGTTCGATTCAGTGGACCTCAGATAGGATAACAACTGGCCCCTAGCGCAATGTGTAGATAGTAATAGACAACAGCTCTTCATTTTTCTATAACCAATGAATCGGAAATTCTTAAGGTAATTGCTAAGAATACTTTGCAATTACCGACAATCTCCAAGTCTGTATAACAAGAAATAAATATCAAAATAAATATCGCGTCCGAACACAAGCGTCTGCTATCATGGAACATGAAGAAGGACCACAGTATGAATTAAGACTAAAAGTAATTTGTACGTACAGGAGGAATGTGTGTAAACAGTAAGGTCTACGCCACAGATGTTTTTCATGTTTCTTGTGCTTAAATTGCTGTGAATTATGCGTTTCCATTTCTGAATAACTCGTTTAAGGCAAACCGTTTTAAGATATCCCAAACAGACGGTAGGACTTGAGGGATGCTGGCGATAGAAAACATTGTACTTCTGTGTTTTTAAAATTTGTAGTTAACTTGCATAATTGACTTATACTAATAAATAACTACGTTTTAAGAAAATGTTCATATGTTTGTGTTAAGTTCTGGGACATAACTGCAGTGGTCATAGGAACCTAAACTTACAAACTACTCATCTTACCCTAAGAACAACACATACACAAACACACACACACACACACACACACACACACACACACACACACTCACTCACACACACACCTATGCCCGATGGGGGACTCGAACTTCCGACAACGAAACTAGACGCCTTAGTGCGCACAGCTATTCCGTCGCGGCTATATCTCATCATTAGATGAGATTAAAAATGAGCTCTGACTGTACTGCTGAGCTCTAGTTCCCATTTTTGGCGCGTTCGTATTTATTCCATTATTGTGTTAGCTCTCTCTCCTTCCTCCTCGGTCCATTGCCATCTTCTCTCCCACTCTCTGTCCATTTCAGCTTCATTCTCATGCAGCTGCGAAAAGTTGGTGCGATTAAAGTTCGCAGGAAAGACGAATAATAAATTACCTGATGCTTGATGGTGTTTTACAAAATTTCATCGTTTGTGACATCATATATCTTGAACTATGTCTTATTGGAACATAATTTCGATAGTACATTCAGTAGTAATGAGCATACTGTCTCCAATATCTTATTTGAATTGAGATAAAATCAAAGACATCATGTGTGATGGAGCAGAGATCATTAACCTTATTACTTATTACCTCATATCCAGTGAACTAAACTTCTCCAAGCAAATAGGGGATCTGGTGAGATAACATAAACAATATAAATATTCTAACGTATTTTAATCAAATTTGGTTATAATAGTAAGTTCTGTCTGATACTGTTTGATATTTTTTTCTGTCTCACCTGTTTACTTGGTTTGCACGGCGTTTACTTACAGCGAGGGACCATAGGGCTACCATAATGGCGAAAAAGTAATTCTTGTTGCCCTCTAATATGGTGTGTGGCAACCTTGGACGGCCAGTACATTTGCATATCTGCGTTGTATAAATAGTTTAAGATTATTAATGTGGCATTCTTCCGTGAGTGCAATATCCAGCCTGGACTCGCTGCAATGCATCTGTCAAGTGCATCGCAGATCAGCTCAGTCGGGTTTAAGTCCAGTGAACAAGCTGACCACTCCTTTCGTTCAAACCCTTAGATTGAAACAAGTTGTCCATCAGTGCAGCAATGTGGGGAGGACCGTTATCGTCCACCAGAAGGAACCCATCTGCTCTGGCACCAGCGTAGGACAAAGCACCATTCTGAACGACATGGAGGTCGGTACGACTGACGCCTTCCCATCACCAGGATTCTTACGAGTTCCACGTTCACTCCAGATGAAGGAACAACGATTTCCCACCAAAAGACAAAATTTTGATTCATCTGTAAACAGAACCCGTCTCCAATCCTGATATTCCTCCGCCCAGTTTTTGCGAACTAAATGGTGTCATGGTTTTAATGGGACACATACCGTAGGCCTCACTGCGTAGAGGTCACATTCCCGAAGGCGCTTTCAGACTGTTTCTGTTGATATTACGCGTGCTGTTACTGCCTGTTGATCTGCCTGCAGCTGAGATGCATTCAGCCTCCTGTCTCGACGGCATTATAACCGGAGATAACTGTCATCTCTTGCTGATGATACCCGTGGACTACCTTGGGGGTTCTTTTAACGGTTTATGTTGACTGAAATCGCGTATAGGTCTTGGAAATTACACTTTGGGTCACTCCAATAGATGTAGCCACCTCTCTCTGTGTCTTTTCCCATTCCAACCATCCTATGGCTCTTCAATGCAAAGTTTCGGGTAAGTGACGTTGTTGTTGCGTTAAACTATCTTTTTGTGTAATTCGATTGGTAAAGTCAACACCAACTCCTTCTGCAGCAACTTTCTGCTATTACCGGTATTCTCGGTTGCCGTATTGATGTTGTCTTCACTCCGTGGAACCGACAGAAAAACGTCGAACCATTTTAGTTAATTTTTCCGATGACAGTACTTCAGAACCTACATGTCTCGACTGATCCTCTAATTGTTTTGACCAGTGTCTTAGTACTGTGACACAATTTCGCTAATACATTTAGTGTATACTGTCTCAAAACGTAGTCGATAATAAAATTAGTCATGTCGAAGTAAAAATTTTAAAGTCATACCGTATTTTAATTCATAAACAGTGGAAAAGTAGTAAGCGACAAACTTCCTTTATTTCCTTCATTTCATCGTTGGGATTCTCAGCAAGGAGTTGAGTGAGTGAAATCACATGTAAAGCATTAGCAAGTCGCGAACTGGTCTGATTTTCAAATAATGGATGAGGAAAGTCTCGTTACTCTTGCGTCGCATGATGCTGTCACTGTTTATGATATCATACCTCCTGAACTGTGTGTCGTTGGTGGTTCTCAAAGTCACAGGAATTGTTTCCAGATAGTAAGATACGTATGTACCATGATTGGTTGAAATCTTTCCAGTAGTTTAACAATGTGTGAATGACGCGCAACAAACAGTCGCAGATAAACATTTCCTAGTTTCTAAGTTTCGGACACATTGAGACCATTCTCACTGCTTTAAAAAAATGAAATAAAAAGTTTTTTCTGTTTTAAAACTAGTTTTTAAAGCATTGCGAATGGTCACACGGGAAACTGAATATAAATTTGGAATAAGAAACAAATATTTGCAACTGTTCGCAGCTCGTCACTCACATATTACCATACAGTCGCTGTGAACTGCGATCGAATATGGAATCAAACTTTGTAAGTTGAACATTAAATGTGGAAATACCGACACACATGCAGACATAAATACATACATAACATTCACATACATACATTTTTTAGCCTGCTAGGCTCGTTTCTGGTTCCTTTTGGAGGTTTACACGGCGTCAGTTTTGTGGCGACACTCTTGCGATCTTGTTTTCCGCTTTCGCCACTAGTGGCGCTGTATTTGGATTGCCGATCGTGGTGGATCTTTGATGTTTATGACTAGTGGAGTATTGTTGGAGTTGGACGGGCATAGAGTTGAGACGGTGGTAGCGAGGAGGGTAGGGCGGTGTCGCTGGTATCAGCACGTGCTATCACCAATCGTAACGGCACCATTGGGTTCTTTGACGACTGGGGGCGGCAGACGGTGAAGGTGAATTGAACGGTGCGTTGGCCAGCGAGCAGGGATTGGAAGCAGACGGAAAAAGGGTTACGGTCAGTGCCCAATAACGCCTGTAGCAACCGGGCAAGTTAAGATCTCGCATGATCCTTGCAGGAGTCCGCGTATGTTGTCTCTTGTCGGGGTGCCGTTTGATTGCAGCCCAGCGGTGCATTGTCTGTCATCCTGGTTTCAAAAATGATCCAATGTTTGTGGAGCTTATGGGACTCAACTACAAGGTCATCAGTTCCCAAACTTACGAACTACTTATGAACTAGCTTACACTAAAGACGGCACACACATCCATGCCGAAGGGGGGATTCGAACCCCCGACCGCAGCGGCCGTGCAGACCTTGACTGGCACGCCGCAGACCACTCGGCCACCGCGGTCGGCTCCTGGTTTCATGTAGCTAGTGGATGAGATTCAGAAATTAATCTTCCACACTTCTTTCCTCACATTGACTTTCGTAATGTGTGGCGTGTTTCGCCTTTGATGGTTAAAGAGTTCCGTCTCTAACTTATCTTATTCGTATTACTACATTATAATGATCCTTTAGTAAGTTCAACAGCCGTATCTGGTTCTTTGTACCCCTTCGCGTGGCTTCGGCTACTCTCTGTGAGAAAGTAGTTCACGATAGTAAATTTTCTACATATTTGGGTGTTCTTACGTTAGCCCAGTCAAACTGTCAGAAAAGAAGACTATACCTTGCAAAATGTGGGGTAGAAGAATTTTTTTAACTCGTTCGTATGGTTGGAAAGATCAGAAAAAGTTTTTACAACAAAATTTCTTCTGGTATAACTTTCTGCAATCAAAAATCTTAGAAACTTTAGGACTTTTCATTTTTTAAAATATTTCCTTTCTTTACGCTCCCACCGCTTTTTCGTCAAAGTTATTTTTTAAAGGGCACAAAATTCTCTACAATTTTAACATGTTTTTTCTACTCACAATACCTCAAACGCTATAGGTGTCAAAAAATTTTCAAAAATTTGTGCTTCGGACCAATAGCCCAAAGTTATGTTTCTTACCTGCAACATCATTTTGAATCTCAATTTGCTATTGTATTTGATGTGCAACCATGTGAGGCAGAGAAATGCAGCACAAAGAGTGCTGAGAGGATTCGAAAATCTAGAAAATATTCTTCAGTAGACGTTGTGGTTGAAGCAGAGATGGTGAACCAAGTGCCTCAAGACAAGTTCTTGTACAACGAACGAAACAAGATTCGCTTGATCTTATTTCTTAAAAATGAATTTCGGGAGTGTAGCATTGAGGTTCACCAGGCACAAGAAGATGCTGATGTTATGATTGTAACATCTGATATTTCAATAACTAAATGTTTTCGAAGTGTTATCATTGTGGGGCAAAATGTTGACCTGTTTTTACCATTGAGTTTCTTAGGGCAAAGAATCGAAAACTTATTATTTTTTTAAAGCCGGGAAGAGGAAGTACAGAAGTCAAGTGGTTTCCCACTGCATCTTGTTTGACAGTGAGTATATTGTGTTCACTCACGCCTTTAGTGGATGTGATAGAACATCCGCTTTTTTCGGCATTGTATAGTGGAGGTGTCAGCATTTTCTACACCTAGACCATTTGCCTTATCAGCTATTCGCCAAGTCTGCCACAAACAGCAAACTCAATCTTGCAAGGTTTCCACGTACAAAAGATGCTGCGCAACATCATTCTTTACGGACTCACCAGCAAGTCCAAAGGTGGATGGCTAAATGGAAACCACCTGACAAATGGGGCTGGAATCACAGTGACAACGGTCCGATATCCGTAACAATGAGCCAAGCTCCAGCACCTGAAGCACTTCTTCAAATTGTTTCATGCTCATGTAAGGTGATCTGTGACCGAACGTGCTCCTGCAGAAAAGGTGGTTTGGAATGTTCTTCATTTTACAAGAAGTGTATTGGGATCAACTGTGAAAACGTTATATGATGACTGTAAAGAAAATGTTATGGAGAATGTTGAGGAAACTCATGACGAAAGCTACGTTCTTGAAGAGGCTCACTCACTGTTTAAAGAAGAGGTCACGCAGGGACCAAATCTATGTATATACCATGAATGTGCAACCCAAGGCATTTCTGGTGACATCGAGAAATCTAGCACATCGAAGTGATGCTCATATCTCTCTCATGTGCCCTAAAGTTGAAGTACAATACTACAAATATTACACACCCAGAAGTGCCAATATTTGTTAGTAACTCATTATGCAATTTAATTGTAACTAAGCTACTTATTTTTAATTTTAACTGCATGTTTTTAATATTCAAGGAAATTGGCTAACAAATTAGGTTGCTTGTTGCAGTTAATAATAGTTCCGTTTCCTGTCACACTTAGTGTGTGTGTATGTGTGTGTGTGTGTGTGTGTGTGTGTGTGTGTGTGTGTGTGTAAATGTGTACCTATATCTCTTGATTATGTATTTTTATATTTATAGTTTCACAAATACGAGGGCTGAGTTGGCCTATAGTAAAATGTACGAGTCACAATAAGTGGGTGCCCAGAAATAATCATGTTGCATAAAAACTGAATACCTGTAATGAGACGGTAAATTCCAACATGTAACATAGTATATACAGGTAATATAATTATATTAGACAAACGGAAACTGAAATAACAATGTTCAAAAATTAGGTATTTTGACACATTGCACAAATTTTGAAAAATTAAAATTTTTTGATGCACTGTAGCGCATTGGGTATTGGAAATAGAAAAAAATGCTAACAATCAAATTTGTAGAGAATTTTGTGCTCTTTAAAAAATAACTGGAACGTATTAGCGGTAGGAGCCCAAAAAACGACATATTTGGAAAAAACTGAAGAAAAGTCCGAAATTTTCAAGTTTTTGACTGCAGAAAGTTTTCCCAAGAGAAATTTTATTGGAAAAACTTGATTTTCCAATCTCTCCAACCATATCAACAAATTCAAAGAAATAAAATCTTCTACTCCCTCTTTTGCAAGATATAGCTACTATTTGATTGGAATACATGGTTTTCGTGCAAGGCCAAATTTTCTTTAGGGTCCTGGTTCGGCGTCGTAGAATTTTGTTTTCTGTTTCTGTTGGATATATAGCATCGGGCTGGACTTTGTTGTGCATTGTATTAAGTAATTGCTGTATCCCTCTTTCAATCTTCTGGCGCTGGGCTGTAATTTTGTGTAACCTAGCTGCCTGATCTGTGTGAGGCACACCGTATGGCGATTAACTCATTATCTCCACATCTTTATTTTATTTGGCTCTGATATGTAAGTGTTCAGATAAACTCCCGCGTGATACGGTGTGACACCTACTTGCTAAATTGGTTAGAGCATTGTTAATTATTTTATATGGCCTCTGATGCGAGACTTTCTGTATTATTGCTTACTATTCCGGCGAATTACTAAAATTGCCAAATGTTATTATCTGATACCATTTACTTTATTGACACGTTACACGTCAAATCAGAGTTCGGCGTTTACGGAGGCTGCTACTTTCCGCCCGCTCGACTGGAGGCCATTGTATCGTCGTTCTTAATTAAGCGATCCTATCTTTCTCCCAAGCGGCATATTGTCTTCTCTGCCCCGAAGATTGTTAAACTGATGGGTATTCCTTGTTACAATTCAGAGATCTATGCTGGTGTTTGAAACTTTAAAATCTTATTATATAAAGTGCTGTGGCCGTTAGTATGGTTTCTAAGATATGTATATTATCGAGGCTCTCCTTTTGACGTTAAAAACTATTCATTACGCTTAAGCTCTACAAGCCTCTTTGGCGGTTCTATTTTAAAGCTATATTATTCTCTATTCTTGCGTAACGCAGTTGCTAGATTCTCGTCAAAACAAATTATTATGAGGCCTGTAACCTAAATTTTGCAATTCTTATCGAGAGATAAATTATTATTAGAACTGTAAATTTAACTACTTGAAGTACTGTCGGAGAGTGCACTATATAGTAGTTAATAAAAAACGAAATACCAGGTGAATCTTTTCTTCCAGCCCTTCCATGTGCTTTATGTTGTAAGTTGCAGGTTTCAATTTTGTAATGTATGTAGATTCCAGTACTGGGAAGAAGAAAATTTTATGTTTTGTAATCAGGCAATGTTCGTAATTGTGAATGGTAAGAACTAGTACTGTAACGAAGAATCTTACGTTAGTCTGATACGCCGGCCGCGGTGGCCGAGGGGACTGAGGCGCTCCAGTCACGGTCTACACGGCCACTACGGTCGGGGGTTCGAATCCCCCCTCGGGCATGGATATTTGTGCCGTCCTAGTTCGTAAGTAGTTCATAACTAGTTTGTAAGTTTAGGGACTGATGACCCCGTATATAAGTCCCATAAGCTTAACAAACATTTGAACATTTTTTTTAGTCTGATACTGCAAAATAATATTGCAGCAACAAAACAAACGATATAATAACGCAATAAAAAACCACGCGATTTACAACAACAAAATGGAGCTCATAAGAGCGCTTTCGGCAGTAAAACCACTAAAGGGTTTAAGGAGAAAGAGTATGTAAAGCTTGGTAACAACAACCTGATTTCGATGAACGTGAGTTATTTACACTTCATAGAACTCATGCCGCGCGTGAGTATCCGAGCGGTCTGTAGCACCATGTTACGGGTCGCGCGGCCTCCTGCGTCTGAGGTTCCAATCCTCCCTCAGGAATAGATGTTTGTGTTGTCCTTAGGTTAGTTTATCTTAGCTTCAGTAGTTTGTAAGACTAGTGACTGATGACCAGCGTAGTTTGGTCGCATAGTATTACAAACATTTGAATTTGAAAATAAGTCGCACGGAAACTTCGCGATTGGTGACTTTAGAATAATTAGCTGCAAGGAAAATTTCATTCAATGCCAGATAAATTAATATGCCATGAATTTCCTAAATCGCGGAACGTTGGCCTCTCATTCAGTATTTAATATTGGGGAGCAGCGACGTAGAAAAATTCCTGACCCAGAACACCAGGCATTTAGGCCAGTATTAAACATTTTTATGGCACATTTGTGTTTGATACATCTTGAAGTGTAACACGCGCTAGAAGAGACCAACCTTCGAACTTAGTTTGTATAAATTACATAATATGTGATAATGACAAAAGGTGAACTAGCCTTCAATCAGTACTGACGTGCACACAGTGCTTGGCTTTGTAAATAATTCTGCGCCAAGCTTTCACTTAGTTATTTCCTTCTTACCTTACCATTTACTCTACAATCGTGTGCCATTCTTAGAAACAGTTATTAAAATATTATTGACAAGGAAGAGTTACTGCATAATCAGCCACTCCAAATAATGCGACATATTCGTTGAAAACAGACGTTCTTGAGATGCGTTTTACAAAAAAAGTTCAAATGTTTGCATAGTCTATGGGACTTAACTACGGGGTCATCAGTCCCTAAACTTACAAACTACTTATGAACTACTTACGAACTAGAGACGGCACAAATATCCATGCCCGAGGGGGGATTTGAACCCCCGACCGTAGTCGCCGTGCAGACCGTGACTGGAGCGCCTTAGTCCCCTCGGCCACCGCGGCCGGCTGCGTTTTACAAACAGCAGTTAAAGCTGTGATGTTTGTTTCCTGCCTAAGGACATATTCGTACAAAGTACCGAATAATTTTACTAAACGAAATAAATGATAAATAACATACTCATGAATTACAACCGCGTCATCAAGTAATGGAAATGTATGCGAACACTTGCGGTTACCCACTATGAATAGAGCAGATGGACGAAGTCGAATAAAAGAGAATATCTGTTTGTAGGTAAATCCCGATTCACGTTTTAAAACATTTTATCACATAGTGGTACCCATAGGGCGTCACTAGTGTAGGCCATTTAAAGGTTTTAACACCTAATGATCACACTATTACAGCTTAAGGGTAATTAGAATGCCGCGGTGGAGTAGCCGAGAGGTCTAAAGTGCCTCGCTGCGGAACGCGCGGTTGCTGCCCGTGGAGGTTCGAGTCCTCCATGGGGCATGGGTGTGTGTGTTTGTCCTTAGGTTAGTTTACCTAGGTTTAAGAAGTTTGTAAGCTACGGACTGATGACCACGCAGTTTGGTCCGACAGATTTACAAAGATTTGAACATTTGGTAACTGGAATCAAACATAAATATTCAGAGTGTTCACTAATGCCATAACGTGAAAGAAACTATTTCATCTATTTAAATTCAGAAGTGAACCATTAACAAATGTCAGAAAAACGTTCAAGGACAATATTCATGTCTTATGGTGGACTACATACTTGATAATTGATGACCTCCAAGAAAATACGAAATGCTCAACAATTTATTAAAAAATAAATTGGTTAAATAGTTCGAATCTAATTACCTGAAGTGATTCCAAACGGATGTCAGAATTATTTCCTGTAGTTCGTCTTATTAATATGTAGTGAATAAATTACCAATTTTGACGACTAACTAACCTTCCGTCGATTTCATTGTGCATCTTGCAAATTGACTTTCATAGACTAGAAACCTGATTTCTGAAATAAAATCAGTCTAAAATTTTTATGGAAACGTTGCTTATCACTTTAAAATATGATAATGTGGGTTACACTTTAGCGTAAATGATAAAGAATGCGAATGAAAAAAAAGTTTATGGTTATTGATTTCTTTGCTCTTGTTTTGTTACTGTTTTATCTTTCTATGAATTTCCCCCCTCCCCCATCCCCCGATACACACACACGACATTCAAACATTAACCCAGATTTCATTCTCCAACTCTAAAGTATCATGTATACATGTTATAAAACCATTACTTCTGCAACGTCAGTCTGTCTGTCAGTTCTCGACAAACTCAACGCTACTGAATGTTTTTTAATACTTTTTACGAATGGCGTTGAGATTTTTGTGGAAAGTTAGGTGTACAATTCATTTAGGTACGTGGTATTGGGTGATTGTGGGAGCAAACTTCCACGAAACAGAATAATAAATACTCTTGCGGAAATCTAGAATAAAGTCACTATACATCTCGTTCCTAAACAATTTTTATTAACCAATAACGAATGGCACTGCAACTTATGTTGCAATAGGACATAATTTCAATACATTTCAATGTGACCACCTTGCATGTCTGGGCACGTCTACCAGCACTCCACTGTAGACCGAAAAACCTGCCCAAGCATATCTGGTGTAATCTCAGCAGTTGCGACACGAATCCGCTTTGGTAAGTGTTCAGTGCTGCGGAGCTTTACCTTCTATACCTTCGACTTGATAAACCCCCACACAAACCAGTCTAAGGATGTCAAGTCAGGAGTGCGGGTTGCCCACATCCGTGTAGAAGAACGACCAATCCATCTGCCGGGAAATGCTTGATTCAGACATCACGTGATTCAGGTATCAACGCAGTTGACCTCGTTATCCCTAACCACACATTCACCTTTGCTGTGTCCCGTTGCACTCCTGCAGCACACTTGGTTGTTCGTCTGCCCCGATCCTGCAGTTGTCTGCATTTTCCACAGTTTGTAGCAGGTCATGGCACATAGCTTCCCTGGCTGCATAGTTCTCCGCTTCAAGCTTATGTACGACCTTGATATGGTATGCACGTTTGAGCAGCTTGTAACGAAGAACACTCCATACAGTGGGTTGAGTAATACTAAACTCCCTCGTAAGGAATATGCGGAAGGGCTACGTCTGATCGCATTCTGCTCATTTTGCACGGTGTCTGGCGTTATGGCCGGCCTCCCTGGACGTTCTCCATCTGCAACACTACCAGTATGCTAGAATTTATTAACTAGGGTCTTGATAGCATGCCTGGCGGGGCCTGTTTTCCGGAATCGACGGGCAAAGTCTGTCTACAGTCCACGAAGGCGAGCAGAAACAACAGAGCCGGTCGCAGTGGCCGAGTGGTATGCGGTGCGCCAGTCACAGTCTGCACTGCCGCTACGGTCGGGGGTTCGAATCCCCCCTCGGGCATTAATACTTGTGCCGTCTTTATTATAAGGTAGTTCATAAGTAGTTTGTATGTTTAGGGACTGATGACCCAACAGTTAGTTTGTATGTTTAGGGACTGATGACCCAACAGTTAAGTCCCTTAAGCTTAACAAACATTTGAACATTTTATAAACAACAGTGATTCGTTCTTCCTTGGTAAGCATTCTGTCGTAGTACCTGCAAGAAACAAATATTTCGTTACGGCATCACTGAAATCTATAGTGACTTTAGAATCACTCAGCATTTTGTGCATTACGAACATTACGGTAATTATATATTTTTGACGACATTACAGCGGCCATTTCAATGAAATAATATGGTAATAGGAAAGAGACAGCGTGGCGAATGGAGATTTGGGTGTGACTGGAGACGTGCAGGGAAGAGTCCTCTGCAGTCGGGCTGGCCCGCTGTGTCCTCGGTGGCGGAGTGGGCAACGCGTCTGCCTAATAACCAGGAGATCACGCGTTCGAATCCCGGCCGGACACTAATTTTCATTCGCCGCAATTTGGAATTCCATCTAAACTTAGTACAGTGATGCCATAAGTGATGGAAAATTGCGATTTATTTCATTACGGTAATTCTTTGAATGAACACCAGGTAACTCGTAATTTTACAAACATGCTCGATTCATATCTGATACGATATACAACAAAACAAAGTTGGCTTACATATGGTGTGCTACCAGTCCGAAACAGGGACGGGTTGCTAGTTCTGGTACAAACATTAAAACAGTAGGTACCAAAACTATTACATTTTCTGTTTTAACATTTTATCCGATTACATAAGCAAGAAAAAAGTTTGATCTCTATTAACGCAACAGAAAGGAATTGATCTACTTCTGGAAACAATTACACTTACATACACCTATTCTCCTACTTATTCATTGTACATCACTGTAACACTTGAGCACAAATAGTGTTTATATTTTACTATATGTTCTTTACACTGTGGAATCCTGTTAACAAAGTCTAACCGTCTTAAGAGAACTGCTCATTATTGACCTATATTCAATACAATAGTGCTCCAAGTGGACAGAAAGGTTCACCACTGAATATATAGATTTTAACATAGTTTTTACTAACAGAGGCTTATGTAATACCATAAAAATACGTAGTAAATAAAAAAAATTGAAACACAGTTTTAAGTTTTTTCTAAGGATACTGTGAATACGAAACGACGTGTTATAGGATATATTGTTTATTAATCTAGCGACATTAACTGAAGAATGTCGTTTTCTTTCCACAAATAAATAAATAGTAAGAGAAGACTGTCCACTCGCAGAAAGGCTATGTGCGTTACAGAATAAGTTGTTTCCCTTACCACACTTCAAGTCAAATACGTAAATTTGGATGGTACGAAATGTGTATGAAATGTTATATATGGAATATTTAACGAACAATATGAGGAACCACAACTGTAACTGATGGAAAAACACACATACGAGAAGAAAAATAAATAAATAATTAAAGAAATAACTATTTTTCAAAAACTGCCGAGAACGTATGTTTTCCAAGATCAATTTAATTTTTTTTATTTTTTTGAATAGTTTCGGCAGATCTAAGCTTCCATTGTCTTATTTTGTTTACTGTTAACTGAACATGCTTCTAATATCACCCACAGAATCTGGATTAAAATAGCCGCGCCGGAGCGGCCGAGCGCATTGAGGCGCTACTCCACGATGCGCGAGGCCGTTCCCCGTCGGGGGTTCGAATGCCCCTCGGGCATGGATGTTTGTACCGTATTTAGTATATTTAGTATAAGCTATTTCACAAGTAGTCTATAAGTTTAGGGACTGATGACCCCGTAGTTAAGTCCCATAGACTCTACAAACATTTGAACATTCCTCCATAATTGACAAAGTCACATAAGCTCTACAAACATTTTAATTAAAATAGGATGCTGGGAACTTCGGCGAGTCAAGACTAAAAACCACATCAAAATTTAAGTTTGTAATATCCATGATGGACCTGCTTGAATTCCTTGACTGTACCAAATACAGGGTTCAGAATGATATCAGCTACCAGTCATATTAAAGATCGTAGTATTTATTTATGACACATCCGGTTTGGATCTTGTGCTGATCTTCAAGTGGTTAAAATATTCAGAATATTACATGTGTAGCATGTTGCTAAGGTTATTTGGTATTAATAATAGCATTTTCAGGCGTAATGGCGTAATTACATGAACAAAAAAATGTTTACTTACATTTCATACTGTATCGCAATTGTCCATGTGACGCACTTTTTATACACAGAATATTCCGTTCGCCAAACCGGTTATGTAATAAATAAATAATACGATCTGTAATGTGATTGGTAGCGGATTTCATTCTCAACCCTACATCAAAATTTAGTTATACTGATTGATTGTACTTTTGGTTCTTGGTGAAACATTTCAAATTAAATAACTGAACATTTGTTGTTGCCTTGTTTCACAAGACTTCATTGACATCAGCATACCAATAGAAAACAGAAGCCATAAATTTTAAATCTTCAGGAAAGACATCTACACTGACAGTGTCATCCCGGCTTCCCCTCAGCACCCAACAGTGTAGAAACATGCAGCATTCCACTATATGGTAAACCGACTGCTGTCCAATCCCATGACCCAAGTAGACCATGACCAAGAACTAGACACAATAAAAACCATAGCAACAAATAATTACTTTCTTTCCTCCATAATTGCCGAGGGGACTGAGGCGCTTCAGTCACTGTCTGCACGGCCACTACGGTCGGGGGTTAGAATCCCCCCTCGGGCATGGATATTTGTGCCGTCCTAGTTCGTAAGTAGTTCATAACTAGTTTGTAAGTTTAGGGACTGATGACCCCGTAGTTAAGTCCCGTACACTCTACAAACATTTGAACATTCCTCCATAATTGACAAAATTCTTGAATGAAATTTTCACTCTGCAGCGGAGTGTGCACTGATATAAACTTCCTGGCAGATTAAAATTGTGTGCCGGAACCGGGACTCGAACCTGGGACCTTTGCCTTTCGCGGGCAAGCGCACTAGCAACTGTGCTATCCCGACACGACTCACGATGCAGCCCCACAACTTCACTTCCGCCAGTACCTCGCCTCCTACTTTCCAAACTTCACAGAAGCTCTCCTGCGAACCATGCAAGACTAACACTCTTGGAAGAAAGGATATGGTGGAGACATGGCTTAGCCACAGCTCGCAGGAGAGCTTCTGTGAAGTTTGGAAAGTAGGAGGCGAGGTACTGGCGGAAGTGAAGTTGTGGGGCGGCATCGTGAGTCGTGTCGGGATAGCACAGTTGCTAGGGCACTTGCCCGCGAAAGGCAAAGGTCCCAGGTTCGAGTCCCGGTTCCGGCACACAATTTTAATCTGCAAGGAAGTTTCGACAAAATTCTTGACTAGAAAAAGAAGAAAGTATCAAGATCCCTACTCTACCCAGTAAGCTCCACTGAAAAATCAAAAATTAAATGGTCTACGTTACCTTTCATAGGTAAAATTTCCAATAGGCTATGTAACATTTTGAAAGCAAAGAACTTTTCAGTATATTTCTATGTCCCACATAACTTAGATAAAAGTCTCTTCAATTCAAAGGACAGACAGACAGCAATTATGAACAGTGGTGTGTATAAAATCAGTTGTAAAGAGTGCCAGTCCTTTCTAGGTCGGTCACTTTGTACCAGTCTTAGGGAACGCAACAGGAGCTGGAGATTAAGAAAACCACTTTTTGCTTTTGTCCAACAGTGCGTAGAACAAGAGCAGAAATTCGCCATAGATGTAAAAGTATTACAAGATAAAGGTGCAAAACTGACCCAACTAGAAATTTAGGACATTAAAAAACAGATGCGAACAGCCCCAAATTTGATACTGAATGAACAGACAGTATTCAATTATTCACCTCTTTTAGACTATGAGTAACTTCTACATTGTAGATAATAACAATATCACTATTATGAGGCGGCCATAGGCAAGAGGCCAGGTTTTGTACGATAAACTGTTCAATTTTTCGAGGTACAATAATGATCAGTAATTTCACTAATAGATAACATCATTAAACACAATAGTAGTACAACAGATAAATAAGGTTATTCTAATAAAGTGATGCAAGTGTAATAGTTCATAAGTTGCAAGTTAAAGGTATTTCCCTCCAATGTTAAAATCGATAAACAGATACCTGTAGTATCGTAAAGGTTTGCCTTCAGTGGTGTAACAACGTTGGAATCAGTAAAGTACTTGAAAATGGGCTCATTACCCAAAACCTAGGTCGTACAAATAAAGTTTTGTGAAACAAGAGTTTAGTTATTTAATCAAAATTTAGTGTTAACACGCTGATGTTCCCAGCATCCTCCCACTTTTAATTCAGGACCGATGGTCGAAAACCGTGAAAACTTAAAGATTATTTAAGGGATTCTGGGCAACGGCGCCTCATTTGCGTTAGCTCCTGTGAGCGATCAGGCGGGCGCCTTCGGTCCCCGGGGCGCGCTGCCAGCCCGCCTTGTCCTGAATAATGGACGCCTCCATTAGGTGTGGCGCTGCCTTCCTCAGTATTCGGCGCGCTGCCGGTTCAGCCACGCACCGACCAGCGCCAGCGAGGCCTTCCATCAGCAGCTGCTCGCTCGACCAGAGGCCTCCAGGCGCCGTGCTGTGGAGGGCGGACAAGCGAGCCAAGCCGTCCGCTCTTGCAACCTGCTCAGAACCAGCGGCCCCCTCCTCCTGCAGTGTTTATCACCTCGAGGGACACTACCTCGAAAGCCTAGAACGGGCATAATCATGCTTACAATGACACTTGTAATGTGTATACCTTGGAAAGTCTCGTTTGTTTGGATTAATGAAATGTTCGATACCACATTTGATCGTGGTATTCTGCCCGTGTTTGTATTATATAAGCATTTAAAGGCATTTCTGGCTGGTCACATAATCACTTTCATTACTTGGGTCTTTTAATGAACTAAATTAATAAATTAATTATTGAAAGTTTAATGTTGCACAATAATGTTTGTTAAAGAAATCGTTGAATAACAATATCCGAGGTTGTCTGTAATGTATTGACCATAATGTGATGCTTTGATAAACATAACAGTAAATAATAACAATAATTTAACCATTTTAAATAATGTAAACATATATTAACACTACACTGATTGTTATTTACTTACGATCTTTTGAATTGTTTGTTTTGATACAAAAAAATCTATTATTACATATGTCATAATTTTACCTATCTTTTCTTGATGAACAATTTATTTAAGTTTCATGACAAATTGTTTTGCATTAAATGTTGTAAATTCCGTGTTCTAGAATGTTCTAGAACACAAGGTTATGTATCAATACGTGCGAATTGGCGCGAACTCAGTTAGTTGCAAGTCAGTCCTAAGTCAGTTGGGAGTAGTATCACTTTGTCCGTCAGAATGGAAGTCAGTCTTGATCAGTTTTAAATGTATTAATTTTATGTGTGCTTCTTCAAGAATAATATAAATAAAGATACTTAAAGTGAAAAGTGTCACATTTCTAATTTCTAATATGCAAATGAACCCGACGTCCTAATATAATTTTGTGGTGTGTTGGTAGGCGAGCTACGACATCTATAAGACCACTGAACAACCGAAGGTGATGTATTAATAATGTGGCTTTAGCGTTGTGCATAAAAAGTGCCACACACTCTACCATAAAAATAACAGTGGTTATGCAAAAGTTGCATTGTAACACAAGCGACAGTTTTGTAGGCTGATACCAAGTAACAAGACACCAATAACAAAGTCAAACCCAGTGATATAAACAGTGCCAACAACCCTCTGCTTACAGTGTTCTGCTTTCCAGTTCACTTACGACACATTGTTGAAGCTGTGCTTATTGACAACGCGAAATGACTGAATTCACTTATCAATAGCTGAAACGGTACTGAGGTTCAAACACCCATTAGTTGTGGTGTAGGCTACACGAGCGGCAGTGCAGGCGTTTCTGCGGGTATCCATTCCATCATAGAAATTATGAATACTGTCTTGCTATGCATTATTCCACCTTGTTTGACCAGTTCACGTAGTTTTGGATGATTTGTATTCTGACAAGTCGCATGTGTCTTTCCGTTCCATAAAATCAAATACCCGTTCGATTTCGAACAAGTCTAGAGTTCGTGATGGCATAGAAGTTGTCGCTTGTCTTTCAGAGCATGTTGAGTTTCACATGCAGTGTGTGTGTGGGCGACCGTCATCCTTCTCGAACTACATATCAGTTTCCTGATGGAAGATTGACAAAAGAACGGGTCTTACAACATTCTGTATATAATTAAAGATATTTCGGTCTCGCAGGCGGTCGTCGATGTATACAAAGTACGATATTTCAACTGGACATCTGCCAGTCATAGGTGAGTCATCAAAGACTGATGAGGTGGTGAGTGTTTTCGCAATATAGAGCACGCATGCATCAAATTCAGATGTAACACACTGCCCAGTGAAAAACGCCCTCCTTGGTAGAACGGCGAAACTCAGTTCTGTTCACTGCCACTCGCTGAGGACACCAGCGCTCTCTGTCGTCCCAAATTTGAGCAAATTTTAGAAATGACAGGTTTCCGTGCGTTGCCCAGCTGGTAGCCGCTGTCACGATTAATACTATTCTCTGCAATAAGAATTTACACTGATTACTTGATAACGGAGTGCCAAGAAGTCGTTGCTGAAGCCAGAAAAGTTATTTTATCATATTCCATTGAGTGACCGGTGGATATACAACGTTCAGGTACAGCAGATTTGCTTGGCTGCAAGAGTCGGGTGCAACGTTTGTGTTCCGTGCAACGTTATTCTATGGTGCGTGTTGTCTGTCCTACATAAGCCCTAGCACACTGACAAGGTATTTTGTAAATACAGACTTCGCTGGGCAGTGTGGAACGTCTTAATTTGACGCATGCGCGCAACACTCTTAGTATGCTACATATTGCAGAACCACTGACTCCTCATCAGTCTGCGATGGCTTACCTGAGGATGCCTGGCTGGTACCCAGTAGATATATCGTGCTTTTTATACTTCGAGGATCGGCTGCGAGACCGAAATCTTTTCGAATATTCCTGTCGCCGGAAAAATTTTAAAATTCTGTATGTACCGAGCGCTTATCAGCGTTGCCCCCACAGAGGCGAACGACAATTGTAGCTTAGCGCACCCCAGAGCATAAGGTCTAAGGTAGGGCCATTGCGTCTTCGACGGATGCACTTTTCGAGACAGCGTTTGTCAGGTCTGTTCGTACGCGCGAACGACCATAACTAGCGCGCAGACAGAATCAGCAGTCATCGGTAAACATCTCAGTCAGTCATTTCCTTTTTTAAGTGAAGCTCTGACGTTACCAGTCGATCTGTGCGCATTGAATGTGAGTGATAGGATGCGTGCCTGTAATAACTGCTTGTACTTCGCGTCGACACTTATCGACGCAAAAACCATATTAATAGCGTGTGTTAACTCATAGCAAAGTCATTGCTGCTCTTAAGATGACCTTGAGAGACGTCAGCGCTGTGTAGACGTTCACATGATCATTGCGTCGAGTACCGTTTACAGCTAACGCAACACGTCCAATTTCTGTGCCACTTCTGCGACAGGACTATCCCACCACTCGGGAGGCTCCAGTTTCCTACCTTACGAACGCGTTTAGTTGGTTGCAGAAAAGACTAGTGTGTCTCCGTCGCATACCATCTGTTCGCTACTCAATGACTCACTCTAGATGGTTTTATTCATATTGAGAAAACATGAAGAAAGCGGAATCTTAAAAGAAAAACTAAATAATACCATGTGCAGTATCCTTGGTTACCACTGTAGTGAATGTAATTTTGCTTCAGGTGGCCTGGCCTGTCGGGAGGATTGGATACTAGGGCATCTACGGCTGCCACGAATAAAAGGAATATATTTCGACATATTTACTCCTCAAATTACACTGCAGTGAGTGTCAGAGGGTATTCACAGTTCACTGTATAGTTTAACACGTTCGTAACGCCTCACGCCAGTGGGACGTGAGGGCCGCCTTGCCTCCCGGATGGCGCACGCCGATGTGGCGTCACCGAACTCACGCGTGACCAAGGCTCATAGGCTCGGTCCGGCTTGTAGGTTAAAATTAACACTCTCGCCAGGCTCTTAGTAGAAAGTCTGATGTTATTAAGGCTGGTTCGTCAGTGAGTCAACTGATTTTATCCAGTTCTTCGAATATTCATCTTCATTAATTCATCATCATACTTTTTTTCCCCTAAATGTATTCATAAGACCAATTTCCCAGAGACATATCGGAGATATTTTTCAGAGATACCTTGGTCCTGGGCTTTTTGACGAAATTGGAGAGGGGATCGAAACATCTCTGGCTACATTGTGGACTTGAATGTCCTATAGTATATTTCTGTTTGTTTGTCCTTGTACATTTAGATACATTATGTATATATAGTCAATATGTTTTCAATCTTTTGTATAGTCATTGAAGTTTTAAAATGTATCTTTGCTTTGAATACAGATGTATATACATAAGTGGAAGTGATTTTCTTTCCATAACTTTTATCTTCGTGTATTTACAAATTGCTTTTATACCTAACTATTTTCCTTTATAATATATAGATACTTTACATCGATTATTACTTGTCCCCTATTTTTGAACCTCACGAGTCTAAATTTGAACGGGAAGTATCCCACGTAAAGGAGAAATAAAAATTAGTAACGTTTCAAAATACATCAGAATATAAAATATACCGTTAGAAATATGAATTCCAACTGGAAAACCATAATTTGCGACATCGAGGTTCGTTGCTGGCTCTCTGTTATGCGGGTTTGCCTACCATAACGCCACTATCCATCCTAACGGCCTGCGGACACCACTATGGCGCTACGTCAAAATTATACTGATATCGCGGTGTGTAATTTTTTTCTTTGTATATATCGTATTGTTGGCGTCGTAAGATTCAATTTACGTCACAAAAGAAGTCAGGCGCAACTGAAAATAAATCACCAGTCAATCGTCCTGAACGTGTTAAGACCTAATATCTAATTTAAACCATTCCTCCCTTTGTATCAAAAGTGATTCTTTGCTGCAGAATAACACAAACTCTGGGTCTTAGTGACATATAATATACGTAATAACAACTCTTCCACATAATCTCTATACGTCGGCTCGACTCCACGATAGTAGACAGTGGTTTCATGACGTCACGAAACTGCCGTTGCGTGGGCACACAAACATTACGACTAGATGAGCTGACTTAAGTGTTAACCGGCTTTTTTTCTCTGCGGAACCTCAAGATGTCTTCAGCAGTGGAAGACGAAACGCCAGACAGCGGATGATGCCCTGGACTACGATCTCATCTCCATGAATCAAATATCGCCAATATCTAAACAACCGACCGAGAAAGCCCACTTATGATGGGTACATTAACTGTCAAGTAAATATAAAAAATGTGTAATGAGAAAAAGTCAATTTATTGCATATATCAGTTTTCATGAAGTCGAATGACAAATATTGTATACCCGGCAGAGCATTTTCTCCAGAACTGGTGAGCATTGCAATAACAACAGAGTCGTACTTAACACTAAAACGCACAATCTGTTGCAGTATAACACAATTTAGCAAGAGATGTCGGGAAGCATTTGTTACGCCTACCTTTATTACCGTCCAAACAACAAGCCGCAGTAGACCGAAGTAATAAATCAGTGTCCAGAGAAAAGTTTTGTCTCAATATACATAAAAGAAATTAACTTGAAGTAGTATTGATTTTAAATGTGTGCCACGGTCGGGTTTCGAACCCTGAACCTCCTCTTTACTGACGTATTTGTATAGGGGGAAACATGTAGCTTAATCGAACTTTCTGTTCTGGAAGGAGACGTGCCTTAAAACAGTCAGTGCAATCTCTGAATCCATTAGGTCACTATGGCTTGCCTAGTACACAAGGGGTCTCAGATTCGAGTTCTGGCTGTGGCACAAATTTTAATCCAATGCCTCCCCTTGAATTTAATATCAAAGATAAAAATAACAGTCTAGTTCGCAAAATTAAAAAAAAATATTATTACAGGTAACCGGTTTCGATCTAATATTATATAATCTGCAGACCCCTCGCTGTAGATGTTCAGGCGGTGAGCGTGTGGTCACAGCTAGAGGTCTGAAGATGATCTAATCTTAGATCGAAACCAACCTGTAATAATAAATTCTAAAATTTTACGAATTAGACTGTTATTTTTATCTTTAAATAATTATAAGTTCGCTGCCTTTTTTAAAAAAAATAAAGAAACCATGTTTTCCTAACTGATTAATTTAATGTCATCCATGCCATTTTGTGAGCCACCAAAAAATCGCAGCCTGGCTACAAAGAAAGTATTCTGGAAGAATAGAGGTAAGGGAAACGAAGGTAAAGAAAACGGACATAGCGACGGATACCGGAGGCGGACGCATTGAAAGCAGAGGGGGGGTGGCACGCGCCTGCATAGCGCGCCTGACACGCCTGCAAAGTGCTGGGTAGGCCGCCAGCTGCGCGCGTTCCAGCTGCGCCGCCTGAAAACGCTGCAACCCTGCGAATCATCGCTGAGACACGCGTGTTGGGGCCCGACTGCTCGCCGCACTCACTCACACTTGTTCGTAGCGAGATGCCTGCGGATGATCGTGCCGCGTTTTGCAAATTGTAGTCTTGCTCAAATTAACGATTCCTTTACCAGCGTAAAAAAAACGAATTTCTGTTTTTTTTTTCCTTTTTTTTCTAATTAAAGTGTTGTCATTAATAGAATTTACTTATGAAAAACAAAAATTGAACTGTTCTGAGAAATTATGATTATTGTGAAATTGATATTCCTTCAGTTATGCTACGGGCCTTGTTATGTAGACACAAAGCCACAGAATCCCCCAATGTATTCCAAACTATTATAATTACACTTCGTTGTCGCATCTACGCAACTCTTTACGGAGCAGACACAAAATAGAATATTCCACGCTTATATTGTTTATGAAATAGGTGGCTTTAAGTAGTGATGATTATTTATGGAATCTACATACATACTCCCCAATCTAACGTAATGTGCGTGGTGGAGGGTACACTGTACCAATACTACGCATTTTCTTTCCTATTCCATTCCCAAATATAACGAGGAAAAAAGAATGCCAATATGCCTCCGCGCGAGCCCTAATTTCTCTTATCTTGTCTTTGTGATCACTACGCGAAATGTAAGTAGGTGGCAGCAAGATCGTACTACAAGAAAATTTATGGAATACACTGTTATCAAACGCGCGGCAAAAAAGCTTTCTGAAAGATGAACACGAAATAAA
Organism: Locusta migratoria; assembly: GCA_026315105.1. Classification (NCBI taxonomy): domain Eukaryota; kingdom Metazoa; phylum Arthropoda; class Insecta; order Orthoptera; family Acrididae; genus Locusta; species Locusta migratoria. The sequence continues at coordinate 398,910,193 of CM048747.1, read as the reverse complement.
GAAGTGACAATATGACGCTTAATTCACGTAGCTTGCAGCAGACGAAAACTACACACACGGTATTTATCAAAATACGTGAGAATAAACTCTTAAAACTGTAGCACAAAAGAAATCTAACAAGTACGTGAGAGGAAACCTCTTCAAAACAGAAGCACTAACGAAAATTAAGAAATGACCTGGCAACGAAATTTCACGCAATTGAAGTATGAGACTTAGAGATCTGGGCGATGAAGCAGGGACAACAGCTGGCACTGGAATATGTGAGTTCATCAAAATTAACTGTAAGTCCATTATGTAATCAAGAATTTTCTTCAAGACCTTGTAATAAAGTCAAGTTAACACTTATTCCATTTAAATATTATTGTCAAGTAATTTTCCTGAGCGTATTTGAATTTAGCAGTCTTGGAAAATAAGTCAATTGTTTCTATACATAAAATTTCTTCACTGTATGGCGACTGCGTAGAAATCGCTGAGGCGGTCAGTCATCTGCTGAAATTACTGAAAGAAAATTTCTTCCCACATAATAATATCGATTTTAAATTTACATTTAATAACAGAATGTACAACGCTTATATTAAAGTGTAAGTCACAATTACACACTTGAGCAGAAGTAGATTTGCGTGAAATCGCATTCATAAATTCATCACCTCTTTACAATAATCACTATCGACACATACAGAAGGAAATCCAAAATGTTGAAACGTTGTTTATAACATCACAGTCTATTTTATAAAAATTCTTATTAAATGTTTTTACTAAAACATTCTATGGAAATCCGTTTTTTTGAAACTGTAAGGTCCTCTCAAGGTGGGAGGTTAATGATCAAGAGGAAAAGACACTTGCAAAGACTAAGCGAACAACCAAACCCGAAGAGGCGTGGTACCTGCAGCAACAACAGCAAAACAATAAACACTTGCCAACACATGGCGGGTTCCACTGGAGTGCCAACTGTCTGTAACGTCGTTAGTGAGCCATTGATACAACAAGCTACATGAAACGACATGCATACTTCAGAACTGACGTCCCTCGTTAAAACATCTTAACAAACAGCCACTTTCAGCTAAAATGATAACAAAGTAGCAGGTACCCAACGAATGGACATTCACTTTTCAAATCAGAGAAACACAATGAAGTACTCCAAAATTTGAATTTAAAAACAGTAAAAAAAAATAAAAAGTTAAATGCTGCCATAATGCGTGTTGCTATCATTTGTAACTTACAAACAGATATCCTCGGAGTAGTATAGGAATTTAATTTACTTTTTAAAAAAAGGAAGTTTTTCAGACCAAACTGTATATCAATTACGTTTCTTACGGAATACGGTAATGCATCAGCTACATACTGAGGTACCATACTCAGCCGCTTATTCGAAAAAAAAAAACTAACGAAAATGGAAACTATCACAGGCCATTCCAGTATTCAAGAAAGGCAATAAGAGTAATCCGAAAAATTACAAGCAGATGGTAATAGGTGTTTGGAACAACCCCTTGACCCTTCTTCAACACCAGATCACTACGTCATCTAACCAATTACTCATTTAGAATGTCACGTAATACGTTACGCACATGAAGTGATTAATAATATCAACAAGGGATCTCAAATGAATTCATATTTTTAGACTTCTGGAAAGTTTTTGATACTGTACTAGTGGCTTGCAATCAAATGCGTGCTTTTGGAATATTGTGTCATTTGTGCGATTGGATTCGTGATTTGCTGTCGGAAAGGACAAAGTATGTAAAATCACTGAGTAAAACGGAATTAATATCTGACGCTACCCAGGGAAGTATTGTAGGGCACCTAGAAGTATTGAAGGACTTCTACTAATCTTTGTCTTTATAAATGTTATAGGAGAAAACCTGACCAGCTCTCAGAGAGTGTTCGCAGATGTCGCTATCGATAGAAAAGTCACCAGAAAATCATAAGCATATGAAACGATTTCGATAAGATACCAGTATGATTGAAAAACATGCCAGTTGACCGTAAGGGGTGAAAAGTCTGAAAGTCACGTAAATGAGCATTAAAAGAAATCTTTTAACTCCACTTACACACCTATTCAGTCATATATAAGGATCGTAAGTTAAATTAAATACCTAGGAATTAGGAACAAGTGAAACTGGAAATAATACATAGAAAATATTGAGGGTAGGCAATCCAAAGGTTGCGATTCATTGGCATAACACTTAAAGGATGCAAGAACTTTCCTAACAAGAGTGCATACAATAACCTGCTCTTCGTCTTTTGGGATATTTCTACTCAGTGTGGGATTCTCAAAAGGTGGAACTTACGGGAACGTAGAGTTCAAAGTGGGCCAGCTTCTTTTCTATTATCGGGATAGAATTTGTGATACATGTCATTAAAATAAAGTCGTTCTCCATTGGAAAGAATTCTATTTACGAAATTTATTTCACCATCTTTCCCTTCAGTGTAAACGTGGCGGTATTTTATTAGCACCCATCTGCAGAGGGAGACATTATCGTTAGAATAAAATAAGGGAAATGGGATTGAAAACGGAAAGATTTATGTATTTTATTTCCCACGCTCTGTTGGAGAATAAAACCGTAGAGAAATAGTCTAAAATCGGTTAGATGAATCCTCTGACAATTGTACAGTATCTACTAGATCAGGGTGTGCCACAAAACACCAAATGGCACGTGGGCCAGCTAGGCGGGCCTCGGACTGTCTCGGCTTTGCTCGGAATTACTCGGAAGTGCAGTATTTTATGTTGCAGTGCGATGCGCCTATATTTCTTCCGGATTATGATGTGATATTTTTGAAACTGCCAGCGCCTACTTCCGTGAGCTTTATGCTGCTACAGAAAATGCGTTTTGTAAAATTCATTCTAGTTTTTCAATAAACACAGGAATAGTTTTGAAATCTTTATCAGGGTACTGCCAACGTCGCACCTCTTTTTAAGACGCTTTCTAGACAATTTGCTGCACCAATTGTGTGTGCCCCAGTTCATTTGCAGATAGAACTGACAGATTTGATACCCATGAAGTGACGCTTAAAACATCGAACCTACAAGAAATTTAGATAAAAAATCTAATTACCGATTGGGAGACATATTACTTTAAAACTGACCAGGCGTCCTACGGAGGAGTTCCTCGAGAATAGTTTGCGCGTATTTACAATGAAAGTGCGGTAATTATGTCCATGTTTGGCTCAAATTAAGTTTGTAAAAGGCTTTTCCGATAATGATATTAAATAAGTCACGATTATGTGGCAGACTGAGTAATGAAAACCTGCTTTCGCCTGTCAATGTTCCAGCAGTTTCTAACAAATATAAATTGTACTACGTCTTCGGAGAATGACAAGTAATTAATTATATGTTTCTTTTGTCAACAACTATGGTCACGACAGTATCTGGAGCAAAGAGTGGTGATAAAGAGTTAAGGCTTAATTTGCGTACGTATTTGTGGTAATTTATTCCATCTCTAATATCATTTTAAAATTCTGTTTTACGCCTCTCTATCAGTTAAGTAAGAATTTTGCGTATATAATGCATTTACAAACCAAACATACTTCAATTTTTCCTTCTTTTGGACGAGAAGTCCTTAACGCTATATTACTGGGTTATTGTTTTGAGGCAGCTCTCTACCCAAATCTGTGAGAGCCTTTTCATCTCTGAATCAGAACGGCAAACTACATCCTTTTAGACCTATGTGCTGTATTCGTCTCAAGCTGTCTCTATCTCTCCCTCCCTCTCTCTCTCTCTCTCTCTCTCTCTCTCTCTCTCTCTGCGACTTTTACCCAGCATTGCTAAAGTGGCGATTCTCTTATGTCTTAGAATCAGTCCCCTCTTTATTCAAGAGATGCCAGAAATTTTTCCCTAATCCTGTTCTGTACCCTCTACACCAATCCATCTAAATTTCACCATTTTACTAAGGGCTATTTAGCATTTACACTACTGGTCATCCAACTTGCAGCACCTGGAGGGAGTATCCAATTCAGGTGAAATTTGCAACACACATTTCCGGTGACGAGACATTAATAGCGTTTCAGTGCAGTCACACTACCGTGGAGCTATTAGTACCACCAGCAAGTGCTTTTTAATAGGGCAACAGAGGTCCACGTGGACATCCTACAATTGTTCTTTCGTGCAGCTGTTTCCCCTAAGAAGCTTCAGAATGCTTTCTAACACGTTTCCGTGTTTGACCGCACAAGAATAGTTGCATGTAGTGACTGCAGATGTAATATATAAAAATAGATATATTGTGTTCATAAATGTATTATAACATATAAATGTTTGTAAACCTATTCGATCAAACTCCGTTCGAGACTGGGACTGCCAGTTTCTGGAACAGGAAGTCACCCCAACCATTCCAGTGTTCCAGACTAGGACTGCCCGTTGCTGGAGCTGGAAGACGCCATAACCTCTCCGAACTGGGACCGCCAGTTGCTGGAACTAGATGTCGCCGCAACCACTCCGGCTTCTTGACTGAGACCGCTAGGTACTGGAGGTGAAAGTCACGAGAACCATTCCGGTGTTTATGATGGGGCCGCCAGGTGCTAAAAATGGAATTCGCTGCAACCGCTTCCAGCTTATGGACAGGAATCTCCAGTTACTGGAACTGGTAGTTAAACATTCTGGACTGTGAGCGCCAGTTACTGGAACTGGAATTCGTCACAGCCTTTCTGTTCACCACCATTTGCTGGAGCTGGAAGTTGCCGCAACTGTTTAGACTTCTGGGCTAGTGCCGCCATTTTCTGCCAGGAAGTCGCCCCAACCATTCCGGTGTTCCGGACTGGCAGGGACAGTTCCTGGAACTGGAAGACACCACAACAATTCGAACTGGGACTGCCATTTACTGCAACTGGAAAACGCCACAAAACATTCCGGCTTTCTGACTGAGACCACTAGTTACTGGAGATGGAAGTCGCTGAAACCATTTCGGTGTTCTGGAATGTGACTGCCAGGTGCTGTAACTGGTAGTCACCCCAACCATTCCGGCTTCCGGGCTGTGTCCACCAGTTGCTGGACGTCGCTGCAACCATTCCAGCTTTCTGGAATGTTGGAAGTGGAAATCGCTACAACCGAACGGACTTGAACCGCCAGTTGCTGGAACTGGAAACACTGCAACCATTGCAAACTGAGACCTTCAGTTGTTGGAACTGGAAGTTACCTCAGCCGTTCCGGCTGGAACTGCAAGTTTCTGGAGCTGGAAATCGCCGCAACTGTTTCTGCGATCTGGACTGGGAACGCCCTTTGCTGAAACTGGAAGTCGCTGCAAACTTTTCCGTGTTCCGGATTGTGCTTGCCAGTTGTTGGAACTGCAAGTCGCCACAACCTTTCCAGCATATAGCTATAGAACGACTTGTTGAGCTGAAATCAGTATTTAATAGTCTGCACATGAGCATGGATTTATTCCCAGGTAACGAACATCGGTAGTAATATTCAACAAAATCAGAATCATATCGTGTGGGATCACTTTTGGTATTCCTGTCTGGACGTTCTCAAAGTAAAGGTACACAAAAGTGAGCTCAATGGCCTAGGAACTACATAGGAGAACGCGGTCGTATACGGTCGTATTTGGCGTTCCCGGATAGAAAAACAAGAGTGGTTTCGGCAACTTCCAGGTCCAGCAACCAGCAGTCTCAATCTGGAACGCTGGAATTGCTGCAGCGACTTCCATTTCCAGCAACTGGAAGTCCCAGTCCCAAACGCAGGAACTCTTGAGGCGACTTACAGCTCCAGCAACTGGTTGCCCCATTCTGGAAGCTGGAACGGTTACGGAGACTTCAAGTTCCAGCAACTCGCGGTCCCAATCCAGAAACTGGAACGGTTGCGGCGACTTCCAATTCCAGCAATTTATGGTGCCAGTTAGGAATGCTGGAAAGGTTGAGGCGACTTCCAATTCCAACAGTTAAGGCTTCACTGTACTAGGTTTAGATGGAATACCAAATTGCGTCGAATGAAAATCTGTGCCCGGCCGGAATTCGAACCCGGGATGTCCTGCTAAGACACAGGAAGCTTCTCGCTCCGTGAGACCGGCGACGTTACAACTCGGCCGTACCACATTTAGAAGGCGCAGCGCTTGTGGTATCTGCCCCTCAAACTTTGAAGGATTGTAGCTCCCAAACTAACAGTGATAGGAATGTAGTTTAAATTGATTTGGACGCAGCTGGTTTCAACGAATCCAATGCACGATAGAAGAAAAACTATTGTTCCATTTAAAAAATTATATCTTTATACTGTAACTCTTTGGAAAATGATACAGTAAACTATGTTCATAGCTCCGCAGAAAGTGTAACACTTCTTGTGTTGATCTACCGCATTAAAATTTCCCGTCACCTATTATTTTATAAGTTACAGAGGTAAACACACTTAGTGAAACGCCGGCTGCGGTGGCCGAGGGGACTGAAGCGCTCCAGTCACGGTCCACTACGGTTCGAATCCCCCCTCGGTCATGGATATTTTTGCCGTCTTTAGGATAAGCTATGTGATAAGTAGTTTGTAAGTTTAGGGTCTGATGACCCCGTAGTTAAGTCCCATAAGCTATACAAACATTTGAACATTTGAACTTAGTGAAACACCCTATATATTGCACCGGGATTTTTTATCCAGGTGAGAAATGTCGGCAATTTATCAGGAACCTACATTCAAATATCAAAGATGATTGTACTAAAGAAAGAAATGAATCTTACTTTCTGTACACGCCTCGTAAATGAATAGATCGTAGGTTTAAATTGTCGTACGATGAAGCTTCTAAGCTACTTTCCGCGCTAAAAAATTGGCTGTGAAAGTGAACGCTAGGCCGGTATGAAAAGGCGAGTACCCAAATTGCTTGACTTTTACGCGGTTTTCCTTTTAGGGCGGTCGTAAAGGAGGCATCAGCATGTGCCGCCTCCCCGGCAAGCGATGGCGCCTTTTACGGCTGGGGGGCCCAATTGACGGCGCGGCCGCTATCTGCCACACACTGGTGCCGCCTTCACTGCAGGCCAAACTGGGCTAGCCGTATTCTGGAGGTGGCGGGTGCAAGCGCCGTATAAAGCCACACCGTATGATGCCCGCAGCGTGGCGGGGCAAGCTGAGCGGAATCACCATACCTCAAACTGCCCGGGACGCGCCCGTCTGCGGTGGTTACTAAACATGATGGTTCGTTGGGCTGGGATAACGTTGCTCGCCGTCGAACAGACTCGAGATTTGTCGATATGGTGCAGTGTTCGATGCATTATCGAGCTTGCCGATCAGTTACGTGTTATTGTAAGAGCAAACGAGAAAGGAAGACATAAGAAACTACGAAATACGCTATGTGTCTAACGTTTGACAAATTCCTGAAACACAGCTGAAAGTCGCGGTGGAGTAACCAAGAGATCTAAAGCGTCTCGCTGCGGAGCGCGCGGTTGCTCTCCGTGGAGGTTCGAGTCCTACCTGGGGCATGGGTGTGTGTGTTTGTCCTTAGGTTAGTTTACCTAAGTTTCATTAGTTTGTAAGCTATGGACTGATGACCACGCAGTTTGGTCCGATAGATTTACAAACATTTGAACACGGCTGAAAATACCATTAAATTCAGCCACTGAACACGATCGTATTGCGTTTGAACAAATTTCAAACGAAATTTCACATGAATTATGGATACAAGGCGTATCAAAAATAATGGCGCAAACGTACACGGTTCAAAGCACACGATAAGAGAAGCAAAAATGACCCACTATACTTGGCTATGTAAAGGAGCCGTTTGCGAAATAATTACTAAGTATCTAAGTACTAAATAATTACTAAGGAACTTTATTTCTTACATATATTTTTTGACGACGTTACAGCGTTCAATGAATGAAATAAATCGCAATTTGCGATTAGTTATAGCTTCACTGCACTAAGTTTAGATGGAATACCAAAGTGTGGCGAATGAAAATTTGTGTCCGGCCGGGATTCGAACCAAAAATCTCCTGCTTCCTAGGCAGACGCGTTGACCACTCCGCCACCAAGGACAGAGTGAAAAGCCCTACTGCAGAGGACTCGTCCCTGCAGGTCTCACGCTACACCCAAATAGTGCCTCGATACCTCATGGTCTGTTCTGCCTGATGCGGGAATACAGTATTCTGACTGCGAGCGTTACAGAACAAATAGGCTGTGGTTTAGGAAAGAGAGTGGCGAATGGAGATTTTGGTGTGGCGGGAGACGTGCAGGGAAGAGTTCTCTGCAGCGGGCTGGTCACTGTGTTCTCGGTGGCGGAGTGGTCAACGCGTCTGCCTAGAAAGCAGGAGATCACTGGTGCGAATCCCGGCCAGGCACAAATTTTCATTCCCCGCACTTTGGTATTCCCTCTAAACCTAGTACAGTGAAGCCGTAACTAATCGCAAATTGTCATTTATTTCAACTTTTCTTCTATTACATAGGCATACACTCCTGGCCATTGCTACAGCACGAAGATGAAGTGCTACAGACGCAAGGCTGGCGCCGGTGGCGACACTTACAACGTGCTGTCATGAGGAAAGATTGCAACCAATTTCTCATACACTAACAGTAGTTGACCGGCGTTGCATGGTGAAACGTTGTTGTGATGCCTTCTCTAAGGAGGAGAAATCCGACTTCAATAAAGGTCCGATTGTAACCTATCGCGATTGCGGTTTATCGTATCGCGACATTGCTACTCGTGTTGGTCGTAATCCAATGAATATTAGCAGAATATGTAATCGGTGGATTAGGTAGGACAATATGGAACGCCGTGCTGGATCCCAACGGCCTCGTAGCATTAACAGTCGAGTTGACAGTCATCTTATCCGCATGGCTGTAACGGATCGTGCAGCCACGTCTCGATTCTTGAGTCAACAGATTGGGACGTTTGCAGGACAAGAACCATCTGCACGAACAGTTCGACGACATTTGCAGCAGCCTGAACCATCAGCTCGGAGACCATGGCTGCGGTTACCCTTGACTCTGCGTCACAGACAGGAACGCCTGCGATAGTGTACGCAACAACGAACCTGTGTGCACGAATGGTAAAACGTCACTTTTTAGATGAATCCAGGTTCTGTTTACAGCATCATGATGCTCGCATCCGGTGTTTGACGACATCGCGGTGAACGCACATTGGAAACGTGTAATCATCATCGTTATACTGGCGTATCGCCCGGTTTAATGGTATGGGGTGCCATTGGTTACACGTCTCGGTCACCTCTTGTTCACATCGACTGCACTTTGAACAGTGGCTGTTACATTTCAGATGTGTTATGATCCGTGGCTCTAACCTTCATTCGATCCCTGCGACACCCTACATTTCAGCAGGATAAAGCACGAACGCATGTTGCAGGTCCTGTACGGGCTTTTTTGGATATGGAAAATGTTCGACTGCTGCCCTGGCCAGCACATTCTCCAGATCTCTCACCAACTGAAAATGTCTGGTTAACGGTGTCCGAGCAACTGGCTCGTCACAATAAGCTAGTCACTTCTCTTGGGGGCATCTACACCTGTACACGCCATCCAAGCTCTGTTTGACTCAATGCCCAGGAGTATCAAGGCCGTTATTACGGCCAGAGGTGGTTGTTCTAGGTCTGATTTCTCAGGATCTATGCACCCAAATTTCGTGAAAATATATTTGTCCAGTGAATACCGGTTTATCATCTGCATTTCTTCTTGGATTAGCAATTTTAATGGCCAGTAGTGTATACATATTTTCCAACACTACCTATGGAGTAAATGCAACCCGTAAACGAAAACAGCCATAAATGTGCCTAGCTGTCACAGTAAATATTTTTGTCTAAAATTTTAAAGTTATTTCGAAGTGCGCAGACTGGACTCCAATCCAGAAACTGTTTCAGATCGTATCTGCGACAAATGTTTGCAATCGCTTTCTCGCAAAAAATACAAATATGTAGACGAACTTAAATAGAAAAAAAAAATCACGTGTAAATAAATAATTTCATCGAAATCGTCAGAGGCGTTTCATGTTTCACTAAATGTGTTTGCTTCTGTAACTTATAAAATAAGTTATAATAACTTATAAAGTAATAATAAATAAACCACAGATGCTAACATCGGAAGAGGATGGCATACACGAACAACGAGTACGGTGACATGTTGCTGATGTTCAGCCAGTGCCGACACGATGCCACTGAAGCAATCACGCATATGCCGTGAGATATCCTAAAAGAAGAACCCCGGCAGCGATTACGTTCTTACGTCCCTAACAACGACTTCGGGAAACAGGCAGCTTGGTAATGCGCCGCAGTAACAGACGAAGATCTGTGACGAGAAATTTTAATGCGGTAGGTCAACACAAGAAATGTTACACTTTCTGCGGAGCTATGAACATAGTTTATTGTATCATTTTCCAAAGAGTTACAGCACAGAGATATAATTTTTTAAATGGAACAATAGTTTTTTTTTTCTATCGTACATTGCATTCGTTGAAGCCAGCTGCGTCCAAATCAATTTAAACTTCATTCCTATCACTGTTAGTTTGGAAGCTACAACCCTTCAAAGTTTCAGGGGCAGATACCACAAACGCTACGCATAATGCAATACGCCTTCTAACTGTGGTGCGGCCGAGTTGTAACGTCGTCGGTGTCATGGAGCGAGAAGCTATCTCGATGCGGTGTTAGACTGCCGACTGTCGCCGCACACGGCCGTATACCCGACAGTTGGAGCCACACAAACAACCGGAGCTAAATATACCACAGTTACTGACATCGGATGACGACGGCATACACGAACAACGAGTACGTTGACATGTTGCTGATGCTCGGCGAGCCGGCCGCGGTGGCCGAGGGGACTAAGGCGCTCCAGTCACGGTCTGCACGGCCACTACGGTCGGGGGTTCGAATCCCCCCTTGGGCATGGATATTTGTGCCGTCCTTAGTATAAGGTAGTTGATAAGTAGTTTGTAAGTTTAGGGACTGATGACCCCGTAGTTAAGTCGCGTAAACTATACAAACATTTGAACATTTTTGAGCACACTGACAGGTGAGTTATATCGCGCTTGTATAGCCGACAGTTTCGGTGGTCTCCTAGAACATGTGTCTATACACACAAGAGTCCATATGTGGATGCAGCACTATGGTCACCCAGCCCATTCTGCACGTGCTGTTGTGGACGAACTAAACTACAGGTTTGCAGGAAGATGGTTGGAGCGCCATGGTCCTCATTCATGGCCCACAAGGTCGCCCGACTTAACACCAGTAGATTTCTTTTTGTGGGGATATCTAAAGGATCTTGTTTATGTCACTGAGCCCACATACCCAGATGATCTAAAACGGCGCACCGAGGACGCATGCCGCTTCGTCACACCGGCTATGTTACATCTGGTCCGCAGATCCTTTCGACGGCGCATTGCATTATGCATTGAGGAACATGGACACACATTTGAACATCTCACGTAAATCAACTTCCCACGGCCATAACATCGATCATCCACCATACAGTCCTGTATTACGTACAGCGTGTGGTATCTGCCCCTGACACTTTGGAGGGTTGTTGCTCCCAAACTAACAGTGATAGGAATGTAGTTTAATTTGATTTGGACGCGGCTGTTTTCAACGAATCCAATGCACGATAGAAAAAACTATTTTTCCATTTAAAAATTATATCTTCGTGCTGTAGCTCTTTGGAAAATGATACAATAAACTATGTTCATAGCTCCGCAGAAAGTGTAACATTTCTTGTGTTGACCTACCGCATTAAAATTTCCCGTCACCTATTATTTTATAAGTTACAGACGCAAACACACTTAGTGAAACACCCTGTATATATAATGTAAGATGTACAACAATACATGACATTGGTGTCATTCTGCGAACGGTCTACCCAATGCGGACCTGCACCTTGGCCCTCAAGATCACCTGATGTAAATGCTTTAGATTTTTGTGTCTGGAGTCACTTCAAAAGTGACTGTAGGCACACTGGTAAATTTGGTGAAGAACTGGGCCACGGCGCAGTGGCCTAGTGGCACTATGCTCCGATGCGCGAGGACGTTCCCCGATGGGGGTTCGAATCGAAATGTATGTAAATATATCGGACCAAACTGCGTGGTCATCAGTCCGTAGCTTACAAACTACTTAAACTAAGGTAAACTAACGTAAGGACAACACACCCACCCATTCCCCAGGGAGGGCTCGAACCTCCGTCGGCGAGCAACCGCGGGCTCTGCAGCGACGCGCCTTAGACCGCTCGGCTACTCCACCACGGCGGGGGTTCGAATCCTCCTTCGGGCATGGATGGGTTGCGTTGTCTTTAGTATAAGGTAGTTTATAAGTAGTTTGTACGTTTAGAGTCTGATGCATGAAAGACACTTCGGACACTTCCTTAAAATGTAAATTCAATGTAACACGTGAAAAGTAAACTAAATGGGATGTAAATCTTTATTGTAAATTCTAAGTACAAATTAATGTGTACTGACGTGGACGTTAGTGGCGGCTTGGAGTCATAAACTCGTAATTATCTGACAAACGACTCGTTGCGGTCCCATGTTGAGTGGGTAATTTTGCTTCTATTATCGTGTAAGTTGGCGCCATCGTATTTTATTTACACCCTGTATAAACATTTGTAATAATACTGACAGGGTAACAGGGAAAGCCGAAACTGTTTTCCCGGCGAATATATATTTTCTCATACTTTTCTCTTTACGAGCAGACAGCGGTCACAAATTTATTAATCTTGAATAATAAACAAACGCATTTATTATTTACTTTTCGGGATCGATTTCAGTCTACTTCACTTCGTGGTAGCACGACGACTGCTCCTCCGACCACTAATGTCACCAACTAAAGGCTGAAGAAGGTTTGAAATAGTAACCGCCCCCTAAATACAAAAACTTAATGTGGTCAGTGACTGTTTATTATTCAAGATTAATATATACAGGATGCTTCGCTAAGTGTGTTTGCCTCTGTAATTTATAAAATAATAGGTGACGGGAAATTTTAATGCGGTAGGTCAACACAAGAAATGTTACACTTTCTGCGGAGCTGTGAACATAGTTTATTGTATCATTTTGCAAAGAGTTACAGCACAAAGATATAATTTTTTAAATGGAACAATAGTTTTTTCTATCGTACATTGGATTCGTTGAAACCTGCTGCGTCCAAATCAATTTAAACTACATTCCTAGCACTGTTAGTTTGGGAGCTACAACTCTTCAAAGTTTAGGGGGCGGAGGCTACGACTGCGTAGCTGACTGGCTGGTGGTTATGAGACAGTGGGCCGTGGCCCAGGGGATAGCCACTCGGCCAGTCAGCTACGCTATCGCAGCCTCCGCCCCCGGAAATTATTTTAAAAGTTACAGAGGCATACACATTCAGTGATATATCATTTAGAGGCAGTTATTTACAACGTGGCTTTGTAAAGAAATTCTTTAAACCCATCACATATTAAAAAAGCCACTTTAAATATTCAAATGATTTTAAACTTACGCGACCAACGTCGAAGGTCATCGGTCCCTAGTCTAACTTAAACTAAGGACAACACACACATCCATGACGGGGGCGAACGCGCAATCCGTAACGTCTCGCGTCAGCCTCACGTCCATTCCAGCGCGATAATTAAAAATGTTATCAGATTATCATTTTGGAAAATGCAGAATTGCTAAAAGAACGAAAGTTTTTCTGAAGTAGCGAAATTTGTTCACATGCAATATTAATTTAAACGTTAAAAAATCTTTTCTGAAAGCATTTGTGTGAAGTGAAGCATTGTATGTGAGTGAAACGTGTACGATTAACAGCTCTGACGGAAGGATGGTAGAAGCTTTTACAATGTGGTGCTACAGCTGAATATTAGATGGCTACATCACTTGACTACTGAGGTACTAAACAGAATTGTGAAGAAAAGGTATATCTCGCGTATCCTGACTAAGAGACAGGGTAGGTTTGTGGGATACATTCTGATACATCAAGGAACTGTCAAATTAGCATTAGATGGAAGAGTTTAGAGTAAAAATTGTAAAGGGAGACCTAGAGATAAATACAGTAAGTAGGTTTCAATTGATGTATCTTGCTGTTCTTTTTTTCAGATAAAGATGGTTCACTGCAGGTCAGGGTAGCGTGGAGAGCTGCTTAAAACCAGAATGAGGACTGAAGACCACAATAACAAGTAAACATTCAGATGAAATAAGGAAGAAAGTTGTAAAGAATAAAATGCCTAAGGAAGTAAATGATGATTAAGTGACTGTATTTTTATCGCAAGCTTCAAGTACTTATGGTGACGAGCCAATCTTCGATGCACTTAGTAGTTATATTTGAGGTTAGTAGCAAACAGAACGAGAGCATTCTCGATAATAGTACAGTTTTATGATTCAATCTATTATTTATAATTTTCTGTTTTTACACATGACATGAACCATAGAAGATAATCTATGTCCGGGTTAGATGAACCAACGCTATAGACGGACAGGCTGAGTAATTCGCTGCAGTGTGTTTAGGGATGTTCTTTTTGAATAGTTGGACACACGTTTAGTTTTTCTCGATGGTTTCGTGTGTATTTCAGAAAAAAGTTCGTTTACTTCTTTTGATGAGTTGCAAATTATTTTATACTGGATTTCTGTCTGACGTGTTTAAGATAGTTCAGATGATTTCGACGTAATATGTGTACTTGGGTACATACTTTACCTAAAATGACGTGCCTGTGTGACGACAGTATACTCCAAGACATAAGAAATGGAACGCTGGTTAGGGTTTCCTGAACAATATGAGAGTATATCTGAAAATATATCCTTTGAACAAAATACATCCTATAACTAGTGCCAGACTCTTCAAAGATTGTTTCAAACGATATCAACAATTTTAAGATCTCTAGAAAAAATGCTTTTAAAATGACGAAAAAGATGAAGAAAAGTTAGAGATGAGACAGAAGAAGAAAGAAGCAAAGAAGGGAAGAAAAAAGGAAAAGAGGAAAAATGAGAGAAAGAGAAGTTAGAGTGAGAAAGTAAGAATAAGAAGCAAATAACGATTAGTTAAAGAAAGAGATCGCAAAAGAAGAAAGAAATTACATCATCCACAAATAAATGAAGGTATTAATAGAATCTGCAAAGATATTATTTACGCAAGTGAGTGGTATGAAGAGTATTGTGTATGGTGTAAAGAGAATTAGAGTGAAAAAGACTAGATGCTATACATACAAAGCAGTAGGTGATACCGCCGCGAATCTTCCGACGGAACGCGTGGTGCAATGGTTATTAGCGTAGCACACCGCAGTGCTGGCCATCCCGGTTTCATAATCCTCCATTGGCAGAAATATATATATATATATATATATATATATATATATATTGTATTTACTATTTCTAGAATTTTCTACATGTAAGTTCCACAAAATTTTTTCTATGTATAAATAGTGCAGCACTCCAAGCAGGAAGCAGTCTGCACTGAGTGTAAGCTTCTGTTACAAATAAAAGTGTTCTAAGTGTAAAGTGTTGTGCTCCATTGACGACCAGCCTTCGAATTCCGGACCACCTTCAGTTTTGAAAGTGACAGTATTGGGAGATTTGTGGATGATGAAGCAGAAGTAATCGAGATGTGAAAATACCATCTGGAACACACTCACCGTTTCCATATGATGAGGTAGTACACATGTGGCGTATCATATTTAAATAAAATCAGCTCATAATCCAAAGATATAACAAATTATGTGAACAGTAGGCTGAAGAGTTTGTTAAGAAATGAAGAATGGATTGGAAAGAATGTAGAGGTGATATACTATTAGAATTTAGTTAACAACATGTAATAGCTGTAACAAAGAACGTTCAAATATTTGTAAACCTTGGGCACCAAGCTGCTGAGGTCATCGGTCCATAGATTTACAAACAGCTTAAGCCAACTTACGCTGAGAACGATACAAACACTCCCGTGCATGAGGGAGGCCTAGTACCTCGTGGGGGGAGCGGACGTGCTGTACATAGCAAGGCACATTAGAATTTCAATTATTGCTCAGTGCTTTAGTTCACGTATGAAAGGTTCCTTAGCCCGCATGACCGTTTCCGCGTGAACTATCTGTATCAACTGAGGTTCTGTGCATACAAAACAGTAAGTGATATTGGGAGATCTGTGGCTGCTTAAGTAGCAGCAATGCTGATGTGAAAGTACCATTATAAACATAGCCACCGTTTCCCAGATGATAATATAGACAGTGACGGTACACTCGTTGTAATATATCACATTACAGTAAAATAAGCTCAAAATCAAAGATATAAAAATTATGGAAACTGAAGGATAAAGAATTTGTGTAGGACATAAAGGATGGAAAATTGGAATCAGACAGTGAAGAAGGTAGTTATCAAGCCAATAGTAACAATGTAGCTGTGAAGGCATAGTTGCCCTGTCTGGGGCGGCCATTCCTGTCGGAAGTTCAAGTCCTCCCTTGAGTGTGGCGGGTCTGTCCGCTGTCCTTAGAATATGTTAGTTTATAAGTCTGTCTGTAAATCTATCGGACCAAACTGCGTGGTCATCAGTCCATAGCTTAGAAACTACTTAAACATAGGTAAACTAACCTACGGACAAACACACACACACACACACACACACACACACACACACACACACACACAAACACACACATGCCCCATGGAGGACTCGAACCTCCACGGCGAGCAACCGCGCGCTCCGCAGCGAGGCGCTTTAGACTAATCTGTCTAGCGACAGATGACTTCACCAGTATGGGCCTTAGGCTTACGAATATTTGAAAATTTTATAACGTTCTATAATTGTGGTGTGAATTATTTATATGGCAGACGCTGCTTCTTGGAAGTAACTTTTCTTTACCGGACTAATTTTGGGCGTTACCCATCATCAGCTGCATGTCGATTCCAAAAGAAATCACAATTTCCTTCTGTTAATTACCGTGTTACATTTTACGGTTAAGAATTTCTTAAATAATTGTAATGTTACTTGCCTTCTATGTAATATGCTGTACCAAATGCCAATGAATTTTTTTTAATATGCATGTAGTTAAAAGTTGAACAAATAAAAAATAGATATATTAAAATTATGTAAATTTTTACGAAATATATAACTGCAGCTTTCATTCACTATTTATTTGCAAATATTATATTATTGCCGTTACTTGTAATTCGTATAATCTCTGTTGCCAACGACATCCGGATATTTCGCTGTATACATGAAAATCTCTTCTCCAAATACTCAGTACAATGAGATTAGTTGGTAAGTGTTAGGTTCATGTGATCTTTAGTTCTTGTTCTTATTTTTTATCTAGTTTTTACCCTTGCATTATGCTCATAAGTATTGCATTTCAACTTTTAAACACATGAACGCGAATGTTTACAAGGTTATTCTGTGTTACCAACCAATCTGTTCCAGTCTCACAAATAACGGAGTTCATTCTTAAAATGAGGCTAGCAGTATTAATTTTCTGTACAAATCTTGAACAAAATACTCCCAATAAATATTTTCATATACCCTCAGATTGAGACTTTAAAACACTCTTCAATAACTATGTAACCACGATAGGATGTTGTATCCTAATCTTCCTTTGTTTCTTTTACACTAGTACCTCACGACAACATTTCAGTTTTCCGGTAATTCGTATAAAAAAACTGAAAGCATTACGTTCTTGTTTTTTTTCTTGTTTTTTTTTATGGGACTTAACTATGGGGTCTTCAGTCCCTAAACTTACAAACTACTTATGAACTACTTACGAACTAGGACGGCACAAATATCCATGCCCGAGGGGGGATTCGAACCGCCGACCGTAGTGGCTGTGCAGACCGTGACTGCAGCGCCTCAGTCTCCTCGGCCACCGCGGCCGGCCATTACGTTCTGTTACAGGTAAATCCTAATCAGCAAGTCACATGCAAAATTTTGTGTCAACGTAATAATTAGTTACACCATTTCATTTATGCCTGACGTATTTCACAATACCGCTCTTCATCGGGAAATAAAACATCTTTTGTTTAGTGATAAATTATTGGCACCTATGAAGTGAAGGTTTGGACCCAGAATGGAATACTGTAGAAAGTCTTCCTTCGCATGGTCCCAGTCAGTTTCAGACCTTATATCCGATTACTGATACTGGATAATAGCCTAAGGAGTAATAATTACGTGACATGAAGTGGAACATCGAAGAACTTCTTTTCGTCGCTCTGTACAGTTTCATTGTTTTTTAAATTTAAATTGAACTTAGCTGGAATCAGTAGGAGATATTTTTAATGTAATAGTTTAATATAGATGAATGCAAACATTGACTTATATCTTCATCATACCTGATCAGCGTCTTGGATAGAGTGATGGACCACATGATAAAGCATTTCGCCAATATTAAAATTACAAGGGTTGGGAAGGTTATCAGAAGAAAACCAGTTACTGATTCAGCTGGAAGAAGTTCCTTCTTTGCTTTAGTTAGTAATTTATTTCTATGTTCCGTCATATACCGGTAATTCATGTTCCCAATTTCAGTTAGCGAGTTAATTAGTTATTATTTTGTTGGAAACATCATATATATGGTAAATTGGTTAACAATAATATTTGCTCAGCTTCACAGTAATGTTTGTATCGTCTGCAAATTTTTGGTCTAATTGTGACTCCTTATCCAAATAAAATTGCATCACAGACATCCTTCTTTTAGGGCTTACGGCAGCACGAAAACATATTTTAATATGTTTGACAAAACATTCTTCTTTTAATTATGATTTACATACATAAAAAAGTATATTCTATAGGGCTATAAACGTCTTTGGGCTTCAGAATGAAACTTTTACTCTGCAGCGGTTTGAAACTTCCTGCAAGATTAAAATTGGTAAAGCGCTTTCCCGTGAAATGAAAGGTCCCAGGTTCGAATCCCGGTGCCGGCACACAAATTTAATCTTCCAACAAGTTTTCGTTTTGTGTCTTGTCAGCGATACTGTTCAGCTTCTATAAACTTACTTTGTAGACTTATGGTATGAGGATGTGAAATTCTTCAATAAGCGTCCTATACCTTTCTTCTTCCGTATACTATTTGGCTTTCTCTGGACAAATAAATGTTGCGAACATTCTTTTCTGTTGAGGCAGAAATGTAGTTTAGGATTGATGAAGAAAACTCGTGATTTTAATCTAACCACGTTTCGTTACGACAGTGTAGTTTAGGTGGGCGTTTCTAGTGCATCTTGTTCCGACAGCGTGGGCGCCACTGTACCTTGTGAAATTATCTGCTACACAGTCTAAAACCAGGACCAGCGCCTAATTCTGAAACAAGAATCCGTACAAATCACAGGCCCCCAATTGGCTATGCAAACATAAATTTTTCATCTGGCGCCCGTCATCCAATCCAGGAGGTACGCAAGCGTCATCTACCCAGGACTCTTATTATTTACCAATGGACTTTTCTTCATTTTACAACATGTCACTAATAGATTTTTTTAAATGGTAAAATTACTAAAATTTGTAAATTAAAATCTCCGTATTATTAAGAAAACTTTGTTGTATTAAAAAGAATGACAATTGTGAAAATACTTCGAGAATTTTCAAGAGCTTTATTAACTAAAAACATTAATTTATTTAAATGTTTACGTAGTAAAACTTCAAGCAACAAGCATAATTACACATAAGGCTCACACTTCATACATAATTAACGTGCTGACCGGCATCGGCTACAAGGACAAAGACGAGGGACCCACAAAGTTACACAAATAGCAGAACCCGTTACACCAGCCACTCAAACGACACTCAATGTCTGTCGGCAAAATTTAGCTGCATGGTCCACTGGTTGCTTAGTCACATATTATACAGGCACTATTCATACTGGATAAAGCGCCTTACGATTTATGTAATATAACGCAGTTCTAGATAGTCAACATTAGCCCCAGTATTATCAATAAGAGGTAGTAACCTTTCTAAGGCTGGATTAATTTCTGTTTCACGGGTATAGCAATACTCCGATCCTAGACTAATATTTAAAGTAGCCAAGAACTCACCCTAATAGGTCTTCAGGTTCGTCTCAACATAAGTGAATGTGGCACGCTGCTTGTGGTTTAAGAAACAAGTTCGCAAAGTAATGACAAAAATATAACGTATATACTACACCAGTGATTGTGGCGAATTGAATCCGAAGTTCACTTCTTTCTTTTGTAGTTAAATTGAAAGATCCAGCTAAATATACTTCTAGAATCGTCAGAGTCCCATACTTCACAACAAGATTGTGACATGGAAGTGTCGATTCTCACCACAAAAATTTATTCGCTGTTGAATTAACACTCAATTTTTTTTCTGTTCTGTAGAACATGAATACCATCTGCCCATGCGACAATCGTAGTAACAACGAGACATGTTGGTACCACAATATCGTTTCTGGAACTCCTTTCTACTTAAATTTTCTTTTCCAGGCGTTAAACACCATACCATTACCTATGCGAACTTGTAGATTCAAGAAAACCGTATTCTGACACATTATGAGATCTGTTTACTTTCATTGACTTGGGTGATAGCACAAATACAGATGGACGAGGTATCGCATACACTAGGTATAAAAGGATGGGCATTGACACAGCTTTCATATTTATCGTGTTGATTCATACAAAACGTTCTTTGTCAGTTGAGCATGCAGCACGACTTACTTCGAAATACGACTTCTTTTTATATCAAGACGGTGTCAAGTACTGCAAACAATCTTTATTCGCTTGTATTCATGTATTTATTCCTATAAATTGGTGCGATAATTTTTCCGATTTGAATATGGCAACATGATATGTATCAATAAACTTCGAAAGACTACCGTCTGTCGTCTTCCACATATTTTTTATAAAATTGTAAAATTATATGATGTCGCTAGATTAGCATTTTGTTAAAACTAGAACCCAACTCTTTTCAAGGCATTTTAATTTCATATTTTAAAATATTAGTTTCTGAAATGTTTGTTTAATACTGTTAGAATTTTGTTATTTTCATAATTTATTATTGTATTTATGAATGTGGTAATAAGTACAGCTTCTCTGCTACACCACTGTCCCTGTGAGAATGTGCACTTGTTATACTTTTAATTAGATGTGGAGGATGTAGTAGCTCGTTTTGCCTGGTTCCCTCTGGCTCAGAGTCGATAGTTAGTCGTTACCAACCCCTGCTGCTGATGCGACCAAAGAGGTTTCTACACACTTTGGTCACAAGCCAGTCGACGAGTCTTCTCCAGAGCGAGTCACGAGATCTTCTCTCCACACCAATGCTGTTTTCTTGGATTATCCAGTTTCCGGTAGCTTTTCCGCGCCTCCTGGCCGCTCGATCGTCACTTTGTGCTCGGACTGTGGTGAGGTAAGGTTGGTTCTTGTGCCTGCGGAGATGGTATCGATTTGTTGTCTAGCATGTTTAACTTAGATTATGGAACTAGATTCATTTCTTGGAATAATCCTTCCGATCGTACGCGGAAATGAGTTCTAGTTTTCCAATCCAGTTATTTCCGAAAGATAAACTTAGTGTATGTGTCACTAGTTGTAGTTTGATAACGGCCTGGTATATTCAAACCTTTTGTGATTATGTGGCGGCGTACGAACTCTGCGTAAATTCTTTCTAGTTTTGTGAGGCCCGATTTCTAAAAAACAATATGTTCATTTTTGTACAGTGCATGTAAAACTTTCTTATCGTTTCCATCCGTGGGTGATATGTGTGTTCCACATTGTTGGTTCTCAGAACAAAGCCTTCAGCTCTCACCATTGTTTGTTCCATGCCAATCAGGCGACTAACCAGGCGTGTATCCTTCTGATTTCCAATAACATTTCGCGATCTTCTCTCCCCGCCTATTTTAATGTTGATGTTTCTTCTCCGAACTCGTAGTATGCACTCAGTCTTTGTCAGTAATTCTCTCCGAGTCTTGTACAACCTCATTCAATAGCTTGAATATTAAATTATAAACATGTCTATGGGTTGCATGCCGTAGTTTTTATTTTTATTTTTCGGACTTCGTAATTATTCCACTTTTCCGGGTTTTGAGACTGGACCTTTTCCGTCTTTGTGAACTCTCCCAATCGCATGTTGCTGCATTTCAGTATCTTCCTTATGAAATTCTACGCAGTTCTAGGGGTGGCTTGCCGTAGTTAATTTTCTTAATTTTTCGGAAATTGAATTTATACATTTTTATCGGTTTTCGGAACCACGTGGGTCCGAACTCCGACTTCAGGGGTTTGTAGCCTAGATAGTTTACTCTCAGATTGCAACTTACGAATCCGCTGTGATTTTATGTAATGAATCCGATTCTTAACTACTTCACCATCGGTGGAGTGCGATCATGTAACGTAGCTGTGTGTCACCGTTAGCGTGTTTGCTCGTGGTCTGATGTAAATGCAACTTTACTTTGCACCATCTCAAATCAGGCGCGAAAGACCAGAGCCATCTTCGCAGTTTCATTGCATATTGTGTTGTGTGGTACCTCCGGGTTTGCTGAATTTCGCCTACGATAGCGGCGCCTGCTTCTGCCTGGCTTCAGCACGCTGATCTTGGTGAGTCTCGCTGTTGCATTGCGAGTGTGTGAGTGTTTGTAAATCCTGCCCCCAGTAGCGTTAGGTTCTGTGTGATTTATGTTAAATTCAATGCTGGGCATCGTCAGTATTAGCTCATGTAAGTAGATGCATTTTTATTGTACTAACATAATTGGTTCCCCATTTTACTTGCGGTCGACCTGAATAAACAAGTTAAGTTCAGTATAATTTTGACTTGTCTATAAATTGTAGTTTTCAAGCACCTTCCCCCTTTTCAATTTTATATTGTTTTTCACCAGTGCTGAGAACAGGCTCAGATGCATTTTTTTCTGTTTAAGTTCCGTTGCACCATAAATGTTTTCTTAGGCACCTTTATGAAATAACATTAATTGTGGTGCGTTGTTTATTAATGTCTGTTTGTAATTTCGTGTGAGCTGCTACGTATATTGGAAACTGTGTCTTTAACTTCCTGTTATTAGAGTAATTTGAACCAAGTCAGTTCTCAATTTGGGCCAGGGAACAAGGTTTTGCACCAGGGAGTAGCGGGTAGCTCACACGGATGTTTTGCCAATTTTACTGCTTAAATTAAGCTTTTTTCTAAATGTAAATTCTTATCTGGGCACCTACTACCAGAATTAAGCTTTTATCATTTACAATAGTCTGCTTTTAACTTCGGACACGGAATGCTATATGTAAATACTAACCTGCAATCCACCCAAAGGTGTGTGGCGGTGAGAGCTCGGCACCACTACTAGTGATTTGCTTTTCTCTTCCACTCCCATATAGAACTAGGGAAACACGAATGCATCTGTACGAGTCCTTACCCCTTTATTCTTATCTTTGCAGTATTTACGGTAAATATAAGTTGACGGCAGTAGAATCTTCCTACAGTCCGCTTCAAATTCTGGCTCTCTATATTTATTCAACAGTGTTTCTCGAAAAGAACTCCACCTTCCCTCCAAAGACTAATTTTAGATACCGAAGCATTTTAGTAACACTCGTGCATTGATCGAACCTACCTGTAACAAAGCTAGCCGCTCGCCTTTGAACTTTACAGACGAATCATATATTCCCAATAAACCGAAGTTGACCAAGTGCCTTCCCCACAACTGTCCTTAAATGATCGTTCCATTTCATATCGCTGTTTAGCGTTACGCATAGATACTTAATTAACGCTACTCTGTCAGGCAACACACTTCTAACGGTGTATTCGAACATTACGGGATTATTTCTCCAGCTCATCACCTTACAAGTTTCTATATTTAATACCGGTTGCCAATCCTCATACCACACAGAAATTTGGTCCAAGTCATCCTGCATCCTTCTATAGCCACTGAAATACGATACGTCCCTGTACACCACAGAATCATCAGCAAACAGCAGCAGATTGCAAATCACCTTGTTGGTCAGATCATTTATCCAGATAGTAAATAATATCGATCAATGTTTTCAAGTATTCTGCAGAAAACTCATGTTAATGGTATACGTCTGTGATTGTATTGCTCCGTTGTGTTGCCTTTCTTATACACATGAGCTACCTGCGTCTTTTTCCACTCGCTTTTCTCTGGATCTAAGATTCGCGATAAATGCAAGAAAGATAAGGGGCCAATGGCGCAGAGTACTGTATAACCAAATTGGTAGTCTATTTGGACATGGCGACTTGTTTAAGTCTCTCGCTGCTTCTCTACATTGACTATGCCTATTATAATGTCCTCCATTTGGGAGTAAGTGCGCACCATCGAATCAATATTAGTTTGATTTGTCCTCATGTGTGAATGATTTCTTAAATATTAAACATCGGTCTTGATTTTGCTGTCTTCTATCGCACCCCAAAATTATAAACAAGTCAATTTGAACCTCTTACTAATTTTAAATACGACCAGAATTTTTTCAGTTCCTCGACAAGATCTTCCGCTAAGGTATGACGGTGTTAGTTATTGTATGATTCTTGCATCGCGCTTTTTATAGACGCGCGAGCTGGCCGCGGTAGCCGAGGGGACTGAGGCGCTCCAGTCACGGTCTCCACGGCCACTACGGTCGGGGGTTCGAATCCCCCCTCGGGCATGATATTTCTGCCGTCCTTAGTCTCAGCTAGATCATAAGTAGTTTGTAAGCTTAGGGACTGATGACCCCGTAGTTAAGTCCCGTAAGTTCTACATACATTTGAACATTTTAATAGACGCGCGAATCTCTACAAACATTTTCCTTATTTGATTTGATTGACCTTTTGGGAACCGAGAGTGCAACTACCTTTGCTTTCTTAGCATTTTTAGAATATTGTTATTAAACCACCGTCGGTCGTTCCTATCGCCAATAAAAAGTATGTTCAAATGTTTGTAAATCTAAGGGACTTAACAGATGCAGTTATCAGTCCCTAGGTGTACAAAGTACTCAAGCAGACGTATGCTAAGGACAAAACACACTCACTCACTCACTCACTCACACACACACACAAACACACACATATGTCCGAGGGAGGACGCGAACCTCCGACGACGAGCAAGAGCGTGCTCCGCGGCAAAGCAAGGTGCCTTAGAGCCCTCAGCCCCTCCAGCGTAGCCATCCTTTTTCCACCTTGTTGACACATTTCTCCTGTGCTGGACGGAGCTAGACGCATGAGTCATTCAATTTCGGGAATCGCTCGTAATTCAGTATGCCGATATCCAAAGAGAGTGTTGAAAGTACCAAACGTGTCATAATTTAGGCACAACCTCTCACCACGGACAACGCTCTATCTAATGGCTTACACTTATTTACGGAGAACGGAGATATCTCCCAGAGTTGTCACCACTTACAGACAAATTAGATTTTGCTACCAACTGCAGAATGTGGTACGTACGGCGAACATAAACATTACGCCTGTGCGGTGTAATTTCGTTTAACAGACTAAGGGAGCATACGAGCCGTGTGTCTCTGCTGACCGTTACTCCTTAATCGTGTTTCTTTGTCTCATCTAATAACGACTGAAAATTCTGGTTTTCCGTACCTCTGTGAGACACTTGATGAGTTAAATAAAAGGCTACGGATATTAGGTGTTTTCTTTGATTTAACACAGGCGTTTGATTGTGTTGATCACAAAGCATTGTTGCAGAATTGGGAACAGCAGAAGGTAATTCTCCGCAGTGCTGAAAATGTCTATGACGTACAATCACAATGGGACACACTTAAGAGTGGGGTGCCCCAGGTGTCTGTTTTCGGACCACTGCTGTTTCTTATTTATATACATGATATGCCTTCGAATATAACAGGTGACTAAAATATTATTGTTTACTGATGATAGCAGTTTGGTAGTGAAGGACGTTGTCTATTACATTAAGACAGTATGAAATAACGCAGTTCAAGAGATAAGTTCGTTGGTTTTAGAAAACAAATTGATGTTAAATCACAGTATAATTCAGTTTTTGGAATTTCTAACACATAATTTAACGAAAGCTGATATTTTGATTACACATAATGGGCATATGATAAGTGAGACTGAACAGTTGAAATTTCTAGGTGTTCAGGTAGACAGTAAGCTGTCGTAGAACGCCCATGTTCAGAATCTTGTTCCAAAACCAAATTCTGCTTTATTTACTATTAGTACAATATCTGAAATTATTAAACACGAAAAGCAGTCTACTATGGTTACTTCTATTCTCTTATAACGTTTGGCGTTATTTTTTGGGGTAACTCGACTGATATGATAATGATTTCTTTGGCTCATAAACGGGAGGTTCGAGAAATATGTGGTGTAAATTCACGAACGTAATGTCGATCCCTTTTCAGTATTCTGAGAATTCTGACACTGGCGTCACAATACGTATTTTTCAAAATGTCGTTTGTTGTTAATAATATCAGATTATTGCCACGAGTTAGTAGCTTTCACTCGGTGAATACTAGACAGAAGCCGAATCTCCATTTGTATCACACCACCTTGACACTTGTACAGAAAGGTGTGCAGTATTCTGCAGCATCCATTTTCGATAAGCTGCCACAAGAACACAGGAATCTTAGTACTATCCCTTGCGCTATCAAATCTAAATTGAAGAGTTACCTCATGGCCCACTCCTTTTATTATGTCGATGAACTCCTGGTAATTGTTTCTTTTCACTTAGTCTTAAGAGTGTCGTGTGCATAGGACTACTTTAAGTTTTTCTGTTACCATTCTCGTGTTAAACTACCTATACTCACTTGTTTCATGACCATGGAGTCTCACTCTTCAGTTAGGTCCTGTGGAACAGAAAAACATATTTTATTATTATTATAAGTCCTTTTTTGGCCTCGTGACCACATCTGTTGCATTCGAATGGAATCTGATTCCATAATAGAGTTTGATGGTAGGATACGCTATGGACCTAAGCTGTCAACAAGATACTGTGCAAGCTTGTTCTGGGTGCATAATGGTGTGGGATGTTTCTACAAAAAATTAACTGACCCATCTGATATTTTTAATGGATCATTGCCTTAAAATAATAACATTGGGTTTCGTTCAGTATGTTTTCAATCATTCATAGATGTCATGTTCGTAAAATTTATGATATATTTCTAGGTGGCAATACACCGAGTCACAGGGCCACAAATGTTCGCGATTAGTTTGATGGACTTTCTGGAGAATTCCAGCGAACGGATTGGCCTATCAGATCACCTCATATGAAACCGACGAATATTTAGAGGACTGAATTGAGAAGTCTGTACGTGCAAAAAAATCGTGCTCCACCGACAGAAAATAAGGAAGATTATAGAGACTGCACAGTTTAATATTTCTGCCCGGGATTTCCGCCCTTTTGAGTCGAATTAGTTCCTGTATGTATATGTCAGGTGGCTTAAAATTTAATCGGAAATAAATTATACAATAGGTTTTATTATTTTAATGGTTTCTTTTGTGCTTTTTCCTTCGGATGGAGTTGTGCTTAAGTGGTCACGAGTGAAATGTACTTCGAAAGGGGTATTTTTTCATTTTACGGTTATGTATTAAAAAGGATTCACAGTATAGATAAAATAGTCCTATGGAAAGTTATTGGTGATGAAATTCTGTACTGAATGATGGCGGATGCACATTCTTTGACGACTCTCACATATTACAGCTCGTGAAAAATGTACAAATTTTTACTCATTTATGAAAATTCTACTGTTCGTATGAAGTTTTAGATAATATTAGCTACATTAACCTATCTCTCAATGTACACATCGATGCAGACTATGGAGAGCTAAATCCTGCGTTCGATGAGACAAAAACTGAATTTTTTCGCGCTTCTACTTCCTACAGCTAACGCATGCCTACTCATGAATGCGCCACTGCACATAGCCAGTTCTTCATTAGTTGCGGAATGGCATCTAGTCGATGCACTCTGGAATTTTCCACCAGCATACCTGAAGTATTTGCACAAAATTGTTAGCTCTAACTATGTGAGTTCACCAAAGAATAACCAATAATCGAAATACATCTGCTTTGGTTGCAGCTCCAGCAAACACGAAGTTGTTTGAATCTAATTACTTACGCATTAAGTCAACTACAAGTGACTCTGCAGTTCTTTAATTACAGCACCAATTCCAGATTTCAGTTCATATTGCTCTAAATCGAGCCTGAATGTAAATTTCCTATAAACAGTATTGGAAATTTTGACTTCTCATACACAACTCATACCAAAAGTTTGCCCATGCTCCGTTACCAACTGCTAGTGAGGTCTCGGATACTAACGTATCAAGAAAGCAAAAACAGTATTTTGTTTAGACAAAGTGATAGAAGGGTTATAACAAGAGACGATTTGAAAACATTAATTCAAATTGTAGACTCACACAACAATTGCATCATAATCACTAACGCATCATTAACTTGTGTTGTCGCACAAGTCTGAAGTGCGCGCCATGTACTTTCGCCGCGCGCCACCATGCACGCACGGCGCGGTGTTCTTACGACGTCAGCCACGAGCGCCCTCTGCTGCAACCCGCTCGTGGCCACCACTGAACTGCATCGGTGACTTGGGAATAGGACAGGCACCGATTAGGACTCTCATCAGTAGGCAGGCCTCGACCTAGTTAACCTATGTCTCAGCATTACACTTAGTATGCAATCAAGAACTATGTAACAGTTAAGTATTATACTATTTCTACGAAATATACAACTTGTTCTAATCTAGCTTAGTGTTTCTAGTTTCTGATGTCCCTCTGACTGGTCACCTCAGACTCTGTACCCGCACACGCGTGTGCCGGTCGGTCTCTCTTTACTCGGCCACAGACACCCAGGACAATCGGCGGGAACGAGACGCAAAATAACTAGCAACCTGTCCCGGCGTGCACGTACATATGTGTGTTCGCTATGGACTCTAAGCTCAGGCCGTTCCTAACAAAATCGTTAGAAAACCTGAGATTAGCGCAGCGGGTGACCCTTTGAAGTTTAGTAGTGATCAATCAGGATATTTATTGAATCGAAGAACGTGAAATATGGAACAATAATTAACCTTTGATATTTACGATTAGACTTTCCAACTTTACGATAATCCAAAATGCTGTGATTGGTCCCTATATTCTGCGTAATATGATTCAACACAATGAATACGTAATAGTTTACGTCTGGCAATAGGAACGATAGTAGCGACCCTATCGGAGAAAGAGCCAGATCGCAGCGACGGAATCAGTGCACGTTCACAGTGTAACATGAACAATAGCGACGCAAGCACTCCAAGCGGCAGCACTGTATTAACAGAAGAATGGCATGATACAAACGGAAAACTTGTTATTTTAATGCTTTTATTTCCCTATTTCCCAGGGAATTTTACAGTAATGCTATCAGTACAAATCTAGGGCTAGTGACGCATAAATATCTACCTTTTCTGGTGTACTGTCGTATTGGGATTTCGATATAAATTATGCTCTTACGGTTAGCATTGTGTTTATAACTAACAATTTAAATTTGAAAATAACTGATCACGGTCGAAGGGAGTTAGGATTGGTAGAGTAGAAGTTTCAATTTCCTCTTTCGTTACGACTTTTATCATTGTATGTTTTTGCCTCTCTTTATCATCACTAAAGTTTGCCTGAGGAAAAACGGCTGAGAGATTAAAGGCTGTTGTATTCGAAGTCAACATGACACTGCGTCTTCTCTCGAACGTGATTAAAATCTGAATGACGTGACCGCGGAATCATCGTATTATGAAACAATAAACGCATTTTAAGGTCGTAGAACATATTGCTATATCTAAGAGTATTTAATGCGATATTTCGCGGATTTTTGCTGGACACACTAACCATTGCCACGACCATGTAATGTTTCTGCTACGTTGCGCGCTCCCTACAAAATCCGTTACCAGCATCACAAACACGAAATATCGGACACCTAAATAAAACTTTGCTTTCGGACATGTAAAATAGATTTTCGCATTCAGTTTGAAATACTATTTACAATATTAGTAAAACGCTTTTAAGAAATTGTATGTTGATTTTAACATAACTTTGGCCGTCCTTCTTACGTAATTTTCAAATTTTTACTTTCGTAAATAATAACTACAAACACTTTCACTTAATTACGGAATATGCTGAGCCTAAAAAGATACGTATTTGTATAAAAACAACACTACTACATGTTATAACTATTGCACAACATTATTACATATTTACCTTTTGTTTAAATAAATTAGGGCAGAACATGTTTTATATATCACTGGAACCTAAATTAAATACCGTTCATTTTTACACACTAAAATTAATAATCTGTTTGGTACTAAGAAACTATCTTCGAAATAGACAAAACTACTACGACTTTATAAAAATCCGCATTTATAAAACTTTAAACCACAAATTGAAATACATTAAAATCTCAAGTCCAAAAAAACAAAACGCCAATACGCTAATTACGAACTATTGACTTACCTACGTAAAAATCATATATAGAACCCTTAATTTCAGTAGGCCTAATACGTAAATTTATAAAGTCATGTCCACACTTGTTATTTATATGCCTAGTTTAAATAGAATTACAGTAACTATGTACGAACAAGTTAAAATGTATTGTTATTATGAAAAGTATTTCAGACAAAATTTATAACGTATTTTTGATCTTTGTTTAAAATATAAATAAAATTTACGGAATATAGTTACTTTCAGGTTTATGCGGTACTCTCTCAAATGTTTGGAGACAGGCCATATTGTGTTAGATTATATCGGGCAGTGTTCCTGACAAGGTGTGGTTTCGCTAGTTGTCCGAAAATATTGTGCAACATTAAAAAAATGCAACAAGGCAATAAAACATTTATTCAGAAAAGTTTAAATAAATGAGTTCGTCATTTTCATCATTTAACGTCAATCACCGTTTCATTTAAGTGAATGTAGCTCCGAAGTAAACCTGGATCAACGGACTTCAACCACAACGCAGATCGGCCATCTCATCGAACATCAGAATCCAAGCTAATTGTTCACCGTCCACCGGCGTCCTGTTAATAGAATACAGACACAGTTCGTCTGGACCCGTATGCAAAAGAGATCGGCAACAGAAGGATTCGTCACAATGTCAACGAATTTCACACCTAAACCTTCCTCGTGGATTTCACCATCCATTTGTGAAAACCGTATGAAAATCCGGCAAGTAGTTTTCGAATTTATCGAGGTCAGACAGACGCAGCAAGAGGACTTTGTTTTATAATATGTATGAAGGAAGGAAGGAAGCAAGCTTAGAGTTTGACGTCCCGCCGCAGCGTGGTTATTTGAGATGGATAAAATGCATAGACCTAAGTAGCGAGCCAGATGAATGCCACATAATGTTAACTGAAGATAACAATGACTTGTCCTGTTTATAATGGTCCCAACCAGCCAACATAACAATACGACGGATTAGTACCCGCTTCCAAAAAACGAAAAAGCAGAGAAATTACGACGGAAACTTGTGAACCCTAGCAAGCGCTGTGCGCGGAACTTACGGTAAATCATTACGGAAATACTACGCCCGTGTACAGGGTGTTGAAAAGAAAAGATTTTTTACATTGACAGCTGGCACAACTCATCAGAACAATAAACAAACATTTCGGATAAAAATATAAATGAAAAACAGTTATGGGCGATACGGTTACTACTCTACTAGTGTGATAATATCTATTCCCCCTACACATAATATTCCTTCTGACCGTATTTTAACAAACAGCCAAAATTATATTACGTCTGAGTTTACCTTCGACAAAAATACACCTTTTTTAAACTTTTACCTCTTTAATGTATTATTGTTAATGTCTCTTCCGCATATTATCTTTTTCCGTTGAAATATAATCATCTCTTTTGACTTCATAGTTCATTTTCTTTTTCAGTTCTGCGTAAATTGCCTCTATTGGTTACGGATGATGTAGCATGGAAGGAACGTAGTGTACGTTCAGCATTCAGACGAGTGACTATAGCCTTGACGGAACACAGCCTGCATTTTGCGTTCGGAAATCAGTCAAGTGACATCCCTCGCCCGGTACCTTTCCCGAAACTCTGTCTTGCATACGCCGTCTTGCTTTCTGTATTTGGTGATTTTCTTATAATAAGTCAAGCATTGTCATTTGCATGAAACAGCGCAGTGAATCCCTCGTCCAAAACATTGCCCGAAACTCTCCCTTGCATACGCCATCTTGCTTTCTGTATTTGGTGATTTTCTTATAATAATTCTAGAGTTGTCATTTCAAAGAAATATCGCGCTGAAAATTATCAAATACTCGACGTACTTAGTACAATGAATTATAATCTTATGTCTAAAGATGTCATGTTAGCAGTTAACACTTTCACTCAATGGTACGAAAATTACGGATTACTGTCGCAGCTGTTCGCCGTAGCGTAATGGAATGAAATTATCGTAAGTTGAACTCTACAGTGTTTTTCAATATTCCGAGTTGTTCGAAGGTAACAGGGATTTCCCTGAATAGTGCATTTGTTCCATTTTGTGAACATGGCATGAAATACATACCAACGAATTGCAGACACAGACTTCTATGTCACATGTACATATATAGGTGAGATATTGTTATAATGACTGTTGTAATTAACGTAATGATAGCATGAACTATGTGTACAGATTAAGTACTAGAGTGTTGTGGAAAACAGTATTACCACATTTATCTCGTTTCTTGTTTTAACTATAAAATCAAGCGTAGTCACGGTTTGAAACAGAGTGTTTGCTCTTTATTTTAGCGCAGAACGAAGTGACAGGAATAAAGGCATATCTGAACTACCGAAAAAGTAACTGAAGCTACATTAAAAACGGCCATAGCAACTATGCCACGAACAAACATTTCAGTAGACAAATTGATTATTAGTGAATAACCGTTTATAAAAGAAAAAAAAAGGAACGAAAATTGGCACCGAAATCTGGAACTTCATTCATATGTTAAATTTACATTATTAATCTCCACAGATTATGTGCATATGCTTCAGAAGACGATTGTTCAATTGTTGGTACTTATTTTATAGCATGTCCACGAAATAGAACAAACGCACTTTTTAAAGGGAGCACTCTTACATATGCACAACTCTAAATATTGCAGAACAGCTCTATTTAATTAATAAGAGTGCCCAAAACCACTTTAGGAGCCAAGGCGCAAAACAATAGTACTTGCGGGTTTCGAAATAGCGACCATGTGCCTTGAAATCTAACGTGCTGCCCACTACACTAAGGTTCACAATTGCGAATCTACTCCGTAATTCTCGTACCATTAACGGCAGGTGTGAAGTGTTAACATGGCATTTTCAGACACTAAATTATAATTTATCGTACTAAGAACGACGTGTTTTTGTTAATTCTTCAGTTCGCCATTGGTTTCACATGACAACGCGTGAGTTATAATAAGAAAATTATAAAACACAGAAAGCAAAATGACGTATGCCAGAGGAAGTTTTGGGCGAGGTGCGTCACGTTACTAATTTCCGAACGCCTGATTTACGTAAAATCTGTCGAAATTGAAAAATCGCCTTTATTCTCTAAAACGGTGCGTGCTATAGCAATAACATAGAGAGAGGAAAGTTATTAAGTATTTACTCCTCTACAAATACGTTTATTCCATTTTCGTCTCAGATCATGTTATTTGGAATTTAAATTCCTGCTGTGTACTAACTATTTTTATACGAAATATTTGAAAAAGGATGGTTCTGGTCTCTGGCAGCGAAGAATCACGCCTGTAAAAGTTGGTGCCGATCAATTGAACGATGTGACCTGAAAAGTGGGAACACGTTACAGACAGACAGACAGACATTGTCAAATCGCCGTTATTTTCCAAAATCTCTTCTCTTCAAATTCGTGTGTTCCGTTGTCGTGTCAGGTGAACGGTTAAGCCGTTATGTTCATTTAAATTTCAAGGTGATCGCAAAGGCCCACTTTTCGTGTTACTACTGTAACCTGAAGTGGACCAAAACTGCTGTACGCCGTATCTTACATTCTGTGAACATAAAATCTGAAACACCAACTTTTTCCTTACATTTTGAAGGATAAAAAATAAGTTTTCAAATTTACTTTGTCAAAAGCGAATATGTATCTTTCCCCGCAATAAAGAAACATAGAAATTTCGAAAAGTACACAGGTCCTTTATGGTTTGACTCATATCTCGAGCATGTAGCAGAAAGGGTGTCAAAAAAGGTACAAACTGAATGTCCGATCACAATGGAGTAATAAATAGTTTTCCAGATACGTACTATTTATTCAATTAATGACCAGTTTTGTCATAATTTCTCTAATCGTACACTACTTCCAGGTCCAATCTACATACAGTGTAGCGTAGCTCTTCCGTTCACTAGGCAAATCCACTGGAAATAAGAACTGTTGGACCAGGGCGCTAGTGCCTCACAGAGTTAATGTCGTTTCGCATGCATTGTGCAGCACATCTCTTTGTTGCCGCATGTTTCTGTAGTAAGGCTGTTTACTGTTAGAGTATGGACAGTACAGGAAATGTTGAAATGTTTGTTAACCTTATGGGACTTAACTGCTGGGTCATCAGTCCATAGTTATGAACTTATACTAAAGACAGCACAAACATCCATGCTCGAGGGAGAATTCGAATCCCCGACGGGGAACGGCCTCGCTCATCGGAGCATAGCGCCTCAATGCGCTCGGCCACTCCGCCACGGCGGACAGTACAGAAAAAAATTGATGTTAGCGAATTTTAGTGCATTATTGCTGTAGAATAAGAATTCCACCTAACAAATGAAGGTGTACCATACATGACAATCTGGAATGTTAATCAATTTATGTTACTTAGAAAACAGGTTATGTGGTAAGTGTTTTATCACGGAGGTCTCCTGAATGCACAATATATCGCAACTTGATGTCTTGCAGAGTTGTGCTAGTATGTCTTTAAACCTAATAATACCCTCGCGGTTTGCAGTGATCATTGTCAGAGATGGCTTTGAGACCAGCGGTGACTTTTGACACTATAACAGTAAAGAGGTTATATACAGCGAAACGTGAAGCACATTCTTCCGCTGATTTTCTGCAACAATCGTACGAATAATGAAAAATAAGTGCCTATTACAGTTTGAAAAGTAAACTACCAAGAAAGATGCCAAAGCGTAAGAAAGAAATTTCGCGTTCTCAATCCGTTTCTAAAAGACAGAATACGCAGCTGGAAAGTGAATCTACAGGCGATAGAAACTTGAAACTTTTAGAAGTACTTTATCTTACATTTTAGGCATCATCCATTTTTCGATACTCCCACCCCTAAAGGGGTAAGATGGGAGATGAACGATTTTTTGAAAATACTTTGCTATTCAGGCAATTTTAAAGCAAGCCATTCAAAACTTCAGATTTAGATATTTGTGTGGAATTTTAAATACACGTGTTTAGATGATTTCGGAAATTCAACCATTAAGCCGGTGAAATAAGGGAAAATATTTTAAAGGTGCAACAAAGACGCCACTTCTTATCCTGCAGTTGTTATTGTTTCATATTTACAGAGTATATGACATCAACTGCGAATGGGCAATGCTGAAAATGTGTACCCAGCCGGGATTCGAACCCGCGTCTCCTAGTTTCTAGGTAGTTGCGCTGACCCCTACACCACTGGGGACACATCTCCCAGCTATGAGTTTGAATACTGTGAGCAGGGTGAAGCTGGGAATTTGTATCTGACGGGAGGCGTGCTTAGGTACTCCTTGAAGACGCGGTGATCACTGTGTCCCCAGTGGTGTAGTGGTTACCGCAACTGCCTAGAAAGCAGGAGGCCCGGGTTCGAATCCTAGCCGAGTACATATTTTCAGCTTTTCCTATTCGCAGTTGATGTCATATATTCTGTAAATATAAAAGACTATTTTGATACAAGAAATGCGAAAATATTGGATTTGAAACCATGGTTAGAATTTTTAAAAAATGTTCAGCCATCAATAGTGCAATAGGGGGTGGCACGTTGTGTCAAAATACTTGATTAGGAAAGCATTTTTAAAGCTAAATCTATGAAAATTTACAGTTAGATGTAGAAACGACCAATGCAGACCATCCACAGTGTAAGCGTGCGAAGCAGTGGGAATTAAGGTAGTACTTTCATATTTTTCCAGTTGGTAAGTGGTTAGACCCCACAACCCACTGGTGGGTAGCTAGCCGTACTTCAGGAGCCTCTGCTGCAGCCAAATGCACCTCTCGGCTTTTCTTGCGGCGAGACGGCTCTCCTTAATTGGTCCCAGACGACAGACGATCGGCGGGCGGCGGGCCGTTTCTCGCTGCGACGGCGGCCACGCCCTGATCGAGGAGTGGGCCGTTGGGCAGGGCGTGGTCCCGCTGACGACTTCTTCACGTGGCCGGCCGGCGGCCGTCGGCACCCTCGCCCTCGCGGCAGGGGTCGGTCCTCAGGAGACTCGGCCGTGCATCACGCCCCCAGCCGGGCCGCTGAATAATACACGATTTCATTAGGAGGCGGCGGCGGAGCAGTCGGCGCGACGCACCCTGCCCACGCCACCGGCACGCCTGCTGAGGAGCGCACCTGTCTCTGCGTCCACCAGGGAACATCACTTATGTACAGCTGCGTTTCAGCCCTCATCTCACGACCAGTCTTCAAGCACAAATTTTGGCGTTTGTAGAGCTAAAGACTTTAGCCAGACGAACACAAAAATGCCACTTTGCCACCTGGCCGAGACTTTATGACAAAAAGAGTGTGCATTAATTACATATCTATTAGCTTTCTGATTATGAATAGTATTACCACTAGACTAACAGGTGCCGCAGCGGTGGATTAGCCGATCGGTCTAAAGCACCTCGCTGCGGAGCGCCGGTTGCTCGCCGTGGAGGTTCGAGTCCTCCCTGGGGCATGGGTGTGTGTGTGTTAGTCCGCAGGTTAATTTACCTAGGTTTAAGTAGATTGTAATCTACGGACTGATGACCACGCAGTTTGGTCCGATAGATTTACAGACATTTGATTTAACAGGTGCCGGCCGCGATGGCCGAGGGGACTCATGCGCTCCAGTCACGGTCTGCACGGCCACTACGGTCGGGGGTTCGATTCCCCCCTCGGGCATGGATATTTGTGCCGTCCTTAGTATTAGTTAGTTCATAAGTAGTTTGTAAGTTTAGGGACTGATGACCCCGTAGTTTAGTCCCATAAGCTATACGAACATTTGATTTGACTAACAGGTGAGACAGTAAGGCCCAATTAAAATTGTGAAAGTAGATAAAATTAATCACCAGTTAAACCACATAAATTTCATTTTGCCCGGTAACCTAATGGCACAGGAAACTTACCTATCCAGAGGAACATCGTCTTGTAGGGCGTAGTACGAGGTATATCAACAAACTAAGCTCCGTTTGGTTATATAAAACAAACGTCTACAGACACAGAGAAAAATAATTATTGTTCAAATATCTACGACTGTTAAACTACTTTTCTAGATAGCTTCCGAAATTTTGTAGACACTTGTCATAGCACACATAGAACACGTTTTTGTATGAGTTCTTCATAGGTTGCCGCCCTTGTATTCAACCATGTGGTAACATGTTCTTTCAGCTCGTCATCATTGTTACCATCAAGGACCGAGTTTAGGTGTGAGAGGAGATGAAGTCGCTAGGAGCGAGATACTGGCTATACGGAGGATTGTCAAACACGTCCCAGTGACATTCCCGTAAGAGTCATTTAGTCATATTCGCCGTGTGAGGTCGGGCATCATCGTGAAAAATCATTTTGATAGTAATCCTCGGCACTTGTTCTGTATTGCGCGGCGCAATTTCTTAATGGTCTCGTAGTAACCATGTGCATTGATTGTTTGGACTGGCGGTAAGAAATCAATCAGCAAATTACCTTTTCTATCCCAAAAATTGGTGTCAAGATTTTCTGAGGTTTAACCTTCGTTGGGGGTGAAGTCTGTCTCTATTCCAGTGATTGCCGTTTTGTTTCAGGGGTGTCGTATGATACCCAAGTTTCATCCCCCGTGACTATCCGATAAAAAAAATGAAAATAAAAATAAAACCATCGTCTTCTTCATCGTAGCGTGTCAAAAACGTTGTGCTTAATCGTCACTTATGTACACCAGCTCATCAGCAACCACACACAAGCGTCCACTTCGTTCTTCACCGTGCTCTTGAACACGTCCTTCATTGAACAGTCTGACCCGTCTTCTAACCATTGAATTACTCATAGCATTCTGTTCGTTAACAAAGCAGATATGCCGATGAAAACGAATTACTGATCTTATTTCACACGAGGCTCCATTTTAAATAACGGTTGACGTTTTAAAGAAGCACTTCAAAGCACATGTCGGCAGCAGTGATCTGAAAATGTCGTAAATATCATCTGCTTGAGACTGAGTAACTACCACTCATGCTCGTAACTGCGATAGTAGCGCTGCCGCGGATGGAAATAGAAACGGAACTTACTTTGTGGACGGCCCTGGCATTTTTCCGGGTTTTTTTTATTATAAATTCGCAATATAACGAACACCCACAAGGGCAGTTCTAACGATTATCTGCAACGACTGTACACTCTTTCTTCGCAGCGGAAGGACACCACTGCATCGCCCTTATTTCGTCTGTTTCAAGCCTTTGTACAACAGCAACCTAAGAAACGTTAAATCTCAAATGTTAACTCAACAGGAATGACGATGCGTGCGTGTCTGACTAGTAACAACGGCACCTATCGTTGTTATAATAATAATAATAATAATAATAATTTCGTGTGGCTCAGTGTCCTGGTGCAAGTCATTGAACTGTGCTTTACCCCAAGACCACCTCAACACCATGGTTCGCGTTGATAATGCACGAAGAGACATTCAAAAAAATATTTTTACTAGTAGTCCAGTGTGCTCTATCTAGGGCGTCAAATGAAATTATGAATATTTTATGCTGAACCTGTATTCGTGGAGACCTAGAGGAGTTGGCAGTCTCGGAGAAAGCAACGAAATGATTCAACTGTATGATTCCGAGAGGATCGTGTGCGGCAAAAGAGGAGATCCGAAGTAGAATCCCAGTCCAGCACCATAATTTTTTTAACGTCTCAAGTAAAAATGCAATACGAGACACGTGACCGTAAAGAACCATTGGTTTATAAAATAAAATAAAGTTTTGTAATATAAGAAAAGCTTTCTAGCGACAGAGTTACTGATTGCCGTGTATTCTGCCTGTTAATGGCAACGATAAATCAGCTCTGTCCGAGTTGATAGCGAAATTATTCGGTTTAATACGGATTGTTAACTATGGTGCAACTTGACGTTCTTCACTTGCAGTTACCAGAGGTGAAGTAGACATGATCAGTCCAGTTAAAACATACAGCTATGTAGCGGAATCGAACACTCACATTGCAGATACTAAACTACAACCGATCCACGAGACCACTACGGCAATCTAACTGAAACTGCGCTTAGCATATCGACTAGTCACACTTAAGACAATTTTCTGCTCAATGAAATAATCAACTATAAGCAAGAAATTATACTAGTCTTATGTTAAGGCTTTTTACTCATTTTTGGAATCTGTTGTCCAACCGTCAAGAAAATGTATTCCTGGACTAATTGACTTTAACATGGTTCGGCGACAGCTTTAACTCGAAAAAAATCGGTTTCTACACGCACGGAATCGGTAAACAACCTGAGCATTGTAAGTCACTTTCAGAGTATATTGAAGCAAATGTTGTTCAAATTTTCAAATGTTTGTAAATCTATCGCACCAAACTGCGTGGTCATCAGTCCGTAGCTCACAAACTACTTAAACCTAGGTAAACTAACCTAAGGACAACACACACACAGATGCCCCAGGGAGGACTCGAACCTCCATGGCGAGCAACCGCGCTCTCCGCAGCGAGACGCCTTCGACCGCTCGGCTACTCCACCGCGGCAGCAAATGATGGTTCGATTAGTTCGTCCCACCATTAATTTGAGAGGCTGAAAAACAATATTGATCTTTCTGCCACGAGAATAAAGAACTGATCTTAGGTAGGGGTAGTACTAGGGCTACATCGAAACCATGTTTATACTGATCGCGCCTACCATTCTGCATCTAAACCGTTGCACTTCCATAAACTCGTAGTCGATCGCGATCGCTTGTGCGTAGAGACGGCGAAATTCATGGCTGCAATACGCCAGCACCATGATCTACTCACTCACGAGAGTACTTCGTCAACCGATACCTTTCAAGACTAGAAAGCAATTGAAGACGAGAAGGCTTCTCTAGTAGGGTTTTGTTACCTTGTACGTCGTACAGCAGTGTTCCCCCGCCATAGAATTATGAAGCCTACCTCTCCAGAAAACTACTAACACGCCTTCGGGCCTTAGCGGTCTGCTTAGAAAGGACATCGGTTGGTTCGGAGTTCGATTCCCGGTGACGCATAAAGTAATTATATCCTGATTACAGATTCAAACATCCCGCTGCTGGTGAAATAATTCGACTACTAACATCTGACTTCACTTAGTTATCTTCCATTTAGATACCGGGTATGTAAC
Organism: Locusta migratoria; assembly: GCA_026315105.1. Classification (NCBI taxonomy): domain Eukaryota; kingdom Metazoa; phylum Arthropoda; class Insecta; order Orthoptera; family Acrididae; genus Locusta; species Locusta migratoria. Next base: position 398,870,036 of record CM048747.1, on the reverse strand, counting down.
TCAAAATAAAATGTTTGTAAATCTATGGGACCACTGTGGTCATCAATCCCTAGGATTAGTACATAAACTAATCTAAGGACAACACATACATCCCTTACCGAGGAAGGTTTCGAACCTCCGACAGGAGCAGCCTCGTATGTAAGTCCCACACAGAACTGAGACTGGGCACTTGTGATTAGGGACGTAACGGTGATTATTAAGTTCCTGGTTCAGTAAATATATATATATATATATATATATATATATATATATATATATATATATATATATATATATATATTCCTAATATATATATATTCCTATATATATATTCCTATATATATATTCCTATATATATATATATATATATATATATATATATATATATATATATATATATATATATATATATTCCTAATATATATATATTCCTAATATATATATATATATATATATATATATATATATATATATATATATATTAGGAATTGCCATTTTATAAGATTTGTTTTGCGCGTTCTAATATTTGTGAGAAAATCTTCAATATTTCACACATCTTTATGTTTCGTCAGCTGTGACAATCTTAGGCATAATCGAGTATCTATAAGACATGAATGCATTGCTTGGTTAGCTACGGATACAGGTCATTGGTTTGATTCCAGAACAAGATAGTTTGTCATATCAATTCATGTTCAAAGTTGTGTACAAATATTTGTTCATGTATGAATACGGAGAAAATGTTGGTGTACGCAGTTAATATTGAAGTTTCCATAGTGCGTTTGCTGCTGTTAATTCAGTTTTTATCTGGTTAGTTCAACAATCGGTTAATAAAAATCCGCTCGCCACTGGAACGACGTTCCGCAAATGTGAGAAAACGATTTACAGAACAAAAGTACTTCGAATTTCTACAGGACTTTAGGAATTCCGATACTATACTAAAATCTGTTGTTTGTAACAATATTAAATGTTGTTTAATGATTAATTAGTGTTTTATGTGACGGAGTTTGTTATATCAGACTGTAATAAGCGTGATAATACTTAAGATATGTCATTATAATAAATTGGATTAAATAAACGTTAAGAACTTAATAACGTGTTTCCTTTTATTTGCAAAATCGTGGTGTTAGTTTACATCTGGAATGATTGCCATAAAGAGCAGTTGTCTGTAGTGGATCCATTTTGAATAAATAGTCGAACGACTATACCGCGGAGCGATTCCAGCACCCGCAAGACACGTACGTTATTTGGGTTGCATGCACATCAGGCGAAACGCAATTCAGGTCGTTCGGATCATTTTGCGTATGGTAGTACAATTCATAACTTAGTTGTCTGGAGTGTTTATAGATGTATTTGAACAACGTGCAACAACGCAGTGTTTTAGACCATTTTGCGAAACGTGAATGCCTAAACAATGCCTCATTGTCAGTTAATTTTACGACAGCAGAAGCAGCATTGAGTAGTTTGACGTCAGAGGCATCACATAAAAAAGTTCAAATGTTTATTAAGCTTAAGGGACTTGACTGCGAGGTCATCAGTTCCTAAACTTACAAACTACTTATGAACTACCTTACACTAAGGACGACACAAACGTCCATGTCCGAGGGGAGTTCGAACCCCCGACCGTAATGGCCGTGCAGAACGCGACTGGCGCGCCGCAGACCGCTCGGCCACTGCGGCCGGCGCGGCTAATCCACCGCGGTGGCATCACATAATTCAATCGGAGAGTTTCAGTGAACTTTCGTATTGTTTGTATTTCAACTGCGTACTTAATTTTTAACAATGAAATTCATAAATGCAAAAATAATGTTATCAGCATAATATGACATTATTAAACATTTAAGACGATTTCCAGACAACAGTCAAATACCCAATTGCCAGTTTCTCCTTAGCAAGTGTCATTTGTTTCTAAGAAATTTTTAAGAAGTGCAACTGTCCCCCTGTGGAAGCTCTTGGGTACTGTTCATCACCCGCCTTCCGTACTTACAATGGATCTACTCCTTATTGCTTCTTTACCAAACAATTTTGATAATCAGGAATTGTGTCTATACCTTTTACATATATCTACATAAATCTTTCCTCCTCTGACATACCCACAGGATTTAAGGATCACACTTCCCAAGCCAAATGTACTGATAGTCCATGCACAGAACCATATTATTTGGGGAAGATTTTACAGAGCGTAACATCATCAGCGTTACAACTCACAGCAAAAAGTTCACGTATAGCATAACAGCGGCAGTTTACTCTTGTTTTCAACCCTTCGTGGCTTTAATTTGGGTAATACTTCAACGCTACCTCAACCAGCAAGGCCGATACTTTGTCAAGCATCGTCTTAACGATATGTGATTTTTGATTTATTTACTTTCTGACGAGAAATGAATGAAATGTATTAAATCGGAATTAGTAACTCTTGGTCTCATATTGGTTGCACTGGTACTTAATTAGAGGCAGAACAGAGGATAGAAATTAAATAAATGTAATCCAATACATGCGGTAACGAATCTGCTAATGAACTCTGTTTGGTCCCTCCGGAAATATGAGAGCATGCCTTAATTCATTAATCATCATCAAATTATATTAATTACTGAGATCAGAACGACAACATTCCAAAATCGTCCGTGGGATTTTGTTACAGGATACATGACATAAATCTGTACGTATTAAGTTGCATATGTCACGGTATTCTTCACTCTCACTTTCTAAGGAGACAAATACATTAAAAGAGAAAAAAATTAAACTAAAGAAAGAAGAAAGAACAAGAAATAAGACACGCCACGTTGGTAACGATTTGATAAAACAATTTTCTTGTGTTTCTTTCCAAAATCGTCCGTCGGATTTTGTTGAAGGAGACACGGAATACATCTGTAGGTATTAATATGCCACGGTATTGTTCATAATCATTCTTCTTTGCTTTCACTTTCTAAGGAGACAAATACATTAAAATAGAAAAAAATTCAACAAACAAGAAAGAACAAGAAGTAAAATTCGCCACATTGGTGACGATTTGATATTAAAAAATATTCTTGTGATTCTAGCCGCGTAAATTTGTTTAAAATTCACGGGGCTTCTAGGGACTTTTTTTATGGGACTTAACTACGGGGTCATCAGACCCTAAACTTACAAACTACTTATTAACTAGCTAATACTATGGACGACACAAATATCCATGCCCGAAGGGGATGCGAACCCCCGACCGTAGTGGCCGTGTTGACCGTGACTGGCGCGCCGCAGAGCGCTCGGCCACCGCGTCCGGCTTCTAGGGACTCTCATCGGTAATTGTCAAATGGTGACAGCCGAAAGCTTCTGGTTATTATTACTACATTTAATTAACTTCATTTCACTTAATATGAATCTCCGTAACTTCGCTAGAAAACCAGGAAAATTTGGTTAGCTTTTATAGCTGCGAAACCAAGCATTCGTACGCTCGCAAGCTGATATTCACACCGGGAACGACGATAAACATTAGATTGCATAGTATGGCGGCCGATGAGTGAAAAAATGTCGCTACAGCGAAATTTTACAGTGTATTTAGAAAGGATAGTAAACCGGGGACACATCGATACCAGGATATAGAGTTCTTGAGAAGCGCAATCGAAGTACTTAATTTTACAGTAAATATGCTCCACTAACAGGCTTGTCATCAAGCATTTGAAAGAAGTAGTTCGGCTCAAATAAGCATGTTGTAGTATTTCGGACCTCGAAAACCAAAGACCTTCAGTTTCTCCATGACCTAAGGCAAAAAAAAAAAAAAAAAAAAAAAAAAAAAAAAAAAAAAAAAAAAAAAAAAAAAAAAAGAATCTAATGTTTGTAGACTTTATGGGACTTAGCTACGGGGTCATCAGTCCCTAAACTTACAAGCTACTTATGAACTAGCTTATATTAAAGATGGTGGAAACATCCATGCCCAAGGGAGAATTCCAACCCTCGATGGGGAACGGCCTCGCGTATCGTAGCATAGCGCCTCAATGCGATCGGCTGCACCGCCGCGGCTTGCCTGATGCAGTCGAGCTAGCGTGACGCCACTGCGAGCAACTTATTGGACACCGAATTGGACAAAAATTGGATGAAATATTGTTCCTATTCTCTGCAAAGATACGGGACATAAAGTCATAGCGGGTAGTACAATGTCATCCAATATTTTATCAAAGTTGTTTCAAAATGGCGGTGCTACGTTTAGCCTTTGCTTATACAACAGTTGCGTCATTTCTGCGTTTAGAACAGGAGGGGAAAAAGAGAAAACGAAAGGTACTTCGGTGAAACCGTGGGAGTTACAACGAGGTAAAAAAATTGTCGAAATAATAATTTCTATATCGTCAGCAGTACAGCCTGGCCGTACTGCACATCCAATAGTCTCCGAAATTTATTATTATTATTATTATTATTATTATTTTAGCTCTCCAGTTTTCTCAATATTTTCTCGTAGTCCGTTTGTCGCGTGTCCGTCTCATGTGCTTCATAGATCATGGATCATGGATCATGGATCAAATACAAGCCGAGGTATTAGATTTGATCAAAGATAGGAGTACTTGAGAAAACATCCCCATTACACTACATCTAATATTGCTGCGTGTCTTCCGACGGAACGCGCTGTGCAATGTTTAGCGACGCAGATTGCTGTGCTCTCGGTCCCCAGATCAAATCGCATCACTGGCGGAAGAAGAAAAAAAGTTTCTAGAATGTTCTAGGTGTTTCTTATGATTGATGAAAGTTTCAGAAAATTCTTTGTATTTATAAATAGCAGAGCACTTCAATCAGGAGCCAGTCTGAGTATACGCTTGTGTCAGCAACAAACCTATTTAAGTGCAAAGTGTTGTGCTCCATTAACGCCCCAAGCCCCCTCCAGTTCTCAACGTTACAATATTTCTTTGTTAAATTTATTTGTCCAATAATTTGATAGTGCAATATCGGTGCAGCGGGAAATTCTGGCGGCAGTGTCTACACCGCAATACGTCATCATAGAAGGAATGGGCCAACGCCATCGCAAGCTGATTGGCTGCCTGCCGGAGCACGGCCTACTGCGTCATTTTGACCAGCCAACCAACCAGCGATCGCGTTGGCTCATTCCTACGTTGACGACGTGTTGTGGCGCATGCACTACAGCATTTCACTTAGGCCTCGGCAACACCCTAAAGAGACAAGACCTCACAACCGTATGTCACACCGACTAGGGCGCGATCGCAAGCTGACTGGCTGGCCGCTATGAGGCAGTGGGATGTGCTACAGCACCCAGACAGTCATCTTGTGATCACGCCCTACTCTGTGTGATGTGACAAGGACTCTTGTGAGGCCTTGGTTCTAGATGGTGTTGGCCATGGACGGTCTAGATAAAGGCATATGTCACTGTAATAACAGAGCGTGAATAGCGCAACGAGGCAGCCATTGTGTGTTGTCATGCGTGGACGTGAAATAAGTTCAGTGTCTACAAATCAAATCTAACATTTTTGTATTATTTACAATGATTTTACATATAAAGACGCAGGCAGTTTATTTTTCATTTGTCTACGTTATGTTTTGATGAAAGATAGAATCTTACATAATTATGTAGAGTAAGAGAGACGATCTAATAGCTATACAAATGGGCGATAGTCTCTTGTACACCAAACACTTTGCACCCTGTCATTCAACACCCGCAAAAATAAGAGTCTCTAAACCTCATTCCCAAAGAAACTGTTTACAAAGCTACCACCTGCATTGTTTAGGGCAATAGAGATCTGCAACCAGCAAGTTTAAATACATGCAATTGTTTTATTGCTGTAGGTGCAAAGCAGTGCGGGTTTGACCGATACCATTGGCGAAACGTCGTTGGATTCGACGTCTGACCTTATAATTAAGGTCTACTTCTTTATTGTATGTTAAATGCTACACACGACATTTAAGACAACTCAATCTCCCCAAATGTTAAGAATTCTAAATGTTGTAATAATCATACCGTTTCAGGACGCTTAAATATCCGACAAGAATACACATCATATTAATAATTGTGCCTCCAGAAAGCAAATGGCAAAATCAGTGCGGAGGCATTATTACGCTCGATCCCTTGCGGGAATGTGAAGTACACTACCAGCAAAACACAAACAATACCTTCACTACGCGATAGCTATGGTAATACTCGTACTAACGGTGATAGTAAAGCTAAAACAGAATCGCTGAACACAGCTTTCCGAAATTCTTTCACCAAAGAAAACGAAGAGAACACTCCAAAATTCGAACCAAGAACAGCTGACAGCATGCGAAATTTAGAAGTAGATGTTCCTGGAGTAGTAAAATAATTTAAATCACTAAACAAAAACAAATCTTCCGGGGCACATTGTATACCAATTACATTCCTCTCAGAGTATGCTGATGCAATTGCTCCATACTTAGCTATCATATACGACCGATCACTTAGAGAAAGATCCGTATCCAAAGACTGGAAAGTTGCCCAGGTCACTCCAATATTCAAGAAAGGCAATAGGAGTGATCCACAAAATTACTGGCCCATCTCATTTACGTCGACTTGCAGTAGGATATTGGAACATATAATTTCTTCAACATTATGAACTACCTCGAAGAGCACGATCTATTAACCAAGAGACGACACCGATTCAGAAAATATCGCTCTTGCGAAACACAGCTTGCCGTTCATTCACATGAAGTGTTAAGTGCCATCGACAAGGGATCTCAAATCGATTCCATCTTTCTGTATTTCCGAAAGGTTTTTGACACTGTACCTCACAAGCGGCTTCTAATGAAATTGCGTACTTATGAAAATTCGCCACAATTGTGCGATTCGATTCACGATTTCCTATCAGAAAAAAAAACACAGTTCATGGTAATTAACGGTAAGTCACCGAGTAAAACAGAAGTGGATCTGGCGTTCCCCAGGAAGCGGTTCAGGTCCCTACTCTTCCTCGTGTTTATAAACGATTTAGGACACAATGTGAATAGTTCCCTTAGACTGTTCGCGGATGATGCTGTCGTTTATCGGTTAGTGAAGTCAACAGAGGATCAAAAGCAACTGCAAAGCGATTTATATAAAATTTCTACATGGTGCTAAAATTGGCAATTAACACAAAATAATGAAAGTAATGCCGCCAGCCGCGGTGACCGACAGGACTAAGGCGCGTCAGTCACGGTCTGCACGGCCACTACGGTCGGGGTTCGAATCTCCCCTCGGGCATGGAAATTTGTGCCGTCCTTAGTATTATTTTGTTCATAAGTAGTTTGTAAGTTTAGGGACTGATGACCCCGTAGTTAAGTCCCACAAACTGTACAAACATTTGAACATTTGAAGTAATACATATGACCACTAAAAGAAATCCGCTGAACTTTCATTACACGATGAATCAGTCAAATCTTAAGGTTGTAAATTCTACCAAATATCTAGGAGTTACAATTACGAACAACTTAGACTGTGGAGAAAACATAAAAAATATAGTGGGGAAGGCGAAATTGTTCAAAATTTTCAAATGTTTGTTAAGCTTATGGGACTTAACTAAGGGGTCATCAGTCCCTAAACTTACAAACTACTTATGAACTAGCTACTACTAAGGACGGCCCAAATATCCGTGCCCGAGGGGGGATTCGAACCCCCGACCATAGTGACCGTGCAGACCGTGACTGGAGCGCCTCTATCCCCTCGGCCACCGCGGCCGGCGGGGAAGGCGAATCAAAGGTTACCTTTCATTGGCAGAACGCTTCGAAGATGCAACATTTCTACCAAAGAGGCTTCGTACATCACAGTTGTGCATCCTTTCCTGGAGTACTGTTGCCCAGTGTGGGAGCCTCGCCCGGTGGAACTGACGGAAGACATTGCCCTTCAGAGAAGGGCAGCTATTTATGTTTTATCACGTTACATGGGGGAAGCGTGCAAGATTTGTGGAGGAAATCATTAAAAGAACGACGTTATTCGTTGCGGCTAGTTATATTTACGAAATTTCAATCACCGACTTTTATTTCTGAATGTGAAAATATTTTGCTAGCACCCACCTACATATGGAGACATGACCATCCCAATGAAATGAATAAGATCGAAAACGGAACGATTTAGGTGATCTTTCTTCCCGCGCGCTATTAGAGAATGGAACGGTAGGAAAGGTTATGTACGTGGTTAATGAACCCTATGCCAGGCACTTAAAAGTGATTTGCAGAGATCTATGCAGATGTAGAATGCAGTATATGCTGCGAGGAAGAGGAACAAATAGGGAGGAGCCACTACCATAGTAGTGTGTTGTAATTTGAGCATTTGGGAAGTTCGGAAAGCGGGTTAGAATAGCCTGAACCGTTAAGGTGACCACTGGCCCAAAGCGGGAGATCCGGGTTCGAATCCCGGGTCAGTACACATTTTTAAACTTTTCCGTTGAATTTATGTCACTGACCAGAAAAGGTAGATATGTATCAATATTTATAATTCGAAAAATTACGGCCGTTAATGTTAATTAATGGTATGCATTCTTTCGGAAATGTCTGAAAGAATAGTCGTCAAATCAATAATCTCTTGTTTTCTTTAATCGGAAATCATGTGTTAAATGTCGGCGAAACATTTATTCTCCTGGCGTTTCGTACAGAGTTGCGGTGGACTTCTTCAGAGTTGATTATTGCGGTGCCGAGTCTTGTGCACTGAAGAGTCGGACGACGGAGAGCAGTATAAATTCTGTCTAAAGTGGGCGTGAACACGTTTTCTTTTGATACGCAGAGAGATTGTTTATCAAAGTCAAAACTTAACTGCCACTGGGCAACGATAACAACGTAACTACCTATTATGGAAAGCAAAGGTCCATAAAATACTTTCATGGCTTCTTCCTTCCTGTTAAAATTATTCCCAAGCTTTTATACTTTAAATGCTACTTTTTATATCAATGGGTATTTGTTGGCCGTTGTAGATAAATTTTAATTTGGGAAAACTTCATTATTTCCTCATTAATGGTGCTCTTAGTCGTAGCTGGTTTTTTAGTTTTCTCTAGTTGGGAAAGGCTTTTGTGTTCTTCCAGTCTTGTACTGACACTTCTCTTGGTAGTTCCAATACACAGGGTGGTCCGTTGATAGTGGCCTGGCCAAATATCTCACGAAATAAGCATCAAACGAAAAAACTGCAAATAACAAAACTTTTATACCTTGAAGAGGGAAAACAGATGGCGCTATGGCTGGCCCGCTAGATGGCTCTGCCACAGGTCAAACTGACATCAACTTCATTCTTTTAAATAGGTTCAAATGTTCAAATGTTTGTAAATCTATCGGACCAAACGTGGTCATCAGTCCGTAGCTTACAAACTACTTAAACCTAGGTAAACTGACCTAAGGACAACACACACACCCGTGCCCCAGGGAGAACTCGAACCTCCACGGCGAGCAACCGCGCGCTCTGCAGCGAGACGCTTTAGACTGCTCGGCTTCTCCACCGCGGCTTTAAATAGGTACCCCCCATTTTTATTACATATTCGTCTACTACGTAAACAAATATGAATGTTTTATTTGTTACACTTTTTTCGCTCTGAGATAGATGACGCTGTAATATTCACAAACATATAGCTCTCAATTATAAGACGAACAGCGGGTAACAGGTACGTTCGAACTTTATTTTGGTTGTTGCAATGTGATACATGCACTTTTGTGAAATTATCGTACATTATGAGAACGCATGCTGTTACTGCGTGATTACCTGTAATTACCTGATGACTTCGATAAATGCTCAAAAGGATGTCTTTCGACGTCAATGCATTTGGCAATACGCGTAACGAAATTCCTCTCAATAGCGAGTAGTTCACCTTCAGTAATGTTCTCACATGCATTGACAATGCGCTTACGCATGTTTTCAGGCGTTGTCGGTGAATCACGACAGCAAATATACTTCAATTTTCCCCACAGGAAGAAATCCGGGGATGTAAGATCCGGTGAACGTGCGGGCCAAGGTATGGTACTTCTACGACCAATCCACCTGTCATTAAATATTGCATTTAAGACCGCTACCACTGCACGCGAGCCACGTGCCGGACATTTATCATGTTGAAAGTACATCGCCATTCTGCCATGCAGTGAAACATCTTGTTGTAAAATCGATAGAACATTAAGTAAGAAATCAGCATACATTGCACCATTTAGAATGCCATACATAAAATAGGGGCTAATTATCCTTCCTCCCATAATTCCGCACCTTACATTAACTCGTCAAGTTCAATGATGCTCCACTTGTCGTAGGCATTGTGGATTTTTCACTGCCCAGTATTATGCTGGTTTACGTTGCCTTTGTTTGTGACTGACGCTTCGTCACTCAACAGACCGCGTGAAGAAAAAAAAATCTGTTATCGTCACATAAATTATTATGTGACCAATGGCAAATGATGCTCCACTTGTCGTAGGCATTGTGGATTTTTCACTGCCCAGTATTATGCTGGTTTACGTTGCCTTTGTTTGTGACTGACGCTTCGTCACTCAACAGACCGCGTGAAGAAAAAAAAATCTGTTATCGTCCCATAAATTATTATGTGACCAATGGCAAATGATGCTCCACTTGTCGTAGGCATTGTGGATTTTTCACTGCCCAGTATTATGCTGGTTTACGTTGCCTTTGTTTGTGACTGACGCTTCGTCACTCAACAGACCGCGTGAAGAAAAAAAAATCTGTTATCGTCCCATGAATTATTATGTGACCAATGGCAAATGATGCTCCACTTGTCGTAGGCATTGTGGATTTTTCACTGCCCAGTATTATGCTGGTTTACGTTGCCTTTGTTTGTGACTGACGCTTCGTCACTCAACAGACCGCGTGAAGAAAAAAAAATCTGTTATCGTCCCATAAATTATTATGTGACCAATGGCAAATGATGCTCCACTTGTCGTAGGCATTGTGGATTTTTCACTGCCCAGTATTATGCTGGTTTACGTTGCCTTTGTTTGTGACTGACGCTTCGTCACTCAACAGACCGCGTGAAGAAAAAAAAATCTGTTATCGTCCCATAAATTATTATGTGACCAATGGCAAATGATGCTCCACTTGTCGTAGGCATTGTGGATTTTTCACTGCCCAGTATTATGCTGGTTTACGTTGCCTTTGTTTGTGACTGACGCTTCGTCACTCAACAGACCGCGTGAAGAAAAAAAAATCTGTTATCGTCCCATAAATTATTATGTGACCAATGGCAAATGATGCTCCACTTGTCGTAGGCATTGTGGATTTTTCACTGCCCAGTATTATGCTGGTTTACGTTGCCTTTGTTTGTGACTGACGCTTCGTCACTCAACAGACCGCGTGAAGAAAAAAAAATCTGTTATCGTCCCATAAATTATTATGTGACCAATGGCAAATGATGCTCCACTTGTCGTAGGCATTGTGGATTTTTCACTGCCCAGTATTATGCTGGTTTACGTTGCCTTTGTTTGTGACTGACGCTTCGTCACTCAACAGACCGCGTGAAGAAAAAAAAATCTGTTATCGTCCCATAAATTATTATGTGACCAATGGCAAATGATGCTCCACTTGTCGTAGGCATTGTGGATTTTTCACTGCCCAGTATTATGCTGGTTTACGTTGCCTTTGTTTGTGACTGACGCTTCGTCACTCAACAGACCGCGTGAAGAAAAAAAAATCTGTTATCGTCCCATAAATTATTATGTGACCAATGGCAAATGATGCTCCACTTGTCGTAGGCATTGTGGATTTTTCACTGCCCAGTATTATGCTGGTTTACGTTGCCTTTGTTTGTGACTGACGCTTCGTCACTCAACAGACCGCGTGAAGAAAAAAAAATCTGTTATCGTCCCATAAATTATTATGTGACCAATGGCAAAACTGTACACGACGTTCAAAGTCTTCGCCATGCAAGTACTGGGGCATAGAAATATGGTATGGGTAAAATTTATGACGATGTATAATTTTCAACACCGACGCTTTTGAGATTCCCGATTGTCGCTCAATTTGTCTGCTACTGATGTGCGGATTAGCCGCAATTGCAGCTAAAACACTTATTTGGGCATCATCATTTGTTGCAGATCGTGGTTGACGTTTCACCTGTTGCTGACAAATTCCAATCTCTTTGAACAACGTAACTATCCGACGAAAGGTCTTCCAGGATCACGATCAACGTTCATACCACAGGCCCGTTGGGCATTTTGATCAAAATAGCCATACATAAATACCATATCGACGTTTTCTGCAATTGGTAAACGGTTCATTTTAACAAGAGTAATGTACCATGAAGCAAATACCGTCCACACTGGCGAAATGTTACGCGATACCACGTACTTATACTTTATGACTGTTACAGCGCCATCTATCACAAAGCGAAAAAAGTGTTCCAAATAAAGCATTCATATTTATTTACGTGCTAGACGAATATGTAATAAAAATGTGGGTACTTATTTTAAAACCTGCATTTGATATCTTCTTGACCTATGGCAGAACTACCTAGCGGGCCAACCATAGCACCATCTGTTTTCCCCCTTCAAGCTAGTTTGTTTTCTTTTGATATTTATTTCGTGAGATATTTGACCCGATCACTATCAATGGACCACCCTGTCAACCATCCCACAGGAACACGGAATCTTGTAAACCTCGTATGTTGACAAAATTTCATAAGTAATTTTCTTTTATGTCTGGGAAGATTTTAGACACTAACACACGCTCAAAATAAAATAAAATGAAGACATCAGTCAGCATTTTTGGCCAGCTAAGTAGATAAGGACAGCAATTAGTAATTGATAAACGCCCTCCTCTGTCAGCATGTGGGGTGCATCAGATTTCGTATACCTGTTGAAATCTTGGTACTCGAACTACGAAGAGAAATGTCGATACTATAATTATGGATCGTCAATATCCTACCTGACTAGGAAAACCTAAATATCGGTTTTGACTGAACACGAACTTTAGAAAGCAAATCACTAAGTTTACCGAAACTAAAATTTTATCGACAATGACGAATTTTATCCACAGATGTATAACGAATAAATTCAAATATATAAGCGTAAGGATGATTTTGACAGGCACGAAGAAGCCATGAAACTTAGTACAAAATGTTCAAATGTTTGTAGTTCTCAGGGGCGAAACTGCTTAGGTCGTCGGTCCCTAAACTTACAAACTACTTAAACTAATATGCACTAAAGAGAACAACTACGGCCGTGCCCGAGGGAGGACTCGGAACTCTGACGGGGGTGGCAACGGAACCCGTCGTAAGGTGTTTTAGACTACTTTTCCATTCCCGCGGGGCATTCTTAATGATGTATGGAATGCTACTCCTTATCTACTCTGGTGACAATTTATAGTAGAGTCTTAAGTTATTGAAAGATTATTTCTGCTGATTACGGGAAAACGTAATAAGGAACACGTATATCAGTGTATATAAAACTCTTCTGGGTTTTGGACCGCATCGTCAAAATATCAAACACTTCACCGACGTTTCGGCCACTATTGCAAGTGGCCATCTTCTGGGTGTTACACTTACTGCTGGGTGACGGAAAGCTGGTGTCTTAAATACTAAATGTTGGTAGTTGTTATTGGTGGTTTCAGTTCTCTTTCATTGGTGTTTACTTTATTTCTTCCTATTGGTGGAAAAGGAAGTCCAGGATTGGTGTTTATATTAATGTTTGCCATTGGTTGAACCTGGCGAATGAGGAGCGGTGGTAGCAGTGACGTAGCAGTGATGCCTAGCGCCGGCTAGAGCGTGCTGTTTGCTCTGTGTACGCGCGGCCGCTGTTGCCTCCGGGCTGTGTGGGCCCCTATGGACTGCACTGCGCGCGGTGTCGTCGCGAAGCGCTGCTACTGCTGGCAACCAAGACGCGGGAAGTCTGTACCCGTCTTCCCTGTTCATATTTCCGGGTCGCTTAGCTATTTCAATTGCTTCCCTGATTTTCCTCTTCAAAGTATAGGGCTGTTTTGCCAGTACAGCGACTTTCCGAAAATCCATATGTTTGCCGCACTCTTCTTGGTGTTCAGCTACTGCCGACTTTGTATGCTGTCCTAGCCGAATGTACCTCTCGTGCTCGGCTATCCTTGTTTTAATCGGCCGCCCAGTTTCGCCAATGTACACCTGGCCGCACTCACAGCCGATTTCGTAGACTCCAGCTGTGTGCAACTTATCCGTTTTGTCCTTCAGTGAGCCTAGGACATCTCTTATTTTATTGTTGCTGCGAAATATAGGCTTGATGCCCTCTCGACGAAGAATTTTGCCTACTCGTTCGGTGACGCCTTTTACGTATGGCAATAGGGCGATGGTTTGTCCTTCCTTTGGCGCTTCCCTTTTGTTTCTATCATTAGGTGTCATAGTTTGCTCAATCATCCTCTTCCCATAACCGTTTGCTTCGAAGGTGGACCTGATGTTTTTTAATTCTGCTTTCAGATGTTGTTCATCACTAATCCGGTATGCCCTCTTAGTTAGAGTGTGGAGCACGGACTTCTTTTGCGTAGGATGATGGTGGGAAGTTGCGTGAAGGTACCTGCCTGTGCTGGTGGCTTTTCTAAATACCCGATGGCCCAGTTTGCCCTCTGGTTTCCGATAAACCTCTACGTCGAGGAAAGGAAGCACACCATTCTTCTCTATCTCCATGGTGAACTGGATCTTGTTGTGCTGTTGATTGAGGTGTTGATGGAAATTCTGCAGCTCCTCTTCTCCATGAGGCCAAATAACAAACGTGTCGTCTACATTTCGCAGCCAGCAATCTGGACGTAGTGGTGCGGACTGGAGAGCTGTTTCCTCGAATGCCTCCATGAAAATATCGGCTGCAACGGGTGAGAGAGGTGAACCCATTGCAACTCCGTCCGTCTGTTCATAAAATTTCCCTTCCCACCTGAAATAGGTGGTCGTTAAACAATGTTGCACCAGATCGCAAACGTCGGGTGGAACACGTTCCTCTAGGATGCTCATGGTATCCGACACTGGTACATTTGTAAATAAGGACTTCACGTCGAAGCTGACCATCAAATCCGTGGTGGAGATTCGTTTTTCTTCTAAAAGTGCTACGAAATGGGTTGAGTCCTTGACGTAAGAGTCCGTGTGGCCCACGAGATGTTGGAGTTTCGGTACTAGTTCTTTTGCAAGTCGGTAAGTCGGTGAGTCTATACTGCAGACAATAGGCCTTAGAGGAAAAGACTCCCGGTGGATCTTCGGAACCCCATAAATCCTTGGTGCCTGTGGGACTTGCGGGTTGAATCGTCTGGCCGTGTCGAAGTTCATTCTGGTTATCTTAAGCAGTGCTTGCGTCTGTTTTATTACCTTGGCCGTCGGATCCCCCTTGAGCTTCTTATAGATGGGTTCACTTAGAAGTTTTTCCATCCAGTCGTCGTAATCTGTAGTATTCATCACCACTGTGGCGTTCCCCTTGTCGGACTGTACCACTACTAGGTCGGGGTTGTTCTTTATGATAGCACGACGTTCCTCATTGCTGATGTTCTGCTTTGGTGGCTTTGCATGCGCCAAGACTCTAACTGTCTCTTGTCGGATCTTCTCTGCTTCTGCTTGTGGAAGGTGACGTAGCGATGCCTCGACGGATTCTATGATGTCTTCTTTAGGGACTCGTCGTGGTGTGATCGCGAAATTCATCCCATCCCTGCCCATACAGGTTGGTTAAATGTAAACGAAGGCTTCCGCGGCCGTTGTCATTGTATATAAAACTCTTCTGGGTTTTGGACCGCATCGTCAAAATATCAAACACTTCACCGACTGTCCAAGGGGATGAATTTCGCGAAATGTAGACGACACGTTTGTTATTTGGCCTCATGGAGAAGAGGAGCTGCAGAATTTCCATCAACACCTCAATCAACAGCACAACAAGATCCAGTTCACCATGGAGATTGAGAAGAATGGTGTGCTTCCTTTCCTCGACGTAGAGGTTTATCGGAAACCAGAGGGCAAACTGGGCCATCGGGTATTTAGAAAAGCCACCAGCACAGGCAGGTACCTTCACGCAACTTCCCACCATCATCCTACGCAAAAGAAGTCCGTGCTCCACACTCTAACTAAGAGGGCATACCGGATTAGTGATGAACAACATCTGAAAGCAGAATTAAAAAACATCAGGTCCACCTTCGAAGCAAACGGTTATGGGAAGAGGATGATTGAGCAAACTATGACACCTAATGATAGAAACAAAAGGGAAGCGCCAAAGGAAGGACAAACCATCGCCCTATTGCCATACGTAAAAGGCGTCACCGAACGAGTAGGCAAAATTCTTCGTCGAGAGGGCATCAAGCCTATATTTCGCAGCAACAATAAAATAAGAGATGTCCTAGGCTCACTGAAGGACAAAACGGATAAGTTGCACACAGCTGGAGTCTACGAAATCGGCTGTGAGTGCGGCCAGGTGTACATTGGCGAAACTGGGCGGCCGATTAAAACAAGGATAGCCGAGCACGAGAGGTACATTCGGCTAGGACAGCATACAAAGTCGGCAGTAGCTGAACACCAAGAAGAGTGCGGCAAACATATGGATTTTCGGAAAGTCGCTGTACTGGCAAAACAGCCCTATACTTTGAAGAGGAAAATCAGGGAAGCAATTGAAATAGCTAAGCGACCCGGAAATATGAACAGGGAAGACGGGTACAGACTTCCCGCGTCTTGGTTGCCAGCAGTAGCAGCGCTTCGCGACGACACCGCGCGCAGTGCAGTCCATAGGGGCCCACACAGCCCGGAGGCAACAGCGGCCGCGCGTACACAGAGCAAACAGCACGCTCTAGCCGGCGCTAGGCATCACTGCTACGTCACTGCTACCACCGCTCCTCATTCGCCAGGTCCAACCAATGGCAAACATTAATATAAACACCAATCCTGGACTTCCTTTTCCACCAATAGGAAGAAATAAAGTAAACACCAATGAAAGAGAACTGAAACCACCAATAACAACTACCAACATTTAGTATTTAAGACACCAGCTTTCCGTCACCCAGCAGTAAGTGTAACACCCAGAAGATGGCCACTTGCAATAGTGGCCGAAACGTCGGTGAAGTGTTTGATATTTTGACGATGCGGTCCAAAACCCAGAAGAGTTTTATATACAATGACAACGGCCGCGGAAGCCTTCGTTTACACGTATATCAGTATTTATACTTCCTACCGACGAAGGGCTCTTCAGTCGGCGAGACTCACCACAGCTAGGAGCACCTCTGGAGATGTCCATCGCAGTTCTACACGCAACGCCAGGAGCACAAGTACTTCGTATCCGAAACATTCTTCAACAACTGTGGCATTATCTACATCTGCATAAATACTCTGCAAATCACATTTAAGTGCATGGCTGCGGGTAAAGCTAATAGCTTTAATGATATTTCTCTACCGTTCCATTCTCTAATAGCGCGCGGTAAAAAGGAACACCTGAATCTTCAAGTTTTCGATCTGATTTCTATTATTTTATTATGATGACCGTGTCTCCCTGTGTACGTGAATAGTAACAAAATATGTTCGCATTTGCAAGAGACGACTCGTAAAAGGAATTTTGCAAATCGATTTCGTTCATCTCTGCATCATTTCCGTGATACTCTCTCCCATATATCGCGATAATACAAAACCACTGACTTTCTCCGAGATTTCTCTACAGGGTGGTCGGAAATCACCGTTACAAACTTCTAAACTTGTAGAGGGTAGTGAGTACATAACATTTTAAATATGAACTGATATCAGGAAAGGTATCGTTTGCGTTCTACGACAGTTTCAGTTCAGATGTGTAACTCATCAACGTCTGCTGGCAAGTGTTCTTGCTGCTGCACAAGACATTGAAGAGTTGAGATGGAGAGAGTACATGCTTCGGAGGTACAATGTGTGTACCGACGTTGGTGGTCGCCAAATCGAGTCGCTGTTGTAATGCATCAGTACGTTGCGGCTGGGGCCGTGTATGCCGGGTTCTTGTTGTAGTCGACTAATGTAAACCGTAAGGTGTAAATTTTAATTAAAATATGTAAGTAATAACGGAACGATTCAGCGTTCTTTTCAAATTTATTACAACAGTAGTACTGGGTCACGCCTAATTACATTTCTCAAGTAGGAGTGGATGAGATAATCATATGAACTAAAACCGTTGTGGAACGGAAACGATACGTTCCCGGACATGGGTTCCTAATCGAAATGTTATGTTCTTCCTACCCTCTACAAGTCCTAGAAGGTTGTAAATGGGAATTTCCGGCCACCAGGGTGAAGAAATAAAAACATTGCGTTTTGTCGATGACATTGTAATTCTGTCAGAGACAGCAAAGGACCTGGGAGAGCAGCTGAACGGAATGGACAGTGTCATGAAAGGTGCATATAAAATGAACATTAACAAGAGCAAAACAAGGGTAATGGAGTGCAGTCTAAGAAAATCAGGTGATGCTGAAGGAATTAGATTACGTAACGAAACAATAAAGGAGGTAGATGAATTTTGTTACTTGGGCAGTAAAATAACAAATGATGGCCGCAGTACAAAGGATATAAAATGCAGAATGGCAATGGGTAGGAAAGCGGTCTTGAAAAAGAGAAATTTGTTAACATCGAATATTGATTTAAGCCTAAGGAAGTCCTTTCTAAAGGCATTTGTGTGTAGTGTTGCCTTGTATGGGAGTGAAACATGAACGATAAACAGGGCGGACAAGAAGAAGATAGAGGCTTTTGAAATGTGGTGCTACAGAAGAATGCTGAAGATTAGGTGGGTGGATCGCGTAACTAATGAGGAGGTACTGAACAGAATTGGGGAGAAAACGAATTTCTTGCATACCTTGACTAAAGAAAGGGATCTATCGGTAGGACACATTCTTAGACATCAAGGAAACGTGAGTTTAGCATCGGAGGGAAGTGTTTGGGGTAAAATCCGCAGAGGAAGACCAATAGATGGATACAGTAAGCAGATTCAGACAGATGTAGGTTGCCGTTCTTATGTGGAGTTGAAGGGGCTTGCTCAGGATAGGGTAGTGTGGAGAGCTGCATGAAACCATGAAACCAGTCTCAAGACTGAAAACCACAACAACAACAATTGTATATCTTCAGTTAGTCTCACTTTATGGGTATCACAATTTGCGCAGGGTTTTCTATCATTGAAACACAGCCTTTGTTTCGCCTTCCCTGCGATATTTTGTGTGTGTTCTCTCCAATTAAAGTTGTCGTACAAGCCTTCATCGTGTGATTAATTAAAAGCAGTTTACCTAATCTGCTTCTCGGTCGTTTCACAACTTCCTTTGACTCAGGTCGCACGGCAGAGCTCGCTTCTACATTGCGTGGAGTCAACCGGTCGCATAATCCTTGACGTAACAAGCGCCGCCCTATCAGTGGGAGTAACATTGTCACCGGGCCACATTTCCATTCCTAGACCTCTCCGGATTTCCTCCTGCAGCCAGACAGCTACGCTTTCTACCGTAGTTTGCAGCGAACCCACGTTTTCGTCTCCGGGCCACCCGCCCCAACTCCTTCAGCGTGGTTTCCGCGGCATTTTTCCTCCACTCGAGCTCTCGCAGCATGACCTCGGATTCTGCTTTGAATTGTAAATAAGAAATTGGAGGAACTAGCGGGCGTGGCAGAGCGCGCCGGTGAATGCATTTCGGCGCCGGACAGCCTTACACGGGCCGTGCTGCTCAGGGAGCGGCGCGAACACGGCGGCGGGCGTAGCAGCCGCTGCCACCGCACCGGCAAATTGCTCGCCTCTCCAGCTACGAGTTTTGCCCTCCTCCTGAAAGTCGCGGCCTCTTGTTGCAGCAGCGGCGGTCAGAGCCTTCTGCACAGACCCGTAGCCAGGACTAGGGAGGAGAATTTTAATATAAACTGCACACAGACGAGGCAGAGTGTAACTAGCTCACTGTTCAAATGAGAGTGAATTTTAGATAGCATAGCTCACTCCAAGACCCAAAAAATGGTAATAGAATGTAGTTTGAGATAAAGAGGCAGTGCTGAAGTAATTAATGAGATGTTTCAATGTTTCTAAACCTATTGGACCAAACTATTACGGTCATCAGACCCTAGAGTTACAAAGTACTTAAACTAACTTATTGTAAGTACAAAACACACACACACAGGGTGTTTCACTGTGTTTGCCTCTGTAACTTATAAAATAATAGGTGACGGGTAATTTTAATGCGGTAGGTCAACATAAGAATTGTTACACTTTCTGCGGAGCTATTAACATAGTTTATTGTATTATTTTCCAAAGAGTTACACCACAAAGATATATTTTTTTTAAATGGAACAATAGTTTTTTTATCGTGTATTGGATTCGTTTAAACCAGCTGCGTCCAAATCAATTTAAACTAAATTCCTATCACTGTTAGTTTGGGAGCAACAACCCTTCAAAGTTCCGTGGGCGTAGGCTGCGATAGCGTATCTGAATAGTCGAGTGGCTATCCCTTGGGGCACAGCCCACTGTCTCATGACCACCAGCCAGTCAGCTACGCTGTCGTAGCCTCCGCCCCCGGAACTTTGAAGGGTTGTAGCTCCCAAACTAACAGTGAAAAATGTGGTTTAATTTGATTTGGACGCAGCTGGTTTCAACGAATCCAATGCACGATAGAAAAACTATTGTTTCATTTAAAAATTATATCTTTGTGCTGTAACTCTTTGGAAAATGATACAATAAACTATTTTCATAGCTCCGCAGAAAGTGTAACATTTCTTGTGTTGACGTACCGCATTAAAATTTCCCGACCTCTATTATTTTTTAAGTTTCAGAAGCAAACACACTTATTGAAACATCCTATATATATGCCCCATGGAGGACACGTACCTCCGATCTACGTCTACATGGGATACTCTGCAAATCACATTTAATTGCCTGGCAAATAGTTCATCGAACCACCGTTATACTATTTATCTCCCATTCCATTCTCGAGTAGCACGCGGGAAGAAAGAACACCTGAATCTCTAAGTTCGACCTCTGATTTCGTGTATTTTTTCTGATAATCTATTCTACCTACGTAAGTGAGAGTCAACAATATATTTTGCATTCGGAGGAGAATGTTGGTGATTGGAGTTTCGTAAGTAGACCACGCCGCAGCGATAACAGCCGTTGTTGTAATAATTCCCATCCTAGATCCTGTATTATCTCCGTAACGCCGTCTCCACTGCTTCTTGGCAATACAAAACGAGCTGCCTTTCTTTGGACTCTTTCGATGTCTTCCGTCAAACCCACCTGATAAGGATCCTACATTGGTCAGCAATACTCCAAAAAAGGACCGTCAAGCGAAGTCTTTTCTTTAGTAGTTATGTTGCATCTTTTAAGGGTTCTACCAATAAGACGCAGTCTCTAGTTCGTCTTTACGACGACATTATCTACGTGTTCTTTCCAGTTTAAGTCTGAAGTAATAGTAATTGCTAGATATTTTGTGGAGTTTACGGCCTTCACTATTGATTGATTTATCTTGTAAACAAAGTTTAACGGATTTCTTTTCGTACTGATATGGACGACTTCACACTTCTCATTATTTAGAGCCAATTGCCAATTTTTACACCATAGTAATATCTTATTTAGATAGTTCTTCAGTTGGTTTTGATCTTCATATGATTTTACTAGACGGTAAATGACGGCGTCATCTGCAAACAACCTAAGAGAGCTACTTAGATTTTCCACCAAATAGTTTATGTAAATAAGGAACAGCAGAGGGGCAGTAACACTACCTTGTGGAACGCCAGATGTCACCTCTGTTTTAGTCGATGCCTTACCATCGATTACTACGAACTGTGTCCTCTCTGACAGGAAATCCCCTAACCAGTCGCAAATTTGGAGCGATATACCATAACGACGAAATTTGATTAAAAGCCGTTTTTGAGGTACGGTGTCAAAAGCCTTCTGGAAATCAAGAAATACGAAATTGATTTGCGAACCCTTATCTATAGCACCCATCACTTGTATCAGTACTACGGTCGGGGGTTCGAATTCCCCCTCGGGCATGGATATTTGTGCCGTCCTAGTTCGTAAGTAGCTCATAAGTAGTTTGTAAGTTTAGGGACTGATGACCCCGTAGTTAAGTCCCATAGACTATACAAACATTTGAACATTTTTTGAACTTGTATCAGTAAAGAGCTAGTTGCGTTTCGCATGAACGATATTTTCTATATCCGATGATGACCAACCGCGCGCTCCTCAGGCAAGGTACCTCCCTCGCTCGGCTATTCCACCGCTGCTGCTGAAGGGATTAGGTTGAGTAACGAAACAATATAGGCAGTAGATCAGTTTTGTTACATGGACAGTAAAATGACAAAAGATGGTTCAAGTACAGAGGACGTAAATTGGCAACATGAAGAAAAGTCTTTTTGGAAAAGAGAAACTTGTTAATATCGAATAGTAATTTAAGTCTAAGGTCATCTTTTCATGGGGCATTAGTGTTGAGTGTTGGCTTGTGCTGTAGTAATACGTGGACAATTTATAGGACAGCAAGAGAATAAAGGCTTTAGAAATGCGGTGTTATAGAAGAATGCTGACTATATGGAGAGATCGCGTAACTAATGAGGAGGTAATGAACTGAATCGGGGAGAAAAGGAATTTATGAAATATCCTGACGAGAAAAAGGACGCGATTGGTAGGACACATTCTCAGACATCAAGGATTGTGCATTTGGCACTGGAGGGAAGTGTATGAGATAAAATTCGCAGAGGGAGACCATGAGACGAATGCAGTAAGCAGATTCAAATACAAGTTAGTTGCCATTCTCATGAGGAGATAAAGAGGCTCGCACAGGATAGAGTCGGGTGGAGATCTGCATCAGAGGGTACTGCATTAAACAACAGATATTGTTGTCGATGTGGAATACTCGCGAATATTTATGTGTCAAATTTCCCTATCTCTGTTTTCCACATAATTTGTGTAGATTGACGTTTGGGCAGGTGTTGTAAAAGCTTGGACTTCGATTACATTATCATTTATTTAATGAAACAATCATCGGCATTCGTCTTCAAACAAATAAGAAAACTAATAAACTTGTCATTTACCACGGAGTATTACAAATACCGGGAGTATCATAAAAAATTTATAGTTCCACCTTCTGTCACCAGGTGACAGTATGGCTCTGTAAGCAGTGGGGGCCGCGTGGCATGACCACGTGGACCAAGGCGTCATGCTATTGACAAGAGCGTCGTTCCCGCCGGAGGTTCGAGTGTAAGTTAGCTTAAGAGTTTGTGAATCAAGGGACTGATGAGCAGAGCAGTTTGTTCAAAATTTCAAATTTTTGTAAATCTATCGGACCAAACTGCGTGGTCATCAGTCCGTATCGTACGAACTACTTAAACTAAGGTAAACTAACCTACGGACAACACACACCCATTCTCCAGGGAGACTCGAACCTCCGACGGCAGCAATCGCGCGCTCCTCAGAGAGGCGTTTTAGATCGCTCGGATACTCCACTGCGGCATAGCAGTTTGGTCCAATAGTTTTACACACATTAGCATTGAAACAGTCTGAATGAAACTTCCTGGCAGATTAAAATTGTGTGCCCGAACCGGGACTCAAACCTGGGACCCTTGCCTTTCGTGGGCAAACGCTCTGCCAACTGAGCTATCCCGACACGACTCACGATACCGCCTCACAACTTTACTTCCGCCAGTACCTCGCTTCCTACTTTCCAAGGAGGCGAGGTACTGGAGGAAGTAAAGTTATGAGGCGGTATCGTGAGTCGTGTCGGGATAGCTCAGTCGGCAGAGCGTTTGCAGCTAGGTCAAAGGTCCCAGGTTTGAGTCCCGGTTCCGGCACACAATTTTAATCTGCCAGGGAGTTTCATATCAGCGTACCCTCCGCTGCAGAGTGAAAGTTTCATTACAGTCTGAAAGGTTTGACGCCACTATGCTGTTGGCTGTTTGGCGACTCTTGTATGTGAAATTTGTGCAGTGAATAATGATTTAAAGAATTCGTTGAAGTTCGTGAACTGGCTATAGAGCAGAATGACCATGCACTGCGCTGGTAAAGTTGTTTTATCAGAACATCACAATAGCAGCGCTGCATTGAAGGAATGTCGCCGACAGAAGCAGCTGCGAAAACACCCCATGTAAATAAAAGGTCTAAAGGGTATGAGAATGATAAGCAGTGCGGCTCCGTAGCACAGTGGTAGAGTGCCAGACTACAAATACAGAAGTCGTGGGTTCGATCCCCGCCAGGTCCTAGGATTTTTTCTGTCACTCTCCACTTCTTTCACCTCTGACAGTGTTGCTCATGTGAAAAATACCGAGTAGCACCGTGGTTCGGAACCCATGTTAAACTGTAGGTCCCCCTATAACTGGCTGGGTAAGTCAGTTCTAAGGTCGGAGGAAGGCAACGGCATACCACCTCCAAAGAGGACCATGCCTAGTAAAGCACTGTGGTGTTCAAACCAATCTTCGGATTGTTGACTGCTTTACCTTACCTTAAGCAGCAATCAACTGTAAATGTTTATGTGTCGCTGCCCGACCATGATAATGCATTGTAAACATGGTTGAGAACAGTCAACACTTTTAGATCTTCATGTTGAAAATATGCAATAACAAATAAATATATGCCACTGCATGTTTCTCATCATTTAAATAACACAGTCACTGGACACAGTGATTCACTATCAAATATTCAAATGTTGTTATAGCTTATGGGACTTAACTACGGTGTCATCAGTCCCTAAACTTACAAACTACTTATGAACTAGCTACTAAAGACGACACAATATCCATGCAGAGGGGGTATTCGAACCCACGACCGTAGTGGCCGTGCAGACCGTGACTGGAGCGCCTCAGTCCCCTCGGCCACCGCGGCCGTCTGATTCAATATGAAATCATGCTTGACAAAGGAAATTATCAAGAAATTTGAATAAACAGGTGGTACAGCAGGGTGAGGGGTGCGTTGTCGAGAAAGTTGCTGTGGCTGTAGCCGATCGTGCAGCAGATTCCTCAGATTCTACAGTCAGTGCTCAAGCTGTGGTGCGGGAATTGTCTCTCCACTGGTCAACAGTTTAAATGATTTTGCGCCGCATTTTACGCTGGTATAGCTATAAGATCAATAACGTTCACCAAATGCATCTGTTACCGTATTCTTCCTATTTCGGCATGCATGTGCGTGGAAGACATATGGCTGGGGAATATTCTTCTAATGGACGGGGCACATTTCTTTCTGCGCAGCGCCGTGAAGGCACAGAATTGTCGCTCCGTCTTTCTTTGACACCTCGTGGGCCTGATGGGTGTCCAGTTATATTTACATCTACATGGGATACTCTGCAAATCACTTTTAAGTGCCTAACAGAGTATTCATCGAACCACCGTTAAACTATTTATCTCCCATTCCATTCTCGAATAGCGCGCGGGAAAAAGAACACCTAGATCTTCCCGTTCGAGCTCTAATTTCTTGTATTTTATTCTGATGATCATTTATACCTATGTAAGTCAACAATATATTTTCGCATTCGGAGTAGAATGTTGGTGATTGGAGATTCGTAAGTAGCCCAGGCCGCAGCGATAAGCGCCGTTGTTGTAATGATTCCCATCCCGGATACTGTACCATTTCCGTAACGCTGTCTCCCCTGTATCGTGACAGCACGATATAGATCCTCATTATGAAGATCTCTTTGTGCAACACTTGATTCCGGCTGTACATAAACGGAACTCTGTCCACGCCACTATTCTGATGCAAAATGGGGCGACACAACATGCCTGTCGCAAGGTGAAAGATGTGCTTCAAGATACCTTCGGTGACGACCGCTTTGTCTCTACGCACTTGCAAAATGTAAGTCCTCGTGACCTGATTGTGGAGATATTTTAAGGATCGTGTCTGGGTACGATGATCTGAGCAATAAGGGCTCTTAGGTTTACAAACATATGAACATTGAACCTGATCGAAGAACAGCACACGACGACATATTGCCCTCATTACGACGGATATGTTGCTATCACTGTCGACCATGCAATGTTACGGATGTATCATGTTGGGAGATGATACTCACCACATGTTCCAACTTGAGACCATATACTGATAAATGAGCCAGAACCACCTTTATTACGTGTTTGATCATTCCTCCACTGTTCCTGGAACAAGAACACATTTTTACAGCGCCTCATTTTCGCTTTGTGGCAGAAAGTGGAACTGTAATGTTTTCATAATACTCCGCAAACGCACCGATTACTGAAGATACGTACAAATTTCCAGCGTTCGTACTGTAGCACCGGGAACACCATCAGTTTAAATGCATCCCCCTGTACTTCGGAAACAGAAACTCATTTGGGCACAATATTGTTACCTTTGGTGACCCTACAGCACAATTTGACGATTCAGCTGACTAGGGACTGTAAACAGGAAATATGTCGATACCTGGACATGAAGATATTCGGTTATCATTCCGAGTATTTAGTTCGCCAGTAACGATGAAAATATACACAGAAATCTGTGGTGATAAGAAGTGTAGTTGGGCTCGGAAAACCCGGTTCGATTTGACATTCCAAACCACTGGTCCCCAATGTTGGAAGGAACTCGTACACCGCGGTGAAACACTGTGTCAAACGAGAAGCAAGTGTTTGTAAATCTGTGGGACTTAACTACGCTGGCCATTAGCCCCTAGGCTTACAAACAAGTTAAACTTATGATAAGGACAACAAATACACCCCTGCCTAGGCGCCTTGGAAATCTAGTCAGCTCCATCGCGCAACGGAAAGCAGTCGACTTAATGCAGTATTTTCCAAACTGTGGTCCGCGGGCCACAAGTGATCCTCAATAGCTATAGTATGGTTAATATTTAAAACTTGTATTCGTTCCATGTGCTCAGTCAAGCGTACTGTGTGTCCACAGTAACTTGATAACTGCGCATAGTTTCCCTCGTTTTACGACGATTTCAATTTGGTCTTTTTATTTACTATTACGGTATATGATTTGCCAGCTAATAACGTTGACTATTATGGGCATTGCTAATAGAAGTAAATGATTCATGCTCTGACCGAATTCTGTGACAGCTGACTGCCGGGTTTCTTTATTTATATATAAATTACTCATAGGGCTCAAACCGAAAATTTTGTTATAAATTAAGTTGCACAACGGATAACACGACCCCGAGTATTTAATCAATTGTCACAACCTTCGATACAGAGTTGGGGTAAACTATGACAACCGACCAGAATTTAGCTTTTACCTGCATCCAAACCGCTCATCTGATATTAGTTACTTCATTTAATTTCTGTTTTTAGGATTCCAGTTTTCTCTGTTAAATTCAAACGGGAGGAGAAAGATCTCTTCATAATAAAGTCCGACTAATTCAGGACAAGATTTTATTTTTGTTTTCTGATAGTATGCAAATAAAACCATACCCTTAGACAAATTAAATTTACAAGCAAACAAAAAATGGATTGTGAACACTCGCTGCAGAGCAGACAAACATTTTGAGCCACAGGCTCTAAGATTAATTAACTAATGGACTTGCTGGTTTTCAAAATGTTTCACGCCACACTGCATGGAAAACGGGAGATAAAAGGATTTATTTGACTAGTAAGGATATCCCTATTAACAGACGCACTCGCTCATCAATCACTTTTACACTGCACGCACTAACCACTACATTTTTTACTAACAAAGGAATTAAAAAAGTTGTTCAGCAAAGAGGGTGGCCATTATTAAACTGCTAGTTTTAATGCAAGACATGAGACACGCAACGGTATCTACCGCTCAGATCTTACAGAATCCCAAAAACTCAAACACACACACCATAATAATAATAATAATAAATTATAAAGGAATTTTACACATGAGGCTTAGTCACACAAGAAGCAAACTGGCGCTCCTTCCTTATCATACTGAACCATGCAACAGATTTACGGTGGGAAGCACATGGCTTCGCGATTTACACAAAATTAAGTACCCTCCAGAAAAGAAAAACAAATATTATTTGAAATTTCATCTGTTCCTAGAATTACTCTGTATGATAAGACGCCACTCTACCCCACTCTGCTCAATTACCACCATGCTCCGCCACGTGGCCTCCGTGACTCAATCTGCCTTTGGTGTGATTACAAAAAAATTATAAAGTCAATGAAATACCAGCCAACCCGCGGAAGAAAATGAGATGTTGCTTGTTCCCGTGGCTGCTGTCGACCACTGAAGGTGCATTCTTACTTTGAATTTTTGGGCATATTGTGTAACGGCGCGAAAATTTTTCTAAGTCCCTTTACACAAAGAAAACTCCGTAAATTCTCAAACGATTTTCTCCGCACAAACTTTAAAATGATGGTTTTCAAAATCTGTACTAAGAGAAACAATCAAACGTAGCAAAGTCTCAAAGCGAAAGGTAGCAAGCGAATACTAAGTCCCGACCGTTACCGTTGGCATCGAACTATTTTAGGTACTCAAAGTGACCAAAAAATAACCAAAATGGCTAAACATTCTGCCATATTAACATAAGTCTGCTTCAACTATTGCGTTGCGATTCAGATTCAGTATAATAAGACTCATTTTTACAAACTTTCTTACCACATTTTTCAGTAGTTTAGTACGGCACGTCAGTCCTCTCGGGCCTCCAAGCTAACAGTGCCAAACATGGCGTCTCCTGAGCCGAACAAACCGCTGTTATTTTAAACGCCAGGAAGAAACCTGCCATTGGCCGCTCCCTGCCTACCCCTCAAGCAACACCCGAGAAAGACACTACCAACCTCCCTCTTTGCCTCATCAAAACCAAAGATTTCGCAACTAATCCACCACCTCGAAATTATCTGTGGTTAGTAATTACAAAAAATAACCTAATCAAAACACATTCACACAAGCTCATTTTCATGGTTGGGGACAAGAGGAAAAAAGGAAGTGTGATAATTAAATTATAAATAAAACAAATAACGTATTTCCTGATCTAACAGGCCAGTTAGTCAGCGTTACAGTTCGTAATTACTCTCCATAAAACTGTCATTATAGTTTGATTTACTATGAAGCTAGCTCATACGGCTTAAATGGAGCGTACTGCAGTACCACTTCAACTGGTGATGACAGAAGTAGACAATACATAATATATTCATTTCTCCCAAAGTAAACGTTTACTGAATTACAGATCTCAGTTTCTTTTTTATTCTTAGCTCACAGAAAGGGTTCTCATTATGCGACATAGACATAAGAAAATTTCTAAGGGAATTCTCATCCGATGACAGCATCGCGAAACTCTCTCCCACACCAGGCCCCCGGCCTAACACACCAGCACAAGTATGTATACCATCCGACCCAAACTTTAGAATGTCCACCATTTTCGACCATTGTACCCCATGTGTCGCAGGAGACACTACATCACCGCCAGGCATCTTATACTCGCCTGCAACCACAATGAAATGGGCATCAATTATCGACACAGATACCTGTGATTGAAACATGCGGCGGCTGTAAATTCGGACTTCTCCGAAAGCACAGACGCCGCGTTTATTAAACTTTTATTGAATTCCATGATGATAGAAACTATAACATCGCATTTGAATCCAGTATTGTTGTAAAACAAATAGCAATATTTTATGATAACAATCCTGAAATCGCCTCCTACCATCTTACGACATTCTCCATGACTTTTTGGAGACCTAGGGTTTCATACTTGAAAAAAAAACTGAGATATGGATTTAATGTGACATATGCTTGTAGGTTTGATCAACAGTATTAGTCCTAGGATTACGGAACACAAAAATAAAACGTCAGTTCTAAAATCACGTTGCAGCAAACCGAATTTAACTTTCTACTGCAGTAGTCTATTAAAAACTGTTAACAAATAACAATTTTGAGATTAACGAATATACTGAAAGTTTTAGTTAAAGTTTTTATTGACACTTTCTCTTTCTTGAATTGTCCTCAGAAGAAAGAAACCAGTGTGGGTCCTGGTCTAAGGAGATGTTAGGGGCTACTGACCTAGTGAGTCGCCAGAACGTGATGAACGAGCAGTCATCACACACGAACTGACAGCCCTGGATTCATTATTATCCTCGATCCAAATCTCATCTGCTGCTTCACTGACCAAAAGGACCATTAACACTGGGTCGCAAACGTCCACTGTATTGGACGTCTGATACTGGACGTATTTGTCTGTACGTGCGGTCATTGTTGAACTCGTAATTGATGGATGTCACTCCAAAGACTCTTGGATTAGGTGCTGAAGTGTAGGTGTCGCCAGATCAATTTCTGCCCAGCGTGTCTAGATAGCGAGTATGAAGCGGCAGCGAGAGGGTTTCGAAATTCATTCTACCAATTTGACAAAGAAACAAAGGATAGTTGTACTAAATGCAACGATCGTCTAAGTCCAAATTCATTCGACAGTTTCAATAGAAAAAGGTAAAATTAACATATAGGACTCTAGAAGTCTCAAGAGCACTGTATTTTTTCGTGTAGATAGTAAATTGCAGTAAATTTTTGTATTTTATGATAGTAGACATTGTTATGTTCTATATAATTACCATTTCAATATTTTCTCATCACGTGTTAGTTATTCATGCATCACAGGCGTACCTAATAGGCGGCACATAAATGGCCACAGCTCACGTCGGCGCATTCTACGACTGCCACTGAGCTCATTACACAACCAGCCTGTTTGCTGTGGTGTCTGGCAAATCCGACATATACACTCATTGAATGGAGAATAATCCTCTTGATTGACGATTTGCTCTTCGAAATGAACCTTTATAATGAACCAAGACGTCCATAGAGTGACAACTAAATTCGAATATATAGGTGTACCATTTCAGTTCTTATTACAGCCCCTTTGGTTGTCATTCCTGGCGTTGATACGCTGCGGCGATTTTTCGATAACAATATCGTACTGTCTCGTAGCTCTTCAAACCAAGCTATTCTGGGATTACATTTTACCAAACAGCGGTTTGCAATCACACAAGAGAGTTTGTAACAGGCTGTATTCGTGCTATTCAAAATCTACATTGGCCAGTAAGGTCGCAGGACATCTCCCCAACTGACAAGGGAATCTCTCTATCACTCACACCCCACCCCCACCCCCAAGGCTTTTTTTTCTTTTCTCTCTCTCTCTCTCTCTCTCTCTCTCTCTCTCTCTCTCTCTCTCTCTCTCTCTTTTTCTTTTATTTTATGGAATTCATCACAAATTAAGATGGCGCAGCGGTAGCCAGTCAAAAGCTGAACAGCCAACAAGCACAAAAACTGGCAAAAGTTGTAGGGAAAAGCGAAATAAATAAGCTGAACACAAACATCGAGCACATTGCTAAAACCGTGGGGTCGTGGTTCTGTGGAGTCCATCATCGTCTCCACAGCTATCAATGCTAGTCCATATCTGCAGCAAACGAGAAATTAAGAACTAATATTAACAAAAAAATTCAGTAGAAGCCAGTTTCCGCCATGAAGAAATAGCGCGTAGTGTGGAATATGTCTCGTTCGCCTCATTCCAACAGTGGGAGAACAGAGATTCGGACGGTCACTGTCGCAGCCTTCGCTATGGTGATGTGTAGGGAGGGTAGTGGGGTAGTGCGGCCAACAGCACGCCAAGGCTTTGAAATCTGTCGTCGCAACACAAGCACGAGTGCTTCCGAAATGTGCCGAATGGATACGACTCGCTCTGGGCGAACTTCTAATCAGTTTACAGCAACAAAGAGCGTGTTTCTGTGTTTGTTACGTATCACAACAGCTGTGTTGGTGTTATTTATTTCATGGTGTGCAGTGTACTTTGACAGTTCTTACTGCTAATTCTTCAAAATGCATGGGCAATGTGTAAACAGTTATTGAAAAGGCCATTCTCGCAGCTGAAATACGAAGACAAGTTTATGATTTTAAAACAGGAAAAGCCTTCTCTAAGCTCTGGGCGAACTTCTAATCAGTTTACAGCAACAAAGAGCGTGTTTCTGTGTTTGTTACGTATCACAACAGCTGTGTTGGTGTTATTTATTTCATGGTGTGCAGTGTACTTTGACAGTTCTTACTGCTAATTCTTCAAAATGCATGGGCAATGTGTAAACAGTTATTGAAAAGGCCATTCTCGCAGCTGAAATACGAAGACAAGTTTATGATTTTAAAACAGGAAAAGCCTTCTCTAAGCTCTGGCGAACTTCTAATCAGTTTACAGCAACAAAGAGCGTGTTTCTGTGTTTGTTACGTATCACAACAGCTGTGTTGGTGTTATTTATTTCATGGTGTGCAGTGTACTTTGACAGTTCTTACTGCTAATTCTTCAAAATGCATGGGCAATGTGTAAACAGTTATTGAAAAGGCCATTCTCGCAGCTGAAATACGAAGACAAGTTTATGATTTTAAAACAGGAAAAGCCTTCTCTAAGCTCTGGGCGAACTTCTAATCAGTTTACAGCAACAAAGAGCGTGTTTCTGTGTTTGTTACGTATCACAAGAGCTGTGTTGGTGTTATTTATTTCATGGTGTGCAGTGTACTTTGACAGTTCTTACTGCTAATTCTTCAAAATGCATGGGCAATGTGTAAACAGTTATTGAAAAGGCCATTCTCGCAGCTGAAATACGAAGACAAGTTTATGATTTTAAAACAGGAAAAGCCTTCTCTAAGCTCTGGGCGAACTTCTAATCAGTTTACAGCAACAAAGAGCGTGTTTCTGTGTTTGTTACGTATCACAACAGCTGTGTTGGTGTTATTTATTTCATGGTGTGCAGTGTACTTTGACAGTTCTTACTGCTAATTCTTCAAAATGCATGGGCAATGTGTAAACAGTTATTGAAAAGGCCATTCTCGCAGCTGAAATACGAAGACAAGTTTATGATTTTAAAACAGGAAAAGCCTTCTCTAAGCTCTGGGCGAACTTCTAATCAGTTTACAGCAACAAAGAGCGTGTTTCTGTGTTTGTTACGTATCACAACAGCTGTGTTGGTGTTATTTATTTCATGGTGTGCAGTGTACTTTGACAGTTCTTACTGCTAATTCTTCAAAATGCATGGGCAATGTGTAAACAGTTATTGAAAAGGCCATTCTCGCAGCTGAAATACGAAGACAAGTTTATGATTTTAAAACAGGAAAAGCCTTCTCTAAGCTCTGGGCGAACTTCTAATCAGTTTACAGCAACAAAGAGCGTGTTTCTGTGTTTGTTACGTATCACAACAGCTGTGTTGGTGTTATTTATTTCATGGTGTGCAGTGTACTTTGACAGTTCTTACTGCTAATTCTTCAAAATGCATGGGCAATGTGTAAACAGTTATTGAAAAGGCCATTCTCGCAGCTGAAATACGAAGACAAGTTTATGATTTTAAAACAGGAAAAGCCTTCTCTAAGCTCTGGGCGAACTTCTAATCAGTTTACAGCAACAAAGAGCGTGTTTCTGTGTTTGTTACGTATCACAACAGCTTTGTTGGTGTTATTTATTTCATGGTGTGCAGTGTACTTTGACAGTTCTTACTGCTAATTCTTCAAAATGCATGGGCAATGTGTAAACAGTTATTGAAAAGGCCATTCTCGCAGCTGAAATACGAAGACAAGTTTATGATTTTAAAACAGGAAAAGCCTTCTCTAAGCTCTGGGCGAACTTCTAATCAGTTTACAGCAACAAAGAGCGTGTTTCTGTGTTTGTTACGTATCACAACAGCTGTGTTGGTGTTATTTATTTCATGGTGTGCAGTGTACTTTGACAGTTCTTACTGCTAATTCTTCAAAATGCATGGGCAATGTGTAAACAGTTATTGAAAAGGCCATTCTCGCAGCTGAAATACGAAGACAAGTTTATGATTTTAAAACAGGAAAAGCCTTCTCTAAGCTCTGGGCGAACTTCTAATCAGTTTACAGCAACAAAGAGCGTGTTTCTGTGTTTGTTACGTATCACAACAGCTGTGTTGGTGTTATTTATTTCATGGTGTGCAGTGTACTTTGACAGTTCTTACTGCTAATTCTTCAAAATGTATGGGCAATGTGTAAACAGTTATTGAAAAGGCCATTCTCGCAGCTGAAATACGAAGACAAGTTTATGATTTTAAAACAGGAAAAGCCTTCTCTAAGCTCTGGGCGAACTTCTAATCAGTTTACAGCAACAAAGAGCGTGTTTCTGTGTTTGTTACGTATCACAACAGCTGTGTTGGTGTTATTTATTTCATGGTGTGCAGTGTACTTTGACAGTTCTTACTGCTAATTCTTCAAAATGCATGGGCAATGTGTAAACAGTTATTGAAAAGGCCATTCTCGCAGCTGAAATACGAAGACAAGTTTATGATTTTAAAACAGGAAAAGCCTTCTCTAAGCTCTGGGCGAACTTCTAATCAGTTTACAGCAACAAAGAGCGTGTTTCTGTGTTTGTTACGTATCACAACAGCTGTGTTGGTGTTATTTATTTCATGGTGTGCAGTGTACTTTGACAGTTCTTACTGCTAATTCTTCAAAATGTATGGGCAATGTGTAAACAGTTATTGAAAAGGCCATTCTCGCAGCTGAAATACGAAGACAAGTTTATGATTTTAAAACAGGAAAAGCCTTCTCTAAGCTCTGGGCGAACTTCTAATCAGTTTACAGCAACAAAGAGCGTGTTTCTGTGTTTGTTACGTATCACAACAGCTGTGTTGGTGTTATTTATTTCATGGTGTGCAGTGTACTTTGACAGTTCTTACTGCTAATTCTTCAAAATGCATGGGCAATGTGTAAACAGTTATTGAAAAGGCCATTCTCGCAGCTGAAATACGAAGACAAGTTTATGATTTTAAAACAGGAAAAGCCTTCTCTAAGCTCTGGGCGAACTTCTAATCAGTTTACAGCAACAAAGAGCGTGTTTCTGTGTTTGTTACGTATCACAACAGCTGTGTTGGTGTTATTTATTTCATGGTGTGCAGTGTACTTTGACAGTTCTTACTGCTAATTCTTCAAAATGCATGGGCAATGTGTAAACAGTTATTGAAAAGGCCATTCTCGCAGCTGAAATACGAAGACAAGTTTATGATTTTAAAACAGGAAAAGCCTTCTCTAAGCTCTGGGCGAACTTCTAATCAGTTTACAGCAACAAAGAGCGTGTTTCTGTGTTTGTTACGTATCACAACAGCTGTGTTGGTGTTATTTATTTCATGGTGTGCAGTGTACTTTGACAGTTCTTACTGCTAATTCTTCAAAATGTATGGGCAATGTGTAAACAGTTATTGAAAAGGCCATTCTCGCAGCTGAAATACGAAGACAAGTTTATGATTTTAAAACAGGAAAAGCCTTCTCTAAGCTCTGGGCGAACTTCTAATCAGTTTACAGCAACAAAGAGCGTGTTTCTGTGTTTGTTACGTATCACAACAGCTGTGTTGGTGTTATTTATTTCATGGTGTGCAGTGTACTTTGACAGTTCTTACTGCTAATTCTTCAAAATGCATGGGCAATGTGTAAACAGTTATTGAAAAGGCCATTCTCGCAGCTGAAATACGAAGACAAGTTTATGATTTTAAAACAGGAAAAGCCTTCTCTAAGCTCTGGGCGAACTTCTAATCAGTTTACAGCAACAAAGAGCGTGTTTCTGTGTTTGTTACGTATCACAACAGCTGTGTTGGTGTTATTTATTTCATGGTGTGCAGTGTACTTTGACAGTTCTTACTGCTAATTCTTCAAAATGTATGGGCAATGAGTAAACAGTTATTGAAAATGCCATTCTCGCAGCTGAAATACGAAGACAAGTTTATGATTTTAAAACAGGAAAAGCATTCTCTAAGCTCTGGGCGAACTTCTAATCAGTTTACAGCAACAAAGAGCGTGTTTCTGTGTTTGTTACGTATCACAACAGCTGTGTTGGTGTTATTTATTTCATGGTGTGCAGTGTACTTTGACAGTTCTTACTGCTAATTCTTCAAAATGTATGGGCAATGAGTAAACAGTTATTGAAAAGGCCATTCTCGCAGCTGAAATACGAAGACAAGTTTATGATTTTAAAACAGGAAAAGCCTTCTCTAAGCTCTGGGCGAACTTCTAATCAGTTTACAGCAACAAAGAGCGTGTTTCTGTGTTTGTTACGTATCACAACAGCTGTGTTGGTGTTATTTATTTCATGGTGTGCAGTGTACTTTGACAGTTCTTACTGCTAATTCTTCAAAATGTATGGGCAATGTGTAAACAGTTATTGAAAAGGCCATTCTCGCAGCTGAAATACGAAGACAAGTTTATGATTTTAAAACAGGAAAAGCCTTCTCTAAGCTCTGGGCGAACTTCTAATCAGTTTACAGCAACAAAGAGCGTGTTTCTGTGTTTGTTACGTATCACAACAGCTGTGTTGGTGTTATTTATTTCATGGTGTGCAGTGTACTTTGACAGTTCTTACTGCTAATTCTTCAAAATGTATGGGCAATGTGTAAACAGTTATTGAAAAGGCCATTCTCGCAGCTGAAATACGAAGACAAGTTTATGATTTTAAAACAGGAAAAGCCTTCTCTAAGCTCTGGGCGAACTTCTAATCAGTTTACAGCAACAAAGAGCGTGTTTCTGTGTTTGTTACGTATCACAACAGCTGTGTTGGTGTTATTTATTTCATGGTGTGCAGTGTACTTTGACAGTTCTTACTGCTAATTCTTCAAAATGTATGGGCAATGTGTAAACAGTTATTGAAAAGGCCATTCTCGCAGCTGAAATACGAAGACAAGTTTATGATTTTAAAACAGGAAAAGCCTTCTCTAAGCTCTGGGCGAACTTCTAATCAGTTTACAGCAACAAAGAGCGTGTTTCTGTGTTTGTTACGTATCACAACAGCTGTGTTGGTGTTATTTATTTCATGGTGTGCAGTGTACTTTGACAGTTCTTACTGCTAATTCTTCAAAATGTATGGGCAATGTGTAAACAGTTATTGAAAAGGCCATTCTCGCAGCTGAAATACGAAGACAAGTTTATGATTTTAAAACAGGAAAAGCCTTCTCTAAGCTCTGGGCGAACTTCTAATCAGTTTACAGCAACAAAGAGCGTGTTTCTGTGTTTGTTACGTATCACAACAGCTGTGTTGGTGTTATTTATTTCATGGTGTGCAGTGTACTTTGACAGTTCTTACTGCTAATTCTTCAAAATGCATGGGCAATGTGTAAACAGTTATTGAAAAGGCCATTCTCGCAGCTGAAATACGAAGACAAGTTTATGATTTTAAAACAGGAAAAGCCTTCTCTAAGCTCTGGGCGAACTTCTAATCAGTTTACAGCAACAAAGAGCGTGTTTCTGTGTTTGTTACGTATCACAACAGCTGTGTTGGTGTTATTTATTTCATGGTGTGCAGTGTACTTTGACAGTTCTTACTGCTAATTCTTCAAAATGTATGGGCAATGTGTAAACAGTTATTGAAAAGGCCATTCTCGCAGCTGAAATACGAAGACAAGTTTATGATTTTAAAACAGGAAAAGCCTTCTCTAAGCTCTGGGCGAACTTCTAATCAGTTTACAGCAACAAAGAGCGTGTTTCTGTGTTTGTTACGTATCACAACAGCTGTGTTGGTGTTATTTATTTCATGGTGTGCAGTGTACTTTGACAGTTCTTACTGCTAATTCTTCAAAATGCATGGGCAATGTGTAAACAGTTATTGAAAAGGCCATTCTCGCAGCTGAAATACGAAGACAAGTTTATGATTTTAAAACAGGAAAAGCCTTCTCTAAGCTCTGGGCGAACTTCTAATCAGTTTACAGCAACAAAGAGCGTGTTTCTGTGTTTGTTACGTATCACAACAGCTGTGTTGGTGTTATTTATTTCATGGTGTGCAGTGTACTTTGACAGTTCTTACTGCTAATTCTTCAAAATGTATGGGCAATGAGTAAACAGTTATTGAAAAGGCCATTCTCGCAGCTGAAATACGAAGACAAGTTTATGATTTTAAAACAGGAAAAGCCTTCTCTAAGCTCTGGGCGAACTTCTAATCAGTTTACAGCAACAAAGAGCGTGTTTCTGTGTTTGTTACGTATCACAACAGCTGTGTTGGTGTTATTTATTTCATGGTGTGCAGTGTACTTTGACAGTTCTTACTGCTAATTCTTCAAAATGTATGGGCAATGTGTAAACAGTTATTGAAAAGGCCATTCTCGCAGCTGAAATACGAAGACAAGTTTATGATTTTAAAACAGGAAAAGCCTTCTCTAAGCTCTGGGCGAACTTCTAATCAGTTTACAGCAACAAAGAGCGTGTTTCTGTGTTTGTTACGTATCACAACAGCTGTGTTGGTGTTATTTATTTCATGGTGTGCAGTGTACTTTGACAGTTCTTACTGCTAATTCTTCAAAATGTATGGGCAATGTGTAAACAGTTATTGAAAAGGCCATTCTCGCAGCTGAAATACGAAGACAAGTTTATGATTTTAAAACAGGAAAAGCCTTCTCTAAGCTCTGGGCGAACTTCTAATCAGTTTACAGCAACAAAGAGCGTGTTTCTGTGTTTGTTACGTATCACAACAGCTGTGTTGGTGTTATTTATTTCATGGTGTGCAGTGTACTTTGACAGTTCTTACTGCTAATTCTTCAAAATGTATGGGCAATGTGTAAACAGTTATTGAAAAGGCCATTCTCGCAGCTGAAATACGAAGACAAGTTTATGATTTTAAAACAGGAAAAGCCTTCTCTAAGCTCTGGGCGAACTTCTAATCAGTTTACAGCAACAAAGAGCGTGTTTCTGTGTTTGTTACGTATCACAACAGCTGTGTTGGTGTTATTTATTTCATGGTGTGCAGTGTACTTTGACAGTTCTTACTGCTAATTCTTCAAAATGTATGGGCAATGTGTAAACAGTTATTGAAAAGGCCATTCTCGCAGCTGAAATACGAAGACAAGTTTATGATTTTAAAACAGGAAAAGCCTTCTCTAAGCTCTGGGCGAACTTCTAATCAGTTTACAGCAACAAAGAGCGTGTTTCTGTGTTTGTTACGTATCACAACAGCTGTGTTGGTGTTATTTATTTCATGGTGTGCAGTGTACTTTGACAGTTCTTACTGCTAATTCTTCAAAATGTATGGGCAATGTGTAAACAGTTATTGAAAAGGCCATTCTCGCAGCTGAAATACGAAGACAAGTTTATGATTTTAAAACAGGAAAAGCCTTCTCTAAGCTCTGGGCGAACTTCTAATCAGTTTACAGCAACAAAGAGCGTGTTTCTGTGTTTGTTACGTATCACAACAGCTGTGTTGGTGTTATTTATTTCATGGTGTGCAGTGTACTTTGACAGTTCTTACTGCTAATTCTTCAAAATGTATGGGCAATGTGTAAACAGTTATTGAAAAGGCCATTCTCGCAGCTGAAATACGAAGACAAGTTTATGATTTTAAAACAGGAAAAGCCTTCTCTAAGCTCTGGGCGAACTTCTAATCAGTTTACAGCAACAAAGAGCGTGTTTCTGTGTTTGTTACGTATCACAACAGCTGTGTTGGTGTTATTTATTTCATGGTGTGCAGTGTACTTTGACAGTTCTTACTGCTAATTCTTCAAAATGCATGGGCAATGTGTAAACAGTTATTGAAAAGGCCATTCTCGCAGCTGAAATACGAAGACAAGTTTATGATTTTAAAACAGGAAAAGCCTTCTCTAAGCTCTGGGCGAACTTCTAATCAGTTTACAGCAACAAAGAGCGTGTTTCTGTGTTTGTTACGTATCACAACAGCTGTGTTGGTGTTATTTATTTCATGGTGTGCAGTGTACTTTGACAGTTCTTACTGCTAATTCTTCAAAATGTATGGGCAATGTGTAAACAGTTATTGAAAAGGCCATTCTCGCAGCTGAAATACGAAGACAAGTTTATGATTTTAAAACAGGAAAAGCCTTCTCTAAGCTCTGGGCGAACTTCTAATCAGTTTACAGCAACAAAGAGCGTGTTTCTGTGTTTGTTACGTATCACAACAGCTGTGTTGGTGTTATTTATTTCATGGTGTGCAGTGTACTTTGACAGTTCTTACTGCTAATTCTTCAAAATGCATGGGCAATGTGTAAACAGTTATTGAAAAGGCCATTCTCGCAGCTGAAATACGAAGACAAGTTTATGATTTTAAAACAGGAAAAGCCTTCTCTAAGCTCTGGGCGAACTTCTAATCAGTTTACAGCAACAAAGAGCGTGTTTCTGTGTTTGTTACGTATCACAACAGCTGTGTTGGTGTTATTTATTTCATGGTGTGCAGTGTACTTTGACAGTTCTTACTGCTAATTCTTCAAAATGCATGGGCAATGTGTAAACAGTTATTGAAAAGGCCATTCTCGCAGCTGAAATACGAAGACAAGTTTATGATTTTAAAACAGGAAAAGCCTTCTCTAAGCTCTGGGCGAACTTCTAATCAGTTTACAGCAACAAAGAGCGTGTTTCTGTGTTTGTTACGTATCACAACAGCTGTGTTGGTGTTATTTATTTCATGGTGTGCAGTGTACTTTGACAGTTCTTACTGCTAATTCTTCAAAATGTATGGGCAATGTGTAAACAGTTATTGAAAAGGCCATTCTCGCAGCTGAAATACGAAGACAAGTTTATGATTTTAAAACAGGAAAAGCCTTCTCTAAGCTCTGGGCGAACTTCTAATCAGTTTACAGCAACAAAGAGCGTGTTTCTGTGTTTGTTACGTATCACAACAGCTGTGTTGGTGTTATTTATTTCATGGTGTGCAGTGTACTTTGACAGTTCTTACTGCTAATTCTTCAAAATGCATGGGCAATGTGTAAACAGTTATTGAAAAGGCCATTCTCGCAGCTGAAATACGAAGACAAGTTTATGATTTTAAAACAGGAAAAGCCTTCTCTAAGCTCTGGGCGAACTTCTAATCAGTTTACAGCAACAAAGAGCGTGTTTCTGTGTTTGTTACGTATCACAACAGCTGTGTTGGTGTTATTTATTTCATGGTGTGCAGTGTACTTTGACAGTTCTTACTGCTAATTCTTCAAAATGCATGGGCAATGTGTAAACAGTTATTGAAAAGGCCATTCTCGCAGCTGAAATACGAAGACAAGTTTATGATTTTAAAACAGGAAAAGCCTTCTCTAAGCTCTGGGCGAACTTCTAATCAGTTTACAGCAACAAAGAGCGTGTTTCTGTGTTTGTTACGTATCACAACAGCTGTGTTGGTGTTATTTATTTCATGGTTTGCAGTGTACTTTGACAGTTCTTACTGCTAATTCTTCAAAATGCATGGGCAATGTGTAAACAGTTATTGAAAAGGCCATTCTCGCAGCTGAAATACGAAGACAAGTTTATGATTTTAAAACAGGAAAAGCCTTCTCTAAGCTCTGGGCGAACTTCTAATCAGTTTACAGCAACAAAGAGCGTGTTTCTGTGTTTGTTACGTATCACAACAGCTGTGTTGGTGTTATTTATTTCATGGTGTGCAGTGTACTTTGACAGTTCTTACTGCTAATTCTTCAAAATGCATGGGCAATGTGTAAACAGTTATTGAAAAGGCCATTCTCGCAGCTGAAATACGAAGACAAGTTTATGATTTTAAAACAGGAAAAGCCTTCTCTAAGCTCTGGGCGAACTTCTAATCAGTTTACAGCAACAAAGAGCGTGTTTCTGTGTTTGTTACGTATCACAACAGCTGTGTTGGTGTTATTTATTTCATGGTGTGCAGTGTACTTTGACAGTTCTTACTGCTAATTCTTCAAAATGCATGGGCAATGTGTAAACAGTTATTGAAAAGGCCATTCTCGCAGCTGAAATACGAAGACAAGTTTATGATTTTAAAACAGGAAAAGCCTTCTCTAAGCTCTGGGCGAACTTCTAATCAGTTTACAGCAACAAAGAGCGTGTTTCTGTGTTTGTTACGTATCACAACAGCTGTGTTGGTGTTATTTATTTCATGGTGTGCAGTGTACTTTGACAGTTCTTACTGCTAATTCTTCAAAATGCATGGGCAATGTGTAAACAGTTATTGAAAAGGCCATTCTCGCAGCTGAAATACGAAGACAAGTTTATGATTTTAAAACAGGAAAAGCCTTCTCTAAGCTCTGGGCGAACTTCTAATCAGTTTACAGCAACAAAGAGCGTGTTTCTGTGTTTGTTACGTATCACAACAGCTGTGTTGGTGTTATTTATTTCATGGTGTGCAGTGTACTTTGACAGTTCTTACTGCTAATTCTTCAAAATGCATGGGCAATGTGTAAACAGTTATTGAAAAGGCCATTCTCGCAGCTGAAATACGAAGACAAGTTTATGATTTTAAAACAGGAAAAGCCTTCTCTAAGCTCTGGGCGAACTTCTAATCAGTTTACAGCAACAAAGAGCGTGTTTCTGTGTTTGTTACGTATCACAACAGCTGTGTTGGTGTTATTTATTTCATGGTGTGCAGTGTACTTTGACAGTTCTTACTGCTAATTCTTCAAAATGCATGGGCAATGTGTAAACAGTTATTGAAAAGGCCATTCTCGCAGCTGAAATACGAAGACAAGTTTATGATTTTAAAACAGGAAAAGCATTCTCTAAGCTCTGGGCGAACTTCTAATCAGTTTACAGCAACAAAGAGCGTGTTTCTGTGTTTGTTACGTATCACAACAGCTGTGTTGGTGTTATTTATTTCATGGTGTGCAGTGTACTTTGACAGTTCTTACTGCTAATTCTTCAAAATGTATGGGCAATGAGTAAACAGTTATTGAAAAGGCCATTCTCGCAGCTGAAATACGAAGACAAGTTTATGATTTTAAAACAGGAAAAGCCTTCTCTAAGCTCTGGGCGAACTTCTAATCAGTTTACAGCAACAAAGAGCGTGTTTCTGTGTTTGTTACGTATCACAACAGCTGTGTTGGTGTTATTTATTTCATGGTGTGCAGTGTACTTTGACAGTTCTTACTGCTAATTCTTCAAAATGTATGGGCAATGTGTAAACAGTTATTGAAAAGGCCATTCTCGCAGCTGAAATACGAAGACAAGTTTATGATTTTAAAACAGGAAAAGCCTTCTCTAAGCTCTGGGCGAACTTCTAATCAGTTTACAGCAACAAAGAGCGTGTTTCTGTGTTTGTTACGTATCACAACAGCTGTGTTGGTGTTATTTATTTCATGGTGTGCAGTGTACTTTGACAGTTCTTACTGCTAATTCTTCAAAATGTATGGGCAATGTGTAAACAGTTATTGAAAAGGCCATTCTCGCAGCTGAAATACGAAGACAAGTTTATGATTTTAAAACAGGAAAAGCCTTCTCTAAGCTCTGGGCG
Source organism: Locusta migratoria (assembly GCA_026315105.1). Taxonomy (NCBI): domain Eukaryota; kingdom Metazoa; phylum Arthropoda; class Insecta; order Orthoptera; family Acrididae; genus Locusta; species Locusta migratoria. The sequence continues at coordinate 398,827,204 of CM048747.1, read as the reverse complement.
AACTTCTAATCAGTTTACAGCAACAAAGAGCGTGTTTCTGTGTTTGTTACGTATCACAACAGCTGTGTTGGTGTTATTTATTTCATGGTGTGCAGTGTACTTTGACAGTTCTTACTGCTAATTCTTCAAAATGTATGGGCAATGTGTAAACAGTTATTGAAAAGGCCATTCTCGCAGCTGAAATACGAAGACAAGTTTATGATTTTAAAACAGGAAAAGCCTTCTCTAAGCTCTGGGCGAACTTCTAATCAGTTTACAGCAACAAAGAGCGTGTTTCTGTGTTTGTTACGTATCACAACAGCTGTGTTGGTGTTATTTATTTCATGGTGTGCAGTGTACTTTGACAGTTCTTACTGCTAATTCTTCAAAATGTATGGGCAATGTGTAAACAGTTATTGAAAAGGCCATTCTCGCAGCTGAAATACGAAGACAAGTTTATGATTTTAAAACAGGAAAAGCCTTCTCTAAGCTCTGGGCGAACTTCTAATCAGTTTACAGCAACAAAGAGCGTGTTTCTGTGTTTGTTACGTATCACAACAGCTGTGTTGGTGTTATTTATTTCATGGTGTGCAGTGTACTTTGACAGTTCTTACTGCTAATTCTTCAAAATGTATGGGCAATGTGTAAACAGTTATTGAAAAGGCCATTCTCGCAGCTGAAATACGAAGACAAGTTTATGATTTTAAAACAGGAAAAGCCTTCTCTAAGCTCTGGGCGAACTTCTAATCAGTTTACAGCAACAAAGAGCGTGTTTCTGTGTTTGTTACGTATCACAACAGCTGTGTTGGTGTTATTTATTTCATGGTGTGCAGTGTACTTTGACAGTTCTTACTGCTAATTCTTCAAAATGCATGGGCAATGTGTAAACAGTTATTGAAAAGGCCATTCTCGCAGCTGAAATACGAAGACAAGTTTATGATTTTAAAACAGGAAAAGCCTTCTCTAAGCTCTGGGCGAACTTCTAATCAGTTTACAGCAACAAAGAGCGTGTTTCTGTGTTTGTTACGTATCACAACAGCTGTGTTGGTGTTATTTATTTCATGGTGTGCAGTGTACTTTGACAGTTCTTACTGCTAATTCTTCAAAATGTATGGGCAATGTGTAAACAGTTATTGAAAAGGCCATTCTCGCAGCTGAAATACGAAGACAAGTTTATGATTTTAAAACAGGAAAAGCCTTCTCTAAGCTCTGGGCGAACTTCTAATCAGTTTACAGCAACAAAGAGCGTGTTTCTGTGTTTGTTACGTATCACAACAGCTGTGTTGGTGTTATTTATTTCATGGTGTGCAGTGTACTTTGACAGTTCTTACTGCTAATTCTTCAAAATGTATGGGCAATGTGTAAACAGTTATTGAAAAGGCCATTCTCGCAGCTGAAATACGAAGACAAGTTTATGATTTTAAAACAGGAAAAGCCTTCTCTAAGCTCTGGGCGAACTTCTAATCAGTTTACAGCAACAAAGAGCGTGTTTCTGTGTTTGTTACGTATCACAACAGCTGTGTTGGTGTTATTTATTTCATGGTGTGCAGTGTACTTTGACAGTTCTTACTGCTAATTCTTCAAAATGCATGGGCAATGTGTAAACAGTTATTGAAAAGGCCATTCTCGCAGCTGAAATACGAAGACAAGTTTATGATTTTAAAACAGGAAAAGCCTTCTCTAAGCTCTGGGCGAACTTCTAATCAGTTTACAGCAACAAAGAGCGTGTTTCTGTGTTTGTTACGTATCACAACAGCTGTGTTGGTGTTATTTATTTCATGGTGTGCAGTGTACTTTGACAGTTCTTACTGCTAATTCTTCAAAATGCATGGGCAATGTGTAAACAGTTATTGAAAAGGCCATTCTCGCAGCTGAAATACGAAGACAAGTTTATGATTTTAAAACAGGAAAAGCCTTCTCTAAGCTCTGGGCGAACTTCTAATCAGTTTACAGCAACAAAGAGCGTGTTTCTGTGTTTGTTACGTATCACAACAGCTGTGTTGGTGTTATTTATTTCATGGTGTGCAGTGTACTTTGACAGTTCTTACTGCTAATTCTTCAAAATGTATGGGCAATGTGTAAACAGTTATTGAAAAGGCCATTCTCGCAGCTGAAATACGAAGACAAGTTTATGATTTTAAAACAGGAAAAGCCTTCTCTAAGCTCTGGGCGAACTTCTAATCAGTTTACAGCAACAAAGAGCGTGTTTCTGTGTTTGTTACGTATCACAACAGCTGTGTTGGTGTTATTTATTTCATGGTGTGCAGTGTACTTTGACAGTTCTTACTGCTAATTCTTCAAAATGCATGGGCAATGTGTAAACAGTTATTGAAAAGGCCATTCTCGCAGCTGAAATACGAAGACAAGTTTATGATTTTAAAACAGGAAAAGCCTTCTCTAAGCTCTGGGCGAACTTCTAATCAGTTTACAGCAACAAAGAGCGTGTTTCTGTGTTTGTTACGTATCACAACAGCTGTGTTGGTGTTATTTATTTCATGGTGTGCAGTGTACTTTGACAGTTCTTACTGCTAATTCTTCAAAATGCATGGGCAATGTGTAAACAGTTATTGAAAAGGCCATTCTCGCAGCTGAAATACGAAGACAAGTTTATGATTTTAAAACAGGAAAAGCCTTCTCTAAGCTCTGGGCGAACTTCTAATCAGTTTACAGCAACAAAGAGCGTGTTTCTGTGTTTGTTACGTATCACAACAGCTGTGTTGGTGTTATTTATTTCATGGTTTGCAGTGTACTTTGACAGTTCTTACTGCTAATTCTTCAAAATGCATGGGCAATGTGTAAACAGTTATTGAAAAGGCCATTCTCGCAGCTGAAATACGAAGACAAGTTTATGATTTTAAAACAGGAAAAGCCTTCTCTAAGCTCTGGGCGAACTTCTAATCAGTTTACAGCAACAAAGAGCGTGTTTCTGTGTTTGTTACGTATCACAACAGCTGTGTTGGTGTTATTTATTTCATGGTGTGCAGTGTACTTTGACAGTTCTTACTGCTAATTCTTCAAAATGCATGGGCAATGTGTAAACAGTTATTGAAAAGGCCATTCTCGCAGCTGAAATACGAAGACAAGTTTATGATTTTAAAACAGGAAAAGCCTTCTCTAAGCTCTGGGCGAACTTCTAATCAGTTTACAGCAACAAAGAGCGTGTTTCTGTGTTTGTTACGTATCACAACAGCTGTGTTGGTGTTATTTATTTCATGGTGTGCAGTGTACTTTGACAGTTCTTACTGCTAATTCTTCAAAATGCATGGGCAATGTGTAAACAGTTATTGAAAAGGCCATTCTCGCAGCTGAAATACGAAGACAAGTTTATGATTTTAAAACAGGAAAAGCCTTCTCTAAGCTCTGGGCGAACTTCTAATCAGTTTACAGCAACAAAGAGCGTGTTTCTGTGTTTGTTACGTATCACAACAGCTGTGTTGGTGTTATTTATTTCATGGTGTGCAGTGTACTTTGACAGTTCTTACTGCTAATTCTTCAAAATGTATGGGCAATGTGTAAACAGTTATTGAAAAGGCCATTCTCGCAGCTGAAATACGAAGACAAGTTTATGATTTTAAAACAGGAAAAGCCTTCTCTAAGCTCTGGGCGAACTTCTAATCAGTTTACAGCAACAAAGAGCGTGTTTCTGTGTTTGTTACGTATCACAACAGCTGTGTTGGTGTTATTTATTTCATGGTGTGCAGTGTACTTTGACAGTTCTTACTGCTAATTCTTCAAAATGCATGGGCAATGTGTAAACAGTTATTGAAAAGGCCATTCTCGCAGCTGAAATACGAAGACAAGTTTATGATTTTAAAACAGGAAAAGCCTTCTCTAAGCTCTGGGCGAACTTCTAATCAGTTTACAGCAACAAAGAGCGTGTTTCTGTGTTTGTTACGTATCACAACAGCTGTGTTGGTGTTATTTATTTCATGGTGTGCAGTGTACTTTGACAGTTCTTACTGCTAATTCTTCAAAATGCATGGGCAATGTGTAAACAGTTATTGAAAAGGCCATTCTCGCAGCTGAAATACGAAGACAAGTTTATGATTTTAAAACAGGAAAAGCCTTCTCTAAGCTCTGGGCGAACTTCTAATCAGTTTACAGCAACAAAGAGCGTGTTTCTGTGTTTGTTACGTATCACAACAGCTGTGTTGGTGTTATTTATTTCATGGTGTGCAGTGTACTTTGACAGTTCTTACTGCTAATTCTTCAAAATGCATGGGCAATGTGTAAACAGTTATTGAAAAGGCCATTCTCGCAGCTGAAATACGAAGACAAGTTTATGATTTTAAAACAGGAAAAGCCTTCTCTAAGCTCTGGGCGAACTTCTAATCAGTTTACAGCAACAAAGAGCGTGTTTCTGTGTTTGTTACGTATCACAACAGCTGTGTTGGTGTTATTTATTTCATGGTGTGCAGTGTACTTTGACAGTTCTTACTGCTAATTCTTCAAAATGCATGGGCAATGTGTAAACAGTTATTGAAAAGGCCATTCTCGCAGCTGAAATACGAAGACAAGTTTATGATTTTAAAACAGGAAAAGCCTTCTCTAAGCTCTGGGCGAACTTCTAATCAGTTTACAGCAACAAAGAGCGTGTTTCTGTGTTTGTTACGTATCACAACAGCTGTGTTGGTGTTATTTATTTCATGGTGTGCAGTGTACTTTGACAGTTCTTACTGCTAATTCTTCAAAATGCATGGGCAATGTGTAAACAGTTATTGAAAAGGCCATTCTCGCAGCTGAAATACGAAGACAAGTTTATGATTTTAAAACAGGAAAAGCCTTCTCTAAGCTCTGGGCGAACTTCTTATCAGTTTACAGCAACAAAGAGCGTGTTTCTGTGTTTGTTACGTATCACAACAGCTGTGTTGGTGTTATTTATTTCATGGTGTGCAGTGTACTTTGACAGTTCTTACTGCTAATTCTTCAAAATGTATGGGCAATGAGTAAACAGTTATTGAAAAGGCCATTCTCGCAGCTGAAATACGAAGACAAGTTTATGATTTTAAAACAGGAAAAGCCTTCTCTAAGCTCTGGGCGAACTTCTAATCAGTTTACAGCAACAAAGAGCGTGTTTCTGTGTTTGTTACGTATCACAACAGCTGTGTTGGTGTTATTTATTTCATGGTGTGCAGTGTACTTTGACAGTTCTTACTGCTAATTCTTCAAAATGTATGGGCAATGTGTAAACAGTTATTGAAAAGGCCATTCTCGCAGCTGAAATACGAAGACAAGTTTATGATTTTAAAACAGGAAAAGCCTTCTCTAAGCTCTGGGCGAACTTCTAATCAGTTTACAGCAACAAAGAGCGTGTTTCTGTGTTTGTTACGTATCACAACAGCTGTGTTGGTGTTATTTATTTCATGGTGTGCAGTGTACTTTGACAGTTCTTACTGCTAATTCTTCAACATGTATGGGCAATGTGTAAACAGTTATTGAAAAGGCCATTCTCGCAGCTGAAATACGAAGACAAGTTTATGATTTTAAAACAGGAAAAGCCTTCTCTAAGCTCTGGGCGAACTTCTAATCAGTTTACAGCAACAAAGAGCGTGTTTCTGTGTTTGTTACGTATCACAACAGCTGTGTTGGTGTTATTTATTTCATGGTGTGCAGTGTACTTTGACAGTTCTTACTGCTAATTCTTCAAAATGTATGGGCAATGTGTAAACAGTTATTGAAAAGGCCATTCTCGCAGCTGAAATACGAAGACAAGTTTATGATTTTAAAACAGGAAAAGCCTTCTCTAAGCTCTGGGCGAACTTCTAATCAGTTTACAGCAACAAAGAGCGTGTTTCTGTGTTTGTTACGTATCACAACAGCTGTGTTGGTGTTATTTATTTCATGGTGTGCAGTGTACTTTGACAGTTCTTACTGCTAATTCTTCAAAATGTATGGGCAATGTGTAAACAGTTATTGAAAAGGCCATTCTCGCAGCTGAAATACGAAGACAAGTTTATGATTTTAAAACAGGAAAAGCCTTCTCTAAGCTCTGGGCGAACTTCTAATCAGTTTACAGCAACAAAGAGCGTGTTTCTGTGTTTGTTACGTATCACAACAGCTGTGTTGGTGTTATTTATTTCATGGTGTGCAGTGTACTTTGACAGTTCTTACTGCTAATTCTTCCAAATGTATGGGCAATGTGTAAACAGTTATTGAAAAGGCCATTCTCGCAGCTGAAATACGAAGACAAGTTTATGATTTTAAAACAGGAAAAGCCTTCTCTAAGCTCTGGGCGAACTTCTAATCAGTTTACAGCAACAAAGAGCGTGTTTCTGTGTTTGTTACGTATCACAACAGCTGTGTTGGTGTTATTTATTTCATGGTGTGCAGTGTACTTTGACAGTTCTTACTGCTAATTCTTCAAAATGCATGGGCAATGTGTAAACAGTTATTGAAAAGGCCATTCTCGCAGCTGAAATACGAAGACAAGTTTATGATTTTAAAACAGGAAAAGCCTTCTCTAAGCTCTGGGCGAACTTCTAATCAGTTTACAGCAACAAAGAGCGTGTTTCTGTGTTTGTTACGTATCACAACAGCTGTGTTGGTGTTATTTATTTCATGGTGTGCAGTGTACTTTGACAGTTCTTACTGCTAATTCTTCAAAATGTATGGGCAATGTGTAAACAGTTATTGAAAAGGCCATTCTCGCAGCTGAAATACGAAGACAAGTTTATGATTTTAAAACAGGAAAAGCCTTCTCTAAGCTCTGGGCGAACTTCTAATCAGTTTACAGCAACAAAGAGCGTGTTTCTGTGTTTGTTACGTATCACAACAGCTGTGTTGGTGTTATTTATTTCATGGTGTGCAGTGTACTTTGACAGTTCTTACTGCTAATTCTTCAAAATGTATGGGCAATGTGTAAACAGTTATTGAAAAGGCCATTCTCGCAGCTGAAATACGAAGACAAGTTTATGATTTTAAAACAGGAAAAGCCTTCTCTTAGCTCTGGGCGAACTTCTAATCAGTTTACAGCAACAAAGAGCGTGTTTCTGTGTTTGTTACGTATCACAACAGCTGTGTTGGTGTTATTTATTTCATGGTGTGCAGTGTACTTTGACAGTTCTTACTGCTAATTCTTCAAAATGTATAGGCAATGTGTAAACAGTTATTGAAAAGGCCATTCTCGCAGCTGAAATACGAAGACAAGTTTATGATTTTAAAACAGGAAAAGCCTTCTCTAAGCTCTGGGCGAACTTCTAATCAGTTTACAGCAACAAAGAGCGTGTTTCTGTGTTTGTTACGTATCACAACAGCTGTGTTGGTGTTATTTATTTCATGGTGTGCAGTGTACTTTGACAGTTCTTACTGCTAATTCTTCAAAATGCATGGGCAATGTGTAAACAGTTATTGAAAAGGCCATTCTCGCAGCTGAAATACGAAGACAAGTTTATGATTTTAAAACAGGAAAAGCCTTCTCTAAGCTCTGGGCGAACTTCTAATCAGTTTACAGCAACAAAGAGCGTGTTTCTGTGTTTGTTACGTATCACAACAGCTGTGTTGGTGTTATTTATTTCATGGTGTGCAGTGTACTTTGACAGTTCTTACTGCTAATTCTTCAAAATGCATGGGCAATGTGTAAACAGTTATTGAAAAGGCCATTCTCGCAGCTGAAATACGAAGACAAGTTTATGATTTTAAAACAGGAAAAGCCTTCTCTAAGCTCTGGGCGAACTTCTAATCAGTTTACAGCAACAAAGAGCGTGTTTCTGTGTTTGTTACGTATCACAACAGCTGTGTTGGTGTTATTTATTTCATGGTGTGCAGTGTACTTTGACAGTTCTTACTGCTAATTCTTCAAAATGCATGGGCAATGTGTAAACAGTTATTGAAAAGGCCATTCTCGCAGCTGAAATACGAAGACAAGTTTATGATTTTAAAACAGGAAAAGCCTTCTCTAAGCTCTGGGCGAACTTCTAATCAGTTTACAGCAACAAAGAGCGTGTTTCTGTGTTTGTTACGTATCACAACAGCTGTGTTGGTGTTATTTATTTCATGGTGTGCAGTGTACTTTGACAGTTCTTACTGCTAATTCTTCAAAATGTATGGGCAATGTGTAAACAGTTATTGAAAAGGCCATTCTCGCAGCTGAAATACGAAGACAAGTTTATGATTTTAAAACAGGAAAAGCCTTCTCTAAGCTCTGGGCGAACTTCTAATCAGTTTACAGCAACAAAGAGCGTGTTTCTGTGTTTGTTACGTATCACAACAGCTGTGTTGGTGTTATTTATTTCATGGTGTGCAGTGTACTTTGACAGTTCTTACTGCTAATTCTTCAAAATGCATGGGCAATGTGTAAACAGTTATTGAAAAGGCCATTCTCGCAGCTGAAATACGAAGACAAGTTTATGATTTTAAAACAGGAAAAGCCTTCTCTAAGCTCTGGGCGAACTTCTAATCAGTTTACAGCAACAAAGAGCGTGTTTCTGTGTTTGTTACGTATCACAACAGCTGTGTTGGTGTTATTTATTTCATGGTGTGCAGTGTACTTTGACAGTTCTTACTGCTAATTCTTCAAAATGTATGGGCAATGTGTAAACAGTTATTGAAAAGGCCATTCTCGCAGCTGAAATACGAAGACAAGTTTATGATTTTAAAACAGGAAAAGCCTTCTCTAAGCTCTGGGCGAACTTCTAATCAGTTTACAGCAACAAAGAGCGTGTTTCTGTGTTTGTTACGTATCACAACAGCTGTGTTGGTGTTATTTATTTCATGGTGTGCAGTGTACTTTGACAGTTCTTACTGCTAATTCTTCAAAATGTATGGGCAATGTGTAAACAGTTATTGAAAAGGCCATTCTCGCAGCTGAAATACGAAGACAAGTTTATGATTTTAAAACAGGAAAAGCCTTCTCTAAGCTCTGGGCGAACTTCTAATCAGTTTACAGCAACAAAGAGCGTGTTTCTGTGTTTGTTACGTATCACAACAGCTGTGTTGGTGTTATTTATTTCATGGTGTGCAGTGTACTTTGACAGTTCTTACTGCTAATTCTTCAAAATGCATGGGCAATGTGTAAACAGTTATTGAAAAGGCCATTCTCGCAGCTGAAATACGAAGACAAGTTTATGATTTTAAAACAGGAAAAGCCTTCTCTAAGCTCTGGGCGAACTTCTAATCAGTTTACAGCAACAAAGAGCGTGTTTCTGTGTTTGTTACGTATCACAACAGCTGTGTTGGTGTTATTTATTTCATGGTGTGCAGTGTACTTTGACAGTTCTTACTGCTAATTCTTCAAAATGTATGGGCAATGTGTAAACAGTTATTGAAAAGGCCATTCTCGCAGCTGAAATACGAAGACAAGTTTATGATTTTAAAACAGGAAAAGCCTTCTCTAAGCTCTGGGCGAACTTCTAATCAGTTTACAGCAACAAAGAGCGTGTTTCTGTGTTTGTTACGTATCACAACAGCTGTGTTGGTGTTATTTATTTCATGGTGTGCAGTGTACTTTGACAGTTCTTACTGCTAATTCTTCAAAATGTATGGGCAATGTGTAAACAGTTATTGAAAAGGCCATTCTCGCAGCTGAAATACGAAGACAAGTTTATGATTTTAAAACAGGAAAAGCCTTCTCTAAGCTCTGGGCGAACTTCTAATCAGTTTACAGCAACAAAGAGCGTGTTTCTGTGTTTGTTACGTATCACAACAGCTGTGTTGGTGTTATTTATTTCATGGTGTGCAGTGTACTTTGACAGTTCTTACTGCTAATTCTTCAAAATGCATGGGCAATGTGTAAACAGTTATTGAAAAGGCCATTCTCGCAGCTGAAATACGAAGACAAGTTTATGATTTTAAAACAGGAAAAGCCTTCTCTAAGCTCTGGGCGAACTTCTAGTCAGTTTACAGCAACAAAGAGCGTGTTTCTGTGTTTGTTACGTATCACAACAGCTGTGTTGGTGTTATTTATTTCATGGTGTGCAGTGTACTTTGACAGTTCTTACTGCTAATTCTTCAAAATGCATGGGCAATGTGTAAACAGTTATTGAAAAGGCCATTCTCGCAGCTGAAATACGAAGACAAGTTTATGATTTTAAAACAGGAAAAGCCTTCTCTAAGCTCTGGGCGAACTTCTAATCAGTTTACAGCAACAAAGAGCGTGTTTCTGTGTTTGTTACGTATCACAACAGCTGTGTTGGTGTTATTTATTTCATGGTGTGCAGTGTACTTTGACAGTTCTTACTGCTAATTCTTCAAAATGTATGGGCAATGTGTAAACAGTTATTGAAAAGGCCATTCTCGCAGCTGAAATACGAAGACAAGTTTATGATTTTAAAACAGGAAAAGCCTTCTCTAAGCTCTGGGCGAACTTCTAATCAGTTTACAGCAACAAAGAGCGTGTTTCTGTGTTTGTTACGTATCACAACAGCTGTGTTGGTGTTATTTATTTCATGGTGTGCAGTGTACTTTGACAGTTCTTACTGCTAATTCTTCAAAATGCATGGGCAATGTGTAAACAGTTATTGAAAAGGCCATTCTCGCAGCTGAAATACGAAGACAAGTTTATGATTTTAAAACAGGAAAAGCCTTCTCTAAGCTCTGGGCGAACTTCTAATCAGTTTACAGCAACAAAGAGCGTGTTTCTGTGTTTGTTACGTATCACAACAGCTGTGTTGGTGTTATTTATTTCATGGTGTGCAGTGTACTTTGACAGTTCTTACTGCTAATTCTTCAAAATGCATGGGCAATGTGTAAACAGTTATTGAAAAGGCCATTCTCGCAGCTGAAATACGAAGACAAGTTTATGATTTTAAAACAGGAAAAGCCTTCTCTAAGCTCTGGGCGAACTTCTAATCAGTTTACAGCAACAAAGAGCGTGTTTCTGTGTTTGTTACGTATCACAACAGCTGTGTTGGTGTTATTTATTTCATGGTGTGCAGTGTACTTTGACAGTTCTTACTGCTAATTCTTCAAAATGTATGGGCAATGTGTAAACAGTTATTGAAAAGGCCATTCTCGCAGCTGAAATACGAAGACAAGTTTATGATTTTAAAACAGGAAAAGCCTTCTCTAAGCTCTGGGCGAACTTCTAATCAGTTTACAGCAACAAAGAGCGTGTTTCTGTGTTTGTTACGTATCACAACAGCTGTGTTGGTGTTATTTATTTCATGGTGTGCAGTGTACTTTGACAGTTCTTACTGCTAATTCTTCAAAATGTATGGGCAATGTGTAAACAGTTATTGAAAAGGCCATTCTCGCAGCTGAAATACGAAGACAAGTTTATGATTTTAAAACAGGAAAAGCCTTCTCTAAGCTCTGGGCGAACTTCTAATCAGTTTACAGCAACAAAGAGCGTGTTTCTGTGTTTGTTACGTATCACAACAGCTGTGTTGGTGTTATTTATTTCATGGTGTGCAGTGTACTTTGACAGTTCTTACTGCTAATTCTTCAAAATGCATGGGCAATGTGTAAACAGTTATTGAAAAGGCCATTCTCGCAGCTGAAATACGAAGACAAGTTTATGATTTTAAAACAGGAAAAGCCTTCTCTAAGCTCTGGGCGAACTTCTAATCAGTTTACAGCAACAAAGAGCGTGTTTCTGTGTTTGTTACGTATCACAACAGCTGTGTTGGTGTTATTTATTTCATGGTGTGCAGTGTACTTTGACAGTTCTTACTGCTAATTCTTCAAAATGTATGGGCAATGTGTAAACAGTTATTGAAAAGGCCATTCTCGCAGCTGAAATACGAAGACAAGTTTATGATTTTAAAACAGGAAAAGCCTTCTCTAAGCTCTGGGCGAACTTCTAATCAGTTTACAGCAACAAAGAGCGTGTTTCTGTGTTTGTTACGTATCACAACAGCTGTGTTGGTGTTATTTATTTCATGGTGTGCAGTGTACTTTGACAGTTCTTACTGCTAATTCTTCAAAATGCATGGGCAATGTGTAAACAGTTATTGAAAAGGCCATTCTCGCAGCTGAAATACGAAGACAAGTTTATGATTTTAAAACAGGAAAAGCCTTCTCTAAGCTCTGGGCGAACTTCTAATCAGTTTACAGCAACAAAGAGCGTGTTTCTGTGTTTGTTACGTATCACAACAGCTGTGTTGGTGTTATTTATTTCATGGTGTGCAGTGTACTTTGACAGTTCTTACTGCTAATTCTTCAAAATGCATGGGCAATGTGTAAACAGTTATTGAAAAGGCCATTCTCGCAGCTGAAATACGAAGACAAGTTTATGATTTTAAAACAGGAAAAGCCTTCTCTAAGCTCTGGGCGAACTTCTAATCAGTTTACAGCAACAAAGAGCGTGTTTCTGTGTTTGTTACGTATCACAACAGCTGTGTTGGTGTTATTTATTTCATGGTGTGCAGTGTACTTTGACAGTTCTTACTGCTAATTCTTCAAAATGCATGGGCAATGTGTAAACAGTTATTGAAAAGGCCATTCTCGCAGCTGAAATACGAAGACAAGTTTATGATTTTAAAACAGGAAAAGCCTTCTCTAAGCTCTGGGCGAACTTCTAATCAGTTTACAGCAACAAAGAGCGTGTTTCTGTGTTTGTTACGTATCACAACAGCTGTGTTGGTGTTATTTATTTCATGGTGTGCAGTGTACTTTGACAGTTCTTACTGCTAATTCTTCAAAATGTATGGGCAATGTGTAAACAGTTATTGAAAAGGCCATTCTCGCAGCTGAAATACGAATACAAGTTTATGATTTTAAAACAGGAAAAGCCTTCTCTAAGCTCTGGGCGAACTTCTAATCAGTTTACAGCAACAAAGAGCGTGTTTCTGTGTTTGTTACGTATCACAACAGCTGTGTTGGTGTTATTTATTTCATGGTGTGCAGTGTACTTTGACAGTTCTTACTGCTAATTCTTCAAAATGCATGGGCAATGTGTAAACAGTTATTGAAAAGGCCATTCTCGCAGCTGAAATACGAAGACAAGTTTATGATTTTAAAACAGGAAAAGCCTTCTCTAAGCTCTGGGCGAACTTCTAATCAGTTTACAGCAACAAAGAGCGTGTTTCTGTGTTTGTTACGTATCACAACAGCTGTGTTGGTGTTATTTATTTCATGGTGTGCAGTGTACTTTGACAGTTCTTACTGCTAATTCTTCAAAATGCATGGGCAATGTGTAAACAGTTATTGAAAAGGCCATTCTCGCAGCTGAAATACGAAGACAAGTTTATGATTTTAAAACAGGAAAAGCCTTCTCTAAGCTCTGGGCGAACTTCTAATCAGTTTACAGCAACAAAGAGCGTGTTTCTGTGTTTGTTACGTATCACAACAGCTGTGTTGGTGTTATTTATTTCATGGTGTGCAGTGTACTTTGACAGTTCTTACTGCTAATTCTTCAAAATGCATGGGCAATGTGTAAACAGTTATTGAAAAGGCCATTCTCGCAGCTGAAATACGAAGACAAGTTTATGATTTTAAAACAGGAAAAGCCTTCTCTAAGCTCTGGGCGAACTTCTAATCAGTTTACAGCAACAAAGAGCGTGTTTCTGTGTTTGTGACGTATCACAACAGCTGTGTTGGTGTTATTTATTTCATGGTGTGCAGTGTACTTTGACAGTTCTTACTGCTAATTCTTCAAAATGTATGGGCAATGTGTAAACAGTTATTGAAAAGGCCATTCTCGCAGCTGAAATACGAAGACAAGTTTATGATTTTAAAACAGGAAAAGCCTTCTCTAAGTTCTGGGCGAACTTCTAATCAGTTTACAGCAACAAAGAGCGTGTTTCTGTGTTTGTTACGTATCACAACAGCTGTGTTGGTGTTATTTATTTCATGGTGTGCAGTGTACTTTGACAGTTCTTACTGCTAATTCTTCAAAATGCATGGGCAATGTGTAAACAGTTATTGAAAAGGCCATTCTCGCAGCTGAAATACGAAGACAAGTTTATGATTTTAAAACAGGAAAAGCCTTCTCTAAGCTCTGGGCGAACTTCTAATCAGTTTACAGCAACAAAGAGCGTGTTTCTGTGTTTGTTACGTATCACAACAGCTGTGTTGGTGTTATTTATTTCATGGTGTGCAGTGTACTTTGACAGTTCTTACTGCTAATTCTTCAAAATGTATGGGCAATGTGTAAACAGTTATTGAAAAGGCCATTCTCGCAGCTGAAATACGAAGACAAGTTTATGATTTTAAAACAGGAAAAGCCTTCTCTAAGCTCTGGGCGAACTTCTAATCAGTTTACAGCAACAAAGAGCGTGTTTCTGTGTTTGTTACGTATCACAACAGCTGTGTTGGTGTTATTTATTTCATGGTGTGCAGTGTACTTTGACAGTTCTTACTGCTAATTCTTCAAAATGCATGGGCAATGTGTAAACAGTTATTGAAAAGGCCATTCTCGCAGCTGAAATACGAAGACAAGTTTATGATTTTAAAACAGGAAAAGCCTTCTCTAAGCTCTGGGCGAACTTCTAATCAGTTTACAGCAACAAAGAGCGTGTTTCTGTGTTTGTTACGTATCACAACAGCTGTGTTGGTGTTATTTATTTCATGGTGTGCAGTGTACTTTGACAGTTCTTACTGCTAATTCTTCAAAATGCATGGGCAATGTGTAAACAGTTATTGAAAAGGCCATTCTCGCAGCTGAAATACGAAGACAAGTTTATGATTTTAAAACAGGAAAAGCCTTCTCTAAGCTCTGGGCGAACCTCTAATCAGTTTACAGCAACAAAGAGCGTGTTTCTGTGTTTGTTACGTATCACAACAGCTGTGTTGGTGTTATTTATTTCATGGTGTGCAGTGTACTTTGACAGTTCTTACTGCTAATTCTTCAAAATGTATGGGCAATGTGTAAACAGTTATTGAAAAGGCCATTCTCGCAGCTGAAATACGAAGACAAGTTTATGATTTTAAAACAGGAAAAGCCTTCTCTAAGCTCTGGGCGAACTTCTAATCAGTTTACAGCAACAAAGAGCGTGTTTCTGTGTTTGTTACGTATCACAACAGCTGTGTTGGTGTTATTTATTTCATGGTGTGCAGTGTACTTTGACAGTTCTTACTGCTAATTCTTCAAAATGCATGGGCAATGTGTAAACAGTTATTGAAAAGGCCATTCTCGCAGCTGAAATACGAAGACAAGTTTATGATTTTAAAACAGGAAAAGCCTTCTCTAAGCTCTGGGCGAACTTCTAATCAGTTTACAGCAACAAAGAGCGTGTTTCTGTGTTTGTTACGTATCACAACAGCTGTGTTGGTGTTATTTATTTCATGGTGTGCAGTGTACTTTGACAGTTCTTACTGCTAATTCTTCAAAATGCATGGGCAATGTGTAAACAGTTATTGAAAAGGCCATTCTCGCAGCTGAAATACGAAGACAAGTTTATGATTTTAAAACAGGAAAAGCCTTCTCTAAGCTCTGGGCGAACTTCTAATCAGTTTACAGCAACAAAGAGCGTGTTTCTGTGTTTGTTACGTATCACAACAGCTGTGTTGGTGTTATTTATTTCATGGTGTGCAGTGTACTTTGACAGTTCTTACTGCTAATTCTTCAAAATGCATGGGCAATGTGTAAACAGTTATTGAAAAGGCCATTCTCGCAGCTGAAATACGAAGACAAGTTTATGATTTTAAAACAGGAAAAGCCTTCTCTAAGCTCTGGGCGAACTTCTAATCAGTTTACAGCAACAAAGACCGTGTTTCTGTGTTTGTTACGTATCACAACAGCTGTGTTGGTGTTATTTATTTCATGGTGTGCAGTGTACTTTGACAGTTCTTACTGCTAATTCTTCAAAATGTATGGGCAATGTGTAAACAGTTATTGAAAAGGCCATTCTCGCAGCTGAAATACGAAGACAAGTTTATGATTTTAAAACAGGAAAAGCCTTCTCTAAGCTCTGGGCGAACTTCTAATCAGTTTACAGCAACAAAGAGCGTGTTTCTGTGTTTGTTACGTATCACAACAGCTGTGTTGGTGTTATTTATTTCATGGTGTGCAGTGTACTTTGACAGTTCTTACTGCTAATTCTTCAAAATGCATGGGCAATGTGTAAACAGTTATTGAAAAGGCCATTCTCGCAGCTGAAATACGAAGACAAGTTTATGATTTTAAAACAGGAAAAGCCTTCTCTAAGCTCTGGGCGAACTTCTAATCAGTTTACAGCAACAAAGAGCGTGTTTCTGTGTTTGTTACGTATCACAACAGCTGTGTTGGTGTTATTTATTTCATGGTGTGCAGTGTACTTTGACAGTTCTTACTGCTAATTCTTCAAAATGCATGGGCAATGTGTAAACAGTTATTGAAAAGGCCATTCTCGCAGCTGAAATACGAAGACAAGTTTATGATTTTAAAACAGGAAAAGCCTTCTCTAAGCTCTGGGCGAACTTCTAATCAGTTTACAGCAACAAAGAGCGTGTTTCTGTGTTTGTTACGTATCACAACAGCTGTGTTGGTGTTATTTATTTCATGGTGTGCAGTGTACTTTGACAGTTCTTACTGCTAATTCTTCAAAATGCATGGGCAATGTGTAAACAGTTATTGAAAAGGCCATTCTCGCAGCTGAAATACGAAGACAAGTTTATGATTTTAAAACAGGAAAAGCCTTCTCTAAGCTCTGGGCGAACTTCTAATCAGTTTACAGCAACAAAGAGCGTGTTTCTGTGTTTGTTACGTATCACAACAGCTGTGTTGGTGTTATTTATTTCATGGTGTGCAGTGTACTTTGACAGTTCTTACTGCTAATTCTTCAAAATGCATGGGCAATGTGTAAACAGTTATTGAAAAGGCCATTCTCGCAGCTGAAATACGAAGACAAGTTTATGATTTTAAAACAGGAAAAGCCTTCTCTAAGCTCTGGGCGAACTTCTAATCAGTTTACAGCAACAAAGAGCGTGTTTCTGTGTTTGTTACGTATCACAACAGCTGTGTTGGTGTTATTTATTTCATGGTGTGCAGTGTACTTTGACAGTTCTTACTGCTAATTCTTCAAAATGCATGGGCAATGTGTAAACAGTTATTGAAAAGGCCATTCTCGCAGCTGAAATACGAAGACAAGTTTATGATTTTAAAACAGGAAAAGCCTTCTCTAAGCTCTGGGCGAACTTCTAATCAGTTTACAGCAACAAAGAGCGTGTTTCTGTGTTTGTTACGTATCACAACAGCTGTGTTGGTGTTATTTATTTCATGGTGTGCAGTGTACTTTGACAGTTCTTACTGCTAATTCTTCAAAATGTATGGGCAATGTGTAAACAGTTATTGAAAAGGCCATTCTCGCAGCTGAAATACGAAGACAAGTTTATGATTTTAAAACAGGAAAAGCATTCTCTAAGCTCTGGGCGAACTTCTAATCAGTTTACAGCAACAAAGAGCGTGTTTCTGTGTTTGTTACGTATCACAACAGCTGTGTTGGTGTTATTTATTTCATGGTGTGCAGTGTACTTTGACAGTTCTTACTGCTAATTCTTCAAAATGCATGGGCAATGTGTAAACAGTTATTGAAAAGGCCATTCTCGCAGCTGAAATACGAAGACAAGTTTATGATTTTAAAACAGGAAAAGCCTTCTCTAAGCTCTGGGCGAACTTCTAATCAGTTTACAGCAACAAAGAGCGTGTTTCTGTGTTTGTTACGTATCACAACAGCTGTGTTGGTGTTATTTATTTCATGGTGTGCAGTGTACTTTGACAGTTCTTACTGCTAATTCTTCAAAATGCATGGGCAATGTGTAAACAGTTATTGAAAAGGCCATTCTCGCAGCTGAAATACGAAGACAAGTTTATGATTTTAAAACAGGAAAAGCCTTCTCTAAGCTCTGGGCGAACTTCTAATCAGTTTACAGCAACAAAGAGCGTGTTTCTGTGTTTGTTACGTATCACAACAGCTGTGTTGGTGTTATTTATTTCATGGTGTGCAGTGTACTTTGACAGTTCTTACTGCTAATTCTTCAAAATGCATGGGCAATGTGTAAACAGTTATTGAAAAGGCCATTCTCGCAGCTGAAATACGAAGACAAGTTTATGATTTTAAAACAGGAAAAGCCTTCTCTAAGCTCTGGGCGAACTTCTAATCAGTTTACAGCAACAAAGAGCGTGTTTCTGTGTTTGTTACGTATCACAACAGCTGTGTTGGTGTTATTTATTTCATGGTGTGCAGTGTACTTTGACAGTTCTTACTGCTAATTCTTCAAAATGCATGGGCAATGTGTAAACAGTTATTGAAAAGGCCATTCTCGCAGCTGAAATACGAAGACAAGTTTATGATTTTAAAACAGGAAAAGCCTTCTCTAAGCTCTGGGCGAACTTCTAATCAGTTTACAGCAACAAAGAGCGTGTTTCTGTGTTTGTTACGTATCACAACAGCTGTGTTGGTATTATTTATTTCATGGTGTGCAGTGTACTTTGACAGTTCTTACTGCTAATTCTTCAAAATGTATGGGCAATGTGTAAACAGTTATTGAAAAGGCCATTCTCGCAGCTGAAATACGAAGACAAGTTTATGATTTTAAAACAGGAAAAGCCTTCTCTAAGCTCTGGGCGAACTTCTAATCAGTTTACAGCAACAAAGAGCATGTTTCTGTGTTTGTTACGTATCACAACAGCTGTGTTGGTGTTATTTATTTCATGGTGTGCAGTGTACTTTGACAGTTCTTACTGCTAATTCTTCAAAATGCATGGGCAATGTGTAAACAGTTATTGAAAAGGCCATTCTCGCAGCTGAAATACGAAGACAAGTTTATGATTTTAAAACAGGAAAAGCCTTCTCTAAGCTCTGGGGCGAACTTCTAATCAGTTTACAGCAACAAAGAGCGTGTTTCTGTGTTTGTTACGTATCACAACAGCTGTGTTGGTGTTATTTATTTCATGGTGTGCAGTGTACTTTGACAGTTCTTACTGCTAATTCTTCAAAATGCATGGGCAATGTGTAAACAGTTATTGAAAAGGCCATTCTCGCAGCTGAAATACGAAGACAAGTTTATGATTTTAAAACAGGAAAAGCCTTCTCTAAGCTCTGGGCGAACTTCTAATCAGTTTACAGCAACAAAGAGCGTGTTTCTGTGTTTGTTACGTATCACAACAGCTGTGTTGGTGTTATTTATTTCATGGTGTGCAGTGTACTTTGACAGTTCTTACTGCTAATTCTTCAAAATGCATGGGCAATGTGTAAACAGTTATTGAAAAGGCCATTCTCGCAGCTGAAATACGAAGACAAGTTTAAGATTTTAAAACAGGAAAAGCCTTCTCTAAGCTCTGGGCGAACTTCTAATCAGTTTACAGCAACAAAGAGCGTGTTTCTGTGTTTGTTACGTATCACAACAGCTGTGTTGGTGTTATTTATTTCATGGTGTGCAGTGTACTTTGACAGTTCTTACTGCTAATTCTTCAAAATGCATGGGCAATGTGTAAACAGTTATTGAAAAGGCCATTCTCGCAGCTGAAATACGAAGACAAGTTTATGATTTTAAAACAGGAAAAGCCTTCTCTAAGCTCTGGGCGAACTTCTAATCAGTTTACAGCAACAAAGAGCGTGTTTCTGTGTTTGTTACGTATCACAACAGCTGTGTTGGTGTTATTTATTTCATGGTGTGCAGTGTACTATGACAGTTCTTACTGCTAATTCTTCAAAATGTATGGGCAATGTGTAAACAGTTATTGAAAAGGCCATTCTCGCAGCTGAAATACGAAGACAAGTTTATGATTTTAAAACAGGAAAAGCCTTCTCTAAGCTCTGGGCGAACTTCTAATCAGTTTACAGCAACAAAGAGCGTGTTTCTGTGTTTGTTACGTATCACAACAGCTGTGTTGGTGTTATTTATTTCATGGTGTGCAGTGTACTTTGACAGTTCTTACTGCTAATTCTTCAAAATACATGGGCAATGTGTAAACTGTTATTGAAAAGGCCATTCTCGCAGCTGAAATACGAAGACAAGTTTATGATTTTAAAACAGGAAAAGCCTTCTCTAAGCTCTGGGCGAACTTCTAATCAGTTTACAGCAACAAAGAGCGTGTTTCTGTGTTTGTTACGTATCACAACAGCTGTGTTGGTGTTATTTATTTCATGGTGTGCAGTGTACTTTGACAGTTCTTACTGCTAATTCTTCCAAATGTATGGGCAATGTGTAAACAGTTATTGAAAAGGCCATTCTCGCAGCTGAAATACGAAGACAAGTTTATGATTTTAAAACAGGAAAAGCCTTCTCTAAGCCCTGGGCGAACTTCTAATCAGTTTACAGCAACAAAGAGCGTGTTTCTGTGTTTGTTACGTATCACAACAGCTGTGTTGGTGTTATTTATTTCATGGTGTGCAGTGTACTTTGACAGTTCTTACTGCTAAT
The DNA here is from genome assembly GCA_026315105.1 of Locusta migratoria. Lineage (NCBI taxonomy): Eukaryota > Metazoa > Arthropoda > Insecta > Orthoptera > Acrididae > Locusta > Locusta migratoria. The sequence goes on along the minus strand of CM048747.1, from coordinate 398,807,005 downwards.
TCTTCAAAATGCATGGGCAATGTGTAAACAGTTATTGAAAAGGCCATTCTCGCAGCTGAAATACGAAGACAAGTTTATGATTTTAAAACAGGAAAAGCCTTCTCTAAGCTCTGGGCGAACTTCTAATCAGTTTACAGCAACAAAGAGCGTGTTTCTGTGTTTGTTACGTATCACAACAGCTGTGTTGGTGTTATTTATTTCATGGTGTGCAGTGTACTTTGACAGTTCTTACTGCTAATTCTTCAAAATGCATGGGCAATGTGTAAACAGTTATTGAAAAGGCCATTCTCGCAGCTGAAATACGAAGACAAGTTTATGATTTTAAAACAGGAAAAGCCTTCTCTAAGCTCTGGGCGAACTTCTAATCAGTTTACAGCAACAAAGAGCGTGTTTCTGTGTTTGTTACGTATCACAACAGCTGTGTTGGTGTTATTTATTTCATGGTGTGCAGTGTACTTTGACAGTTCTTACTGCTAATTCTTCAAAATGCATGGGCAATGTGTAAACAGTTATTGAAAAGGCCATTCTCGCAGCTGAAATACGAAGACAAGTTTATGATTTTAAAACAGGAAAAGCCTTCTCTAAGCTCTGGGCGAACTTCTAATCAGTTTACAGCAACAAAGAGCGTGTTTCTGTGTTTGTTACGTATCACAACAGCTGTGTTGGTGTTATTTATTTCATGGTGTGCAGTGTACTTTGACAGTTCTTACTGCTAATTCTTCAAAATGCATGGGCAATGTGTAAACAGTTATTGAAAAGTCCATTCTCGCAGCTGAAATACGAAGACAAGTTTATGATTTTAAAACAGGAAAAGCCTTCTCTAAGCTCTGGGCGAACTTCTAATCAGTTTACAGCAACAAAGAGCGTGTTTCTGTGTTTGTTACGTATCACAACAGCTGTGTTGGTGTTATTTATTTCATGGTTTGCAGTGTACTTTGACAGTTCTTACTGCTAATTCTTCAAAATGCATGGGCAATGTGTAAACAGTTATTGAAAAGGCCATTCTCGCAGCTGAAATACGAAGACAAGTTTATGATTTTAAAACAGGAAAAGCCTTCTCTAAGCTCTGGGCGAACTTCTAATCAGTTTACAGCAACAAAGAGCGTGTTTCTGTGTTTGTTACGTATCACAACAGCTGTGTTGGTGTTATTTATTTCATGGTGTGCAGTGTACTTTGACAGTTCTTACTGCTAATTCTTCAAAATGCATGGGCAATGTGTAAACAGTTATTGAAAAGGCCATTCTCGCAGCTGAAATACGAAGACAAGTTTATGATTTTAAAACAGGAAAAGCCTTCTCTAAGCTCTGGGCGAACTTCTAATCAGTTTACAGCAACAAAGAGCGTGTTTCTGTGTTTGTTACGTATCACAACAGCTGTGTTGGTGTTATTTATTTCATGGTGTGCAGTGTACTTTGACAGTTCTTACTGCTAATTCTTCAAAATGCATGGGCAATGTGTAAACAGTTATTGAAAAGGCCATTCTCGCAGCTGAAATACGAAGACAAGTTTATGATTTTAAAACAGGAAAAGCCTTCTCTAAGCTCTGGGCGAACTTCTAATCAGTTTACAGCAACAAAGAGCGTGTTTCTGTGTTTGTTACGTATCACAACAGCTGTGTTGGTGTTATTTATTTCATGGTGTGCAGTGTACTTTGACAGTTCTTACTGCTAATTCTTCAAAATGCATGGGCAATGTGTAAACAGTTATTGAAAAGGCCATTCTCGCAGCTGAAATACGAAGACAAGTTTATGATTTTAAAACAGGAAAAGCCTTCTCTAAGCTCTGGGCGAACTTCTAATCAGTTTACAGCAACAAAGAGCGTGTTTCTGTGTTTGTTACGTATCACAACAGCTGTGTTGGTGTTATTTATTTCATGGTTTGCAGTGTACTTTGACAGTTCTTACTGCTAATTCTTCAAAATGCATGGGCAATGTGTAAACAGTTATTGAAAAGGCCATTCTCGCAGCTGAAATACGAAGACAAGTTTATGATTTTAAAACAGGAAAAGCCTTCTCTAAGCTCTGGGCGAACTTCTAATCAGTTTACAGCAACAAAGAGCGTGTTTCTGTGTTTGTTACGTATCACAACAGCTGTGTTGGTGTTATTTATTTCATGGTGTGCAGTGTACTTTGACAGTTCTTACTGCTAATTCTTCAAAATGCATGGGCAATGTGTAAACAGTTATTGAAAAGGCCATTCTCGCAGCTGAAATACGAAGACAAGTTTATGATTTTAAAACAGGAAAAGCCTTCTCTAAGCTCTGGGCGAACTTCTAATCAGTTTACAGCAACAAAGAGCGTGTTTCTGTGTTTGTTACGTATCACAACAGCTGTGTTGGTGTTATTTATTTCATGGTGTGCAGTGTACTTTGACAGTTCTTACTGCTAATTCTTCAAAATGCATGGGCAATGTGTAAACAGTTATTGAAAAGGCCATTCTCGCAGCTGAAATACGAAGACAAGTTTATGATTTTAAAACAGGAAAAGCCTTCTCTAAGCTCTGGGCGAACTTCTAATCAGTTTACAGCAACAAAGAGCGTGTTTCTGTGTTTGTTACGTATCACAACAGCTGTGTTGGTGTTATTTATTTCATGGTGTGCAGTGTACTTTGACAGTTCTTACTGCTAATTCTTCAAAATGCATGGGCAATGTGTAAACAGTTATTGAAAAGGCCATTCTCGCAGCTGAAATACGAAGACAAGTTTATGATTTTAAAACAGGAAAAGCCTTCTCTAAGCTCTGGGCGAACTTCTAATCAGTTTACAGCAACAAAGAGCGTGTTTCTGTGTTTGTTACGTATCACAACAGCTGTGTTGGTGTTATTTATTTCATGGTGTGCAGTGTACTTTGACAGTTCTTACTGCTAATTCTTCAAAATGCATGGGCAATGTGTAAACAGTTATTGAAAAGGCCATTCTCGCAGCTGAAATACGAAGACAAGTTTATGATTTTAAAACAGGAAAAGCCTTCTCTAAGCTCTGGGCGAACTTCTAATCAGTTTACAGCAACAAAGAGCCTGTTTCTGTGTTTGTTACGTATCACAACAGCTGTGTTGGTGTTATTTATTTCATGGTGTGCAGTGTACTTTGACAGTTCTTACTGCTAATTCTTCAAAATGTATGGGCAATGTGTAAACAGTTATTGAAAAGGCCATTCTCGCAGCTGAAATACGAAGACAAGTTTATGATTTTAAAACAGGAAAAGCCTTCTCTAAGCTCTGGGCGAACTTCTAATCAGTTTACAGCAACAAAGAGCGTGTTTCTGTGTTTGTTACGTATCACAACAGCTGTGTTGGTGTTATTTATTTCATGGTGTGCAGTGTACTTTGACAGTTCTTACTGCTAATTCTTCAAAATGCATGGGCAATGTGTAAACAGTTATTGAAAAGGCCATTCTCGCAGCTGAAATACGAAGACAAGTTTATGATTTTAAAACAGGAAAAGCCTTCTCTAAGCTCTGGGCGAACTTCTTATCAGTTTACAGCAACAAAGAGCGTGTTTCTGTGTTTGTTACGTATCACAACAGCTGTGATGGTGTTATTTATTTCATGGTGTGCAGTGTACTTTGACAGTTCTTACTGCTAATTCTTCAAAATGTATGGGCAATGAGTAAACAGTTATTGAAAAGGCCATTCTCGCAGCTGAAATACGAAGACAAGTTTATGATTTTAAAACAGGAAAAGCCTTCTCTAAGCTCTGGGCGAACTTCTAATCAGTTTACAGCAACAAAGAGCGTGTTTCTGTGTTTGTTACGTATCACAACAGCTGTGTTGGTGTTATTTATTTCATGGTGTGCAGTGTACTTTGACAGTTCTTACTGCTAATTCTTCAAAATGTATGGGCAATGTGTAAACAGTTATTGAAAAGGCCATTCTCGCAGCTGAAATACGAAGACAAGTTTATGATTTTAAAACAGGAAAAGCCTTCTCTAAGCTCTGGGCGAACTTCTAATCAGTTTACAGCAACAAAGAGCGTGTTTCTGTGTTTGTTACGTATCACAACAGCTGTGTTGGTGTTATTTATTTCATGGTGTGCAGTGTACTTTGACAGTTCTTACTGCTAATTCTTCAACATGTATGGGCAATGTGTAAACAGTTATTGAAAAGGCCATTCTCGCAGCTGAAATACGAAGACAAGTTTATGATTTTAAAACAGGAAAAGCCTTCTCTAAGCTCTGGGCGAACTTCTAATCAGTTTACAGCAACAAAGAGCGTGTTTCTGTGTTTGTTACGTATCACAACAGCTGTGTTGGTGTTATTTATTTCATGGTGTGCAGTGTACTTTGACAGTTCTTACTGCTAATTCTTCAAAATGTATGGGCAATGTGTAAACAGTTATTGAAAAGGCCATTCTCGCAGCTGAAATACGAAGACAAGTTTATGATTTTAAAACAGGAAAAGCCTTCTCTAAGCTCTGGGCGAACTTCTAATCAGTTTACAGCAACAAAGAGCGTGTTTCTGTGTTTGTTACGTATCACAACAGCTGTGTTGGTGTTATTTATTTCATGGTGTGCAGTGTACTTTGACAGTTCTTACTGCTAATTCTTCAAAATGTATGGGCAATGTGTAAACAGTTATTGAAAAGGCCATTCTCGCAGCTGAAATACGAAGACAAGTTTATGATTTTAAAACAGGAAAAGCCTTCTCTAAGCTCTGGGCGAACTTCTAATCAGTTTACAGCAACAAAGAGCGTGTTTCTGTGTTTGTTACGTATCACAACAGCTGTGTTGGTGTTATTTATTTCATGGTGTGCAGTGTACATTGACAGTTCTTACTGCTAATTCTTCAAAATGTATGGGCAATGTGTAAACAGTTATTGAAAAGGCCATTCTCGCAGCTGAAATACGAAGACAAGTTTATGATTTTAAAACAGGAAAAGCCTTCTCTAAGCTCTGGGCGAACTTCTAATCAGTTTACAGCAACAAAGAGCGTGTTTCTGTGTTTGTTACGTATCACAACAGCTGTGTTGGTGTTATTTATTTCATGGTGTGCAGTGTACTTTGACAGTTCTTACTGCTAATTCTTCAAAATGCATGGGCAATGTGTAAACAGTTATTGAAAAGGCCATTCTCGCAGCTGAAATACGAAGACAAGTTTATGATTTTAAAACAGGAAAAGCCTTCTCTAAGCTCTGGGCGAACTTCTAATCAGTTTACAGCAACAAAGAGCGTGTTTCTGTGTTTGTTACGTATCACAACAGCTGTGTTGGTGTTATTTATTTCATGGTGTGCAGTGTACTTTGACAGTTCTTACTGCTAATTCTTCAAAATGTATGGGCAATGTGTAAACAGTTATTGAAAAGGCCATTCTCGCAGCTGAAATACGAAGACAAGTTTATGATTTTAAAACAGGAAAAGCCTTCTCTAAGCTCTGGGCGAACTTCTAATCAGTTTACAGCAACAAAGAGCGTGTTTCTGTGTTTGTTACGTATCACAACAGCTGTGTTGGTGTTATTTATTTCATGGTGTGCAGTGTACTTTGACAGTTCTTACTGCTAATTCTTCAAAATGCATGGGCAATGTGTAAACAGTTATTGAAAAGGCCATTCTCGCAGCTGAAATACGAAGACAAGTTTATGATTTTAAAACAGGAAAAGCCTTCTCTAAGCTCTGGGCGAACTTCTAATCAGTTTACAGCAACAAAGAGCGTGTTTCTGTGTTTGTTACGTATCACAACAGCTGTGTTGGTGTTATTTATTTCATGGTGTGCAGTGTACTTTGACAGTTCTTACTGCTAATTCTTCAAAATGCATGGGCAATGTGTAAACAGTTATTGAAAAGGCCATTCTCGCAGCTGAAATACGAAGACAAGTTTATGATTTTAAAACAGGAAAAGCCTTCTCTAAGCTCTGGGCGAACTTCTAATCAGTTTACAGCAACAAAGAGCGTGTTTCTGTGTTTGTTACGTATCACAACAGCTGTGTTGGTGTTATTTATTTCATGGTGTGCAGTGTACTTTGACAGTTCTTACTGCTAATTCTTCAAAATGTATGGGCAATGTGTAAACAGTTATTGAAAAGGCCATTCTCGCAGCTGAAATACGAAGACAAGTTTATGATTTTAAAACAGGAAAAGCCTTCTCTAAGCTCTGGGCGAACTTCTAATCAGTTTACAGCAACAAAGAGCATGTTTCTGTGTTTGTTACGTATCACAACAGCTGTGTTGGTGTTATTTATTTCATGGTGTGCAGTGTACTTTGACAGTTCTTACTGCTAATTCTTCAAAATGCATGGGCAATGTGTAAACAGTTATTGAAAAGGCCATTCTCGCAGCTGAAATACGAAGACAAGTTTATGATTTTAAAACAGGAAAAGCCTTCTCTAAGCTCTGGGCGAACTTCTAATCAGTTTACAGCAACAAAGAGCGTGTTTCTGTGTTTGTTACGTATCACAACAGCTGTGTTGGTGTTATTTATTTCATAGTGTGCAGTGTACTTTGACAGTTCTTACTGCTAATTCTTCAAAATGTATGGGCAATGTGTAAACAGTTATTGAAAAGGCCATTCTCGCAGCTGAAATACGAAGACAAGTTTATGATTTTAAAACAGGAAAAGCCTTTTCTAAGCTCTGGGCGAACTTCTAATCAGTTTACAGCAACAAAGAGCGTGTTTCTGTGTTTGTTACGTATCACAACAGCTGTGTTGGTGTTATTTATTTCATGGTGTGCAGTGTACTTTGACAGTTCTTACTGCTAATTCTTCAAAATGTATGGGCAATGTGTAAACAGTTATTGAAAAGGCCATTCTCGCAGCTGAAATACGAAGACAAGTTTATGATTTTAAAACAGGAAAAGCCTTCTCTAAGCTCTGGGCGAACTTCTAATCAGTTTACAGCAACAAAGAGCGTGTTTCTGTGTTTGTTACGTATCACAACAGCTGTGTTGGTGTTATTTATTTCATGGTGTGCAGTGTACTTTGACAGTTCTTACTGCTAATTCTTCAAAATGCATGGGCAATGTGTAAACAGTTATTGAAAAGGCCATTCTCGCAGCTGAAATACGAAGACAAGTTTATGATTTTAAAACAGGAAAAGCCTTCTCTAAGCTCTGGGCGAACTTCTAATCAGTTTACAGCAACAAAGAGCGTGTTTCTGTGTTTGTTACGTATCACAACAGCTGTGTTGGTGTTATTTATTTCATGGTGTGCAGTGTACTTTGACAGTTCTTACTGCTAATTCTTCAAAATATATGGGCAATGTGTAAACAGTTATTGAAAAGGCCATTCTCGCAGCTGAAATACGAAGACAAGTTTATGATTTTAAAACAGGAAAAGCCTTCTCTAAGCTCTGGGCGAACTTCTAATCAGTTTACAGCAACAAAGAGCGTGTTTCTGTGTTTGTTACGTATCACAACAGCTGTGTTGGTGTTATTTATTTCATCGTGTGCAGTGTACTTTGACAGTTCTTACTGCTAATTCTTCAAAATGCATGGGCAATGTGTAAACAGTTATTGAAAAGGCCATTCTCGCAGCTGAAATACGAAGACAAGTTTATGATTTTAAAACAGGAAAAGCCTTCTCTAAGCTCTGGGCGAACTTCTAATCAGTTTACAGCAACAAAGAGCGTGTTTCTGTGTTTGTTACGTATCACAACAGCTGTGTTGGTGTTATTTATTTCATGGTGTGCAGTGTACTTTGACAGTTCTTACTGCTAATTCTTCAAAATGCATGGGCAATGTGTAAACAGTTATTGAAAAGGCCATTCTCGCAGCTGAAATACGAAGACAAGTTTATGATTTTAAAACAGGAAAAGCCTTCTCTAAGCTCTGGGCGAACTTCTAATCAGTTTACAGCAACAAAGAGCGTGTTTCTGTGTTTGTTACGTATCACAACAGCTGTGTTGGTGTTATTTATTTCATGGTGTGCAGTGTACTTTGACAGTTCTTACTGCTAATTCTTCAAAATGTATGGGCAATGTGTAAACAGTTATTGAAAAGGCCATTCTCGCAGCTGAAATACGAAGACAAGTTTATGATTTTAAAACAGGAAAAGCCTTCTCTAAGCTCTGGGCGAACTTCTAATCAGTTTACAGCAACAAAGAGCGTGTTTCTGTGTTTGTTACGTATCACAACAGCTGTGTTGGTGTTATTTATTTCATGGTGTGCAGTGTACTTTGACAGTTCTTACTGCTAATTCTTCAAAATGCATGGGCAATGTGTAAACAGTTATTGAAAAGGCCATTCTCGCAGCTGAAATACGAAGACAAGTTTATGATTTTAAAACAGGAAAAGCCTTCTCTAAGCTCTGGGCGAACTTCTAATCAGTTTACAGCAACAAAGAGCGTGTTTCTGTGTTTGTTACGTATCACAACAGCTGTGTTGGTGTTATTTATTTCATGGTGTGCAGTGTACTTTGACAGTTCTTACTGCTAATTCTTCAAAATGCATGGGCAATGTGTAAACAGTTATTGAAAAGGCCATTCTCGCAGCTGAAATACGAAGACAAGTTTATGATTTTAAAACAGGAAAAGCCTTCTCTAAGCTCTGGGCGAACTTCTAATCAGTTTACAGCAACAAAGAGCGTGTTTCTGTGTTTGTTACGTATCACAACAGCTGTGTTGGTGTTATTTATTTCATGGTGTGCAGTGTACTATGACAGTTCTTACTGCTAATTCTTCAAAATGTATGGGCAATGTGTAAACAGTTATTGAAAAGGCCATTCTCGCAGCTGAAATACGAAGACAAGTTTATGATTTTAAAACAGGAAAAGCCTTCTCTAAGCTCTGGGCGAACTTCTAATCAGTTTACAGCAACAAAGAGCGTGTTTCTGTGTTTGTTACGTATCACAACAGCTGTGTTGGTGTTATTTATTTCATGGTGTGCAGTGTACTTTGACAGTTCTTACTGCTAATTCTTCAAAATGTATGGGCAATGTGTAAACAGTTATTGAAAAGGCCATTCTCGCAGCTGAAATACGAGGACAAGTTTATGATTTTAAAACAGGAAAAGCCTTCTCTAAGCTCTGGGCGAACTTCTAATCAGTTTACAGCAACAAAGAGCGTGTTTCTGTGTTTGTTACGTATCACAACAGCTGTGTTGGTGTTATTTATTTCATGGTGTGCAGTGTACTTTGACAGTTCTTACTGCTAATTCTTCAAAATGTATGGGCAATGTGTAAACAGTTATTGAAAAGGCCATTCTCGCAGCTGAAATACGAAGACAAGTTTATGATTTTAAAACAGGAAAAGCCTTCTCTAAGCTCTGGGCGAACTTCTAATCAGTTTACAGCAACAAAGAGCGTGTTTCTGTGTTTGTTACGTATCACAACAGCTGTGTTGGTGTTATTTATTTCATGGTGTGCAGTGTACTTTGACAGTTCTTACTGCTAATTCTTCAAAATGCATGGGCAATGTGTAAACAGTTATTGAAAAGGCCATTCTCGCAGCTGAAATACGAAGACAAGTTTATGATTTTAAAACAGGAAAAGCCTTCTCTAAGCTCTGGGCGAACTTCTAATCAGTTTACAGCAACAAAGAGCGTGTTTCTGTGTTTGTTACGTATCACAACAGCTGTGTTGGTGTTATTTATTTCATGGTGTGCAGTGTACTTTGACAGTTCTTACTGCTAATTCTTCAAAATGCATGGGCAATGTGTAAACAGTTATTGAAAAGGCCATTCTCGCAGCTGAAATACGAAGACAAGTTTATGATTTTAAAACAGGAAAAGCCTTCTCTAAGCTCTGGGCGAACTTCTAATCAGTTTACAGCAACAAAGAGCGTGTTTCTGTGTTTGTTACGTATCACAACAGCTGTGTTGGTGTTATTTATTTCATGGTGTGCAGTGTACTTTGACAGTTCTTACTGCTAATTCTTCAAAATGTATGGGCAATGTGTAAACAGTTATTGAAAAGGCCATTCTCGCAGCTGAAATACGAAGACAAGTTTATGATTTTAAAACAGGAAAAGCCTTCTCTAAGCTCTGGGCGAACTTCTAATCAGTTTACAGCAACAAAGAGCGTGTTTCTGTGTTTGTTACGTATCACAACAGCTGTGTTGGTGTTATTTATTTCATGGTGTGCAGTGTACTTTGACAGTTCTTACTGCTAATTCTTCAAAATGCATGGGCAATGTGTAAACAGTTATTGAAAAGGCCATTCTCGCAGCTGAAATACGAAGACAAGTTTATGATTTTAAAACAGGAAAAGCCTTCTCTAAGCTCTGGGCGAACTTCTAATCAGTTTACAGCAACAAAGAGCGTGTTTCTGTGTTTGTTACGTATCACAACAGCTGTGTTGGTGTTATTTATTTCATGGTGTGCAGTGTACTTTGACAGTTCTTACTGCTAATTCTTCAAAATGCATGGGCAATGTGTAAACAGTTATTGAAAAGGCCATTCTCGCAGCTGAAATACGAAGACAAGTTTATGATTTTAAAACAGGAAAAGCCTTCTCTAAGCTCTGGGCGAACTTCTAATCAGTTTACAGCAACAAAGAGCGTGTTTCTGTGTTTGTTACGTATCACAACAGCTGTGTTGGTGTTATTTATTTCATGGTGTGCAGTGTACTTTGACAGTTCTTACTGCTAATTCTTCAAAATGCATGGGCAATGTGTAAACAGTTATTGAAAAGGCCATTCTCGCAGCTGAAATACGAAGACAAGTTTATGATTTTAAAACAGGAAAAGCCTTCTCTAAGCTCTGGGCGAACTTCTAATCAGTTTACAGCAACAAAGAGCGTGTTTCTGTGTTTGTTACGTATCACAACAGCTGTGTTGGTGTTATTTATTTCATGGTGTGCAGTGTACTTTGACAGTTCTTACTGCTAATTCTTCAAAATGCATGGGCAATGTGTAAACAGTTATTGAAAAGGCCATTCTCGCAGCTGAAATACGAAGACAAGTTTATGATTTTAAAACAGGAAAAGCCTTCTCTAAGCTCTGGGCGAACTTCTAATCAGTTTACAGCAACAAAGAGCGTGTTTCTGTGTTTGTTACGTATCACAACAGCTGTGTTGGTGTTATTTATTTCATGGTGTGCAGTGTACTTTGACAGTTCTTACTGCTAATTCTTCAAAATGTATGGGCAATGTGTAAACAGTTATTGAAAAGGCCATTCTCGCAGCTGAAATACGAAGACAAGTTTATGATTTTAAAACAGGAAAAGCCTTCTCTAAGCTCTGGGCGAACTTCTAATCAGTTTACAGCAACAAAGAGCGTGTTTCTGTGTTTGTTACGTATCACAACAGCTGTGTTGGTGTTATTTATTTCATGGTGTGCAGTGTACTTTGACAGTTCTTACTGCTAATTCTTCAAAATGCATGGGCAATGTGTAAACAGTTATTGAAAAGGCCATTCTCGCAGCTGAAATACGAAGACAAGTTTATGATTTTAAAACAGGAAAAGCCTTCTCTAAGCTCAGGGCGAACTTCTAATCAGTTTACAGCAACAAAGAGCGTGTTTCTGTGTTTGTTACGTATCACAACAGCTGTGTTGGTGTTATTTATTTCATGGTGTGCAGTGTACTTTGACAGTTCTTACTGCTAATTCTTCAAAATGCATGGGCAATGTGTAAACAGTTATTGAAAAGGCCATTCTCGCAGCTGAAATACGAAGACAAGTTTATGATTTTAAAACAGGAAAAGCCTTCTCTAAGCTCTGGGCGTACTTCTAATCAGTTTACAGCAACAAAGAGCGTGTTTCTGTGTTTGTTACGTATCACAACAGCTGTGTTGGTGTTATTTATTTCATGGTGTGCAGTGTACTTTGACAGTTCTTACTGCTAATTCTTCAAAATGCATGGGCAATGTGTAAACAGTTATTGAAAAGGCCATTCTCGCAGCTGAAATACGAAGACAAGTTTATGATTTTAAAACAGGAAAAGCCTTCTCTAAGCTCTGGGCGAACTTCTAATCAGTTTACAGCAACAAAGAGCGTGTTTCTGTGTTTGTTACGTATCACAACAGCTGTGTTGGTGTTATTTATTTCATGGTGTGCAGTGTACTTTGACAGTTCTTACTGCTAATTCTTCAAAATGCATGGGCAATGTGTAAACAGTTATTGAAAAGGCCATTCTCGCAGCTGAAATACGAAGACAAGTTTATGATTTTAAAACAGGAAAAGCCTTCTCTAAGCTCTGGGCGAACTTCTAATCAGTTTACAGCAACAAAGAGCGTGTTTCTGTGTTTGTTACGTATCACAACAGCTGTGTTGGTGTTATTTATTTCATGGTGTGCAGTGTACTTTAACAGTTCTTACTGCTAATTCTTCAAAATGTATGGGCAATGTGTAAACAGTTATTGAAAAGGCCATTCTCGCAGCTGAAATACGAAGACAAGTTTATGATTTTAAAACAGGAAAAGCCTTCTCTAAGCTCTGGGCGAACTTCTAATCAGTTTACAGCAACAAAGAGCGTGTTTCTGTGTTTGTTACGTATCACAACAGCTGTGTTGGTGTTATTTATTTCATGGTGTGCAGTGTACTTTGACAGTTCTTACTGCTAATTCTTCAAAATGCATGGGCAATGTGTAAACAGTTATTGAAAAGGCCAATCTCGCAGCTGAAATACGAAGACAAGTTTATGATTTTAAAACAGGAAAAGCCTTCTCTAAGCTCTGGGGCGAACTTCTAATCAGTTTACAGCAACAAAGAGCGTGTTTCTGTGTTTGTTACGTATCACAACAGCTGTGTTGGTGTTATTTATTTCATGGTGTGCAGTGTACTTTGACAGTTCTTACTGCTAATTCTTCAAAATGCATGGGCAATGTGTAAACAGTTATTGAAAAGGCCATTCTCGCAGCTGAAATACGAAGACAAGTTTATGATTTTAAAACAGGAAAAGCCTTCTCTAAGCTCTGGGCGAACTTCTAATCAGTTTACAGCAACAAAGAGCGTGTTTCTGTGTTTGTTACGTATCACAACAGCTGTGTTGGTGTTATTTATTTCATGGTGTGCAGTGTACTTTGACAGTTCTTACTGCTAATTCTTCAAAATGCATGGGCAATGTGTAAACAGTTATTGAAAAGGCCATTCTCGCAGCTGAAATACGAAGACAAGTTTATGATTTTAAAACAGGAAAAGCCTTCTCTAAGCTCTGGGCGAACTTCTAATCAGTTTACAGCAACAAAGAGCGTGTTTCTGTGTTTGTTACGTATCACAACAGCTGTGTTGGTGTTATTTATTTCATGGTGTGCAGTGTACTTTGACAGTTCTTACTGCTAATTCTTCAAAATGCATGGGCAATGTGTAAACAGTTATTGAAAAGGCCATTCTCGCAGCTGAAATACGAAGACAAGTTTATGATTTTAAAACAGGAAAAGCATTCTCTAAGCTCTGGGCGAACTTCTAATCAGTTTACAGCAACAAAGAGCGTGTTTCTGTGTTTGTTACGTATCACAACAGCTGTGTTGGTGTTATTTATTTCATGGTGTGCAGTGTACTTTGACAGTTCTTACTGCTAATTCTTCAAAATGCATGGGCAATGTGTAAACAGTTATTGAAAAGGCCATTCTCGCAGCTGAAATACGAAGACAAGTTTATGATTTTAAAACAGGAAAAGCCTTCTCTAAGCTCTGGGCGAACTTCTAATCAGTTTACAGCAACAAAGAGCGTGTTTCTGTGTTTGTTACGTATCACAACAGCTGTGTTGGTGTTATTTATTTCATGGTGTGCAGTGTACTTTGACAGTTCTTACTGCTAATTCTTCAAAATGCATGGGCAATGTGTAAACAGTTATTGAAAAGGCCATTCTCGCAGCTGAAATACGAAGACAAGTTTATGATTTTAAAACAGGAAAAGCCTTCTCTAAGCTCTGGGCGAACTTCTAATCAGTTTACGTCAACAAAGAGCGTGTTTCTGTGTTTGTTACGTATCACAACAGCTGTGTTGGTGTTATTTATTTCATGGTGTGCAGTGTACTTTGACAGTTCTTACTGCTAATTCTTCAAAATGCATGGGCAATGTGTAAACAGTTATTGAAAAGGCCATTCTCGCAGCTGAAATACGAAGACAAGTTTATGATTTTAAAACAGGAAAAGCCTTCTCTAAGCTCTGGGCGAACTTCTAATCAGTTTACAGCAACAAAGAGCGTGTTTCTGTGTTTGTTACGTATCACAACAGCTGTGTTGGTGTTATTTATTTCATGGTGTGCAGTGTACTTTGACAGTTCTTACTGCTAATTCTTCAAAATGCATGGGCAATGTGTAAACAGTTATTGAAAAGGCCATTCTCGCAGCTGAAATACGAAGACAAGTTTATGATTTTAAAACAGGAAAAGCCTTCTCTAAGCTCAGGGCGAACTTCTAATCAGTTTACAGCAACAAAGAGCGTGTTTCTGTGTTTGTTACGTATCACAACAGCTGTGTTGGTGTTATTTATTTCATGGTGTGCAGTGTACTTTGACAGTTCTTACTGCTAATTCTTCAAAATGTATGGGCAATGTGTAAACAGTTATTGAAAAGGCCATTCTCGCAGCTGAAATACGAAGACAAATTTATGATTTTAAAACAGGAAAAGCCTTCTCTAAGCTCTGGGCGAACTTCTAATCAGTTTACAGCAACAAAGAGCGTGTTTCTGTGTTTGTTACGTATCACAACAGCTGTGTTGGTGTTATTTATTTCATGGTGTGCAGTGTACTTTGACAGTTCTTACTGCTAATTCTTCAAAATGCATGGGCAATGTGTAAACTGTTATTGAAAAGGCCATTCTCGCAGCTGAAATACGAAGACAAGTTTATGATTTTAAAACAGGAAAAGCCTTCTCTAAGCTCTGGGCGAACTTCTAATCAGTTTACAGCAACAAAGAGCGTGTTTCTGTGTTTGTTACGTATCACAACAGCTGTGTTGGTGTTATTTATTTCATGGTGTGCAGTGTACTTTGACAGTTCTTACTGCTAATTCTTCAAAATGCATGGGCAATGTGTAAACAGTTATTGAAAAGGCCATTCTCGCAGCTGAAATACGAAGACAAGTTTATGATTTTAAAACAGGAAAAGCCTTCTCTAAGCTCTGGGCGAACTTCTAATCAGTTTACAGCAACAAAGAGCGTGTTTCTGTGTTTGTTACGTATCACAACAGCTGTGTTGGTGTTATTTATTTCATGGTGTGCAGTGTACTTTGACAGTTCTTACTGCTAATTCTTCAAAATGCATGGGCAATGTGTAAACAGTTATTGAAAAGGCCATTCTCGCAGCTGAAATACGAAGACAAGTTTATGATTTTAAAACAGGAAAAGCCTTCTCTAAGCTCTGGGCGAACTTCTAATCAGTTTACAGCAACAAAGAGCGTGTTTCTGTGTTTGTTACGTATCACAACAGCTGTGTTGGTGTTATTTATTTCATGGTGTGCAGTGTACTTTGACAGTTCTTACTGCTAATTCTTCAAAATGCATGGGCAATGTGTAAACAGTTATTGAAAAGGCCATTCTCGCAGCTGAAATACGAAGACAAGTTTATGATTTTAAAACAGGAAAAGCCTTCTCTAAGCTCTGGGCGAACTTCTAATCAGTTTACAGCAACAAAGAGCGTGTTTCTGTGTTTGTTACGTATCACAACAGCTGTGTTGGTGTTATTTATTTCATGGTGTGCAGTGTACTTTGACAGTTCTTACTGCTAATTCTTCAAAATGCATGGGCAATGTGTAAACAGTTATTGAAAAGGCCATTCTCGCAGCTGAAATACGAAGACAAGTTTATGATTTTAAAACAGGAAAAGCCTTCTCTAAGCTCTGGGCGAACTTCTAATCAGTTTACAGCAACAAAGAGCGTGTTTCTGTGTTTGTTACGTATCACAACAGCTGTGTTGGTGTTATTTATTTCATGGTGTGCAGTGTACTTTGACAGTTCTTACTGCTAATTCTTCAAAATGTATGGGCAATGTGTAAACAGTTATTGAAAAGGCCATTCTCGCAGCTGAAATACGAAGACAAGTTTATGATTTTAAAACAGGAAAAGCCTTCTCTAAGCTCTGGGCGAACTTCTAATCAGTTTACAGCAACAAAGAGCGTGTTTCTGTGTTTGTTACGTATCACAACAGCTGTGTTGGTGTTATTTATTTCATGGTGTGCAGTGTACTTTGACAGTTCTTACTGCTAATTCTTCAAAATGCATGGGCAATGTGTAAACAGTTATTGAAAAGGCCATTCTCGCAGCTGAAATACGAAGACAAGTTTATGATTTTAAAACAGGAAAAGCCTTCTCTAAGCTCTGGGCGAACTTCTAATCAGTTTACAGCAACAAAGAGCGTGTTTCTGTGTTTGTTACGTATCACAACAGCTGTGTTGGTGTTATTTATTTCATGGTGTGCAGTGTACTTTGACAGTTCTTACTGCTAATTCTTCAAAATGCATGGGCAATATGTAAACAGTTATTGAAAAGGCCATACTCGCAGCTGAAATACGAAGACAAGTTTATGATTTTAAAACAGGAAAAGCCTTCTCTAAGCTCTGGGCGAACTTCTAATCAGTTTACAGCAACAAAGAGCGTGTTTCTGTGTTTGTTACGTATCACAACAGCTGTGTTGGTGTTATTTATTTCATGGTGTGCAGTGTACTTTGACAGTTCTTACTGCTAATTCTTCAAAATGCATGGGCAATATGTAAACAGTTATTGAAAAGGCCATTCTCGCAGCTGAAATACGAAGACAAGTTTATGATTTTAAAACAGGAAAAGCCTTCTCTAAGCTCTGGGCGAACTTCTAATCAGTTTACAGCAACAAAGAGCGTGTTTCTGTGTTTGTTACGTATCACAACAGCTGTGTTGGTGTTATTTATTTCATGGTGTGCAGTGTACTTTGACAGTTCTTACTGCTAATTCTTCAAAATGCATGGGCAATGTGTAAACAGTTATTGAAAAGGCCATTCTCGCAGCTGAAATACGAAGACAAGTTTATGATTTTAAAACAGGAAAAGCCTTCTCTAAGCTCTGGGCGAACTTCTAATCAGTTTACAGCAACAAAGAGCGTGTTTCTGTGTTTGTTACGTATCACAACAGCTGTGTTGGTGTTATTTATTTCATGGTGTACAGTGTACTTTGACAGTTCTTACTGCTAATTCTTCAAAATGCATGGGCAATGTGTAAACAGTTATTGAAAAGGCCATTCTCGCAGCTGAAATACGAAGACAAGTTTATGATTTTAAAACAGGAAAAGCCTTCTCTAGCTATTCAAACCCCCTTACTAACGGCATTTTAACATTGGTAATTTTGGTACGGACGGGTGGGTTTCAGGTTCATGTGAACTATACAAACTTCATTGCTGGTCATGCTTATAGTTTGCAACTGAGGAAACGCCTTGGAATACCACAAGTTTTGCAAATTTGCCGTATTTAATCACAGCTCTGGATAAACATATGATATCGACAGCTCATATAAAATCTTTTACAGCATTGAAGACTTTCGGCACTCATCGGGTAGACCATTTAATGCATTATCAGGAAAAAAAATTGTACAATAAGAAGGTTAAAGAAAATAGAAATATATTAAAAAGTTTGATTGATGTAATGGTACTTCTTGCAAACACATATTTTATTGGATTCAGCACATTAATAATCATAAAGAAAATGTAAATCGTGTATTACTGCAACCTCGTACAGCTTTGCGATGTCTTCATATTAACGAGATCGCTAAATTTCAAGAAAAATCTTTTATTAGCCGGAACTCCGTAAGTCAACATTTGCGGACCTCTGTTCTTTCTTTACTTTTACTTGTAGAATAACATATTAAAATTTTTGCATATCTTCGTGAATCTCGCTGTATTTTTATATGGGTTGGTTCAATGATAGTGACCAGGCCAAATAACAGTGGCGTATGCTGGGTTTGTAACTTGGGCTATCGTTACTATCTCACTTTCTAAGGTTATACCGAGAAAGAAAAGCTAAGAAAAAAATCGATATCTTGCGCTGTTTCCGAGATATTGATAGTGACCGTGCCAAATTTCTGAAGAAATTAGCAGCAAACGGTTACCAGTAAATGTTAAAGTGTTGAAGGGGACATCCAATGACACTACACTCCCCTTCCCCAAACCCCTACCGAAACCCATGATGGTGGTGGGAGGCAACTTTGAAATCTTTTATAGGAACTCATACTTTTTATTGCAGATTGGGATTCTTCGTGAAAAAATGTGTAACTTTGGTATGAAAACTTTTTTTCGTTTCATGATAAATGGCGCTCCAATCGGCAAAATGAAAGGGTAGCATACGTGTGACGAGCTTCTTCTGCATTTCTCTGCGCCTCATAATACCAGGAAATGATATCGACTCTTTCTACGCAATCGTTAACATCGGGGAACAATTGAATAGAGAATACAACACACTGTCTGGCCGCGGACTGATAGCATGATCATAGTTCGTGTTTCATTCGATTGTGGGAGACGTCACAAGATAGCATTGACAGTAACATGAAAAACTGTACTCTGACTTTCTTAATCTGATGTGTATTTGTTTGAGATAGTACCGTTTTTAAACAATTTCCACATTTTTAGTTTTAACTATTACGGCGCCAACTATCATGAAACGAAAAAAATGTTTAATACAAAAGTTACATACTTATGCACGGAGAATCCAAAAGTGCAGTAAAAATAGGGGATGCCACTGCAGATATAAAAGTTGTCCACGCTACCCATGCACGTTGATGTGTGGACCGGGGGGGGGGGCGTGTAGTATCATTGGATGCCTCCCTCGACACTCTAACATTTGCCGGTGCCCATTATTTCGTTTGATGCTAATTTCTGCATACATTCGGCCCGGACACTATCAATCCACCAACCTATATATAAATGCAGTGTGATTCACGAAGATATGCAAAGATTTCAATTTGTTATTCAAGATGTAAAAGTAAAGAAAGAAGTTCACGTAAAGATAAGTCCGCAAATGTTTACTTATGGAGTGAATGGAAATAGCTGGAGGAAGTTTGCTTTATGGATGTTAAGCGATACTTCTGTGAGAAAATTGCAGGATTAATTTTTTTTATTTCCATTTCTCAGCTAAGTTCAAATTTTATTTTACGTTTGACATAACATATTTCTCCTCTGGATAGCAATTAAAAAGTCATGTAGTAACACCACACCAAATGTAGGCTATTGACTTTGAATAGTAATTGTATCACGGCTGTTTTCATCTATTTAAACTAATGTTAGGCTTCTGGTGAATGGAAATAGCTGGAGGAAGTTTGGTTTATGGATGTTAAGCGATACTTCCATGAGAAAATTGCAGGATTAATATTTTTATTCCCATTTCTAAGTTCTATTTTATTTATTTATTTATTTTACTATAAAGATGGCTTTTTTTTTTTTTTTTTTTTTTTTTTTTTTTTTTTTTTTTTTTTTTTTTTTTTTTTTTTGCTTTTAGTCTGTACTAGTATGTTATATAGGAGAGAGGTAAACTTAATTTTTACGATTCAAGCCATATATTTGTGACAAAAATGCAGAAATAGTGTAAAATATTCCGTTGTTAGGATAAGTACAACTTTATTTTACCATGAATATTGGATTTTCCGTATACATACTATACTAGAATTTCATTTGGGTCAGGTATATACCTAATTCTCACGAAAATTACTCGAAAAAACATCAGCATTTGATGTAAATTTTTTGTTCAGTTATTTTACATCTTTTCCGTAAAATCGCTTGTACTGCATACATCCTATACTAATATGTCGTTTAGGTGATGGACCCATAAACTACTGTTTAGTTTCACTTGTTATTAACTTTAAAAGAGCATGAGATCACTTCCTTTATTTAGTTTATGGGTATTAATTTCATAACGATATTACGATATCGGTTGAATGACGTATCTTGCTTCTAAAAAAGTAGTCACTGCTATGGTAAAGAACAATAACTCGAATTTCACATTTCTGGGTTTTTGCAACAGTATTTAAGGTTTAAAAAACTTGAAAGCAGTTGCATACTACTATTGCCTTATTCATATTTTATAAACAACACTTGGTTTTCAGTTATTTTCACACATTTTGTTTTACTCTCACTGCAGTGTTAGGTATGGACAAATATATAGCCATCATTTAATGTGCTTTAATCTGCCCAAACTCTCATAGGGCAGGCCGTTAGGTCAAATCAGGCTGGGCTTGGGGACCTGTGGGTGAAAGCCATCAGTGCCCATCCCGGGGGTCTGGGGGTGAATGCCTTGCCTTCACCAGAAGGCCAAAAATAGACATTTTCCGATTTGCAAATGATCATTCTATAGGAATACAACATATACACCAAAGGAAAGGACAATCGCATACCTCACATCTTAATTTCGGATTCATCATATATTAAAAAAATGATAACAAGGTGCACGTGTGGCGCTGCGTTGAGCTGTGTGTAAGTAGAAAAGCGCAATCACATACCTCACATCTGTACCCTTAATTACGAATTTATCGTATGTTTTCTTAAGAAAAAATATACCATAATTTTGAAATTAAGTTTCTAATTTTTTTTAAATATACGATAAATCCGAAATTAAGGCTACAGATGTGGGGTATGCGATCGCGCTTTTCTACTCACACACAACTACAATCTTGGAAGCTATCCAACATTTTTTTAATGATCTTCCCGCATATGTCAACCACCTCCATCTTGTTTATGTGTGCCACTGGCACCATACTGTTGTTTGTGTATGCCGTATTGTTGTTTGTGTCCATCATATTGTTTATATGTTCCACCATCTCCATATTGCTTATGTCCGCCATATTGCTTATTTCCACCATATTGCTTATGTTGGCCATATTGTTTATGCCCACCATACTGTTTATGAATGCCATTTTGTTTCAGCTGATCATATTGTTGTATGGCCCATGCGATGAAGGCAACCAAACGGTCAAGAGGTGAACAGGTCAGGGTCAAGGTCAAGGTCAGTAGGTCAACAGGCCAAGGTCAAGCTCAAGGTTAAGGTCAAAGGGTCAAGGTCAAGACCTAAGAGGTCAAGATCAAAATAGCCCACAAAATACACCAGTGCCAAATATCTCCAGAAATTCGCATCAAAAGAAAAACGGTTCCCGGAAAATGTTACAGTGTTGAGGGGACATCCAATTATACTACAACTCCCATCCCCCATGCAACACGATGCATTTGTGGCGGGGGTAACTTTGAAAACTTGCTATCTGGTGACGTCTCCCAGAATCCAATGAAACACAAACTATGATCATGCTATCAGTCCGCAGCCAGACAAGTTTGTTGTATTTCAATGATTTCGACTGTACCCACCTCTGTGCAATTGTTCCTTGATGTTAACGATTGCAGAGAGAGAGAGTAGATATAATTTCCTGGTACTATAAGACCCACAGAAATGCTGAAGTAGATTTCAACGTTGTCCCCCACCACCCATCACGGTTTTCGGTTGGGGTTGGGGAGCGAGTGTAGTGTCATTGAATGTTCCCCTCAACGCTTTAACATTTACCGGTAACCGTTTGTTCATTTGCTGCTAATTTCTTGAGTTATTTGGCATGGCAACTATCAATATCTCAAAAAAGTGCAAAGTATCAATTTTTTTCTTAGCTTTTCTTTCTCGGTACAAACTTATAAAGTGAGATAGTAGTGATAGTCCAAATTACAAATCCAGCATATGCCACTGACAAAATTGTCAACTGCCTATTGGGTCATTGAGATCTCCATTATCTTTTTCTAGCCTTGGAAATTGTCATATCAGACATAAGTTATGTGTTGAATATTTATTACTGTCTGAAGTTAATGTGATAATAGTGAGAGCAGATAAGACATTTCGCAGAAATGAAAACAGTAAATAATTAAATTAATATTCTCCATGATACGTTCTGTTTATTTCATTTATGCAAATTTCGATGGAGTACATGTCACAATCTTCGAAAATGTTAAAACACGTTTGGACAGCGCAGAGGGAAAAATATATGTTTGCAGAACTGTTGCATTCATCATTTCATTGGGACTGATCACTTTCACATTCATACAAACACATGAAACAGACAATTAGGCACCTGTTACTCACCGGTCATACAAGTTAAGTGTGAACGATATGCGATTCTTATGTCACAAACATGATATCATGAATAGTGTATATTATTGAACGTGACTGCCTACAGAGGACATGACTGTTTTCATGTTGTCATACGTTTGCATCTCCGATTCAAAAGAGACTTTCTGGTGACTGCTAATAGAGCAATTCTGCGGTTTGGGCTTTACATCACGACACCCAGACACACAAACAAATAAATTTGTATACAATAAACAGACATGTGAAAGACTGGATCGACAATATGTTGAAAACAAGAAATAAAAGAATACCATATGATGGACTGTTGCACACTAATCTCCAGCTGTGTAGTCAAACAAGACAACATTATTTTTACTTTTGCTCCATGTTGCATAGCGTAATTTTCATATTGTTCTTATTTTTTGACATTTCCTTACAACTTCTTCCGATTTTAATACTCGTTCTGTGTTCAGTTTTTTATGGGCTACCCATTGCGCGAACTTGCCACCAAATCTGAGGACGGTATGATTGAAAGTTTCCCTTGTGATAACGTTCTCGAGCGTTATGGGTAGGGCTTTATGACCAGCTCGTTCATTTCACATCTAACATACAAACTGGACTTTTAGATATTAACTGCGAGTAGGATGTGAAATAACTCAATGGAAAAATTTAAGATTAGCTCCACAGAACCTGGGCCCACCTCCTTACTAAGCAGTCACACAGACTGCTATGACACTGGGGCATATGAATCATTATGGCCGTGGAGGCTACCCCCGCTTATCTCAATCGAGACGCAAATCTTCAACTTATCCACACATTACTAAGGTTGTGACTCTACCTATTATTACTCAGTACTCTTGGCATGAAGCCGATTGCCGTAAGACATGTCCGAAACTACAGACACTGCAGACACTAAATAAGTAGACATAAAATGGGCGTCCCACCCCTCCTATCCATAAAGCGTATCGTGGCAAAAATTGCTCCATACCCTGACTATGCAAGGACTATGGGCGTCCTGGCGATAATTGCCCACCCATATCTCTATTGGTCGTCATGGCGATAATGGCTTCACCCCCTATCCATTTTGGGCGTATTTTCGATAAGTGCTCCATATCTTGTCTCTATTGCTAAGCTTGTCAGTAATTGCGACTCCCCATTTCTATGCATTCATAACCCTGTTACTCCCCTCCATCACCCCTCTCCCCTCCCTGCCCTGTAGTGCCATCAAGGCCCTGCAATGCTTGCTCCTCGCTTCAAAGTGGAGAAGCTGGAGACAGAGACTGTTAGGCCGGGCGATAATCTGTCCAACCTCTACAACTAAGCATCTCTACAAGACTAGGTTAAAGAGAAGGCCTGAACGCAGTCATGTCACACAGAGTATGACGCCACCACACAGCTTCTTTCGTGCCCATGGTATACATCGAGTCGTTTAACCATCATGTCACCCACGCTCATTATACACATGGACTATCGCTGAGAAGGACGATGAAAGAGAAGGCCTGTATGCACTCGTGTCACATGACAAAGAGCAGGCCACGATCACACAGCTGCCCTGTTGGTCTCGTTTTACGTCAGGCCATCTGACCACCATGTGACACTGGCTAATTATACCCATGGACACCATTGAGAGTCTATAAAACAGTCGCCTAAAGAAGCGGTCTGAACATAGTTGTGTCACATCACACAGAGTGGGCGGCGATCATGCAGCTGGCTTGCTGTTCACTTCGATATAGTGGGCTGAGACCCTAGAGGTCAGCCAGTGAGCTATGTGATTACAGCGTTCTCCATTTGCGGTGTCATGACTGCACACAGGCCTCTCTTTAAGTGGTGTTATTCTATGCCAGGACCTCTCAGTATGTGTGAAGCAATGTGTTACTGTCTGTGCAAACTCCCACCCCGTCGACTTGGAGGGACAGCACATACTCTGTCTTGCTCCCTTTGTTGGTAATTATATTTTTCAAACGTTCATCTGAGTGTTCTTCGTCTTATAACGAAATAAGGGTGGAAACAGTGTGCTAATTTTCAGTGATTGCCGTTGGCACCAGATGCTGCGACTTGCAGCCATATTTCAATGTGACATTTTTATAGGAGATGCTTACAACTGAGAAAACTCCTATTATCTTGACATTTTTCATAATATAAGCAGCCCTAGAATTCTTGGTATATGGAGCTCACAAAATTATTTTGTTTCAAATTCAATTGACGATGCTGTAAAATGTTAAAGATATATCAGTGACAGAAGAATATCTGTGGCAGAGTAGAGGCCAAATTTACATAAATCATTATCTAATGAGCTACATTTCTCATCAAAATGAATTCATTCGTTATTTAAAAGACTGGAACTAAGATCAAATATTACATATCATAACTTAGAAGTGCACTTACTCTAACATCATCTGTTCTAAAAATTTTGTCACATTTTTTATTTCTGCAAAACTGATTAATGTCTGTGATCTCCAACACAAGATCTCTTACAATGAAGCATTGCCAAGGCTGACACTCTGTTGTGCAAGATTGAGTTCAAAGTTGAAAAACTGCCATTGTTGATCTGCTGACATCAAGGCAATTGTGAAAATTGGCTTCAGTAATTTATGGTGTTCAGTGAACGTTTTCCCTAGTTTACTTTAAACTCTGTCAGGCTAAAAGCATCAGATGTAAATTACTAGGTACTATGTGAAGGAAACAAAATTCAGTGCTAGTGTCATGACTGTGTTGACAGTGAGATTGTGTCGAAAAGTGCTACTCAACATGAATGTGAGTGATAAAAGAAAACACCATTATAAACAAACTGTATGTCAGCCCATAAAGAGACATAACCTTACATAGGTCATTTTTTTCTCATGTTCATTGCCACCAACATCAATATATAGTATGTTTAGATTAATGTATACCTTTAGTAATATATTTTGTACACCTAAAGCCTAATAGTGATGCATAACACTGAAACATTTTGCTAATAAATATTTTGTAATACTTAAAATGTATTTGTGATTGGTATCAGAAATTTGAAGGAACCTTTAAGTGATAGCATATACTTCTGTATCATATTTACGTTGAAGTATGAACATAATTTCATGTTGGTTTTTGAGTAGCAACAACATCCATATAACTCACATAAAAAGGATAATATCAAATAAAATTTAATGGACCTACATTTACATCATCATTTAATTGTGTTATTCTTTTAAAATCTCTGAAATTATAGTAAGCTTTTAAGAAGTAAGTTATTTGGTGGATGTAGATTCTATAATTTTTAAGAATAAACTTTCTTTTCGCTGATTTTTAACATACATATTTTGTAACTGAAAGTGATTGAATATAGAAGAAACGTTAACATTTTTTTTATCAGTTTGGAAAAAGATGAAAATAAAGTAACACAGGTCAAATTAGGAAGAATTATAAGTTATGGTAATAAAAAGTTAAGAATTTCGTTTTCCCTATAATTCTGCAATTTCAATTGTTTAAAGTTCAAAAAAGGAAATTGGAATTTTTGGATTTATAAGCCTTTAGTGTTCTAATTTGAGTGATTATTGTCATTAATTTCTAACAACAGTAGAACAAATTTCCATTGATTCTATAACAATTTTTCCCTCTTTTAGAGGTGTGGTGACAACTTCAACACTTACTATCCTTTTAATTGAACTCCAGCCAAAAATTACAGTCTTGAAACTTGAAACATAAGTCCCACATGATATCTAACAACGCAAAATAAAACTAATGGATTTTTTTTTTCATTTCTCTTACTCTTTTATTTCCTGTATTAAGAATATGACTTTCCACAGTTATCTCTTTTAAAACTGAAGTCGTTAATCAAATAAGTGTTGAAGAAGAAATAAATGGATATTCTATTCTGGACAAAATATTGTTTCCTTTCTTTATGGTTATAACATCTAAAAGTATTGCTACATAATTATCAATTAATTTCTTATTGGATTTTCCTTCATCAGCTCCAGTAATGCTGAAGTTCATATACAGATGAACAGGATTAGGATGAATATAACAAATAATAATATTAATTTCTATTGCCTTCTTAGGAAGCTTAAAATTCCTTATAGTTTTCTCTTTAAAAGGAAATGATTAAATTTGACAATTTTGATTTGATTAATGAGTTACGCACAGAAAAATTTATTAATTCATTTTTAAAATTGCTCTTACATTACCACCATTGATGTTAACCAAATTAGTGTTATCATCAGTTATCGTTGTCTATAAATTTTTAACATAATCAAAATTAGAATTTGTACTGGATGTTTTTTAACATAAACTATTGGGCCACTGAATACATAATTAGATTTGAATAAAGTAATACCATCAGATTCTTCATAAAACAAAGATAATTAAGTTTAACAAGCATTCCATCAGCCAAATTAAACTATATTTACATTAAATCAAAGAGAATTACTTAAGAACATCTTTAATAAAGGTTTTCCATTTAGGCTCTTTAATTAGATAATTAAATCCTGAAATTTTATATTTTCAAGCATCTTTATCAATGTAAAACAATTTATTGCTTTGGAAAATGATCCTGTTTAATATTTGGATGTTTTTGAATGAACAAATTTTCTCTACATTGTTTGAACACTGTTAACCAATAGGAATTTCTAGCATTTCAATAGTGCATTAAAGTTTACTAGTTATGAGGTGATGTTTGGAGTTAAACAAAATAAACAAATACAAACCTATCCACCTGTTTTCAAACTTTTTATTGGAGCAGTTCATCAATTTTATATTAGGACTGGCGAAATATGACCGAACTAAAAAAATCCAGTTATTGTGTTCGTGAAACGTATCTAAATACATAACAGGTAAGGAGCCAAATGGAAGGATAATGCAATAGTAGTCCAAGATTAAGTTTAAAAATTCAGAAAAACCACTAGAAATTGTGTGGATGAATTAAATGATATATTATCAGTTATTTGTAGTGAAAAATTAGCAAGAAATAATATCACAATGAAAACGTTGTAATAACACAAATGTTAAGACACAAATTTAATGATTTTATTATTAATAATTCCAAATTTAATCCAAAAGTAATTACATTTATGACTATTCTTCCTCACACATTATACAACACTGAAAAATTATTAGTAAATATTTTAATACCAAATTTCCTTTTGAAATTTGAAGTTAGAACTGAGGAGAGATAGAGGTGAACAAGGAATGAACTTGACATTGCTTTTATAGATAATAAATATTTAGGAATAAGGCAAGAACCAGATAAAAATTTTCAATTACTTGGAAAAGAAAGAATGCATGCTACCAATGCTGGATTAGTTCAAAACGTTGCATCTGCTACAGTATGAGGAATAAACGAAAATTAGGAATGCAATTGGAAGTTGACCAAAATGGATGTGATTTGTAAAAATTTAACATTTAATTCTTATGAATCAACAAAATTTAGATCGATTATACATTGTTTCCAAGTGTTAAAACAAAGCCAAAAAATAAAACTGAATAATGAACAATTGAATGAGCAATAACAGTTTTTGAGTGATGTTCAAAATATAAAGGAAAGAGAAGAAAATTGTTGGAAAGTGGCTCATTGCATTAGGCATTCCAGTAGTAAAAAAAAAAGTTATTGAATAACGAAAAAAGCAGGTGTATTTCTTAATTTATTAGTACAATATCATGCAACAATTCGATCATTGGCTGACAGATCAGCTGTAATTGCAATTGCAGTCATAAACAAGGAAAAATCTGATAAATAATTGAAAGAACAAAAAAGGCATAATTTTGAAATGGAAAATATAGGAAAGGGAGTAAACCATTTCGAAGAAATGATCGAAAAATTTAGGAATGGATTGTCTGGCGGCGATAACTTTGAACAAACAGTTCTCGGGTTTCCGTCCGCGTCTGGTGGTTAAAACTCCACAAACTTTCGGCCAAGCACTTCTTGGCCATTGTCAAGTGGTATTGACTGCCTAGTGGCTGCAAGTACGGGCTTATATACTCTAGCTGCCGGCTGTGACGTCACTGGTGCTCCGCGACATCGCCATATGTGGGCATACTTTGAGTCGGTGTTCGATGCGCCCGTTTTAACTGCGCGATCACTGGATCCCACGCCGCGCTGAGATGCAGGCCGTTAAGGTTGTTATCAGATGTGTTAATTCCTATGGCTTCTTTAATAATACTGCCCCAGAAGCAATTCATGCGAGCCACGACGACAGTTTCATCGAATTGATGCAATGACCGTTTACTAAAGCATTCTCAGCTAAAGCAGATTTGTCTGGGTACCGTAAACTATAAAACCTTTCATGTTCCTTCCTTCGTTGTTCAACAATTCGTACTGTTTGGTATCTTGTAGACCTCAGGTGTTCTGAGACCAACTGCGTCTTTAACTGGTCTCAGTAATTGCCGGAATTTCGTCGTGGGCCTGAAGACTGTTTTGATCTCATGTCTCTTCAACAGGCCGCTTACTTTGCCTGACACAGAACCACAGAACGGCAAAAAAGCAAGTTTCTTTCCTTCCTCCTCGTCGATGGTCTTATTGTGTTTCCTTCCTGAGATCGCATCACTTATTTCACGATCATTGTAGTCATTATTCCTGAAGACCTTGCGTAGATGTTTCAACTCATGGGGCATCTTATCGGAGTCTGATATTGTTTCTGCACGATGTGCCAAAGTTTGTAATACAGTGCGCCTCTGTGCTGGGTGGTGATGGCTTGTGGCGTGCAAGTACAGATCAGTGTGGGAAGGTTTTCTATAGACGCTGTGGCTAAGGCATCCATTCTGTTTGCGACGGACGAGAACATCGAGGAAGGGCAATGAATTCTCTTTTTCTGTCTCCATGGTGAACTGCATGTTAGTGTTGATGCTGTTCAGATGTTCTAAGAACTCGTCAAGTTTCTCACTTCCGTGTGGCCAAATAACGAACATATCGTCAACGTATCGGAAGAAACATTTAGGCTTTAATGGCGCCGTTTCTAAGGTAATATTTTCAAAATTTCCATGAAGATGTTTGCAACAGCCGGAGCTAACGGGCTTCCCATTGCAACGTCCGTCTGATAATACTGGCCGTTGTACAGAAAATAAGAAGACGTAAGTGTGTGCCTAAACAGCTCGACCACTTCACTTGCAAAGAACTGGGCCACTAATTCCAAAGAGTCTTCGATAGTCACATTCGTAATCCTCTACTGCCCACCGTGACTCAGAAGTAAAGACAAATTAAATCGTTATATTTCGCATTAGGATCGTTATTTTTTTCTTGAGTGTTACAATTCGGCTGCTTTATATTTAGGTTGTTTGCACTGGCACCATAATAGTATTATTATTGGTAGGTAGCACTGAATGTTCGACTGCAATAGTAAAAATGTATTTGTTATCGCTGTTTGGGGATGGGTGGAGTTCGCCTAAAGCTTTCACACACATCACCATTAACTGCATCGATGCCTGTATCTACGTCTTCGCTGAAACTGAAACTAAATATTGTCTGTCTTGATGAACTACCGGCAATCCCACTTTCCTTGCATATTGATGTAGTCAAAAACGACATATAAATGATAGTCTGGCTATAAATTGGTGTGGTACGTCAGTCTCAGATTAACCCATCACGTTGCCACACAAAAATGCACTCGCTAGCATTAAATAATGCACTCTGTGTTCGCTCCGGATATGAAGTATCTCCGCCAACACTATGAACAATGCGCAATCTTTAGTACTCTTCACTAGATAATCACTAAAATCTGCTACACAACACAGGTGCTTCATACAGTACAATACTGCGCTGGAATCTATATTACCTCTTCGCTCAAGAAACCGCTATTGCACGAACACACATTGCCGGTGCGAGGCGAGTATGCATTAATTTATTCCACTCCACTTGTGTTTTGGGGATGCTGGTGCTTTTCTTGCCAGTGACCCGTCTACCACTGGGATTAAGCGTTTTAAAACACCGTATGGCGCACCGTCCAATAGTGAGTCAGCTAATGTCTCGTTTAAGTACTCCTCTCTCAAACTAAACAGTGCTGACTGAAATTCATTTTCCTCTTGTGTCCCAATAAGCTACAAGTAAACATGCTTTGTGATAAAAAACTATTGTTTCGTTCTTTTTTAAATGGCTTTCAAAGGGTTTTCGAAAGCATCCGTGTTTCCCCAAAGTGGAAGGAGGATTTTTAAGTTTCTTTTGTTCATAAGACTGCCCGGGGCGGCTTGTTGTTGGGATCTCTGCCCACCTGCGCTTTCTAGCCAGCTGTCGGCATGTGGGTTCCTAGACTCTGATTAAAATAATAATAATAATAATAATAATAATAATAATAATAATAATAATAAAACCTCTGAGTGTTTGTTCACTAGTAGACATCAGCCTTGGTTAACTTGTCGCACTTCTGACATGATATCGTAATTTTCATATTAAACTGTAATTATTATCATTGAAAATGTCTGTACCCCAACGAGTTTATATTCAAAAAATTGTCTAAAGTAGAATGTGATTGTGAGGTCAGAATATGCAAGAAAACACAGAGAGGAAAACTTGACTCCTTACAGATCCAAGCTTCTTTCCTAAGTGTAAGTTAATTTAAGTAATTTGTAAGTTGTTAAAAATAAATGTTTGTAAATCTATCCGATTCAACTACTTGTTCATTAGTCCGTAGCTTACAAACTACTTAAACTTATGTAAAGTAACCTAAGCACAACATGAACACCCATGCCCGATGGGGGACTCGAACCCCCAACGGCGAACCGCTGTGCGCACCACAGCATGGCTCCCAAGTGCGTATGGCTAATCCACCGTGGCTAACTTTAAGTCCAGAGACTGATGAACGTAGCAGTTCGGTCCAATAGGTTTACAAACATTTGAACAAATTTTGAAAACAACAATGACACCATCCACAAGGAATTTGTTCAAATGTTTGTAGATCTAATGGACTTAACTTCTATAGTTAATAGTCCCTATACTTACAAACTACTTAAACTAACCGAAGGTCCACACTAATAGCCATGCCCGAGAGAGGACTCCAACTTCTGATGGCGAGCAACAGTGCTCTCTGCAGTGAGGCGCCTTAGAGCGCTCGGCCACTCCACCGCGGCAAGCAATTTGTTCCTGCAGGTCAAAACATTAATGCTGCATTTCATGAGTTCGTTTTGAACCGACTGTGACAGCGTATCCGGCGGAATGTTGTTCCATGACACTGACCCTGCACTCTGTGCGATCCGTGTGTGCCAGTTCCTGGCACAGAAGATGATAAAAGTTCGCAAACGCCCTTTATACCCACCTGATCTCGCTCCTCAGGAATTCGTCCTGCTTCTCCGCTAGAAGGCGTCAGTGAAAGGAAGGAAGGAAGCTCAGAGCTTAACGTCCCACCAACAGCGTTGTCATTAGAGACGGAGCTATTTGGTTAACACTTCAGGGTCTAGAATTCAGTATGACATTATAGCAGGGCAGACTGTTTCCCTTTCTTTGTCGTTTTTTCAAATTATAATTTAGGAACGGTTAGAAGTAAATCGTTGCAGTTTTTTGTGTTTTATCACTGTACTTTAAAGTTTAAAATGAAGTAACACATTATAGTTATCAACTTATATTTACACTGTTATCACAAGTTTGTAGCTGAAACAATAGAAAAAACTTTTATAGTAGGATTTATTGTTGGCAGAAAGAAAATTGCGCTTTTTTGTTTTATAAAAACAAACTGAAAGGTGAAACTTCCTGGAAGATTAAAATTGTGTGTCGGAACCGGGACGCGAACCTGGGACCTTTGCCTTTTGCGGGCAAGCGCTC
Source organism: Locusta migratoria (assembly GCA_026315105.1). Lineage (NCBI taxonomy): Eukaryota > Metazoa > Arthropoda > Insecta > Orthoptera > Acrididae > Locusta > Locusta migratoria. The sequence continues at coordinate 398,775,434 of CM048747.1, read as the reverse complement.
TACCACTGAGCTACCCCAACACGACTCATGATGCCGCCCCACAACTTTACTTCCGCCAGTACCTCGCCTCCTACTTTCCCAACTTCACAGAGGCTCTCCTGCGAACCATTCAAGACTAGCACTCCTGGAAGAAAGGATATGGTGGAGACATGGCTTAACCAAAGCCTAAGGGATGTTTCCAGAATGAAACTTTCACTCTGCTGCGGAGTGTGCGCTGATATGAAACTTCCTGGCAGATTAAAATTGTGTGCCGGAACCGGGACTCGAACCTGGGACCTTTGCCTTTCGCGGGCAAGCGCTCTACCATTATTTTTTTTAAGGGGGGGGGGGGTTCTTCTTCCTTCCCTTCTCCCCGTCCTTCCGCTCGCCAATTTTGCCTTCTCGGCCCGGCTTCTGTGCCTTTAAACGAAATAATTCTTGAAAATGAAGTAAAATTCCTGCTTCTGTATATTATCCGTTGCCATGTTTGTTGTTCAGGTATTGTAAACCGTTTTTTTCTGAACTCCATTAAAAATGTTATAAAATGAATATGAAATGTTGTAAAATAAATCTCTCTACTATCTTTTCGTGTTTATCAAAAGCAAAATAAAGATTTCTTCCATGCACGGAAGGAACATAATACCTATACATATACATACATTATGTAATTGTAACATCATAACTGAATGCGATATAAACATAAATGCCTTCGTCGGCAAACAGAATGCCCCTTAATTTTTTCTATTTTGTTCTTGTTATTGTAAAAAGGCAAAATCTAAACGTTAACAAAACAAAAGAATATCTTCCATGTATATTTCTTATTGTTTAAACTTTCTCCGATGGAGTGTTCTGTATGTATTACATTATAGTTTTAATCAGGAAGTTGGCATAACGCTCCTTGTATTTCTTCTTTCTTCGTATCTGGTCATGTTGCATTATCAGGTATTGTATGAAGTCCTCCTTTCTCTTTGGTTCTGTACTAAAAATATAGTACACGGTATGACCCATTATCCAGTTTATCGCATTTCGTTTTGTCTTTGGATATGGAATTGTGTGAGGCCATCTGCTGGTGTTATTGTATTTGGCGAAGTTCTTCTGACCTGCGCTAACTTTTGTCTCGTGTACTCCCATATTTATTTATTGATACAGCAGACGAATATGTGTTCGTCGCTATGGACTAAATTACATATGGGGCACATGGGAGTGTCTTTTATGTGAATTTTATGTAGTCTGGACATCGTCGGAGTTTTTCTGTTAACAGTCATATACCACGATGTCTTAACTTGTGAAGGTAAGTTAGAACTGTGGATGTTTTCCCACGTTGCTTTCCAGTCGTTATTCGGAAATTTCCATTCTATCACATTTCTTTGTTTGTTTAACAATAGTGCCTGGTATATTTCCTTAACTGTTGTCATTTTTCTTTCAGGAATTCTCATTCGTATGTAACTGTAGTCGATAAGAAAATACCTCAAGTGCTGCAACGCATGCGATAGATGACTGACATTGATTGGCGGTCGTAGGTCTAGTGGGGCAATTTCTTCCAAGAGGTGACTAATCAAAGTGTTGGTTGACACCTTCCATTGTTTATATGTTTGGCACACGTAGAGTGCTTGCGACTTCTTGTGTATATCAACGAGATTCAAGCCACCTAGTAGCAAAGGGAGAGTCAGGGTGTCGTAATCGATTTTGGAAATATGTGCTCGACATACGAAGTGTCCAAGAGCTGCCAGCATTCTTTGCGCTATGTCGTGAGGTGTCGGCAGGACTTGAGCCACGTAGTTCACCTTGGCCGTGATGTATGTATTCGCCAGCGCAACTTTTTGCAGCTCATCTAATTTCCTGACACTGTGCAGTGGTACACACGCCCGTATCTTAGCTAATAGCTGTTTGTAATTCGTGGCAACGGTTTGTCGAATTGTTTTACGAAAATCAACACCGAGACATTGCAACTTGGACACCTCTGTCAACTTACGATGATTGGGCAAACCTATTCCTTTGCCTATGTTCATGATGCCCGATTTTTGCCAGTTTAATAGTGCACCGGATGCCTTTTCATATATCAATATTATCTGAAGTGCGGTGTCTACCTCATTTGCGTTGTTGACCAGGAATCCAACGTCGTCGGCATAAGCTCGACACGCTAACTTCTGACCGTGCATCTGTATTCCTTTTAGACGCGCCGTCAGTGTGGATAGCAGTGGTTCTATGGCGATTGCAAAAAGTGTCGCCGACATGGGGCACCCTTGTCTTACGGAGCTCTTTAACGGGATTATGTCACCTGGTCGTCCATTGACAAACACCCGTGATATGATATTTTTAATAGATTCTTTATTGCACTGATGAAATTCAGGGGAAAACCTAGCGACCGCCTGGCTTTGAACAAATATCAGTGGTTCACTCTATCGAAAGCTTTATCAAAATCGAAGCTTACTATTGCACATTTAATTTTGCATGCGTCTGCCACCGATATTAGATCGCGGTAGTCAACTATTGTTTGATAGATGGATCTATCTCTCCCGACACTGGTTTGATAAGGTCCAGTAACTGTATTCATTACATTTTTCATCCTTTTGGCAAGAATACGTGCAAAAAGTTTATAATCGCTATTCAACAGAGTAATCGGTCTCAGATTCGAGATAGCATTACTGTTTACGCGCTTTGGGACTAAGACGACAAGTCCTTCACTGAACTCTTGTGGAACCTGTAGATCCGGTTTTATTAATTCTGTACATATCTCTAACAGTTGTGTCTTCATTTGCGACCAAAAGGCTTGATAAAACTCCACCTGGAGTCTGTCACTTCCAGGAGATTTATTCTTGTTATTCTTGGGACTGTGGAACACCCCATCTGCCAACTCGTCTTCTGTTATTTGTATTATAAGTTCATCATATTCAGAAGGGGTAAGTCTGCTCGTTAAATTGTTAGTCAGTTCTTGCAAGGCGTTGTCATCAATCATTTTCTCAGACATCAACTCCGTGTAAACAGTCTGAATCTCATTTCTAATATCTTTCTGTTGAGTTACGATTGTGCCGTCTCTAGTTTTTAGTTCTGTGAGTATCTTCTGTCGTCCCCGTTTACTCTCACGTGCCAGATGGTAGATTGACTTCGCTTCATTGTGTAGCGAGCCCTGGATTCGAGATCTGACTTTCAAACCTTCTAACTGTTTCCGTTTAAGAAGTAGTAGTTTAGCTTGCACTTTGTTAATTTCGGCGTGGTTATCGATTACTGTCGCAGCGAGTTTGTATAGTTCCCTTAGACTTGAGTAGTGAAATTCTATGGTTCGCTTAAGCAACCAGTTCTTCTCCCTTGAGTAATGTAGCATGGCTTTCCTTAATTTGGGTTTAGCACAGTGTAGCCACCATTTGATAGCCGAATCATAAGTCCTATACTTGGCGAGGCTATCATTCCACGCATGTGTGAAGGCATCCTTACATCCTTGATCATTTAAATGTGAGACACTGAGTTTCCATGTTCCTTTACTACGGTACTTTCCCTGTTTCTGCAAGTTTAAAGTACAACTATATGCAGCATGGTCCGTGAAAATAGTTGGCCAGACCTCGCAATGTATAATTTGGTGTTTTAAGTTGTCTGACACATATATCCTATCTAATCTACTTGCCGAATGAGTTGTCAAATACGTAAAACCAGGCGTTACTCCATACTTATGCTCCCAACTGTCTGTTAAAAGTAAATCTCTTACTATCCGTTCCAGTTCTACGGATTTGTTAAAATTAGGTGTCTGATCTTTAGGGTGCAGAACACAGTTAAAATCTCCCCCTCGATAAGCTGGTCAGACGTTGATGTAAGTAGCGAAAGAATCTCTTCCGTGTAAAACTCCGCTCTACGTCGCCTGTTATTTGATCCTGAGGGGGCACAGGTGTTTACAATTCTAACGTTATTGATGGTTTCGGCGATCCCTCGATTGTTGAGAAGCATTTCTATGTTTTGCGCCAGAATTCCCTCTCTTAATAAGATAGCAGTCCCCAAATCCGCACCACGACCTGGGTTTGCTATGACGTTGTAACCCAATAGTTCTTCTATTCTTCTAACTCAATTTCTGCAACCTCCTATAGCAAAAGAATATCATTAACAGCAGAATACAGGAAATCTAGAATATGACGGAGCCTAATGGAGCTGCGACTCTTATTGACTTTTAACGTTGCAGTTTTATAGGCTTGACTATTACACATGTGGGTCATGAGATGATAATTGACTACAGTTAATAGAAATCAGGGTCCTCTTCTTTCTCCGCTTCCGGTATTTCCATTGCTTCCGTACTATTTTTATTCTTTACCGCAGCACCAGTTGGCAGAACATATCCTGCGTTCCCAGAAACCTCGGAAACGTCCTCCATGTCTACCTCCCCTGTCCAGTCGAGGCCAGTGATAAATTTGTAAGGTAAAGTATTTTGTTGTTCTTGGTTCTGCGTTCGGTATGCATGTTCCGAAATAAGGTTGTCTGATGTCATATCTACGGTTTCGTTACTGGGCTTGGTTGACTGTTTCTGTTTAGCTAAACCATCTGGTGACTTTCCACATACTTTTTCCTTCCACTTCTTTTGCCTTTGCTCGTAAAAGAGCAGCCTTCTCCTCTGCCCCTTCGCGAGCCAGTCGTCGTTTCTTGTGGGTTCGTGGTGACTTTGCTGGAGAGCTACTCTGCCCATCTGCGAAGGTCTCAGGCTGACTTACTGGTGTCTGGTTGTCAGCTGTTTCCTGCTTCCCCGTATCCTCTTTACATACCGGAATCTCTTCCGCTGATTGTGGAGGAGACTGTTCAATGGCTTCTTTCTGTGGTGCCTGTTCTGGCGTGCTCTCCGGGATGTCCATTTGAGTTACGATGTCTTGCACGACGTCATCAGGTGGGATATTGTCTAAAGAAACCTCACTAATTAATGGCTCTGTCAGCTGACCACGTGCGACAGCTACATACGTAGCTGGCAAGATAGTCATATTCGGGGGCTGAAGTGTTTCACTGGTTGGGAGCTGAGCAATTCGTCGTTTGACACAGTCAGCGCGAACGTGCCCTGGTAAATTACAAATGGCACAGGTTTTCGGTTGACCGTAATATATCACAATGCCTCTAAAACCGGAAACATTTATATATGACGGTATATGTCGGCACAGTTCAACCTTCAGTTGCCTAATACCATTCAACACAGGCAATTTATATGTGCTGGACCATCTCTCGGAAAAATTGGTGAGTCCTCTACCATATGGAGCAATTACCGAGTGTATTGCTTCAGCTGGAACCTCGAATGGCAACTCAAAAATCCAAACAGTTCTAACTCCGAAACCAACATGATCAACAGTGACATTACCTATATTGCCATCTCTGATTAAATTTCATTGACCCACATGTGTCCTGCAGTACTTTTTCACATAATTCGGCAGATGCCAGTTTCACATACATGACACTATTGACAATCGACATATGATATCCAATTATGTCTTCGAGTCGGATCTTAGCAGCTTCTATGAGCCAATCTCCAAATTTAAAGGACGTTGGTCGGGCAAATTTTCGTTCGAATGTAAATTTCAACGTGCCTCGTCTAGTAACGTTATCTATTACTGCGTTTTCATCTTCACAAATACACATTACAGAAAACGCTGGCGTAAACGAACAGACTTACCCCACGCGGAAGTAAACAAACCGCTGCCACAGCGAGGCACCGCGCTACCTCCTTACACAGCCGCTGCCGCAAGCAGACTGACTACTGAGCTACCCCGACACGACTCACGATGCCGCCCCACAACTTTACTTCCGCCAATACCTCGCCTCCTACTTTCCAAACTTCACAGAAGCTCTCCTGCGAGCCATGCGAGACTAGAACTCCTGGAAGAAAGGATATCTGTCAGGAAGTTTCATATCAGCGCACACTCCGCTGCAGAGTGAAAGTTTCATTCTGGAAACTGGAAGGTATTTATTTACAAAATCACATTACACAGCTAAATTTCATTAGGTCAAACTATTTTTTATAATCATAAGTAATTCGCATTTCCAAATTCGCGATGTATTTGACACGTTCCCTGTTGAGACGAAATGTGAATATCGTTCTAATAAATAAGATTCATGTACAACTCGATAAACTGTATTATCGGTAGAAGTGTACAATATCTTACAGGAAATATACACAGCAGTCGGGTAGCAGAAGCCTACTATTTCTTACTATAATTACCTACAATATCTGTCATCTTCAGAATCGTCACTAAATTCTCCGTTAGATCCCTAATCATAGAATAATTTTGTAAGCGATTGTCTGTACTGTGGCATCTTGGCGGTACTGCTTATGCATGTGTGGGTCAGAAGATTTCTCTTGCTGGTGCTGCCTTCTATAGGATTTTTTTGCACACTAAATCATCAAGCTGCATAACGAAACACGCAGTTTCAGGTATAGTCCGTACTTCATTTTCTGTGCTTTTTTTCGTCACTGCGATTACAATTCGTCGCACGTCAGGAACTTTTAATGCACGGACTGCGAGCATAGCTCGCAGCCAGATCACAAAGCGTTAAGAAAGGGGCAGGAAATCGGCCGTGCCATTTCAATGGAACCATCCCGGCATTTGCTTGGAGTGATTTAGGGAAATCACGGAAAACGTAAATCTGGATGGTCGGAGGTGGATTTGAACCACCATCCTTCCGGTTGCAAGGCCACTGTGTTACCAATGCGGCACCTCGCTCGGTCGGCCGTGTAAAGGGAAACGTTTTGCGGACGTGAAAGACAGTAAAGGTGTGTGACAGCTGTTCTGCGATCGATTCCACAGACGACCTTTGCTGATAATTCCAGAAGCTGTGTTGTGGGTTGTAGGGGGGGCAATTATTTTGATGAGCAATGAAGAAGATTTGTTTGTAACTTTTGTTTGTCTTGTTGTCTCATAACATTCACTTTTAGACACAATACACATGTCTGTTTTTCCTTTCTACGTGATACAATTTTCCGTGAAATACTGACTTTTCATATATCAACCGACTTTTGTATCACATTGTGTATCCCTCTGTACGTGTTCCACATTGCTCACTCCAGAATTTTCGTGATATTCCGGAATATCAGTTGAATATAATTGGTTGAAAAGCGTGCTTCGGCTGACCATCAAAAGGTCATTTCAAATTTCATCGAAAGAACAGCCGTGAGCCTCAAGTTATTGCGGTGTGCAGAGCGGAGAGCCCTAATTTTGCTACGAAGGGACTTCAGCCTGGAGCCGTAGTGCACAGAGAAGAGCAAAGAGAGAGAGAGGAGATACACAGAAAGAGGACAGGGGGAAAAGGTTATCTGTCGCGCAACATTAAATGAAAAGCGAAAGAGGACATTAATTTTTAATTACTGCGGCAGAAGGAAATTGCGACTTCCTGGGCGACCATAAAGACGCGCCTGCTGGGGTTGTGTAATACGCGGCCACCCCCTCACGGAGGGCTGCAGACACCCACCCCCAACCCCGGCCGTATCCGAAGAGGCAATCAGCCGCCACCGCCATCCCTGCACAGCACTCGTTCGCACACACTTGCTTCTCCTACCTACACCTTCGCCCGTAGTCTAATCATACTCCACCTCTGGGCTGTTGTTCTGGAACGCCGTATTGTCGACGGATCATTCGACGTAATGGGCAGTTACGAATTTCGATTTTAAATTCATTCTCTTTAGCTCCAGTGCAGGTATTTCTATTCTCTCCATACAAACTTATTCTTCTGAAAGGGCCTGCTTGAAAATTCATGCGATCGTGCAGTAGGCAGATTACCGGTCTGATGTATTTTCCTTTTCAAAACATAACTTTCGTAGCGAAGGCGATACGATACTGCTGGAGTCTCCAATTAGACATTCCCAAGCTAGATGATGTTAACTATTTACAGGTACATACTTTTAGCGTTACACAACTAACGACACAGCTGCGTCCACCTAATACTCGATGGGCGAAGATGCCGTTATATTCTATATGCTGTTTAATTAATCCTTAATCATTATTCCAATGGTTTGACGGTATGGGATGCGGACAATTACTGGGTTGATCCATAACAATAAACTTTGTTAACTTCCTTTATTATCGAACGACAAATGTTAATAACTCTTTCTTTAAATACACTGATTAAATAACCGCGTGCCACAACAATATATGTCTACAAGTTCACACTGAAACATTTCAATACGCAACTGCAACCGAAACTGATATGCGATACGACTGATGGGCAAAACTTTAGCCACCGCTAAATTCGGGTTACGAACTCACTGTCGAAGTGCTACTGCCTCGCTCTGCGGTCGGCGGGAGACTGCCGCACATCGTCCAACAAACAAGAAACGTTCAAATCTAAGCATTGTCGTCCAGCAGCTATCGCTGCACGCCAGCGATAACTACTGTCCGGCTAAAAGGTATCAAAGAGGTTACTAAGCTAAAAACCCTGTACCCTCACAACAGTACATGTCTGAAGTTCGCAATCTGAGGTTCAACGGCTACCCGCTTCCTCTCCTTTGGAAGTATTATTTTTATTCAAACATCCAAGGAAATTTTATGTACACTTTGACTACTTTCTGCCTCAGTATTAGCAGATAATGAGTAGGTGTATATGTATGAAGAAGAATAAACTTCGAAATAAACATGTGTTTTACTGATTTTACACTCCACTCATCGCTACTTTAGCGCCTTTTATGGAAAAAGTAGTGCGTTAATAAGAAAACCTCTATTTCATTTAGTTTTTTTATTACCTGTAGCTACTTTCTATATTATTTTGGACTTGACATATGACTCGTGAACATCTTGATCGCATGCTTCGAGAATTGTGCGGTCTAGTGAGACAGAAAGCTATGCCACTTTGAGGAGAAATGGAGATAAATTTAGTTTTCTAAAGCGTTGTATTAAGGCATTGTTTATAAATTGAAAGGGGTCCCTTTTTTCGTTTTAACTACTGGTATAAAAATATGCACAGTAAAAATATAAATTTTATAATAAATGGCAATGATTAGACCTTGCAGGCTTTAATTACTACAACAATATATAAAATCGAATGTTCGAATGCATGTAGAGCTTATGGGACTTAACTACGGGGTTATCAGTCCCTAAACTTAGAAACTACTTATGAACTAGCTAATACTAAGGGCGGCACAAATATCCATGCCCGAGCCGGGATTCGAACCCCCGACCGTAGTGGCCGTGCAGAATGTGACAGGCACGCAGCAGACGGCTCGGCCACCGCGGCCGGTAATATTAAAAAAAAACTCAAATTTTATTCACTCACCAATAAGTTGTATCTGGGATGAAATACTGTAACCCAAGTGCAAAGAATGTTATCATCTTTACACACCAACTACAAACAACCATAAACAACCTCATATCTCTTCTGTAGTATCCTCGATGTTCGTTTTATCTGTGGATTTCAGTTTTTGGTAAACACCATCAGAAATTGGAGGAATATGTGACATTAGTGTCATGATATCTTTCAACTTCAGAATTGACATACGTCTTCTGTGTGGATAGAAAAGTGGTATTTCCTGAATAAGTGTTGTAAGATAAGGATGAGCAACCACAGGATGTAGCGACAACCTGGTACCTTCTTGAAGAGGGATATATAAGCAACAATAACATTGTCGAGCAATACGTTCTTTCCTTATAACTGATACACCAATCAGTATTACGTCTGTGTTGGTACGTCTGCAACTGGAATAGGAGACACCATTGGCGAGTGGCGTAGCTCCTCCTCTCACTCAAAATGATCACGAAGGCGCGTTCAAGAACTTACAACAACACTGCTCCACAAAGAGCGGGAGCCATGCCACTTGGTTCTACTTCACAAGGTAGACGCAAGATGGCACTAGCACACTGTAAATGTCCAATGCTCAAATTTTCATACTATGTGGCATAGCACCCTTTCTCGCTAGACCCTTCTATTGGAACAGTTGCATAACGGAAGAGAGTAAGAACCACTCAACTATGAAGAAGATCCTTATTTTGAACTTGAAATTAATGACGGAGACGTACACGACAGCGACTCCGATAGTAAAATCAACAAAGTCTAGGAAGAATTCTTTTTGTTTGTCTCTACATCTTTGTTATTTATTGAAGAGCTTAACAGTGGGATATATATATATATATATATATATATATATATATATATATATATATATATATATATAATGGTGTCCTAGCTATCTTGTCCACCCAAAATATCTCTGAACCAATATCAGCTATTGGAAAACGACTTTCACCGGTATCAACGTACTGCTGGGGCACATGAAAGTAGATATTTGGAAACATTCTAAACCGAAAGCAAATGTGTTTTTTAACACAAACGTATGATTTTCTTTTTTATTAATGGACACCCTATATTTTTTCTTCAGCAATCCATAGAAGAAAAATCACATAAACAATGGCGTTGATTGCATCACAATTACAATATTCCAATTACATCCCGAGATATTGCGACGCGAAGTTGACGCCTGAAAAACCCGAAATGCAGTGCTATCGCACGTCCTGAGGCTCAGGCGTGAACCCCATGCTACCCGTAATCATGATGTGATTGACATGTGTAATCGCAGTTCCATACTTACCAAGAGGTCCGAAACGAATAATACGGTCTGCTACCATCCTGCATTAAAGTCGTACATTCCAGCAGGTATTTATCCCATAGGCTAGGGGTGATGCGGCTCTTCTGTGTACCGCAACGTTAGTCACAAAGTTAACTTCGCTTATCGTTAATCCGTTACTAAAATGCCGTTCAACGTTAAAACTTTACTGTAGATCTAGCGCAAGTGACAGTGAATCATTCACTCGTGTTGTTGTTGTTGTGGGCTTCAGTCCGGAGACTCGTTTGATGCAGCTCTCCACAATACCCTATCCTGAGCAAGCCTCTTCATCTCCACATAAGAACGGCAACCTACATCTGTCTGCATCTGTTTACTGTATTCATCTCTTGGTCTTCCTCTGCGATTTTTACCGCACACACTTTCCTCCAACTCTAAATTCACAACTCATTGATGTCTAAGAATGTGTCCTACCAATCTATCCCTTCTTTTGTCAAGGTATGCCAGAAATTCCTTTTCTCCCGAATTTGTTCAGTACCTCCTCATTAGTTACGCGATCCAACCACCTAATCTTCAGCATTCTTCTGTAGTAAATTTCAAAATCCTCAATCCTCTTCCTGTCCTCACTGTTTATCGTCCATGTTTCACTCCCATACAAGGCAACACTCCATACAAATGCCTTCAGAAAGGACTTCCTTAGGCTTAAATCAATATTCGATGTTAACAAATATCTCTTTTTCAAGAACGCTTTTCTACCCATTGCCATTCTGCATTTTATATCCTCTGTACTGCGTCCACCATTTGTTATTTTACTGCCCAAGTAACAAAACTCATCTACCTCCTTTATTGCTTCGTTTCCTAATCTAAATGCTTCAGCATCACCTGATTTTCTTACATTGCACCCCATTATCCTAGTTTTGTTAACGTTCATCTTATATGCACCTTTCAGCACCCTGTCTATTCCGTTCAATTGCTCTTTCAGGTCCTTTGCTGTATCTGACAGAATTACTATGTCGTCGGCAAAACGGAATGTTTTTAATTCTTCACCCTGAACTTTAATTCCTTCTCCAAATTTCTCCTAGCTTTCCTTTATAGCTTGCTCCATGTACAAATTGAATAACAACGGAGAAAGGCTACAACCCTGTCTTACTCCCTTTCCAACCACTGCATCCCTTTCATGCCCTCCAACTCTGACAACCGCTGTCTGGTTTTTTTACAAGTTGTAAATAACCTTACGCTCCCTGTATTTAACTCCTGCTTGCTTCAGAACTTGAAATAGTTTATTCCAATCAACATTGTCAAAAGCCTTCTCCAAATCTACAAAGCTAGAAATGTAGGTTTGCCTTTTCTTAATCTATCTTCTATGATAAGCAGTAAAGTGAGTATTGCCTCCCGTGTTCCTACATTTATCCTGAACCCAAACTGATCTTTCCCGAGGTCGGCTTTACCAGCTTTTCCATCCTTCTGTATATAATTTGTGTAAATATTTTGCAACCATGACTAATTAAACTGATGGTTCTGTAGTTTTCACACCTGTCTGCACCTGCTTTCTTTGGAATGGGGATTATAACATTTTTCTTAAAGTCTGAGGGTACTTCGCCTGTCTCATACATCTTACACACCAGGTAAAAAAGGTTTGTCATGATTGGTTCTCCCAGAAACTTCAGTAGCTCTGAGGGAAAATGATCTACTACAGGGGCCTTGTTTCGACTTAGGTCTTTCAGGGCTCTGTCAAATTCTTCTCTCAGTACAGTATCTCCTATTCATCTTCATCTACATCCTCTTCCCTTCCTACAATATTGTCTCGAAGTTCATTTCCTTTGTAGAGCCCCTCTATATACTCTTTCCACCTTTCAGCTTTCCCTTATTTGCTGAGAACTGGTTTTCCATCAGTGTCCTTGATATTCATAGAGCTGTTTTCCTTATCTCCAAATATTTCTTTTATCTTCCTGTAGGCTGTATCTATTTTTCCCCTATTTATACATTCTTCTACATCCTTGCATTTGCCTTCTAGCCACTTCTGCTTAGCCATTTTCCACTTCCTGTCAAACCCATTTCTTAGTCGTCTGTACTCTATTTTGCCTGTTTCATTTACTGCATTTTTATATTTTCTCCTTTCATCGAATAAATTTAGTATCTCCTGTAATATCCAAGGATTTTTTGTAGGTCTTGCCTTCCTACCTATTTTGTCCTCTGCTACCTTCACTATTTCATCTCTCAATTTTACCAATTCCTCCTCTACTGTTTTATTTTCCCCTGTTTCTGTCAATTGTTGCCTAAAACTCCCTCTGAAATTCTTAAGAACTTCAGGTTACTTCAATTTATGCAGGTCCCATCTCCTACTTTTTGGAGTTTATTCAGTTTCAGCCTACAGTTCAGAACCAACAAGTTATAGTCAGAGTCTATATCTGCCCCTGGGTATGTCTTACACTGTAAAACCTAGTTCCGAAATCTATGTCTTACCATTATAAAATCTATCTGGTACCTCCGGGTGTCTCCTGGTCTCTTCCATGTCTACAACCTTCTTTTGTGATTCTTAAACCAGGTGTATGTTATAACTAAATTATGTTCTGTGCAAAATTCTACCAGGCGGCTTCTTCTTTCATTCCTTTTGCCCAGACCATATTCACAAATATCTTCCCTTCCCTTCCCTTCCCTTCCTTGACCTACTACCGAATTCCAGTCTCTTATCACAATTAAGTTTTCCTCTCCCTTAATTGTCTGAATAATTTGCTTTAGCTCCTCATATATTTCTTCGATTTCCTCATCATCGGCAGAGCTAGTTGGCATATAAACCTGTACTACTGTTGTCGGTGTTGGCTTCGTATCTATCTTGACAATGATAATGCGATCACTGTGCTGGTCATAGCAGTTTACCCGCATTCGTATTTTCTTATTCATTATCAATCCTACTCCTGGGATACCCCCAATTGATTTTGTATTTATAATCCTGTACTCACCTGACCATAAATCCTGTTCATCCTGCCACCTAACTTCACTAATCCCCACTATATCTAACTTCAACCTATGCATTTCCCTTTTTAAATTTTCTGATTTTCCTACTCGATTAAGGGATCTAATATTCCACGCTCCGACCGTAGAATGCCAGTATTGTCTTTCCTGATGATCACATCCTCCAGAGTAGTCTCCGCCCGGAGATCCGAATGGGGGACTATTTTACCTCCGGAATATTTTACCCGAGAGGATGCCATCATCATATGTTCATACAGTAGAGCTGCATGTCCTCGGGAAAAATAACGGCTGTAGTTTCCCCTTGCTTTCAGTCGTTCGCAGTAACAGTGTGGCAAAGCCACATTAGCTGATGTTACAAGGCCAGCTCAGTGAATCATCCAGACTGTTGCCCCTGTAACTACTGAAAAGGCTGCTGCCCCTCTTCAGGAACCACACGTTTGTCTGGCCTCTCTACAGATACTCCTCCATTGTGGTTGCACCTACGGTACGGCTATCTGTGTCGTTGAGGCACGCAAGCCACCCGACTTCGGCAATGTCTGTGGTCATGGGAGTGGATCATTCACACATAATAGTAAAATTCATGTTGATGGTTTTAGTGAAACGAGCATGTGGACTAAAGGTTTTACCGTTGTTTAGGTAGAAATGTTTTGATTTGGGAAGTTCAGGTAAGACATAGAAGATGAATGTAAATAGGTTTAACCAATTAGTTTTATTATCACATAATTATCAATGTTATGTTTATCTAATGCGTTACATGACAAATTGTTTCAAGAAATGTTTCTGAACATCACTGGGTGAAATGGCCCTTTGTAGAAACTTGACTGTGATACCAGCACTACATACTAAAGATAGTGGTCACATATCATGCTCAAAGTGATAACCATTGGCGTGCATACATAGGGTCACTCTGCGGATGAAATATGCCCTACTTAGTGTTGCTGTTTCTTCTTTGATCGCTATACAAGCATCAATAATGCGTTGCTTCATGTCCTCTGGTGTTGTTGGTTCATGTTGGTAAACAGCATCCTTCACTGCTCCCCAAAGAAAAAAATCCAGCGGTGTAAGTTCCAGAGATCGGGCAGGCCACCTAACTGGGCCATCACGTCCAATCCACCTACCAGGGAACTTACGGTTCAGAAGTCGTCGTGCTATGAAGTCGTTATGTGCAGGGCATCCGTCATGCTGATACCACATGACCATTCTCCTCTTCCGAGGTACGGTGTCCAAGAGAACAGGAAGATTGTGTCGTATAAATCTGGAGTACTGTTGCCATTTTGGACGCCATTTACAAAGAAAGGTCCGATAATGGCATCTCCAATAATCCCACACCAAACATTCACTTTCCACGGACGGTGATGCTCTACCTGACGGAGCCATTTTAGTTTGTCTGCGGTCCAATACAGCATATTCCTCATATTGACAACTCCTTTGTTGGAGAATAATGCCTCTTCGGTAAAGAGAACATCTGCGAAAAAATTTTGATTAGTCAGACGTTTTTGCTTAGCCCACCGACAAAATGTTACCCTGTTGCTGAAGTCATTTCCATGAAGATCTGGTGTAAATGAACATGGTAAGAATGAAATTTATGACGTTGAAGAATACGCTGTGCACTTGATTTCGACACACCAACTTCACGTTCAATTTGACGTGTGCTGATGTGAGGATTCACAGCTACGGTAGCGAGCACAGCAACTTCAGCACGTTCATCTGTGCGTGTTCTAGGACGATGTCTAGGTCTTGGCTTTAAGCTTCCCGTTTCACGTAGACGAGATGTGAGACTACCAAACATCCGGTGCGAAGGCGATGGCTTGTCAGGGAATCGTCTTCTGTATAGTCGTTCTGCCTGAACAGAATTCACCCGCCTACAACAGGGTACAGTACAGGTATGTAGAGTTGGGTAGAAAACAGACGTATTAACGTAATAATCATAATGTTCTCTAACAGTACTAATAGACAAACAAGCAATCTAACAACGTATTTCCCGTCAATGTACATTCACCATAGATCAGCAGTATTTCTACCAAATCTTCATGTGTGTACATAATACAGTATAAGTTCCACAACACAACGTTTATTCACTACCTCCGTGCCGTCACTAGATTACTCTGATGCACGACTACACTGGCAAGCGGTGTACTGCACGCCAAAGCAACAACAAATGGGATGCTCGGAGGGTGGTGGAGTACAGGAGTTTGCATGGGTCGCAAACAAGGCAAAATGGTAACTGTGGCTGTAGTGGGAACTACGTAGGAAACGTGTCTAGGTAGAGCTAGGCCCTGGATGAACGAGCGCACGAAAGGCACAATAGGTCATTTAACGCATTCGATAAACCTTATTTTGTATGTTCAGGATAAATAAGACAACCTGACTGGTGTATACCGATCGGTAATAGTTCATATTGTGTACGTAGACACATAAAACATGCAAGAGGGAAACCATTATGTGCTTATGAGACTTGATGGCAGCAGACCGTGTTATTCGTTTCGGACCTCTTGATAAGTATGGAAGTGCGATTATGCATGTCAATCACATCACGGTTACGGGCAGCATGGGGTTCACGCCTGAGCCTCCGGACGTGCGCTAGCAGCGTATTTCGGGTTTTTGAAGCTTGAACTTCTCGTCGCAATATCTCGGGATGAAATTGGAATATTGCGATGCAATCAACCCCATTTTTATGTGATTTGTCATGCTATGGATTGCTGAAGAAAAAATATAGGGTGTCCATTTAAAAAAACATACATTTGTGTTAAAAACACATTTGCTTTCGTTTTTGAATGTTTCCAAATATGTACATTCATGGGCCCCAGTCATACATTGATACTGGTGAAAGTCGTTTTCCAATAGCTTTTATTGTTCCAGAGATATTTTGGGTGGACAAGATAGCTGGGACACCCTATATATCACTGAAGTAAGAAAAATTTGGCGGGCGGTTGGCGAACGTAAAGGTCGCTATCGTATGGGGGCACAGTGATAACTATTTGTGCCCAATATCTCATGCAAATTAGAACTGTCAAATACTGACATAGCAGTTGTGAAAGTTCTTACTTCTTTGGCCACACTGTTCGAGTACAATTTGAGTAATTATTCACTAAAATGTCTATATTTGAAATGTGTCTCTCTAAAAAAATGATCAATCTGGTCAAAACCTTTCTCTCAGTTCAATGTTTAGCACAAATTTCGTCAAAATGTCGCCCCGTGACTAATGTCAATGTATATTACTCGTCCTCCGTTCCTTTTTATCCAACAATAGATAATCAAAATAGTAGTTGGTTTATAAAAGCTGAACGATAATACCTTAGATAAAAGGTAAATAAGACATTGTTGCAGTCTATACATTTAGAAATCGTATTCCCTCTCCTACTCAGACGGTATCACGCAGTAACATTTTGTTTTCATTTTTCATGCAAAAACCTAACAAGAAGTTAGCACGACTTTAAAATTGCCGCCCCTCTAGTGCCACGTACTGGCTAGATAGGAAAGGGAAAATTCTATTTATTTGAACACTATTAGAAAGGATTTTAGGGAAATTATTAAAATTTACGTTAAAACCAAATATTAAATGACAACAATAATAAAAAACTCGCAAGAATTATATCTTCTGCTGTTAATGAACATTACGAAGCTGGTATTATGATGTCTTTGAAACGTATGTATTAGACAGAATGACATTACTGTGCGTTTTAGGATACACAATTATATAATACTAGCTGAAAATCCGGTGTTGACACGGTATGTATTTCTTTATACAAGCCTCGAGTTAGTACTTCGCCTATCCTTTCTCTCTCTGTCCATCTCCTCTTTTCTAATAACATGTTATATTAATCACTAATATATAAGAAATATATCTGTCTTGCATAATGTACAATATTTGAAAACTGTATCGAAAAAAAGAAAGATAGTAATCAAAATACAAATGATATGTAATATTCATGTAATTCACAACTTTGCTGTAAAGAATATTTCTTGTGACTTGTCCAGAAAGTAGTATGAATAATTTCTTTGGTGAGTCTGCCCCTGAGAAAGTGACATAAAGTTGACCGTTCGAGAAACATGGTTATGTCAAATCCAATCCACAGTATGACATTGATTGTCCTGTGATTTATTAATCGTAATAGAAACTGCAAGTCTCACTGGAAACTGCATTCTCTGGAACTTAAAAGCTAGATATGTCGAAAACAGGTATTTGTTGGATATCAACAGTTTCATTCTTCTCCTTTCCTTGTAGCTCTAAGATGTCTATTGCTTTCACCTGCAGCCGTGTGCAAAGCAGTCAGCTTTCAGGAATTTCCTTAAGGAGACTGGAATACAGGAGTGTTTTAGTGGTAAATACGTAAATGTATAAATATGTGATGTATGATGTGACAGGTTTTTACCCATTGCAGTATATAATTATGCTCTCATATCCATTGAATTATATGTGGTACATTCTGTGTCTCGTTGCCACAGGTTGTCCTAGGTCTTGGAGGCCGAGTAGAGAAAGACCGACACAGGGAAATAGGATGCACGCTTGTGCGGGTAGAGAGTCTGAGGTGACCAACCAGTGGGACAGCAGAAACTAGAATCACTAAGCTAGATTAGAACAAGATACATATTTCGTGGAGATAGTACAATACTTAACTTTGTTAACTGAAGACTAATGGAATACAGATACATAGTTTAACTAGGTAGAGACCTGCCTACTGATGAGAGACCGTTCTAGTGCCTGTCTGATTGCCAAGTGGCCGATGCAGTTCAGTGGTGGCCACGAGCGGAATTGCAGCAGAGGGCGCTCATGGCCGACGTCGTAAGAACGCCGCGCCGTGCTTGCATGGGCGCACTTCAGACTTGTGCAACACCACAGTACAGTTGTACGTTCCTTTATTAAGTATTCATTTGTATAAGTGGTGTATGTCGGTAAAATCCGTTGCGAACAGAGTTAGTAGTAAAGAAATAATAGATTAAAGCCTGACGCGTTGTAGGTCGATTTTCCATGAACGTTACTGTTTGTGTCGTTATATCTAAATTATTACGTGTCGTACAGTGATACAATTTCGAAATTACATTCAGCTGTGTGTGTGTATACTATCCGTAAAACTGCCTGTGAATACAATTTGTAGTGTAGAAATTATAAACTGTGACGTCATACCGAATGCCGTAGTTCGGCTCCAAGAACAGCAGAAAAAGTAGTAAGCGAAAAACCCTTTTCTTTTCAGTATTTTTTTGTGGTTGTCAGCGAGAAAAGGTTTAATAAAGGTTGGAAATTATGTTTAAAGTTGTTACTAAGTCGCGAAGTACTATCATTTTCATACAGCGTGTGAATGAAGTCTCGTCGTATTGTGTGGCAGTTTCTCACAACTCCTACTGTTTATTACGTCATTATCTCTTACGGCGACTGTCCTCATGGATTGAAGCTCACGTATAGAAAATTTCATAAAGACTAAAAAACTTTAGATTTGTTTGCAATACGTACACACAGACAAACGTACAAAAATACGGTCACCCTGTTGTATATATAAATAAGTACAAGCGATGGACGCTGAACAGAATACACGAAGAATCAGTAGTTCAAATTTAGAAAAGTCTGTGAAATAAAACGAGAGTGGTCAAGCTTCGTTAAGTAAACGGACGACAGCTCAATACCGATGAGTGACCTGGAACTAACGAACTGAAACAGAGTGTCCGGAACGCGTGTAACTAGTACGGGAACGGCCACTCCATAGTTCCTGCAACTGGAAGTCGGAGCAACCGTTAGGGCGTTCCGTTGCAGGACCGTCGAATGGGACAAATTAGGAGCACTTAAGTAAACGGCGAACTGAGATTATTCGGATATAGCTCGTCGCTAACTCAGTTCACTTTTATAACCATTGCTTTGGAACCGTTCGTTCGCGAACGACCACTCTCTAATATGTATAGCAGAGCATATACCAAGCAAAACTCATCATTTATCTCTCCTCACATGTGGGTCTCTTCCCTGGTCCATCCTGTTTGTATAGAGACTGCATGCTGTTGAATTTGTACAAGACTATGTCACTGGACATGTGTGCCATGAATGTAAGTGATTAAGAATTTTTTTGGCAGATTAAAATTGTGTGCTGGAACCGGGACTCGAACCTGGGACATTTTCCTTTCGCGGGTTAGCACTCTACCACTGAGCTATCCCTACACGACTCATGGTGCGGCCCCACAACTTCAATTCTGCCTTTCCAAACTGCACAGAAGTTTTCCGTAACTTGCACGACCAGCACTACTCGAAGAAAGGATATGGGGGAGACATGGCTTAGCCACACGGAATGAAACTTTCACTTTGCAGCGGAGTGTGCGACGATATGAGACTACCTGGCAGATTAAAATTGTGTGCCGGAACCGGGACACGAACCTGAGACCTTTGCCTTTCGCGGGCAATCGCTCTACCACTGAGGTATTCCGCGAAATTTTCCAACAAAATTATGTGATGGCCCTATATTATTATCTATGAATGTTAACGTCATTCTGTTGTGTAAGCATGTTAAACGCATCTAACAACAAACGCTGTAAAATTACGCGTCTGTGGTTGTTTGGCAGGCAACGGATATCATTGTAGAATGAAAGCAATACTGTTAATGACAAAACCGTAATTAAAAATAGTAACCTGATTGAAAAACGTATCTAGTATGTTGGAAACCACCCCCCATGAACCACAGACATTACCGAGGTCGGGTGGCTTGCGTGCCTCAACAACGCAGATAGCCGTGCCGTAGATGCAACCACAGCGGAGGGGTATCTGGGGAGAAGCCAGAAAAACATGTGGTTCCTAAAGAGGGGCAGCAGCCTTTTCAGTAGTTACAGGGGCAACAGTCTGGATGATTGACTGAGCTGGCCTTGTAACATCAGCTAATGTGGCTTTGCCACACTGTTACTGCAAGCGACTGAAAGCAAGGGGAAACTACAGCCGTTACTTTTTCCGAGGACATGCAGCTCCACTGTACGAAAATATGATGATGGCATCCTCTCGGGTAAAATATTCCGGAGGTAAAATAGTCCCCCATTCGAATCTCCAGGCGGGTATTACTCAGGAGGATGTCATCAGGAAAGACAATATTGGCATTCTACGGATCGGAGCGTGGAATGTTAGATCCCTTAATCTGGTAGGAAAATAAGAAAATTTAAAAAGGGAAATGGGTAGGTTAAAGTTAGATATAGTGGGGATTAGTGAAGTTCGGTGGCAGGATGACCAGGATTTCTAGTCAGGTGAGTACAGGATTATAAATACAAAATCAGTTGGGGGTATCACAGGAGTAGCACTGATAATGAATAAGAAGATGGGAATGCAGGTAAACTACTATGAGCAGCACAGTGATCGCATTACCACTGTCAAGATAGATACGAAGCCAACACTGACAACAGTAGTACAGGTTTATATGGCAACTAGCTCTGCCGATGATGAGGAGATCGAAGAAATATATGAGGAGCTAGAGGAAATTATTCAGACAGTTAAGGGAGAGGAAAACTTAATTGTGCTGGGAGACTGGAATTCGGTAGTAGGAAAAGGAAGAGAAGGAAAAATAGTAGGTGGGCAGAAGGAATGAAAGAGGAAGTCGCCTGGTAGAATTTTGCACGGAACATGATTTAATCTTAACAAACATGTGGTTTAAGAGTCACAAACGAAGGTTGTATACATAGAAGAGACCAGGAGACACCGGAAGGTGTCAGATAGATTCTATAATGGTAAAACATAGATTCCGGAACCAGGTTTTAAACTGTAATACATACCCAGGGGCAGATATAAACTCTGACCATAACTTGTTAGTCATAAACTGTAGGCTGAAACTGAAAAAACTGTAGAAAGGAAAATAAGGAGATGGGGCCTAGATAAATTGAAGGAACGTGAAGTTGTGGAGAATTTCAGAGGAAGCTTTAGGCAACAGTTGACAGAAACAGGGGGAAATAAAACAATAGAAGAGGAATGGGTAGCATTGAGAGATGAAATAGTGAAGGCAGCAGAGGACAAAATAGGTAGAAAGGCAAGACCTACAAAGAATCCCTGGATATCACAGGAAATACTAAATTTAATTGATGAAAGGAGAAAATATAAAAATGCAGCAAATGAAACAGGCAAAATGGAGTACAGACGACTAAGAAATGAGACTGACAGGAAGTGCAAAATGGCTAAGCAGGAGTGCCTAGAGCCAAATGGAAATCTGTAGAACAATGTATAAGAAGGGGAAACTAGATACCGCCTACAGGAAAATAAAAGGGACACTTAGGGACAAGAAAAACAACTCTACGAATACCAAGAACTCAGATGGGAAACCAGTTCTCAGCAAAGAAGGGAAAGCTGAAAGGTGGAAAGAGTACATAGAGCAGCTTTACAAAGGAAATGAACTTAGAGACGATGTTGTAGGAAGGGAAGAGGAAGTAGATCAAGATGAAAGAGGAGATACTATTACTGAGAGATGAATTTGACAGAGCCCTGAAAGACCTAGGTCGGAACAAGGCCCCAGGAGTAGATGACATACCCTCAGAGCTATTGAAGTCTCTGGGAGAGCCAGCCATGACAAAACTATTTGATCTGGTGAGTAGGATGTATGAGACAGGCGAAATACCCCCAGACTTGTAATAATCCCCATTCCAAAGAAATCAGACAGGTGTGAAAATTACAGAACCAACAGTTTGATAAGTCATGGTTGAAAAATTTTAACACGAATTATCTACAGGAGAATAGAAATTCTGGTAGTAGCTGAAGATCAGGAGAAGATCAGTTTGGATTCAAGAGGAACGTAGGAAGCCGGGAGTCAATACTCACTTTACGTCTTATCATAGAAGATAGAGTACGGAAAGGCAAACCTACATTTTTAGCTTTTGTAGATTTGGAGAAAGCGTTTGACAATGTTGAATGGAATACACTCTTTCAAATTCTGAAGTCAGGATGGGTAAAATACAGGGAAAGGAGGGTTATTTACAACTTGTACAAAAGCCAGACCGCAGTTATTAGACTCGAAGGGCATGAAAGGGAAGCATCAGTTGGGAAGGGAGTAAGACAGGGTTGTAGCCTTTCTCCGATGTTATTCAATTTGTACATCGAGCAGGCAGTGAAGGGAAGCAAGAAAAAAATTTGGAATAGGGATTATAGTTTAGGGGGAAGAAATAAAAACATTGTGTTTTCCTGATGGCATTGTAATTCTGTCGGAGACAGCAAAGGACCTGGAAGAACAGTTGAATGGAATGGACAGTGTGTCGAAGAGAGCGTATAAAATGAACATTAACAAGAGCAAAACAAAAATAATGGAATGCGGTCTTAGAAAATCAGGCGATGCTGTTCAAAATGTTCAAATGTTTGTTAAGCTTATGGGACTTAACTACGGGGTCATCAGTCCCTAAACTTACAAACTACTTATGAACTACTTACAAACTAGGACGGCACAAATATCCATGCCCGAGGGGGGATTCGAACCCCCGACCGTAGTGACCGTGGTGACCGAGACTGGAGCGCCTCAGTCACCTCGGCCACCGCGGCCGGCTGGCGATGCTGAACGAATTAGATTAGGTAACGAAACAATGAAGTTGGTAGATGAATTTTGTTACTTGGGTAGTAAAATAACATGTGATGGTCGCAGTACAGAGGATATAAAATGCAGAATGGCAGTGGGAAGAAAAGCGTTTTTGAAAAAGAGAAATTTGCTAACATCGAATATTAATTTAAGTGTAAGGAAGTCCTTTCTGAAGGCATTTGTGTGGAGTGTTGCCTTGTACGGGAGTGAAACATAGACGATAGGCAGTGTGGACAGGAAGAGAATAGAGGCTTTTGAAATGTGGCGTTACAGAAGAATGCTGAAGATTAGGTGGGTAGATCTCATAACTAATGAAGAGGTACTGTACAGAATTGGCGAGAAAAGGAATTTTTGGCATACCCTGACTAAAAGAAGGGATCGCATGGTAGGACACATTCTTAGACATCGAGGAATCGTAAATTTAGCATTGGAGGGAAGTGTGTGGGGTAAAAATCACGGAGGGAGACCAAGAGACGCGTATAGTAAGCAGATTCAAATGGATGTGGGTTGCCGTTCTTATAAGGAGATGAAAAGGCTTGCTAAGGATAGTGTAGGGTGGAGAGCTGTATCAAACCAGTCCCCGGACTGAAGACCATAACAACAATGTTTGAAAAGTAATGTCTGCAAATGGTATTTCAAAATTTACAGCATAAAAAAATTAAAAAAATAAAACTTTTTCCCTTCATTCTCCACTCCGAGGAGTGGAGCGGGCAGTTTGAGATCCGGCCCATAAAGAGTTATCAGACAAATTGATAGTGGGGCAAAGAGGGAATCCCAATTGGGAATAAGTGGGAGGGGCTTACCAGTTCTGGCATACGCCTTACAACCAAGGAAAACCTCCTGAAAACCTTGGTCGAAACCGGGGGATTGGGACCAATTTAATTTATGCCTGGGACGTTGCCCCAGACTACAAGCGGATTATCGGGAGAGCACGAGTGCACTCACGACAGTTAAGGATCGGACGCCCGAATTACTCTCGTCAACTCGTAGAGATCAGTTCGACCAGCAGTGGACAAGCATCCCCCTAAAGGAACCGCCCCCGTGAGCATGTTATCCTCTGCATCCGGATCCTTTATGCACAATATAATGATAACCAGGCCATATTTAAACAATTCACCTGAGAGAACAAATAAGAATTAGTATCAATCTGCTAATGGAATATTTATATCACTTTAGGTGAACTAATATTAGACTTGAATTATTCACAATCTGTTAATGATCAATGTCATTGAAACTGATAACGTGTATCGCACAGCAATCGATACATTAAGTTTATAAAGCATTTTTGAATACAGGGTAATAAATGGGTGGGTGGGTGGTGGTGGACATGAGGGACCAAACAACGAGGCCATCAGTCCCTTCAACCTCAAATTGAATACGCCATGGAACTCGACAAAAAATAGGTGAAAGCCAAAAGACCATTACACTAGGAAGTAAAATCGACTCGTCAACAAGACTAAGACCAACCCAGGGCAGCAAATGCTACAGTGTCCGAACCCACAGCTCTGGAAGCGACCTCCAGCCTTAACCACAAGGTACTAATGGCACAGTGATCAACGTATCATAGCTCCAGAGCAGGGAGAAATAAAACTACATTAAAATGTAAAAGAGTGGGGGGGGGGGCTGATGGGGATAAGGCTCTAAACCCCACAATCAGCCAAGAATCACAAACCCACTCACCCCGAACAAGCGAGTCCTAGAGCTGACAATAAAATCTACTTTCACGGAGGAAGGCAAGGACGCGATCAACCATCCGTGGGTCATCCGCCAAAACTGAAGGCAAGGCAGGCGGTAGGCCATAGTCGCCACGGAGTGTGGAATGGAGAGGACATTCAGTCAGAATATGAGACACGGATTGTACGGCTCCACAATCACAATGTGGTGGATTGTCATTTCGTAAAAGAAATCCATGGGTCAGCCTGCAGTGTCCAAGACGGAGGCGACAGAGGACAATTGATTCTCTCCGGGAAGGGCGTAAAGATGAACTCCAAGCTGCAGTCGTATCCTTGATGGTGCGGAGTTTATTGGAAGGGGCAGTCGCTTTCCAACTGCTATCCCATGAGGAGTGAAGCAAAGATCTGATCTGCACCCGCAGATCCGCACCCGGAATTTGAAAGGGAGACGGGCAGCGAGTAATTGCCGATCTAGCCAACTGGTCAGCCACTTCATTCCCTGTAATACCAACATGGCTTGGCACCCAGAGAAAGGTAACGGAGCAGGCAGCACGATGAAGGTCAGCAAGGAGTTCATGGATGGAAATAACTAAAGGATGGGAGGGGAAACAACGATCAATGGCCTGCAGACTGCTCATGGAGTCAGCACAGATTAAACCACGTTCCACGGCAGAATGTTTAATAAAACAGAGGGTTCTATAAATCGCCATCAGCTCTGCCGTAAACACACTGCATCCCTCTGGCAGAGAATGGCATTCCGCCCCAACAGGAGACGTAAAAGCATATCCGGAGTGGCCCGCTGTTTTCGAGCCATCAGTGTAGAAGATAGAGGCTCCCTGAAACTCTTCTAGTACTGGGCGCACCAAACGCCGAAAGACCATGGGGGAAATTAAAGCTTTTGGGCCCTGGAAGAGATCCGTCCGAATTAGTGGTCGCGGCACCATCCACGGAGGTGTGCGTGCAGTAAAATGGGGGGCGCAATCTAGCGAAGGGAAATGGAAATCCCGGCAAAGAGAGGCAAGCCGCAGTCCGACGGGAAGGCCCGCCCGCGGCCGGGTATCAGGGGGTCGAAGCCCTTCATATGCAAAAAGAACCTGGTAAGCGGGATGAGCAGGATATTGCCGGATGGCGATGGTATAAGACGCCAGAAGCTGATGCCGCCTGACCTGAAGAGGGCAGATTCCCGCCTCAACAAGGAGACTGTCGACCGGGCTAGTCGGGAATGCACCTGTAGCCAAGCGGACACCAAAATGGTGAACCGGGTCTAATAATTTCAGGGCAGAAGGAGCTGCCGAGCCATAAACTTGACACCCATAGTCCAATCGGGACAAGATTAGAGCCCGATAGATACGGAGGATAGTTGTTCGGTCTGCACCCCAAGATGAATGAGCAAGGAAACGTAGGGCATTGAGTTTCCTCACACAACTAATCTTTAGGTGGCGAATATGGGGCACCCAAGTCAATTTTTTGTCAAAGAGAAGACCCAGGAAACGATGCTGTGCTACAACTTCCAGGCGCTGATTACCCAAGAACAGTTCTGGATCAGGGTGAACTGTAGTACGACGACAAAAGTGCACCACCCTCGTTTTTGATGAGGAAAACTGGAAACCATGGGACGTAGCCCACACTGAAGCCCGCCGAATGGCGCTCTGGAGCTGACGTTCAGTAGAGGCTAAGGAGTAGGAGCTGTACCATATGCAAAAGTCGTCGACATACAATGCCGGGGTTACCAGTGACCCAACAGAGCTCACCAACCCATTGATGGCGATTAGAAAAAGTGTAACACTCAACACTGAGCCCTGGGGGACACCGTTCTCCTGTATCCGAGGGGAGCTAAAGGAAGAGCCAACTCTGACACGGAACAGGCGGTGGGATAAAAACTGACGGATAAAAATTGGTAAGGAGCCTCTGAGGCCCCAGTCATGAAGAGAACGTAAAATATGATGACGCCAAGCAGTGTCGTACGCCTTATGCAGATCGAAGAAGACTGCTACCAGATGATGTCTTTTAGAGAAGGCCTGTCTGATCGCAGTCTCCAGTCGAAGTAAATGGTCAATAGGGGATCGTCCCTCCCGGAACCCACACTGGTAAGGTGAGAGAAGTCCCCGGGATTCAAGAACCCAGCATAATCTGCGGGCTACCATCCGCTCAAGTAGTTTACAGGGGACACTTGTCAGGCTTATTGGTCGATAACTGTCCAGCGCCGACGGGTCCTTGCCAGGCTTGAGGGCAGGGACCACAATACTCTCCCTCCACTGGGAGGGGAACACCCCTTGAAGCCAAATACGGTTAAAAACTTTTAGGAGAAATTGTCGTTGTGAGGGGTTAAGGTGTTTCAGCAATTGATTATGGATATCATCAGGGCCAGGTGCTGAATCACGAGAAGAGGAGAGGGCCAGCGACAGCTCCCAGTCAGTAAAAGGTTCGTTATATGGTTCCACCTGGTGACAAGTAAAGCCTAATTTGAAGGTTTCGGCCTGGTGTTTCTGAAGGAGAAAGGTCGCCGGATATGAAGTTGTCGCCGAGACATTGGCGAAGTGAGTTGCAAGATGTTCTGCAACAACAGATGGCTCCGTGCAGACCCCATCAAGCAGGGCAAGACCAGGGACGGAAGACGGCCGCCAGCTACCTTGGATAGATTGGAGCATAGCCCACACTCTTGTCAAAGGGACAGAAGAACCCAACGAGGCGACAAAATGCTCCCAGCATGTCCGCTTACTTTGTTTGATTAAGTAACGAGCTCTGGCACGCAGACGTTTGAAATTTATTAGACCAGCGAGCGATGGGTGGTGCTTAAGATGTTGCAAGGCCCTTCGGCGCTCGCGAATGGCTGCGGCAACAGTTGCATTCCACCAAGGG
This sequence comes from Locusta migratoria, assembly GCA_026315105.1. Taxonomy (NCBI): domain Eukaryota; kingdom Metazoa; phylum Arthropoda; class Insecta; order Orthoptera; family Acrididae; genus Locusta; species Locusta migratoria. The sequence continues at coordinate 398,747,943 of CM048747.1, read as the reverse complement.
ACAGGCCGGCGAGAAGGAGGGCCTGTCGACCGGGGAACAGCGGCGTTGGCAGCTTGGGTGATCATGTTGGTCATTTGGCTTATAATATCATCTATACAGCCTGAGGGGGAAGATGGGAACACAACCTGGGATATATATAGCGGCCAATTAGCACGACGGAATACCCAACGGGGTACCCTGGCTCGTGGTAGGCGTGAGGGAAGTGAAAGGATCAACGGAAAGTGGTCGCTATCGCAGAGGTCGTCATACGCCGACCAGTGAAATAAAGGAAGGAGAGAAGGAGAAGTGAGAGAGAGGTCTATGGCAGAAAAGGTGCCGTGAGCGGCACTAAAATGAGTTGGGGAACCATCGTTGAGAAGGCTCAGATTGTGGTCAGCAAGAAACTGGTCTATGAGGCGGCCCCGGCTAGATGTATAAGCACTGCCCCACAAAGGATGGTGGGCATTGAAGTCCCCAAGGATGAGGTAAGGAGGGGGGAGTTGCTGAAGGAGGGCCACTAGGAACGTGAGAGTAGGTGGCCTGTCAGGTGGAAGGTAGAGGTTGCAAATGGTCAATGGAGTGTCCAAGTGAACCCGGACAGCAACCACTTCCAATGGAGTTTGGAGAGGAATCCAGGTACTGACAATATCTGTCCGGACCAAAGTACAAACCCCACCAGACGCCTGGAGGGGACCAACCCGGTTCCGACAAAAAGCACGGAACCCACGGAGGGTCCGTGAATGTGCATCCATAAACCTCGATTCCTGCAGGACGACACAGGCCGCAGAAGAGAGAGAGATTAGCTGTTTAATCTCCAAGAGGTGACGGTAGTAACCATTACAGTTCCATTGGATGATCACATCACGAGGATCTAGGCGGGAAGCGAATGGCATAACGTCTGTCACGCTGCTTTGTCAGCGTCCGTCACCAAAGAAGAAGAGGCAACATCCATAAATAGCTGATCAGCCTCGGGCTCAATGGGATGAGCGAGTTGCGAAAGCACAGTCGGCACCTCCGGTGGTACCGGAGGGGCTTTATCTTGTAACTTTGGTTTCTTCTTCTTCTTCTCTTTCTCCTTCTCCTTCTCCTTCTCTCGTGTGGGACGGGCAGGACCCACCCCAGAGAGAGGACTTTTGTCAGTTAGGTCTGGTACTGACGAGGATCGGGCGACCTTTGAACTCACTGACTGGGAGTCCGATGGCCGGCTGGAGGTCGAAGATCTCCGATCTGGGGAACGCCGGGACGGAAGGCCCTGAGATAGGGCACTGTCACCGGCAGGCGACGGAGAAGGGGTGCACTTCTCCGGCTGGGAAGGGGTGGGACACAAAGGGAGGGCTACAGGAGCTACAGGAGAGGGAGATGTGAGGGAGGGGTGTGGACGGGGTGTAGGGGGGAGATGGGAGTGGGAGGGGGAGGGTGAAAGGCTAGACGATAACGTCGTAGCGAAGGTCGTCGCCATTTGCACGGGATGCAGACGTTCATATTTGCTGCGGGCCTCAGGGTACGTCAAACGCTCCAGGGATTTGTACTCTTGTATCTTCTTTTCTTTTTTGAACATAGGGCAATCTGGCGACCGTGAAGAGTGGTGTTGTTGACAGTTGACGCACACCGGCGGAGGAACACAGGGGCTCCCCTCATGTAGTGGGCGTCCACAATCACCGCATACTGGGACTGCTGTACAGCGAGAGGACATATGACCAAACCTCATACATCAAAAACACCGCATGGGAGGTGGAATGTAGGGCTTCACTTCACATCGATATATCATGATCTTGACCTTCTCTGGGAGTGTGTCCCCCTCGAAGGCCAAGATAAAGGCCCCAGTATCGACGCGGTTATCTTTAGGTCCCCTCTGAACGCGGCGAACAAAATGTACACCACGCCGCTCGAGATAGGCCCTAAGCTCCTCATCAGTTTGAAGGAGGAGGTCCCGGTGGAATATCACACCCTGTACCATATTCAAGGATTTGTGCGGGACAATTGTGACTGGAATGTCGCCAAGGGTGTTGCAGGCGAGCAAAGCTTCAGACTGGGCTTCCGAGACTGTTTTAATGAGTAAGGAACCAGATCTAAGCTTACCCATAGATTCCACTTCACCAAACTTGTCCTCTATGGTCTCGACAAAGAACAGAGGTTTGGTGGAAGTGAAAGTCCCTCCATCAGTCCTTGAGCAAACGAGATAGCGAGGAAAGGGTTTTGCTCCTAACCGGCGAGCCTGGCCTTCCTCCCAAGGGGTAGCAAGGGAGGGAAACATCCTCTTATCCGCAGTAACAGCATTAAACGATCTCTTCCTGTCTTGAGAGACGGCCGATGCACGACCATTTTGGAGTCTAACTCTTTTCATAGTGCTAGACGTCCGCCCTGGTGTCACCCACTCCGAAACCGGGGCTCTCTCCATGGGCGCCACCCAGCCTCAGCAAAGGCCACCTGGCACGATGGCCATTGCCGGGAGTTCTGATACCCCCGAGGACAGGCATCAACTCCTTGGCTTGCATGGAGAGGTCGCAGCTCAGACACCAGTAGTGTGATCCCTGTGGTGTCAGGGGGCTCAGCCAAAGGGTACATAACAGCCCCCCCACACGGACTGGCTACACGTGCTGGGGACCTAGCGGGGGATGGGGGCTACAGCGAGGAAAGGAAGTGGAAAGGAAAGGATAGGACCCGCGCTGTAGGGGCTAGGTCGGGAGTTCTTCCCCAATTGGCTCACACATATCGGACAATTTTGGTATGGAAGGTCAAACCCCGAGGGGGACCAAACTGGGCCAAAAACTGGTGTACACAGCAGACAAAACCAAAGTGCAGGACAATCGGTACCATGGGATAGCCAAGCCGTCATCCAGAGTACCACCGAGAGACGGGGTTGGAGAGGGTGGGAAGGAGGAATTGGGATGGGAAGGAGGGGGAACTAGGAGGGGTAATGCAGCCTGGGGAAAGCAGGAAAAAAGGCTGCAATGGCTCGGGGACCCGTGCGCGCCACACACGTACCCACAAAAGAGCTGTGGGCCCCCTGGGGGGAGGGTAATAAATAATTTAAATATAACAGTCTAGATCGCAAGTTACTGAGCCATTTATTGGCAATCGGTTTCGGTCGTACAGGGCCATCATCCTGCCTTTGGCACTGTAATATAACAGAGAGAGACTTACATGAAACCAATAATAACGTTCTACGTTTAATATTAATAATTATAAGATGAAAAAGTTTGTACTCTTGTTGGTGGACGATGGCGGTGGCCGGAGCAGGTGTCAACTGCTGCTGAGGACAGCTAAGGCTGTCAGTTACATATAGGATGCTCCGTCCAACGCTCGTCACGTAAACCAATCAGATGTATCGTAAGGATTATGTGTTAATGTAATAAAATACAATAGTTAAAATTAGTAGCACAGTGTACGAAAAATCTTCTACTATGATTCTGCATAAAATGGTATGTTCATAACATTAAAAATTCAATAGAGACACAGGGTTGATATTGGGGGGGGGGGGTTATTATATTAGACAGACAGGTAGAAGTTTGAGCATTCGTTTCAGAGAACACAGAACAGGCACTGCATCTTGTAATGTCACTGCTGCGTCCACCTAATCCTCGATGAGCGAAGTTGCCATTACATTCTATTTTATGCTTAATCATTTAATAATTGTTCCAATGTTTTGTCAGTATGGGATGCGGACAATTACTAGGTTGATCCATAAGAGTAAACTTTGTTAACGTCCTTTATTATGGAACGACAAATGTTAAAAACTCTTCCCTTTAAATCCACTGATTAAATAACTGCATGCCACTACGATGAATGTCTACAAGTCCACACTGAAACATTTCAATATGCAACTGCAACCCGTATGCGATACGACGGAATGGCAAAAACTTTAGCCACCACTAAACGCAGGTTACGAACTCACTGCCGACATGCTACCACCTCGCTCTGCGGTCGGCGGGAGACTGCCGCACACCGGTCAACAAACAAAGAACATTCCAACCTGAGCATTGTTGCCAGCAGCTCTCGCTGCACGCCAACGATAACTATCGTTCGGCCAAAACTTACCAAAGCGGTTACTAACCTAAAACACTGTATCCGCACAATCTGAAAAATCCGCTTCTGAACAGAGTTTATTACAGCACCACCACTCTGAAGGTTCAGTCACCTGAAACATGAAAATTCTCCATAACATATCAAAAGGACTTTTACTCAATAATCTAAAAGAGATTGAAAGCTATGCTCTCTACAGTAATTACCCTGCATCCCTATTGACTGAGCAGTTAGATTTTAGAGAAATATATTAATATGACAGTTTTGATGACTTGCTATAGAATGCTTTGCTCCCCTGTTCTCACTCTTTTAAAATTGGCTGTCCGGTTTATTTTCTCCGCCTTTTAGGCATGCATGTATAAACTTTATTTTATTATTCTGTTTTATGTTTAATAACCAGTCATTCTCTTGGTCCAAGAACCAATAGTTTTGGTAGTAATTTTATAAATTTGTTTTAATTTCACGTCATTTTTCTTACTAACTCAAATATTTTAATAGGTATAACTGTCGACTTATCGTCTACTCTGACATGTTATTACGCATTTTAATATGTTGACGTATCTAAGTTGTAATACTTCACTTTCATCTATTTTGACGTACAATTACGTTTGTAACTATTTAGTTTACCCATTTAACTTTGGTTTAACAAAACGGAATGTATCCATTATCCATGCAACTTGCACACGTACGTTAGCTTTATGTTAACTTGGTTATGTCACCTTTATATTTTAATTTTAATTTGAAACATAATGTCATTCCTTCGCGTCTATCGATATTTACATTTACTAAGAATTCTTTGCAAGGAAAAACGAATTGATGTAGTTTCCTTCCTGATTTCGGTGCGTATGTATTACATCTTGAGTCCATTCCGTTTAGGAAAGCTTCGCAAACTGTGTGGTACAGTACAGAACGACTAGAGACCCTGTTAGTTACATAATGCACCAAAGAACTAATAGCTGGCGATGCTGCATTTTTTTATTATTATTTCTTTTCGATGTTTATGCCATGGAACAGCAACGAACCACTTAAGGTACTGTTGGTTTTGTAGTGCTACAAAGATACAATGCATGATAGTGGTGTTCGTATTCCCTCAGTAACAGAGGTATTTTGAATTAAGAGTCGCAATCTTATCTCTGCAAATACAAACTAACATTGAACAGCGAGTTGCTGATTACACTTTTTATATTCACAACTTAAAGATATTACTTTGCTTCTTTTGACAGGGAACATATGAATTTAAAATATAACGACATTCCTTCGCGTATATCGATGCTCTAATTTACATAAGAATTCTTTGCAAGGAACATCGAATTTTTGTAGTTCCCTTCTCATTGCATTTTGAGTGCGTCCTGTTTAGGAATGCCGTGAAAACGCCATAGTACAGGAAAGGAAAAAGTGAGGTGACGTTAGTTACATAGTACACCAAATACCTAATTATGGCATTGCTGCGTTTTTTTTCATTTCCATACCTGTGGTGTAATACTCTACAAGAAGGGGTACAAATTTACTTACGGCGGCGGCGTTGTGTGCTGATGTTGGCAACGACCGTTGAATGCTTTTCCAAAAATCAGTCACCTAGAATGAGGGGAATAATTCTTTATGTTCACGATGAAATGAATAATTCATGCTGTTCTGTTCAGTAAATTAATAATCCTCATAAAGCGAATAGTACGTTGAAAACGATAACATACAATACCGCTGCAACTGCAAGTAAAATTTTACTCAAGTAGGACACAAAACAACTGTTTATCCTGCTAGCTGTATCTCATACGCTTTGCAATATCATGGAAAAAAACGAAGTCCATCTTTCGATGGGTATGAATACTAAATTGTACATAGAGTACAAGTATCTATGAAGTGGGAAATGCGATCTGTGCTTCTTCTCAACATTAAGTGGGAATTACCGGGTGATACTGAAGCATTTCCAATCTGTCCACACTTTCATTTGATCTTACGATTGGTTTTTACCGCATTGTCTGCAAAGAAGCCTCTCTTTCTTTTCGCAGAGCAACCACATAACAAGTCAAATTTAAATGTTCAAATGATTGTAAATCATATGGGACTTAACTGCAGGGTCATCAGTCCCTAAACTTACAAACTTACTGATGAAATATCTCATACTAAAGACACCACAAAAATGCATGCCCGAGGGGGGGGGATTCGAATCACCAATGGGGAATGGCCTCGGACATCGAAGCATAGCGCCTCAATACTCTTGGCCACTTCGCCGCGGCCTACTATATAATAGAAATAATGTTTAAATAAATGTGTCACAAAAGCAACAAGAAAGTTGAGGAAGTATCGCTAAAAGGGCCATTTACACATAGTCATCTGTCGAACAAAAGAGGACCAAGATAAAGTCAGCGATTAGTTCTACACATCTGAATGCTCACCCAAGAGGTATTTCTGCCCTGTGCCTGCCACTAGAGGTAATATACACACTAGAGCGACAAACTCATCAGAAACCTCTATGCTTTCATAATTGTTCGGTACAATATTGTGATTAAAATTTGTAATTACTTACTTTGGGTGCTGGCTAGATTGATAGAGAAAGACGTCTTTTATTGTAGAGACAATTATACGTTGAGTTATAATTCGACTTCTGAATATATACTTCTGTTACACTAGGTCGATTTCAACTTCATGCTTTACGAAGTAATCACTGCAGGACGTGGTGACATGTATTAGCTTAAAGAGTGGGCGATGCTGCTAACACTGTCAAGACAAGACACTGGAAATACTGCATTTCTGAATTTATTGGAAAGTTCTATACAGACGATCAGCTAACGCCATTCCATCAACTATTACCCAGACTTACTTTATCGCACGCCACCATGACGTCTTATCTAAACAAATATGAACTGCTCAGTTGATTGAATTACCAGACTTTTGGCATTCGTCGAGTTTTCGATAGTTGGGAGCACTACATACAAAATAACTACATTGTCCCCAGCGTAACAATGAAACGTACTGATACTTCAGCATACACTCACTTTGAGAGATAAACAGTTCAGTACTACAACATAGAACCAATCCATGGCGCTGTCATTATTATTGTTTTCATTCGCGTACCTGTGGTGTAATACACTAAAAGAAGGGGTATAATTTTATTTACAGCGGCGGCGTTGTGTGCTGACGTTAGCAACGGCCGTTGAATACTTTTCCAAAAATCAGTCACGTAGAATGAGGGGAAAAATTCTTTATGTTCACGATGTAATAAATAATGTATGCTGTTCTGTTCAGTAAATTAATCATCCTCCTACAGCGAATAGTACGTTGCCAATGATATTTCTCATCTCAATGATAAAAGTGTTTTTCAGAAGTTTATGCCAAACAGACAATTACACAACGCAGTCTTAACTTTATGAAGGCAACCAACATTGAATTTACATCGTTCCGGAGTATGGACCTAAATTAATTTCACTTTTTGTATTCAAAACTTTATGAACATTTATCGTTTTCGACAATTTCTACTTAAATTTGACATCTTGGTGTGACGTCCCCTGGGGTAGCCCAAAAGAAAAACTTTAATACTTAATATATAACGATGTATTTGTCGTAGATAAAAAGTATTCGCGTCTAAGTCAGTATTAAAGTATGCATACTCTGGTGAATTCATAATTATCAATGGCTATATTGTTCATAAAGAAATACCCTGATCCATTATAAAAGTGCACGCCTCTTGTTACAATTGTCTTTTTTACTGTCTGATCGTGTCGTTTGTGGTTGTCGGCATATGTTTTACAGATTGCAAGTTTCCTCTTGTCCTGTGGCCGTTATTACTGATGTATATGGCGTGTAATGTAAATGTTGGTTAATTTAAAATACATGATCTTTCAGCATAAAAGTAAATGTTTTGTTTTAATACGTAGTTATCTGATGTAACATTAGACCCACAGTTGCCCTAGAATGACACATTTTTAATGAATATTTTTTGTTAATTGTTGGCAACCATCTTGCCTCAAATATTATTTTCGTAAATTACAGTGGCTATTTTACCTTCTAAATTTACTGGTGGCTGTTATTTATTACGCATAAAACTTCTGTACCGTTGACTAAAAATGTTAATCATTATTTAGCCAAAATAATAGTTTTTTTGCACACACCAGATTTGAGTAGGCTATGACGCCATAACGTATCGCTGTATTTTTCTCTCTTAATATTAATAATGATTACCAGCCTATTGTAGTAACAGATATAAAGAACCTGCCTGAGATTGCCGTGCTCTATAAAAAAGATTCATTTCTAGCATTTTAAAATTTTAAACGTTAAAATAACTAACAAAATATCAATGAAGCTACGTAACACTATTTCAGACGATAGTCCCAAGTCGTATTTATGAAAGTAGTACCCACATTAATTATGAAGTATGTAAAAGAAACATTATTTTTTTAATTTTTTGACGTCATATTGGCTAGAAGAACTGTGTATACTCACAGAGCGATCCAACAAGGATTCTGTTTCTGCTGACCTAGGTCCGAAAACCATAAAAAAAAAAAAAATCATGATATACACAGGTCCGTCTTTAACAGCCATTGCGAAGCAGGGCATATAAGCTAGTGATAGCTGAATATGGATCTGTTGCATCAGCATGCTCTATGAGTAATCTAGTTGGTATACAGAAGATTTGTTTTTGTTTAGTGACTTAAGCTGTTTTAATACTGGAGGAACATTCACTGAACATCTACAGTTGCTCTTTTTTATCATTTATTATTTATTACGTCAACTGAATGTTGTCCGTCATTTGAGTTCTATTACTTTTTCTGCCAACTTTGCAGACAGCTCATTAATATGCAAATGAATAAATTGTATTTAAATTAACCGTCATCACAAAACCATCAAGTTATTCAAGGGTCGCCACAATTTTTTATTATTATTATTATTTAAAAAAATAGAAAAAGTTATTAAAAATATGAAACTGAGAATTTACAGTGCCTAACAGAAAGTAGTGGCGACCATTAGTCTAATCTTACTTATTTATTTTGTGAAAGTTCGTGTTACCATACACTGTTGTTGGAAGCACACAAATCCCCTGACCTACCTAACATAGACAGGAGATAACCCCTCCAAAATATGTGAAAGGTGGTTGAAATCAGGTACACGATGTTCATAAATAGTTACTGGATTTAACAAAAATTATGTGCAAAGTTATCAAAAAACGACATACATGAAAAAGTGTCAAATCCTTTTAAAAAATCATACAAAAATGACTTGAAATAGCACAAACAAAAATTATCTAATGATTGGAATACTTTTTACAGAATAAAGGACAAAATCTTAACACCAAAAGAAAAAAGTACTAGTTCGGCAGGCTATAGTCATAAATTTGGTGTGTTAACCTAACAAAAAAAAAAAAAAAAAAAAAAAAAAAAAAAAAAAAAAAAAAAAATAAAAAAAAATAATAATTAAAAGTCAGTAGAAGGTTAAGTACTGAAACAGACACACTCGATTAAAATCGACTATTATGACCACGCAAACTTACACCTACGTCCCACCTATTAACCACCATTTAATAATCCTTTCACTATCTATGCGTTGGCGCTACTTTACCATATACAGTTGAACAGCGTCACCGATGTCGAAGGGCCGCTGATGGAAGAGCAGGCTGATGGGAAATTATCTACCCAATCGGTGTGGCAATTACTAAAGTATTCGAGTTACGAAAAAATACAGCAATTTTCCAACCCAGTGGTGTATGCTGATATTCAAGAACAGTAAATTATCCTGATTACGAGTGACCTTGTTCTAAAACAACACCCACTTCAAAATATTTACAGGTTTCTCAGTATAACTGTGAATGCAAACAGCAATCACACAGACGCTAACACCGTGCAGTGGGCACAAAAATTCTAACTCCACCGACTCGCAAGGTCTGGAAACTTTGGAATCCCTGCTGCAACCCCTTGCTACCTTGCTATCAAGAGATCCGAACCGTCCGGTGGCCTCCACGCTCCTCCTCTTTCTCTACCACCACACTCTCTCCAAGAAAAAACTTTCTTTGGCCGCCAGACTCCACCCATATGTGACGTCAAGCTAGAAAGAGAGAGGACCTAATGGTCTCGCCAATCAAATCAATTTGCTATTGTTAGCGCTACTATGCTCCTCCCACTCGAAAACTTTCCCAGGCCTGAGACTCACGTATGCCACAGTTCCCAGAAAGTGCGTGAAATTTTGTGGTTCATGATAGGTATCTCCAGACGGCTAAATTATTTTATTAGCGCATGGGCGCCCTCTCCCATCATGAGCGCTCCACCCTATCTTCTCTCGGGACCCCTCAGAAACCCACGCCTCACCAACGTGGCGCCGGCAAAAGTCGTAAAGTTTGGCTCCAGCTGACCGCGAGGATCCAGGCAGCGTACACAGTGCTGCCGGGCCCGCTTTCCCTTCGACTCCCCGGAACGACCGAGCGAGCCCGGGGTGGCTCTCTCTCCCCAACCCCCGGGGCTGGGCGACATCCTGTCCCGTATCTTTATACTCCGGTGGCCGCGAAACAAGGGCAGCATTCTCTCCCACGTATTTTGCTGGTGGCGGCAAGCGCCTAAAAACAATTACCCAAGTGGCTTATTCCAAATGTACCAAAATCATGCAATTAAATCGACAGACTAAATGAAATTGGAAAATATGAATATAAATAGATTACTACCTCTCACTACTCGTAAATTTTGCATGGTGGCAGCTGTCCTTGGTTCGAATTGTGGAGTGTTCACTTCATCTAATTTGGTAAAAGAATTTCGCAAACATGTGTTTAGCAATTCTTCTTTAGTAGTACTGTCATCGGTAGTATTACCATTGCTGTTGTGGCGTAAAGTCAGCGCTACACACCAGACGTAAGAGAACGATCGTGGAGAAGGCAGCGATCGACCGAAAGCCAATAGCAACCAGGCGCCGCGCATCCTGGAAGGAGTAATTGAAGATGCGTGCCCTCTACAAGCGGCTATATCTACGCCGACATATGTCTGGACAGCTCGCCAGTTACTATTCAGGAATACATCAGTTACTAGTGAGAACTGGATGGTTACCTGTGAGCTATGAAGGTAGTTACTATTCAGAACTCAGACAGTTACTAAGCTGCTACGACAACAGACAACTGCTACGACTAAGTCACAACGCGGCTACGAACTTAGCATACCTAGCATCATACGGACGACGCCGGGAAAAGCAAGAAGAAAGAAGAAACAGACATATTCTTGAGTATTATCAGTTTAAGTCATTAAAACTTGTTTATCAAAGCAAGACTTATGGGTCTTGCAGGAGTTTCTGCGGTCGTCATATGAATAAAATTCTTGAATATCAGTCTCCAGATCGCTTTATTTTATAAAACATGACCGGTTTCGGGACAGCTACCCATCATCAGATCAAATTTATGAAGTTACAGAGTAACCTGTCCTATGATGAACGAATGTTCACAGTCGTTCATCACATCACAGGTTACTCTGTAACTTCATAAATTTGATCTGAAGATGGGCTGCTGTTTCGAAACCGGTCATGTTTCAGAAAATAATAGCGATCAGGAGACTGATATTCAAGAATTTTATTAAAACTTGTATTATTAACCTGATTAGTTGTTACAGTGACTGCAATTCCTGTACCATTACTTTTATTGACAACCAGACCAGGACGAGGAAACAACAAAAAAAGGTGACGAGGTCATAACCATTGCTATCGCGTAGTGGAGGTATAGTTTGTTTTGCCGCTAGTGTACTTCACATATGACCAGGGTGCTTCCTTCTGATTGGATAGTTGTGTGGATCACTATAGTACATAATCAGTGCTCTTGCATCTATTGACGCCAGTACAGCTGCTACAGGCCAGTTTAGCAGCAGTCAGGGTAGGAAAGCCGGGAATCCTGGAACGGCGCAAACAGACGGCTGCCGTCTCGCAGTGTCCCCAGGAGTCCGTCACGGGCTGCGCTGATGCGACGGCGCGCTGAAATCTGTCCCCGGCGTCCTGCCACCGTAGATCCGGATCGCACATAGACCAACACACAAACAGCCGGCCGCGGGATCCCCCGGGGCCTCGACTTGGGCGTCAGTGTCTGCGCGCTGCAGCTGTAAAGCCGGCAGTTATACGGCTGCGCTGCAGCTGCGCGAGTCATAACGCGGCGCCGCAGCCAGTTTTATCGCGGCGGCAGCGCAGCTCGTGAGGGGCTGCCACCGAGTTACGGCCGAGACAGCCTGCTAATGGCGCGCCTCTGCTTAATTAACTGTGCAGGCGCGGTGGAGCTGTGCGCTCCGTCAGCTGGCACTGAGGCGCTCCGGCACTCTCGCTCGAGACTCGGCCAGAACAAAGGCCGCCCGTCGTACCTCAGTGACAATAGGAGCTGGTACTAGCCTCAGCCTGATAAAGGCCATGCGGCTGCAACATCTTCGAGCAGAAGACACTGTGTACATTCGTGACCTAGCTGCTGCCAAGTAATTAGGACAATTTCGGGAAAATGTGATTGGTCTGTAAAGGAGAGTGTGTACATGATTGTTCGACGCCATCTGCAGTGTTGTTCAAGTGTTTCGGATCCCCACCGCGTCGTTTTAAAGGAAAACACTGAAACATATCTACAGAATATATGACTTCAACTGCGAATGGGTAAATGTGAAAATGTGTACCCAGCTGGGATTCGAACTCGAGTTTCCTGCTTTCTACGCTTTTGCGCTAACCCCAAGACCACAGTGCTCACCGTATCAGCAAGGACTGCCTAAGTACGCCTTCCGTCAGACACAAATTCCCAACTTTACCCTGTGCACAGTACTCAAACTCGTAGTCACTTTGTACTAATTATTGTTAAGAGTAAGGGCCACATCTTCCTGGACATTGAGGGGGCTTTTCGCAACACGACCTCCGATTCCATGGTTAGGGTAGCAGAGGTGCATGACCTAGGAACTACTATATGTAGGTGGACTAGAGCCATGCTCAGTGGAAGAAAGGTAGAGGCTACCATGATGGATGAAAAAATGGTAATCAACGCCACTAGGGGTAGCCTGCAAAAGGGAGTTCTTTCCCCTTTATTGTGGAATCTAGTGGTCAATGATCTCATTGGAGAATTAAACTCTAGGCAGTACTTTTGCCACCGATACACAGATGATCTTGTCATAGTAATACTTGGCAAATTTGCTGACACAGTGAAGAATATGGCACAAGGTGCATTGGACATTGTGCAACACTGGTGCAGAAAACAGGATCTGGGGGTTAGTCCTAAGAAGACTGTTGTTGTACCAAGAAGCATATCCAACACTCAAGTTGGAATCTAAACCTTTTCAATGAAGCGCTACCTGTGAAGGGGACAGTGAAATATCTAGAGGTTACCCTAGATGAGAAACTGACATGGAACCCTCACATTAGGAATATTTGCTCCAAGGCAAAAGGTACTCTTGTAAGTACCAGGAGAGCTTGTGGCTAAAATTAGGGCCTGAGCCCTAAGGATATGGACAGTATATACACCACGGTAATTAGACCCAGGATCACCTATGGGGCGGTCGTGTGGTGGAAGAAGGTAGAACAGCAGGTTGCTGCTAAGGAGCTTGGTAAGGTGCAGAGATTAGCCTGCTTAGCCATAACAGGAGGAATTAGCAGCACACCAACTGCTGGGATGGAAACCAAGTTGGATATGCCCCCATTACACCTTTGGGTCAAGATGGAGGCTGGTGCATACAGACTCAAAACTGGCAACAACTGGAACTCTTTGGGATATCCAGAATCATACACTAAAACAGTGAGTGAGGTAAATATAGGAAAGGTTGGGGAAATGCCAGCCGACTATATTATAACCCAATACTGCTTCAAAAAGCCTTTCAATGTAACAATTGGAAGTAGGGAGCAGTGGGAGAAAATAGTTCGACACCGTATGGGTTATATTGTCTGGTTCACTGGCGGGTCAAAATCAGACCAAGGCGTTGGAGCCGGGGTATACGGGGTGCAGCCAAGACTGGAGGGCGTCATCTCTCTAGGGAAACTGGCCTCAATATTCCAGGCCGAAATCAGTGCCATCAGGGCGTGTGTGTAAGAGAATTTGCGTAGGTGCTACAAAGATTGTAGCATCTATATTCAGACAGCCAGGCAGCCCTGAGATCAGTGGCAGCTCCTGCAACAAGGTCTAAAATTGTTGCAGAATGTCACAGGGTTGTGGTGGAGCCAGGGGAAAGCAATAGAGTAAATCTATTGTGGGTCCCTGGCCACTCGGGGATTAGTGGCAACGAACATGCCGACAGATTAGCCAGGATGGGGGCAGAGAATCCATTTTTTTGACCGGAACCTGTCCTGACCAAGGCAATGATCAAATTGGAGCTACATAACTGACTCAGAACACAGCATGTAGAATACTGGACCAAAGTCCATCAACAAAAACATGTTTTAAAAGAAGCTCTGCAATCCTGGGTCTGAACAGAAGAGAGATTAGACTCATGGTTGGATTGCTGACATGCCATGGGAATTTCAAAACATACCTACATACAATGGGAATAACAGATGAAGACCCTAAATGTAAGATCTGTGATGACGGTGATGAAACTGCATCACATCTAATCTTCGAATGCATTGCATTGGAGAGAAAAGGCACAGAACATTTGGGACAACGAGACCTGAAGAAATTGTGACTAATAAAGAACTGGTAAAGGGACTCCTTGCACTGTTCAACGGCATTGGTTGGCTTTACTAGATATACAGGGAGCGATACCGCACAATAGTTAGGTGCGGACAGTGGCGGGTTGGACCAAACTGTTTTGGCTTCCCTGAAAGAAAATCAAATCAAATCAAGGGCTACATACTTGCCCACCCCACCCCACTAACGAAAGCATAATTACCCGTCATCGGCATTCGCAATTGAAGTCATATATTCTGTAAATATGAAACAATAACAACGAAAGGATCAGCAAACAGACGTCACATTGTATAAAGGTGGTTCGATGAACCCCTGCCAGGCACGTAAATGTGATTTGCGGAGTATCCCTTGTAGCTGTAGATGTAGACAGTGAAAACAATTTAGTAGGTTCATTGAATGGTACGTCGCTTTTGCTGTTCCGATTAAAATTCTATTCTGTTATAAAAGCAGACAGGTAACTTTAAACGTAAATGGAACAACACCAATAATTTGGAATATATCTCCCGGTTAGTATATTGCACCAATTACAGTTCTTAACTTCCCGCAAATTTTCATTCAGTTACATAATTTTTAATTAAGAACCATATATATATATATATATATATATATATAATGATTTCTTACAATAAAATCTTAAAAATTAAGAACCATTACTGTTATCATTATTGTAAGAAATCATTATATATATATATATATATATCCCCGCGAGTTCTACGTGTTTCATATATAGTGAGAATTTACAAGAAGTTGATATAGTGTTGACGGAGGAAAAAGGCGTTAAAATCATACAAGCGCCCAGTGCTGCATTGAGAAATACTAACAACGAAGGTTTACTGAAGCGACTGACGGAAATTTATGAACATACACCATGCCAGAAGCATTAGAACAACGCTGAGTTAATCAAAGCAGCTGCTAAACGTGACGTCTCAAATGCGACAATTCCAGCATGGAATTCAACTTCAGAGACCAGTGTTTTCTGTGTGGAAGTAATAACACAATAATTCATTGAAGCTCTGAAGGAAAAATTCTGCAGATTATAGAAATACAGTGGTTATTATCGAGAAGGAATTCAGTTCAAAGATACTGAAAGCGGCTGAAAGAAGAGGTGGCGAATGTGCCATGAAAATTAAGGAACGAATTTCAGAGGAGACTGATTTGGTAACTTTTGATGCGAGACACCATCAATTTTTGCCAAAGTAAGCTGTTAAAGGCAACTTCCCCAAGTCTTCCAAAAGGTGGTAAGCAACAGATATCAGAAATGTCACTGATTTTCAGGTCGTATTTATTGCGGGCGAGGACAGAGGCAAAACACATTATGTCTTCTACTCAACCGTCTCAACAATTTCAGAGAGCCACTCCATCACTTTAAATCGCACATTCGGTGACTGTTTTTTCAGGTCAAGCATTTTTGTCCAGGGGAAACACAAGTTGCTTCAGATACTAGAGAAAAATGTAGACCTTAACTAAACGGCTGCAATTTTTTCTAATCCAGCCGCGGTAGCTTTAGAAGTAGCTGAAGCTGGAGGGAAAATCTTCATTGAGCTGTACGATGGCGATGGGTCCGATCAAACGCTCAGCGATTTGCGCTACCACCTCATCACAAGGGCTACAGCTGAGGCAAAATCCAACTTGATCAGATTTTCTCCCAAGCGAGGTGCTGCAGATCTGCATTCTTTTCAAACTTACCACAAGTGCAGGACTAGCTAGGTCACTAGAATAATCGACCGAATGGGAAAGAGGTTCTGCTGCCCAAAGCCTTTCCTCAAAGATGTTGTCGAGGGAAATACCTCTCAAACCTGATTACCACGATTTTTTGCAAGTATGTATGCAGAAATGCTTGCATCCTTAGGAAAGCGGTTTTGAAGTGTTCAGTCGCCTGCAGAACTACAATGGCCAGTCTTGTGAAAATCTGCCTGAAATTACGGTAGACGTCGATCTTAACACCCACGGTTTGGACGAGCTCGTTGACGACGTTGACGAGATGGATAGGCTGCTCTGACTAGTCGAGGTGCAATATCAGATATACTTAAACTCGTACTGATATTGGAAGTTACCTTCATTTCTATTAAGTAATTATTACCATATTTTATTGATGCCATTATTTTCCTCAATTAATACTGGTCAAAATGAGTACTGTATTGATATTAGGACTTTCGGACAAGGTTTGACCTTGGGATAATCGAAAAATACACATTTAGATAAAATAAGAAGTTTCAGCTTGATGAGCGATATGAAATATTTATTTTAATCTACAAAAATTTGTATATCGATTTTATTCCCAGGATGGAACATCATCAGTGTAGATTGTTAGCCATGATGAATCAAGTACTCTGAATAAAACATTTAATGGTTATAGCTATAAAATATTTAAATAGGTCTTCCTGGTACACTTTACAAGTTTAAACAATTTTAATGATCTATTAAATGTTTTATACAGAATACATCAGTCATCATGACATAATCTGCACTAAAGATGTTCCATCATTAGAACGAAATCGATTTGCAAATTTTTGCAGAATAAAATAAATTTTTACTATCGCCCACCAAGCTGGAACGTCATATTTTATTGCAGTATTGTGATGGACTAGCACAATCTGCATTATATAAACAAATTGCAAGAAAATACATATGTACATTCTATTTCAGGACGTCCAAGACGAAAATTATACAGAATGAAGCCGAATGGCAGATCTGTTTGGCTTAGGTGCATTGAAGAGAAGAAAACAATTAACATTCTCGTAGTCGTTCAATTCATCTTTTTATACAAACCAGATATAATTATGTGTTCAGTAGAAATTTGGTTTACAGTTATTTGTTCATTTTCACTTAGCTTGTTGTGAACAGTTTTCTCCCACCGAAATTCTCCCCATTGACCTTAGAAATGTCAAACTGAATAAATGTACACTTTATAAGTTGGGAAAATTTGCCTAACTTTGAAAATTTATATATGAGTATTTATTAGATCTTTCGAGGTCAATTTGGTCTGCAATTGCAGAAAATTTATTCCAGTTTTAAAAAATGTGTAGAACAGTGTATGTCGAAACATGTTCTTTCGTGGTGACAATGATGGGAGAGAGAGAGAGAGAGAGAGAGAGAGAGAGAGAGAAGAAGGAAACAAAAGGGGGAGGGGGAATTTTGCGGGTTTTGGGATATTCAAAAGTGATCCAGGAATGGGGGGAGGAAGCTGCCGAGATCTAAAACTTGGCTCTTGAATCTCAGTCAGTTGCCATGCATTAAAAAACAAACAATTCTGCTACCCCTATTTGATGCAACTTACGATGTACGGGGCTACTGGACTGTAAAGCGTTATGCTATGGATCGGAAGGCCCTTCCCACCGGAGTTTCAAGTGTTTCCTCGGACATGTGTGTGTGTGTGTGTTATTGTTGTTGGTAATGCAAGTTAGTTTAAGAAATTTGTAAGTCTGCGGACTGATGGCCAAAGCAGTATGGTCCAATAGGTTTACAAACATCTAAATTTCTGACACTTTCCCGGAGCCCAAGACACTGCAAATAGTTCAGAGGTTGTTCCGCAAGTAGGGTACACCGGCCTGTTCCCCACAGATACCTTAGGTCGCATCTCCAATCTCTCCAGTCTCCTGTTTACCCAGCAGTATCCACTAACACGCTGGCCTCTAACGGCGCTACAACCATTAAAATTTACCGCCACCGTAACGTTTTCTCTTCCTGCGTGTATGAGGCTTTTTGTAATTTCAACATCAGGGTAGCCATTTCGTATAATTTCATGAATACAAGACTAGTGACAAACTTCTTGAGAAGGAGTAGTGCTACGGACATGACTGTAAGCCACTGACTATTTCTTGGTGTAATTTATATTTACACAGTAAACAGGAAAGATAATTGATGATCAAAGACTTTCTGCGGGTGTTCCGTTACAGTTTTCCTGGAAATCTTACAGCTTATTTCTCCGTGTTCAAGTTGAAGTTCTGAATAAACATGGTTCCATTTGATTATGACAGAAATCAGAAATCTTTGGCATTTTTCTGTGTGGCACACTCCCTTACAAAGTCCGTATTTTTAACATTTCTTAGGTGTAAGAACGTAGGCTTTCGCGGTCATTATTCTTAAGTATGAAATTCTTCTGAGCTGTTTGCTGCGTCACGATGATACATTTTTTTCAATGTTTCGAATACGTTACAGGAGCCTTTCTCAGGGAATACTGACTTGTTTACTCCTATATTTGTCTTATACAGCCAATTCTGTCCCATGTGTACGTCTGATTGGGTGAATTTTGGTTGCCGACCGCGGTGGCCGAGGGGACTGAGGCGCTCCAGTCACGGTCTGCACGGCCACTACGGTCGGGGGTTCGAATCCCCCCTCGAGCATGGATATTTGTGCCGTCCTTAGTGTTAGCTAAACCATAAGTAGTTTGTAAGTTTATAACCTATAAAAACATTTGAATTTTGGTAGCAGGAAGGGAAGGAATAACTTTATGGGTGCGTGAATTGGTGGTTCTGATAGGTGGAAAAAGGGAGGAAGATGCGCTTATTGATGTTTGCATCGGTGCTTCGGGTAAGTGGAAAACAAGAAGTGTACGGTTGTTGGTGTATGCATGTAGTTAGCCTAAAACGGCGATAACCAAAGTTTCATGGTGGGCCTAGTTCTTCTAGCCAGAACGGTGAGAGTTTGCATCCGTCTTCTGTGTTGATATTGTTTGGTAATCTCAATAGCTTCACGAACTTTCTTCTTGGTTTTAAATAGCTCTTTTCTGTGCTGCTTTAAACGTGTGTACATTTCATGTTACGCCATCCGTACATGAATAGGCCTTCCTGTTTCTCCTATGTACACAGTCCCACATCCGCAGTTTACTTTTTATACGCCAGCAGTATTCAGTTTTCCTATGGGATCCTTTGTAGGTTTGAGGATATCTTTATTCCGGTTATTTCTGAAAAAAAAAATTTTTTGATGCCAGATCGCCATAAGGCTTTCCCAATGTGCTCACTAAACCGTTTAATGTATGGCAAACGTGCCACCGATAATTCTTCAACTTCCGTGACGTTTTAATTAGAAAGCTAGAAAACCGCCACGAACGCATTGGGAAAGTCTTACGACGATGTGGCATCAAACCTTTTTTCCCGAAATAAGAAAATTGAAGATATCCTCAAATGGAGTACAGACGACTAAGAAATGAGATTGATAGGAAGTGCAAAATGGCTAAGCATGAGTGGCTAGAAGCCAAATGCAAATCTGTAGAAGAATGTATAAGAAGGGGAAAAGTAGATACCGCCTACAGGAAAATCAAAGAGACATTTGGGGACAAGAAAAGCAATTCTACGAATATCAAGGACTCAGATGGGAAACCAGTTCTCAGCAAAGAAGGGAAAGCTGAAAGGTGGAAAGAGTACATAGAGCAGCTCTACAAAGGAAATGAACTTAGAGACGATGTTGTAGGAAGGGAAGAGGAAGTAGATCAAGATGAAATAGGAGATACTATACTCAGAGATGAATTTGACAGAGCCTTGAAAGACCTAGGCCGGAACAAGGCCCCAGGAGTAGATGACATACCCTCAGAGCTACTAAAGTGCTTGGGAGAGCCAGCCATGACAAGACTATTTGAACTGGTGTGTAGGATGTATGAGACAGGCGAAATGCCCTCAGACTTTAAGAAAAATGTAATAATCCCCATTCCAAAGAAATCAGGTGCAGACAGGTGTGAAAATTACAGAACCATCAGTTTGATAAGTCATGGTTGCAAAATTTTAACACGAATTATCTACAGGAGAATGGAAAAGCTGGTAGAAGCTGACCTAGGGGAAGATCAGTTTGGATTCAGGAGGAACGTAGGAACCCGGGAGGCAATACTCACTTTACGTCTTATCTTAGAAGATAGATTAAGGAAAGGCAAATCTACATTTTAAGCTTTTGTAGATTTGGAGAAAGCGTTTGACAATTTTGACTGGACTACACTCTTTCAAATTCTGAAGTCAGCAGGGGTACAATACAGGGAAAGGAGAGTTATCTACAACCTCTACAAAAGCCAGACCGCAGTTATTAGACTCGAAGGGCATGAAAGGGAAGCATCAGTTGGGAAGGGAGTAAGACAGGGTTGTAGCCTTTCTCCGATGTTATTCAATTTGTACATTGAGCAGGCGATGAAGGAAAGCAAGGAAAATTTTGGAATAGGGATTAAAGTTCAGGGGGAAGAAATAAAAACATTGCGTTTTGCTGATGACATTGTAATTCTGTCAGAGACAGCAAAGGACCTGGAAGAGCAGTTGAATGGATTGGACAGTGTGTTGAAGAGAGCGTACAAAATGAACATTAACAAGAGCAAAACAAAAATAATGGAATGCGGTCTTAGAAAATCAGGCGATGCTGAAGGAATTAGATTAGGTAACGAAACAATGAAGGTGGTAGATGAGTTTTGTTACTTGGGTAGTAAAATAACATGCGATGGTCGCAGTACAGAGGATATAAAATGCAGAATGGCAATGGGAAGAAAAGCATTTTTGAAAAAGAGAAATTTGCTAACATCGAATATTAATTTAAGTGTAAGGAAGTCTTTTCTGAAGGCATTTGTGTGGAGTGTTGCCTTGTATGGGAGTGAGACATGGACGATAAACAGTGCGGACAGGAAGAGAATAGAGGCTTTTGAAATGTGGTGCTACAGAAGAATGCTGAAGATTAGGTGGGTAGATCGCATTACTAAGGAAGAGGTACTGAACAGAATTGGTGAGAAAAGGAATTTTTGGCATACCCTAACTAAAAGAAGGGATCGCTTGGTAGGACACATTCTTAGACATCGATGAATCGTAAATTTAGCATTGGAGGGAAGTGTTTGGGGTAAAAATCGCAGAGGGAGGCCAAGAGACGCGTAAAGTAAGCAGATTCAAGTGGATATGGGTTGCCGTTCTTATGAGGAGATGAAAAGGCTTGCTCAGGATAGAGTAGGGTGGAGAGCTGCATCAAACCAGTCTCCGGACTGAAGTCCATAACAACAACACATCCTCAAATCAACTAAGGATGCCATAGGGAAAATGAAAATTGCTGTTGTATATAAAATAGACTGCGGATGTGAGACTGTATACATAGGAGAAGCAGGAAGGCCTATTCATATACGGATGGCGGAACATAAGAGGCAACTGAGATTAATAAACACCCCAACAATATGAACACAGAAGGTGGATGCAAAATCTCATCGTCTTGGCTACCGCTTTCGGCAGCGCTACGACGGTCATCGGCGAGCGGTAGAAAGGCTCCTTTTGCCGCAGATGGACACTACTGACAGCGTGGCAGCAACGTCACTGCTTAGAAGGGAACATCGATTATCACCGTTGTAGGCTAATTACACGCAAAAAGCAACAAGCGTACGCCTTCCGGTTTTCCACCTATCCCACCCACCGATGCAAACACCTACAAGTACATCTTGTTCCTGTACTGCTACCTGTCAGAAACACCACCGCAATCACTAGTAAAGTTAGTCCTCCCCTTCCTGCTACCAAAATTCAACCAATCAGAACTACCCGTGTGGACAGAATAGGCTGTATAAGAGAAACAAAGGAGGAAACAAGTCAGTAAATTTAACTAAATCTTTTTGGGATCTAAGAGTAAACACTCCAAATATGAGAAATAGTCTTATTTTTTCGTCATTGAAGCTCTAGGGTATAGTCTCTCGTTAAAATTGAGAGTAAGTGTTCTACAGTAATGAAACTAGCAAGGTGGCGGAGTTAGTAGCTACAAAGGGCTCAGGCACATCAACATGCAGGATATCTAAGACTTTTATTCTATGGGGAGGTATCTTAATATACATACAAGGAGAGATTCTGTCGTGTGCTCCACTGACTGCGTTCGAATTTTGCATGGACGTTCTATATTGAAGGTACAAGTCTTTCGGATTTTTGAAGACACTCAGGACCTTTTAAAAAACTGTGTCAGAGTTGTTGATTGAAAATCGCGTTTTCAATGCTTTATTTCGAAAGATCGTCTGAAGGTAAGAGCTTTTTATTAATGTGTATGGGGTCAAAAGTAAATGACTTTCGAGGAAAAACTTTCTTTTTCATGCTTTAACGAGGGTACTCCCTAACATGAATGACTTGGCGAGAGCCATCGCCGGTAGAGCGGTCCACGGCTTTGACTGTCCAACCGTGGATGTAGGTTAGAACATCCATTATGACAATTTTTTGTTAGATTATACACCTAATTGAATATTAATCACAATTCCCGATGTTGTACTTCAAAATAAGGCAGGAAAATGTATTAATTGTGAGAATATTATGAAACTCATCGGAAAGAATGTAACGAAAATTTGCCGTGAAAGAAGTTCCCACCTGTATCGACGGTTTGACAGTCCAAGTTCTAGAACGCTTTCTATCGGTTGGATCCGTCGTTTGCGGACTTAGGTTCGTTTTCTTCTGAGTTTATTGTTGGATCGTTCACTCACTTTTTTTGATACAGAAGGCAAGCAGTCCTCTGACCGAACGCGCTGAGCCACAACGCCGGCGACCGCTCGATCGGCGCTGCGCTTGGAAAGTTGCTGTAGTCTACGAGTACCCAAGCTACAGCATGAAAACACAAAAACCTTAATTACTCGATGGTCATTGACTTCTGACCTCACACATATTTTTAAAAATGCTCATATTCAGTCGATATTTCGACATATAACCTTGAAAAGGCGATTTTGCACCATTAATTTGACCTTGATTATTCAAAACATTACTGTCTAGCAAACAGCCGAAACACGTCCCTGGCACTATACGTGTGTTAGCTCAAGAAACAAGAATTATTGTGCAAATAACATGACTAAATTTCTATAAAAGGAAGATGATAGTAAAATAAACGGGATGGAGCTTTTTCTTTATATTCAATGTAGAACATCCCAGTAAAATTTGATCAATTCGGTGACCCGAATGCCAGACTCTCTCCTTGTTAGTATAGTAATTAAAATTCTTTCAAGAGGTATGACTATAGAATGTCATCTTCACATGGTAGCAGAGAAATAAACGTCTCAGTAACTTTCGAAATATTTTCTCTGTGACAATACAGTTTTCTTTCCAAGAGAATCACTCAAAAAATTAATCTGTAGTTGGATCAACTTAATATACTGCCCTTGAACTTGCAAAGTTTCGCTGAGTTTCATGTTATGTCGACAATGTGGAAACCTTGCGACCTACCTATCGGTATTCACCAAAAAGAATTGGACAATTTATAACTCGGGTAGTAAAAGTTTATGGCTCGTTTTCTCTGTACATAGCGGTGAGTTATGTATGCCAGCTTCTATGCCCTAAACAGCTACCCAATCTGTTTCAACAAGATCAATAATTAATCTGTAGTTTAGCCAGTCTATTAATCTGCATATGATGACGTGAAAATATATTTAAACAAAGATAAATTAAACTTCTGAATAACCAACAAAATGGATTCTAAGATGAAGTTGTTCACTCACGAAGTAATTCCTTATAAATTGAGTTTATTACTCTTATTGTTCATGAAATGCGGATGTGGTCCTACTTTATACATCGGTAAACAACTGAATATTTCTCCTACTATTGTTCATGAGAGGCACAATTAGTATAACACGCACTCGAGAGTAAAAGTTCCAAATTATAACTCGTAAATTAGTGAATCCCATCGAACATTGCAGTTAATTGATCCAGGATTAATTACAGTATTTATTACAAAACACAGTTTGTCATCACACGAGTACACGACTGCTGAATTATCACAGTTCCACAGCCCTACTACCGTGCATAGTTTATCACTTTCCACCAGAGACTAAGATCTTCAGTCACAATCCCGTCAATTTTCGAAGTCCACACATGTCTATCTCTTCAAATCACAAGTTCGTAACGTGGCTTCAGACCGCCCAGCGTCACAACCTTTCATCACCACGTCCAAGTTATGAGTCCCTTCCCAAGCGTTCGAAAGCATGATCTCCCTGCTCCCAAAAATGTATTCTTCCGCGCATCCTACTCTACTTTAAGATACAATTTCCCTTCTAAAATAATATACATTTGAATATCACACAATTAAATGCTTTGACCACCTCCCTTAAAATGTTGTATACATTTAACAAACAAATATATGATTCTTCAGTTTCTCCCGGCGTATTTGATAATCAAAATATCCACGGGTGTACACTGCCGATCTATAGTGCCCGTTGGACACTATAGACCGGCAGTACACCCGTGGATATTTTTATAAACAAATATATATTTAACAATACTAAAAAACGGTCGAGACTGAAGCACTTTGCTCTGATAGCCATTAAGCGTGGCATCTCACTGTCAAATATACTGACGCCATAGAAATAAATATTTAATTTATAATGATTTTTTTATGAAATACATTCAGTTCTTGTCCACTAATACATGTAATTGCTTATATATAAATTATGTGCTGCATATCCAATATTTTTAGTCAGCCATGAAATATTTAAGTGACAGTCTACAACATAAAAAACAAACGTTACTGAGAATAATATTAAATATAATAAAATACATCTATACATGTAATTAACTTTGTTGGGTTGTGGCGCTGTGGTGGAATCTATGTTCTGACACAACAATATTACTACTCCAACGTAAAGCAGAACAGGAGAGTAAATCAAAGTTTATAGAAAGAATACAGAAATAACTTGGTACATCTTTTAAGATAGGTAGCATGGTGCAATGCTGCCTATTTGCTTCTTAATCTGTCACTGGTAAACACTAAGAATCAATAATTGTAAATGTAAGTCTTATAATATTATTATTGTATTTCTGAAATTTATCGGCTTTTTATCTGTATTTTTAATATTGTAATCACAGCGTGTAATTGTAATTATTTCTTTTGCGTAAGTCTCGCCGAAACTCAAAACTGGCTTGTCCGATATGAAATACAGGACTGGTATCTACAAATAAAAACAAAGCAGTAAAACAGAAGGAACAAATGAAAAGTCGAAGAAAAAGGTTTAGTGATCTCTAATGGAAATCGACATATCATATTACTTTTAAGTCTTGCTCTGACTTTTTGTAAATCAATATGCTTGTAACTTTTTGTTTGACTCTCACTAAAATTTTTCACTCTTGTGTAAAGGATACAATTTGCTTTAAATAATTTCTTTAGAATTTTTGGTAAACTATTCATGCTGTGAGAGAATTTTTCATTTCTTGTTATAGTAATATTTTAAAGTACACTTTCTCATTATTTCCAGCTTATTCTTAATTTTTTCGCATAAGAATTGTGAAGTTTGGAAAGTAGGAGGCGAGGCACTGGCATAAGTAAAGTTGTGAGGACAGATCGTGAGTCGTGTCGGAATAGCTCAGTGGTAGAGCGCTTGCCCGCTAAAGGCAAAGGTCCCGGGTTCGAGTCCCGGTTCGGCACACAATTTTAATCTGCCAGGAATTTTCATATCAGCGCACACTCCGCTGCAGAGTGAAAGTTTCATTCTGGTATGTCAGCAATTGTATATATCTCTGCATATAACTTCACAAAAAACAGGCTTTCAAAGCTGTACACGTACATTCTCACAAAGTACGGAAACGATTGTGGGTCTTTGGGTCTTAGTTCTCTCGTTAGCAGCGAATGTATTCCCATTCCCTTCTACCTTCTTTCCAGCCACAGTCGAACGTAAACAACGTCTGTCTTTTCGTCATCGCTATGCCATAATCTGAGGATTTACTGCTACTGCGAGGGCAGTAGCTCCAAAAAGTAAGTGCGTTCTCTAAGAGCGAAACGCTGTATAACACACACACACACACACACACACACACACACACACACACACACACACACACACACACACATATATATATATATATATATATATATATATATATATATATATATATATAACAAAGTCTCGTAAAATAAAACGAACTTTTGTATTCACTATTCAGAACTCTACTAAAACAATTCCGTGCTTGCGACATAAGAAAATAACAGCTGTTTCACTGAGTGTTCAATCGTTTCTTGAGAGAAAATCTTATTTATTTTGAATGAAATACGCGAGATAATCGTGTAATATTCTGCAAATTTATTGTTTTAGAAACCCGTATTAGGCTGGTAGGCCATCTTCACGACCATTTCTCTTAACAATAATAAATTTGCTGAATGTTACACAATTATCTAGTGCGTTCTGATTTAAATAGAAACCTTCAGCTTACAGAAATAATTTGAACGAATAACGTCCAATACATCCCATAGTTACCTTCATGTTCTTGTGAGTGTGCGTTGTTTCTGTTGTTGTACGATCTCACGCTACGACTACCTGACACGTCTAGTGTTCTAGGTAGGCGTAGTATGTAGTTCCAGGTGTTCACGTTTGGGGCACTGCTACATAGGTGTGCGCCTCGGGTACATTGTGTAATAGAGGCCTTAGAATTCGGCGGCGTAATATGGGAAACTACAGCCGTTACTTTTCCCGAGGACATGCAGCTCTACTGTATGAAAATATGATGATGGCATCCTCTCGGGTAGAATATTCCGGAGGTAAAATAGTCCCCCATTCGGATCTCCGGGCGGGGACTACTCAGGAGGATGTGATCATCAGGAAAGACAATACTGGCATTCTACGGGTCGGAGCGTGGAATGTTAGATCCCTTAATCGAGTAGGAAAATTAGAAAATTTAAAAAGAGAAATGGATAGGTTGAAGTTGGATATAGTGGGGATTAGTGAAGTTCGGTGGCAGGATGAACAGGATTTCTGGTCAGGTGAGTACAGGATTATAAATACAAAATCAGTTGGGGGTATCACAGGAGTAGGACTGATAATGAATAAGAAAATAGGAATGCGGGTAAACTACTATGAGCAGCACAGTGATCGCATTATCATTGTCAAGATAGATATGAAGCCAACACCGACAACAGTAGTACAGGTTTATATGCCAACTAGCTCTGCCGATGATGAGGATATAGAAGAAATATATGAGGAGCTAAAGGAAATTATTCAGACCGTTAAGGGAGAGGAAAACTTAATTGTGATGGGAGACTGGAATTCGGTAGTAGGAAAGGGAAGAGAAGGAAAAATAGTAGGTGAATATGGACTGGGCAGAAGGAATGAAAGAGGAAGTCGCCTGGTAGAATTTTGCACGGAACATAATTTAATCATAACAAACACGTGGTTTAAGAATCACAAAAGAAGGTTGTATACTTGGAAGAGACCAGGAGACACTGGAAGGTATCAGATAGATTTTATAATGGTAAAATATAGATTCCGGAATCAGGTTATAAACTGCAAGACATACCCAGGGGCAGATATAGACTCTGACCATAACTTGTTAGTCATGAACTGTAGGCTGAAACTGAAAAAACTGCAGAAAGGTAGGAAAATAAGGAGATGGGACTTAGATAAATTGAAGGAACGTGAAGTTCTGGTGAATTTCAGAGGGAGATTTAGGCAACAATTGACAGAAACAGGGGGAAATAAAACAGTAGAAGAGGAATGGGTAGCATTGAGAGATGAAATAGTGAAGGCAGCAGAGGACAAAATAGGTAGAATGGCAAGACCTGCCAAAAATCCTTGGATAACACAGGAGATACTAAATTTAATTGATGAAAGGAGAAAATATAAAAATGCAGTAAATGAAACAAGCAAAATGGAGTACAGACGACTAAGAAATGAGATTGATAGGAAATGCAAAATGGCTAAGCAGGAGTGGCTAGAAGCCAAATGCAAATCTGTAGAAGAATGTATAAGAAGGGGAAAAGTAGATACCGCCTACAGGAAAATCAAAGAGACATTTGGGGACAAGAAAAGCAATTCTAAGAATATCAAGGACTCAGATGGGAAACCAGTTCTCAGCAAAGAAGGGAAAGCTGAAAGGTGGAAAGAGTACATAGAGCAGCTCTACAAAGGAAATGAACTTAGAGACGATGTTGTAGGAAGGGAAGAGGAAGTAGATCAAGATGAAATAGGAGATACTATACTCAGAGATGAATTTGACAGAGCCTTGAAAGACCTAGGCCGGAACAAGGCCCCAGGATTAGATGATATACCCTCAGAGCTACTAAAGTCTCTGGGAGAGCCAGTCATGACAAGACTATTTGAACTGGTGTGTAGGATATATGCGACAGGCGAAATGCCCTCAGACTTTAAGAAAAATGTAATAATCCCCATTCCAAAGAAATCAGGTGCAGACAGGTGTGAAAATTACAGAACCATCAGTTTGATAAGTCATGGTTGCAAAATTTTAACACGAATTATCTACAGGAGAATGGAAAAGCTGGTAGAAGCTGACCTAGGGGAAGATCAGTTTGGATTCAGGAGGAACGTAGGAACCCGGGAGGCAATACTCACTTTACGTCTTATCTTAGAAGATAGATTAAGGAAAGGCAAATCTACATTTTTAGCCTTTGTAGATTTGGAGAAAGCGTTTGACAATGTTGACTGGACTACACTCTTTCAAATTCTGAAGTCAGCAGGGGTACAATACAGGGAAAGGAGAGTTATCTACAACTTGTACAAAAGCCAGACCGCAGTTATTAGACTCGAAGGGCATGAAAGGGAAGCATCAGTTGGGAAGGGAGTAAGACAGGGTTGTAGCCTTTCTCCGGTGTTATTCAATTTGTACATTGAGCAGGCGATGAAGGAAAGCAAGGAAAATTTTGGAATAGGGATTAAAGTTCAGGGGGAAGAAATAAAAACATTGCGTTTTGCTGATGACATTGTAATTCTGTCAGAGACAGCGAACGACCTAGAAGAGCAGTTGAATGGAATGGACAGTGTGTTGAAGAGAGCGTACAAAATGAACATTAACAAGAGCAAAACAAAAATAATGGAATGCGGTCTTAGAAAATCAGGCGATGCTGAAGGAATTAGATTAGGTAACGAAACAATGAAGGTGGTAGATGAGTTTTGTTACTTGGGTAGTAAAATAACATGCGATGGTCGCAGTACAGAGGATATAAAATGCAGAATGGCAATGGGAAGAAAAGCATTTTTGAAAAAGAGAAATTTGCTAACATCGAATATTAATTTAAGTGTAAGGAAGTCTTTTCTGAAGGCATTTGTGTGGAGTGTTGCCTTGTATGGGAGTGAGACATGGACGATAAACAGTGCGGACAGGAAGAGAATAGAGGCTTTTGAAATGTGGTGCTACAGAAGAATGCTGAAGATTAGGTGGGTAGATCGCATAACTAATGAAGAGGTACTGAACAGAATTGGTGAGAAAAGGAATTTTTGGCATACCCTAACTAAAAGAAGGGATCGCTTGGTAGGACACATTCTTAGACATCGAGGAATCGTAAATTTAGCATTGGAGGGAAGTGTGTGGGGTAAAAATCGCAGAGGGAGGCCAAGAGACGCGTATAGTAAGCAGATTCAAGTGGATATGGGTTGCCGTTCTTATGAGGAGATGAAAAGGCTTGCTCAGGATAGAGTAGGGTGGAGAGCTGCATCAAACCAGTCTCCGGACTGAAGACCATAACACAAACACATATGGGTCAACGTGGCTCACACCACCTTCAGAGCTTGCTCGCGGTACAAAGCTGAGCATTCAGCGGAAAAGCCACACCCCATGGTCGATGTCCTTCTACTGCGCAGCACCAAAAAGAAGATGACGAGAAATTTCTGCAGTAAAGCCAAGGTCCCACAATTCCGTAAGCGGCCGCCTGCGAACAGCGGGCAAATTGAAGAGCGCCTCGGCGGCCATTACGGTGATAAACTTCGCCACGAACTTGAAATGTGCGTAACACTCTTTTGATTAGAGTGTATATCCTTTCGAATTAAGTCGCGAAAACTATGTTTCATTTAAATATATAACTACAGAAGAGCTTCAGACTCTTTGAATATACAGCAACTATCGGTTGTGTGTAAATTTATTACACATACGCTGTAGAAATCGGCCAGCAGCGTTTATTCTTGCTAATTATAACGAATTATAAAATTTAGTCTTTTGGCGTTGTAAGTGCAGCATATGAACGGAATTTGCCGTTAGAGACGTTTTCTGGCACTTTCTCCGATATTTTACGATGGTGAAACTTTTTTATAAACATTAATTTCGGAAGAGTTTCACAACACTTTACGTCTTTTCTTGAATGCCTGCTGTGTTCCCCAATATTTTTATATGTTGTATAGCATCAAAAATTAAATAGGGCTGCCAGAAACAACTAATGTTAAAAACGTCTATGAAATAGAAACATCCCATCAGATAAAAATGTTCAAATGTTTGAAAAGCTTGTGGGACTTAACTGAGAGGTCATCAGTCCCTAAACTTACAAACTACTTAGTAACTAGCTTATACTAAAGACGGCACAAACGTCAATGCCCGAGTGGGGACTCGAACCCCCGATGGGGAATGGCCTCGCGCATCGTAGCCTCAATGCGCTCGGCCGCTCCGCCGCGGCATCCCATCAGATAGTCACTGTAAAACAGCGTGTTACCTTGTCAATACAGCAACCAGCAACTACCAAATTCTTTTAAGAACACGAAGTACGCCAAATATTAGCATTAGGGTATGAAGCACGAATATTAGTATTTTAATGCTGTAAGCCAGCTACCTTACAGTAGCGTGAACTGCTCAAAAGTCAGCAACTATCGTCATAGGGTTCAACTTCACAATGTGCATACAGTCTGGCTATGCGTCATTCTTAAATGAAAAAAAAAAAAAAAAAAAAAAAAAAAAAAAAAAAAAAAAACCACAGTTCTTCAAACCCCTTTCAGTTGTTATTCCTATATGTAAAGCAGACGACCTTTAAATTCTTTGTTTCCAGTTTTGTTAATATTAATGTCATTGTGGTGTCGCACAAGTCCAAAGTGCGCGCCACCTACTTTCGCCGCGCGCCGCCATGCACGCACGGCGCGGCGTTCTTACGACGACAGCCACGAGCGCCCTCTGCTGCAACTCTGGTCGTGGCCACCACTGAACGACATCGTTCACTTGGGATTGAGATAGCAACCAGTTAGGACCTTCGTAATCAGATAGGCACCAGTGAAGACTTGGCTATCGTATAGGCACTAGGAAGCAGTACTAGGCAGGCCTCTAGCTCAACTATGTATCTGCAGTACTGAGCAATGTAAAAGTTAAGTATTGTATAAATTCTGTGCAATATATATCTCGTTCTAATTTACTCTAGTGTTTCTAGTTTCTGGCTGCTCCCCTCCGTACCTGCACCAGCATGCTATCTTTATTCCTGTGTCGGTCTCATTCCACTCGGCCACCGACACCTACGACGGAAACGAGACACAAAAGCTGCGACGAGGCTGGGACACAAAAGTCATTAACAAATTTTCGAACTGCAGTGAGGCAACTCATCTCATGCACCCAAAATTTATTTTACACAATCATAAAATGAAACTTTTTAAACTTTCTGTCCACCAGAATTGCCTACAGCAGCTCGTTTTTAAGAGCAACCAGCATTGTAAAAGCCCGTAATTTATTTCATTCAACATCCCATGTTCTCTTGACTAAGAGCCTGTTAAACAAGAGTAACTATTTCTGAACACACGTAGTAGGGCTACTTGTATACCTGAGAAATATAAATGGGAAGACAGTTCTTTTTATACATGTCTTAAATCGATTTATGCACTTAAACGCTGAGCAGCTCATTACCATGGTGCTTTACATATACTGCAATAGTAAAATATCATAGACGTGACTACCAACTGAGTATATACAGCGCAGTAACTATATCACACACGATTTATCTACTAACAACACTCGCTTTTATCTGACGCTCACCACTATCATGGCGGCCGGCCGAAAGTTCAAAGTATCCCGCGACGGAAGCGCCATTAGTGAGTTTATTTATTTTTTACAAGGTATTTGAGTAAAGCACAGGCTTCGGGAAATCCACCACTAGAACACTGCCCGCATTGGGGACGTAACTTCCATTAGCCTTATCTATTCCGTCGTCCCAAGAGACAAGAAAAAACACCTACGCTTAATAGCATAGTAGCACCCTCGAGAAAACGCAGCCGTCAAGCAAGATGAGGCAGTGTGCCTCATGTTGAATATCTTGGCCTTCTATGCAGGAGAGCCTAGCCGGAATCACATAAATATATAGAAACCCAACGAAGGAAAGAGGGAGGTAGTCTTTCAGTAGTTCGATAACACGCCAAAACAACAAGGAGATCTGCATCATGCAGACGAGCAGTAAGTCAGTCTTCTAGTAGAACTGAGACTTTTCCACGACCACGAAATAAAAACACGCTCGTTTACTCTCGAAGCTGTAATCTCTCCTGTCAGTATCTGTGTGCTCGGCAGTACACACTGCCTACGACCTAAAGCAGTTCTGCCAAGTCAGAGCCACTTCAGTTAGCGTAGACAAGTACACACAAGTACTGAAGGCCTAGATGACTCTAGAAGTTTAGTATATCGTAACTAGTAGCTCGGTGCAATATTATTGGCTGGTTGACTTATCCAAACCGAAAACAAGTACTTTCAACTCAAGTAAAAATCTCAGTGTGTGCCCTGAAACTTATACAAGTTCACCCGTCCAAGTATCAGCTCAATAAGCAAAATCTCCGAGTCCGTCCATTAAGAGAACAGGGCGCGAGAAGACGCGTCCGTACTCCAGCGGATCAAAGCAAGACTCAGCAAGAACCCATTTTTTTTTTTTTTCGGAAAACCAATCAGCATCTATTATAAAGGTGAATAGGTGGGATATAACAGCTTTCAGATAATTGCAGAACGACATGTTGACCATAGCTGTTTATTAATTCTCAATGCTACCGGTTTCGGTTATGTACCATTGTTAAGCGTTAGAAGAGATTAGCTAATAGCTTAACATGTCGGAATATAAAAATACAAAATTATAACATGTTAAGCTGTTAGCTAATCTCTGCTAACGCTTGACAATAGTACATAACCGAAACCGGTAGCATTGAGAATTAATAAACAGCTATGGTCAACATGTCGTTCTGCAATAATCAGCATCGAGTTCTCATAGTCTGGCCAGTAAAATTTCACTAAACGACCGCCGATTTGGAAAAGCTGGCGCTTTGAACATCAGCCAATCAGAGTCGGCTACCCCTTCCACACACAATTTTAGATCGATTCTTCAGGAACGGACCAAACCGTCACTGTAGAAGCGCAAACCAAGCTTCTAGAAAAGAAAAAAAAAAGAAAGAAAAACCGCCACTTTCAGTGTCGTCTTTCTTTTTTAGCAGACATGATTCTGGGCGCTTGTCTCAGCGGAGGGGCCGGCTATCTTTTTCTAAAATCGGAAGGAGCGGTTCATAAGGCACAGACAATACTCCTCCACCTCCTCAGCTTGGGACACTAGGCTAACATTTACAACCTGCTGCTTGGCCAGAGCACCGATGCACCTTGCTATCGGGACCCCTACGTCGTGGGCCCGACGGAACGCCGCTGGTCGCAGGTAGAGAGTGCTGTAACGGTCGCCTCCACCGGAATTCCACTCTCCCCCGTCAAGACAAAGTCAGCTCTGTTTCTCATCTCAACAAAAATCTTCCCTGCACTGCACTATATAAAAAAAAAAAATGTTCAAATGTTTGTATAGTCTATGGGACTTAACTACGGGGTCATAAGTCCCTAAACTTACAAACTACTTATGAACTAACTAAGACTAAGGACGGCACAAATATCCATGCCCGAAGGAGGATTCGAACCCCCGACCGTAGTGTCCGTGCAGACCGTGACTGAAGCGCCTCAGTCCCCGCGGCCACCGCGGCCAGCACACTGCATTCTCGACAGCAATAGAAGAATGCATGTACTGGTCACTTTACATCATTACACGAACGATAAACACAGTTAATAAAGATGAGAGATAGGCTGGAATCTCTCAAGGTCTCCTAAGATTCCTGGCAAAGCATGAAACGGTATATTGCAGCCATTTTATTTACATTTACTGAATAACTTCATTTACTATTAAAAATAAGAAAATGGCTAGCAAACACCAGAAGACCTGACCTTTGGCAGAAAGGCGTCGCTTTTCTACTCAGGAACTTTACCGTTTCTTCACTACATTCAAGTAAAATCGGTGAAGGTGGAACGTACGAAACGAATATAGATTGTAATAACCACAGTATTTAACATACCGAATCAGCTACCATAGCTGTAGCTGAAGGAAAAAGTCACAGACGTGTCACTGTTGCAGCAGTAACCGATTTAACGCCTGCTCCCGGCACCTGTGGTCTCGTATTGGCACTGCCGATAGCCGCTCAGAGTTTTCGTATCTCTGTATTTGCATACGCATGCTTACATCAGTTTCTTTGCCTCTTCTGTCTAATTTCAATCACTCTATAGCATTGTTTTTCAAACTTTTTGGATGTGCGACCTCCTTTAAAGTAAAAATTTTTTGGCGGCCCCACCACCCTCCACGAACAGCAAAGGAACACTGTGCCTCATTTCAAAAGCAACAAATTTAATTCGCTTCTTTTGATAAGATTTTCTTGTAAGAAACAAAATTTCAGAATTGTTGGTTTTTTTTATTTTTTTATTTTTATTTTATTTATTTATTTATTTTTTTTTTTTTTTTTTGCATAATCAGTGTTACACATTTCAGGTGTAATGTGTCTGGGCTCTATTTGATGTCTTCGACACCAAATGACAAACAACACATAGACTTCGTCTACACTAGTTCGTTCCATGTAGGCTGTGAGCTCAGTAGTCAACTCGGGAGATGGGGTGGGCCAATATAACAAAACAGTTTATTGACATTTATTCTTACAAACGGCTGGAGTGGAGCGTGCGTGCATGCTGCACGCGCTGAGGTGACGTCTAGCTGACGCCACGATCCTCGTAGTAGCTGACGCTGCTACTGCGGCTGCCCGCCGGCCGCTATGCCTCTGTGCTGCGTAAGGTGAGGTATCGTCCTCGCACCGCTCCGCGTCGCCGCCGCCGTTGACGCAGCGATGGCCGTTCCACGCTGGGCGCTGTCCGGGAGTTGAACCCAGGTCATCCTTCTCCCGCTGCTGCTGATTCACCCTCCAGACGGTCACAGGAGCGCTGCAGGTGTGTCCGCGTCCTTTCATCCACACCATGCCCCTGGGTGAGTAACTGGCTGCAGTCTTACCGCGCCATGCGTTGGTTAGACGCCTGGTTGCGCTGCTGTCGAGGCCGGGACCTCGATGCCCGTTGCGTCAGGCTGGGCCACCGCTATTCCGCTGGCTGCATCTCTCGTCTGGGATGCCGTGTTTATCGTGATGACTGGTTGCTGGCCGCACTGCGTCAAACTACTTCCATCCTGTGCTAGACTCAGTTTTGCGATAACAATAGTAACAGTTATTGTCGACGAGAAGCACATTCCAAGCGGCAAGTGCTGTCCAGCCATGGCTGCCTCTCTCTCTGCTGTGGCTAACTCTCGATGACGAACCTGTCTTTTTCGCCTGTATTTATACGACCAGGTCAGCCTGTGTTTCACTCATGTGGCATAGCTGATCTTTGCTACTCGTGACTGGTCTCCTACTTCCGATCACGTATCTCGCAACCACCTTTCAGCAATACACCTGTCAGGCTGTTACGCAGTACGGCGCCCTCGCCGACGTACTTGCATCACCAGAAGCTTCGCCGAGCCGCTCCACTTCATTAGCTGAAATTATAAACATGTTTGTCCCGCACACACCTGATTTCAACACAGCACCGTTTCCATGTTCAGTTTCTGCGTTAAAGTTCACTCACCACTTGTTAACTTTGCATATTACGTCTATATTGTCCCTATCCCCTACACACGCAATCGAATTATCCTCGCTAAACAAGGTCATAATGTAGAGTCAGTTTGTAAAGAAGAAGATTCGTCTTGAATTTCTCAAAATTACTTACTACATCTTGTTAATTTGACTATGGATAGGCTTCTGAAAACCATTTTATGGCTTTTCGTTTTTCATTGCGAACACAGTGTATTTATTATAATAAACAAGGAAGAAATCTACATAATTTCATTGTATAATAAGTTTTAATTTTCTTGGGACTATGACTTTTTATTGGGAAAATGTGGTATTGGAATTGCGCTGTGCTAGTTGCTTCATGTTGCGTACATCCACCCGTAATGACGACCTCCTCAACAACGCTTTTCGCTCCCCTCCCTGGGGTTAGCGACCCACGGATTGGAAAACACTGCTTTATAGTAACAGCCTTAATCGGAAATTATCGAAGATAGGTACTACAGCGCGCTGTCGTCTGCAAGTGGCAGACTTCGCGAGGCAGTGGCGGGTGAAGGCGGCGGCGGCGGCGGCGGTAAAATTGCTTGGCGTTCCTGGCGCGGTCGCCAGCCTCCAGCCTTCAGCCTTCCGCAGCCGCGGGTCTCGCGGTATTATCATATTGCGGGCGCCGCGCCGCGCCCGGAGACCGCACTTTATCAGGGCGGCATATTTATGCGCTGATATTAAAAACAGATTGAATTCCCCCGGGATTAAAAACTGTGTTGCGCCGTACGTCACCGCCCGGCGCCTACACGGACTCAGAATTAAAAAGTGCGCTCGCCTTCCGTCTGATACGTCTGTAGCGTCGGCGAGATTCCACGGGTAAGAGCGTAGGAGGTACCGCCTCTCGGAAAAATATCGAGATACCGTATGCGTCAGGTAGCGAGCAAGCTGTAACGTGCCATTCGTGCTTTTGTTGTGTCGGTGAAGATTCTTCGACAAAAAGTGTAGACAACGTTTGTTACGTACCAACTACAAACTGAAAACTTCCATAATCTGATGCTAAATAAATGTCACTTTCACGTAGCAGGTTACAATTACAAAATTATTAAGGTCAACACATTACCAGTTTAACGTAGGTTGGGTGTATCTCACAGAATCTGCTTCACTTGTACATTCTCCACGTGCCTGAAATTCGGGTTAAGTTTGCGTGCTGGGTGATATCTTACAGACCTACATCACTTAACGTGAACTCAAAACACAAGTCGCACTTTTCATAAAACTATATTCAATAATAAATTACATTGTTGATCTACATACTGACATACATAGAAACTGCCCAAAGACAACAAGACATATTATTGTTAGAACCAGGAAGTAATACATTTATCATTAACAACGGATTTGTTACAAGATATACTTAATATTGGTAAGTAGAACATCAAATGTTTATTCTTTTAAATACGCTCACTTTGATAAGAATTGCCACAATTAAGCAATATATGATACTACATGTATTCGAACAATGGAATTCATAAAGACGTCAATAAGGTGAGAATTATGTTGTGAATATAATTCCTAACATGTATTGATTTACGTTTTTGCAAGCTTACCTTTTGACAGTTTATTTTAGTTCTATAAATATCATGGTTTCCAAGTAATGCTAAAAAGCTGACCATGTGGTCATGTTGGTTTCAGATTAAGTCTTCGGGATTCACATAATAAATTATTGACAGTATTACATTAATGCATCAGATGGCATTTTAAGTCCATGTACTGAGTTTGATGAGAATCTAATATCATTTAATATGTTTTCTGTTACTATCTGTTAATTCTACATGTGCTTACTTTACATTCCGGAATGCAGCTTCAATATGCAATAACTCTGCTTCCTACCAATGGATCAACATTAACTGAGTGGTTATTAGTTTCTAGGGATTTTCTTACAAGAGTTACAAGTTGTATTGGTGTTGCCTACATGCAAATGTACAGTCTTTAGGTGTTTCCCTAAGTGGTCTGTTACGTCTCCGATGATATTGCTTCTTCAAAAATACTAAGATACTGAATACATCAGCTAGTAGCTACAAAGTAGCATTGATTCTTCTGCCTGTCTAGTGAATGTTAGTTAATCTACAAAAAAAAAAAAAATAAATAAATAAATAAATAAATAAAAAATAAATAAATAAAAAAAATAAAAAAAAATAATAGGAAAATTGTGTGTTGGCCCCGCCCCTTCTTCGACTCACATTCCAAGTATGTATACATTATGGAAAATGCTCCAAACTTAAATTTTCCATACATGGTATTTCCGTATGACCGCGCTGTAAATTTTTTAAGGACAGAGGATACTACACATACAGCGACACAATGAATGACTCATTTGCACAGTGTCTTACAAAGGTGCTAAACATGACTCCATCATACTCTGTGCAAGCATGACATCGGCGGTGACTAAAAAGATTCTCACGCACTCTTAGAAATATACCTAGTCTCTTTCGAATCACATTACAACCAACTTCAATTCTGCGAAATAATTGCATCTCATTATTGCTGGGGTCTCATACACAATTAACTTTAAATATCCTCAAAGGAAATAATGAAGGTGATTGATGTCATGAGGCCCCTTCGTGGAATAGGACCTCCGAACCGAGCGGCAATACAACAGTGAGATGGTAGCAGCATCCACACAGAAGTGAGGCTCTTATTTCTGTTAGAAATAAACAAAGACAATGCGAGGGATCTGTGGCCATTGGAGGTATAATATTTTAATTGTTTACATTTAACTTCATTTGAAGTATTGTACAAAATTAAATTCTGGTGTAGTGTTTTGCGTTTTCTCTTGTAGACAGTTCAACAGTTCAAGCTAACCTATATGCACTCAGTTTAATGGCATTCCACCTGACGATGGAGGTTTAAAGCCTCGAAACGCATTGTGGGTACAATAAAACAAAGTGACCGGTAACGGTAATACCTTGTGCTTCAATCAATTTCAAATAACTGTCGCGGTAGACCCTTTACCAAAATGTTTTCATTTAAAGTTCACCGTGAGTTATATTCACATCTCTCACTAACAGCCAACCAAGGGTACTCTGTTCAACAACTCAGGTATTTGCTAGAACCTCAAGTAGAAGGGAACATTCAGAAGGCCATGGGTCAACCTCCTCGTTTCCTTGTAGGAAATAAAGAATGTACATGTAAATAAGCAGGAAACTATTTGTAAACTTGTAAGCATGTTAGTTGTAAATGAGGTGGAAAACAAACCTGCATAACAAAATCTATTTCGTCAACCTCAGGTTCTCTACCTTCAGTTGTTCAGTGAGCATTCTCTGCCCCCGCTTAAATCTTTGGACGCTTGTACGAAACACTATGTATGTATGCTTTGGTGAGGCGAGTGTCAACAGCCGTAATATACTTCATAAAATGCATTTTTTTAAACCATCAGCTGTTTATTCAAAACCTTATACATCTACCAGTTTGTATTTTTTGTATAGTTTATCCATGAAGATGGTCTATGACCGGAACTGGTAGATGAATAAGATTTTGAACAAACAGCCGATGGTTTTCAAAAATGCATTTTTTGAACTATTAGCTGAAAACCCGGCGTTGCCCGGTATGTTAAATATCTGCCAGGCTGCATGTAAAACTGCAGTAGGTGTAGATGGAAAGCACATATTGTAAAAATCAGTTTCCAGGTTTCCGATTCTGACTTTCCGGATATACACCAATTTCAAACGAAAGGTTTTTATTGATACCACTTATTCTTTTTTAATTATAAAGTAAATAATTTTATCATTTCAGTATACTTGAATTTCGTCAAGAAATAAGTTGACTCTGAAAATATCTAATATATAAAGCAGAGTGCCCAGTAATTTATTAATCGTAGTAGAAAATGCAAGTTCCAATGGAAACTGCAGTCTCTTGAAGATATATTTGTGGGATATAATGGGTATTCGTTGGCTGTACTCTGTTTCATTTTGTTCCTTTTCTTGTAGCTCTATGGAAGTACACTGCTTCCGCTTCCAGCCGGATGGAGCAATTTTCCATTAACGTTACTGTTTACCTTCTCATATCTCATGAACTACGTGTCGGAATGTGATACAATTTAGAAGTAACATTCAACTATATATGTGTATACTGTCTGTAAAATTTCCTGTCGCTACAATTTGTAGTGTTCAAATTATATATTGTAACGTCATACCGAGAGCCCTAGTTTTACTCCATAAACAGCGGAAAAGTAGCAAGCGAGAATTTTTTTTTCCTTTCATCATTTTACTATGGTTGCCCGTGAGATAAAGTTTAATAAAGGTTTGAAATTATGTTTAAAGTTTGTTGCAAGTCGCTAATTACTGTCATTCTTATACAGTGTATTTCGAAAGTCTCGCCGCATTAAATGGCATTTTTTGCGATGTGCCGTATGTGATTCTTAACCATGCAGTAATTGTTACCTCACGGTAAGGAATGTGTGTACCAAATTTGGTTGAAATCGGTCCAATGGTTTAGGAGAAAATGAGCAGCATTGTCGCAAAATGCAGCAGTTTTTCGCGCATCTCATTGGTTATGACGTCATATCTCGTTAGCTGTATATCGTATGTGATTCTTACGCTTACGGCGACCGTCCTCATGGATTGAAGCTTAGGTGTACAAAATTTCATAAAGTTTGGAAGAAAGCTGTAGATTTGTATGCAACACGTATAAATATACTGACACTCTGCTTTATATATTAGATGTATGTACCATGAGGTGTCAAAAGACTTGGGGTTGCGGTATGACCAGATGCAGATGAAAGGTACAAAATGGTAATGTATCGACAGAGCTGTCATTCACACTCCATTGATTTACGTAAATTGCTTTTCGATAGGAATTAATACTCTGAACTCTGAATTGTACTTGTGGCTGGATACATCGGATATTGCATTTCAGAAATTGTTAGGATATTCAGTAGTCCAAGATCCACACTGTCAAGAGTCTGTCGAGGCTACAAATATCAAGCCTTACCACTCACAATGGACAAAGTGTTGGGCCCTGCACTGAATGACCAAGAGCAATTCAGTTTGTATGGAATTTTGAGTGGTAACAGACGTATACACATCATGAAGTAACTGCAATGTGGGACAAACGACTAAGGTGCCATTTAGGATACAGCGGAGCCATTTTGCGCTAATGGTCCATGGCAGCAGATGATCGTCTTCACTTTGTTCGCCAACAATACAACATCGCTTGCAACGCCTCTGCATGCCTCGCATGTAGGTTGGAGTCGGAAAGATAGCCATTTCCGCAGAATATTAAGTAGATGGAACCATGACGGACTGAACGAACCGTAGGTTGTTGAGTTTCCGGGGAGCATTAGGCATGGATTGACAGAACTAGATGAAAGTAATAAGGTCGACGAATGGGTACCTTCCAGAGGGAGACAGTACGGAAGGGCGAAGAGGATCATGTAGGTAGAAGACCAATAGTAGCCATCGATAGCAAATGAGAGAAATCATTTAATTTATGAAAGGAGACAATATAAAATTGCAGCAAATGAAAGAGGAAAAATGGAATACAAAAGGCTAAAATTTGAGGTTGACAGGAAGTGCAATTTTGCTAAGCAGGAGTGGCTAGAGCACAAATGCAAGACCGTAAAATAATTTATAAAGCGGGGAAGATAGGTAACGCAAACAGGAAAATCAGAGAGATGTTTGGAGACAACGAAAGCAATTGCATGAATACCAAGAGCTCAGATGGAAAC
This sequence comes from Locusta migratoria, assembly GCA_026315105.1. NCBI lineage: Eukaryota > Metazoa > Arthropoda > Insecta > Orthoptera > Acrididae > Locusta > Locusta migratoria. Next base: position 398,706,144 of record CM048747.1, on the reverse strand, counting down.
CGATAATAAGAGAAAAAGGGAAAGCTGAAAGTAATATATGGAGAGCCTTTACAATGAAAATAAACTGAAGTAGAAATGGAAAAGAATGGACTAAAAGTGAGGTATGACATCAATTTGAGAGACCACTGAAAGACCAAAGTCTAAACAAGGTGTAGATGACATTCCATCTGAGCTACTGAAGTCTATGGGAAAGTAAATTGTTCCATCTGGCATGAAACACGTATCATACAGGGAAAATACTGTTTGACTTCCTGCAGAATGTAATAAATCCAGCCGAGAGGTAGTGGCCGAGTGCATTGAAGCGCTATGGTCCGATGCACGAAAGCGTTCCCCGTCGGGGGATCCAGTGAAAATTACAGAACTATGATGATTATTTCAGCAGAGGACTTCCAACTAACACAAATTATTTGTTGGAGATCAGTTTGCAGTGAAGAGAAATGTAGAAACGCGCAAGACGATATTCATATTACGACTCATCTTAGAAGATAGGTTAAATATGTTAAGGAAAGGTAAACGTACGTTTTCAGTTTCTGTACATCTGGAGATAGCTTTAGACAGTATTGACTGGAATATACTCTTTCAAATTCTGATGGGTGCAGGGACAAAATATAGGGAATGAAAAGTTATTTCCAAGATGTAAAAAAACAAGACAGCGTTTATAACACTCGAACGGCATGAAACGGATACGGTGGTTGGGAAGGGAGTGAGACAGGTTTGTAGCCTTTCCCCAATGTTATTCAATAAGTGCATCAAGCAAGCTATGAAGGAATTGAAGGAATAGGAAGAGAAATTTGAAAAATGAATTAAAGTTCAGGAAGAAGAAATATGATCTTTGGATTCTGCCGCTGACATAGTAATTTTTTCAGAGACAGAAAAGGTCCTGGTAGAGCAGTTGAACGGAAAGGACGCTATAAGATGAACATTCACAAGCGTAGAAAAAGGGTAATGGAATGTTGGGTAATACAGTCGGATGTTATTGAAAGAATTAAATTAGGTAATGAGAAGAGAAAAGTAGTAATTGAGTTTTAGTTATTTCGGTAGCAAAATAATTTCTGATGTCCGGAAGAAAATGAAATGAAATGCAGATTGGCTATTGGAAGAAAAGCATGTCCGAAAAAGCGAAATTTGCTGACATGCAATATTAATTTATATTTTAAAAAACACAGTCTCGCTCGCAAGAGAATTTTTATTGTTGTTAGGCAACTGGTTTCAGTCTGCTTGTGAGATCATCTTCAGGCCGACTGCAATACATTGATATTACAAATATTAAGAAGGATGTACAGAATACAATATTATGGCTATAAACAGTAAAATAATAACAATGTGAAAAGTTATATCCTGGGCAGCCGATAGTAGGCGGGTAGGGAACCGTTGGCTGTGGAAATCAACTGCGGAATACTGCAGTAACGGTCGATTTTATATATGGGCAGCTCAGCCCTCCCTCCCCCCCCCCCCCCACCACATGCAGCATTACATTATTAAGAGTCAGTCATGTTTTTATTAATAATTATGTTGTTGTTATTGTTGTTGTCTTAGAGGTTACAGTTATGATATTGAAAACGGGGGATAAATATACAAGAACATACAGATTATCAAACTCGTTGTGCCTGGTAACAATTTAGAGGAAATCGTTTTGAATAAAGATTAAAAACATTTGGTTTTATCAGTTTTGTTACCTAGCTGTCCTCTATGGGTATTTGAAGATTCTTGCTGGGAATATTGGTGCTGGGGACAGTAATATTTCTTTGTTACTGCAATGAATTGTGCGTATTGATGGTTGCACGCCAGCAATGCTCGTCGCAGCACTCGTAGCAACGGACGATGCGTTGATGCACAGTTTGGTTCTTGGACCTACACATTGGCACCGTCACTTGTGGCAACTGTGCACATGGATGACAGTCTTTGAATAGTTATGAAATGAAGTTGCCTTCCTACTTGACAGGCGACATGAATCGTGTCTCAAAGGAATACACTTGTATCTCTATAATATGTGTTAGATTATTTAATGCAACAAAGTGGGTAACTGTTGTTGAGAATAGCTTGTGAAAATTATAAATCAAATTGGAACATTAAATTGCTGATTAAAAGAATGTTAAAACACAATACAAAATTTACTGAGCCATGGGTATAACTCTGTTACATAACATACAAGAATGGTATTTTTTACATTAATTTCTTGGGATCATTAGAAGATGGACGAGGCATTCAAGGAACAGTCACAAGAGGTCGTGAAAAATTTCGAAAAAGTATTTTTCTCTAAAATCGAGTTGTTCATTCAGCAAAGATAGTGGTTTGATTTAAAATGTGCATAAATTTCTATCTGTTCGAGGGTATTCAGCAGTGGTTCCTTAGGTGCGTTATGCAGAATCATTAAGCTGTTGTCAATGGAACCTTCTGCATGATTATTCTGTATCAAATGTTGACCAAACAGAGATTAGCTGCGTGAAGCGCCTGTTGTATGTTCCTTAAATCGCACAGCAAAATTTCTTCCTGTCTATCCAATGTACAGTTTATCACAGTCTTGACATGAGATTCTATATACCTCAGAATTTAAAAATCTATTACTACGTGTGTCAATTGTGTGCCTCAATTTAGTTTGTAAGAAATTATTGGTAGTGAACGCAATAGTTACGCCAGTATTTTTCGTTTATTCTGTCAGGAATAATTTCCATGTAAGATAGTTTGTAAATTTTTCATTGGCCACCAATCAAACCTGATTACTGTTACATGTATAGTGTTGTATCAACCAGTAATGCATGTCTTGTATCTCTGCCATATAGATTTCTATGGAGTGAGCATTAAGATGCGTATACCGAGAATTCTGTTCGCAACATCTACTGTATCAAGTCAGGGGGTACTGAACGGCGCGCTACAGTTCGTAAAACGATAGGTGTTATTTCTTCGCTAATTACACACACATGACCTTCAGAACTACCGTAAAACTTTGTTCAAATATTTGTAGACGTCTTAAAATATGATATCTTGGAAGAGGTTCGTTTAAACGCAGAAAGGTTGAGAGTATTATGCTTTTTGGTGTTGTAGCTGAGATCCCATGTTATTTGCGTTTTTCCGGTTTGCTTTGATACAAACTGAAAGTAAATTCTCAAGTACAGTAATATCAATACATGTCAGCGCTTACAGTTTCTTTATGTTGGCGATTGTTTGATGACACTTTGGGCAACAGATGCTGTGGGAAGAAAAAAAATTTTGACACAGAAACACGCTTCAACTACGCATTTCCGAACCCTTTCCTATAAAAATAGTCTCCTTAGAGTACCCTTTTGAATAAATTATAGGGAGGATATTCTTTCTTTTGATTTTTTGGAATCATATTTTGACTGTTTATCTTTCCAGAAACTAAAATACAAAAACCACATAATGTAGGGGTTTCATACAGAATATTTGGAAACACACATGCTTTGGAGTTATAAAACACTTTTCTCGTAAAAAGGAGAGCAAAAAGGGACAGAAACTAGGTCCATAGTGTAACACTTTATGACACTGTGTATCGAAATTTTTCAACTTTTGTAGTAACTCCCATCAATAAGACATTTGCAAGCCCATGAAAAATATCTCTTTTTTACGTAGTTTTCCTTGCACCTGTAGCAGAACAATAAAGCAACACAGTTTCTTCTGGAATATGGCTCTATTGCTTAGGGGTAAAGTGTCGGACTACAAAGTCGAACTTCATATATTCGATGCCCGGTCATTGCTAGAACTTTTAACGGTTACGCATCACTTATTCCACATCCGTTCACGATGTGAAAAATACCATGCTACACCGTGGTGCGGAATCTACGTTAAATTTTATCTCAGTTTGAGGGATGGAATACAATATCAAAACAGGACCACGCCTTATACATCACTGATGTGTTCAAACCAATCACGTTCTACATTCAGAAATATTTGGGAAACAAGTCAAATACATGTAACATTAAAGTTTCGCTACTATTACAATACGTGACCACGTGACCAGCACGGACAGATATTGAGATCATGGGGAGTTGGCTATGCTCACTCCATATATACTCTATGGTCTCTGCCGTAGAAGCTATACTGCACTAGAACTGTAGTGTACACCTGATGATCATCTCATCACACTAAAAAGGTAAAAGTAAAGTACAATGAAATGAATATATAAATAAATTTGCTGGCAGGCATGAAGTATCACCTACTCTCCATCCTCTCGCTAGGGATGGCGGTTATTGCTGAAGCAACCGGTTTTCGGTTACACCGGTTCTTTTCATCTACAGTTTAAACGCACTGTAAAAATTGCTCAAGATAACCGGTTTTCGGTTTTTTATTGCTATTATTTCCAGTAGAGTTCGACCGAAATATATTTTGCGGCCGAAACAGAAACCGTAATCGAATTTTCGGTTTTTCTAGTAAAAATTTAAGTAAATTTACGTTATACGACAAATCACTAGTCTTTCCATATTTTGCAAGATCCCCTCCCGATACTACGCCTTCTTGAGTATGTGTAAGCCTAGCCAGGAGTCCGTAGAAGACGACATACGAAGCATACACATTTACTGGCCTTGTATTTTCATCCGGCAGTTGCGAATCATGAGCCAGTCACTCTGTAAGTTGAACTTGTGAGCCAGCGCATACGAATATCTCGCTATAAGTTACAGTCAGTAAAAGAACTTCAGTGCTGGAGAAGTATTTCGAAAAATAGTCACAGTTCCGACTAACAGTATGATTGTTGTCAGTGTAAATTTACGCAGATTGAACTAGGAAAGCTGTGTACCACATGATCAGAGAATGTTCAAATGGGTGTGAGTTCTTATGAGACCTAACTGCTTAGGTCATCGATCCCTAGGCTTAAAAAGTACTTAATATAACTTAAACTAACTTACGCTAAGGACAACATACACACCCATGACCGAGGGAGGACTCGAACCTCCGACTGGAGCAGCCGTGCAGTCCGTAACGTGGAGCCTCAGACCGCACGGCTACCTCACGAGGCACCACATGATCAATGTTACCTAAACCGATATTGGTTAATAAAAAAGCCCCTCGCTTTCAAGGAATCACGTTAATAAGACTTGTTAGCATAACAATTTTTTTATTTTATTTATTTATTTTTTTTTTTGTGGTTTTAGGGCGCACAACTTCTATGGTCATTAGCGCCCAGCCAAGAACATTGATTCGCTATGATCTCAAAAAAATGGTGACTGTCAGAACATAAACAAGAGGCTAAAAACGAAAGATAAAAGACAATTAAAAGGGTTAAATATCCTTGGATAGGTTGGCCAAGTTCATAAAACGCAAAACCCGAGCAGCTGCTCGTGTGTCATCAGCTAAAATTTCCTCCAGAGTAGACGGAAAGTGAAGGGCTACACGGAGATGATTAAAATTGAAACAAGTCAGTAAAACATGTCGCACTGTCAGCAGTTCACCGCAGGAGCATAGCGGTGCAGGTTCGGCGGATAGCAAGTGACGGTGGCTGAAACGGCAATGACCGATCCGCAACCGAGCCAGGATGACCTCCTCCCGCCGAGAGGGGCGGGAGGATATCCTCCAAGCGGTCGGGATCGGTTTGACAGTTCGCAATTTATTGTTGTACAGTGAAAGCCACACACTGTGCCATTGCGACACGATACTCCGGCGAAGAGCCCGTTGAACATCGTCCGATGGGACGCAAAAGGTAGCCATGCGAGGCAAAAGAGCTGCTGCCTTGGCTGCTGTGTCGGCGGCCTCATTCCCGGGCACACCCACATGGCCAGGGACCCACAGGAAAGATACGTGACAGCTGTCATCCGCCAGCAACTGGAGGGAGCGTTGGATCCGATACACGAGAGGATGGTTCGAGAAAGGGTCCTTAAGACTCTGCAGGGCACTAAGGGAGTCAGAACATATGGCATAGAAAGGTTGGCGGTGGCGGCAGGTATACAAGACGGCCTGGTGGAGGGCGAAAAGCTCAGCCGTGAAGGTCGAGCAGCGGTCAGGGAGCTTGTATTGGAACCGGTTGTCCCCGACGACGAAGGCAGATCCGACACCGGCAGTGCTCTTGGAACCATCAGTGTAAATAAATACGGCATTATCGAACCGCGAACGGAGTTCGACAAGCCTCGAGCGGAATACCAAATCCGGAGTGCTCTCCTTGGGGAGCGAACTAAGTTCGAGGTGTGTGTGAACCTGGGCCTGATGCCACGGTGGCAATGGGCTTTCGCTCATCCGAAGGGTGGAAGGAAGGGTAAAATCGAGCCGTTGTAGCAGGCGGCGAAACCGAACTCCCGGTGGAAGCAAGGCAATCGCAGACAACTGATATTGGCGATCGAGTGAGTCGTCAAAAAATAATCTGTAAGAGGGATGGTTGGGCATCGACCGTAGGCGGCATGCATACCGACACAAGAGTATGTCACGTCGAGTGGTCAAGGGTAATACAGCAGCCTCGGCATACAGACTTTCAACAGGGCTGGTATAAAATGCACCGGTCGCCAGACGTAATCTACGATGGTGGATAGAGTTGAGACGGCGGAGAATCGACGACCGTGCTGAAGAGTACACAAGGCTTCCATAGTCGAGCTTCGACTGAACAGTGGCCTGGTAAAAGTGAAGCAGGACGGTACGATCCGCTCCCCATGACGTGCCACTGAGGACACGAAGAACGTTAAGGGATCGGGCACAACGGGCAGCCAGGTAGGACACGTGTGTGGACCAGCAAAGTTTCCGATCCAACATGAGTCCCAAGAATTTCGTAGTCTCCACGAAAGGGAGAGCAACAGGACCGAGACGTAGAGAAGGTGGAAGAAATTCCTTGCATCTCCAAAAATTGATACACACAGTTTTCTCAGTGGAGAATCGGAAGCCGTTTGCGATGCTCCAGGAATATAGACGGTCAAGACAGCGTTGGAGAGAACGCTCCAAGAGACACGTCCGCTGGGCGCTACAATAAATTGCGAAATCGTCAACAAAAAGAGATCCGGAGACGTCGGCTGAAAGGCAGTCCACGATCGGATTGATTGCAATGGCAAAGAGCGCCACACTCAAGACGGAGCCCTGTGTTACCCCATTCTCCTGGAAAAAGGTATCTGACAAAACAGAGCCCACCCGTACCCGGAACTTGCGATCCGCCAAAAACGCTTGTATGAAAAGAGGAAGGCGGCCCCGAAAGCCCCATGTGTGCAATGCGCGGAGTATGCCCGCTCTCCAACAGGTATCGTATGCCTTCTCCAAGTCGAAGAACACGGCTACTGTTTGACGCTTCTTTAGAAAGTTGTTCATAATGAAGGTCGACAACGTAACGAGGTGGTCAGCAGCAGAGCGGTGTCGACGAAAACCGCATTTGATATTAGTCAGGAGGCGGCGAGATTCGAGGAGCCAGACCAACCGAGCGTTAACCATGCGTTCCATCACCTTACAGACGCAGCTCGTCAGAGAAATGGGGCGATAACTGGAAGGAAGGTGTTTGTCCTTCCCTGGTTTGGGGATGGGGACAACAATGGCTTCACGCCAACTTGTGGGAACATGACCTTCAGTCCATATGCGATTGTAGGTACTATGAAGAAAGCACTTGCCCGCAGGAGAGAGGTTCTTCAGCATCTCAATATGAATGGAATCGGGCCAGGGAGCAGAAGACCGGGACAGGGCGAGAGCACGATCTAGCTCCTGCATGGTGAAGGCGACGTTATAATTTTCACGATTAAAAGAGCGGAAAGAAGGCGGCCGTGCCTCCTCTACCTGTTTGCGAGGGAGAAAGACAGGGTGGTAATGGGCAGAGCTCGAAACCTCCGCAAAGAAACGACCCAATGCGTTTGAAACATCAGCTGGGTCCACGAGGACCGCGTTCTCCACGGTCAGGCCAGGAATCGGGGAGTGGACCTTGATGCCGGACAAACGGCGTAGGCCACCCCAGACAACCGTGGAGGGAGTAAAACGGTTAAAAGAACTAGTAAAAGCTGTCCAGCAAGCTTTCTTGCTGTCGTTTATGATAGGACGGCACTGCGCTCTCATACGTTTGTAATTGATGCAATTCTCCAAATTTGGGTGGCGGCGGAAGGTGCGTAAGGCACGGCGTCGGGCTCGAAGCGCGTCGCGGCAGGCTGCAGTCCACCAAGGGACCTGGACACGACGTGGAGAAGAGGATGTACGAGGTATGGAACGTTCAGCAGCAGTGAGAATAACCTCTGTGAGGTTTTCGACCTGACCGTTACAGTTGGGAAAATGCTGATTGTGAAAAACAGCCATGGAAGAATAAAGCCCCCAGTCGGCTTTAGAAATGTTCCAACTGGTGGGACGTGGAGATGGGGAATGATGTAGGAAGTGGATGATACAAGGGAAATGGTCACTCGAGTACGTGTCAGAAAGTGCATACCACTCAAACCGACCGGCAAGCTGAGGAGTGCATATTGCGAGGTCTATATGGGAATAAGTGTGTGTTGTGTCAGAAAGGAAGGTCGGTGCACCGGTGTTGAGGCAGTCAAGTTCGAGGTGGTGGAGAAGGTCCACCAAAAGGGAGCCTCTCGGACAAGGTGCCGGAGAGCCCCATAGGGGGTGGTGGGCATTAAAGTCGCCTACCAACACGAAAGGTGAAGGGAGCTGGTCAACAAGATTTAGCACATCTGCCCTAGTAAGGGCAGATGACGATGGCGAATATATATTACAGAGGGAGAAGGTAAATGTGGATAAGGTGACGCGGACGGCAACTGCCTGTAGGTGAGTGTGCAAGGAAATGGGATGGAAATAGACGTCGTCTCGAAGGAGCATCAGAACCCCTCCATGGGCTGGGACACCTTCAACGGGTGGCAGGTCGAACCGCACAGAGGTGTAGTGTGAAAAGTCTGCACGATCACGTGGACGCAACTTAGTTTCCTGGAGGCAGACTAGAAGCGGGCAGTGCAATCGAAGGAGTAGTTTCAACTCCTCCCGATTAGAACGAATGCCGCGAATGTTCCATTGAAGGAGCGCCATGATAAAAATGAGAGAAGAAATAAGGATAAAAACCAAGTAGCGAGCGGGGTCACCTCGACGGCCGCTGAGGACCGGATTTCGAGGGAGCACTGCTATCGCTGTCCAGGGGCAAAGGGTCGTGGTCCATAGGTTCGACCGACGCGCCTGCCACCTCCCTGAGTTGATCAGGAGGGGCAGTTTCCGCCGCCGGTAGAGGACCGGGTGCCCGGCAGACGGAGCGACCCGGTGAAACAGAAGACGGCCGAGGCCGACAACTGTTGGACGGCGCGACAGATGGGTCACGCCTCGGCGGGGAAGGAGAGGAACTCTTTTTCTTGTCAGCTCTTCTGGAAGAGTGACGGCGGGAAGAGGCAACTGACGGTTGGGAAGCCTGAGAACGCAGAAAATCCTCACGGACGGGTTCCTTTTTCAAGGTCCGGGCATCTTGTTTAGGTGCCCGCGGTTTACTAGAGGTTGACGAAGACTGTACCTTAGAAGCAGCAGGAGGAAGCGGGGACGTGGAACGGGCAATCTTCGGGCTGGCGGATCGCACAACTGTGTCAGCGAAAGTGAAATCACAAGTCTGGGTACTGGAATCCTTAGTAGGTCGAGTTGAGGTGAGGACCTTACTGTATGTACCCGCTGGAAGGACAGTGGGCTTTCGACTCGCCAACAACTTTTGAGCGGCAGATGTTGATACCTTCTCCGTGACCCGAATTTGTTGAATGATTTTTTCATCTTTATATACAGGGCAGTCGCGAGAGGAAGCCGCATGGTCGCCGTTGCAGTTGAGGCAGTGAGGGGACGGAGGTGGGCAATCCCCCTCATGGGCGTCCCTACCACAAGTGACACATTTTGCTGCATGTGGGCAATGTTCACGGGTATGGTTGTACCTGTGGCATTGGTAGCAGCGCGTTGGGTTTGGAATATAAGGACGGACTGAGATAACTTCGTGCCCTGCTTTGACCTTCGACGGGAGGTCAACTCTGTCGAATGTCAAAAACACAGTACGAGTCGGTGTCAGCTGGTTATCTACCTTTTTCATCACCCTGTGGACGGCTGTCACACCCTGATCGGACATATAGGACCGGATGTCGTCATCAGACAACCCGTCAAGGGATCTCGTAAAAACTACCCCACGTGACGAGTTGAGTGTGCGGTGCGCTTCTACTTTGACTGGAAACGTGTGTAATAACGTAGTCCGGATAAGTTTCTGGGCTTGGAAAGCACTGTCCACTTCCAGCAACAATGAGCCATTGCTCTGACGCGAACAGGTTTTAACAGGGCCAGCAATTGCATCAACACCTTTCTGTATAACGAAAGGATAGACAGAAGTGAAATCTTTTCCGTCGGTGCGCGACACAACAAGAAAATTCGGCAAATTAGGCAGAGTCTTCTTTTGCTGAGGCGAATCTATCTTACGTTTCTGGGTCAATGTCAGTGAAGAAGAGAAGGAAGTCATTGCGGAAGTGTCCCCCGTGATTACCGGCGTCTCCGATGGCGCGCTCCTTCCTAGTGGGGGCCCTCTCCGAGGGCTTACCCGCCTTAGGTGATTGTTCACACCTCAGGTCACACCTCCCGAGAACTGACGGAGGGACCAATTGGCATGTTCGGAAGGTACCAGCTCGGGTAATCACCCCTCCCTGGGCCTGGCCTTTACCAGGGGGTACGTACGTGCCCTACTTGTCTACCCGGGGCGGGGAATTACGCGTTACCCCGTCACCTGCTACGCATGATAATGCGTGGGTCGGCCTTCAGACACGCACAGGGAGGAAAGAAGAAGAATAGAGGAAGTGAAGAGAAAGAAGGAAAGGTGTCTCAAACGCCGAGGCGGAGACTAATGAGGAGAAGGCGAGGAGAGGACAAGGAGAGAGAGACAGAAACAAAGGGTAAGAAAGGAAGGAACCAAGGAATAAGAGAAACGACAACAAGAAAACACCTGAACTCGTGAAATACGCCCGTCTCCGGGCGAAGGCATAAACCGGGAGGGAAAGTGAAGCAGCCTGGGGCAGAAGAAAGGCTGCTCCGGCTCGGGGCCCCGTGCGCGCCACACACGTACCCACAAAAGAACTGTGGGCCCCCTGGGGGGGTTAGCATAACAATATGATTATACATTAAAAGTTATTATTCAAAGCTTACATAATAGGTATATGAATCGAATTTACCTTCTCTTCCAAGAAACATTTTGGATATTTCCTCCTTAAATGACATAGCATGTTTGTAGTACCTCCGCCCATTTTCAGCTTTTTAAAGGAAATTGAGCATTGTTCCTCACTGCTACCGTACATCGTGAAGTACTTTCACACTCAGGATGGTGCCATTTAAGACACAACCGATGTCTGGCGACGACAGCAAGGAACTGCCGCATGACCAGACGGAGGCACGTCTTGTACACTGCCAGTGCACGCGCGTCGTCTAATAGGCCACGCCACACGGCTACAGGTGCATCGATGCCTCAATAGCTGCACCATTTTTCAAGTTCTTATTCCACGCGTTTGTTGCACGTTTCTGACTGCCGGGATTATTCTTAAATTATCACTGATCGCTTTTCTTAGTTACTGCGATGACCTAATATTTCACAGCAGTGGACATTTTAGGAATAGCCCTAAATAGTAGGGTCAACTAGTTTTAATTTTTTTAATTATTTACAAAAAACACATTTTGAACCACTACTATAGGAAGTAGTCCTACCTTTTTTTTATTTATTTACTTTTTTTATTTTTATTATTTTTTTAATGTTCAAATGTCTGTAAATCTATCGGACCAAACTTGCGTGGTCATCAGTCCATAGCATACAAACTACTTAAACCTAGGTAAACTAACCTACGGACATACACACTCATCCATGCCCCAGGGAGAACACGAACCTCCACGGCGAGCAACCGCGTGCTCCGCAGCGAGGTGCTTTAGATCGCTCGGCTACTCCACCGCGGCCCGTTTTTTTTTTTTTTTTTTTACCCGGTTCTTGGCAATAACTAAAAAAATCGGTTATTCAAAACTAAAATACCGGTTTCGGTTTTAACCGGTCGGTTTTTCCCATCCCTACCTCTCGCCCCCTCTTCCTCCTCTTGGTATTGCAAAGATTAAATGAGTTTTCTATCACACACAAATACAGGATATACAGACAAGTAACATAAGTAAATAGAAACTGAATGATTAGTGCAACAGCCTTTAATCGTTTAATGCATAGTGCAGATGATCAGCAAGATATCTTTTATTTTATCTCTCAAACTAATCAACATTTCACCACAAATTCATTGTAGCTTCTTCTATACAAGTACCTTGTCCTAAAAATTATAATTTGTAGTGTTCTACTGAATAGACAGCCGCTTTGAGTTACTCCTAACATGTGCGTTAGTTTACTTTAATTTCCTCCTTTGCCGTGTAAAAGTAGTCAATCACATACTACTGTTGCATTATTGGAGGCATAATACTGACATTTACTGCTTCGGGTATATCATGGAAGCACCAGCTATGAACATTTTGCTGCTAGTAGTGCATAATAATTTCCAGGAAATATCAATATTTTCCTCAGTAAATACGCACTATCTATTATCTGTGGTAGTTTTTATAGCTTCAAAGAAGGGTTAAATGTACATTAACCATGATAGTTTTTAAAGCTTCAACTAAGGGTTAAATGTAACCTTGTTTCTAGGTGAAAGCACAAATTTTCCATTCTGCTTTGATGTAGCCTACATCGCGTGGCAGATAGACGTCAAACTGGCAGCTCCCATTGGCAGCGCAATGCGAGAGGAAATATCGGAGCTACAGAGACGCCATAACCTAAAAGCCTGTGCCGGCAGGTGGTGCGTGCTAACGCGCCCGGCCCTATCAAAGCTGCGGCAACTGGCGCGATTCATCATCCGCGGTGGCTTCTGCGCCATTGTGCCCCGGTGGCTGTGCCGTGCAGGCAGTTAATTAAGACCGGCCGCCCGCATCGCCGCCGCGGGTTATTTACAAGACGCATTAGCGCTAATGGCGAGTGACCGCGCCAGCGCCGCCTAACGAACCGCGCCGGCTGTCACTTTGCGACCGCCACCGACCGCCGACGGGAGCGGACGGGCCTCTCTGCCCTGTGTCTGTGCCGCCGCAATCAACCTGTTAGTCCCGTGTGACGCGCTACCTGCCGCTTGTCAACAACACCGAGCCCTCCACTGCAACCACACGATAATTTCATATTTCACCGTATACGGGTATATTACAACATCTCTAAGAAATTGAAAAATATTTCTTGTTATTTAGTCACCGATAATTATTTGAAATATATATATAAATAAAAAAAGATTGCAAATATAAAGGGTGAATCACCTAACACATACACCGCAAATATTGCGGAAACGGAAAGTGTAATTGATGTGTGGTTTTCACTGAATGGATTGGTAGTCAGTGGCTCGTATTTTTAGCCAACAAAAAGACTGTAATATTACTTAGAAAGTGTATTTTTATGCAAACTTACAGTATTTTTTAAATGGAAAGTTGGTTGTTTCTATCGTACACTGGAATTTTGACACCAACTGTGTACAAGGAATTCTGAATGACATCTTTATCACGTTTAGTTTGGCAGCTACAACCGTTCAAAGTTTCGAGGGCGGAGGCTGCCGTAGAATAGCTAACTGGCCGAGTGGCTAACCCCTGGGGCACGGTCCACTGTCTCATGACCACCAGGCAGTCAGCTACGCTGTCGTAGCCTCCGCCCCCAAAACTTTGAATGGTTGTAGCTGCCAAACTAAACGTAATAAGAAAGTCATTCAAAATTCTTTGTACACAGCTGGTGTTAGAAATTTCAGTGCACGATAGCAACAACCACTGTTCCATTTAAAAAAATCATCTGTCGGCGTGCCTACTGACGAACACATACAACTGAATTCAGTGCTGGGCGCTATTTTCATCCCAGTTACGATGCAAACTACACTACCACTGCGTGCCAACGCTGACGCTCTTCCCAGTTTCCCTTGCGTACAGATCACGAGTTGACTCATCTGAACTTTTCCAAATACATAATGTCCCCACTTTATCTGCATCCTTGTGCTACCCAGACTGTACCAATTTACATCCAATATGGCTGGACCTCAGTGCCAGATGCATAGGCCCAACATCAGTTGCACTACTCCATCTGACATCAACTGTCGACTTTCAATGGAGTCTCTTAATTTCGGGACTGCCTCCGACAACCCCCAAATGGTGGTTATCAGTTCCTCCAGACTTAGGTCTTGCAGGTACTTCACAAGGGTCACTGGGGGTTCATCAGGTCCCAATCCCTCTTCCCGTGCAGTGACAGGATTCGTTGCTTCACCAGCAACAGTCAACAGTTGCTCCCAATTCTTTATCTCGTGGTCTACGCCATCCTTGGGAATATCTTCACATGGACCTAATTGAGCTCTTTCTGGGACACCAATGGCTCCTTATCACTGACGCATATGCGCCCTTCCCCTTTTTCATGCAGTGCTATCACGACAGAGCTCATGTTATTGGCCATTGAATTCTCCCCATTACAGCTGACAGTGGTTTTGTGCGAGAAATGACATTCAACACCTTTTGATTTCACCCTTAAGAGCGAGGTGTCCAAATATTACGATTAGCATTCCTTTCATTTTCTTGATGATGCAGTCACCTTATTCCTGATCTCTTGTAGGTCCACACTGTTCGGAGATCAGAGTCTGGTGGAGCTACTGCATGGTAGGCAGCCGTGCACCACCTTCTTGTCCAGCCCCAGTGCTTCAGCCTCAAAGTCAGTTGACTTACAGGCATCGTCCTGCATCCACAAATATTTCTGGTCTGCAATTTCGACAGAGTAGAGCAATAGCATTACAATCAACTCTGCCTGCATCGCTTGGCCACTCATTCTCCTCCTTCATCCTCCGTGGTATAGACCACTTCTTTCCCTTCTACGCTGCCCCATTCCCATTACTGGGCACTGATGCAGCACAACAGCAACCGCCCAGCATGGTTTCCACAGTTTTTCTTTCTTAACCACCAATGCCGACGCCTCTTCTGGGGACTTAGTCTTCCGCCCCTCCTCAGCTACTCCTGCATTGCAGAACACGAGTGCCATATATCCCAGATGGAGAAATAAGTCGCCCCGAAGAAGACGAAGCCTACGTCACAGTCCTCGCTCCTATATTGCACAGTTCTCTGTGGAGGGGAGATACGTTCTGCCAGCTGCGTAGAGTTACTGGAAAGCTGGCATTACACCAACTTTGCTGAGTTCGCCAGGGACTAGTTAGGTGTTCAGAAATAAATATTTACCTGCCCGGCAGATATGCAGAAATTATGAGGTGATTGTGGTGTCGCACAAGTACAAAGTGCGCGCCACCTACTTTCGCCGCGCGCCGCCATGCACGGACGGCGCGGCGTTCTCACGACGACAGCCACGAGCGCCCTCTGCTGCAACCCCGCTCGTGGCCACCACGGAAAGACACCGGTCACTTCGGACTGAGATAGCAACGAGTTAGGACCTTCGTAATCAGATAGGCACCAGTGAAGACTTTGCTATTGTACAGGCACTAGGCAGGCCTCTAACAACTATGTATCAACATTCTGCAGTACTATGTAAAAGTTAAGTATTGTTACATTCTGTGCAATATATCTCTTTCTAATTTACTCGAGTGTTTATAGTTTCTGGCTGCTCCCCTCCATACCTGCATCAGCGTGTCGGTCTCATTCCACTCGGCCACCGACACCTACGACGAGGCTGGGACACAAAAGCGGCGACGAAGTCGGGATACAAAAGTGGCGACGAGGAGTGATAGACGAACCTTGGACCAGCCCGCCTTCAGCAGCCAGACAGCAGCAGTCGGAGCACGCAAAAATTGCTCCCGCCCACCCACCCTTATTATAACAATTTTGGGGAAAGATATTTTGTTACGTGTTTTGTGGACTTTTTTGTTGCAGAGCGTCCTCTTTCATATTGCATTTGTGTTTTGTTATAATTTACTTATATGCGCGGCGCCTAATCGGTCAGCATGGCCACTACCACGAACCCAAACTTAATGGAAATTATTCAGTTACAGACGGCGCAAATAACCCAACTCCTCCAGGCGGTGTCCCAGCTCACAGCGCAGGCAGATAACCAACAACAACAGCCGCCGCTTCAGCAGCCCACACCTGCCGCCGCAACACTTCCTACGTTTCGCCAATACAACGAACGTGAGGAAGAATGGAGCGACTATTTCGCACAGTTTCAAGAACTCGTCGCGGCTCATCAACTTACAGGTCAGACTGTTAAGCATCTTTTATTGTCTGTGGTGGGCCCCAAAACTTTCGTGTTACTGCAAAAACTATTCCCTCACGCATCTCCTCGTGATGTAGACTTTGAACAAATAGTAGAGGCACTAAATGCTCATTACGAGAGAAAAGTTCTTGTAGCCGCTGCACGGTACCGATTTTTCAGACTTAAGAAATTACCGCAGCAGTCACACCAAGAGTGGATTACGGAATTGAAGGGCTTAACCCGCCAATGTAAATTTACATGCTCTTGTGGACTTTCGTATAGTGACGTGATGTTGAGGGATGCGATTACGCAGAATATTCAGGACCCCAGAATTAGAGCAGCAATTCTGAAACAGTCTGACCCCTCATTAGATAGTGTACTGCAGATTATCGAAGCGCATGATACTTTTGACTTAGCAGATGTAGAAATGCAAAGCCATAGTGTAAATTCAGTGCGCCGCAACGGACGCTTTCCTAGCCGTAGTTCTCAGTATAGCACTAGTGATTCTTATTTTTCTACCGGCCGTGCTGATCAGACAGTGAACAGTAGCCAGAGTAAAAGTGCGACGCAAAGGTCGCCCCGTAGTGTTAGACACAGTAATTTGCATAACGGGCGCCAACGCTCATTTCAGAAAAATGTACGTAAATCTTGCCCCCAGTGTGTGTCTCGCCACAAGCGTGCTCATTGCCCTAGTCGCAACGCAACCTGTTCTCAATGTGGCAAATTGGGACATGTGCAGTCTGTGTGTATGCAAATTAAAAACTCAAAGAACAGTAACGTTAGAAACAGTGCTTCGCAGAGTGCGAGAACAGTTCATTCTGTAAATGTTATACGGGCTGTGGAATTGAACAGTGCTTTCCTTGGATCTCAATTGCAAGAAAGTAGTTCTGCGCCTATGGCAAAACTATATAGTGCACCACGTAGCAAGCGCCGACGAGCGCGTAAAACAGTGCAACGGAAAAGGGTTCGGGACAAGCAAAATGACTATGAACAGTGCATTCCTGTAGTGAAATTATTGCCTTCTGCAACTGCTCCTTGTAATAGTGCACAGTACTGTGTAGCTAGTGACAGTAGACTTGTTGTAGATACTGAAAGTAATTTTAGTGCAGTAGCCTCGCATGCTTGCGCGGACGCCGATCCGGCGGTAGTTCCATCTAGTGACAGTGTTGTTAATCCGCTGCGTGCCGAGTCTGCGCCGCTTACCTCACTACACGGCCCGCGCAAGCGCAGTAAACACACCGTAGCAGACGTTGCCCACATTCGCGCACCTGTCGAGCACCACAAGCAAAAACTTTATGTGAATCTTTCCCTTGAAAATAAGACTGGGCACTTTCAGCTTGATACTGGTTCCGCTGTTACATTAATTAATAAAGATACTTATGAACTTCTGGGTTCGCCAAAATTGTCGCCGTCACAGCAAGTGTTAACAGCTTATACAGGTGAAAATATTCCCGTGCTGGGAACATGTAGCCTGCCCGCCTCTTTTCAAGGTGTAACAAAAACAGTTGCTTTTGTAGTTATTCAGGCCAAATCGACACAGAACATTTTTGGACTAGATGCTTTTGACTTGTATGGTTTATCAATTCAAAGAGATGTGCTTCAAGTTTCGTCAATAGTGCCTCAGGATAAAATCAATGCATTGTGTGACAAATATAGTGACTTGTTTTCGCCGGAACTAGGTTGTGCAAAAGACTTCGTGGCACATGTAACTTTAAAAGAATCTGCAGTTCCAAAGTTTCGTAAAGCTAGACCAGTGCCTATCGCAATGCGTGATACAGTTGCCGAAGAACTTAAACGTTGGCAAGATAGTGGGGTGATTTTTCCTGTTTCTGCGAGTCAGTGGGCCTCGCCTATAGTAATCATACCCAAGCCGTCAGGAAAACTTCGTCTCTGTGCGGACTTTAAATCAACAGTGAACAGTCAAACAATTGTAGACACTTACCCTCTCCCCAGACCTGAGGAACTGATGGACAAATTAGGACAGTCTCGCTTCTTTTCCAAGATTGATTTAGCAGAGGCATACTTACAAATTCCGCTTGATGACGAGTCAAAAAAATGTTTCGTCATTAATACTCACATGGGCCTTTTTCAATTTCAACGCCTACCCTTTGGCAGTTCTTCCGCCCCCGCTATTTTTCAGCGCTTTTTGGAACAGCTGACAGTTTCTGTACCGTGTTGTTCGAACTATTTAGATGATATTGTGGTATCCGGACGTACAGTTGAAGAACATTTAGCAAACCTGGAGTGCCTTTTCGAAGTGTTGACTGCAGCAGGTCTATGTTGTAATAAAGCAAAGTGTTCGTTTTTTCAAACTGAAATAGAGTACCTAGGCCATGTGATTAATGCCCAAGGAATCCATCCCTTACAGTCACATCTTCGAGCAATCAAAGACTTGCCTCCTCCTAAGAATGTGCATGAATTGCAAGCAGTGATGGGAAAGCTTAACTATTATTTCAGATTTATTCGCAATGCCTCTCAGATTGCAGCTCCACTGCATCACTTACGTAGGAAGAATGTTCCTTTTGTATGGTCCAAAGATTGTCAGGTTGCCTTTGACAAATTAAAGTCTGCACTACTCAGTGATGCATGTTTGATTCCCTTTGACCCACAGAAGCCTGTAGTGTTAGCAGTTGACGCCTCGTCGTACGGTCTGGGCGCGGTAATCTCACATCGCATTGGATCTCACGATCGTCCTATTGCCTTTGCATCCAAGCTACTGCCGCCAACGCAACAGAATTACAGTCAGATAGAAAAGGAGGCCTTAGCAATCATTTACGGCGTCACAAAGTTTTATCATTATCTCTATGGCAGAAAATTCTATTTGTTGACAGACCACAAGCCTCTCACGTCGTTGTTCTCCCCCACAAAGCCGATTCCGCCACGTACGGCACAAAAGCTTCAGAGATGGTCCTTGATATTGTCAAATTATCAGTATGAGATTTTGTACCGGCCTACCACTAAACATGACAACGCGGACACACTTTCCCGACTTCCGGTTGGCCAGGATGTATCATTTGATTCTTCAGAAATGGCATGTTGTCAGATAGACTCCAGAGATGCTTCCGCTGTCGCAGACTTTCCTTTGAACTCTCGTCGGGTTGCACAGGAAACAGCTGCGGATGCAGACCTAAGTGTGGTAGCACGTTTTGTTCGCTCAGGGTGGCCTGCCAGAGCCAAAGACATTGATCGGCCTCTGGTTCGACGTTATTTTGCACAACGTCATGCATTATCTTTAAGTCAGGGTGTACTGTTGTTGCATACCGACAACGACCAAGCAAGAGTGATTGTTCCTCGTTCCCTGCAACGAGACGTGTTACGCCTCCTGCATCAAGGACATTGGGGCATTGTTAGGACAAAGCAATTGGCCAGACGTCATTGTACCTGGGTTGGTATGGACGCTCAGATAGAGAACATGACGTCACAGTGTACTGTTTGTGCGGAGCATCAGGTGGCTCCTCCGCAACGTTTCTCAGACTGGCCACGCCCCAAGGGACCATGGCAACGTTTAAACATTGACTTTGCCGGACTTTTCTGGAATACGCGCTGGTTAATTGTTGTAGACGCTTTCAGCAAGTTTCCTTTTGTGATTGCCATGAACTCAACGACAGCGTCTAGTACAATCAGTGCCTTAACATCAGTGTTTTGCATCGAAGGCTTGCCTGAAACTATAGTCAGTGACAATGGACCTCAGTTTGTTAGTGCGGAATTTCAACAGTTTTGTCGTGTGAATGGCATTCAGCATAACACCACCGCACCTTTTTCACCCTCAGTCCAATGGTGAAGCAGAACGTTTCGTTCGAACATTCAAGTCTCACATGGAGAAGATGAAAGGTCAGCACTCCAGGCAGCAAGCTCTTCAAATTTTCCTGTCTACGTATCGGTGCATGCCACGTGACGGCCCGTCTCCTGCCGAGCTGCTACACGGCCGCCGTCACCGCACTCTCCTTCACCTGCTGCAGCCTCCCACGCACCGAGTCGGTTCGTATGGCGCTACGCGTTTTCAGGTTTCTACGCCGGTGCTGTACAGGGTGTTTGCTGGAAACAAGAAGACATGGTTGCCGGGCACCATTCAACGCGTGCTTGGTCGCAATATGTTTGTTATACGTTCTTCCACAGGGTCGGAGCTGCGGCGCCACGCAAACCAATTGCGCCTGCACAGGCCGCGCGATCCTGTCTCCGGTTTCTTGATTCCAGACCCAGTTCACCGCCAGGGAGCACAGCCACATCGTTCGTCCCCGGACTACGAGATCCCTATGGACGTCGACGTACATCCGACGCAGTCGTCGCCGCCGCTGTCGCCGCCGCAGATGACAGCGTCACCGAGAGGGACTCCGGGACCGTGCGGGCCCCCCCAGCTTGGGCCACGCACCTCAGAAGAATATGACTTGCTCCCTCTGGGCGGGGGCGGGCGCCCTTCCCCAGGTTTCGGCGGGTTCCCTGGAGGATCGCAAGGCGGATGCCGGGGCGCGGACGGCGTCTCGATCCCGGCCTCAGCTAAGACGCCCGTCCCACCAGTAACGCCCCCGCCCAGGCCCTCCTCCCAGTGCCGTCGCCGTGGCCCTCAGCCCTACGCCACGACGGCGCGGCGGTTTGGGGGGGAGGGGTGTGGTGTCGCACAAGTACAAAGTGCGCGCCACCTACTTTCACCGCGCGCCGCCATGCACGCACGGCGCGGCATTCTCACGACGACAGCCACGAGCGCCCTCTGCTGCAACCCCGCTCGTGGCCACCACGGAAAGACACCGGTCACTTCGGACTGAGATAGCAACGAGTTAGGACCTTCGTAATCAGATAGGCACCAGTGAAGACTTTGCTATTGTACAGGCACTAGGCAGGCCTCTAACAACTATGTATCAACATTCTGCAGTACTATGTAAAAGTTAAGTATTGTTACAGTCTGTGCAATATATCTCTTTCTAATTTACTCGAGTGTTTATAGTTTATGGCTGCTCCCCTCCGTACCTGCACCAGCGTGTCGGTCTCATTCCACTCGGCCACCGACACCTACGACGAGGCTGGGACACAAAAGCGGCGACGAAGTCGGGATACAAAAGTGATAACTACTACCTATTTTTAGAGATGGCTCTCCACTGTGCCGGACATAACGCAGATTAGTTCGCCAGCTTGTAATTGGAATTGGCCTGGCCTGGCTTTATACGCCTGAGTCACACCGACAGCAAATCAGTTCTCAGCTAAAGCCAAGTACCATCAGTAATCGACGATTCTCCGAAGACGACGATTCTCTCCTTAGCAGCAGATAGGGCTACGTCTCTTCGAAGAAGATTGACCGAGGCTTCACCACAGAGAGATTTTCTTTGTATTTGTATATTGTAACCATACAGTGTGTGTACTTGAGGAACATAGATTAAATACCTTGATCGCTGATTCATTTCAAGATAGTTGAACAACTTCACCGGTTTAATAATAGAAACATTAGCGAAACTTTTCACTAAACCAAACATCACGTTCTCTTAAAGGGATTTAACTGGATTAAAACACGGTAAGTGTTCTAAGTCTACCGTACAAGTGTGAAAGATGCCTGCAGAGCCTTCTACTTCAGCAGTGCCTATAGTAACGCCCTGACTGCTTCCTTAACCACGGAAATTACACCTTGTCTAGTTCAAAATTTCTTTATCCAGGGACTGTATCCAGCAGATCAGAGGTTTGAATGTACACAGTAACAGCCCCAAGTAAATACTTATTCTCCCTGTAATTCATTTATTTCCCTAGACAAAAACACGTATATTCCTTTAGAAAGATAATGATTATTCTCATTTGAAATCAAGCAACTCGATAAATATGTCTAATCCATTAGCAAACTAATCATTTCATTTGAAGTCAAGGAAATCTACGTTGTTTTTTTTTCTTCTTCTTCAGAAATATTGTCCTATGTAAGAAAAGAATTATTTACTAGATATTTTCCCAAACAATTTCAATTGCTCACAATAAATTCGACAGTCACGAAATTCTTAGCATAATCAATTAACCTCAGCTCTTTACGGAAGATTCTGTAATCACGAAAATATTAGCATAATCACAGAAGTGTTCCTGTTAACTTGTCATACTCAAAAGTACGTCTCTTTCATAGCACTCCGTCCCTCCTATTTTAATCACACTCCTACACTGTCCTATTCAATACTAAATTCCTTAATCATTCTGTAGCACTACTCTTATGGCGCCATGTAACTATAAACCAAACTACTGATTCCAGATGGGAAAAACAGGCAGTTGTGGTCATGGTGGGAAAAATTCTGATTCTATTCAAAAAGAAGTGACATGTGATTAATAAACTCTGCTTAGTATACAGGTAAGGAAGGCAATCACAAGAAATTACACTTCTAAGGAAAAAATTGCGATATCGGCATATTGGCAGTAAATAAAGTAGCAACCATAACAAATTATGATAAAAAGTAGTTTTTTAATTATCACTACGTCTAGCAGCAGGTGATCTAACACTGGGATTAAACAACGCTTACAATAATAAGTTGTATCTGATAATGATCTCACCAGTAGACGGGTGAAACATAGTGTTTATATAAAGGAAATAAGTTCTTTTGAAACTTCTTAACACAATGGCCCGAATGGCACCTCCGGCCATCGTAACAAAATGAAATTAAATGCAGCATAACGAAAACTGAATCTTTATACAGGATAGTCCATAGAGAGTGACCGGGCCAAATATCTCACGAAATAAGCATCAAACGAAAAAACTACAAAAACAAAACTTTTCTAGCTTGAAAGGAGAAAACAGTTGGCCCTATTGTTGGTCCGCTAGACGGCGCTGCCATAGGTCAAACGGATATCAACTGCATTTTTTAAATAGGTACCCCCATTTTTATTAGGTATTCGTCTAGTACGTAAATAAATATGAATGTTTTATTTGGAACACTTTTTTCGTGTTGTGATAGATGGCGTTGTAAAAGTCACAAACGTATAAGTACCTGGTATCGCGTAATATTTCGGTAGTGGTGACGGTATTTGCTTCATGATACATTAGACCTGCTAAAATGGACCGTTTAGCAATTGCAGAAAAGGTCGATATGATATTTATGTATAGCTATTGTGATAAAAATTACCAACGGGCCTGTGCTGTGTATGTTGATCGTTATCCTGGAAGACATCATCAAAGTGTCCGGACCTTTCCTCGGATAGTTACGTAATTTAAAGAGACAGGAAGTGTTCAGCCACAAGTAGATGTCAACTACGACCTGCAACAAATGATGATGCCCACGTAAGTGTTTTAACTGGAGTTATGGCTTTGGTGTTGAGAATTCTACATCAACATAAATTTCACCCGTACCATATTTCTGCGCCCCAGGAGTTGCATGGCGAAAACTTTGAACGTCGTGTACAGTTTTGCCACTGATCACAAAATAAATTACGGGATAATAACAGATATTTTTCGCGCGTTCTGTTTACTGACGTAAACCAGCACAGTATGCAATATTGGGCAACGGAAAATCCACGATGGCTCTGAGAAGTGGAACATCAGCGATCTTAGCGGGTTAATGTATGGTGTGGCATTATCGGAGGAAGGATAATTAGCCCCTATTTTATCGATGGTAATCTAAATGGTGCAATGTATACTGATTTCTTACGTAATATTCTACGGATTTTACTACAAGATGTTTTACGGCATGACAGAATGGCGATGTACTTTCATCATGATGGATGTCCGGCACATGGCTCACGTGCAGGTGAAACGGTGTTAAATGGAATATTTATTGACAGGTTGATTGGTCGCAGAAGAATTATACCACGGCCCGCACGTTTACCGAATCTTACATCACCGGGTTTCTTTCTATGGGGAAAATTGAAAGCTATTTGTTATCTTGATTCTCGAGACAACGCCTGAAAACATGCATCAGCGCATTGTCGAAGCATGTGAGAACATTTCTGAAGGCGAACTACTTGCAGTTGAGAGGCTTTCGATACGCATATTGACAAATACATTGAAATTGAAAGTCATCATTTTGCACATTTATTGGAGACATGAGGTAATTACAGTTAATCACGCAGTAACAGCATGCGTTCTCATTATGTATGATAATTTCGCAAAAGTACATGTATCACATTGGAACAACCGAAATAAAGTTCGAAACGTACCTAAGTACGCTGTTTTAATTTAAAAAACCTACCTGTTACCCACTGTTCGTCTAAAATTGTGAGCAATATGTTTGTGAATATTTCAGAGCCATCAATCACAAAGCGACAAAAGTGTTCCAAACAAAACATTCATATTTATTTACCTACTGGTACTAGACGAATATGTAATACAAATGGGGGTACCTATTTTTTTTTAAATGCCGTTATTTGTTTGAACTATGGTAGCGCCATCTAGCGGACCAACCATAGTGCCATATCTTTTCCCCTTCAAGATAGAAAAGTTTCCTTCGTTGTAGTTTTTTCGTTTGATTCTTATTTCGTGAGAATTTTGGCCGATGAATGAAACACCCTGTATAAACAAACCCCAAGAGATAATAATAATAATAATAATAATAATAATAATAATAACAGTGATGGTAATGAAGAAAAGGGTCAATTTAAGACAAGGGAAATCACGCAGTGAATACAAGGGGCCTGCCAGCGTATTGTTGGTGTTGGTCTGAATGCCAGTGTGCATTCAAGTTTCCCTTCGGTTCTGCCAGCTGAGATGCCATTCTGTTGAGCACCTCCTCAATAGTTACGTGATCTTCCCATTCAATCTTCATTATTCAGCACCACTCTTCGAAAGCTTCTAGGTTTTTGCCTGAACTCCTTATTGTCTACGTTTCACTGCCATACGATGCTACATACCAGACAAAAGCTTTCAGACAGGACTTCCTAGCATTTAAACTAATATTGGATACAAACAAATTTCGCTTCTCCAGAAATGCTTTTCTTCCCATAGCCATTCATCTTTTTATATCTTCTTTACTTCTGCCATCATAAGTTATCTTGCTACCTAAATAACAAAACTCATCTACTACATGTATCACCTAATTTATTTCAGCCTCGCCTGATTTTAGGACTGTACATTCCATTACCAACGATTTACTCTTTTTAATATTCATCTTATATCTTCCTTTCAAGACACTGTCTATTTCATTTAATTGCTCTTCCAGGTCTTTCGATGTCTCTGACAGAATTACTATGTCGTCAACAAACCGCAATGTTTCATTGCATCTATCTGGACTTTAATTACGTTTCCTAATTTCTGCTTACATTTCTTCACATTCTACTCAATGTTCAGCTTGCACAAGATTGTGGAAAGGCTACAACCCTGTCTTACTCTTTTCCCAACTACTGCGTCCCTTTCGTGCCCTTATACTATAATAATTGCTGTATAGTTTTTCTACAAGTTTAATATAGCTCTTCGGTCCCTATATTTTACCCATCTACCTTAAGAATCTCAAATAGGGTATTCCATTCAGCATTGACAAAAGGTTTCTCCAGGTACACACATGTTAAAACCATAGGTATCACTTCCCATAACCCATCTTCTAAAATAAGTATTAATGTGGATATTGCCTCGCTAGTTCCTACATTTCTTCTAAATAATAATTGATCTTCCCCAAGGTCGGTTTCCACCATTTTTTCCATTCGTTTGTAAATAATTCGTGTTAGTATTTTGCAACCATTACTTGTTAAACTGATAGTTCTGTACTTTTCATATTTGTCTCGACTTGCTTTGTTGGAAATTTGAATCCCTATATTCTTCTTGAAGTTTAAGGGGATTTCCCGTGTCTCATGTATCTTGCGTACTAGGTGAAAGAATTTCTTCATGACTGCATCTCCTAACGATAACAGCAGTTCAGACGGAATATCATCTACTCCCGGGGCCTTGTTTCTACTCAAATCTTTTACTGCTCTTTCAAAGTCTTCCCACAGAATAGTATCTCCTATCTCTTCTATTTCGTCTTCTTCTTCTAGAATACTGCCTGCAAGTTTATTTCCTCTGTAAAAATGTTCAAATGTTTGTAAATATATCGGACTAAACTGCATGGTGCCGGCCGCGGTGGCCGAGGTGACTGAGGCGCTCCAGTCACGGTCAGCACGGCCACTACGGTCGGGGGTTCGAATCCCCCCTCGGGCATGGATATTTGTGCCGTCCTAGTTCGTAAGTAGTTCATAAGTAGTTTGTAAGTTTAGGGAGTGATGACCCCGTAGTTGAGTCCCATAAGCTTTACAAACATTTGATTTGAAACTGCGTGGTCATCAGTCCGTACCTTACAAACTACGTAAACCTAGGTTAATTAACCTAAGGACAACACACACACCCATGCCCCAGGGAGGACTCGGATCACCACGGCGAGCAACCGCGCGCTCCGCAGCGAGACGCTTTAGACCGCTCGGCTACTCCACCGCGGCTATTTCCTCCGTACAGGCCTTCTGTATATTCCTATTATCTTTCAGCTTTTCCTTCTTTGCTTAGCAATGGCCGTTCCATCTGAGTTCTTGATGTTATAATCGGTAAATGACTATTATTAAAAGAAACTGCACAACGATAGCTGGCTAGCGCGATATCGTTTCCTATGTACCTTCGCTAACACCATAAAACATTTACGAATTAGTAAATGGGCCCATGTTAGGCAGAACATCTTCTTTCAGTCAGGAGGTCGGGCAGTAGGGTTGTGATGCATAGGCGTTGCTGTGAGCCCGGTGCCCCCTGCCTCGCCCTGGGGCTGGTAGCGGAACATCGGGCGAGATCGGCAGTGGTCCGGCCAGCCCGCACAACGGCGAGCGTCAAATCGCATTAGGCGGCCGCTGTCCAGCCACTGAAACTTTGATGCGGCCGCCTTTCAATTTGCGGCACAGGTAAGGGCTTGTTCTGCCCGCGAGAGGGCAGCCGTGTCTCCAGGCGCAGCCACCCGTGACAAAAGCGGCCGGCATTGCCGGGCCACAGGTAGGGGCGCGGCGTTTTGCTGCAACATGCACAGGACCCGCTCCCCCAAGCTGGCAGTCGCTAGTTACGTGCATCTTTCAACTCAGTGAATAGAAACAGGGGGCCAGTGAATCCCTAGCAGCATTTCCCTGCCTGTTTAGAATGGATGGATTAAACCAGTGAGCTCAAAGATAACCTGGAGTTAGAGCGCGCGCCACGTAACTTGGCGGGTGGACTGGCTCTGGACTGTGGGGGTACCAGCTGTCGCAGCGTAGCCGGACTGTGCGTTAGCTGCGCGCTGTTCCATTCTGCAGTCAACTGCTGACTGCCGCTTAGGTTTAATGTTACGGCCGCATACAAGCGCAAGGAAATGTCAAGCTGCGAGTCTTGAACACACACGGCTGCATAAAAAGTGTAATGCAGAAAAACAATGCTCGTTTGATTGTTGGGAAAACTGTGGTGCATTTACGAGTATTTATGAGTCTCTTTCTCTTGTACCTATCATGTTTACATGGCAGGGCATAATTTTCTGAGCGGCACAGAAATTCATTTCATAGCTCAATCGATTAACACGAAAAATCTGTAAAATATATAAACAGTTCTTCTAGGGAGATCACTCTATTCATTATTACTGAAGAACCACATTAGACGTTCAGGACAGATTACGAATTCAAAGTAAATTTGTGAAGATAAAAAAGTTATAAATTATAAATTGACAAATTTTAGATTTTTCCCTGGATTTTTCGAAGGAGTTATTAAAATAATCTATCAATGACTTAAGTGACGTATCATATGAAATGATAGAATAATTGTATATGTTCGACATTGTACAAGACAACGAAACTATCTAAAAACGTTACAAGCGACACATGTTCAGTCTTCGTACTGATGCCCATCAAGCAAGTGCTTACTGATCAAAGCAAGGTGTTTCATATTTCCTGAATTATTTTTTGTAAAATTGATTCTGTACAGGTAAATGAAAAATACTGAAATCATGCAATAAACATCAGATTATGGCAACCAAGAACTGTCGAAATCGGCCATGAATAAAAGCTTTTGTAAAACAGTTTTGTCTAGCGATTTTCGTACAATTTTTTTCAAAAGTGAAAATAGATGTCCCACTAGCATAAATAAAACAAATAGATTTTACAGTGGAAAGTTCAGGTTGTAATAACAAGAAAATAATGAGGATTGCTTGCGACACACCGCAAAGACGATCGTCGAGGCACAGACAGGAAACGGATAATACTCAACATTAACAGAGCTCATAACAAAATCGTGAAAGATGTTGAAGCCGGAAGACAACCTTTAAAAAAAAATCCACAACGAAACAGCATAAGTAAGAACAAAATTCCTGTTACAGTTCCTTTGCCAGGGTAGCACACATAGTATAAAGTTACACAATACAAGCCTAAATTCCACAAAATAATTTTTAACGTGGTAATAAGTAGAGGCTTTGTGATCAGCCGCTTCCGACTCCCGTCTAAAGAATTGATATACGCGAAACACTATTTATCTTGCCTGTTTGTGTAATAGAGTTTGAGATTTTCTGTTGCTACTCATAGTCAACTGAATGCTCCGAAATAACTCGCAAAACAACACAACGCAGAATTCCAAAACCAGTTGTCGCTCCGCACAGTATGACACGAACTCGACCGCATGCAACGGCTGACTTACGGCTATTGGCCAGCAGGTCACGTGGCGTGACGTAGGAGGCCTGCCTGTGCTTCTGCGCATCCAGACCTCACCCGCCAAGTTACGTGACGCGCGCTCTAGTACTGTGTATTATCAAATCGTGACGCTCGAAGCCATATTGGTGTACGTATAGCTGTCACACACGAACTAGTTGTCAGTATTATGTACTCAAAAATATTATGAAATTTCTACTCATTTTTACTAGTTGCTTTCATAAAAACTAGCTCATATACAACGGGCATTACTTGTTTTGAAAATTGGAATACTATTTACAAAATATTCGAGACGTGTAATTAAACACACCTGCAACGAAACAGTAGAAAAAGGCACGATTTATGTAAAACGTACACATAAGTTATATTTTGATGCAGAACTAGTGTTTCTCCCACATTGCATTTATTGAATAAATTACGCTGTTGTAGACAAATAAATAAAGATTACCAGCGACAGATTCGAAGCATATGATACAAGCACGATTTTCCACATACCGTGCATAATTAATCAGTGAGCTCAAATGGAAAACAACATTGAAAAAAGGCAAATATAAAACTGAACACGAGAAATACCGTCTACAGCAGTACAATTAATTCGCTAAACGAAATACATTAGCATCACTGGTTCTGAATAAAAATAAAACTCATATATGGATCTGAACTCTACATCATTTCCTTTGACTTCTCTAGAGCCATAAGCGGCATCAAGTTCAGTATTATGTACTTATTAAAGTAACCAATCGTTCATAACTTATTTCCAGAGGACACAAGGGTCATACGAACATAACGACCTATACGTTCGGAGTTGCCAACATAACTGTAATAGAGCCTCACGATTTTCTCAGACCATAACCATTATAATTGTGTATCCAGTCTTGATGATGGAGAATACATGCATATACCAGGTACCATAAGGAGACAGTGAAATGCAAGTTTCTTCCACCATTTCACTGTTCTATGTTCGAAATCCCTGTATGACATCCTTTGATCGGACAGATCAACCCCGACCTCCTTTTTGTTGTACTCCACAACACAAGCAGGTTTTTGTTTTTTGTTTACCTCTTCTGTCTTCATAATTATATCATTTCTGCCCTGTGTCTTGTACTTTGCATATATACAAATCTTTTGTCTTTCCAGCACACAGCCAAAACATTTCCACTCCTCCGGAATATCTGTTCCCTTCTTTGTATGTTGGGTAATTTCAAAGCCTAAGGCATTCCCTTCCTGTTTTTCATTACAGTTCGAACAAGACTTGTCTTCTCCTTTTCTAACATTCTACTTACCCCTTGCGGCACAATGAAGAGATGCTGAGACCGTCAATGGACGGGATTTCGTATTTACAAATATGAAAAACCAAATTCCGTCAATTGACGGGATCGACAGTCTACGGAAATTTTTGTATCCCGTCAATTGACAGAATTGGCAGTTAAAGTGTCGAGCCGCTGTGAGCTCCTGACGATAACTAGCCGGTAGATGTTGGTAAAAGCTCACGGCCGCTGGTAGTCTTCTGTGCGTGGTCAACAGATGTCGCCCCTTGTGTCTCGAACCGCTGGTAGTAAGCAGCGTGTGGTCAACAGATGTCGCCACTTGCCCTCTCATCGGCTGTCGTAATGTCCATTCTGTAGCTTTTCCTGATCTCTTTGTAGGCTCACTGTAATAGTTTTCATGCCGCCAAAACAGATTTCGACGACACCACATTGTGCAGGTGTTCTTTGATTTCCTTCTCCAGATAATCGCCTCCTTTCGCGATAGCTTCTATGTTTTTGAGAGCGCTTACAAGTCGTCCTTCCACTTCTTCCACCATCACTCCGCATTTTTCATCAGCTATGGTGGCTTTGCCATCCTGTTACTGCGATTGACTAATACAATGGGAAATTACATTTTTTACTTTTCCCAAGGACATGCAGCTCCACTGTATAAATATATGATGATGGCATCTTCTCAGGTAAAAGATTCCGGAGATAAACAGTCCTCCATTCGGATCTCTAGCAGAGACTACTCAGCAGATGTCGTCATCAGGAAAGATAAGCCGGCCGCGGTGGCCGAGGGGACTAAGGCGCTCCAGTCACGGTCTGCACGGCCACTACGGTCGGGGGTTCGAATCCCCCCTCGGGCATGTATATTTGTGCCGTCCTACTTCGTAAGTAATCCATAAGTAGTTTGTAAGTTTAGGGACTGATGACCCCGTAGTTAAGTCCCATATACTAAACAAACATTTTTTTGAGGAAAGACAACACTGGCATTCTACGGATTGGAGCATAGAATGTTAGATACTTTAATCGGGTAGAGAGGTTAGAAAATTGAAAAAGGGAATCGCAGAGGTTGAAGTTAAGTATGGTAGGAAAGAGGAACAGGCAAGTACAGGATTATTAATACAAAAGCAGTTGGGGGTATTACAGTTTTAGGTGTAGTAATAAATAAGAAAATAGGAATGCGATGTAAACTACTTTGAGCAGCGCAGTGATCATTTTTGTAGGCAAGATAGATAAGGAGCCAACACCAACCACAGTAGTGCAGGTTTGTATGCCCGCTAGCTCTGCCGATGATAGGATGATAGCAGAAATGTATAAGGAAGTAAATGAAATTATTCTGACAGCGGAAGGTACCAGGAATATTTTATAATGGTGAGACATAGATTTCGGAACTAGGTTTTAAACTGTAAGATATATCCAGGGGCAGATATAGACTCTGAATATATCGTATTGGATATGAGCTGTAGGCTCAAATTGAAAACACTGCGGAAAGATAGGAAAATAAGGAGATGGGACCTGAATAAATTGAAGGAACCATAAGTTCTTGAGAATTTCAGTGGGAGCTTTAGGCAACTATTGATAGGAACGGGGGAAAATAGAACAGTAGGTTTGGGGTAGCTTTGATAGATTAGTGTACGCAGCAGAAGACCAAATGGGTAGAAAGGCGAGACCTTTAACAGTCCTTTCAAATCACAGGAAAAACTAAATTTAATTCATGAAAGGAGAAGATAAAAATGCAGTAAATGAAGCAGGTAAAAGGGAGTACTGACGACTAAGAAATGAGATTCAAAGGAAGTTCAAAATGGCTGAACAGGAGTGACTAGAAGCCAAATGCAGGTCTGTAGAAGAATATATAACTAGGGGAAAAATAGATACTGTCTACAGGAAAATAAAAGAGACATTTGGAGACAACAAAAGCACCTCTATGAATATCAAGGGCTCACATGGAAAACCTGTTTTGGGTAAAGATTGAAATGCTGTAAGGTTGAAAGAAATATTTATATAGGAGCCCTATAAAGGAAATGAACTAGCAGACAATATAGTAGAAAGGGAAGAGGGAGCAGATGAAGATGGAATATGAGATACTATACTGAGAGATTAATTTGACAGAGCACTGGGAGACCCAAGTCGAAACAAGACCCCTGGAGTAGATATTATTTCCTATGAGCTACTGAAGTCTCCGGGAGAACCAGCCATGACAAAACTATTTCACCTGTTGCGTAAGATGTATGAGACAGGCGAAATACCCACAAACTTTTTTTTAAAAAAAAAGTAATAAACCCAATTCCGAGAAAGCATGCGCAAACAGGTCTGAAAATTACAGGACTATCACTTTAATAAGTAATGGTTGCAAAATGTTAACTTGAACTATTTATAGAGGGATGGAAAAGGCAACACTCGCCTTACGACGTATCTAAGAAAATATATTATGGAAAGGCAAACCTACATTTCTGGCTTTGGTAGATTTGGAGAAAGCTTTTGACAATATTAATTGGAATACAAGCTTCCAAGTTCTGAAGACAACAGCGGTAACGTATAAAGAACATGAAAGGGACGCAGTGGGACGGAAGGAAGTAAGATAGGTTTGTAGCCTTTCCCTAATGTTGTTCAAATGTATATTGATGGAATGTAAACAGAAATTTGGAGAAGGCACTCAAGTTTAAGGTGCAGATATAAAAACATTACGTTTTGCCGATGACGTTTTAATTTTGTCAGAGACAGCAATGGACTTCGAGGAGCATTTGAATGGAATGGAGAGTATGTTGAAAGCAGCGTATAAGATGAACATTAAAAGAGCAAAACAAGAGTAAAGGAATGCAGTCTAAGGAAACGAGGTGAAACTGAAAGAATTAGATTAGGTAACTAAACAATAAAGGTGATAGATGAATTTTGTTATTTGGGCAGTAAAATCTCTATCTATATGAAAGCGAAAGGACATTTATTCAGACACTCACTCACTGACTAAACACGAATTCCCGAAAACTACTCCACCTATGAAGCTAAAATTTGTCAGGAATATAGTTCATCGGCAAAAGACGTTAACTAAGAAAGGATTTTGCTATAGTTCCGATAGGTCAGAAGATATGACGTCATAAATAATGAAAACTTTCCCGTAATGCGGCACGTGATACTGTGACATTATCAGTCCACTATTTGAGAAGTAGAGGACTTAGCGACTTGCAACAAATTTCAAACATAATTTCAAAGCTTTAGGAAACTTTTTTCCTGACAGACGCAACAAAATGATAATAGGAAAAATGTTTGTCGCTTACTACTTTTTCGGTGTTCATGAGGTAAAATTACGGCAGTTGGCATGACGTTACAATTTATTACTCATAAATTATTAATTGTATTCGCGAGGAATGGTACAGACAGTATACACACATACCACTGAACGTACGTTCGAAATTTTATCATAGTACGACACACAGTTCATGAGATATGGAGTAGTAAACAATTACGCTAATGAAAAACCGCCACATCACGCATGACGTTTTGATTTGTTACATCTTTCCTACTAACTCTATTCTCGACTTATTTTGCAAACGTTTCGAAATAACATCGTATTACGACATATAGTTCAGGTGCTATGACGTCAAAGACATTGAAATACATGAACCTTCGCCCTAAAAAGCATGAGGTTGTAATTTACTACGTCTTTACTACTAATTCAATTTACAACACATTTCGCAGGCAGTTTCCTAATGGTAAATAATGTCTATAGGCCCCATAATTAAGGATATATATATATATATATATATATACTACAAGGTCACAAGATACATACATGTTCGTATGGTACATGACAGAGGGTGCCTTGCAAAAAACATTGCCGAGAAAGGGAATCGTATAAACGAACAGAGACATGGGAACATGGGAAAGAAAGAGATGAATGCAGATAGAGGAGGGAAGGGGAGGTGGACTACGAGAGTGTAGAATAAATAAACACCCGGGCAAAGCCGGGTTTACAGCTAGTAACATATGATGGTCGCATTACAGAGGATATAAAATGCAGAATGGTAATGTAATGAAAAGCGTTTTTGAACAAGTGAAATTTGCTAACATCAAATGTTAATTTAACCGTAACGAATTATTTTCTAAGGACATTTATGTTGAATGTTGTCGGTATGTGATTGAAACATGGTGGATAAATAGTTCACACATGAAGAGGATAGAGGCTTTTAAAATGTGGTCCTACATTTAAAGAAGAATGTTAAATACTAGGTGGGTAGATCGCGTAAGTAATGAGGAGGTACTGAACAGAATTGTAGACAAAAGAAACTTGTGGCATATCTTGAATGAAAAAAGGGATCGATTAGTAGGACACATTCTTAGATATCAAGCATTGGAGCGAAGTGTGTGGGGTAAAAATCTTAGTGGGAGACCAAGAGACAAATACAGTAAGCAGATTCAAATAGATGTGGGTTTCCGTTCTTATGAGGAGATGAGAAGGCTTGCTCAGAATAGAGTAGGATGGAGAGCTGAATCAAACCATTCTCCCGACCACACCTACAATGTCAGAGTTTACATTCAGGAATTGGAAATACAGTAGCCCTCTTGGTGGCGAAGAGGCCAACGATAGCCACTATCAAAAGTCATGGATCTTCTATAAATCAAAAGTCACGGACGCGATGCTACAGCTCAAACTGACAGTAGTGCAAAATAAGAAGAAAGGCATGATACAAACGGAGAACTTACTATTTCTAATGTTGTTATCTCCATATTTACTAGACACTAAAAGTATTGTTGAATTTTCCCATACGAATAGGAAAATCTAATTAATATCAGCCTTTAGAAAGGAAATGAATTGTTGGACTTTTGCAAATATGTCGTATGGAACTACACATATTGATATGAAAGGCTAGATCACCTGTGATGCTAATTCGTAATTTTTAATCAGGGTAACAGTCATTAGCGGTAGATTAAAAGAAGAAGACATAATAATTCCAAACATACCGACGACTTCCAACAATTCACAAATCTAATTCAATTGGCTCCAGTTCCCTTTGGGACTTCCCTTTGCTGTTATCATCAAAAAGCACAAGGCCGATCGTTGACTATTTTTGGATTAAATCTGGAACAGTCATGCTTTTCATACAGCCAGTTATATGTAGCTTGCTTCCGAGTTGGCGTACCAAAAAATGTACAGGTATTTACACCAAGTAGAATAACAATAAACATTGTTTAACTGCTAGCCTTAAGATGAATTAACGAAAGAAATATATTTTCCCAATAATCTTAAATACAAGTTTTTGTGTCTCGTTTCCGCCGGTTGTCGTAGGTGTCGGTGGCCGAGTAGAAAGAGACCGACACAGGAATAAAGAATGCACGCGTGTGCAGGTACGGAGGTGACCAGCCAGTGGGATAGCAGAAACTAGAAACAGTAGGCTCAATTAGGACAAGATATATATTTCGTGAACTCTTGGTAATACTGAACTTTTATATAGTTCTTGACTGCAGAATGCTGATACATACTTTAGATAGAGGCCTGCCTACTGATGAGTCCTAGTACCTATCCGACAGCCATGTCTTAACTGGTGCCTATCTGATTCCCAAGTGGCCGATGCAACAGTCGTGGCCACGAGCGGAGTTGCAGCAGAGGGCGCTCGTGGCTGACGCCGTAAGAACGCCGCGCCGTGCGTGCATGGCGGCGCGCGGCGAAAGTACTTGGCGCGCACTTCATACTTGTGCGACACCACACAAGTGTTTCTGCCCTTCAAGGCATTGTACGTATCTGTTAAAATTTCGTCATGCATTCTCCGTCCATCTATCAGAAGTCACTTGGCTGCAGAACTTAGTGCTACCAGTCAAAAGCTGGGGTGGGTGACTAGTATTGGACATAAGAAATTATAGGTAAATTATTCCAGTAAAATGTACGCAATGCAGAATATCCACACGCATTTGAATGTCAACGTCAACAATCTTCCATGCATAAGATATAAACCTATAAATATAGGTTATCGACATTACCGATCATCGTGCGTCATTTTCCGTCGTCAACCTTTAACAGAAATATCAATTGTGCAGTCAACACTGTTACTTCACTTTTATGAAAGTTAAGCTCGCTACCTTTCGAACGTGTTGCGCAACCGGTGGCTGACCCTGCCGTCCCAGAGCCCTGTGTGGCGCCCCCTGCAGTAGGACGGAGCGCGCTGCCCCCGCAGCGCCTCGCCGGCCTGCCGTCCGCCTATTGTGCGGCCGTATCGACATATTGCCGTGAGATGAAGACATTGTTGTCCCATGTAGGGCACAGCCGGCCGATAAAGCGCCCATTGTTGCAATACCATCTCATTGTTGTGCGATATGGACATTGTCCGGACAATACCAATCACGGGCGAGAGCTCTTCCGCCTCATTCCCCCCCCCTTCCCCCTCACCCTGCTCCTCCTTCCAGGAATGCTGCAATCCCCTCCCTCCTCGGCAGCCATTGTCACCTCACACACAGGTGGCGCGCCGCGTCTGCCGAGGAAAGGAGTCCACTGCTACCGGGACTCTAGTCCATTATTCTGAAAGGCTTCTCCGCACTCTGGTTGGCGATGGAGAGATCGAACTAGGCGTACCATCTTGAATCACGAGTCTCCTATTGACAGCACTCTTCATGAATGTCTGACGAAGTTATGGTGTCCTCCTACCTGCTTCACTTCTATTTCTAACGCTGCATCCAGTTAAATTGTTATATTGAAGTTTTAGGTAAGTTATAACACAACAAAAAAGTAAAACTAAGACGTACCACTGTATCTAGCAGCTAGACC
Organism: Locusta migratoria; assembly: GCA_026315105.1. NCBI lineage: Eukaryota > Metazoa > Arthropoda > Insecta > Orthoptera > Acrididae > Locusta > Locusta migratoria. The sequence goes on along the minus strand of CM048747.1, from coordinate 398,669,483 downwards.
ATCAATCTCATCTGTGGTTTTACACAGAGGGTGAAAATAATACCATGAGTTGTGTAATGTTAGTACTAAAAATCTCGAAAACGAGCGATTTTTTTCAAAATATCAGACGGTAGTTTCTTAAACATTACAACAGGCATAGTTTACACATTCTTGAGGAGTGACGTTTCAAAACGCGATAAGTCCACTCGCGGACAAAAATTAGGTTGAAGCGAATTTCTACTCTACAACGTGTGATACATCGAGCTGTGGTCTTGTTTTCATTCACAACCATATTTTTAACCGTTTAAAACAGGTGCAAAATTGTACTTGCAGTTTAAAGTGCAGTACGTCCATCAGTGAAAGTGATTCAAATCATCATAAGTCCATTTACTGGCGATTATTAACGAAAGTTTGTCAGTAAAACAAAATTTGTAGCGGCAGTACAGAATGCGTTTTAAAACTTCACTACAATGTATCTGTGGTATAACCGTAGCACTTATTGTTGTGGCCAGTGCATTGTTACATGTAAAGATTGGCTACCCAGTATCTTGTTTAAGTGGGAGTTTGTTGTTTGTGAGAAATATGACTGACGCGGACGGAGTTGTACGTGTACGGGACTACAGCTCTGGATCTAGGAAGCCGCAGAAAGGCGTTGTCAAAAGGAAGGTAGAGCAAATGGAGATTTTTTTTTTTTTTTTTTTTGTGAGAGTTTCTACTAAACTGATTTTACTACACGTAGTTAGTACATGTTTCGAATTAATTTCTGCATAGGAATCCATATAAAAATGTACTATTTATATTTTCAGATACCGTGATAAGGACCCTGAAAAAATGGTAACGAAATTCAGTTATTTTAAATCCAGCGATGCTGAGCAAATTACACTAGGAAACTAGGCAATAAAAGTAATACATGAGTTTTGTTGTTTCGGCAATAAAAATAACTTCTGATGGTCGGATTAGTATAGATATAAAATACACGTTGCCAATGGGAAAAAAGCTTACGTGACGAAGATAAATATGTCAACATCGAATATTAATTTATGAAGTTTTTGTATGGACAGTAGCTTCCTCTAGGGTCGAGATAAGGACGAGAAAAGGATACAATCTTAGGTGATTAGATGAGTAGATCCCGTATCCAATGAGGACGTTTTGGGCAGAAGTGAGGAAAAAAGAAATTTCTGGCGTATCTTGACGTATTGGAAGAAAGTGTAATTGGTTAAAATCGCAGAAGTAAGCTCGATCTAAAGGATGTGGCCTTCCGTTCTTATTCAGATATTGAGAGGCTTGCATAGGGTACAGTGTGGTGGAGGGCTGCTTCAAACCAGTCTCATAATTGAAGACCATAACAGAAACGTAATATATATAACTGATAAAAGCCGATTTCTGCATATATATGAGCATCATTGGACTTAAGCTCGACCGTTTCGTCTAACCTATAGTTTTCGTTCTACCGCGGCGAGTTTTCCTGATTATCACACAGCCGCAAAACTATGCGTTCTTACATTAGGAGCCTCGATGCGGAGGAAGCGTGACGCAGACTTCAGTGCCTTGGAATGTTGCATGTCAAGAAGTTTAATTTCTTATGTTCTCTAGCCTTTCGTGAAGAGAAGATGATACCAAGTTTTCCGTCGTGAGCCACCATGTTACCACTGCTGCGACCAAAAGAATATGTCGTGTAGCGAACCTGCAAGAGACGATACGTCCTACTAGGAGGCAGTTGGATACAAACGCCAGCGAACAAAACATGGTTGTTCACCTGCTGCTGACGTAGTCTGTTTCAGCCTTGCTTTGGGATTGAGAGGATGCAAGCACGATAGCACAACAGACGTAGAAACGGAAATTCAGCCAGCTTTCTCAGAAGCAGCTTTGAGAAGAAAATATAACACCAAAAAGCGCCTTATCATTACGACGGTGATAAATATTAACGCGGGTAAAATGTCGGCGCTTAAAAATGGACTCAACTTTGCAACATCGCCAAGGACTACCTCCTTTCGCCGACACAATAAGTTTTGTGGATCAAGCAGATCACAATGTGGCCAAAGAAACTGTGAAAGAAATTCTTTGGCAAACTAGCTGCATTATCACAAAATCTAATGAACGAAAACGAATATGACAAGAGAAGTAATTGGCGTTGGAGATCTCCAGAATGATCCTCTTATCGTAGTCTTGCCAGCTGACATGGGCAATGCAGCCGTCATTACGGAATGAGTCAACTAAGACATGACTATTAGGGAGATGCTGGAATTTATTGAGCGACCCAACACCCAAAATACTATGAAGACGTCAGACATTCTCAAACGGTTCTCACTGGAAGAATCTTTAATTTAATACCTCTTTTCAAAGGCATCTGGACCACTTACATACAAAAAAAATGCATACCCCTCTTCGTCCGATCGCGAGTACTAATGTCGCGCTGACTTATACTCTCGCGAAACATCTGGTCAGCATATTTACTCCACCCGTCGATCCCTGTGTGCACCATACTAAGAAAACGACCGATATCATCGGTAGAATAAAATGTTTTCAGTTTGGAGAAAGGGATGTAATGGTCAGCTTTGATGTGGTATCATGGCACACGTTTCCATCAAAACATCCAAATGTGTACCATCGCAGTTATTCGACGACTTTGTTGAGGATTATTTAAGCATACTCTGACGTTATCTAATTTGTTCTATGGTGTAAAATATTTTAATCAGTCGGACGGTGTCGCAATGGGAAGCTCATTAGCTCCCGTTATAGCCAATTTGTTTATGGAGTGCTATGAGGACACCGAAATGGTCACGTTCCTGCAATGCCTGGCTATTGTTATCATTACGTAGGCGATATGTTCGTTGTCTGGCCTCGTGGATGTGAGAAAATGGGTGAATTCTAGGGCCACATCAGAAGCATCCATAACAAAAAGAAATTCACGTTGGAGATAAAGACGGATTTTGCCTTGCCATTCCTCGACGTCCTTGTCCGCGTGAAGCAATCGGGTGCCTCAGCCGGAAACTCCCACATAGACAGGCACCTGCAAGTCACAAGCCACCACCGTTCATCACAGGAACGACTTTTTCTGAACACGTTGGTGCACCGAGCGGTAAATCTACAGAAGGAACGGAGCCTCTTAGGGATAGTGTTTAGGGAAAATGGCTGTAGCAACATCAGATTTCGCTACTCATACATCGGAAGACACTCAAGCGGAAGCGCTCCGAAAAGAACAATAAAAGCTTGAATTTTTTCCAGTTTGTGGCTAAGTAACGGGTAAAATTAGCTGGCTCTTAGACACGGTCTTCTACAGGTCTTCAGGTCTTCTACAGTTTACGTCATTTGATGAAATCAGTGAAAGATGATGCAGCATTTAGAACGCAAGATGTCTACAAAATACCGTGTGGGTATGGACAGTTGTACATCAGATAGACAGCGTGTACTGTGGAACATCGCGAAAGATGTCTGCGCTCACGTTGTCCGAAAACAATCAGCAACGATCGGGACAAGAAACATTCCATTGCGTTCGACGAAACATCAGTAATACAAGAAAAACGTAGTTTCTTGAGATAGCGTAACAAAAGAGGAGATCGAGGTTAAAATATGAGGCACAACTCTAAATAAAGATGGCGGCTTGCAGCTAAGCACAGCTTGGAAACCCGCCATCGGAAGATTGAATCGGGCATGGTAGAAACGCCACCAAGACACTACAAGATTTGGTAATGTTACAAGCACCAGTGACAACTCAGGAAGCGGTGCAGCCATATAATGACAGCAACAGCAACAAAAATTCGTTAGTCCCACTTGACAAAAACGGAGATAATCTCGGCCGAAGCCTCGTGGGTTGGAAACCGTATTCGCGTCTGAACGCCAGCGTGAATTTTATCAAGATAAGCATATATTTATGTTGCCTGTTCTTATTATGCTAAGCATTTTCTTTGATGCGTAAGACTTTGGCACGAACTAATGATTCAACAATCGTACACTTCAATTTCTTATACCCTAATATTTTTGTAAATGTAAATAATTTTGCTACAAAAGGGAATGCCGTGAAGACTTTTGTCTTTTTCTGCTCACATGTACTAGAAATATTTGAACTGGTTTCTTGTGTCACGATAAATAGTTTTATTTTTGACGTCCCATTGTGAAATATGTGTTGTTTTCCCTTTTCCTGCAGATGCGTTGACTTATTTAGGGCGATAATAATGGAGTTAGAATATGTAAGCAGTGATAATAAGGATGCTGTTGTGAAAATATACAGGTCACAGGTGACTAAATGTATATTGACTCTCTTCGAATTTCTATTATCAAACGAGTCTACAAGATAACTAACATCAGAGAGCACAATGATACAAAAATGGAATTAGTACAAGAAGCTGACAGATTGCATTGTTCGTACGAAGTGCTAAGTAGATACCCAGGTCACGGCCTTGCTGAAAAATACTAAAAGTAAAAATAATAATAATAATATAAAATGATGTTAAAAAGGCTGTTGGGCTGCAGAAAAGAAGAAAATCCAGGTAGAGGTGGATTCTTTATTTTCCTTATATTTCTTACCAATTTTGGGCTAGGCCCATCATCAGAGAATCTGTAAAAAAGAAAAAAAAAGAATAAAAATCACAAAACATATAACACATGTAACAAGCGTTAGAAGAGCTCATTTTTTAAAAGTAAACAGGTAACACCTAACATTTACATTACATACCTTTGGTTACAGAAATCAGTATAAGCTAGGTCATTAAAGCCCATGTGCAATGTTTTACTAAACAACATCTAGTATCACAGAATCATGCATGGTACAAGACAGTGTGTAGATAAATGTAAGTTTTCAAGGACAGTTTGTCTTAAGAAGGTAGCGCTAGGGGGCAGCACATGGCATACACGTAATCATCACAAAATATTTGTAGTGAAAAAATATACACAAAGCAAAAGCAATCTAAATTTTACAGAAATAAATATATAGATTTTTAGTTGTTTACATATACAAATAAGTTCAGAGATCCAATGGCAAAAAGTTGTAATTAGTTTGATGCTGTCACTAAACAATTTACGTTTATCTACAGACTGTCTTGTACCATGCATGACTGTAATACTAGATGCTGTTTAGTAACGCATTGCACATGAGCTTTAATGCCCTAACTCGTACTGATTTCTACAACCAAAGATATGTAATGTAAATTTTAGCTGTACCTGTTTACATTTAATATATGAGCTTTTTTAACGCTTGATACACGTAACATCATTTATATAATTTGTAAATATTTTTGTGCAGTTTCTCTGATGATGAACCCAGCCTGAAACACGTAAGAAATATAAGGAAAATAAAGCATCCATCTCAGCCCTTTCTGCAGCCCAACAGCCTTTTTAAAGTCTTTTTTATAATAATTATTATTATTATGGCTGCATGCCTCCATAAGGACTTTAAGTCAGCCTTATACTAAAAGTTCAAAATCGTCCATACAATACATCAAACTAAAAGTGTCAAAGGCCAGCCTCCCAGTGTTGGACATGGAGGCAATGTTGACAGAACAGCATATTTAGTCAGATATAGTGAAGGAGTGGACATTAGAGAGGAGTTATTACATGAAAATACTCCAAGTAAAAGTATTTTATCTGATGTATTTCAAGAAAACATTAGTGCAACAGTTGGAAGTCTACCTACAGTTGTTTTACTTGATACAGATGCAGCAGTTAATGTAATTTCCCAGACCTATACATTTCAGAACTGCAGAATTGTTGGGGCTATGGCTGCTAAATCTAAAAAATGTCAAAAGACTAACACTGTTAATTTTAACGTATGATGATGTCAAAGATGTGTGCACATCTCTTGTTGTGGAGTGTTTATTAGAGAATTTTATCCTTGGTGTTGAGTACCTCCTAAAACAAGAGGCTTGTATAGATTTCAAAATAGGTAAACAATCAATAACGAAGTGAGTGCAATTGATCTTATCAAAACTAAAAAATTATATCGCAAGTTCAATAGAAATGTTTGTTCAGCTGAAAGGGACTTAACTGCAGGGTCATCAGTCCCTAAACTTACAAACTACTTCTGAACTACCTTATACTAAAGACGACACAAACATCCATGGCCGAGGGGGTATTCGAACCCTTGATGTAGCGGCCATGCAGACTGTGACTGGCACGCCGCAAACCGCTCGGCCACTGCGGCCGGAACATCGCAAGTACTGTTGATCTTTAAGAATTAATGTTTTCACTCTTAAACTAATTACATGTGCGTATAACCCAGACATATCACCGTTCCGAATAAATGGTTTATGAATCTACACATATTTATGAAGATCAGAAGTTTCAGTTGATGCATTTGTTGTTAAATTACATTTATGCTCTTGATGAAAAGCCTGGCCTAATCAATACTTTTGTTTAAGATATGGAGGTTAAGCCTCATCAAATTTTAGTAAAGCACACTTACTCAATATCTTGGTCTCAATGTCAATCCGAGAAACAAGAAATTAATTGTATACTTAGATGGAGTATTACTGAACCGTCAACTCAATCCCACTTCTGGCTGTTTACAAGCCCAACAGATCAGTCCGATTAGTACTAGACGCTAGGACTATCAATCAGATTTTTGTACCAGTTCGAACTCTTCCTGGAAAGCTGGAAAAACAGCTCCAGACCTTTCTCGGAGTACGTTTTCCGTCCTGTCTTGATCTGCAGTCCTCTTACTGGCAGGTTCCTTTATCTAACGACTCAAGGAAACACACAAAATTCATTTTCAGTGGTAGATCGTATCAATTTTCTGTTCTTTCTTTCGGATTAAACCTGAGTTCTGGGATACTTAAGTTTTAGACACCATTCTCGGACAAGATTTACAAGATAAAATCAAACTTTATGTTGTTGACATCTTAATCATAACAAATACTTGGGAAGAGCACTTTTTGTTGATAGAATGCTCACCACAAAGATTTCAGGCCTGTGGGGTGAAGGTAAATCTTCAGAAATCTAAGTTCGCAGAATCAAAAGCTGAGTTTTTGGGCCATATCAACTCTTCCTCTGGCCTCTGGATCCAGATAAGCTCAGAGCAATACAGTGTTTCCCCCCACCTAATACCAAAAGACAACTTAAAGGGTTAATGGACCTTTGATCATTCTCCCGAAGGTTTTTACAGCACCAACTCTTGAACAGTCCTAATCTCTTAGCGTTGTTAATAAATGGTGTGAGCTGGTGCTGGTCACATGACTGACAGCGTGACTGACTGTATAAAACAGGCTTTGGTGAATTCTTATGTCCTTATTCATCCAGACATATCGAAGGATGTCTGCATTTCGGCTGACATATCCAATAAAGGTCTTGGTGCATTCCTTTTCCAAGTACCTGACAATTAATCATATCCAGAAAATATCAAAATTATCAGTTTAACAAGTCATACTATAACAGAGAGATACTTTACAACTACAGAGCTCAAAACCTTAGCTCTTGTTTGGTTATTTTGACGTTTCGAGAATTACCTGTTCGGAAACCATGTAAAAGTTTATCGCACCCATCAAGCCTTTAGTTTTTTATGTCATGCAAATTGCTGCACAACCGCCTTGCCTGATGGGCAATGTTCTTACAAGAATTTGACTTTGAGATAATCGTGGAAGATTAAAATCTGCCAGGAAGTTTCATATCAGCGCACACTCCGCTGCAGAGTGAAAGATTCATTCTGGAAACATCCCCTAGGCTGTGGCTAAGTCATGTCTCCACCATATCCTTTCTTCCAGGAGTGCTAGTCTTGCGTGTTTGCAAGAGAGCTTCTGTGAAGTTTGGAAAGTAGGAGGCGAGGTAGTGACGGAAGTAAAGTTGTGAGGCAGCATCGTGAGTCGTGTCGGGATAGTACAGTCGGTAGTGCGCTTGCCCGCGAAAGGCAAATGTCCCAGGTTAGAGTCCCGGTTCCGGCACACGATTTTAATCTGCCAGGAAGTTTCAACCTTCCTTTACTTTCTACTTCAATTACTCTTTTCAAACTCATCTATGGGTGGGTAAATCCTATTTCAATAATTTCACGAGACAGTCTTTCATTTGATGATAAGGTCAGAAATGCGTTAACTGCTTTCACAGATGCCGCACTTCTTAGAAAATAATATCAGGATCAAAATTTAAAAATTGTTATAGAATTCAAGAGAGGAGAATTAATACTTCTCAGGTAGCATGCTAAACCATCTGCTATTACAATAAATAAATAAATAAATAAATGGCAAACTTTAACTATTTGCCTATTCAAAATAATTCATAAGCCACACGATTGTAGATATTTACTAGCATATGTGGCAACCAATAAAGTGTGTGGGTTGTACCCGTACAAAGACCTCAAAAAATACTATGAGTAGCCATTACCACGTGCAACTATTAATTATACAAGTTAGTCATGATAGTCAATCACTGCAGGAACAGAATGCAACAGTAGTATGGAATTCTATAGTTATGCCATTATGGCAAAAGGCAAGGAGCTAGTGTCTACTTTTGTACTAAATTATATATGACAACACTTTAGTAGTAAGCAGCCAACAATATATTGCAAAGTATCATGCCCAAGAAATTTATTATTATACACCATTTATCAATATGTGTATATATGCTGTGTGTGTAAGAGGGATAAATCTTTGTGAGTGACTTTTACGAGACATGTGTGAGTGAATTTGGTTAGTATACTTGAATACTTATGTTAATGAAACAAGTGTTAAAAACAATGACACAAATATTGATACCATTATAATTTTAAGTATATGTTGAATGATACACATATTATAATACTGTGTGGTTAGGAATAATATAGTAGACTAAGTGAATGAAGTGAACGAATGTATTTGGATTTACCTTAAGTACACATCGGTGCTTATTATGTATTAGAGCACACAAGATTTTCCACAGAAAAGCAACAGTGCACTTAAAGGTACATTTAGCTAAGTAAGTAATTTCATCTCTAAAATCAGGCACTAGAAACATTCCACCACTGGGTAAATTACAGTCAATGAATGCTTACTATCTAGGTATACACTATTTACATAGTTTAAGCCATAAGAAATTGCTTTCATTTTGATTTTATCTCGCATGTAATGAGTTATTTATTTTGTGGAGCAGCTAAAACTGATTTATCAATGAATCCTGTGTAGTTCTCCATGACTGTTAATTTTTATTAATGTAATAAAATTTTTTATTTTATCACATGAGTAGATCGAACACACATTTAAGCAGCAATTCCATATATTATTTAAGTCATGAAACAAAACAAAATGCTCATATGCAGGAATCCAAGTCTCTAGTACCCTAAAGCATATGAAAACATGATTTCACTCAATTCATGCAAAGCAACGTATGTGGCTCAAGGGTTATTGAAATCAGAGACAAACTATTGGTTATAAAGCTATTTCAGGGCACATGTCAATGACAGTAGCTGCATGATAAAATCTCAAGAGGGAAAACGCCGACGTCGCCGGAAACATAGTAATAATTTAGTATTTTATGAAAATATTTAACCTATTATTTTGTCGAATATTTATGTTTATTACGTCAGCAATTTTGTCGACAAGTTGGACATGAAGGATCAGCTTTACATACAATGTTATACATATACGCATAAACATTGAATAGGAGGTAGAAATTGGTAAACATTTTTAATAAGACAGTGCGATTATCTAAAACATTGAGGTGAAGCAAGAGCAAGTGGCGAAGCTAGTGTGGCTGCAGCAGACAGGTCGTTGTTGAGTGTGCTTTAGCGAATTACAGGCATATATTTACTGTAGTTACTTCTGATTTATACTAGTTTCGATGTTGTAGCCTACGGATATTTCTGTGTGAGATCCTTTCACTATGCCTCGACCTTCATCTGTAACATCCTCTTTTTCTATCTTTTTTTATCTGCCCTTTTACGCAGATATACTGCAGGTAATGGATTGATCTAGTCTTACCTTAAAAAACTAACTAGTAACCAATCTCTAGTTATGTAATCTGTCATGCCATTTAATGCCAATTTATATGTTTATCGAACTATTTAAAACCATTTGCATCACGTAATATTACAACATAAAAACTTGGAAATGACACAAGTAAGTTCCTTAAAATAATCGTGATGTCACAAATACGGATGTTTACTTGAATGTAAAGACGTTTAAATATTTTTTATCCAATATGGAGTTGAATTAGATACAGCTTTATATGTACGACTGTATACAACATTACCACCATTCTCACACACTGACATGAATGCAAGCTCGTTATTATTTTAAATGTTACTGTAATATAAAAATGTCAATATATATATATATATATATATATATATATATATATATATATATAAACGGACTATGGTTAACACTGGGTCTTTTGTACTTAAAAGCGGTGACATTTAAATGAAATGTTTTGCTATGTATGCGGACAAGCAGCATTTTCATGTCATAGCGTGCTTACCCTAAAGACTTATTCTGACTTACTTCAGATAAAAGACACTATTCATGTAATGCGAAAGATGGGTGTGATTTTTCTCCTTTTCGCTCTCTCTTTGTAGGACACTCATACCTGAAATCAAATTTGAATGTAGAGATTAAGCAGGCTAGTGATCTTCTTTTTGACGAACGTAAATTACATAAAGTTCTTGTAAACGTTAATGTTTGCGGGTGTTAATAGTCAAACTACAGTGAACCAGAAACTTGATTTGACATCGTTACAAATGTCATCCGGACTTAATACACCAACGTCATAGTGGTTCATGAAAGTGACTATGAATGAAGATGATAAACTGTTTTAATAAGAATTAAAACTGTGCCGTTTAATTCAGAAATAACAAACAATTTTTTTTATTTTTTTTTTATTTTTATTTTTTTTTTTAATTTTTTGTGGTTGGGGGAGTGGGCATACTCATATTCTTGCGTGGTCGAATATATAAAACCATCATATGTGTGATGACTCTGGATCAGTAAAGAAAGAAGTTTATGGTACTTACCTATCTTCAATCTCGCTTTCCTCCATTACAAAATCATGCGATAAAGAAGATAAAACACTGCACAAGTCATCTGAGGAATATTCACACACACAAGTAGAAATACCATGAATAGCGCAAGTCTGCAGACAACAACACTGCTCGTCTGGATCTATGCGGTACTGGCGTATTATTCCGTCACAGCGTGCCAGTGTTGACCTATTTGAAATCAACTGCCAAAGCAGAGACTTTAAACGTGAATTAAACTGCAATATAAGTGAACTCAAGAGACTGGCTTAAAAAAACTCTCTCAAGGACATACTGCCGTGTATATGCAGGAAAAAACTATTTAGTCAGAACAAAATATTTTAAAATGAGTATAACCATTTAGCTGGCCACTGATCTTTAAAGTCCATGCTCATGAGACTGAGGACTCGTCTACTGAATAGAAGGCGATATAAATTTCCTTTGCTTCCAGGAGAAAGGAAAATAACATAATTTAAATTGTGATGCAGAAATGTGATGAAATATGTACAATGTGTAAAAGTGCATATGTCTTCAAAGATTTTTTTTTAAATTTTCTTTTTAGTGGACAGTCTATATAAACATGTAATATAAACGACACTTGTCAGTGTAATATTTGTGTTTGATGATGTATTATATTTTTATGTCATTTGTACTAGTTTTCAATGTTATTCAATTTATAGGAAAGACCAAAGAAAAAGTAAACTTTATAAATATCATTATTAAAAAACATAAATAAATAGGTAAAATTAAATAAACAAAAACAAATATTTGGTATCTTGTGATTTTAATTTTAAAGTGTACATACTATGAGATCTAGTAAATATTTATACATTTAATCCTTATGATGTAGTCTACATTCTGTTACTATGTGTGCAGCTTTGGTACTTGTGGGAAAAACCGAATGATGCATAAGACCAAACAAAGGAACCAAAAATTGGACATTTATGTGATTAGAATCAAAATAACATCAATTCTGCAATTCTTGTAAGTGTAACATTGATCTTTGTTGTTTCTATAAGTAAATAAAAACAAATGTCTTTGATTTTGGAATAATTTGGTTCCATGCCTTCTCCAAATTCAAAGAGGGGTCAGTGATTTGTCCATCGGGTAGTTCACAGATATAATTTTATCGCGAATCAGCGTCTTTCTTTCCGCCGCAAACGATACCTCGCTCTTTGACTTTCATTTATTAAGTTGGTGAGGAAGAAAGACGCTCAATTGTGAACGGTACTGCGCGGTCCGTTGTACTGGGCATATGTAATCTCGCTCCTGTAAATTCTGAATTTTAATGTGAGTATGCATGCTTCTGAGATTAATGAATTACAGTTAAAATTGTGTTTGAAATAATTATTAATTTCCAACTTTGGTGGTAAAGTTTGAGTGCTTAGTCTTATAGTGATTCGGCCGATGTCATTATGGTGATGTGTATCATGCACAATCGGTTATAACATTTTATTAGTCATAGACCAATTCCTTATTTTTCATTTGAAGTACCATTAGAACCTACAGTCATTATTTTCTGTTGCAAATTATTTATTTATTTATGTTTTCGAAGTCCACTATGTAATCATGAAAAATATTTTCTAAATTCTATTGTTACAATCTGAGCCCAAACTTTCTACTCAGTCTTGTTGTGCATGACACCATTCTAATAACTGGTCTGGGTCTCTCTAGGAATGAACACAAAGATTTTAAATTTACAGCATAATCGACAGCAGAATGTTGCAGTAGCAGCATTTACAAGAACAATTATGTAACTTCATTACATAGACTTATTTACGACCTTCATGTTCAAATTTATACCAAAATGTACTCAGTTATCAGATTTAGGCCTTATTTACAGTTCATTATTTTTAAATACCTTTCGTGATCTTTTGCAAGGTCTTGGACTTAACAAAATTTCTGTAACCTAAACAGGCTGTAGCATTATAATGCGAAGTACTTCAGGTGTTAAGAACAAGATGGAATGTTAAATCACCTGAGTAGACAATCTGAAATGTGGTGGTGACAAAATTGTGAAACTAATGCTGTGGCTATTCGGTAAAATGTTACATGAACATTCTAAACTTAAGACATTCTAAACTTAAGAACCTAGGTTATATAGGTGGCATTTAAATTTAAGAAAGAGGATCACAAAATTTGCTTAAACTGTCGAGAAATTAGTATGATAAATATATCAATGTGAATTTTTGACAAAATAATTTTTAAAATATAAAAAAAAAATTAGAACCCATGGAAAACAATTTGGTTTTACAACTGGTAGATCATGCATAGGCCATATATTCACACTGTAGTGTTACATTGAACACTACTACCTTCTTTTACGTCGACTTGAGGTAACTACATATTAATTAATTTGTTATTAGGCTGGACCAGAACAGAAACTGCCGCCAGGATCGACGTTTGTTGCAGATTCTGGGAGCGAAGCCAGCGCACAGTAATCACAGATGACAGAACAAAATTCGAAGACGTTTCTCCATGAGTAGGAATAACTCTGGAAAAAACAATTGAAGAATTGTTCTTGTTGATTTATATGTATGCTCTTGGAACTATTGCATTATAATTCATTCATGGTTTGACTGATGTCCAATGTATTCGTCCATAAGGCGAATAAATTGATTTAAGAAGTTTCTCAAGAAAACGGAATACTTCTTTAAATTTTATTTATTGTGAACATCTTACATTAAACATCGAGTATCAAGAAGAAGTTTATTGATTATGGTTACCCATTCTAGTAATGACAGAGGCACAGCTAAGATTGGATCTCTTAATTAAACTTTTCACAGCTACATTAAAGTTACTGCTTAACCCGGCTGAGAGAGACTTTTAAAATGAAATGTTTGTTCTTGCAATTTGAAGAAGCGATTATAAACAGTGGCGACAATATTTTAATCTGTAAATCGTAAAATGGTACAAGATTGCAAATCCACGACGACAAGAAACATTTCAACACTGGGACAAAGTTTGGAGAAATATACGTAAAAATAAAAGAAAATAGGATTTATTTTTGTAGTTCTAGAAAAAAAAAACGCACGATACTGTTCCAAGAAAAACTACTCTAGAGAACACTACATATGGCAGACAAAAATACTACCTTAATTGAAATACTGCAACAGATGTATAAAGGTAGCATTTGCCAAGTGAAAATTGGTACTACAATTTCACGAAAATTAAGAACAAGCAAGGGTGTCCTGCAAGGCGGTCCAATTTTAGCAACTATATTTAAAAGCTGTACAGATATTTACTATAAAATATGGTCACATAAATGTAAAAGAATGGGGTTAAAAGTTACAGATGGAGATAATCTACTTCATTTATTGTTTGCAGATGATCAAGTTGTCATAGTTCAAGATGGGGAGGATGCACAATACATTTTCAATCAACTAGCATTATTATATAAAAATTTGGATCTGAAGATTGATCATCAAAAAATAGAATACTTGACTAATGATCCATATGGATTATATGAAAGAAAACACTTTCTGCCATTTGTGATCCATGTTAGAAATTGAAGGATAATCAGAATCAGTAGTCAGTGAAAAAATAAAATCGGATGGAACGTCATTTGGATGCTCATCTCATTAAATTAACACAGACAACCATATAAGGCTGTACAGTTCAGTATGGAGGGGAAACCTCCACTATTTCCCTAAAGAACATGTAAAAACTAGAAACTTTTGTAGAAGATCGACAAGAAATTTCTGGGAACTAAAACATAAGGAAGATCATAGTAATAAATAGAATGGAAATAAAAGAAAGAATATATGAAGTGCTGAAAGAAAGAAATTACTGTGATATAAAGAAGTACGAATAATGGGGGCGCCAAGCCGCTATTGAGTGGCAGAGCGCTCTAAGGCGTCTTGCTGTGGAGCAAGCTGTTGCTCGCCGTCAGAGTTTCGAATCCTCCCTCGGGCAGCGGTGTGTGTGTTGTCCTTAGTCTAAGTAATTCGTAAGTCTAGGGACTGATGACCATATCAGTTTGTTCCAATAGGTTCACAAACATATGAACGTTGGGAGGACGCCAGTATCAAAAATTATCACTAAGTGCTAACCTATGGGAAGAAGAAGAGCACGTCATATGATGAGTGGGCTCCGAAATTTACATTTCACAATGAGAAGAGGACACACACCATCGAGACACCTGAACAAATATCTTGAATGTTTAGTTTAAGACCGTATGTACTAAGTGTACTCATTTCCGAGTTAATTATTATTTCGCAGGTAAATCTTTTCAGTGAGGAAAATCTCAATGAATAATAATAATAGTAATAATAATAATAATAATAATAATAATAATAATAATAATAATAATAATAATAATAATAATAATAAATATATATTAGAAAGTATGATAAGAAATATATTAATATTTTGATATTTACGAGGCATGTCCAGAAAGTAAGTTCCGTTTCAATTTATCTCCGCTGCAGCGCTGCGACTGCAGTTCCGCACATGCGCTGTACACGATGTGTATCAAGGAGAAGAACGTGCGCCATTTGGAGATCGCTGTCAGTTAAGTACGCTTTGTTGTGCTTGTTTGAAGTGTCGGCGTTGATTGAAAATCACGCCGCCTGTGAAATCAGGTCGGTGATTCCGTTTCTGAATGCGAGTAAAGTGAAACCAAGTGAAATTTATCGGCAAATTTGCGATGTTTACGACCCAAATGTGATGAAAAAAAACTGTTCAAATGTTTGTATAGCTTATGGGATTTAACTACTTGGTCATCAGTCCCTAAACTTACAAACTAGTTATGAACTAGCTAACACTAAATACGGCACAAATATCCATGCCCGAGGGGGGATTCGAACCCCCCGACCGTAGTGGCCGTGCAGACCGTGACTGGCGCGCCTGAGTGCCCTAGGCCACCGCGGCCGGCAAATGCGAGACTGATTCGATGGCGAGAAGATGAGTCCGACAGTTCAATGGCAGGCGTAGTGATGTGCACGATGAAGAACGAAGTGGGCGTCCACCTTTGGTTACAGAAGAACTGGTTCACGCAATTGATGACAAGATCCAGGACATCTCAAGTCTTTCCTTGGCGGTCATCACTTCACCAATGACGACGAGCTGATAGAAACTGTTTCCAACTGGTTGAAGACACAGGCGGCAGATTTCTATGAAGAAGGTATATAAAACCTGGTGCTACGCTATGACAAATGCCTACAAAATTTCGGCAGTTATGTGGAAAAGTACTTTAAGAGTTGTAGAATTTTGTGCAATAAAAATTTCTTCTGTATCTATGTACAGTTTCATTTTATTACCAAACGGAACTTACTTTTTGGACGCGCCTCTTATTATTATTTTTTCACAATTTCATTAAGTACATTATGTATATTTAATGTAATATAATTTATATTTTCATGATTTTTGTCAGAAAGTATACAAACATCATAATATTGCAGGAAACCTAAAGTGGGTCGTGAAACTCACCAGTGTGACTTTTCATTCTAATTCATCTATGCGACTACCTCCTACAACATTTATTATTTCTCCCGAAACACTAAAATGTTCAAATGTTTGTTAAGCTTATGGGACTTAACTACGGGGTCATCAGTCCCTACCCGAAACACTTCTTATATATTTAGCGTAGTCGTAAAAGGAACCCATTTCGACTTTAGAATTCGTTCGTACGATTTGCGAAATGATCTAAGCTAAGGCTTTTGTTATGATGGGGGCGGTACAGGCGGCCTGGGACATTTAACAGGCCATCGTCGTGTAGCCGCGGCTGCGGCACAAAGCGGCCTGGAATGCCTCTGGTGTCCGGCTGCGGGCTGCGGCATTGTCTGCGAAGGCGCCTGCGCCTCACTTTCGCCGTCCGCTAATGGAGCGAGCCGGAGACCCGCCGCCTCTGTGATGGCCGGGATCAAAGGCGCGCGGAATCTCGGGAAACGAGTCTCCCAGCAGGCGGCGCTTTCCAAGAAGGCCGCCGCGACAAAGCGGCGCTGCGGGCAACCGTGTGTCAGTTTCCTGGAGGCGAGGCGAGGCCGGCTAAACGAATACCGGCCCGCCGCAAGGGACACTGTGCACGGGGGTTTACACGCTGCACCACACGAAAGGGAAAGAGGAGAAAGTGCCAAGTGAACTGCAAACCCGAAACGACTTAAAATGATGCCTGTATGTACGATTGTGTCGGCTCACGACGTCGTTGGGCCCGGTTCTTTAGTTGTTCTTCCGCCGACCGGATTTGTCGCTGGCGGTCTCCAAACGACTTCTTAAGTCATTCAACTTGTCTTTGTTGTTTTCTAACCATTGCTGGGCTGTTCCGTCCAGGTAGAAATAAACGTTGGCCAAGCACATTGTATGATCCCACCTGATGTACTTGGCGACTCGGTCGAAACATTTTCCCATTTGTTGGGATCCTGTCCAGCATCTCCAGAGAACACCGACGGGTGTCTGGTGTACAGCTGGCTTCGACTCCATCGTTCTTCTGATTATACGGACTTTTGGAAGGATGTATTCGGTGTATCTATTGTATTCCGGTTCCAGTCCGTGTAAGCGACGGCTTTTACGTTGCCTAATCGGATCCACGGTGATGCAGCTGTTGCACAGTGTACCCGGTGCCTCCACCAAACAATGTCGCGTTGAAATGGAAACAGACTTGACTTCGAAGGCAACTAAACACAGCGCTTATACTGAAAGCACGTTTATTACGAACTCAACAAACACGCCTCTCAGGCAGAGTGCTCTGCTATTTATACACAGACAAAATTTACCAGAAATTAGAACAGTTAACATAAGAAACAAGTAGAATTTACAAGTAAGGGGACTGAGGCGCTCCAGTCACGGTCTGCACGGCCACTTCGGTCGGGGGTTCGAATCCCCCCACGGGCATGGATATTTGTGGCGTCCTAGTTCGTAAGTAGTTCATAAGTAGTTTGTAAGTTTAGAGACTGATGACCCCGCAGTTAAGTCCCTTAAGCTTAGCAAACATTTGAACATAAAATGACAGTTCTGTGTAGAGGTGTATTTCCGTCTATTGCAACTACACGGAAGGCGTTTCCTGTGCAACACTAGTTTCGCTTTTTGATTTCTGAAGCATCATCAGTGGTACGTAATTCATGTTTTTGTGTGCATAATGTTAGATAGCTAAAAAAAGTGTTGTCGTTGTGGTTGTCATTGCCAAACTGTTATAATTACTTACGCGGTCCGGCGCGTATAGTGGTCAGCTCGAGACTGTAACTGCGGCGCGTTGCGAGACTAGAGGGCACCTGACGCTCTATTTCGCGCCAAAACAGGGCCGTCGCGCGCCTTCTGCAAAACCGCTCTTCTCTTGTTACAATAAGAGAAGGCACGTTAATCTTTTTAAATTGTCAAAACCTAGACTGTCCTTGAGAGATATTTATTACAAATTCTCAGCTCTGAATAATTAATATTTAGTATGTAATAAACAAAACTAATTTCAAAAGAAATCACATGACGTGAAATGCAGCAGCCAATGCGAGGAGAGCACCAGTAACATAGGCGGGCTTTCCCTCGGGAACCAACATCTACTGTGCCATATGCTACTGCTCCCCACCCCACATTTCAACATATGCTGCACTTCTGTCTTTCTTCCGCGTTTAAGACATATACGATGTTAGCAAAGAAACGGCCAGCGGCCAGAAATATGAAGTGGCCACAGGCCAGGAATATCACATACTTTGCTATAATATAAGTTGGTGGTGGTAGTTGAAATTAAATTAAGAGTGGAAATTAAAAAAAAAATGCCCTGAATTACACGAGATGCAGTCAAGTTCTAAGGCCTCCTATTTTTTCTCTCCGGACTGGAAAGAGACAGAAACATACGCATTGTTTTAAAATGAGGCCGCGTTCGTTGTCAATGCGTCCCAGAGATGGCAGCACCGTACGGCAGATGGAATTTTACCGCCAGCGGCGATAATGAGCACTGTCTTAGATACTTAAAATGGCGACGTTTTCCTTACTTGATCAGTGTGCAATCACTTGTTTTCTGAATTTGAATTGAAATTCATCGACATTTGAAGGAGACATGTGGTGATGGAGTTATGGATGTGTCGAAATTGCGTTCGTGGGTGCAACAGTTTAATGAAGGCAGAACATCGTGTGACAACAAACCGAAACAACCTCGGGCTCGCACAAGCCGGTCTGACGACATGATCGAGAAAGTGGAGAGAATTGTTTTGGAGGATCGCCGAATGACTGTTGAACAGATCGCCTCCAGAGTTGGCATTTCTTTGGGTTCTGTGCACACAATCCTGCATGACGACCTGAAAATGCGAAAAGTGTCATCCAGGTGAGTGCGCACATCGAGCTAACGTTACGCAAGTTTCTTCGTGATAACTTTCAAGTGATTGCTCATGCTCCCTTCTCACCTCACCTGGCTTCTAGTGACTTTTGGCTTTTTCCATCAATGAAAGACACTCCGTGGCTGCATATTCACCAGCCATGCTGCTATTGCCTCAGCGATTTTCCAGTGGTCAGTACAGACTGCTAATGAAGCCTTCGCCGCTGCCGTGGAATTATGACGTCAGCGTTGTGAAAAATGTGTACGTCTGCAGGGCGATCACGTCGAGAAGTAATGCCAGTTGCATCGATATAGTGTGAGCAGTTAATTAGAAAAAATCGGAGGCCTTAGAACTTGTATCAAATCTGATGTAAGCTTCGTGTCTGTCAAGCTGCATACAATGTCGTACAACACTTTATGTAATATTATGTCTTGTAAATTAATTCTCTGATAAAAAATGAATTATCAGTATTTAATTAGTCGCCCCAGTAACTCGAATACGCATCTGCACTGCATTACAGTTGAGGTACTTACCATCCACCTTATAAATGTCCAACGGATGCGTCACGTGCAATCTGCAGAAGCTGAAAATGTGTAAAATATCTACGTGCACGTAATGAATGCTTACGTGATTTACAGATTTTCGATCAGGATCTATCTTTTGCTGTGGCATATGCTACACTAAAATATATGAAAGGCTTCTTTCTGAATAATTTTAAATAGATAATTTCTTTCATTAATTGTTATCAAATTTGATGAAATAAGTCATTAATGTTTGCAAGTTAGGGTGCGTTTCAGGTTTTGTCTCTAGAAATGGTACTCTGTGACATACGCAAAAAGCTCTAATTATTTAAAATGTTCACTGTGTTTTTTAAAACTTCAATCACCTTCTTAAAATTCCGTGTAACTTGAAAATGTCTATACTCAGTTGTATATACCACTTACAGATCTGAATCAAATTGCTTGCAAATCATTGTTTTTCTCCTTCTTTTATTTTTTTAATCGGTTAAAATACTTCAAATAAAATGTCAGTGTTCATAAACATTACTAGGCCTATATGTTTGCCTACTTGTGTATTGCAAATACTATCACAAGACTCAAATGAAACTTTTGTACACTACCTTTCGCTCTCAAAAACAACAGAAGTGATTCATTAAAACAAAGTATAATTTTTTTTTTACGTAAATTTGTTTCAATTTTTTTTGTTCACTGTTTATAGTTAGAATACTGTCTATTGTTGTGTGAAGGATATGCAAAGAAGAAGTATTGATTTTTATTATTTTTGTCAAGTTTATATTCACTACTAAATATTTTATAACACATTAGATGCATATCTTTTATCATGCCTCTTCTCCTGGTCCTCCGCGTTTTCCATGAGCAACACAAGAATCCTTTTTTTGATGGTGCAGCTACTTTTCCATTCAGCAACACAGTCCAATAATCACCCCACAGTGTCACTTTCAAAAAATATTTTTTGCATCCATAACAGTTCTTGTGGTTCTAAATACGCGATTTCGTGTTCGTCTCCCGGCTGAGACACGAAACGTTGGCCTTTTTTTTTTTATTTGTGGTTTTAGGGCGCACAACTTCTATGGTCATTAGCGCCCAGCCAGGAACATAGATTCGCTATGATCTAAAAAATGTAGACTGTCAGAACATCAACAAGAGGCTAAAAACGAAAGACAAAAGACAATTAAAAGAGTTAAATATCCTTGGATAAGTTGGCCAAGTTGATAAAACGCAAAACTCGAGCAGCTGCTCGTGTGTCATCAGCTAAAATTTCCTCCAGAGTAGACGGAAAGTGAAGGGCTACACGGAGATGATTAAAATTAACACAAGTCAGTAAAACATGTCGCACTGTCAGCAGTTCACCGCAGGAGCATAGCGGTGCAGGTTCGGCGGATAGCAAGTGACGGTGGCTAAAACGGCAATGACCGATCCGCAACCGAGCCAGGATGACCTCCTCCCGCCGAGAGGGGCGTGAGGATGTCCTCCAAGCGGTCGGGATCGGTTTGACAGTTCGCAATTTATTGTTGTACAGTGAAAGCCACACACTGTGCCATTGCGACACGATACTCCGGCGAAGAGCCCGTTGAACATCGTCCGATGGGACGCAAAAGGTAGCCATGCGAGGCAAAAGAGCTGCTGCCTTGGCTGCTGTGTCGGCGGCCTCATTCCCGGGCACACCCACATGGCCAGGGACCCACAGGAAAGAAACGTGACAGCAGTCATCCGCCAGCAACTGGAGGGAGCGTTGGATCCGATACACGAGAGGATGGTTCGAGAAAGGGTCCTGAAGACTCTGCAGGGCACTAAGGGAGTCAGAACATATGGCATAGAAAGGGTGGCGGTGGCGGCAGGTATACAAAACGGCCTGGTGGAGGGCGAAAAGCTCAGCCGTGAAGTTTGAGCACCAGTCAGGGAGCTTGTATTGGAAATGGTTGTCCCCAACGACGAAGGCAGATCCGACGCCGGCAGTGCTCTTGGAACCATCAGTGTAAATAAATACGGCATTATCGAACCGCGAACGGAGTTCGACAAGCCTCGAGCGGTATACCAAATCCGGAGTGCTCTCCTTGGGGAGCGAACTAAGTTCGAGGTGTGTGTGAACCTGGGCCTGATGCCACGGTGGCAATGGGCTTTCGCTCAACCGAAGGGTGGAAGGAAGGGTAAAATCGAGCCGCTGTAGCAGGCGGCGAAACCGAACTCCCGGTGGAAGCAAGGCAATCGCAGACAGCTGGTATTGGCGATCGAGTGAGTCGTCAAAAAATAATCTGTAAGAGGGATGTTTGGGCATCGACCGTAGGCGGCATGCATACCGACACAAGAGTATGTCACGTCGAGTGGTCAAGGGTAATACAGCAGCCTCGGCATACAGACTTTCAACAGGGCTGGTATAAAATGCACCGGTCGCCAAACGTAATCCACGATGGTGGATAGAGTTGAGACGGCCGTGCTGAAGAGTACACAAGGCTTCCATAGTCGAGCTTCGACTGAACAATGGCCTGGTAAAGGTGAAGCAGGACTGTACGATCCGCTCCCCATGACGTGCCACTGAGGACACGAAGAACGTTAAGGGATCGGGCACAACGGGCAGCCAGGTACGACACGTGTGTGGACCAGCAAAGTTTCCGATCCAACATGAGTCCCAAGAATTTGGTAGTCTCCACGAAAGGGAGAGCAACAGGGCCGAGACGTAGAGAAGGTGGAAGAAATTCCTTGTATCTCCAAAAATTGATACACACAGTTTTCTCAGTGGAGAATCGGAAGCCGTTTGCGATGCTCCAGGAATATAGACGGTCAAGACAGCGTTGGAGAGAACGCTCCAAGAGACACGTCCGCTGGGCGCTACAATAAATTGCGAAATCGTCAACAAAAAGAGATCCGGAGACGTCGGCTGAAAGGCAGTCCACGATCGGATTGATTGCAATGGCAAAGAGCGCCACACTCAAGACGGAGCCCTGTGGTACCCCATTCTCCTGGCAAAAGGTATCTGACAAAACAGAGCCCACCCGTACCCGGAACTTGCGATCCGCCAAAAACGCTTGAATGAAAAGAGGAAGGCGGCCCCGAAGGCCCCATGTGTGTAATGTGCGGAGAATACCCGCTCTCCAACAGGTATCGTATGCCTTCTCCAAGTCGAAGAACACGGCTACTGTTTGACGCTTCTGTAGAAAGTTGTTCATAATGAAGGTGGACAACGTAACGAGGTGGTCAGCAGCAGAGCGGTGTCGACGAAAACCGCATTGTATATTAGTCAGGAGGCGGCGAGATTCGAGGAGCCAGACCAACCGAGCGTTAACCATGCGTTCCATCACCTTACAGACGCAGCTCGTCAGAGAAATGGGGCGATAACTGGAAGGAAGGTGTTTGTCCTTCCCTGGTTTGGGGATGGGGACAACAATGGCTTCACGCCAACTTGTGGGAACATGACCTTCAGTCCATATGCGATTGTAGGTACTAAGAAGAAAGCACTTGCCCGCAGGAGAGAGGTTCTTCAGCATCTCAATATGAATGGAATCGGGCCCGGGAGCAGAGGACCGGGACAGGGCGAGAGCACGGTCTAGCTCCTGCATGGTGAAGGCGACGTTATAGTTTTCACGATTAAAAGAGCGGAAAGAAGGCGGCCGTGCCTCCTCTACCTGTTTGCGAGGGAGAAAGGCAGGGTGGTAATGGGCAGAGCTCGAAACCTCCGCAAAGAAACGACCCAATGCGTTGGAAACATCAGCTGGGTCCACGAGGACCGCGTTCTCCACGGTCAGGCCAGGAATCGGGGAGTGGACCTTGATGCCGGACAAACGGCGTAGGCCACCCCAGACAACAGTGGAGGGAGTAAAACGGTTAAAAGAACTAGTAAAAGCTGTCCAGCAAGCTTTCTTGCTGTCGTTTATGATACGACGGCACTGCGCTCTCATACGTTTGTAATTGATGCAATTCTCCAAAGTTGGGTGGCGGCGGAAGGTGCGTAAGGCACGGCGTCGGGCTCTAAGCGCGTCGCGGCAGGCTGCAGTCCACCAAGGGACCTGCACACGACGTGGAGAAGAGGATGTACGAGGTATGGAACGTTCAGCAGCAGTGAGAATAACCTCTGTGAGGTATTCGACCTGACTGTCACAGTTGGGAAAATGCTGATTGTGAAAAACAGCCATGGAAGAATAAAGCCCCCAGTCAGCTTTAGAAATGTTCCAACTGGTGGGACGTGGAGATGGGGAGTGATGTAGGAAGTGGATGATACAAGGGAAATGGTCACTCGAGTACGTGTCAGAAAGTGCATACCACTCAAACCGACCGGCAAGCTGAGGAGTGCATATTGCGAGGTCTATATGGGAATAAGTGTGTGTTGTGTCAGAAAGGAAGGTCGGTGCACCGGTGTTGAGGCAAACAAGATCGAGGTGTTGGAGAAGGTCCACCAAAAGGGAGCCTCTCGGACAAGGTGCCGGAGAGCCCCATAGGGGGTGGTGGGCATTAAAGTCGCCTACCAACAGGAAAGGTGAAGGGAGCTGGTCAACAAGGTTTAGCACATCTGCCCTAGTAAGGGCAGATGACGATGGCGAATATATATTACAGAGGGAGAAGGTAAATGTGGATAAGGTGATGCGGACGGCAACTGCCTGTAGGTGAGTGTGCAAGGAAATGGGATGGAAATAGACGTCGTCTCGAAGGAGCATCAGAAGCCCTCCATGGGCTGGGACACCTTCCACGGGTGGCAGGTCGAACCGCACAGAGGTGTAGTGTGGAAAGTCTGCACGATCACGTGGACGCAACTTAGTTTCCTGGAGGCAGACTAGAAGCGGGCAGTGCAATCGAAGGAGTAATTTTAACTCCTCCCGATTAGAACGAATGCCGCGAATGTGCTCCAGATGGAAGAATTTTTTTTTTGGAATTGTGTAAACACAGTTATTTCACAACATCGCTGTGTACTGGATTTGTGAGGGCTTCTTCACAGTGTGTACTGTTGCCAACTGTCGCTTTTCATTTGTTTTCTCTACAGTTGATCCACTTAGAGCTACAAAGAACCCAAACGAAATACAGAAGAGAAGCGACAGCTGGAATTAGTACACACTGTAAACAAACCCTCACAAAACCAGTACAAAGTGAAATAATTAATTGTATGTGTTCATCAAGAACCACATACATTCATCCATCTGCAGCAAATGTCATAACTTTTCGGAGGAAGGCGGAATAAGGCTAAGGCAGTTCGTTCCCCACTTTGCTGTCAGACATTTTTAGGCAGAAATTGATTTTCCTTTTTTGTGTTTGGACGGGTGCATTATTTAGCTGTTTTCTACATAAATAAAAGATTATCACCTGAGAATGTCTCGGAAAATGTTAATACACTCCTGGCCATTGAAATTGCTACACCACGAAGATGACGTGTTACATACACGAAATTTAACTGACACGAAGAAGATGGTGTAATATGCAAATGATTAGCTTTTCAGAGCATTCACACAATGTTGGCGCCGGTGGCCACAACTACAAAGTGCTGACATGAGGAATGTTTCCAACCGATTTCTCATACACAAACAGCAGATGACCGACGTTGCCTGGTGAAACATTGATGTGATGTCTCGTGTAAGGAGGACAAATGCGTGCCATCACGTTTCCTACTTTGATAAAGGTCGGATTGTAGCCTATCGCGATTGCCGCTTATAGTATCGCGACATTGCTGCTCGCGTTGGTCGCGACCAATGACTATTAGGCCTCGTATTACTAGCAGTCGAGATTACAGGCATCTTATCCGCTTGGCTGTAATGGATCGTGCAGCCACGTCTCGATCCCTGAGTCAACAGATGACGACATTTGCAAGACAATAACCACCTGCACGAACAGTTCGACAAAGTTTGCAGCAACATGGACTATCAGCTCGGAGACCATGGCTGCGGTTACTCCTGACAGGAGCGCCTGCGATGGTGCACACACCGACGAATCCGGGTGCACGGATGAATCCAAGTTCTGTTTACATCATGATGGTCGCATCCATTTGTGGCGACATCCCGGGGAAAAAACATTGGAAGAGTGTATTCGTAATCGCCATACTGGCGTATCGACCGGCGTGATGGTATGGGGTGCCATTGTTTACACGTCTCGATCATCTCTTGTTCACATCGACGGCACTTTGAACAGTGGGCTTTACATTTCAGATCTGCTACGACCCGTGGCTCATATGTTCAAATGTTTGAACCTGACTGCGTGGTCATGAGTCCGTAGCTTAGAAACTACTTAAACTAATGTAAACTAACATAAGGACAACACACACACACCCATGTCCCAGGGAGGAGACACATGGCTCTACCCTTCATGCGATCCCTGCGAAACCCTACATTTTAGCAGGATAATGCATGACCGAATGTTGCAGTTACTGTACGAGCCTTTTTGGATACGTAAAATGTTCTACTGTTGCCCTGACCAGCACATTCTACAGATCTCTCACCAATTGAAAACGCCTGATCAATGGTAGCCGAGCAACTGGTTCGTCACAATACGCCAGTCACTAATCTTGATGAACTGTGGTATCGTGTTGAAGCTGCATGGGTATCTGTACCTGTAAATTCCATCCAAGCTCTGTTTGCCTCAATGCACAGGCGTATCAAGGCCGTTATTACGGCCAGAGGTGGCTGTTCTGCGTACTGATTTCTCAGGATATATGCACCCAAATTGCGTAAAAATGTAATCACTCAAGAAATTAAGTACCGTACATTAGTATCCAGACTTGTAAAAACTACCTTAAAGAATTATTAACTGAAAATATGGAAGAATATTTGGATACAACTATTTACGATATTGAAGATACAGGTAATAATGGCAGGTTTTCAATGGACATAGAACTAGTAAAACATTAAATTATAACTTTAAAAACAGGAAGTGCTAATTTAATTGCATGCATTTTTGAGAAGTGTATTTTGAAGTATGCTTGAATGGCGAGGCAGTACAAGAAGATTGGAAAGTAGGATTAATATAAAAAGCCCACAAGAGAGGAAAAACGAACAGTGCAAGAAATACATGGGAATAACTTTAACTAATGTTTCCAGCAGACATTATGGAATGAGTATTACACATTTTTTAAACATACTTTCAAGAAATGAACATTGAGAAACAGTTTGGATTCCAAGTACGGAGGTCAACTATAGACCATATATTTTGTTTGCAAGAGATAATTAAAAAAATCGAGATCAACTCCATTATTCAGTATTTGGGTACACAGTAATAGCATACGATAATGTAACTTGTAGAATGCTTTAAAATTGTTTAATATCAGTCCTACCTTCATTAAATCAATTCATACCCTTCAAAAAACTCTCTGCCATGAATTGTGGTACAAAATTATCACTTGCCTGGATTAAAAGTTACTAACTTATTTTGTCAGGGATGCAGTCTGTCGTCAAAAGTTTATAAAATATATACTGAAAAAGCATTGGAAAATTATAAAAGAAAATGCAAAACAATGGAGATTCCAGTCCATGATATTAAAATTAACTGTTGGCCAAAAAAAACTTAGGTGTAAGATAAAAGCATAGAGTACATTACCAGGAAAATAATAGATGATTGTAAGAAAATCGTTACTTGAGGTTAACAAGATCTAACACTGTAAGAAGGAAAGGTGACAATCAAACACACTAAAGAATGCAAGTATCTAGGAGTCAATATCACAAAAGAAGACTAAGAAGAAAAGGAAATTAATTCAAGGTTGAATGCTGGGAGGTTTACTATTTAAATATTTTTAATATTTAGAACATGGCTTCATACAGCAACTGTAATTTAAAGCAGTAAAAATAAAAGCCAACCTGTTGCAAATTAAAGTTTAATAAACTTTATCGTGGTTTCAATTGATACAAAATCAATATTCTTCAGAAGATACATGAACCTATAGTGAATAAGAAAGTAGCAATCAAGCTATGAAATGTTCAAATGTTTGTAAAGTCTATGGGACTTAACTACGGGGTCATCAGTCCCTAAACTTACAAACTACTTATGAACTACTTACAACTAAGGACGGCACAAATATCCATGCCCGAGGGGGGATTCGAACCCCCGACCGTAGTGGCCGTGCGGACCGTGACTGGAGCGCCTCAATCCCCTCGGCCACCGCGGCCGGCAATCAAGCTATGAACCACCGTATTAAAACCATAGATTGTTTGCCTATAAAATTACACCAAATTTAATTTACAGGAAACAAATACTTACATTACATTATTACTATGGAAAATATACACTCGTCGATCTTTGTACACATAATGTAGCGTTAAGACAAAGACACGTCAAACATATAAAATGATAACATATGCAGATTGCGGGGCGTGCTAACCGCTGACTGACCGTCTGAGGAAGACGTGGACGCAAGGTAATCATGAAATGTGGCGCATGCGCCTAGTGACGATAATACAGCGTCAGTAGTCAATACATGTTAATAACAAAATATAAAATAGGAAACAACTGAAGCTTAAAATGAAATAAAATGGAATTTTGAGGAAATGACACTGCAGAGGTTACCGTTGACTGTTAAAAGTTCATATATATATAAAATCATCAGCTCCATCTCACATGCAGACAGTTGTTTGAAGGCTTTAAACCAATATTATCAAAAAACTTTTTGTTGTAATTTTGTAGGAAAACAATCTATGGTTTTAATACGGTTGTACATAGCTTGATTGCTACCTTCTTATTCACTATAGGTTTATGTATCTTCTGAAGAAGATTGATTTATATCAATTGAAACCGCGGTAAAGTTTTATTAAAGTTTAATTTGCAACTAGTTGGCTGTTATTTATACTGTTTACTATTTGAACAAAAAATTTTATGGAACTGACAGATTGGAAACCGAAGAGAAAGAAAAATCTTTAACACGATTATTAAAAGTACTGTCAGATTGGGATCAGTAGTATGGACAGTAAAATCACAAGTAATAAAAATATTGACGGCAACAGAGATGGAATTTTGGAGGCGATATACAGAGCTCTCTAGACGAAATAAAATCAGAAATGAAATCAGCGGAGAGAAAATAAATGTTGGAAATTATATAGGGTAAGGTGGTACAATTTCGATCATTTCGGACAAATGTGATTGTAACTGCAAAGATATTGAAAAAAGAAATAATTTTTATTATGGCACTTGTTCTTGAATGTTTAATGAATATGTAACACAAATATTAGACAATTACAAATATTAGTATGAACACAAAAAAGGTTATAGAATTGAGAAAAATCGAGAGGAAATGTACCACACTAGGTACAATTATGATCACTTCCCCGTACAATTTTGATCACTGACTTTTTCCACATAAAAAGCACTTTTTCCTTCGGGCACTAGCGCATACTTCGCGGTACCAAACGTTGCACAATAATAAATTTAGAAGCGCGTGGAAACTAGAAAATTCATAAGAGCGTTTTCGACGAAGTAGCTCCACGTCCATCTTAACAGGAAGAAATTCATATCTCCGTAGCACAAAGTGGTGTATTCTAGGAAAATACAGGAGCACCTGTAGAAACCTACACTACAACGCCACACAAAGGCAAGTATTACGAGTGAAAAATGGCGCGAAAACTTATGTTGATCGGAATTGTACCTATATCGAATTTGTACCACTTTACCCTACTGGATCAGCATGTCTATAAGACTACAGTATGTACCTGTAGAAATGCAAGAAAATATAGCGGGGGAACACCAGGTAGAGCACACAGAAAGCTGAGAGTCGCAGTGTTAGCCTCCATGCAGGCAGAAGCCCTGGACAGGTGTTGGCTGTTATTCGCACGCGTGGTGTGAGGGCGCGGTGTGTCGTACGTCCTGCTCAGGCCGTTTCACGCAGCAATGAAGACACACGGCGGTCGGGCGGGGCCGAGGTTTTATTAACTCTGTAGCTCATTAATGCCGCGGAGGGCAACAGTTCCGCTCCAGGACAGGCTTTAAAAGCCCCCATGTGCAACGCAGCACTACCTTCTCAAAAATTAAATCAACGCTCTGAAGAAGAAATCCTCTTGTTATAATTATAGTGTTGAGTCATTGTACAGAGAGAACCAGAAGTCACAGATGGAAATGCTTAATGATGTTGGATTGAAACGAAAGTAGCGTGAAAGGCAAACAGGAACGTGAAGCAACCCCATAGCTGTAGAACGAATTGTATTTTAAGAAAAAAACTACGTGATAATAACACAGATACGTATGTTATTACATGTGTTGTGTGTTGTGGTTTTTAGTCAGGAGACAGATTCGATGCAATGCTTCACCTGACACTACCCTGAGCAGCCTTTTCATATTCCTCCCAAAAACGGTAACCAACATCCATTTGAATCTGCTTACAGTATTCGTCTCTTGCTTTCCCTCTTACGATTTTTACCCCACACGCTTCAATATAATGCTAAATTAACTATTCCTTTATGTCTCAGAATTTATTCCGCCAATCGACCCCTTCATGTAATCACGTTTTGATAGAAATTCAAAATGTTCAAATGTTTGTAAAACTTATGGGACTTAACTACGGCTTCATCAGTCCCTAAACTTACAAACTACTTATGAACTAGCTAATACTAAGGACGGCACAAATATCCATGCCCGAGGGGGGATTCGAACCCCTGACCGTAATGGCCGTGCAGACCGTTACTGGAGCGCCTCAGTCCCCTCGGCCACCGCGGCCGGCGATAGAAATTTCTTTTCTTCCCAATTATATTCAGTACCTCCTCATTAGTTACGAAAACTACCCACCTAATCTTCAACATTCTTTTGTAGCGGCTGATTTCAGATGCTTCTAGCCTCGGTCATCCATGTTTCACTACCGTATAAAGCTACACTCCACAGAAATGTAAACGAAGGCCTCCGCGGCCGTTGTCATTGTTTATAAAACTCTTCTGGGTGTTGGACCGCATCGTCAAAATATCAAATACTTCACCGACGTTTCGGCCACTATTGCAAGTGGCCATCTTCTGGGTGTTACGTTTACCCAGAAGATGGCCACTTGCAATAGTGGCCGAAACGTCGGTGAAGTATTTGATATTTTGACGATGCGGTCCAACACCCAAAAGAGTTTTATAAACAATCCACAGAAATGCTTTAACATAAGACTTACCAATACTTAATACTAGATGTTCTCAAATTTCTCCCCATAACTATTCTGCCTTTCATCCATCTGTAGTGTGACCTCGTATATTATTTTTCTGCCCAAGTGACAGAACTCATCTTTAACCTTCACTGTATCGTTACCTAATATAATTCCTTCAGCATCGCCTGTCTTAGACTACATTTCATTACCCCCTTCCCTTTTTTTTTTCTTGAGATTGTTCATCTTATACACTACTTTCAAGACATTGTCGATTCCAGATCCTTTGTTCTCTCACACAAAATTACAATTTTATCTCCAAATCGCAACGCTTGTATTTCTGCACCCTGAACTTTAATTCCTTCTTCAGCAGCGTGTTCGTTATACATATTGAATAACATTGGAGAAACGCTCTAATAATTACTGTCTGGTTCTTCTGCAAATTGTAAATAACATTTAGTTCCTTATATTTTACCCCCAGTGACTTCATAATTTGCAAGAGTATATTCGAATGGATATTGTTAGAAGCTTCCCCCAAATCTACAATAGTTAGAATTGTAGGTATGCATTTCCATAATCTATGTTCAAATCTAAGTCATAAGATGAGTATTGCTTTATATGTTCCTGAATTTCTCCCTAATCCAAATTGATCATCCTAGATGTCAGCTTCCTATTATGTTGTAAATAGTTCGTGTTGCAATTTGGCAAACGTGACTTATTAAACTAATGATTCTGAAATTTTCCCAGCAGTCTTTTTCTTAATGTCTGCGAGTGTTTCGCCTGTCTCATCCATCTTACACAACAGGTGAAATGGTTTTGTCATGGGTACCTCTCACAGAGACTTCGGTAGCTCCGAGAGAATGCTTTCTACTCCAGAAGACTTCTAACTAGATCTGTCAGTGATCTTTCAAATACTCGTCTCAGTGCGGTATCTCCTCTTTCATCTACTTAATCTACACTATAGTATAGTCTTGACGTTTATTTCTTTTGTAGAGCCCCTGTATATATTCATTCCAACTTTAAGTTTTGCCTTCCTTGTTCAGAACTGGTTTCCATATTCATACCACTGATTTTCTTTTCTATGAATGTCTCTTATTTTCCTGTAGGTCCTGTAGGTCGTATCTCTTTCCCTTAGTCATACAATCCTGTATGTACCTACATTTACCTTCTAGTTACAACTACTAGCCATTTTGCACTTCGTAACAATTTAATTTTTACTCATCTGTAGTCGATTTCACCTGCTTCATAATATTATATCTTCTCCTTTCATCAATTAAATTCAGTATGACATATTGAAGGACATTTTTAGGTCTTGTCTTTCTACCTATTTGGTATTTTGCTGCCTTCACTATTTCACCTACCCAAAGCTACCTATTTATCTCCTATTGCGTTATTTCTTCTAGTTTCTGTTGTTGCCTAAAGCTCCCTCTGAAACTCCAAGGTTCCAAAAATTTATTAAGTCCCACCTCCTTAATTTCCTACCGTTCTGCAAATGAATATTCAAATGTTAGTTAAGCTTTTGAGACTTAACTGCGGCGTTATCAGTCCCAAAACTTACAAACTACTTTTAAACTAACTTATACTAGAGACAACACAAACATTCACGCCCGGGGGAGGCGCTTCAATGCGCTCGGCCACTCCGACGCGGTTACCTTTCTGCAATTTTTCAATTTCAGTCTGCAGATGACAAATACTAGTATATGGTCAGAGTCTATATCTGCCCCTGGGCATATCTTACAGTTTATAATCTTGTTTCGAAGTCTATCTCTTAACATTAGACTGTCCTTCCTGTGTTTACTGGTCTCTTCCACATATACAAGCGTCTTTCATGATTCTTAAGCCAAGCGTTGGTTATGATTGAATTGTGTACCGTGCAAAATTCCACCAGGTGGATCCCTCTGTCGTTCCTTTTCTCCAGACCATATTCACTCATTCATTATTTGCCTTCCCTTCCTTTTCTAACTACAGAATTCCGGTCCCTAATCTCAATGAAGTGTTCATCTCCCTTAACTGTCTCAATAATTTCCTTCATCTCCTCATACATTTGTCTGATCTCCTCATCATATGCAGAGCGAGGTGGCATATTAAGTTGTACTAATGTGGTCGATGTTGGTTTCTTATCTTGGCTATCATAATGCGATCACTGCCCTGCTCATAGTATTTTAACTGCATTCCAAATTAGTTTTCCTTTATTAGATCTACTCCAATAATACCCCAGTAACACACAAAACTAATTTTGTATTAGAACTTTGTATTCAAATGTTCAAATGTTTGTAAAGCTTTTGAGACTTAACTGCGGGATCATCAGTCCCAGAACTTACAAACTACATATGAACTACCTTATAGTCAAGACAGCACAAACAACCATGCCCGAGCCCAAGGGAGGATTCGAACCTCCGACGGGGAACGACCTCGCGCATCGGAGCATAGCGCCTCAATGCGCTTGGCCGCTCCACCCCGGCAACTCTGTATTCACATAACCAGAAATCCTGTCCATCATTTCACCTAGTTTCACTAATCGCCACTAGATCTAACTTCATTCTATCCATTTCCTATATTAAATTTTCTTGCCACGCTACCGGATTAAAGGATCTAGCACTCCACGCTTCGATCCGTAGAATACCACTGTTTACTTTCCTGATGACGATACCCTGTTGAGTATTCCTCTCCTAGAGGTTCTAATGGGAGAGTATTTTACCACCAGAATGTATTCTCCGAGATGATGCTATCATCATATATTCATACAGTACAGCTGCATGTCCTCCGGAAAAGGAATGACTGTCCTTTCCTCTTTCTTTCAATCGTTCGTAGTAACTGTATGGCAAAACTCATGTTAGCTGAATGTACAAGAGCAGCTCACTCAATCGTACTGATTGTTGCCTCTGCAACTATTGAAAAGGCTTCCGCCCCTCTTCAAGAACCACATGTTTCTCTGGCCTCTCCATTGATACCTCTTCGCTATGACTACACCTAACGTTCAGATATCTGAACTGTATTTTCCTAAATCATTCCAGGAAAATGACTCGATGATTCCTTTGAAAGGCACATTTCATTTCCTTTGCCCAAAATTTTGGGCGTCACCTTCATCTCCAATGACCACTCTGCTTGTATCATGAAAATGTATTTTACGAAGGTCTTATACAACAGATATCAGGATTGCCAAAATAAAAACAAATAAAACGCTGTCGCTCTGCGGCAGCTGTCTCCTTAACCGAGTATGCTATCCAGACACGCCTTCCTTCCGGCCCAAATTCTCATCTGGTAGCACACTACGATTATAGTGCCCCTAGTCCATTTGATACCAGTCGCTTGCAGCCTATACTAGATTCCCGCAAGGAATCAACGTATTAATGCGTCCGCATTAAAATTGTCAATTGCCTGTTAGGGCAGATATACAATTATTTATATCGTATTTGTTCTTTTGAGACATGTCAGAAAATAACAAATACCATATAACTTGTACGCTGTTGTAAAAGGATAGTTTGAAAATGCATCTAATGTCCGAAACCGGTCGCCTGTAATAGTATAAAATACTTCCGTGTAGCTGCAATTTTTTTATTTTGTTACATCAAGAACAAAAAAGCTTTCTCTCCCGGCACGAAAGAAAAAAATTTGTATGCTATATTCGTTACTATGTGCATCCATGCCGGAAGAAGAAGACGTTCTTGAGTTGTAAGTCCTCTTATACTCTGCACTACAGCTCGAATGCATACAAAAGCTTCAAATTAACAGCGAACCTGAACAGTACGATATGCCATTGCATTTGCGAAGACCAAAAAGAAAAGGAGACTATGGCATGCCTGATTTTCTCAAAATGGCACAATTATTGTCTGTGATGTGGCAATTTGAGTGACCTCTAGCAGATGACGGACTTACTATAAGTACGGAAGATTATTTCGAACTGAGATTGGATTCTAATTCCATGTATTCGCGAAACTTTAAATAGCTTCAATGCTTCCTCAACGTGTCTTCAGGCTCTGCCTCTAGTTAACATGAGAGTCTGCTAGGATATGAGTTTATTTATCCGTAATACAACTGGATGTTTAGAGGTGCAAG
Source organism: Locusta migratoria (assembly GCA_026315105.1). Lineage (NCBI taxonomy): Eukaryota > Metazoa > Arthropoda > Insecta > Orthoptera > Acrididae > Locusta > Locusta migratoria. The sequence continues at coordinate 398,634,770 of CM048747.1, read as the reverse complement.
GTGATGATCACACAGCAAAATTGCTCGTCAGTCACAGACCTGTACCAGGTAGGAATGATGCACAGAAAATATCCAGAGAAGAGCGGAACTCTTCTTTATAGGTTGATTTACAAAGCGCGAAAGCGTCACAGACGTTATTAACCAATTTCAGCGTTAAGATGCAGCAATGGCCTATTGTCAGAATTTCGAGAGCGTACGATTGCAGAAGAGTCCACATATATATTGCTTCCTCCTACTTATATCACATTAAAAGACCTTGCGAATAAAATTTGCTAGGCTGAACCTTCGTATTCTAGAAAATAAAATGAAAAGGTATTAGGATAAAACATTTCTTGCTGTGACTTCGGGTGTTATTGTCCGACTTCCGATTCCTTTCGCCGAGGAAGGGTGGCCTGAACCCGGCAATCCTTTGGCAGTTATGAACGCGACGGAAATGGCTTTTATCGACTTGGAATTTATGTAATCTTGAACTCTACCCAAGAACTTGATGAGAAATGAAGTTGCTAAACACGAGATTTCTCTCCGGACAGCAGCTACCTTCCTATGCATAGAAAGCGGCCACGGATTAGTTAAGTGTATGCGCAGTATGAAATGCGAAAATATCAGGTGTCTCTGTGTGAAGGATAAAATGATGTGCAGTTCCACATGTCTCTATAACTCTCGTGCTGCGACGAGTAGTTCATGTGCTTTTTGTTTCATCGGTAACAATATTCGATTTGCATTCTCCTTAACGTCGTGATGTGTATGTGAAGAATAAAGTAATTTCTTGATGTAACAAGTACGTCAGTCTCAGATCAGGTTTCATAGTTTCCCGGTAAGGATACTCAGCGAGTTATTTCGTTGTTTTGATCATGTGACATTACAGATAAGGGGGAAGCTGATTGTTTCCATGCGAAACGCGGGTTTTGTCAGGCTGTTGGGCTCCCCAGGCGATCGGCTAACAGTTTGGACCTACTGAATGAAATACAGGTAGTTCGGTTTTCCCTAATCAGCTCGGATACAGGAAACGGCGATCTTGGCTAACGAGGGCGGCTTTCCCAGATTGCAACTGAAATATAGTATAGCCACACACATTATTCTAAAAATCCGCATAACATCAGGGAATGATCATACGGCAAATATAATATCATATGAAAGGATTCAGAAGACTTGAGAGAATCAAATGCCGTAATTACGATTTCAATATCCCTTACAAATAAAAAGCCGATAAATTTCAGTACTATAATATTGATATTATAAGACTTATATTTACAATTATTGATACGTAGTGTTGATCAGTAACAGTTTAAGAAACAAATGGGCAGTATTGCACCTCGATACCCATCTTAAAAGACGCATCACATTATTTCCGTATTCTTTCAATAAACTTGGTTTTACTCTCTCGTTCTGCTTTTCGTTGAGGTAATAATATTCTTATGTCAGAACATAGGATTCCAGCACAGAAACACAAAACATGAACCCAGTAAACGCATTACATATACATATATGTATTTTATTATATTTATTATTATCCTTAAACTTAGACTGCCACTTAAATATTTCAAATAGTAGATATGCAGCAGATAATTGATATATAAACAATTATATGTATTTGTATACAAGAACTGAATATATTTGCATAAAATTCCATGATAAATTAAATATTAATTGTGTAACTATCTCTCAACGTCGACAGTATATCGGAACAGTGAGATGCCATGGTTAATAGCTACTTCAGAAAAGAGCTTCAGTCTCAACCGAGTTTAGTATTGTTAACTATGTATTTGTTGCATTAATGTAAACAACATTACTAGGGATGTGGTCAAAGCATTTAATTCTACTGTATAATATTTTGGAAGGGAAATTGTATTTTAAAGATGGGGCCTTAGGATGCTCGGAAGGATACAATTTTTGGAGCAGGTAGAGCATGCTTTCGAACGCTTGGGAAGGGACACGTAACTAGGACGTGGTGGTGAAAGGTTGTGACGCTAGGCGGTCTGAAGCTGCGGTACGAATTTGTGACATGAAGAGAAAGGCATGTGTGGACTTATAAGATTTACGGGACTGTGACTGCAGAACTTAGTCTCTGATTGAAATGTGGTAAACTATGGACAGTAGTAGAGCTGTGGACCTGTGATAATTCAGCTATCGTGTATTCGTGTGATGACAAACTGTGTTTTATAACAAATACTGTTATTAATCGCAGATTAATTTGGAACTGCAAAGTTCGATGGACTTCATTAATTTACGAGTGATAATATGGAACATTTAGTCTCAAGTGCGTGTGATACTTATTCTGGCGCTCATGAAGAATAGTTGGGGAAATAATCATTTATTTACCGATGTATAAAGTAGGACCACCTCCGCATTTTCATGTGCAAAAAGAGTAACAAACTGCATTTATATAAAAAATTACTTCGTAATTCTCTTCTAAACATTATATTAGAATGTAATTTGTTGGATATTCAGAGCTTTAATTCGTGTGTATTTAAATATATTTTTCGTGACACCATCTGCAGATTGATAGACTGGCTAGACTACAGATTAATTATTGATCTTATTTAAACAGTTTGGGTAGCTGTTTAGGGCATGGAAGCTTACATACGTAACTCACCGCTATGAACAGCGACAACGAGCCATAAACCTTTTACTACCCTGAGTTATGTATTGCACAATTCTTATTGGTAAGTACCGATAGGAAGGTAGCAATCTTTAAGCTTCATATGCGTATTAATTAATAAAGACGTATCGTTTAACATATCCTGTAAATGGTACTATTCATTCTATATCAGGACTGTGAATTACATAAAATGCTTAGGAAAAGTATGTGACATTTCCACAAATAACTTGTTCGATAGGTTGTCAAAGACAATGACACAATCTACATATTCCTAGGCATTCTGTAGAATACCGGAATTTTAGGCAAAGCCGGTGAGACAACTACTACACAAGCGTACATTATTGGTCCTACTTTAACAGAACCAGTACACGAAACTGGTAAAATGAAAAGGTCGAGAGATATCTAGTGCAAGCCTTTTTGATTTGACACCGCATGGGCGACTTGCATGTCGACGAAGATGAAATGATGACGACGACGCAAAACACCCATTGCGATCTTCCGGTTCAGTTTTGATGATTATTAATGTATCACATTTCTACCAAAATCTGCGATATCAGGTAATATCAACACTTCCTGATTGTTGGACCTGCAGTATCATAAATGTCGTAGAATGACATTGTAATGGAAGTTCCAGATTACTGCTTATATTTTATTCAATAGCGCTAGAGTTGTTTCCACCTTTTGTCATTATCAAGCGCCTGCTTATATATTAATTAAATCAATTAATTACAAATCAAATAATACGAAAATATACATAAAATTTTTGTTATCAATTTTCCTTATAACTTACGTCTACAATGTTTGCACTTTATATGTTGACATCTGGCGTAACTTTTGTATAAACTGGAAGGAAATATTCACGTATTTCGTAGTTGGATACGTGTTTTAGCTGTCGGGTTTTATGCAGCTTTTTACGCTAAAACGTTAAATTAAATAAAACTTTTATATTTTACGTAATTACAACTACTCTGCCAAAGATGTTTAATGAACACACTGATTTCAAACATAAAAATTTTCTGGTTAATATTATTACTTTATCGATGAAAAAGGCTGAGAAGCAAAGATATGCTTAATGACCAGAGGTAGTTAAAAACGAAATAAGCCTCTCTGACTAATGTCAACGTTAAAAAGTCTGTGATAACTGAGTCGATTACTTCAAAATGTTCAAATGTTTGTTAAGCTTAAGGGACTTAACTACGGGGTCATCAGTCCCTAAACTTACAAACTACTTATGAAGTAGTATCCATGGCCGAGGGGGGATTAGAACCCCCTACCGTAGTGGCCGTGCAGACCGTGACTGAAACGCCTCTGTCTACTCGGCCACCGCGGCCGGCCGAGTCGATTACTATATGTATGTAAACATCTTTGGCAGAGCTGTTATAATTACTTAAAATATAAAAGTTTTATTTAATTTAACATTTTAGCGTAAAAAGCTGCATAAAACCCGACAGCTAAAAAACGTATCCAACTACGAAATACGTGAATATTTCCTTCCAGTTTATACAACAGTTACGCCAGATACCAGCATATACCGTCCAAACATCGTAGACGTAAGTTATAAGGAAAATTTATAACAAAAATTTTATGTACATTTTCGTATTATTTAACTTGTTATTAATTAATTTAATTCTTACACGCAGGCACTTGATCATTATCATCATCATCATCATTAGAGACAGATTATGCCTTTCAGCGTTCAGTCTGGAGCATAGTACCTCTAATAAAATTCCTCCATGATCCCCTATTCAATGCTAAATTTCTTGCCTCGTCTGATGTTATGCCTTTTACTTCAAAATCATTCTGCACCGAATCTAAGTAGTTTCTTGTTGGTCTACCTCGACTCCTCTTACCCTCCACTGACGAGCTCATGAGTCTGATAGGTAACCTTGCTTCTCCCATGCGTGTAACATGACCCCACCATCTCAGTCTGTTCACTCTAACTGCTTCACCTATGGTGTTCATTCCCAGTTTTTCTTTGATTTCCTTATTATGGACACCCTCCTGCCATTGTTCCTATCTATTGGTACCTGCAATCATTCTTGCTATTTTCATATATGTAACCTCTATCTTATGAATAAGGTAACCTGTATCCACCCAACCTTCACACCCATACAACAAAGTTGGTCGAATGATAGAGCGGTGCACTGCTAACTTAGTCTTGGGTACTTAATTCCTTCTTGCAGAAGAGAGTAGATCTTAGCTGAGCACTCACTGCATTAGCTTTGCTGCACCTCGATTCCAGTTCTTTCGCTATGTTGCCATCCTGTGAGAAAATACATCCCAGGTACTTGAGACTGTCTACCTGTTCTAACTTTGTTCCTCCTATCTGGCACTAAATCTGTTTGAATCTCTTTCCCACACACATTACTTTCGTTTTCGAGATGCTGATCTTCATATCATAATCCTTGCACCTCTGATCAAACTCTGAAATATTAGTTTGCAACCTTTCAATCGAATCGGCCATTATAACTAAGTCATCCGCATATGCAAGTGGGCTTATTTTGTTTTCCCCTACTTTAATCCCGCCCTGCCAGTCTACTGTTTTCAACATATGATCCATGAATAGTATGAACAACAGTGGTGACAAGTTACACAGCCTTGTCTTACCCCTGAAACTACATTGAACCATGAGCTTAATTTGCGCTTGATAATGACCAAATATTGAAACAGCTGTAGCGCTATTGAATACAATATTCATAGAATGTAAGACATCAACTGCGATTGGGCAAAGCTGAAAATGTGTACCCAGCCGGGATTCGAACCCGGGTCTCCTGCTTTCTAGGCAGTTTCGCTGACCCCTACACCACTGGGGACACAGTGATCACCGCCCCTGCAAGGACTACCTAAGCACGCCTCCCGTCAGATACAAATTCCCAGCTTCGCCTGCCCACAGTACTCAAACTCGTAGTTTAACTAATTCCCGTAAGAGTAAGGGCTTCAAACTTTGCCCACCCCTCCCCACTAACGATAGGATCATTGCCCGTCACCGGCATATTATATATATATATACATGTGGCGTCTGTTGCGAGAGAACAGACGTCACTTCTGATCCTGCAGTTGTTATCATATATTGTCATATATTCTATGAATATTAATAATAACAACTGCAGGATCAGAAGTGACGTCTGTTCTCTCGCAACAGACGCCACATGTATATCTATTGAATACAATATAAGCAGTAATCCGGAACTTTCATTACAGTCAACAGAACACCCAGTCTCCTGCCAGGAATCGAAGCCTGGCTCCTGCGTGGAAGTCACGAAACTCGTGATCAGAGACCGCTTTGTCGCAGCCTTGGAGTAAGCCCACGGCACAGGTACGCCCGGCTGATGGAGCCTGGGAGAGAGCTGGAAGTAGCAGCGCCCCTCGCTCTCAGATCGTCATTAAGATGGGCGGGGAACAGCGGCAGCTCTGGAGGGCCCGGCTTCACGCTCCGCTGGCGCCCATCCAGCCCCAGCCGCCGTCAACATCCCATAGCATGCCATCCGCCCCTCCCTACTCCCTTTTCCCAGTGGGGCGCTCTGCAGAGCAGGAAATTGGGCCTGCGACGTGGAGCGAGGCGGCGCTGGTAGGGTGGTGGAGGGAGGGATTATCGATACGTCAACTAGCCCCCACCCCTCTCCACCCGGCAGAGATCGCGTCCGCCCTAATTGTGCTTCAGCCGCAGCTGCGGGGCGACAAATAGGCGGCCGCTTTAAGTAATCCCTGCCCGCCGGCCCGTGTCAGCTGACTCAACCGACGGAACGAATGCGCGCCTCGCCGTCTCCCAAGATTCTTTCTTCCCGACTGCAGAAACAGCTTTCTTACGAGAGGTGGTCACGAGACGGATCTCGCCGATTTGGCTTGTGGTAAATCAAACGACGCCCTGAATAACTCCCACAGTGCAGTAAAATAAAACAAAAATATACTCTTAAGATTATATGGAACTAGGCTGCTATAGAAATTTCATTCAAGGCATTGATTTGAGAAGGGAGTACACAGAGAATTACCACATGATATTTAGTATTATTTATTACAAAATTTTCAAAACAATAACCTCTCACGGCCGATTTAACTGGGGTGTTGACAAGGGGGGGAGGACGTAATTTCGCCGCCGTGGAGTGGTCGAGCGTTCAAGGCGCCTAGTTGCTGCGGAGCACGCGGCTGCTCGCCGTCGGAGTTTAGAGTCCTCCTCGGCCATGGGCGTATTTGTTGTCCTTAGCTTAAGTTTCTATAAGTAGTTTGGAAGGCTAGGGACTGATAGCCAGAGTAGTTAAGTCCCATACAAACATTTGAACATTTGGAAATCTCCTATCTCGCCAACATAGACTTATCGGGGGCGTCGACGCGGTGCGATGCTCTGGCAGTCCAGGCAGCATAGCACACACCTGCCCTTTGCGTCTCTTTGCATCTTCAATTGGTTTGTTCGTTTTACAGTGATTAAAGAGCTGATCGCCGTTTTCAGGGCCACACCTGAGGCCACGGTAGAAATGTGCTGTGGGCTGGGATGAGACTTGGGAACCGGCGTCTTTACCTCGTTTCAAGTGTGTTGTTTTTATCATCTGCATTCTTTCTTCGCTGTGAAAACAGTTCTTTGTGGCAGCTGTCTGTTTTAGGCCTGTTTGGTATGTCTTTTACCAGGATCTTTCTCCTTGGTCAGAAACACTTTGTTCTGAAAGCCAGGCTCTCTCTCCCACTCACGCATGTGTGCACTTCAGGGCTTTGTTTGTCTTCTTCCCATAAACAGTGGTCCACGGTTTATCTGCGATTCCGTCGCTTTTTTTCTGGAAACGACTCCTATGGTATCTGCAGTCAAGTGCTTTCCCTGTACACATGTTATTGAACCGTCCCGACTGCTGTTTTTTCGAATGACCCTGTCCCGATTTCATTACTGGTGTCCACCGCTCTTGGCGCTGTTTGATCTATCGCGCGACGATTCTCTTCAGACGGGTGTTTTCCTTGCCGCTTGTGGCGCGAGGGTGGCGCCGAGGCAGTTGGAGAGGGGACAGGGTATCAGGCAGTGAGTTTGATACGATGCATGGCATCGCCAGGGTCGAATTATTTTGATTAAGGGGCTGTTCGTGGCCGGGCCCGGAGTGTTAAAAAAATGTTTGTTAAGCTTATGGGACTTAACTACGGGGTCATCAGTCCCTAAACATACAAACTACTTATGAACTACTTACGAACTAGGACGGCACAAATATCCATGCCCGAGGCTTCCCCAGGCTGTTGCCTGGAGCGGGAGAGTGCAAAGTGGTAATCGGTGGCGTAGGTGAAAGAGTGCTCCTGCTGGGGCGGGCTGGACCCTATCGTAGCGCATTTTTATTGCAGTGTTCTCTTGTCACTTTCGTCTTTGTACTCAAATTACACGTGCCAGACTACTTGTTTCAGCAAAGCAACGAGGAATAATATTACGACACCTTATTTTGACGAGGAGTGCTTTTGTTGCAGATGGCCTAGGCGCATTTTTAACTGCAGTATTTTGTTGTCATTTTCGTCTTTGAACTCAAATGTCGCCCTCCAAAGTTCACAAGCCAACCCTTTGTGACCAATTATTGAAATTTGTAGGCTTAATACGTTCAGTAAAGCCGGCCGCGGTGGCCGAGGGGACTGCGGCGCGCAAGTCATGATCTTCAGGGCTACTACGGTCGGGGGTTGGAATCCCCCCTCGGGCATGGATATTTATGCCGTCCTCAGTATTAGCTACTTCATAAGTAGTTTGTAAGTTTAGGGACTGGTGACCCCGTAGTTAAGTCTAAACAAACATTTGAAACTTTATGCACGTCCGTATCAAATTAAAACGTGGAACTGTAAATAGGTGAAATTTTGGAGTGGATATAGCCTACCGGCTGTCATCCGATATCCGATATCCAAATAACATGGCGGACGCCAGTTCATTTTGCTTCAAACGTGACGGACCTATCGCCACTCTATGAAATTTTTCATTGATCGGAACCTACGCTATTGCTGCAAACGGCAGGACTGCAGTTCTAGGAAACAAACAGTCGGCTCTTTTTCCACTAAGAGTGCTACTGTCAATCCCAGTGCCAGAAGTAATATTTTACGTTGTCCTTTGTGGAGCCTAGCACATCCTCATCCTTGCGTCTACCATAGAAGGAAGGCTGGACACCAATCTGTGACCATTTTTAAATTTTGTAAGGACGTTTCTGGCTGCTATTAGTCGATTTACTGCTTCCACGGGGGTGTGGTTCACTTAAACAGAAAGTTATTTGAGCTCAGCTGTGTCTTCATCGCTCACGCGCCGTGCGCGAAATGCCAATTAACGGATGACATAGTTCTTCTGCTCTGGTTGGTGGTTGGATAGGGCATGCTGCTACCTGTCAGTGTGTGTCGACTTCCGGTATACCCTGTGTCCAAGTGTGGCGAGGCTTGATCTGCAAACTTCAAAGTCTAGGAATGGAACAGGGCCGTCCTCTACTTCTAATGTAAACTGGATCTACTTGTGGAATTTGTTTGGATGGTCACTAAATCAGTGTAGCCCTGTCTCACCATGTGGTCATACTGCGAACTTGACGTCCACGGATCTGAACCAGCATCGTGGGCGTAAAGTAGCGAAACAAAGTGCCGTTGCTTTGTCGGCACCATGAATATTTCGGCTGATAACGGTGATAAGGGAGACCCCATAGCTACGCCGGCAGTTTGCTCGTGGTGTTTCTCCCGCCATTTGTACGAACATATACACAGCTGAACGAGGTCTCATATATCTGGCGGGATATGTTGTTGTAGGATATCAACAGGTTCATCCACTAGCACACTGGTGAATACTGACTTGATGAAAGTGAATTGTTTCTCCATTCATGCTTCTATAAAGTGTGTCAAATTCTTCGAGTCAGTTTTCCCAAATAAACGTCTTAATCTTTCATATCCAATGTAGGTGAGTTAGTCCCATCCAAGGGGAGTAAAGCGTGGTAATCCTTGCATAAATTTAGGAGGAGCTGTATTGTTATGAATCAGACCATTTGTATGCTTGGTGTCACTTCTTCAGTCCTTAATGACGCTCTGTTCCTTTCGAATCACGTTGGCGTGGAGTCCGACCCAAGTTAGTTGTAGATGGCATCATTCAATAATTCTTCCATTGTGCCTCATACTGCACTCTAAGATACGGAAGCTATAAAAATTTTAAAATAGCCTAACACCATGTACAGAGGAGATGGTGTCAGGCTTGCCCCTTTCTTCAAAGTTGTTTACAAAATACGCTTAATGACGTTAATGGAAGTTACTTAAGTTTTTGAAGAAAAGTTCTGTTAATCACAGTTGCTCTATGCTTGTCTGTTCACAATTTTGGCTGCTATTTATAAAATCAATTATTATCTAGTAGTCCGATTGCTCTGCTGTGGAATCTAGCATTATGGTTTAGATATTACCCCAACATGGTCCTATAAATTTGCCAGAACAAGATGCTTCCACAAAAACATTGACTGATATATATGTACCAATTTGCACAGTATAAGTTAATCAATGGTTAGTATTGCACATTGGGCGCTAATATTTAAGGTATACATTCATATGGGAGAACAATTTCACAGAGCGCTGAAAGATCTTAGTCGAAACAAGGACCCTGGAGTAGATGGTTTTCCATTTGAATTGCTAGTACCGTTGTAAGAGCTAGATATGAACAAATTGTTCAACCTGGTATTCAAGATGTATGAGACAGGGGAAGTACCCTCGTATTGCAAAAATAATATAGTGATTCCAATTCAGAAGAAGCAAGTGCACACAAATGCGAAAATTACAGAATTACCAGTTTTACAAGTCATTATTGCAAAATCCTAACACGAATTATTTACAGAATAATGAAAAATCTGGTGGAATCTGAACTTGGGGAAGATCAGTTTGGATTTAGGAGAAATTTAGGAACACGCAAGGCAATACTCATATTACAACTTAAGAAGATAGTTTAGGAAAGGGAAACTTACGTTTTTAGCATTTGTAGAGCTGGGGAAGGCTTCTGACAGTGTTGACTGGAATACTCTCTTTCTAATTCTGAAGGTAGCAAGGGTAAAATATAGAGAGTGAAGAGTTATATTCAACTTATATAAAAACCAGACAACGCTTGTAAGAATCGAAGGGCATGAAAGAGACGCAATGGTTGGGAAGGGAGTAAGACAGCGTTGTAGCCTTTCCCCGGTGTTGTTCAATATGTACATTGAGCAAGCAGTGAAGGAATGCAAGGAGAAGTTTGGAGAGCAATTAAAGTCCAGGGAGAGGGAATAAAAACTTTGCGGTTTGCTGATGACATAGTAATTCTGTCAGAGACAACAACGGACCTGGAAAAGAAATTAAAAGGAATGGACAGTGTCTTGAAAGGAAGATGTAAGATGAACATTAACAAATATAAAACGAGGGTACTGTCAGAAAATTAGGTGACGCTGAATGAATCAGATTAGATAATCATCCCGTTTACATGGGTTCCCAAAATCGGATTTCGTAAACCGATTTCCCAATCACCCTTTTGGTTGTTCATGTAAACACTTCAAAATCGACTCTGGAAATCCGCTTCTCTAAAGCGGTTTTCCAGTTCCACGATCGATTTCGTGCCCATATAAACGCAACCGTTTTTGAAGTGTTCTTGGCTTGTCAGATTGTGTATTCTTGTTAAGAATTTTCTGTACATATTGAAAGAGTGTACTTTCTAATGTGAAATAAAAGTATAAATATTAGAGTGAACATGAATCTGTGTATTTAAGTACAGAAAAATAGCGATTGTGCTGACTTAATCAGGAACTGAATCAGCTGTTTTTCAGCCGCCATATCAAGTGGGCTAGGAAATCCGAATCAGGCTATGCCATGTAAACACGACAGCGAAAAACGGTTTTCGTCTTCCGGAAGATGTGTTCCATGTAAACGTAGTGTATGTGGCGTTAAAAATAGTACATGAATTTTGTTGTTTGGGTAGAAAGATAACTACTGATGGCCGTAGGAAAGAAGATACAAAATGCACAGTACCTATGGGAAGTAAAGCATTGATGAAGAGGCAAAAATTTGACTTCCAAAATTAGTTTTAATTTTAGGAAGTCGTTTCTGAAAACATTTGTCTGGAGTTTAGCATTTTATGGTATGAAACGAGGATGATAAAGACGATAAAAGTTTTCGGAATGTGGTGCTACAGACGAATGATGAAGATTAGATGGGTAGATCACGTAACTAATCAGGAGATGCTCAACAGAATTGGGAAGGAAAGGAGTTTATGGCATATCCTGGCTAAGAGAAGGGTTAGTTTGGTGGAACGTATGCTGAGACATCATGGAATCGTCAACTTAGAAGGAAGTGTGTGGGGTAAATTCTAGATGGTGACCGAGAAACGAATACAGTAAGCAGATTGAAAAGTATGTAGGTTGCTGTTCTTATTCTGAGATGAAGAGGCTTGCACAGGACAGGGTAGCGCGGAGAGATGCAGCAAACCAGTCTGCGGACTGACGAGCACAACAAGAAATTCATTCTGATCATGAAAATCAACTCTGTGTAATGCTTTGTTTATGAACTCATTAAAAACAAGAGTACAACTGTAGCTGTCTGCAGACCTTTTGATATGTCGGAAACGATGATTGGTGTAATTCTTCCTTCTTTAGATAAATTTTATTGGTGAATGAATATCAATGACAGCAGCCAGTACAGCGTTTATCTGTAACTGATACTTGTTTGAATAAAAAAAAAATCATTTCATCAGCTGCAAGCTGTAATGTATAATTAAATCGTGATATAACTGTTAAGCGGGACAGGTTCAAAATCAAATTAAATATCTGCAAGCCACAACAACAACTAAGCTCACTCGTGTGAAATATTGGACCACCACCACAAACATTTTCAAAAAAGATCAAGTTCCAATAAATCATAAGAAATTAGGAGAGATCAGAAATCAGGTACGCTACACAAATTTTATTAAAATTGTATTTCATATCATCAATATTTGAACAGAACGTGGACAATTACTATACTCATTTTAAAATGATAGCAAGAAAACATGTATGCTACATTGGCTGAATTAAATTTCGTTTCCTATTTGAAAGTATCAATATTTGAATGAAACGCGGACAATAATTCTACTCGATTTTAAAGTGACATCGATATTTTTCCGTCATTTACCTCAAAAACAAATATTGAAAGAAAATCCCAACCAGTTATCTACATCTACAATGGGATACTGGGGGGTGGTGGTGGACATGAGGGACCAAACAACGAGGTCATCAGTCCCTTCAACCTCAAATTGAATACGCCATGGAACTCGACAAAAAATAGGTGAAAGCCAAAAGACCATTACACTAGGAAGTAAAATCGACTCGTCAACAAGACTAAGACTAACCCAGGGCAGCAAATCCTACAGTGTCCGAACCCACAGCTCTGGAAGCGACCTCTAGCCTAAACCACAAGGTACTAATGGCACAAGTGGTCAACGTATCATAGCTCCAGAGCAGGGAGAAATAAAACTACATTAAAATGTAAAAGAGTGGGGGGGCCTGATGGGGATAAGGCTCTAAAACCCCACAATCAGCCAAGAATCACAAACCCACTCACCCCCGAACAAGCGAGTCCTAGAGCTGACAATAAAATCTACTTTCACGGAGGAAGGCAAGGACGCGATCAACCATCCGTGGGTCATCCGCCAAAAACTGAAGGCAATGCAGGCGGTAGGCCATAGTCGCCACGGAGTGTGGAATGGAGAGGACATTCAGTCAAAATATGAGACACGGATTTTACGGCTCCACAATCACAATGTGGTGGATTGTCATTTCGTAAAAGAAATCCATGGGTCAGCCTGCAGTGTCCAAGACGGAGGCGACAGAGGACAATTGATTCTCTCCGGGAAGGGCGTAAAGATGAACTCCAAGCTGCAGGTCGTATCCTTGATGGTGCGGAGTTTATTGGAAGGGGCAGTAGCTTTCCAACTGCTATCCCATGAGGAGTGAAGCAAAGATCTGATCTGCCACCCGCAGATCCGCACCCGGAATTTGAAAGGGAGACGGGCAGCGAGTAATTGCCGATCTAGCCAACTGGTCAGCTACTTCATTCCCTGTAATACCAACATGGCTTGGCACCCAGAGAAAGGTAACTGAGCAGGCAGCACGATGAAGGTCAGCAAGGAGTTCATGGATGGAAATAACTAAAGGATGGGAGGGGAAACAACGATTCAATGGCCTGCAGACTGCTCATGGAGTCAGCACAGATTAAACCACGTTCCACGGCAGAACGTTTAATAAAACAGAGGGTTCTATAAATCGCCATCAGCTCTGCCGTAAACACACTGCATGCCTCTGGCAGAGAATGGCATTCCGCCCCAACAGGAGACGTAAAAGCATATCGGGAGTGGCCCGCTGTTTTCGAGCCATCAGTGTAGAAGATAGAGGCTCCCTGAAACTCTTCTAGTACTGGGCGCACCAAACGCCGAAAGACCATGGGGGAAATTAAAGCTTTTGGGCCCTGGAAGAGATCCGTCCGAATTAGTGGTCGCGGCACCATCCACACGGAGGTGTGCGTGCAGTAAAATGGGGGGCGCAATCTAGCGAAGGGAAATGGAAATCCCGGCAAAGAGAGGCAAGCCGCAGTCCGACGGGAAGGCCCGCCCGCGGCCGGGTATCAGGGGGTCGAAGCCCTTCATATGCAAAAAGAACCTGGTAAGCGGGATGAGCAGGATATTGCCGGATGGCGATGGCATAAGACGCCAGAAGCTGATGCCACCTGACCTGAAGAGGGCAGATTCCCGCCTCAACAAGGAGACTGTCGACCGGGCTAGTCGGGAATGCACCTGTAGCCAAGCGGACACCATAATGGTGAACCGGGTCTAATAATTTCAGGGCAGAAGGAGCTGCCGAGCCATAAACTTGACACCCATAGTCCAATCGGGACAAGATTAGAGCCCGATAGATACGGAGGATAGTTGTTCGGTCTGCACCCCAAGATGAATGAGCAAGGAAACGTAGGGCATTGAGTTTCCTCATACAACTAATCTTTAGGTGGCGAATATGGGGCACCCAAGTCAATTTTTTGTCAAAGAGAAGACCCAGGAAACGATGCTGTGCTACAACTTCCAGGCGCTGATTACCCAAGAACAGTTCTGGATCAGGGTGAACTGTAGTACGACGACAAAAGTGCACCACCCTCGTTTTTGATGAGGAAAACTGGAAACCATGGGATGTAGCCCACACTGAAGCCCGCCGAATGGCGCTCTGGAGCTGACGTTCAGTAGAGGCTAATGAGTAGGAGCTGTACCATATGCAAAAGTCGTCGACATACAATGCCGGGGTTACCAGTGACCCAACAGAGCTCACCAACCCATTGATGGCGATTAGAAAAAGTGTAACACTCAACACTGAGCCCTGGGGGACACCGTTCTCCTGTATCCGAGGGGAGCTAAAGGAAGAGCCAACTCTGACACGGAACAGGCGGTGGGATAAAAACTGACGGATAAAAATTGGTAAGGAGCCTCTGAGGCCCCAGTCATGAAGAGAACGTAAAATATGATGACGCCAAGCAGTGTCGTACGCCTTATGCAGATCGAAGAAGACTGCTACCAGATGATGTCTTTTAGAGAAGGCCTGTCTGATCGCAGTCTCCAGTCGAAGTAAATGGTCAATAGGGGATCGTCCCTCCCGGAACCCACACTGGTAAGGTGAGAGAAGTCCCCGGGATTCAAGAACCCAGCAATATCTGCGGGCTACCATCCGCTCAAGTAGTTTACAGGGGACACTTGTCAGGCTTATTGGCCGATAACTGTCCAGCGCCGACGGGTCCTTGCCAGGCTTGAGGGCAGGGACCACAAGGGAGGGGAACACCCCTTGAAGCCAAATACGGTTAAAAACTTTTAGGAGAAATTGTCGTTGTGAGGGGTTAAGGTGTTTCAGCAATTGATTATGGATATCATCAGGGCCAGGTGCTGAATCACGAGAAGAGGAGAGGGCCAGCGACAGCTCCCAGTCAGTAAAAGGTTCGTTATATGGTTCCACCTGGTGAGAAGTAAAGCCTAATTTGAAGGTTTCGGCCTGGCGTTTCTGAAGGAGAAAGGTCGCCGGATATGAAGTTGTCGCCGAGACATTGGCGAAGTGAGTTGCAAGATGTTCTGCAACAACAGATGGCTCCGTGCAGACCCCATCAGGCAGGGCAAGACCAGGGACGGAAGACGGCCGCCAGCTACCTTGGATAGATCGGAGCATAGCCCACACTCTTGTCAAAGGGACAGAAGAACCCAACGAGGCGACAAAATGCTCCCAGCATGTCCGCTTACTTTGTTTGATTAAGTAACGAGCTCTGGCACGCAGACGTTTGAAATTTATTAGACCAGCGAGCGATGGGTGGCGCTTAAGATGTTGCAAGGCCCTTCGGCACTCGCGAATGGCTGCGGCAACATTTGCATTCCACCAAGGGACAGGCCGGCGAGTAGGAGGGCCTGTCGACCGGGAAACAGCGGCGTTGGCAGCTTGGGTGATCATGTTGGTCATTTGGCTTATAATATCATCTATACAGCCTGAGGGGGAAGATGGGAACACAACCTGGGATGTATATAGCGGCCAATTAGCACGACGGAATACCCAGCGGGGTACCCTGGCTCGTGGTAGGCGTGAGGGAAGTGAAACGATCAACGGAAAGTGGTCGCTATCGCAGAGGTCGTCATACGCCGACCAGTGAAATAAAGGAAGGAGAGAAGGAGAAGTGAGAGAGAGGTCTATGGCAGAAAAGGTGCCGTGAGCGGCACTAAAATGAGTTGGGGAACCATCGTTGAGAAGGCTCAGATTGTGGTCAGCAAGAAACTGGTCTATGAGGCGGCCCCGGCTAGATGTATAAGCACTGCCCCACAAAGGATGGTGGGCATTGAAGTCCCCAAGGATGAGGTAAGGAGGGGGGAGTTGCTGAAGGAGGGCCACTAGGGACGTGAGTGTAGGTGGCCTGTCAGGTGGAAGGTAGAGGTTGCAAATGGTCAATGGAGGGTCCAAGTGAACCCGGACAGCAACTACTTCCAATGGAGTTTGGAGAGGAATCCAGGTACTGACAATATCTGTCCGGACCAAAGTACAAACCCCACCAGAGGCCTGGAGGGGACCAACCCGGTTCCGACAAAAAGCACGGAACCCACGGAGGGTCGGTGAATGTGCATCCATAAACCTCGATTCCTGCAGGACGACACAGGCCGCAGAAGAGAGAGAGATTAGCTGTTTAATCTCCAAGAGGTGACGGTAGTAACCATTACAGTTCCATTGGATGATCACATCACGAGGATCTAGGCGGGAAACGAGTAGCATAACGTCTGTCACGCTGCTTTGTCAGCGTCCGTCACCAAAGAAGAAGGGACAACATCCATAAATAGCTGATCAGCCTCGGGCTCAATGGGATGAGCGAGTTGCGAAAGCACATTCGGCACCTCCGGTGGTACCGGAGGGGCTTTATCTTGTAACTTTGGTTTCTTCTTCTTCTTCTTCTCCTTCTCCTTCTCCTTCTCCTTCTCCTTCTCCTTCTCCTTCTCCTTCTCCTTCTCTCGTGTGGGACGGGCAGGACCCACCCCAGAGAGAGGACTTTTGTCAGTTAGGTCTGGTACTGACGAGGATCGGGCGACCTTTGAACTCACTGACTGGGAGTCCGATGGCCGGCTGGAGGTCGAAGATCTCCGATTTGGGGAACGCTGCGACGAAAGGCCCTGAGATAGGGCACTGTCACCGGCAGGCGACGGAGAAGGGGTGCACTTCTCCGGCTGGGAAGGGGTGGGACACAAAGGGAGGGCTACAGGAGCTACAGGAGAGGGAGATGTGAGGGTGGGGTGTGGACGGGGTGTAGGGGGGAAGATGGGAGTGGGAAGGGGAGGGTGAAAGGCTAGACGATAACGTCGTAGCGAAGGTCGTCGCCATTTGCACGGGATGCAGACGTTCATATTTGCTGCGGGCCTCAGGGTATGTCAAACGCTCCAGGGATTTGTACTCTTGTATCTTCTTTTCTTTTTTGAACATAGGGCAATCTGGCGACCGTGAAGAGTGGTGTTGTTGACAGTTGACGCACACCAGCGGAGGAACACAGGGGCTCCCCTCATGTAGTGGGCGTCCACAATCACTGCATACTGGGACTGCTGTACAGCGAGAGGACATATGACCAAACCTCATACATCGAAAACACCGCATGGGAGGTGGAATGTAGGGCTTCACTTCACATCGATATATCATGATCTTGACCTTCTCTGGGAGTGTGTCCCCCTCGAAGGCCAAGATAAAGGCCCCAGTATCGACGCGGTTATCTTTAGGTCCCCTCTGAACGTGTCGAACAAAATGTACACCACGCCGCTCGAGATAGGCCCTAAGCTCCTCATCAGTTTGAAGGAGGAGGTCCCGGTGGAATATCACACCCTGTACCATATTCAAGGATTTGTGCGGGACAATTGTGACTGGAATGTCGCCAAGGGTGTTGCAGGCGAGCAAAGCTTCAGACTGGGCTTCCGAGACTGTTTTAATGAGTAATGAACCAGATCTAAGCTTACCCATAGATACCACTTCACCAAACTTGTCCTCTATGGTCTCGACAAAGAACAGAGGTTTGGTGGAAGTGACAGTCCCTCCATCAGTCCTTGAGCAAACGAGATAGCGAGGAAAGGGTTTTGCTCCTAACCGGCGAGCCTGGCCTTCCTCCCAAGGGGTAGCAAGGGAGGGAAACATCCTCTTATCCGCAGTAACAACATTAAACGATCTCTTCCTGTCTTGAGAGACGGCCGATGCACGACCATTTTGGAGTCTAACTCTCTTCATAGTGCTAGACGTCCGCCCTGGTGTCACCCACTCCGAAACCGGGGCTCTCTCCATGGGCGCCACCCAGCCTCAGCAAAGGCCACCTGGCACAATGGCCATTGCCGGGAGTTCTGATACCCCCAAGGACAGGCATCAACAGGCTTGCATGGAGAGGTCGCAGCTCAGACACCAGTAGTGTGATCCCTGTGGTGTCAGGGGGCTCAGCCAAAGGGTACATAACAGCCCCCCCACACGGACTGGCTACACGTGCTGGGGACCTAGCGGGGGATGGGGGCTACAGCGAGGAAAGGAAGTGGGAAGGAAAGGATAGGACCCGCGCTGTAGGGGCTAGGTCGGGAGTTCTTCCCCAATTGGCTCACACATTATCGGACAATTTTGGTACGGAAGGTCAAACCCCGAGGGGGACCAAACTGGGCCAAAAACCGGTGTACACAGCAGACAAAACCAAAGTGCAGGACAATCGGTACCATGGGATAGCCAAGCCGTCATCCAGAGTACCACCGAGAGACGGGGTTGGAGAGGGTGGGAAGGAGGAATTGGGATGGGAAGGAGGGGGAACTAGGAGGGGTAATGCAGCCTGGGGAAAGCAGGAAAAAAGGCTGCAATGGCTCGGGGACCCGTGCGCGCCACACACGTACCCACAAAAGAGCTGTTGGCCCCCTGGGGGGTACATGGGATACTCTGCAAATCACATTTAAGTGCCTAGCAGAGGGTTCATAGAACAACAATTATACTATTTATCTCCCATTCCATTCTCGAATAGCGCGCGGGAAGAAAGAACATCTGAATTTCTCTGTTCGAGCTCTGATTTCTCTTATTTTATTCTGATGATCATTTCTACCTATGTAAGTGGGAGTCAACAATATATTTTCGCATTCGGAGGAGAATGTTGGCGATTGGAGTTTCGCAAGTAGCCCACGCCGCAGCGATAAGCGGCTTTGTTGTAATGATTCCCATCCCAGATCCTGTATCATTTCCGTAACGCTGTCTCCCCTGTATCGTGACAATACGAAACGAGCTGCCCTTATTTCGACTCTTTCGATGGTTTTCAAA
The DNA here is from genome assembly GCA_026315105.1 of Locusta migratoria. Taxonomy (NCBI): domain Eukaryota; kingdom Metazoa; phylum Arthropoda; class Insecta; order Orthoptera; family Acrididae; genus Locusta; species Locusta migratoria. Next base: position 398,615,405 of record CM048747.1, on the reverse strand, counting down.
ATAAAACGAAAAATTAAGAATGAGAACAACAAAGCACAAAGCTAGCTTACCTCGTCTAATCAAAGAAAATCAAGTGAAAGTATTCATCACTATTGTTAGGCCCTCATGAAAACGCACACTTAATGCACCATTTCGGAGAACATTGCTCATCACGTCTACTTGCAGTCACTCTTAGCCGCGCTCCGCATCAGTATCTCTACAAAGGACAACTCAGACAGTAATGCCACTCCTATCTAACAAACGAGTACACATTAAACATTACAGGAAATTCAGCAATGGAAAATAGAACTATGGCAAGACATCTGTGACCACGAGAGAACAATACACCGATTCCTCTCAAGCATTAATGAATGACTCAAAATGGGATACCTCCAGTCTAGAAGAATACACTCTCTCACCGGCCATGCCCCGGACCCGGCATATTTATGCCGGCTCGGGAAACAGGCGAATCCCGAGTGTTGCTGAGGGGCTCCGGAAGGAACTTCAGAACATGTTCAAATGTTCTTAAGGCCTATGGGACTTAACTGCGGAGTCATCAGTCCCTAAACTTACAAACTACCTATGAACTACCTTATAGTAAAGACAGCACAAACATCCATGCCCGAGGGAGGATTCGAAACTCCGACGCGGGAGGCCGCGTGATCCGCAATGTGGCGCTCCAGACCGCACGGCTACTCCCACGCGGCTCCAGAACATGTACTGTTCAATTGTCCTGTTTCACCTCCCGCCCAGCCTCATCAAGCTCTACCACAATATCATACTCGTATCTATCATGGGCTGTGGTTCCGGCAGCTGGACCCACAGGCTCACCCGGGGTGTGCCTCTCATGGCGGTGAGTGGAGTACAAAGAAACATCCTGCTACATTCCGTGGGCGCTTATAGGACAACTCCTGGGAGGGGGGGTGCACTTCTCGTGCTCTTGGGTCTTCACCCCTTGGACATTAAAATCAGAGAGCATGCAGCCTGGTATTGGGTGAAAAGAGGAAACCATGACAGGGTTGCAGAAATCTTGGGTGAACCTCTCCAAGGAAAGCCAGCTATAGAAAGGAAAGGTGAAGAGCTATGGCAAGAGATGTGGGATCAAGATGAAACAGGTAGGAGGACCTATGAGCTTCAATCGATCGTGCAGGAACGGCTAACAATGAAACACTTCGAACCCAGCCGTGGATTAATACACTACTTTCTCACCGGGAATGGTCCCTATCCGACATATCCATGTCGGTTTAGGAAGAGGGCAACCACTGGGTGTGACTGTGGAGCCCCAGAGGGAACACCAGAGCATGTGATATACTTGTGCCCCACGTACGACGGGGTAGCTTCCGAATTGAGACGTCAATTACCGAACTTCGACACTTTCACACTAATTAGACAACCTGACACTTTCCAGATCCTGGACAGTCTCGCTGATGCCATGTCCAGCAAAGTGCGATGGGACTTCCTCCGAGATCGACAGTAAAGTGTCCACACGGACATGGCCTTCGACCAGAGCCATGCCGCTGGGGTGTAGGCCGGCCGTCAGTTCTCTGGCGGAATCCGCCATGCTCTGGTCCTGGGGGACTGGGCGCAACACCCGGGCTCGAGTGTAGGTTAAGTTAGAGTAAATACAGTAGTTAGTCATTAAATTATATCGAATGTCAAAAAGAACTCAGTAACTGCAGTTACCGTCATGGCCAGCCCAGTGCCAGGGGCGCGTCCACTGGCTTTCGCTCGGTGGACATCCGTGCCCACCCTTAGGTTTATACGTACTGGCACACGTGTAATCACTGCAGTATTTATGTAGTTAATAATAACACGTAGTTAACCTAGAAGTAGGAAGTAGTAACCCCTCAGTAGACATCGCAGTAGTTTCTAAAATGATAGAGAGTTAGTAAATCACTGTTAATTAGAATTGTATAAATTAGGACCCATTAATTGTATTGGTGATGGGTTGTAGTATAATTATGAAATAAAGATTTAAAAAAAGCCTTGTATCCCAATTAAGACACCAACTACCCAATAGAGACATAAATGAAATTATCAGATACGAGCAAAGTCTTCATGCCCTGAATGAATTAACAGAGGAATCCACGTTAATCTGTAGGTCCCCCTATAACTGGGTGGGTAAGTCAGTTCGAAGGTCGGAGGAAGCCAACGGCATACCATCTCCAAACAGGAGCATGCCTAGTGGCTGTGGTGTAAAGCCAATCTTCGGATTGTTGATTGATTTTTATCAGGGATATGATTCAGACGGATGTGGTTTGCCATTCTTATAAGAATATGAAAAGGCTTGCTCAGTAGGGTGAAGAGCTGCATCAAACCAGTCTCCGGACTGAAGACCAAAAAAATAAAATCAGGGATGAATTCCTTAATCAAGATTAAGATCATTTGCAGGACTTCACTGTTTACCGGGCCGTGCCGGAAGGGAGCGGGTGGCCACCAGAAATGGCACGTATTTGCCGTGTCTTTGACCAGGAGGACTGAATTCAGCAATCCAGATTATTACGCTAGATTAAATTAATGTAGTTAGTTATGGTTAAGACAAAGGACCAACACAAGTAACTGCACTGTAGAACCAACCAGCCTGGTGTCAGGAGCATGCATACTGGATTTAATTTGGTAGTCATTGGCCACTAAAAGGTTTATATGCTACGTCAAAGAATAAAAATGCTGCCCTCGCTCGCAAATATAAAATTATGCAATGCGGTTTCGGCAATAACTTCGAATGTCATCATCAGAAATTACACTACTGGCCATTAAAATTGCAACACAAAGAAGAAATGCACATGATAAACGGGTATTCATTGGACAAATATATTATACTATAACTGACATGTGATTACATTTTCACGCAATTTGGATGCATAGATCCTGACAAATCAGTACCAGGAACAACCACCTCTGGCCATAATAACGGCCTTGATAGGGCTGGGCATTAACTCAAACAGAGCTTTAATGGAGTACAGGTGCAGATGCCCATGCAGCTTCATCAAGAGTAGTGACTGGCGGATTGTGAGGAACCAGTTGCTCGGCCACCATTGACCAGACATTTTCAATTGGTGAGAGATCTGGAGACTATGCTGGCCAGGGCAACAGTCGAACATTTTCCGTATCCAGAAAGGCCCGTACAGGACTTGCAACATGCTGAAATGTAGGGTTTCACAGGGATCGAATGAAAGGTAGAGCCACGCGTCGTCACAGATCTGAGATTTAATGACCACTGTTCATAGTGCCGTTGATGCGAACAAGAGTTGATCGAGACGTGTAACCAATGGCACCCCATACCATCACGCCTGGAGTTACGCCAGTAAGGCGATGACGAATACACGCTTCCAATGTGCGTTGATCGCTGCCCGATCAGTTAGAGCCATGACGATAATATGACTGTCATCTCGACTACTACTGATACGAGGCCGTTGGTATCCACGGCGTTCCGTATTGCTCTTCTGCACCCACCTACTCCTTATTCTGCTAATAGTCATTGGTTCGCGACCAACGCGGGCTGCAATGTCGCGATACGATAAACGGCAATCGCGATAGGCTACAATACGACCTTTATCAAAGACGGAAACGTGATGGTACGCATTTCTCTTCCTTACACGAGACATCACAACTACCAGGCAACGCCGGTCAACTGCTGTTTGTGTATGAGAAATCGGTTGGAAATTTTCCTCATGTCAGCACTTTGTAGGTGTCGCCACCGGCGTCAACCTTGTGTGAATGTTCTGAAAAGCTAATCATTTGCATATCAATGCATCTTTTTCCTGTCGGTTAAATTTCGAGTCTGTTTGTTTTAATGTTTGTATAGGTTATGGGACTTAACTACGGGTCATCAGTCCCTAAACTTACAAACTACTTATGAACTACTTACGAACTAAGACGGCACAAATATCCATGCCCGAGGGGGGATTCAAACCCCCGACCGTAGTGGCCGTGCAGACCGTGACTGGAGCACCTCAGTCTCCTCGGCCACCGCGGCCGGCTTCGCGTCTGTAGCACGTCATCTTCGTGTTTTAGCAATTTTAATGTACAGGAGTGTATAAATTAAAACAAGTCACATAATAAAAGTTACAACTCAGCTTTAAAGCTTACGTTGCAAAGTTTTAGAAAATGTTATCGAAAGATCTAGCCACTATGGGCTGCACGCCTGCACGGAGGCATCAGACTGGCGTGTGCGAAGTTGTAAACAGGAGTGCCATGTAGTGCCATCTAGTAGCCGCAATTTCAAATAGGCTACTGTGCAGAAAGAAACAGTATTGATAATACAGTTGCTAAAAGAAGCTATGTTTAATATGAAAGCATCGTTTTGGCAATACAATATTAGTTGAGAGGATTAATGGGTAACAAAACTGTAATAAGTAAAACAGTTCAAAATTGGCTATTGGAATGAAGATCTTTGGATCAAGTCTGAAGAAATATTTCGGACACGCTCGAAGTAGAACATCAAAGACCGAGTAACGGCATAATACCGTTAAAAAAGCTTCCATTTCGGAGTTGTAACTGTTCATTTAGAATAAGGCCTTCATTGCGAGAAAATTGTTTAAATTGCTACAATTGCTCGAGCACCTCTAATCTGTGGCCTTTCTTATCGATGTGCAAAGTGTTCAGATCATGAATCGCTTTAGTTGATTGACCTGTAATGAGACGATTGTCAGAAAAAGACGAATTCGCTGGGCTAGTGCCATTCTTTTTTAATAGATGTTATTTAAACCTGATTTTAAAAGCACGTTCCGTTTGACCTATGTAGTAAGAAGAGCAAGTATCACAAATAATTTTGTAAACACAGAAGAACAACAGGTTGATTTTAAATTGTGAATGAAATTTTTCCTAAAATTGTTATTGGTCGAGAAGGAAACGTTGTAGTTACACTTATTACGAAGAAGTAATTGAATCTGATAGATGGGTATCAGAAATCGAATGGAGCAATATTTTTTCTTTTGTTCAGATTCAAAGGGAGTGCCAAGTGAACTTTGCACGCGCCAGTCGGATACCTCCGTGCAGGCGTACAGCCCTTAGTGGCTAGCTCTTATTAACAAAAAAACACTACTTTGTGACGGAAGCTTTACAGCTGAGTTGTAACTTATTATGTGTTTGCGACCGAGGGCTGCATTTTTATCCTTTGACGTTGTAACGGTCGCTGACAATAGTAGCTATGTTCAAAATGTTAAGGTTTATATGCATTTTGGCACACTTGTAAGCACTGGGGGGGGGGGGGGGGGATGGAGGGGCATATTCACACTCGGGAAATGTAGCTTAGTAGTAAGAGACTTCCACACAATCACCTTTAACACCTTGGAAAGACAAAACAACGCAAACACGAAACACACCGGAAACAATCAAAATCGTAATGTTAAACAAATATAATACAAAACATAGCAGTGTAATTAAAGTAGAAATTAGGACCCATTTTGTACATTGGTAATGGTTATTGTAGTCAATGAAAGATTAAAGAATTTTTTAGAAAATCTGATAAAGACCTGTCTCATCTTTGCTGCCAGCCATCACAGAGAAGTAGGCCGCCCTGACAAAAAGCCGGCGTTACCACCAAACAAATGTCGCCGTGCGATCTACGACCAGTAGCAGAGAAACATAGGTTCTCACTTCTGTCACCGACGACCACCAATCATTGTTCGCTATGCAAGCAGCATTAATCAACCCCACTCCTTCAACCTCGCTATCTAATTATGATAAAGTATCCACTACTCCGCCAAAAGTCGCACAACAACACCGATGATTTTTAAAATTGTGAGGTAACGTCACACTTTGTTACAATAACGACAAAATGTAGCGATTCTTTACAACGAGTACCTATAAGAAGGCCACTGTAGCATTGGTCGAAACATTGGTTGTCAAAAGGCATCTTACAATATGACACGGTACAATACCCAGAAAATTTTTTTGTTCACAGATTCTGGCCTCGGATTCTTATGGAATTACACAAGAGGGAAAAGTAATGAGGGAAATATATAGAATCCAATAAAGGATATATTCACTATTCAATAGGTATTCTGCTTGAATCATTCCTTTCGTCTCGTAAGTGTGTTAGGAGCTTAGAAAGCGCCCCTGACATGAGAAACCCGCGCCAGGGTTTCGATCGCGAGACGCCCGTCGGCCGTCGGCCGTCGGCCGTCCCTCTCCCCCCAGGGCGGGCGCGCCTTAATCGACAAACGCAGGGGTCGCAAAGTTTGCCGGAAACGTTACTTGCCAGCCAGTTTCACTTTGCCGCTATCGCTCTTCCGCGCAACTCCAGAGTACATCAGCGCACCGCGCCAGGAAATCTCCTCCCCACAAGACAATCTGCCGTCCCGTTTCCTTAGGTCTCCAAGACGGAGACAGATTCAGGAGAACATCTTGTGCCAAAAACTAAAGCGGACGGAGACTTCATATCCGCCCAGTAGCATCTCGCTTCCTGGATATACATGTAGTTTCTTTTTGTAGACACTGCAATATTTTGTGTCTGTGCTTATATGGTTTTGTGCTCACTGAACTTGGTAGATTAATGTTCATATGCCGTAATGACTGGCGAAGTCTCCATCAAATTTTAATTCCTGACTTGCTCTTTATATAGCTTTACGGCTGAAGCTGTGGCTTGCTTATGTATACAGGGTGGTCCATTGATAGTGACCGGGCAAAAATATCACTAAGCTTCAAACGAACAAACTACAAAGAACAAAACGTTTCTAGCTTGAAGGGGGAAAACAGATGGCGCTATGATTGGCCCATAGATAGCGCTGCCATATGTCAAAAGGATATCAATTTTACGTTTCTAAATATGTACCCCCATTTTTATTAAATATTCGTCTAGTACGTAAATAAATATGAATGTCTTATCTGTAATAATTTTTAACTTTATGATAGATGGCGCTGAAATAGTCACAAAGGTATAAGTACGTGGTAACGCCTAACATTTCGCCAGTGCGGACGGTATTTGCTTCATCATACATTACTCGTGTTAAAATGGACAGTTTACCAATTGTAGAAAAAGTCAATATGGTATTCATGTATCGCTATTGTGATCAAAATGCCAAACGGACTGTGATATGTATGTTGATCGTTATCCTGGAAGACATCTCCAAGTGTCCGGACCTTTCGTCGCATAGTACCCGTTATTTAAAGAGACAGGAAGTTTTCCGCCACAAGTGAAACGTGAACCACGACCTGCAACAAATTATGATGCCAAATAAGTGTTTTAGCAGCAGTTGCATCTACTCAGCACATCAGCAGCAGAAAAATTGTGCGAGAATCGGGAATGTCAAAAACGTCGGTGTTGAGAATTCAACATCAACATAAATTTCACCCGTATCATATTTCCATGCACCAGGGTATGCATAGCGAAGACTTTGAATGTGGTATACAGTTTGGCCACTGGGCACAAAATGAATTACAGGACGTAAACATATTTTTTCACGCGTTCTGTTTAGTGACGAAGAGTCACTCGCAAACACAGATAAAGTAAACCGGCGTAATATGCACTATTGGGTAACGGAAAATTCACGGAGGCTGCGACAAGTGGAACAGCAGCGACCTTGGCAGGTTAACGTATGGTGAGGCATTATTGTGCGGCATTATTGTGCAATGTAAACTGATTTCTTACGCAATGTTCACCGCATCTTACATCCCCAGATTTCTTTCTGTGGGGAAAACTGCAGGATATTTGTTATCGTGATTCAGCGAAAACTCCTGAAAACATGCGTCAGTAATATTGAAGTCATGAGGTAATTACAGCTAATCACGTAGTAACAGCATGCGATCTCATAATGTATGATAATTTCGCAAACGTGAATGTATCACATTGGAACAACCGAAATAAAGTTCAAATGTACCTACGTTCTGTGCTTTAATTTAAAGGAACTACCTTTTACGCACTGTTCGTCTAAAATCGTGAGCAATAGGTTTATGACTATTACAGTGCCATCTATCACAAAGCGAAAAAAAGTGTTGCAAATAATACATTCATATTTATTTACGTACTAGATGAATATGTAATAAAAAAACGGGTGTACCTATTTTTAAAAAATGCAGTTGATATCCGTTTGACCCATGGCAGCGCCATCTAGCGGGAAAACCATAGCATCATCTATTTTCCCCATTCAAGCTAGAAAAGTTTTGTCCTTTGCAGTTTTTTCGTTTGATGAATATTTCGTGAGAAATTTTGCCCGATCACTATTAAGGAAAAAAAATGGACCACCCAGTATATATGTCGTCTACTGCGACATGTATGTGGACACCTGACCGCCCATACACAGTCATAATCTGGATTGTGGTTCGATGATAAACACCTCAGATATCACCATACAAATAAATCTACCGATGTTAAATAATGCTACGAGATGTAATACTAAGCCGTCATGGAAAGACTTCGTTTAGGGCTTGCAATACACGACGTGCATAATGGGCTGGATGACCTCTGTTTTGCGTTCACATACGCCTCTAGTTTTCATGTCTTTTTCGAAGGGGGCACCTGAAGCGTAGACAATAAAAGCACGAACCCCTCATTACAGTATTGTTTACAATTGTATGCTTAACAAATTATTAAGACCTCACTTTGTTTTAAATGTAATAAAGATGGGATACTTACGTTCTACTGTCTCGTGATTTTCATGTTGGGTGCTGTTCCCATCCTATCATTGGTTGAAGTGGCACAAATTCACAATTTATGCACTTTCTTCTCTATGTTATCACATTTTGTTTGTTATTCAATGTTTTACAGTCTTGTAGGTATGTCTTATTTCGGAATTTCTTTGTATCACACGTGTTGTCTAATGAACTGATTACGTGCGTTAGGTGTAATGTCTTTGGTGGTGTAATGTCTTTGTGTGTGTGTGTGTGTGTGTGTGTGTGTGTGTGTGTGTGTGTGTGTGTGTGTGTGTTTCTCATATTTAGGGCAAAAGAACAGAACGTTTGCTGTGAGGTATAAAAAAAATAAAAAATAAAAACATTAGAGTCTGGAACTACGGAGCATAAACATTCCACATTGCTGAACATCTAAGAGAACACAATCACAAACAACATCCAGAGAAAAAGACATGAACATAATTAAACAGCAGAAAGCACCTTTTAGAGCTACAAGTAAATTATCACATCCAAAGAACCAAAGCAGAAAAGAAAATCTTGTTAAATGACTGAGTACACATATTGAACAACTGACTGTTCACAATCAAACATGAAATAGGGGAATGCCCACTCCCTTTACTGTCGTAAACACCCTCTTCTACAAAACATCGAAACCGAAACCCTATTTTCCTACGATCCGACAATGCTTACTGATTAAACTTTCAATATCTCAGAATTTTACAGCTATGTTAACAGGTCATGGGAAACTGAAAGCCTACAATCAGCGGTTCAAAATAATTGAATACGGAAAGTGTACATGTAACAGTGCTGTCAAAACTATTGACCACGTGCTTTTTGACTGCTGCAATTTATTGAAAGAGAGGGACCATCTCAGGAAAAAAATAGCTGATAAAGGAGGAGGTTGGCCCGTCAGTAAATATGACTTAGTACATAAATTCACTACAGACTTTTACAATTTTTGTAATTCAATAAGATTTCCTGATGTATAAAATTGTTTGTTCTTTTGTAAACCCTGTCAACTTATATACTGTACTTGTGTTTGCAAAAATATTTGATGTAATCGCCTGAATCTAACCATCAAACATTTAATATTACTATGTAATGGGGCATGTTAAATAATAATAAATAAATAAATAAATAATAACTGAGATCATCTAAAAACAAAACAATTTCTACGTCTGAGATTACACACACACACACACACACACACACACACACACACACACACACACACACACACAGAGACAGACTCATATACACACCTGCACATCCACTCGCGAACACACAAAAGGAATTGCATCACTTTTCGCACACACAGAACACACACGCGTAACACACACGGTGAAGTTGTGAATTTACGTGACTTAAGTTCAAAATGTTCAAATGTTTGTTAAGCTTATGGGACTTAACTACGGGGTCATCAGTCCCTAAACTTACAAACTACTTATGAACTACTTAAGAACTAGGACGGCACAAATATCCATGCCCGAGGGGGGATTCGAACCCCCGACCGTAGTGGCCGTGCTGACCGTGACTGGAGCGCCTCAGTCACTTCGAAACAAAACTTGTAGAGAGGAGGGAGCTGCGCGCTGCCGCGGCTACAGGAGGCCGGCGGCAGGCGTCTGGCCGCCCACACAACCCACCGTTACCATATGCACTAGACTGCCTCTTCTTTTCTTTTCTTTTTTTTTTTCTTTAAAAGCAACTGTTTAAAAAATCTAGGAATAAACAGCAATATTCATTGCAAAACAGAAACAAAAGTACTCTTCTTTAAAATGTAAGTGAAACTGTTGCGTCTTTAAATGGCGACAGTAGCAGTAATTACAGACCCAAGACGAAAAAAAAAAAGAAATTTATCCTATCCAACCTATTCAAAAGCTATATTTAGCATGTTGCTAAACTGTTTTTTCTCATCAATAGTGCTTTTGATTCTCCATCTCGCTGTGTTCATGTACGATTGAAAACTTATGGGATTGTCTCCTGCAGGTCCGCGGAATATATAGTTTACATAATTACCGAGAAGCCACATAATTGTATTGTTCTTTGTTTTCGGGTAATAACTTCTTTCCGGCCACATCATAATTTCTGAAGTGTAGCTAGTTTCGGAGGTTCTTGATAGTAATGCTATTCGTTTCCTCACCCACTTCCAGTTTTCGATATGTCCGCTACAAGTGAATCTATGGATTATGGTGTCCAGTAGTCCACATTTTCTGCATTTGTCTGTATCACTTTTTCCGATGCGATGTAGCTTTTCGTTCGTTGCTATCGTCTGGTTGACGACTTTGTACCAGGTGGACGCAACCTCTGACGTGTTGATTTTAAGGCTGATGTTTTTCCACACTGTCAACCAGTTTCTATGTGGAAACTTTAGCATAATACTGTTTGGCATATCTTTCTGTTGCCATATCTGTAGGATTTGGGCTGTAGTTAAAGTCGTAGATGGTATACGACTTTCTTTTAAGTAACTATACTCCAGGTAAAACAGACTGATATGTTTCAGACGGAAGTTATGGTTGCTGATATCTATCGGCGGATTCATGCTCTTTGGTTGCAGTATTTTAAAGAGTTTTTCTGTAATATTACTGTGGTTTCCATGTATTAATCTTTCTGTTCGTCTAAGGTATAAAGCAGTTGCCTTCCTATGAATATCAGCGAGTGCGAGTCCTCCAGTCAAATCAAAATGTTCAAATGTTTGTTAAGCTTATGGGACTTAACTACGGGGTCATCAGTCCCTAAACTTACAAACTACTTATCAACTACCTTATACTAATGACGGCACAAATATCCATGCCCGAGGGGGGATTCGAACCCCCGACCGTAGTGGCCGTGCAGACCGTGACTGGAGCGCCTCAGTCTCCTCGGCCACCGCGGCCGGCAGTCCTCCAGTCAATCTTGGTTTTGTTAATGTTCCGGGTGTGAGCTTAAAAACGTTTCCTCTCCACACGTACCTGGCTGCTAACTGCATTACTTTATTTGCCTGTACTTTTGGAATCGGGAAAATCTGAGCCACATAGTATGCCTTGGAAAATATATAGGTGTTGACAATCCTCACGGCTCCAATAAGGTTTAGTGATCGCCAGGTTGCTTCTAAAGTAGTCCCTTGCATTTTGTTAATTGTCGCTCTCCAGTTCAGGGCCGCTATTTTTAATGGACATTTATCAACGATGATCCCTAAAGTTTTGTGTTGTTCGACGGTTCGTGCCCATGGCACGACTACGTCGTCGAACCCTCTGATATTTACTAATTTACACTTTCCCGTGTTAATTTTTGCACCTGAAACTGCACAGTAGGTGTCCAAGTCCTCTGTTAGGCTTGTGACCTTATCTACTGTTCTTAGTAGCACTCCCACGTCATCAGCATACGCCCCTGTAGTGAATTTAACACCCGACAGCTGTAACCCAGAGAGTTTCGTGGTAACCCTTTTGAGTATTGGCTCCAAGGAGAGCACATACAGCAGCATAGAGAGAGGACTGCCCTGTGGGACCCCTCTTTCAATGTTTATAGCCCCAGATAATTGTCCATTGACAGCTATTTTAGCCGTTATCCCTGTAATCAAATTTCTTACCACTTTTAAAACTCTTTCTTCCAGGCCTACTTCCTTCATTACGTTTTCCAGGTATTGGTGATTTACTCGATCAAAAACTTTATTAAAATCTATAAACAATAGTGCACATTTTATATTTGTAACGGAGGCTATGGATATGACATCTCTGTAGGCAGAAATTGTGTTCATGACATTTCGTGCAGAGAAACAGGATTGGTGTTTTCCAATAATTTTACTTATGGGAAGACTCATTCTACTGGTAACTGCCCGGGCGATGGTTTTATAATCAAAATTCAGCAAAGTAATAGGCCTGAAGTTGTCGATGCATTTTCGTCCCTTGTTTCTTGGAACTAAAACAATTTTCCCTTCCTTAAACTCTCTAGGAACTATGACACCTTTTAATATTTCGTTTAGAATATCCGTAAAAGTTGGTCCTATAAGGGGCCAAAATTTACAATAAAATTCTTTTGGCAATCCATCAGGTCCAGGGGATTTGTTGGGCGACGACCTTGAAATGAGATCTAAAACTTCACGTTCTGTAAACGCAGTTAATATGTCACTGTTATCATCAGAATTAATTTCCGGAGTAAGTACTTGAAAAAATTCACCTACTGCACCCTCATCAACATGTTCTAGAGAATACAATTCTCTATAATGTTGATGTATTTCCTGTACTATGTCGTTTTGATTTACGAGCAGTCTACCATTTGACGTCAATAGCTCATCAATGAACGTCCGTCTTCGGTTGGTATTATGTTTAATTAAATGGTACAGAGACGTCATCTCTTCAACTACCAGAGAGCGTGATTTGGACTTTATTTTCAGACCCTCTAACTGTGTGCGCTTGATACTAAGTAATTTTGCTTTGATGCTCTTGATTTGTTGGAAGTGCGATCCATTATTGTCAGATTTATCATAGAGTTCTCTTAATATAGAATAATAAAATTCTGTGGTGTTTTTTATTTCCCTAGCTTTTTGTCTGCCGTAGTTTATCACACACTGACGAAGTTTTCGTTTTGCGTGATTTGTCCACCAGTCTACTTTGGATTGATAGCGGCTTAGGGATCTGAGACAAACGTTCCATGTGTCCCTGACCTCATCCTCTAATTCTCTGTCTTGTAACAGCGAGATATTAAGCATCCATTGTGGTCTATATAGTTTGGTGGGCTGTTTATCGAGATCAAGTGTTACAGCAAGCGCACAATGATCAGAGAATATTGCAGGGATTACTTCCGCGGCGCGAAGCCTGTCACTAATGTTATCCGTCACATATAGTCGGTCAAGGCGGCTGCATGAGTGGGCGGTGAAGTAGGTGAATCTCACCAGTGTGGGATACTTCACTTCCCACGTGTCCTGCAGCTTTATATGTTTTACAAGTTCGTGCAGCTCTTTACAGTAATTGAAATAAGGATGCTGATCTTTCGCATGTAAAACGCAATTAAAGTCTCCACCTAACAATATGTATTGCGGGTTTTTCCTTAGAAGGTAGATAATCTCCTCCTTGAAATATCTGGAACGTTCAGTTTTATTAGAATTCCCCAACGGAGCGTATAAATTTACCACGGTGGCATTATACAAATTAAAACTTATACCTCGACCGGATTCCAATTTTTCAATCTCTTGAAATGGAATACCGTCTTTAATTAAAACTGCAGTACCGGTACTGTTCTCCAGAGCTATGTTTTCTATGGTGTTGAAGCCCGATATACGGAGGTTCGTTGTTAACACCTCCTGTAACAGCAAAATATCAGCTTCAGATTCGTAAACAAACTGTTTGAAGGCCGCGAGTTTCAGGTCAGAGGTGATTCTACTGATGTTCAGGGTTACAAATTTATATGCCTGCATCTATCTAGTCCAGAAAAGCACTACTTTTTAACTTTCCCCCCTCCTGTGTCCGCGTCCCAATCCTTTGATGTTTTGCCACTTGTTTTCTTAGTATCAATATTGTATTGAGAGTCAGAGTTTTTATTTTTCTTTCGCGCAGCGTTCATTTTCGGCTGTACTTTACTCCTACGCCTCCCACTGCTGGTGAAACCCACAGCAGAAGGCGAGGTGGGCGGCTCGCTGCAGACGTCCAGCTCCATATCAGAGTGCGACAGTTGGCGGGCCGCCGCGGCGGCAGGCTGCGGCCTCGCCGGCTCGCCACTTCCTGCTTCGCTTTCCATTTCCGCGTCACTGTTTACGTTTACGTCCGCTCTGTTTTGGACTTTGCTCTGACTTGGCGCGGTTTGTGTATTGACAACCGGATCACAGTCCGGGTTGTTTACTATCAGAGGTTCGGTTTGATGATGTCCACTAACACCTGGGTCGGGTTTGCCTGGTGCCCCTAGGTCTACGTGTTGTACTTCCTCTACTGACGTTTGCAGCACGGGTGATAGAATTTCTTCCCGTTGCTGCGGTTCGGATTCTATACTAGAACTGTTTGAAATCTCTATGGGATTTCTTTCAATTATTGTATCCGTAACGGGTGTAGGAACTTTAGTTTCTAACACGGTGTTAACGGTGTATTGGCTGTTATCCTGTGACGAACGTTCGAATTTGTCATCCGCACTACTTTCATCAGAGGTTCGTCTCCGTTTATTAGCTACAACTGGGGTAATGACTTTAGTGGGCACCTGATCTTTTACTTTTGCTGGCAGTGGTGGAAATTCAGCCGGGACCAGAGGTGGTTGCTCAGAAAAACTGCTACTGGGTGTTGGGTCATCAACTTCCCGAGTGGGTGCTACTAATTCAGCTAATGTCAGTTTTTTGCGTTGTTGTAAGTTATTTCTTAAAACAACCGGTTTTTTCGGGCAATCCTGACGCATATGTCCGCTTTCGTTACAGATGTAACACGTTTCTTCCTGACCAGAATATGTGACATGAGCCCTGTATCCACAGACAGTGATATGAGAGGGAATATTAGTTCTAACGTGCATTTCTACTGATCTTATACCACTGAAACACTGAAGTTTATGTTGATTTGACCAGCGCTCGTTTCTAATTTGTTTAATATCGCCATAACGTGATAACACCTCTCTAAGATAACAATTTTCTACTTCTGGCGGCAAATTGAAAACGCGAATATTCTTATATTCAATACCGGCATTAGATATGGAAACTGTACTCACCGTTGAGTCTCGATGTCGAAATTGAGCAGATGTTCCGTGTTTCATCAGGATTTTATCTAGTTGAACGGGTTCCAGTAACTTGACGTAAAAGCAGTATTCATCCAAATCGTAATAAGCGGTATGTATTTGTTCAGAGACGATTCCAAAAACGCTGTCGATCCAATCACGAACTTCTACCGAACTCGGTTGCTTATTCCTGGTTGCCTTATCAAACTCGAAACGCAGAGTGCACTTCCTGGGGACCTTATTTTCCATATTTACGGTTTTAGCGGCCGAGACCGCTAACATTGAAACAACACACGCACCAGAACACTAAGTGACGATACTGCACAACAAGTTAACACTTAACACGAAAGAAAGCTGTTCGCGACTTGTGAACGCTTTAAACTGTGAGCACACTACCGGACGTCCTCACGCTATCGCGCCTCAAGCGCCACTTCACCTCGGCCACCGCGGCCGGCGTGACTTTAGTCGCTGACCCTTATTTATATCGATTAAAACAAAGTGAACTGTTTATAATCTGGATAGGCTACTCTGTAAACAAAAATTTAGATAACGAATACACTAATGATCCTCTAAAACAGTAGAGTTCATAACGAGCATGTATGAAATAAACAGTTAGCAGCAGGAAAACGCGGGTTTTATAATCAAAAACGGGTACTGTCATGTATACGGCCAGTTCTCAGAAAATTAGTATCCGACTGTATCCACGTAGCTTCTAATACGTATCAGTTAACTTTAAAGCCAAGAGGGTTTGATTCGCAAACGCAGGGCAAACGTATCAAGCGCAGCGTCAGTTAACATACATCTCTGGGTGTATGGACACAACTTCGAAGCAATTATCTAGTTTTCATATTTTCTTACTCATCTTTTTCTTTAAAAAGTTACTTGGTGTTCCGTATCCACTAGATTACTTCGTTATAAGCGATGCGAAGTGTTAGCGGAACTTATTCAGCAAAAAACTTCTGTAAATCTCGCGCTGTTAGAAATTTTTATTTTTCTTTAATCAAGAAGAACCGCTTGCTGGCTCTTCCTCTAGCTTGCGGGCACTGGGGGTGAGGAAAAGTTGAAGTTGGGACGAGTGAGAGAAGAGGAAAAGCAGGATACTTTAATAACTGAAATAAATCACTTTAGCGCCGGTAAGCGTCACGGACTTTTAATTGGAAATATTATTCGCGTTTTGGCTGTTAACAGCAGAACAGGCACATTTTGAAATGTTTTTTATTCTGTCCCTGTAAAAACGTTTACTGATATGGTGTCTGTTCCTTTCGGACATGTCCGAAACGACAGGCACCATTAGTCCATAGTAAGAGCCGTAAATTTACGAAATCGAAATATTGAAATATTTCGACCGTTTCGGGGGTTGAAATAAACTCGCCGACAAAGTTAAAAATCTGTGCAGGACCGGGATTCGAACACGGATTTCCTGCTTCAGTGCAGGGATCACGTTAACTATTTTTTAATTCTTTTATTTATTTATTTTTGCTCTAAGGGTGGTTTTGTTCGTTGTGGCCGTTGATCGTGATAGTTCGATGCCTTTTTGGCTGAGAAATCGAACCCGTGCCCCCTTCCTGACAGCGTGGCAATTTAGCACGTTGTCCACAGGACTACGGAGGCTGGAAATTAATTAGACGAGAACATAGAACAACAACGAACAAACAAGGTCAGCGACTCAAGGGGCAGAACTACCCACAGAAAAAAAAAAAAAAAAAAAAAAAAAAAAAAAAAAAAAAAAAAAAAAAAAAAAAAAAACTGGTTGACGCAACCGCTTGTTCAAACGAAAAATCCTAAATTTTCAACTACGTCGTTGAATTTATTGGTCCCCCCCTCCCCGTCCTCGAAACGATCGAAATGTTTCAATATGTCGATTTCGTAAGTAAAAAGTATTGGAAAAGCTAATCGGTTAAAATATCGTCTCTTTTACGTTTGTACCTACAAATTACAACGTCTATTTTGATGATTTCTTTCGCGTAGATGCACTTAAGAATATTACGAGTACTTGTGAAATCTGCCGGTTGTTTCTGTATTTGAAACTGATGCCTAAAAGTTTCCTAATTAATAACTTATTATTGTCTCAACTACACATTTATTCTTATACAATAAGGGATAAACAAAATAGTACTCCTGGAAAGACGACGTCGATTTTGATCCGCTGACGAAAGATGCTACCTGCAGGATAATGTACTAATAATGGTTTCAATTTCGTCCGACAGTAGAGAGTGTAGTTTCAGAGCTGCCAGAGCGGCATAGTGTGTACCCTTTAATAGTTATGTTTATGGATATAAGGCTCAGTGTGCTATCAACGTGTGAAGCAAACAGGAGCCATGAGACGGAGACGCACACATGCTTTCTACAGGTAACTGAGCGAGTTTGAAAGAGGTCTAATTGTGGGCTTTCGAGTGAGGGCGGTCCTTTTGGGGAACGGTCACACAAGTTGACGTGTTGGCGTCAGTTGTGCAACGATACTGGTTGTAAGGGGCACGTCAACATTCTCACTCTCGTAGATGAACACCTGACAAAGAGGAACGAGTTCTGAACCATATGGAGGAAAATAGCAGAAGTAGTTCCATAGTAGTATCGGCAAGGGTGGATGTGAGACATATGCCAGTGTAGAGTATTGAATGACACCACCTTCCTTATCCACACCCTTATACTTATCCGAAGTTTTCGTGCAGCTGACGTTCCACCCAGTGCAGCATTCTTACCTGGTTATGACATGTGTGGTCATGATCAATAATTTCTCTCTACTATTATTTTTACCTGTGAAGCGACGTTTACCAGAAATGGAGGGCAAAACTTTCACAAAAACAATCCTGGACAAACAAAAGTTTCACAATGAGACCACATGGGTATCGGATTTATTTTTTATTTTTTTTTATTTCTGGTACGTGAAGTTCAGCAGTTAAATAACAATCAGCCAAAGCCATTCGACGCAACCCTCAAAATTCTTGAGAGAATCGACTTTGCAGTTTTGCAAGTAAGAGTAAGTACCAATCACTAAATGAATTGCAGTAGCTGTCGACGTAGTTTCGCTGGATCCGTTCTGGCCTTACAGCGGTAGAGTCATTGGTTCGAATCCTGTCGTGGAAGATTTCTCTATTTTCTTTCACTGTGTTCGAATAGATACATAATTTCAATATCTAATGATAATTTTTACGAAAAGTGCACGTACATTCGTTTATTCGTAATTTTGTATATGTTATAGAAGGTTGTTAATAATGATGGTTTCAATTAAAAGAAGACGTAAGTTACGTTTTGTAACAATATTGGCTTCACTATTAGTTGACGACGTCGGTTTTTGATTGTTCAGTTTGTAAATAGCTACGACACAACTATGGAGACATAGTTGGTACTAATGGGTTTTCAAGCAGCTAACCTACTCAACTATCGTTTTACGTGACGACAAGCTTTCCAGCTCGTCTTCATACACATAAACAAAAACTGCCACAATACATGGCAAAAATATTCTATCACCTTGGGATTCGAACCTGGAAGACTATTGCTGTGAGGCCTGAACTCTACCAACTGCACTACACCGACAGGTGCTGGGACTCTTAATTACTGGTACTTACGTGTAGTTTGCAAAACTTGAAAGTCGATTTTCTCGAGAATTTTTGAGAGTTTTGTCGAATCCTTTTGGCTGATTGTTCACTTACCAAAAGTATCAGGAAATTATAAAATCCGATACCCATATGGTCTCCTTGTGAGAGAAGTTGTACAAAGTGGACATCAACAACAATTTGGTATTAATGTATTAATTGATGCTACATCTTTTGGTGCGTTTGGTGGGAACATTGACAGGAGTGTCATACTATGCCTTATTTCGACAAATTATTCACGTTGTTCCTTGCAAGACGATTCACTGGACATCAGTAAGCCCATGCGATTCGTACATAATGGAGTAGCACCTCATTTTGATCATGCTGCTAGCTCCATTTTACATCAGCGATTCCCAAACAAATGGATAGGGTTTCCGCGAACGACACCGTCCCAACCTCAGTGCACTGGACATCTGCCTATGGGGTTTATTTGAAGGCCATTGTGTATGCCACACTTATTCATAACGTGGAATTGCTGCGTCAGCGCAAAGACCAAGAGTACCAAAAGATACGACAGACGCTAGGAATATGGAAACCTGTGATACAATCAATGATGCGACATTACAGCTGGCGGTAGCCATTTTGAACACCTTATGTAGTGAACTGGGAGTAATAAATTACGTTATATCAACACACAAAACCCAATCTGCGTGGTGTTGTACACACACACACACACACACACACGAAATGGCTGTAACGTAACAAAGAAAATATTGATATAGGACACGTTTTACTTGTTGAAAAGTCATCGGTCTAATTTTCGGAGCAGCCAAACATATTAATGGTACCCTGTATATCGATATTCCATTAGTTTTGTCACATCACTGTTGTTTTCGTTCTTGTGGACATTAGTCGGAAGACTGGTTTCATGCATCTCTCCAAGAAATCCAGTTCCTTTGGAACCTGCTTACTGTATTCATCTCTTGGTCTCCCTCGGCGATTTTTAACTCCTTAACCCCCTACCCTCCACCCCGCACCATACATTCCTCCAGTACTAAATCGACGATTATTTGATATCTCAGAGTGTGTACTACCAATCAACCCCTTCTTTCATTTAATACACGCAGAAAATTTCTTTTCTCCATAATAAACCTTTAGTATTCCCCTGTAGCATCTAATTTCCGAAGGTAATAGTATCTTCTTCGTTCCCGTACAAAGCTACACTTCAAACGCCTTCAGAAAAGAAAAAAAAAAAAAAACTTAAATTAATATTATGTGTTAAAAACATCACTTCTTCATATCACTTCTTTATAAATGGTTTTATTTCCATTACCTTATGGAATTTCATACCTTCTCTACTAGAGCAAAAAGAAGGTGTTTTTTTTTTTTTTCAAATAAAACAAAATCATCCTTCACCTCTATTGCCTAGTTTTCTAAACTAATTCCCTCAGTATCGCCTGATTTAATTCCTCTGCATGCCATTACCCTTGTTTAAGTTAATCTTCATCTTATACCTCCTCCTCTTTTTCAGGCCATTGTCCATTCCGTTAATTCCTCTTCCCCGTCCTTTTTCTGTTCTGCTAGTTAAAATTTCCTTCCCATTCCAAATTTCTCCTTTCTTTCTTTCATAGCTTGCTCAGTGTACAGATTGATTACTTTGAGGAAATTCTACAGACCTGTCTTGCTCCCTTCGCAACCATTGCCTACCTTTCATACCTGTCGACCCTTATAAGTGCTATGTGGTTTCTGTACAAGTTGCTTGTGACTCTCATTTCCCTATATTTTACCGCTCCTACCTACACAATTTTAATGAGCGCATTCCATTCATCCGTATCAAAAGTTTTTTCCAAATCTATAAAAGATATAATCGACTTGGTCTACCTTCTAAGATGTAAGGTGAATATAGTCCAAAGTGTTGCAACAGATTCGACCAGTTTTTTACATTTTTCTGTAAATAATTCGTGTTATTATTGTGCAAATATGGTTCATTAGACTGACACGTCTGTAATTTACATAGATTTCTGCACTTGATTTCTGTGTAATTGTAACTGTCACTTTCAAGTCTGAGGCTATTTCGCTTTTCTCGTTTATCACTCAACAAGTTTTAACATGACTAGGGTACTAGTTCTGAGAGAACATCATCTACTCCAGAGGCCTTTTTTCGCCTAAAAGCTTTCACTACTCGGTCAAAATTAGTATCGTATTTCCTATCTCTTTTACTTCCCCTTCCCCATCTGTATTACCACACTCATTTCCCTCGTATAGTCCCTCTACTATATTTCTTCCGTCATTCAGATTTTTCATCTTTGCTTAGTTTCGGTTTCCCATGTAAGCACTTGATTTTCATTCAGCTGCTTTCTTGTCTCCACATGTCTATTTTACTTTCCTGTAGATATCTGTGTTTTCCCTAGTTATATATTCATGCATGGACTTACATTTGTCCTACTTAGGCATTTGCATTTACTGACAACATCATTACTCATTCTTCTTTACTATCATTTGTCTTCTTTTTTGCTGCATGTTTATGTTTTATCATTCCAGAAGTTATGTCAGTATCTCCTTTGCTGTTCAAGGATTTCCACCAGACCTTGTCTTTGTAGCTATTTTATCCTCAGCGGCATATCCTATTTCATCTCCTAAACATACCCATTGTTTTTCTAATGTATTACTATCAATCGTTTCAGTAATCGTAACCCAAAGCTCTCTCTGAAACTCTCAATGACGTTATGTTACTTCATTTTATCTAGGGTCAATCTCCTGACATTCCTACCTTTTCGCAGGTTTTCCACTTTTAATCTGCACTTCGTAAGTAATGGCCAGATTTTATTTCTGCCAGTAAATATTCCTTACAGCTTAAATACTGATTCCGAAATCTGTGTTTTACCATTATAAAATCAAAATGGAAACTTCCGACGCCTCCTGGAGTCTTCCATGCATACCACCATCTTCAATGATTTTTAAACCATTTGCTTAAATCGTTTCATTCGAAATTCGACCAGTGATTTTCCCTTTCTCTCCTCTTTCCCAGACCATATTCAATTACCATTTCCCCATCTCTACATTTTGGCATTTCTGAATTCCAGTCCTCCACCACCATCAGGTTTTCCTCTCCCTCAAATAAGCTTTCTTTTATGTCATCATACGTCTTGAATCTTCTCATAATCAACAGAGCTTATTGGCATATAAACTTGTATTACACAGATGGGTGTTGGCTTCGTGTCTCTCTTTCCTACAATAATGCATTCACTAAGCTATTGATAGTAGCTTACCCGCATCTCTATTTTGTTCTTAGTTTTTAAACCTTCTCCAGCGCCACCCCAACTGATTTTGTTGCTATAACGCGGTGCTCATCTGACCTGGAATCCTGTTCATCCTGTCACCAAACTTCACTATCTTATAATATAACTTAATTTTAATGTGTCTATTCTCCATTTCAAATTTCCTAACTTACCTACAAGATTATGGGTTAGAACGTTTCACTTTCTGATCCGTAAAATGCCTGATTTTCATTTTTTATGTTTTTCCAAATGATAGTATCTGCCTGAATAATCCCCACGCAGTGATTCGCATAGGGAATAGTTTACCCTCATAATATATTCCCAAAGACGACGCCATAATCAAGCATTCATACAGCACAGCTATATATCCCCAGGAGAAGTAACGGTTGTGTTATACCTTTACTTTCAGCCTTTTACATTGAGAGATGGCAGACCATCTTTCATCTTTGTTAACTGTGTTTATGGTTCGTGTAATGATGTAAAGTGACCAGTACATGCATTTTTCTATTGCTGTCGGGAATGCAGTGCAGGAAAGATTTTTGTTGAGATGAGAAACAGAGCTGACTTTGTCTTGACGGGGGAGAGTGGAATTCCGGTGGAGGCGGCCGTTACAGCACTCTCTACCTGCGGCCAGCGGCGTGCCTTGGGGGCCGCGCTGTAGGGGTCCCGATAGCAAGGTGCCTCGGTGCTTTGGCCGAACAGCAGCTTGTAAATGTGTTAGCTTAAGGCTAGTTTACACGACGACACTAGGTTTCATGAAACTGCGCTACTGGTTAATGCGCATGCGCGGTAGGCGTCCGCGCAACTCGTTGGCGAAACTAAATAGTTTCGGCACCTTCCAACTTTGGCGAAACTGATTGCGCGTGTTTTTAGGTTAGGTTACGACCAATACAGAATAAAATATAATATACAGTGGGGAACGGAAGAAATAATTCGGTTTTTGAACGTATATTCGTTGCGTAGATGTTTGTGCGATTTTAACGGCGTGTTAGTGCTCTTCTAGCAATTATTTGTGAAGTTAAATATTGATGGGTTGACGATTAGTGAATTGCAGACTGAAATACATCCAATTCGAAATACCTATACAAACGAAACGAAGTTTGGCAATTGTGGATTTCGTAACACGGTACAAGTACTGCAGAGACGAATATCTTACTTGACAAGATACGTAATGCGACTTGTAATTTCAGTTCTGGTAACAATGCTTCACGCTTAACAGTATCTTGTCTCTTTTATTGCATTAATAACTCTGTTTAAAAGGAACGTTAACTTCTCTGGTGACATTCTAAGTTGATTAAAATAACTTCTAGGGTCTTCAATCACAATTTCCTGCAGCAAGGTTGCTGAGCAACAGAGCTGACGTCTTTTTTTAATCCATTCACGAACCCAAACACGTTTCTTATTCTTTTTATGTTTAGTCTAATACAGCGACTTCACACAGACAAGCAACAGATTCGCCACAACTCTTACAGCTACCAAATCTTCCATTTTACGGCGACTACGGCACTTACAAAACAACGAAATTGAAATGTATAGTATAGTGTTGCGCGCAATTCATTTCATGCAATGAGTTTCGTAATGTCGTGTAGACTAGTCTTTAGTGTCCCAAACTGAGGAGGAGGAGGAGTATTGTCTGTGCTTTTCAACCGCTCCTTTCGATTTTAGAAAAAGATAGCCAGCCCCTCCGCTGAGACAAGCGCCCACAATCTTGTCTGCTAAAAAAGGAAGACGACACTGAAAGTGTAAGTTTTTTTTTTTCCCTAGAAGCTTGGTTTGTGCTTCTACTGTGACAGTTTGGACCATTTGTGAAGAATCGCGGCCAAACGTGTGTGTAGAAGGGGTGACCGACTCTGATTGGCTGATGTTCAAAGCGCCAGCTTTTCGAAATCGGCGGTCGTTTAATGAAATTTTACTGTTTACTGGCCGGAGTTTGAAAACTCGATGCTGTCTGGTTTTCCGTAAAAACAAGTTCTCGCGGGGTCTTGCGTGGCAGAGGCGGTATTGGCGGCTTCGTGCTTTGCTCCGCTGGAGTACGGACTCCTCTGGTCGACGGACTCAGTGATTATGTTTATTGAGCCGATACTTGGTCGGGTGAACTTGTATAGGTTTCAGGGTACACTCTGAGATTTGTACTTGAGTTGAAAGTCCTTGTTTTCGGTTTGGATTAGGTCGGCCAGCCAATACTAGTGCACTGAGGTACTCGTTACGATAAACTCAACTTCTGGAGTCATCTCGGCCTTTAGTACTTGTGCGTACTTGTCTACGCTAACTGAAGTCGCCCTGACTTAGCAGAACTGCTTGAGACCGTAGGCACTGTGTACTGCCGAGCACACAGAAGCTGATAGGAGGGAGTACAGCTTCCGAATAACGGAGCGTGTTTTTTTATTTCGTGGACCCAGAAATTTTCAGCTTACAGCCGTCCTGCGCCCATGCCACTTCATCGCAGCGAAACTTGGCAGTTTGGTAATGTATGTCAAAGCGCTCGCCAGCAACAAATAGCCGTTGCATCAGGTTCTGCATAATAGTGGGATTGTGTAGTTCGGAAAATCAACCCTGCACTGATATTCCGGTTCAATTATTCCCTTATGAATGTTGTATCAATTCCTGGTAGGGGTTTTCTGACTTGTCAGTCGGTGTTAAATTGAAGTTTCATAATGATCAGTGTAACGTCATAATCATTGAGATTATTGTTTGATATTTGATCGCAATTATAAACTTGGATGTTCAATCTAGTTTCTGTTTCGTATTGGATTTTAATTGTGAGTCTTTTCCTTCTGCTTAACGGTAATAACAAACGTATTCATAAAAAGGGAAGGATGTTTTTCTAATATGAATAGTTGTCAGATGCTAGCTAGCTTATGATTTTTGGTGGGGAGAAATTAATTTATATTTTATGCCTCTTGCAGGAAGAGGAAGAGAAATTGTCAATTAGTATTGAATCCAGGCCATATTCTATCAATCAAATAATTGTAAATATCATGATTCATTATCAAAGTTATTAATTCAGGGTCAGCCGCTCTGTCTCTTATTCCAATTTAATTCATATCCCCACCCTACCCACCTTATATATTTAGCGTCCCCTGCCAGTTCCATTTCCCGTGTTTTTTCTTTTTAAACCTACACGCCCTCCACAATTAACAACATCAATTGTATGGCGAAACCACATTATTTGATTTTATAAGGTCAAATGAGTGAGCCAGACTGTTGCCCTGTAACTACTGAAAAGGTTGATGCGTTCTGTTCTGTTATAAAATTGAAGAGCTACTGTACTATTCGTTATGCTGTTTATTGTTGTAAAACGGTTGTGCTTCTAAAGCTTCCGCAATACCACTGCACTTATACATACTTAACACGTAATTGAGAGAAATGGTACCCACAAATATTGCCACTTCATCCACAGCGTAATGTGCTCTGTTTATTTTACAGTAGCTGAAACAATCCTTCTTTTACTCCTCAGGGGACATATTTTTCTTTCAGAAGACTTAACTTTGAGTTATTCCGAGTTCATCGCTCGTTTTATTAACGCAGCAAGGAATTAAGGACAAGGAGGTCCGCCGACGCGAGAAGAATGCGAGTAGAACGAAAAGAGAAGTGGTGGGATAAAACTCCGGATATACCGGCGAATAAACGAAGGGCGGAACTCTGCGGCCGTAAATCTCCCCCCCCCCCCTCCCTCCCCCCCCCTCCCTCCCTCTCTCTCTCTCTCTCTCTCTCTCTCTCTCTCTCTCTCTCTCTCCCCTCATTCCAACGCCGTAGTCCTTAAACGCATATTGCAGGCTGAGAAAATCAAACACTGCAGTCGAGAAGTAATTAATTTCTTTCCTTTCATAACCAATGGGGCTCATCCTTCTTAATTACGCCAGATTGATGAGAGTGGTGGCAAAGTTCAGCAGATTCCTCAGCTCCTTCGTCTCCTCGCCGCTGCGGGGGATGATGGATGGCGCGAATGTATCACGCACTCTTTTTGTAGCACCGGCGTCAATTCTTGCCAACTCCCAAAGTAAAACAGATGACCCGGCTCTAAAGTGTCGCTACAGTCACGAAATATTCTCACGCAGGCAGGACAGGCAGTTGTACTTACGATTCCATCGACTCAGTCCGTTTAGGGTCAATCACTACAGAATGCGGCAACTCAGAAGGTAGCGAAGTGTTTGTACCTCGTTTTAGGGAGTTCAGTGGCTCAGACTAGAGCAGCTGCATTATTAATATTTTATACCGTAGCCAGACCAGAAATGTAATAGCGCTTGCGGCATAGATTCATTCTTCACTCATAGATGGAGAGGCAACCGTTAGATAGCCGTAGATTTCCTGTCAGGTAACAGTGTACGTTGAAAAGTATTGTACAGCAGGAGTGAAACTGTAATCCTTTGTCAAGAGGGCAAATCAGAAAATTGATCCTATTCCTCATTAGTCAAAGTAAGGTACACACCGATCATTACAAATATACAACCTGTTCTAAGGACCTTACACCATTTTTCACGTATTCCTCAAACCGGTCGCACATTTGTCCCATAGCAGCATTGAATTTAGATGACCCTGCTGTAGAATTCGTCCGACTGATTGTGGAACCACCGTTGACCTTCTGTCAGCTTCATCGTTACTTGTGGATCGCTGTTATGTCAAACGTCTTCAGCGGACCGAATACGTGGGAATCAAGTGCACACGAGTTTCTGCATTCAGCACTGTATCCACGCGGGAAATGTCAGCGCCGAAAGTGGTCTTCCCCGACGGGTTATAGTCGTGCAAGACTTCAGAGCAACTCACAACCCTACCACCTAACTGTTCTTGAAGCGAGACAGCTTTCCCCATGGTCTAACGCCATGTATGTGTGAAGCACAACCTTCGCCTTTAGCGACTGACAGAAGCGCCATGCGGAGGATATTCCAGCAGCTAAGTCCTGTTGGAACCAAGAAAGGTTCGGTACTCGGGACGGGTATGTTGACTTTCCATTTATAGCTGTAATTTGGCTAAACATATTGGAGCAAAGTACTTGTGATTTGCCTTCGAACTTCTGGAAAAGTATCCGGTGTATGTAAGGTACCCTTTTGCAAATGTTAAGTATTCTGTCATTATAGCTTTTTTGCATGTGTGTTAATAAATTTTTATGTTGTAAACATTCTGGGAAAATCTCACATTCGACTTTACATGTATCTAAACAGCTGGCCGCAGTGGCCGAGCGGTCTGCGGCGCGTCAGTCACAGTCTGCACGGCCGCTACGGTTGGGGGCTCGAATCCCCCTCGGAATGGTTGTTTGTGACGTCTTTAGTGTAAGGTAGTTCATAAGTAGTTTGTAAGTTTAGGGACTGATGACCCCGCAGTTAAGTCCCTTAAGCTTAACAAATATTTGAACATTTGTATCTACACAACAACATTATCAGGCCAATTATCTCTGAAACTGTAAACGATTATATCCATGAGAATTCTTCTCGTTTATGAGAACCTCAACATGGCTCTGAAATACAGAAAATTTTGAATTTGCTTTAGTTTGTAAAGTGAGGTGCATGAGGCAGGAGAAAGGTCTGTAAAAGTTAACTTACTGCTCTCGGCGCAAGATCGTAACTATTAGCCAATTGTTTTAAAAATCAGATTGCTTCCCTTTTCCTCTGGAACTACCAGTTTATAATTTACACCGAAGAGCCACAAAACTGGTATAGGTATGAATTTGCAAGAACGGAGATATGAAAACTCTCAGAGGATGGCGCTCCGATAGGCACGCTTATACAACGTCTGACAATAAAGTTCAGAGCCGCGGCGGAGCGGCCGAGTGCATTGAGGCGCTATGCTGCGATGCGCGAGGCCGTTCCCCGTCGGGGTTCGAATACCCCCTCGGGCATGGATATTTGTGCCGTCTTTAGTATAAGTTAGTTCATAAGTAGTTTGTAAGTTTAGGGACTGATTACCCCGTAGTTAAGTCCCATAAGCTCTACAAACATTTGAACATTTGAATGAAGTCAGAACGGTCGATCAGCCAACACAAGCGAATAACAAGGCTGCGCAATTGCAACTGCCGGTGTTGAAGACCTACCTCAAGCGTAGTTTATTTAAGCATGGTGTGAGTTCCGTTTTAGACCTGTTGGACGAAGTGCGTGTCTATTCCGTTGCTTTTGAACTGAGAACAGGAGGAACGGATCATTTTAAAGTTTTGCCCTAATCTTGGCAAAACCTCTAGAGAAACGGAAGGGCACGTGTTTTGGGGATCAAGGACTGCCCATAAAGTGTGTAGTAGTGGTTCGCCCGAGGAGAACGGGAAAGTGTTTCTGACAATCGCCATAGAAAACTACAGGCGATCGGCGTCAGTGACGAAAACGTAGAGCAAGGGAGGACATCGACGAACGATTAACTGTGCGCAGGTTCCAGGTTTTTACTCGCGTTTAATGCTTCCCCACACACAACTAATATCGTCAAACAGTTCCTGGAAAATAGGAGATGGTGTAACTTAAACATCCATCGTACTTACCGAGTCGCAGTTCTCCATACTTCTTCCTAAACCATCGGCTCAAGCTCACTTTGAAATAAGGCAGATTTGACGATATTCCTGACGAAACGTGACGAGGCTTTTGAACACATCCAAAAGGGAGGCTTTCTGCAAAGTTTCAAGCAGAGGTATCACAGAGCTCAGCGTGTGTATTAATTTTGTGGGAGGAGACAATTTCGAAGGACAGTAAGATAACTGTAATTCCTAGTTCATTGACGTTAATGTTACATGACTATTAACCAACTTTATTGTCAGTGGTTGCATATGTGTGCCAACCGCAGCGCCGTCATCTGTGTGTTTTCATATTTCTGTATATGCATGCCTATACCAGTTGCTTTTGATCTTCGGTGTAGATTTTAAAGTGGTGGTTCCAACCAAAAATTGAAGGCAACAAAATTTAAAATACTCTTACGCCGAGGGTAGTAAGTAAACTTTTACAAGCGTTTTCCCCCACCACACGCCTTACTCGCCAAACTAAGAGAAATTATTATTTTTTTTTTTTTTGTTACAGAGCCAGGTTCACATACATATAATTGTTTTTCAGAAATTCCTACCCTGATAATGTTGTGGTGCAGATGTAAATTCAACGGCGGGTAGCGTCCGTAAACATAAAGTTGACTCAATTCTCTCTCTCCGTGACTAAGTCGCTACAAGACGAATAGTCGTAATGCCTAATGTTAACATAATGAGGACTTACTAAGTTGATAATTGGTGCGTATTGATTTCCAAGGTAAGGAGGTATAGCAGTGGTCGGAAAAAAGTGATATTTCTGAGCTGTAATACTGTTTTGAAAACCTTAGTGTGAGCTGCCAACCAAAAGAGCTACCATTTCTACAAAACTACTGGGTGCAGACGAGATTATCTTTGTCCCTCCATAGCACATATTTAGTACAGTAATCACACAAGTTCGTTCTTCACCTGCCTAAAGTCGTCATTCATTTCCCATTCCGAACAAATGCTTCTTACTTCAACACACAGGCACTGCAACAAACCTTGCTTAGGGTCTATGAGTTACTCGAAGTAAGTTAGGAGATGTCTAATACACACGCGAAGATGATAACGTGTAGAACCTTAAGCGCATTCACTCAATCTGGAAATCACTCTGACAGTTCCAATTGCGCTGGCGAAACTTGCAGCTGTCATGAGAACCCCACGACATACGCGTCTGCTTAGTGGAGGATTCTATGTTAATTAACCTGAGCATTAACACAGTCTATTACGAGCTAGTAGTAGATTGCTTTCGGTGGTTTTACAGTCACTGGAGTAGTGATAGGTGTGTGCTTGTGTGTGTGTGTGTGTGTGTGTGTGTGTGTGTGTGTGTGTGTGTGTGTGTGTGTGCGCGCGTGCGCGCGTGTGTGTGTGTATGTGTGTGTGTGTGTGTGTGTGTGTGTGTGTGTGTGTGTGCGTGCGAGAGAGAGAGAGAGAGAGAGAGAGAGAGAGAGAGAGAGAGAGAGAGAGTTGTTATATAGTGAGAGTATAAGAACTTAAATGCCAAGACTATAGGCATGACTGCACTTAGAAAAAGACCAGCTAGTGAGGCAACACCAACTTCTATTCCCGTATTTTGTTTTGATCTGATCATTTCTCTTTTTCTCGACCATCAGTTTAATTACACTTCAGCAGCGTCATGACGCTATACACATAACTTTAAATTTTCCTCCAGATCAGGATTCTGATGATGATTAAATCTAAAAGTGTCAATAAAATATATAGTCACATCACCCCCCGGTGGCCTTTATATTTTAGATACACCGTCCTTAATAGGACTGCTTAAGTACTGAAACTCTTTAAAATTCGTGCATTTCTCCTTCAAGACTACATGTCACGTCTCTTTCATTCCTATTATTAAGTATAGAGCTATGTTCTCCCGTAAATACACTATTTCTGGTCTATTGTAGCGTTACAGTCTCTCATTGGTTTGTCATATGGCTTTACGTACCGAATTACCCATTCTGTCTCAATAATATTTTCTGTAAATCATCAGCGACTGCAGCTGTTTTTATGGGCTATGGTTTGTTCTGGATTCTGCAGGCGTCTGACATTCCATGCCACGACTCGTGGAATGCTACCCTTTCTATAAAATAAAAAATAAAAATAAAAATTTAAAAAAAGTGTTTAAATGTTTGTAAAACTAAGGAACTTATTAAGTTCGTTATCAGTCTCTAGGCTTACGAACTATTTAAAGTAACTTATGCTAAGGACAACACAAACACCCATGCCCGAGAGAGGACTCGAATCCACTACGGCGAACCTAACCTTTCTGCGGCTATTCAAACTTCTCATATTTGCAGCCATTGTTCTCGATAGCTAATCTCAATTAAATATGTTTTATCATAAGGTGAACAAAATTTCCGTCACTAGTCCGAATTCCTGTTTAAATGTAAGCATATTCACTATATAACAAAAAAAATTGTCTTTTATATACATGTTTCGGTTAATATCTACATTGATTCTTTTGTCTAATTTCTTACTAGTAGTTTAATCCTGGAGTTCTCAAGAAGAGGACTAAACCGATGATACTTTTTCTAATTAAGAATTTTTAAATTAATGTCACATTTATTTGGTGTCTATTAAATTTTATTAATGATCACTGCTTTCGTATTTTAGAGGCAATTTCAAAGAGAAAGTATTACCCTGATATCTTCTCTTTCAATAGTTCGACCTCTTTACGAAGGTGTCAACGCCACCGTTGATGATTTTTATTCAAAATATAGGAAGTGGCTGTGTTAGAGCCTAAGACGGACCACATAGACCACCTCTTCCTGCACACACGGTATACTCGACATAATTTTGGAAAGTAGAAAATAAAAAAATTGCAACAAATGAAACAGGCCAAAAGTACTATCTAAAATATAGCATAATAGTAAAGAAATAATAAATATATGAAGAATGTAGGGCTTTAGAAGCACTAAAAGTATGAGACAGAAAATTGAAAGCGTCCTTCCAAGAAATTACTAGCTCCCGTACGAATGCTAAGACGTTAGATGGCAAGCATGTGCTATTAAGTTCGAGGGAAGTATAATTATCGTGTAAAGCCAACACCACCTAGAGACAAGCCTCACAGCAGCCCATACCACGACATACTTACGAGGCCGCGGACGCTAGCTTACTGGCTGGCCACTACGAAGCAGTGGGCCGTGCCCCAGTGGTCAGCCATTCAGCTGGCGGCCGCGGCCTCGTAAGTGTTGTAAGAAGATTGCCTGTTGGAGGTCGTCAAAACATCTCAAAATTCAGAATGCGTAATGATATGCTG
This sequence comes from Locusta migratoria, assembly GCA_026315105.1. NCBI lineage: Eukaryota > Metazoa > Arthropoda > Insecta > Orthoptera > Acrididae > Locusta > Locusta migratoria. The sequence goes on along the minus strand of CM048747.1, from coordinate 398,583,656 downwards.
TATTAATAATAATTTCGTTATTGAATGTTGCAGCAAATCACAACTAATGGGTCGCAACAACACTTTCGCAGTGTAAGTTAAAATTTTGAATAAACAAAAATTGCTATTAATTAACTTCAAACAGTCACTGTGGTAATTAATTAAGCTTGGACCTATCTGACTTAGCATTGACTACCGCCTCCAACTAGCACCTCTTACGATTCACGAACAGCACAACTTCACTAATAAACTTGTCAGAAATCATGTAGTGGTGATGGCGTGTTCGTGTTATTATCAAAATCGTAATAGCAGATAGACTCTGATTGCAATGATAATAGCTCAGTACAGTGAAACTCCGTGGTGCAATGAGCTTCACAAATACTACAGTCAAAGTTCCCAATAATTTTTATAATATTGTTTAAAGCATTCAAGTTCCTCATAAAACTTTACGTGAACTATATTTTTTTTAATTATTATTATTAATTGGTTCCAGGGCCTGGGTAGCGTACGTGTGTAACTGGCTGAGCAGAGTTTGGCATTTAACGTATTTCATGCAAATTACTTTCGTCAAGTCTGGTTAATCAACTATAATACTTTGACTGCTGTTAGCCTGGTTACTTTCTATATAAATGAAACCAACTCTACTTTACGTGCAAACTCTCTAGCAAGTTAAAATCTTTGTCTTAATAATTGGTTACATAACTTAGAACAGCACTGCACTTTAATTACTAGTCTCTGTGGTTGTAGCACGTTTAGAAATTCTTTAACTCGTCTAGCAATTTCTTTATAACTGATCGTAATTACTTTAAAAAATGATTGAACTTGTTAGTCAATGTGCAGGCTTGCATAATCAACATAATCTAATAATGGTGATAATGGGGTGACTACAACTACTTACAAAATTAAGACTGGTTTCAAAGTAAGTCATATATAATTGAACCAAAATTCTGATTGGGTTGACACTACATTTACATGTATACAAAATAAAATGTTACAAAAGTTCTCATATGTTTTAGTCGTCTTCGTCGTGAAGTCCATACATGAAAGGTATGATTATAATAGGTAGTCTAACTGCTGGTTCAAAAATATTTTTATCGACAACTCTTTGTTCAGCTCGTCTGGCTGAAATCTCCATGCATTGATATCACCTCGATACACCTTCTAATCTCCCTAATTACAACAACGATCACACTCGGTGACAATAGACTTGATAACCAAACATTTACTTTTCTTGCACATATGAATAAACATTACTCTGATCACTTTCGAGTATAAATAAACTTATTTCGCACTTCCTTCAATACATTATACAGTACGCCTGTTAGGCTTATTGCAATTGCATTAAATTCGCGCCACACTGCGCCTACCGTGTCTCTGCACTATCAACAAAACATTTATGTGTTTACTATAGCGAGTCCGCTCCGCGACTGCTTCAGCAGCGCGACACTCACAGCTACTACTTCTGTACCAAAGACAGTCTTTACAACAGGTTCAACATTTTCTCTGGCGCATTGCTAACTTACAGCATAAGAATGTCCGTGCATTCATGCTGGTAGCACATATAGCACATGTTTACACTAAATGATTCAATATAGAAAATGACGTTACATAAGAAATATATCTAGCATACAAGAAATGAAAAATACATGAAATAAACAAATTTAAGACAATATATACATTACGTTAAATCAAACTGTAAGATACAGCGACAGTTGTACTCTTACAGTGGGTCGTGGCACGGGCTGCCTCTAGGTGGTGTTGGTAAAGCTCAATTTTAGGTGAGTATTAAGAGGTGTGTGGTTCAGATAGTGCGCGTGGTAGTTGGAAGTTTCTTGTGTGATTCAAATGTTACGTTTAAGACAAAATGAGATACTATATGTCATTTTACACCGATTCGGACTTCATTTTCATTTTGTGTGGTCTTTGATATTAGCTTGGCTATTTATGTGAAATAGACGATTAAATTTAATTCGGCCCCCACGTAAAACAAAGAGAAACTTGAGCAATAATAAAGCGTTGAAAAGAAAAACAAAAAGAAAATCGTTACTTTTAGGAAAAGAAACATTCTAAGAAATACACCTTCCTTTATCACAACAGTGATGCTTCGGAACATTGTAACTACTTGTACTGTACTAAAGTGCACTGGCATACGAGTCATGGAGAGCAATGGTTAGGATTGCAGAGTAATTTGTGAGCACACAGTGCATTTGCTGGACTTGGCTTCATAGGTCCACCACAAAATATTTTATTTATGATGTCTGCAATTAGAAACGATTGTAGAAAATTACTTCTTTTAATCGAATTTAGAGTTATTTCGGTGATAAATTAACAATTTTAATTCCATTTTAAATATTATTTCTTTCTATTTAAATAATATTTGCCACGAGTCATCACGATCCCTGCTTCTTGCAGTAAAATTCTCTCAGCTACAAGCATTAAAAGTGATGGGTTACAATTACATCAGAAGAGATAATTTAAAGTCATAATACATTTTTAAATTCTGTCCCACATTACACAAAAAGTCACAACAATTAAATTTATGAACAATGTTCGTAATGTTCAAATTTGGTGGGGAAAAGTAAGGTACGTATAGCATTTTCCAAGCTAACCAAATTCTGCAAACTGTTTAAATTATGGAAGATGTATATTACATTGATTCATATGTCCATCGTCATCCTTTCTTGATATTTACAAACACACACACACACACACACACACACACACACACACAAATTACAATTTGCATATCCAGAATACATTAGGGGAAGGTCGGATAGCCATGGACACATAAATGAATTGCTAATAAAACAACAATAAACCATTTTCTGTCTTTATTTTGACCGTAAAATGAAATCAATAATTTCTTTAGTCATATCAATTAAACTAAGCATACATAACATTTTTTCTGAACTATCTTTGAAACACTTTTGAATTAGTTTGTTAGCACTACAAAATTTGGAGGGTAGCCCCGGACACAGCATTCATTGGTACTCCAGTTGTTTTTTGGCCTTGCAAACATCACAGTAGCACTAAATATCGGAAGTATCTATATATACACAATTTTACGGGCCCAGGTCCTTGCAGTCATAGCACTGAATCCAGTCTTCTTCAAAGGTTTCTCCACATGTGATGCAATCCGTCGCTTTTCCTTGATCCTCTTCGAAGGGACTGTGAATATTCCTCTTTGTCTTTAACGTTTCTTTAGTGCCTTTACCTTTTTTGTTTCTTTTTAGGCTCCTGCTTTTCTGTCTCTCTTATACACATTTTTATATGGAGTTGATCCTTCTCTTTATTAAATATAGGAGGGACTTTGAGAGATCAAATGCTAATTTCTAAAAGTTTTCTTATGGATGAAAACGGCCAACGAAGTTTAACTGGAGCGACTAAAAATCTTTGTGCAAAAAAATTTCACAGTTGCGTGTAGTCGCTAGGCGTCTATACCGCAACGGGCATGCCTTTACAGGGCGCGGATTTCAAATGCTGTGCCGCGGTGGAGTAGCCGAGCGGTCTAAGGCGTCTCGCTGCGGAGCGCGCGGTTGCTCGCCGTGGAGGTTCGAGTCCTCCCTGGGGCATGGTGTGTGTGTTGTCCATAGGTTAGTTTACCTAGGTTTAAGTAGTTTGTAAGCTACGGACTGATGAGGACGCAGTTTTGTCCGATAGATTTGAACATCTGAACATTTGAACATCTGAATCACCTGCTGTCTTGCCGACGTAGTTTCTAGGTTTCTTAGAAAATGAAATGTTCGTCCGCAGTTACCCGCCGTCCGATGCTCCCCGACCTTACCCTACGCAACACACTAAGAATACTTCATAGCCTTCTAAACTAGTTTTCCACGGCGTCTTGAAAGGCCTATTGCAGTGATAGACACTGCAAGAGAGACGTTCTGAGTCTTTCAACGGCACAGCTCCATAGAGTATGATTGTAGAAAAAGCAATATCTTTATTCCTATGTGTATATCGCGAAAAGACCATGAGGCTAAAATCAGAGAGATTAGAGTTACACAGATGTTTACCTGCATTATTTCTTCCCGCGAGCTATACGGGACTGTATCCTTCGCCATATAGCGTTAGATGGCTTAACTCGAATGTGGACTTATGTAAATTACCCTTTTTTTATTAAAGCTAGGAAGAATGGCACACCGGCCAAGTTTGTAAGTTATATCCTAGCCAGCGAGGCCATCAACGTCTTGGGCGGTCAGTGCCCCTGCCGGTAAACGCCCACGCAGCGGCGCCGCGGTGTACGGGGAGCCGGCCAGCTGCAAATTTATTTCGGCGAGCACCTGGAGCGCTTTACACTTGATCTGACTGCGAAACTTTGATCGCCACATTGGTATTCCTCTATGCATAAGTCATCGGCGCGAGTGTGAATAATGCATGGCCGCGGGGGCAGCCGACGTGGCGAGGCGTGGCCAGGCGTCCGGCGCCTCCAGACAGGGGATGCATAATGCGCGCGCTCTCTGCACCAGGGACCGCTGTGTGGCGGTTCCTAGCTGGCTGCGACACAGCACTGTGCGTGCCGCCGGCTACTTAACGTAGAAAGTAAATGATCTAAAACGTCACGTCTACATCGAGATCTACATCTACATTTTGACACTGTACCCCACAAGCGGCTTCTTACGAAATTGCGTGCTTATGGAATATATCCCCAATTGTGCGATTGGATTCACGATTTCCTATCCGAAAGGACACAGTTCGTTGTAATTGACGGTAAGTCATCGCGTAAAACAGAAGTGATATGTGGCGTTCCACAGGGAAGCGTTATAGGTCCCCTACTCTTCCTCGTGTTTATAAATGATTTAGGAGACAATCTGAATAGCTCCCTTAGACTGTTCGCGGATGATGCTGTCGTTTATCGATTAGTCAAGTCAACATAGGATCAAAAGTAGCTGCAAAGCGATTTAGATAAAATTTCTACATGGTGCGAAAATTGGCAATTGACACTAAATAAAGAAAAGTGTGAAGTAATACACATGACCACTAAAAGAAATCCGCTGAACTTTAATTACGCGATAAATCAGTGAAACCTTAAGGTCGTAGATTCTACCAAATACCTACAATTACGAACAACTTTGACTTGTAAGAACACACAGAAAATATTGTGGGGAAGGCGAACAAAAGGTTACGTTTCATCGGCAGAACGCTTCGAAGATGCACCAGCTATACCAAAGAGACTGCCTACATCACACTTGTGCGTCCTCTCCAGGAGTACTGTTGCCCCTTGTGGGATCCTCACCAGGTGGGACTGTCGGAAGATATTGAGAAGGTTCAGAGAAGGGCAGCTCGTTTTGTTTTATCACGTTACGGGGGGGAAAGCGCCACGGAAATGTTGCACGAATTGGGGTGGAAATCATTAAAAGAAAGACGTTATTCATTGCGGCGTGATCTGTTTGCGAAGTTTCAATCACCGACTTTTAGTTTTGAATGTCAAAATATTTTGCTAGCACCCACCTACTTAGGGAGACATGACCATCCCAACAAAATAAGAGAAATCAGATCGAAAACGAAAGGATTTAGGTTTTCTTTCTTCCCGCGCGCTATTAGAGAATGGAACGGTAGAGAAAAGTTATGAAAGTGGTTAATGAACCCTCTGCCAGGCACCTGAATGTGATTTGCAGATTATCTATGTAGATGTAGATGTAGATGCATACCCCGCAATCCAGCCAAAGATGCGTGGCGGAGAGTGCTTCTTTTTTCTTTATTGTCATTTCATGCTGTTGGAGGGGCGCTCTTCAGCCTACAGTACATAATACATTAACAGATGAACAAAACATTGAAAGGAGGACAAAGCAGGAGAATATAAATATATAGACATGGCGAAAAATTGAAACATTACGTGTAAACGAAGTGAAAAAAGTGAAGTTCGTATGTACACAAAGGCGATGAAAATGGCGAGACACAACACTTGAAGCACTCACGGACGCGGACAGTTAAAAAACACAGGTGTCGCAGTTTGGTTAAAACTCGCTGATTAGTGTCACACCGAAGGAACACAGACACGTCAAACGCACATTTTAAATGATGATGACGAACATGGATGGGGAAGGAGAAGAGCGAGAGAGGGTTGGATGGGGGAAGATAGCGGAGGAGGGGGATTGGGGCGCAGACCCCAACTGGGCAACATTTAGTGGCCATTAGAAGTGTACGCTGCAAAGGACAGTTAATCCCACACTCCAACTGAGCAACTTTCGCTCGCAAGTAGCAGGACGTTCCGACGCAAGGCGTTTCTGGCCCTCACTAAACTCGTCAGTCCTGTCAATGACACCAGCTCGCTGACATCTGCGTAGATTCAAATAGTGTTTAGTTTTGTACTTCAGTTTAGTTATGAAAACGAATAATACGGCAGAAAGTCTCGAATTGCAACCTGTTATTAGTGATCGTGGTTATACACATTTGATCTGTGACGGTTATAAATTCAAACTTTACAGAAGAGTTGTAGCAACGGACGAACGTGGATGGCGATGTTGCGGTTCACGTTCGCGGTGTCCTGTTATTTACAGAAGGCAGTGAACACAATTTCTCGTATGGAAGACACTCATGACCATGTACCTGAAGACTTGTTAAACAGGAGAATGATATCTAATTCTCTAAAACCAAAAGACGACGCTTTGGTTAACAGACCGTCAAAGAAATGATGGAAGTTGCAAATTAGACTTTTTAAAGTGCATTTCATACCATGCAGCCGTGGGCAGAATAGAAGCCACACTAAACGAATTTCTTTTCTGCAAATATTTTGTATGTGAATCTTGTAATAAAATTTGTATAAAATTTGTTTTCTATATTTTGTTCCTTGGAACAGTATTGACATTATTCCTTAAGAACTCTACAAATAGGGCAGAGGTTGTGGATTCGATAAGTTTAAATTTGGAAGCATTTTGCGAGATTGTGCAGTCGGTCTGCCAGGAGCAGGTAGGAGTTGCCTTGTTGCCCAGTTCATGCGTGCCACTCAGGAAGCACTGTGGGGACAGTTACCCAGTTTGAGTCTTCCATCTATCACCAACAGGTAGACGTTGCCCAGTTTGTACGAACCCGGAGTGGGTGGGTAGAGGAGGAGGGAGGAGGGGCCACAGGGCCATGAGGGAAGTAGTGGGGTAGAGTCTCAGGAAGCTGTAAGGTGGGAAGGGGGGATGGAGGATACCAGAGGGGCTGGTATAAGTAAGGGACGGGGAGGGAGAAAGTAAGTGAGGACGTGGGGCCCTCTAGGGGGATCAAGGAGGAGGAGGAAAAATGAGAGGTACAGAGCTGGTAAGTAGGATAAATGCCTGGGCGGAGGGCATCGTCAGAGAGGAGGAAAGGGCAAGGAGAGTGTGCAAGTGGGGGGCACGGGAGATGTATGGCGTGGCAACGGACCAGGATTGGTGAGGAGAGGATGACTCGAGGGTGAGGGGCGTCCACTTTTCGGTAGAGGAAACAGAGACGATAGTGCTCATTGAAACGGACAAGGCGGGAGAAGGGAATGAGGTCATAGAGGAGCCGCGTGGGGGATAGGGGATAGGTATAGATAAGGCGAGGCGGAGGACGAGAGTACCTAGTGCACTACTAATTATTAACTTTCCTGTTTTACTCCCATACAGAACGAAAAAGAAAACAAACTGTTAACGGGCAGCCTTCAGTCGCAAAGTACGAATATAATCGTAACCAGGTTTCAATGCCGCTGTGGGCACCTTCTTCAGACGAAGATGAATATGTTAAAACTACATGTCAAGATCTATAATAATACAAAAAATATGTGACATAATCAGATAGTCATACCTAAAAAGTAAATAATTGTGGCCAGGCGAAGCAGTCACTAGGGGCTGCGGTGTCTCCGTTAGCATCATCGTCTGAAGAAGGTGCCCATAGCGGCATTGAAACCTGGTTACGATTATATTCGTACTTTGCGACTGAGGGCTGCCCCTTAAAAGTTTAATTGTATTGTAACAGTCGCTGATTCACAGCCATGACAAAAAACAAAAAAACAAAAAATGCTTGTATGCATCTGTACGAACCATAATCTGATCTTGTGGCCTTTAAGCAAAATGAAGGTTAGCGGCAGTAGAATTCTGCAATCCGCTTCAAACTCCGAGCCTCTAAATTTCATCAACAGTGTTTCTCGGAAAGAACGTCGCCTTTCCTCCAGCGACTCCCATTTGAGTTCTTGAAGCATTTCAGTAACTCTCACGCACTGATCGAACCTACCAGTAACAAACCTAGTCGCCCGCCCCTGGATTGCATCTATATCTTCCTTTAACGGGATATTGAATTGCCTATCCCCGCAATGCTGCGTTCTTTTGCGTTTCTTATACACGGGACTAAACTGCGCATTTTTCCAGTTCTCCAATTTCTTCCGTAAGAGCGCGCAAAATTTAAATGTACGTAATGAACGCTCCATTGAGCAACTTGTGGTAGGGAACTCAAAGTCGGAGAGACCAGTTTAAGGATATATTGAAGTGAACTTTTCTACTGCTTTGACGGTGCACAGTAGTCCGAAATTGCAAAAAGCTGGTCAAAAGTGGGCCAAAAAAAGGTGTTATTTTAGGAACATTTAATGTGTGGAGTAGTTGTAGTGGTACACCTAGTATGGATTACGACGGTAAATAAAAGGGAATCGTCCCTACCTGGCTCAGGAATGCATTTCGTTTGTGAGTATCGAGGATTCGAGTCCCGTTTCCGGCACAAAATCTTGATTTGCCTGGAAGTTTCATACAGGCCCACACTCTCCTGCAGAGTGAAAGTTGCATTCCAGAGCATGGGTGTATTTCTAGCTAACAATTGGAATTAACTAGTACATTTAGTTATTTACACAATAAAAGACAATATATTTATTTTTAAATAGTTTATTGTTCTTATAATAATCAGTGTTGATAGAAATTTTGAGTCATTCACAAAACATATCGTTTTCAGTTTCCCTTTTACACGTAGAAGGTCCTTTGAGTCCCGCGCGTTCTAATACAATATTTTGGTGCCGTTCACGAGTTGAATGCTGAGCAGAAGAAGAGCCTTCACTGTGCTCGATATCTGAACTAGAAAGTTGTTCACTGTGTATATATCACAATCCCTAATGTCATCAACGTCTTCTTCTTTTAGGTTATTTCGTTCTATATCTTCAGAGTCAGTAACTACTTACAGTTTTAATTTATCCTCATTACAGAGAAAGCGAACCATCGTTATAAATATACTGAAATAAAAGCAATTTTCTGTATTAACGTATTGTAGATAAAAACTACTTAAAAGCCCGCGTGTAGTCTAAGTATGCCCCATCAATATAATACAGGTAGATCTACTTACTGTGGCGAGACCGCAGCTGACGTCCACTTATTGAAAGCCTTCGCTGTACACTGGAAATTTCAAAAATGAAAAGCCTTAAAGGCCCCAACACAGGAAATTATAAACAAAAAAATGTTTAGTGCTGACATCTCACCGCGCCCGTGTAGTTAAAGGTTGAGGTGGACGATAAAAGGTGGGTAGTGGCACAATTGCGCAGGAGACCGTGGTTCTTTTGTATCCCATCCTTGTCGCCACTTTTGTGTCTCGTTTCCGCCGGTTGACCTGGGTGTCGGTGGCCGAGTAGAGAGAGACGGACACAGGAAAATAGGATGCACGTGTGTGCAGATACGGAGGTGACCAGCCAGTGGGACAGCAGAAACTAGAAACACTAGAGTAAGTTAGAACGAGATATATATATCATAGAGATGGTACAATACTTATCTTGGAGAGCAGCAGACTGGTAGAATGTTGATACATAGTTTAGATAGAGGCCTGCCTACGCGGCGAAAGTACGTGCCGCGCACTTTAGACTTGTGTGACACCACAGTTCTGATCATGGCTTCGACACAATACTTATTAAAAATAAAAATAAAATAGAAGTAAGCAGGTGACTTGAGTTCGCATCACGACTGGGAACAAATTAGAAAAGAGTGAGGTGGTGCACTGGTTAGCACATAGGAATTCATTCCGTAGAACGGCGGTTCAAATACATCTCAGGCCATCCTAAATTAGGGCAATTCCGTGGTAGTTCCTTTGAAAGGGCACCAAATCATGACGCTGTCCATTTTTTCATGTCATAGTTTCCTGCTGCGGCAAGTATGCATTCCATGAATACATAATAATGGAAAAAGGCATAAAATGATTTAAAGATCATTAAAATGTTTCACTTGGCAGATAGATAAATACGACGTTGTAAAGACTGAAGGTCTAAGAAGGCCCTCTGGAAGCTGTGTTGGCTCCATAACAGTTTTTTGTTATTTTTTTTATTTACTTTTTTATTTATTTACATGGAATGGACTGAATGTACAGCTGCAACTCAACCGATCATTGACTTTAATAGGGTTCGTTCGGCTACTAGGATATCTTTTGCAGCCATTCATGCTACTAGATAACGATAGCATTTTTCTGATGATAATGCGTCATCTCACTGGGTTACAATATTATTGTTTGATATTGCTTGAAGAACACTCTGGGTAGTTTCAGTAAATGATTTGGCTTGCCATAACGCCCGACATGTATCATATCGAACATTTATGGGGCATAATTAAACGATCAGTTAGTGAAAACAGTCTAGCGCAGAAGAGGCAGTATGACTCATTATTACTGTGGGAATCTTCCAATGACTTTCTCATCCATTTTACCACCGGGTGTTGTTTTTTCCCTGGGAAAAGGAGGTGTGCCACGATATTAGGACGCATCCCATGATTTTGGCCACCTCAATGTAGTTACCAACATAAATAATAAGAGTGAATCATAATAAACGCCTTTATTGATAATAATAACAATGAAAACGTATTTGATTTGTGTGGGGCCCACAGTGTTAAAAAATCTTATAATGACATATTAAATTTTTAATCCAAGACACTGCTATTAAATATTGATAGCTTTTATTGGCACACTGTTATTGGCACAATGAGCTTATTTAAACTATTAAATGCCATCCTCAGGTGTTGTGAGATTGTCTTCAGTTTTAATATCGTTGAAAATCGATCTGTCAAATGTTGTACACTGTTGCTCTATTTTATCAATCAGTATTTACGTCTATTTATGACATAAATACAGACTGATAAAATAGAACAACAGTGTACAACATTTGACAGATCGATTTCCAACGACATTGAACGAACTGAAGAAAATCTCACAACACAGTGGATGACGTTTAATAGCCGAAATAAGCTTATTGTGCCAATAACAATTTGTCAATAAAAGCTATCAATATTTAATATCAGTGCCTTGGATTGAAACTTTAATACAAACATTATGCGCAACAATAATGTTGTTTGATTACCACAGATACTAACGTAAATGGTAAATCGTAATAATTTTTATTACCACTAATAATTATTGCAAAATATTCATAACGTGTACACACCTATTTCAATTACGTGCAGTACGTGTTAGAAATATTTTGATTTTGTTCTCAAGTGTTAGCTCAGATATTTGAATGGTGATGCTGATCTCCCAGATGAAAGAGGGCATCTATAGCTGCAAGTTTGAATTGCTCAGAAATAGACCAACAGATATCTTGCGTATATTGTGCAGTGTATGCAAATTCTTTTATATATAACGAACAAGATCATCGTACTATATCTGCGCCGGTTTTCAAGGCAGAGCAGCAGTATTATTTGTAGCACGGCCATTCTTTCCATACCTAAGCGTCCAGGTATGACCACGTTTCTCCGGAAAATTTCTGATGGCGAACGGTGCAGTCGGCTACTGCCTACGGCGAGTTGCAAAGACAGGCTTCGGGCTCCTGGGACAGTAATGGAAACGGGATATCCATTAGCCTGCGGAATGGTTCCATTTATATCGGATCCATCAATAAAGGGGCTACCTCTCAACGACCCGGGGAACAGAAAAGTGCAATTATACGTTTTCCATCTATCATTATCATAAAAGCATCGCCCCCTTTATTTACTGCTACATTTGAAAGTTTAAAATCCTATGTGTATTTGCGACAATAGGTACTTCAAATTGAGCCTAATAGAATTTGGGAAAAAATTAGTACATTTGTGCTGAAGTACTTCGGTGCCGTCAACATAATTTTAAATTATACAATTCTCATTCAATAACAAGGCTTCCCATTATGAATGTTATTAGATTGAAATACACTATATTATTATGAAATTAGTTTATTCTATTAAATGGATGAATGAACCGTCATAGCATCAATCGTAATGTCGTGATAACGATTCGACATCATAACAAAGATTTCAGGGATCCAAGCCTGGAAGAGTATTATTATAATTATAGATGGATAGGAAACTGAATGACTTCGTTAGATTACTCATTAATTGACAGAATAATGTAACATGATGCAAGTCTTCATCCTGTCCTTCTGGGTTACAGTTGGTGGTTTTGGTTTGTAGTATGTGGAACTATCCACTAACAAATTTCGAATATTCTTCACAAGTTGTGAAAGTGGACGATATATCATGGAATGGTAATACTAAGGATACAAGACGACAAAAATTTATTTTGCGTCATGAGACAGGTGTGAGGATGTTCCCGAAGAAGTCCTCTCCTGAGTCAACCTCTTCATTTGCCAGTAGTTCTTACTCCCAAGATTCTGAACTGTATGCTGGATATCTTCAAATCGTCCACAGTGATAGAAATCTAGATATGAATATATAAATATTTATGACCGATTGCTACTCATCATTTACATACTGAAACAATCACTGAATGCGGTGATCCAATATGGAATCAAACTTGATAATCTCATTACTAGATCTAATGTATCTTTTAAGCGTTTTGTTAATTAAACATCGTCTTTGGTACGGTTTCCCCCAGTACATTTTGTTTGTGAACTCTCTTTGTATGGCAATTCCTAGGAGATTAGTTGAATTTACGGCCTTCATATTTCATTGCTTTATCTCGAATATGCATCATAACGGATTCTTAGTAGCACTCGTGTGAACGCCTTTACGCACTATACAGATATCTTACCTAACTGATACTGCAATTGGTTTACGACTTCAGACGAATTTACCATACAGTAGCATCTGCAAATATCTCATCAGGAGAACTCAACAGGAAAGGTCTAATAACACTATCCTGGAGTACGTCATTTCGCGAAATATAACAAACGCACGTTTTAGAGGGAGCACTCTTACTCTAAATATTGCATAACGTAACTCTCTCTCTATTTAATTAATAATAGTGACCCAAACCTTATTAGGAGCCACGGCGAAAAAAATAATGGTAATGGCTGGTTTCGAATTACCGACAATGTGAAACACAACCTAACTCACTGCCTACTGCACTATACCGAACAGCTACGAAACCGTTCCACAATTCTCGACCATTTGTGGCAGGTTTTAACTGCTAATATGACAATGTGAAACACTATAATTTATTGTACTAGGAACGACATGTTTTAGTTAATTATTCAGTGCGTCATTGCTTTGAAATGACATCGTGTGAGTTATAAGAAGAAAATAATGAAATACAGAAAGCAAGATGGCGTACGCCAGTTGTGGGTGAGGAATGTCACGTGACTGAATTACGAACGCCTCGTTGAAGTAAAATAAACTGACTGTGACAAATAACGGTTTAGTTTGCAAATATCTCTGAAACGATGCGACTTATGGAAATAACACAACAGAGGAAAGATGTTCAGAATTGTCTCATTTACAAATACGTTTATTCAATTTTCGTCTCAGCTGAACGGTTAAGGCGTAACTTGCAGTAAAATTTCCTGCTGTCAAACGTTCATCATAAACACCTACTTTTAGAGTTACTAACCTATTTTTTGTCACCCATATTTGAAAAAGGGAGGTTCTGGCCGCTGGCGGCTAAAATGAAATCTTTGAAATGTACTGCACATTAGTTGTTCAGTGCGAACTAAAATGTGTGAACACGTTACAAACAGTTAGACATTTTCAAATGGACTTTATTTTTGTAAATATCTCTGAAACGATGCGAGATATAAAAAAAATTAGAGGATAAGTTTGTGGAGAATTTTCTCGTCTACAAATTCGTTAATTCAATCGTGTCAGATGATCCGTTAAATTTCGAGCTTCAAAAAGGCTCAAAGCTCTAAATCCCAGTTTTAGTGTTATTCCCATAACCTAAATTGTGTAAAATATTTACATGGTTTTATTAAAAATTTAGAAGTCAGCTGATAGTTGATGCCGATGGTTTTCTTGGTTTTAAGATTGCTCTTTTTACAACCGTCTTTGCCAGCTGTTTTCATAAAATTATTGATATTTACTTAAGGCCTAGTTTTTCCACAAGATCATAAGCAATCCGTTGCATCTCAACAGGTGATAAATCATAGAATAATTACTGCTTTATAAATGGCAGGAAGTGAGATCGAAGTGGATGGAAAGGAACGATCTTTATTGCCCTGGGACACTGAAGTAAGTCAATTGCGATATGTGAACATTTTTATCGAACTGGAATTCGATGCCAGGTATTCCGCTTTGACCCAGGGGTCGCCTTGACCACCTGGATATCAATGGATGACGCCTGTACGCAACACATTCTCAAAATTACCACCCCTATCGCCCATGTCCTCTTATGCTCGACATTAGGATTCCCGCAGGTCATCGACCGATATTGCCTTATGTGACGTGAATAAATCAACCATTCGCCATATTCGTGTGGAAATACATTGATCTCCCAGAATATCATGATATCTCCTTACTACTGATATAAACCCGTTCAGTTGATAGTAACGTCATCTGATGAGGCATGACTGGTAGTCACACTCAAGATGTTTGCAGTGTCAGAGGGTTGACCGTGAAAGGGGAAGGCGTGCGTTCTATATGTCACCGAAGGTAGATTGTGATCAATTCCCTTTGTTGGGTTTCTGTAGTCAGCCAAGCACTGTGTGATTTTCTTTGCAGTGTGTGAGGGGCCGCGTCGTCCAACCCTTTCAGACCCAAGGTTGTAGGTATTGTGACAGTAATCTAGAGAGGGACGTTGAAGATACAAAATACATACAGCTCTTCATTACAAATAAGAAAATAAATTTGTTTTCAAAAATTTTGAACCCACACAATTGTCTGTTTTGGGTCTTCAGTAAAATTTTTATGATCTGCACCATCTTACAGTAACATGCCTTTGAAAGATATTAAATCACAGGATCATATAAAATCAACTGGCTGTCAGACACGATAGCTTCCCATGTCAAAACAAGGATATTAGCACCTAGTAAACAAGTCTTTCTGCTAGCATTGTAAGTGTACTGGAACTATGTCGACTGCTGGTGTCACCCAGTGTAGAAACATGGCGCTAAAACATGTTGCCCATTTTACCACAGTCTATCCATGATTGTATGAAGCAAGCCCAAACTTCCTAGCGTGAATCACAAAGAAATAAAGCGAGCAAAACCAGAAGCGCAATATTATGCGTGCAGAGCCTGAAACGGCTAAAGTATGGGCTGGGCGGGGTCTCCCGTCGGAGGTTCGAGTCCTTCTTCGAGCAAGGGTGTATGTGTGTTGTCCTTACTGTAAGTTCATTTAAGTAGTCTGTGACTCTAGTTAATGATAACCATAGCTATTTGGTCCAGTGGGCTTACAAACATTTTAATATTTAATTTTCTTTTGTCCTTACCGTTATTACCGTTTAAACACATTTTTTCGAAGTTTAACGTAAAGTGATTAATCGACACCCTGTCGACATTGGCCCACCTTCGTCTGTCAATATTACCGCCGATATCTTGGCGGTAAACATACTGTTCTAGCCTTAAACTATCTACCTAGACGGGTGTACACATCACGTAATCGTTAAAGCCACAAAAACCTATCACGTCAGTGAAACTAGACAGTCATTGCTCGCATATAGACATGCATGAAGAAACAGAGGATTTGAGAAAAACCCGAACCTTTACGTTTTATTGCAGATTATACCTTTATGAATACTATCATTCTTTTCTATCATTATTTTAATAATCATTTCGTAAATTTGTCTGTGTTATTTACTGCTTGTCCGAAGTTCATCACTGGTTGGTCAAATATGTTATGCCATTGTCAAATTCATCGAATATATATGATTAAACTTTCGTATACTCCTTTCCCTGATATTCCACTGTTTATTGTTATTTTATGCAATTCTTATGTAATTCCTTATTTTGATGTTTGGCTATATATCGATTGTCAACAGTATTGGAGGGAACGATGTCTGTGTTCATGATCTTTGGCTTAGTAGCAGTAAGTGTTCTGCTAG
Organism: Locusta migratoria; assembly: GCA_026315105.1. NCBI lineage: Eukaryota > Metazoa > Arthropoda > Insecta > Orthoptera > Acrididae > Locusta > Locusta migratoria. Next base: position 398,567,540 of record CM048747.1, on the reverse strand, counting down.
AAAATGTGTAACTTAATTATTTTTCTTATTGAAATATGCTGCTATTGTCATTTGTAATTGTTGTTAAAGGCTGGAGTGCAGAACCTAGGAACGGAGAGGTGTCCGGTACACGCTGAAAGGTGGTTGGTTGGCGCGAGAAGCATCTAGAAATGTGGTAACGCGACGGGAAATTTTGGCGGCAGTCGTAATTTAGACAGAGTCGTAATGCAGTGGTAGCAATGAGCAGTTCAGGATGCAGTACGGGATTAGGCATCTACCAATTTAGGTGGATATACTGGCTTTTATGGCAATTGTGTTGCAGTGTAAGAAGAAGCTATGGAAATAGAAGCTAAATTAATCTACTGCAAGTTCCAAGGAGCCTCAGATAAAAATATATAGTTCCCGAAGGAATATGGCTTTGTCATGTACGCTCATTGTGCAATATAAACTTCGCCACGAAGACAACGGCTGCGGAAGTCTTCGTTTACAAGTTTATTAAATGTTTAAAGTATTAGGTTTTCTATTGGTGCTAGGTGGTCAGTTTTTATGATATATTCAGACATACTGTGGTTAGTAGTATTGAATAAGGCAACCAATAGTTTGTTTTATTAATTAGTAACATACATATATCTTAGTAATGGTTCTTAAACTTACACCTGAATGAGCAACAGTGTTGTGTATATTAGTAATTGTTCAGGATTTACTGCCATAAACATTTCCTTTTTTGACTGAAGTACTTGAATGACTATGATATCTTATTTAGGCCTAAATTCACTTGGTCTAATACTCCATTATCAGTTACATGAGAAATGTATTGTCTAAACCAGGGTGGCGACCGTTTTCATTAAACATTACACTTCATTTAGCTTGCAGTCCGTATTGAACCCAATAGCACTATTTGACAGGCATTTCCTCTCGAAACGAAACATCTTTAGAGACGGAGTTAAAAACGATACCTTCTCCATTACACACACATCGCGGTCAAAACTAAAAATCCTGGCACAGGTGTATTAACATAATTAAAATATGGAGAATTTCAATTATATCGGTACTTTAATTCACTTAGAAAAATATAAAAATATTTATTAATTTTCCAGTGGATTTGTGTTTCATCTCTCTCCTAATCTGAATGATGCATTTATGCGAAACTTTACAACGATTTTGTTCTTAGCGATGAAAATATAACAGTATTGATTTCTACCGTGTGGACAAGACCGAGAGAAACAGAAGTAACTTCCATGCTGTCACATCATATGAAAATAATTTAAAAACAATATCGGTTGTATGGCATTCTTGTATGGCGTTATGTGGTCATTATTTCTGATAGGAAACATTAGGTGCCTAGCTGCCAACGGAATTTTACGGATGGGCTCATGCTCTTTAGCGTCGAAAAGTAATCGACGAATCTTTGCTGTTGGGAAAGATAACAATGAACTGAGACTGTAATCGATATTGAAGCCAATTACTTCGAGAGTCGTGTAATTAGAACGTAGTGCTTCTGCACCACAGTACTGTGGCCTGTACCACTCAAGCCGACGATAAACAATGGAGCAGCGTTCGGCAGAAGACCTTTCCTTTGTGTCGAACTCGTATCACTCTCTCCTATCCAACAACAAAAGTTTGTACCGAAACGACTTTCCACTGCTGGGAAGACACGTTCTGAACCCGTTGCGAACGGGAAATGTACAGGTCCACAGGATCAGTCGCGAGGAATGATGGTACTCCTGTTGGTAATGCTGTCACTCCGTTTTTATTTATTTATAATTTTTGTTCTTTGACTGTCTCGCAAGTTGTTCGATACAGTTCCACACAGTCGCATGGTGAACAAAATACGACTACAAGGAAATATCAGGTGAACTATTGGAGTGAAGCGTTTATAGCTAACAGAACACATCATCCCATTTTCAAAGGAGGAGAGTGCTCTGAACTGAAAGCGATTCCTAGCTTTCCCCAAAAGGAGTGTTATTGGACCATTACTTTTCACAATATACACTACCGGAAAAAAAATGTGCACCCGGAAAGACGAGAGATATTTTGATCCGATAATGGTAGATGTCAACTGTGAGTCAGTAGATGTCCTGATATTGGTTTCAACGTCGTCTGAAACAGACAGTGTAGCCTTTGATATGGAATGATTACAGCCACAAGGCTCAATGTGCTATCTACGTGGGATGTGTAGAGGGACAAGATGAAATTACAAATTTATTTCTTAATTGTTTTATTGACTGCCAAAATAGAAATAACGTAGCAGAGAACCTGGAGGAATCTTGAAACTGAGTACTGTGAATGTAATTTCGAAGCTTACCTGTATCTTGGTACGTTAATGCGTGAACAGGAGAACTGAAGAACCAATTTTCAATGTAATTTATACAAGGTGGCTGTGAAACATAAAACACTAACCCTAAGATTCATAATTACAGAACATCGATAATTTTACCCTGTCCATCTGAAATATGTCATGGTAAAAATCCAATAGGAAAGTTGCGTGAAATCCACTTCTAGTGTTAAATTTCAGAAAAAAATGGAAGTCAATGAGATTGTCTTTAGCATTTCTGAATTTGTTTCAGAATTTTTAATTTCTTGGTTTTGGTTATCTGCAACAAGAGAAAAAGGAAACAAAGTACAGAGGGGGGTGGGGATGAAATAGTGCCTAGTGCCTAGAAAGACTTCCAAACAATTAAGTTTAAATTCGATGTTAACAACTTAATTACTGTTCTACATATTCTGATATCTTTTGTGATTCGACCATCTTTGGCAACTTTTCTGCCCAAGTAATAATTTAAAAAGAACAACAATTACTACTTTTATTTCCTCAGAATCGCCTCATTTATTTCGCCACATTCATTCTTCTGCTTTTTTCAGTGTTTTCTCATACCCTCCTATCAAGACACCGTACAGTGTGTTCAATTTCCATTAGAGGTCCTTTGATAATGTGACACAAATCAGTCGCATATAATAACTTCATTATGTAATCTTCGTCTTTAAAATGAAGATTAAAAACTTTAATAAGCTTTAATATACATTTTAAGCATTGTAATGGTCATAAAGCGACAATAAAGAAAATATGTATACATGTGGCGTCTTTTCTGAAAGAACAGACGACACTTATGATCCTGCAGTTGTTATTCTTTAATATTAACAGAATATATGACATCAACTGCGAATGGGCAAAGCTGAAAATATGTACCAAATGTTCAAATGTCTGTAAATCTATCGGACCAAACTGCGTGGTCATCAGTCCGTAGCTTACAAACTACTTAAACCTAGGTAAACTAACCTACGAACAAACACACACACCCATGCCCCAGGAAGGACTCGAACCTCCACGGCGAGCAGCCGCGCGCTCCGCAGCGAGGTGTTAGAATATGTACCCAGCCGGCATTCCAACCTGAGTCTCCCGCTTTCTAGGCAGTTGCGCTGACCACTACACCGCTGGAGACACAGTGACTAGCTGGCTGCAGTGGCTGAGCGGTCTGCGGCGCGCCAGTCGCAGTCTGCACGGCCGCTATGATCGGGGGTTCGAAACCCCCTCGGGCATGGATGTTTGTGTCGTCTTTAGTATAAGGTAGTTCATAAGTAGTTTGTATCTTTAGGGACTGATGACCCCGCAGTTAAGTCCCTTAAGCTTAACAAACGTTTGAACATTTAACACAGTGACCACCGCACCTGCAAGAACTTCGTAAGCATGGCCGTTCGCATTTGATGTCACATATTCTGTGAACACGAGAGAATAGCAACTGCAGGATCGGAAGTGAAATCTGTTCTTTCAGAAAAGACGCCACATGTATATATATAAAATGCCGCTGACGGACAATGATCCTTTCGTTAGTGGAGAAGGGTGGGCAAAGTTTCGGGCCTTTACTCTTACGGAAATTAGTTTCAAAATTACGAGTTTGAGTACTGTGGGCAGAGTAAACCTAGGAATTTGTATACGACGGGAGGAGTGCTTAGGTAGTCCTTGCAGGTGCGCTGGTCACTGTGTCTCAAGTGGTGTAGTCGTCAGCGCAACTGCCTAGAAAGTGGGAGACACGGGTTCGAATCCCGGCTGGGTACACATTTTCAGCTTTGCCCATTCGCAGTTGATTTCATATATTCTGTGAATAAAGAAAATATCAATGAGTGTTTGCTGTTCCTCTTTTAAGTATTTAAAGCAATTGCATTGCAAGTTATTTTATAATTGGGGCATCCGCAGCTGAGTAAATACATTTTCTTTTATGAATTTATCAATTGTTTTAAAAAATTTGATTGTATGACTTTATATAATAAAAGTAACTATTTTGGAAATTGAAATAGAAATGTCCTCTTATGAAACAATCAATAAATTCTGGAGCCGCTTCAGCTGTTTTTATTGAGATCCTTTTATGTACAGGTCCACAACCGGTTTCGCGTCAGTAGAGACGCATCTTCAGGTGTTAGTCGCGACTACATGTCCCACATTTTAACATCCATGTTTTTTATCCTGAAAGACAACCATTTGATTTTGGACTTGGACCCATGTATTTGGCCCTATTGAATTTTTAACCAATTGACGGATGAAACCAACTAGAATGTTGGGACTCAGTAACGAATTATGACGAGAGAATAAAAAGTTTAACACCTGAAGATGCGTCTCTACTGACGCGAAACCGGTTGTGGACCTGTACATAAAAGGATCTCAATAAAAACAGCTGAAGCGGCTCCAGAATTTATTGATTGTTTCATAAGAGGACATTTCTATTTCAATTTCCAAAATAGTTTCTTTTATTATATAAAGTCATACAATCAATTTTTTAAAAACAATTGATAAATTCATAAAAGAAAATTGCATTGCAATTTCGACAAGTAATCAGTCTTTGCTATCTTAGAGATATTAAGCATCTAAATAACAGTTGGTCGCATTAACTGATATCTTTTAACACAAACCGAAAATCTTATACCTTCTCACGAACTGAACACAAAAAAAATGTTCAAATGTTTGTATAGTTTATGGGACTTAACTACGGGGTCATCAGTCCCTAAACTTACAAACTACTTATGAACTACTTACGAACTGGGACGACACAAATATCCATGCCCGAGGGGGGATTCGAACCCCCGACCGTAGTGGCCGTGCAGACCGTGACTGAAGCGCCTCAGTCCCCTCGGCCACCGCGGCCGGCTAAACACAATTTGCTTTCATTATAATTCAAATTTAATTTCTGTAGCAAAGGTGCAATAATTAAAGATTTTATGAGAAGTGTTAATTTATATGCAGTGGTTTCCAAGTGCAGTTGCTCTAATATCACACTACATTCAGTCAATAAATTTATCTGCGAACTAAATTTATTCTGATTTAGGACAGTATATTTCTCACTTAACTTAAAATCAAACGCAACAAAAATTTTTGCGCCATCAGAGCTGGCAACCATAATTCTTTTCGTAAAGTCATAACCGTTTTCAGGAGGATTAACTAAGATGCGTTACCAGTATTCTCGGGGCTGTCTTGCTGCTATGAACCCGATTAGAAACCAGAAAGACAAAGCAGGCAGTGAAGTGTTTATCTCTTGTGAGGTGTTTAGTCACCTAAAAACCAACAACAACAATCTTGCGAGGTTATTCATGAGGGCTGTCTGTGGAGAATCTTAGATTTCCACTAACAAATTCACTGTACTAAGTTCAGCTCTATCTAGGGGATGATAAAGCTTCGTCCGCAGTCCCCACCTGCATATGATTAAACACATATAAAATGGAGAAGAAGGGTGCATTTCATACAAATAACTGTCACGACACTTTGTTTAAAATTATTAAGTCTGTTTACTTATCGGATCTAAAACACTGTCGTCAGTAAAAGCACTGCACGATGGCGTATCTAATACTCTCGTGAGCCCCCAGACAAAATTTACTTTGCCGAAAATATTTCAATAACCTAACAGGCTACTATTCACTGCATAAAAAAGGAATAAAACGTTCCATTAGTCTGTGCCTGACCGCGAATTCTTTGTCTTTATACTCCCAGTTTATTTGAAACAAAATAATATTCAACAACAGAAATGGAATGAAAGAATGTTTATGATAACTCGGTTAACACTTCCTGATAAGATGCAATTTTACAATCAGTTACAACGGAAATGTATTGAAGTCACAGTGCCTAAATTTCACACGCTGCAATCTTCAAATTTTACGTAGCACACGGGAACTCGAGAAGAAATCTCGCAAGTTTAAGAGCATTCGCTACACTCGATAAATCTTTCCAAGTTTGACCGCACGTTTCCACTCTGAAAAATTTCAAAGTCTAACTGTTCTGTAGGTCGCGGCACCGACCGGCATAGCTTCGCCGTCGCGATCGCTAGCGATACACAGACTGCGCCAAGTGGGCCCACCGCCCTGCCTTTATACCTGTCCAATGGAGAAACCCATACGTCACGAACTTTCCCATTTCCACCCTTCGCCAACGTACAACAATTTGTCAAGTATACTGTACATTTAATACAAATACATATTTAACACTTAAACTAAAGATAAATAAACATGGAATTGATCATAGTAATTAATATTTCATTTCATTACATGTCATTTCACCTATGGGTCGATTAAATACAAATTAATTATTTAAAGAAATAAAACACGCGTAAGTACATTTGATCAATGTGATTTTATGGTATACTCATTTTTTAATATTGCACCTGCCATGCTGGTCGTGTATGTCTTGTACTTTATATTATTAACAAATTTATACAATGGTATCAGTAAATTAGGTTTTCTGTGGTCAATATTATCTTACGTCGACTGTAAACATATCAGGTGATGCACCTTGCTGAGACCTTTTATGTGAGCCCTCGCTCACCTCTGTATTTTAAAAGGTTTACAAATTATGAATTTTTAACTAAACACAAAATTCCCGTATTTTCGTTCTATTAAAACTTTTTATATGTACTTGATAGGAGGGATGTCTGTGCGTTACTAGACCTGTCATATGAAACCCTTTTTGGAAACTGTGTCACACTTCTCTGTCTTCATTGTGTTTCATTTTTAAATTTAACTTCATCATATACAATACACTGTCGCCTCGCTCGCTGCCCAGCGGATTTCCTCTGACGTCAGGCTTTTCCAGGCGAGCGCTAAGCTCACCCCTCCCCGGCCGACCGTTTCCGCCCTACAAACACACACACACACAAACACACACACACAGACACACGCCTGCTCTTTGCTGTCCAGCCTACTATGAGCCCGAGTTTCACGGCTGTTTAACATATTTTTTTTCAAATTACAGATTTATACAGATAGTGCATTCCCATCAATATCACCTGTCTACATAGATATAATGCTACTAAAATTAATAAAAGAAGAATGTGTAACAATTTTGTGCATTGGCAAGGTCTGTGTTTGCAATGCAGATTAGATTAAATTAGATTAGTACTTGTTCCATCGATCATGAATACGACACTTCGTAATGATGTGGAACGTGTCAGGTTAATGAAAGGTGTCACTAAAAATTATTACTTTGTCCTAAATATTACATGACACAATTTAGTTTTATTTTTTTTTTCAAATTTAATAATTTATATACAAAAATTCATCTATAATGCAGAAGGAGTTGGCATGCAGAAATTCTTTTAATTTATTTTTAAATGCTTGTTGGTTATCTGTCAGGATTTTGATGCTGTTTGCTAAGTGACCAAAGACATTTGTGGCAGCATAATTCACCCCTTTCTGTGCCAAAGCTAGATTTAACCTTGAATAATGAAGATCATTCTTTCTCCTAGTGTTGTAGTTATGTACAGTGCTATTGCTTTTGAATTCGGTGGATATATATATACTGACACACTACTGTGAAGATCCCTCGCTCTTTAAATATGTGTCTGCAGGATGATTTTGGATGGGCTTCGGCAATTATTCTGATCACATGCTTTTGTGAATGAATACTTTTTTACTCAATCATGAAGTATCCCAGAAAATGATGCCATACGAAATCAGAGAATGAAAATAGGCATAGTAAGCTAATTTACTGAGATGTGTATCAACAAAATTTGCAATTACCCTAATAGCATAAGTTGCTGAATTCAAACGTTCAACAGGTCGTCAATGTGTTTTTCCAGTTCAACCCCTCATCAATGCTTAGACCTAAAATTTTTGAATATTCTACCTTTGCTACAGATTACTGATCAAAGTCTATATTTATTGATGGTGTCAATCCATTTACTGCATGGAACCGTATGCACTGTGTTTTATCAAAATTTAATGATACTCCATTTCCTGAGAACCACTTAATAATTTTCTGAAAGATGTCGTTTACAATTTCATCAGTTAGTCCTTGTCTGTCAGGTGTGATAACTATAATTGAATCATCAGCAAAAAGAACCAGCTTTGCATCTTCGTGAATATAGAATGGCAAGTCATTATTATATATTAAGGATGGCAAAGGGCCCAAGACCGAACGTTGTGGCACCCCATTTTTTATTTTTCCTCAGTTTGAGGACTCAGCTGTTCTTTTTCATATCATGTGAACTATTAATGTCAACTTTCTGCACTCTTCATGTTAGGTATGATTTAAACCATTTGTACACTGTCCCATTCATACCACAATACTTCAATTTATCTAGAAGAATTCCATGATTTACGCAATCAAAAGCCTTGGAGAGATCACAAAAAATCCCAACATGTGACGCATTTAATTTGTCCAAACATAATGATTGAGTGCTACTCAATGGGCGGTACTGTCACAGTCTACAGTGTTTTGAATATGACTCGAACCCTTCAGTCGTGTTCATTGTGGTTGTAAAAACTTCCGATGTTTTCTAAAAGATACCGTTATTAAATTCGGTAGAAGACACTGATCAAAATTAAGATTAGGTAGAAAAGTAAAAGTAGAAAATACAATGAAGCATATGTTGCATTTTGTCATTGTTGTTTGGTGTGAAACTGTGTCAGTATTACGAGCAGGAATGTAAAAGCCAGGTTGTAACACGTTGTGCGAGGGCACAGCGAAACGATTTTTTATTTTATTTTTTACTTCTAGCCGTCCCGAATAAGCGAGATGTGGGGGCTTGTCCTGCCAGCGCCACTGGCTGACTCCAGTCACAGAGGAACGTATACAGAGAAGAAGCCCCCCCTAAACCTCTGTCCTATGCTCCTGCCATAGTTCCGTAAGATGCCAGCAGATGTCTGGCGGTTCCCTGGTGTAATACCGTTATATGACACTAGAGGCGCTTCTGAGCGTGCCTCTCGCACATCAGAAGGTAGCATGGAGGGGAGGCTGAGGAAGAGCTCGTGCTGCCTGCCATGAGGCCACGGCTGTGACCAGTGTGCTGGAGTTTGAGGGGAGGTGGTGGTGGGGGCAGCTGCTACTTGCCACCTGCTCTGGCCAGTTTTAAAGGGCTGCTTTTGACCTCAGCGCCATCATGGGACATCTTACGGAACTGCTGGTAACACTCCCTCCCTGCACCCCTGAGCATGTGACCGGGCCCTTATGGAGGTTTCCCGTCTGTATATATTTGTCTGTGCTCAGGTCCTGCTGTCGACGTTCAAGGCGTCCTATGACAGCTCGTCTTATATACCGTGAAGTACTAGAAGTACACTGACTTACTCTATATGATTAAAAAAACGGGGATGAAGTTGTCTTCGTAATTTTATTGGTTCGTTCATGATAAAAATCCTTCAGATACAATTTGCGATTAATAATTCTTGCTATGTGCACTAAGGTTTCAGTTAAACTCTTCAGTATATAGAAAATCATCATTATCCTTCTGTTTTACTTTTCTTCATTGTAGTCAATCGGTGCATAATGATTCCTCTTGAACTCTCAGGAACCTCATGTTCCTTCAATTTAACCACTTCTCATCTCATTAATTTACACTTTCCTTTTAATTTTTTTTCAATTTTTTCATTTGTAAATAACAGTTCCCAGCCAATAATTCATTACCGTAGTCCATATCTGCTACAGGTTATATCTCATTGTCTAAAACCTACTAGCCTGATTCCAATCTTTTGCACAATGTATTACCACTGCATTAGTTCGGATATTACCACAATCACATTAAAAGTCGTAAAATAAATTTCAGTGACAGTTACTGACGTACCTATTTTTTTATTATTTTCGCACTAGTTTTATGAATTCATATCTGCTGATGACAATAGCTGGAAGTGCGGTATATAATAAATTTCGCGCTCTTTTTGGTAGTATATATTTTAATAATGGTAGTCTCGTCCAAAGGGTCTGAAAGTTCCCAATCAAATTGAAATTTCATATCTCGTTGAGCATTCCTAGTTACTATGTTCCCCTAGCATTACTATGTTCCAATTATTATTCTTACAAGTTCATATTCCGTTTCAGTTCAGCATACCATCAGTTTAATCATCTTCTTGTTTACTCTCATTCCGTACTGATTACATAACATCCTTTCTTGTTCTGAAGACTTTTTTCAGACCCTCTTCTGCCTCCGTGACCACAGCAATATAATCTGCATAAAGCATCATTTTGATCTTCTGCTGATTAATATTATCCTCACGTCAGTAGTTTCCTGAAGTTCTACAGCTTCCTGGGTGTAAGCGTTGAATATATGATTAGGGAGAGCACATCCTTGTCTCGCGCCTTTCCTAATTTTTGCGTCTTGTTCTTGATGAGAGTATCTAATCACTGACATCTCAGTCTCACAGTTGCTCGAGTATCACACGGATGTCTTGGTACTTAATGCCCGATTTCTACAGCACTCTGTACATTTTTTGATGACATTATCAAATTTTTCCAGATCTAGAAAGGCAAATAGTTCTTATTTATTGATTTTTTATTTATTTATTTTTATTCACTTTTAGATAATGAGCCTTAGTGCTGGAATTGCGTGTCTTGTTCCCAATCCCCTTCTGAATCCTTACTGGTCTTCACTCAGCATCTCCTCCGCCTTTTCTACAATTCTCGTCAGAACAAGCAAAGATATCATAATATAAACATTTCTCTAAATGCACTCGTGTCTGTCCATTTGTAAAGACTAGTTTCCAAAAGTACCATACGAACTTCCATGGGGTTACACAGTCAATCGAGAGTTGGTTTGAACAACATATAGCCTTCAGTTTTTAAAACTCAGATCAGGGGAAAAAGATGCCATAATTTGAATGAGTGTGGCGTTGTGCAGCAGAGAATCAGTAAAAACTCTGTTAGTACTTACTGCACCAAATAACTAATGGATTGTGCAGTTTAGGTCTCTGTCTAACATATACAGTCCCCACAATCACTGCTGTAAAAGTTATTACCAACTGACAGTTGCAAAGACTCTAACGCTCATAGTGGTGGGCAAGGCGCCGTAAGAGTAATGTTTACTTATAATTACTATTCTACGTATTTAACCGAAAACTTTTTGTAACTTTTGCGTTCTAAGCATTAGTAAAATAAGAAGGTGCACAAATAATTATGAAATAAATGTAAAAACTGGCGCTTTTTACTGATTGAATTATATAAACAACAACTTCATCATGAGGCAGTATTTACCAAAATGTGGATATCTGAAGCTTATTCCGCTGACAGCAATAGAATAAAAACATACGAGTAACATAAATTCCTATTACTGTCTGTACCTACATGACGGGCATTTTTTTACGTGTAATAATTCGGTTTGGGGTGTAATGATTCGAACAGTTTTACTCTTCACGCGTCTTTCGTTTAAACGAATATAGTTTTGAGTGTGATTAATTTTGCTTACAACATTATTTTCTTAAGATTCCCTGCCGTTTGTGGTTCACATGTACCAACAGTTATGGATTGGTTTCCAATTAGTTGGGAATCTGTTTTCTTGCTTTCGATGTTTTATTGTGACGTTTTTAAGGATTTCCCTACAGCTACAGCTGTGGTGGCTGATCTGATACATTAAACATTGTAGGTATTTCATTCCACATTAAGTTTCTTACTGAAATGACTGGAATTTTAGTGAAGAAACCTTGACCTATCTAAGCAGAAAACCGACGTCTATATATAAAATATATATAAAACTTCGGGTCTATTATTTTTTATTTACCATTATTGTTTGTAATAGAAAATGAAATTCTTCAAGATAATCTTAAATAAACTGTCTTATACCATTCCACACCTTCTAATGGTTATTTGGGAACCTCCTAAAGAGTAATCTGGAGTTATTTTGTAATTATTATCTCTTCATACCTTCTCTGCACCAAAAGGTATTTTAAAATCAGTTTCAACGATACTATTCAATCTCATCCGGTATTGAATTCGGAAATGTACCTTGCCAGCCGCTTGGAGCGCTAGTGTCGTGGTGTATAACAAAAGTTAGTGGGTGTGTCGTGACAATATATTATACTGTACTTAGGTTTTTTTCCATGTTTGCTAATACTGACTAGGACAGAGAGGAACCAATTGAGGCACTGTTGGTTCCGTAGTGCACCAAAGAAACAGTAGAGGGTTCTGTTACGTGTAATGCTTCAGTAACAGAAGTATTTTGGAAAGGGTACGCCAGTGACAGAATTAAGAGCCGCGATCTTACCTTCATGACTACAAACTAAAATTGTGCATCGAGTTACTGATTTCGTTTTGAGCATTAAAATTAATCTCATTTCTTTGCTTCTTTCGACGGGTTTCATTTGTACTTATTATGACATTCCTTCGCTTTTATCGATAAGTTAAATTACATAAGAATTGTTTGCAAGAACAATGTAATTTACATAGTTTGCTTCGTGATTTCGATGCGTACTTATTACATGATGAATCCGTTCCCTTACCAACAGCCATGTCTAGAAAAAGGTTGATTCTTTCAAAAAACACAAGAGCGGCCACAAAGCTTAAGATTGTGTAGTCCCCTGGCTGGAACAAATGATTTGTCTGACAAAGCTATTCAACAAATAATTCCATTTTTCCTGTTTTACGGGATGATGCACTAAGGCTTCACTGCAGTAAGTAGGTAAAAACCGTAAAGACTGCTTTAGTTACTAGAGAAGGCGGTCAGAAGAGTGTATAAAATCAAACTTCTAATGTGAAAATAACAAGAAAAATTCCACAGAAAGATTCGGGAGCGATGTGACATAGACCTGTCACTGGAGGTGAAATAGGTTTAATGAAACTAATGGTGTTCCGGAATAATAAATGTTTCCAAATTTGTATCACTGCATTGCAATTAAAATCATTACATCACTATACTTACTAATTCAATAATTGTTTCAAAACCAAATTCATTCAATAATTTCCGGCCTGTAACAAACTTTTTCAGGACGTCTCCATATACTTATGCAAACATTTTATGTAACAAATATTGTTTTATTTTGTCTTAGAAACTGATTTTTAGTAAAATTTGTCTACATTGTTGATAGACAAGTGCTATACTGAACAGTAAGAAACATAATCAAAAGTATAATTCATATTCCGAATGCCAGAGATTTCATACAGTCCTGTAAAATTTTGAGTTCTATATCGTTTTGGGTAGTTCTTCGGAAAGGATTTCTAAGGGCAAGGTTATTAACAAACACAGAACGAAGTACTTTTTGATGATTATTTCACTAGCGGTGTTACTAATCTACGATGTGTATGCCATAATGTGAAATAACTAGCTAAGCTCTTCATGAAAAATATAGTACAGTTTTCTGTTACGCAGTTACGGCAATTGCTAAATTCTTTATTTCTATTATTTTTCGTTTGAGTGAATAGTTTGCAATTTCTTGATGTTTCCCGAAACGAAGTGGCTTCCGACCCTGTACGGGCTGAATCCCTTTAAGTTGCCATGAGTAATTTAGACACGCAAATTACATACTCCGCGGCAGAAGCTGTTACTTGGATGTTTCCTTTCTAAACATATACCTTCTTTACATTTCTATCACTCTTGGATGAGAGCAGTGGAGGACTTTATTTGGTGTTAAAGTGATAGAGATGCTCAGAACCATCTGGAAAAAAATTCGCAGTTCATAAATGAGGGGTCTAGTGAGAGAGGGGGCCATGCCACATAACATGAAAAACGGAGCTTCGACGGTTTTAAGTGCGCTCGTGCCATCTTGCGTCTATCTAGTGAACTAGAACCACGTGACATAGCACCCTCTCTTCCTGGAGCAGTTGTAATTCTTGAATGCGTCATTTCAATTATTTTTAGTGAGAGAGGGAACTGAACCAGTTGCCGATGTTATCCTCCATTTCAGTCGCTGACGTACCAACACAGAAGTGTTACAAATTGGTTTATCAGTTATAAGCGAAGAAGATATTCTTCAAAAATGTAATTACTGCTTCAAAATTCTTTAGTTACCCCTTTTTTTATATGTACTAAACATAATTTGCACTATGTCTCTATCATATAATAAACAAGTTATGTCATACTTCTGGTAGCCCTGTTTTATAATAGAGAGTAAAACATGGATCCTTGTATAACAGAAAATGTTCAAAGTGGTGGTAGAAAACGCAATCATAATCCAGTAAAAGGACGAAAGCAGATGTAAATAGGAAATTAATCAGTAGATATGAATATCTGAGTGATGAAACTCGTAAGAAAGTAGGAAAAAAGATACATTGTTTAAGTATACTAATCTCTCATCGTTAAAGGAGTCAGTGGCTCCATTGAACATTATTTCCTGGAGATACTCACTCACCTAGTGATCGAGATGTCGTCATAACAAAGAGGAATATCCGAAAAACAAATCATATTTACACACGTGATCATTGGTATGAAGTCGTAAAAACTTCATTTAAGGTCATTCCAATGACAATAGAAGATTTCAGGGATTTTCAGTAGCTGAACATTAAGTTAGTAAAGACTGGTGTATTTGGAGTATCTGCACTGTCCAGCTGTCCATTTTCTTTATCCTGGTTGGAATATCGTTACCCAAGTGCAAATAATTATCTGTCACACCAACTACAAACCACTATATCCATTTTGGAGTATCTGTACTGTCCAGTGTTTTTGTGGATTTCAGTTTTTGTTCAGCATAGCTATTTTTAAAGAAGAGTATGCCTGGTTGATTATCAAATTTCACAGCGCTTATTTTCCTAATATTAAAGCTAACACCATTAGTAAGTGGTGTCACCATTAATATTAGGAAAATAAGATAACACTATTTACTATTAGGAAAATAAGTGCTGATAAATTTGATAATCAACCAGGCATACTCTTTTTTAAAAAAAAGCTATGCTGAACAAAAACTGAAATCCACAAAAACACTGGGCTGTGCAGATACTCCAAAATGGATATGGTGGTTTGTAGTTGGTGTCACAGATAATGATTTGCACTTGGGTAACGATATTTCAACCAGGATAAAACTTATTGTTATGAGTATAAAATTTGTGTTTTTTTAACATCATTGTGTTAATTAAAGCCTAAAAGTTCACAATCAGTACTATTTACATAAATATATTTTTCCTGTTGCATACTTTACATTAAGACGAAAAAAGTGACCCCTTTAAGGTACAAATAATGCTTTAATACAACGCATAGCTCCCTCTCTCAGTAGACCCCTCAAGTGTTAACTTCAGATTTCAATGTAATAAATATTGACACAATGAGAGGAAAGTTTGTTTAGATGTTGTTCGCCGCTATTCTCAGTAGGCTGAAACTACCTACTTAAATACAGCGAAGAAGTAATTCCGAGATTGCTGCAATGTAGTCTCCCTTGAAAAACGGTACAATTCTTGCAAAAAAAATTAATTATTAAAATGTATGCTATGTTTCTGCTGCAACTCCATCAAATCTTCAGTACTTTTCGACTTTATTTCTTATTCTCGGGTCTTTATTTAGAGCTAGGCAACGGAGGTCGCATAGTGATTTAATTAAGATTTGTCGGACAAACACGGGAAGTTATTTTTCAAAGACTTAGCCAGAAGAGCGATCCATACAAATAAAGGGAAAAGCAATTCTGTAGTTGGTGTTGGAGTGTTACTTTACAGATGTTACTCTTGTTGCAGGCATTTTCAACAAATGGTACTGGGAGTCCCGAGAGAACAGTGTTACGTACCGAGCCCTCTCCAAAGATGACTTTTCTATTAGGGACGCATATCGTTACTGCTCTGTCAACCAACTTTCACCGGACCCAACAACAACGTCTTTAAAAGCACAGACTGCGCGAATAATTACAACGTCAGCGAACTAATTTCCAGGTCCACAGAGATTAAGTTAGACAACGATAATTCATCCGCCAGAGATGCATTTTCGTAGCTGCAACTTTTTTCTGCCTCCGGCGTAACTCTTTTTCAGACCACTCCCACTGGTAGCGTGGAACGAGAAATGTTGCACGCGTCTGAATACAGCGCCATTCAAAGTTTTGTTTTCGACGTGCGCGAACTCGTCTACGGCCAAAAATATATCTCGCGTTACATCGCTCCTCATTTTCGGATTCTCCATCTGACGCCGATACACACGGGAACGTTGCATTGAACTCGAGAGTAATACGCAGTTCCGGCGTTCGTTGTACAGAAACGAGCGCGAGTTCTCGGCTTCCACCATTGTCAGCTGTTACTAAAATTTTCCTCGGCTGCAGATCTCGCCCATTAACTCTCGACTAATTCGTCACCAGCGCTGGACTCGAAACTGAATTTAATTCGCCGCGCTTCTGAAATTTACTTGCGAATGTGCTGTCGAAAATGTCAACGTACACATTTAAACGCCGCGCTTAATGCGACGACAGATGTGTCAATATCGTGTCGCAGCATTTGATGAACTGTTTGTTGCGGATTCACCCGATCGTCATAACGTTAACGAAGTAACTTTTTATTTTTTTTATTTTTCGGAGCGTGTTTTCTGACAATTGGGAAATTTATCATTGCGATATCGGACGTTTTAATTAAACAAAAGGTTTAAATTGATTTTCTCGTGCAGTAGACATAACGTCATTTAATCCCGGTGTCAACTGCGCACGCAAATACGGCGCGTTTGCGTCAGAACAAGAATATACGGTTTGACGTTTCTTTCTTCACGATGCGAACTGCTGCAAAGAGTTTTATTTGAAGGGTATGTTTTTGCTGTCATTGAAACGGCCAGGTGAAACACGATTTTCAACGTGCTAAATATGGCAGGCATAACTGGTACTTATATTAATTGCAATGGAGTCATTGCTTGAAATGAGTCCAAAATCATGGCAAACGTCTTTCAATATTAGTCTTGAGAAACTCAAAATTTTGAACATGGCTTCAGTTCAGCAACGGTGGAACACGATGCAAAACTCAAAAAATTTCAGCCAACTAATTGCGTAACAATGGTTTACATGCATAAACCTTGATCTAGGTTTCGGCAACAATAGTTTTGCCTTCTTCAGTAATATTACCTAATAAAATATAATACACAAATCATATGACAAATAGTAATATACATAAATGGGTTAAGTAAGAAATTAAAATCACAGCATTAGATGAGACTGTATTTTCATGTAGCTCACATTAAAATAATTGTTAAATAAAATGTGGCTGATTCCATGTCACAGAATAAAAAGTAAAATTTAAAAAGTGTCTGCAACATAAAATTGTGGATCACGGCCACACACAGGTAGAGTGAGCACTGCGTACTGGTGTGTGGCCGTGCTCCACAATTTTATGTTGCAGACACGTTTTAAATTTTACTTTTTATTCTGTGACATGGAATCAGTCACATTTTATTTAACAACTATTTTAATGTGAGCTACATGAAAGTACATTGTCATCTACTGCTGTAATTTTAATTTCTTACTTATCTTAAAAACATTTATATATTTTTACTATTATTCATACGATTTGTGTATTATACTTTATTAGGTAATACTTCTGAAGAAGGCATAATTACTTTTGTCGAAACCTAGGTCAGGGTTTATGCATTTAAACCATTTTTATGCAACTGGTCGGCTGAAATTTTGTTGACATTTGGATCTTGAGAAAGATACAAAGCTCTCCTTAATTAGGAACAGTTATGAACTTTGAAGGTTTGCTTAGTGTATGGGAACTGTTATCCAAAAAAAATTGTAGTACACGTCATAATAAAGCTGCTGATGTGTTGCTACTGAAAGTTCTAGACGTAGTGATGTAATAACAAAAAATCTGTGTCAGACAGACCTCGCGCTATAACTATTTCCTGCATTCTTTACCATTAGTATAGTGCCCACTCCCATGAACCACAGACATTGCCGAGGTGGGGTGGCTTGCGTGCCTCAATGATACAGATAGCCGTACCGTAGGTTCAACCACAGCGGAGGGGTATCTGTGGAGAGGCCAGACAAACGTGTGGTTCCTGAAGAGGGGCAGCAGCCTTTTCAGTAGTTACAGGGGCAACAGTCTGGATGATTGACTGAGCTGGCCTTGTAACATCAGCTAATGTGGCTTTGCCACGCAGCTACTGCGAACGGCTGAAAGCAAGGGGAAACTACAGCCGTTACCTTTCCCGAGGACATGCAGCTCTACTATATGAACATATGATGATGGCATCCTCTCGGGTAAAATATTCCGGAGGTGAAATATTCCCCCATTCGGATCTCCGGGCGGGGACTACTAAGGAGGATGTGATCATCAGGAAAGACAATATTGGCATTCTACGGGTCGGAGCGTGGAATGTTAGATTCCTTAATCGAGTAGGAAAATTAGAAAATTTAAAAAGGGAAATGCATAGGTTGAAGTTAGATATAGTGGGGATTAGTGAAGTTCGGTGGCAGTATGAACAGGATTTCTGGTCAGGTGAGTACAGGATTACAAATACAAAATCAATTGGGGGTATCACAGGAGTAGGATTGATAATGAATAAGAAAATAGGAATGCGGGTAAACTACTATGACCAGCACAGTGATCGCATTATCATTGTCAAGATAGATACGAAGCCAACACCGACAACAGTAGTACAGGTTTATATGCCAACTAGCTCTGCCGATGATGAGGAAATCGAAGAAATATATGAGGAGCTAAAGGAAATTATTCAGACAATTAAGGGAGAGGAAAACTTAATTGTTATGGGAGACTGGAATTCGGTAGTAGGACAAGGAAGGGAAGGGAAGATAGTAAGTGAATATGGTCTGGGCAAAAGGAATGAAAGAGGAAGCCGCCTGGTAGAATTTTGCACAGAACATAATTTAGTTATAACAAACACCTGGTTCAAGAATCACAAAAGAAGGTTGTATACGTGGAAGAGACCAGGAGACACCGGAAGGTATCAGATAGATTTTATAATGGTAAGACATAGATTCCGGAACCAGGTTTTAAACTGTAAAACATACCCAGGGGCAGATATAGACTCTGACCATAACTTGTTGGTTATGAACTGTAGGCTGAAACGAAAGAAACTACTAAAACGTAGGAAAATAAGGAGATGGGACCTGGATAAATTGAAGGAATGTGAGGTTCTTAATTTCAGAGGGAGCTTTAGGCTCGATGAAAGGAGAAAATATAAAAATGCAGTACATGAAACAGGCAAAATGGAGTACAGACGACTAAGAAATGAGATTGACAGGAAGTGCAAAATGGCTAAGCAGGAGTGGCTAGAAGGCAAATGCAAGGATGTAGAAGAATGTATAAATAGGGGAAAAATAGATACAGCCTACAGGAAAATAAAAGAAACATTTGGAGATAAGAAAAACAGATCTATGAATATCAAGGACACTGATGGAAAACCAGTTCTCAGCAAAGAAGGGAAAGCTGAAAGGTGGAAAGAGTATATAGAGGGGCTCTACAAAGGAAATGAACTCCGAGACAATATTGTAGGAAGGGAGGAGGATGTAGATGAAGGTGAAATAGGAGATACTGTATTGAGAAAAGAATTTGACAAAGCCCTGAAAGACCTAAGTCGAAACAAGGCCCCTGGAGTAGATGATATTCCCTCAGAGGTACTGAAATCTCTGGGAGAACCAGTCATAACAAACCTGTTTCACCTGGTGCGTAAGATGTATGAGATAGGAGAAGTACCCTCAGACTTTAAGAAAAATGTTATAATCCCCATTCCAAAGAAAGTAGGTGCAGACAGGTGTGAAAACTACAGAACCATCAGTCTAATAAGTCATGGTTGCAAAATATTAACGCGAATTATATACAGAAGGATGGAAAATGTGGTAGAAGCCGACATCGGGGAAGATCAGTTTGGGTTCAGGAGAAATGTAGGAACACGGGAGGCAATACTCACGTTACGACTTATCCTAGAAGATAGATTAAGAAAAGGCAAACCTACATTTCTAGCTTTTGTAGATTTGGAGAAGCCTTTTGACAATGTTGATTGGAATAAACTCTTTCAAGTTCTGAAGCAAGCAGGAGTAAGATATAGGGAACGTAAGGTTATTTATAACTTGTACAAAAACCAGACAGCGGTTATCAGAGTTGAAGGGCATGAAAGGGATGCAGTGGTTGGAAAGGGAGTAAGACACGGTTGTAGTCTTTCTCCATTGTTATTCAATTTGTACATTGAGCAAGCTATAAAGGAAAGCAAGGAGAAATTTGGAGAAGGAATTAAAGTTCAGGGTGAAGAATTAAAAACATTGCGTTTTGCTGACGACATTGTAATAATCTCAGAGACAGCAAAAGACCTGGAAGAGCAGTTGAAGAGAATGGACAGTGTGCTGAAAGGTGAATGTAAGATGAACATTAACAAGAGCAAAACTAGGGTAATGGAGTGCAGTGTAAGGAAATCAGGTGATGCTGAAGGAATTAGATTGGGAAACGAAGCAATAAAGGAGGTAGATGAGTTTTGTTATTTGGGCAGTAAAATAACAAATGATTGTCGCAGTACAGAGGATATAAAATGCAGAATGGCAATGGGTAGAAAAGCGTTCTTGAAAATGAGAAATTTGTTAACATCGAATATTGATTTAAGCCTAAGGAAGTCTTTTCTGAAGGCATTTGTATGGAGTGTTGCTTTGTATGGGAGTGAGACATGGACGATAAACAGTGCGGACAAGAAGAGGATTGAGGCTTTTGAAATATGGTGCTACAGAAGAATGCTGAAGATTAGGTGGGTGGATCGCGTAACTAATGAGGAGGTATTGAACAGAATTGGGGAGAAAAGAAATTTCTGGCATACCTTGACTAAAAGAAGGGATAGATTGGTAGGACACATTCTTAGACATCAATGAATTGTGAATTTAGCATTGGAGGGAAGTGTGTGGGGTAAAAATCGCAGAGGAAGACCAAGAGATGGATACAGTAAGCAGATTCAGACAGATGTAGGTTGCCGTTCTTATGTGGAGATGAAGAGGCTTGCTCAGGATAGGGTATTGTGGAGAGCTGCATCAAACCAGTCTCCGGACTGAAGACCACAACAACAACAGTATAGTGCCTGAAATAAGTGGTTTTTCAACACGAAAGGTGCTTACTTTCATTCACCTATGACTTACGGCGTCATTTCTTGGGGTAACTCGACTGATACATAAGGCATATTTTTGGTTCAGAAAATGGCGGTTCGAGCAATACCTGGTGTAAGTTCGCGAACTTCGTGTCGATATCTTTTCAGTAGTCTGGGAGTTCTCACATTGACCTCAGAGCACTTATTTTCTTTAATGTTGTTTGTTGTTATCAATATTACGTTATTCCCACGAGTTAGCAGCTTTCACCCGATGAATACTAGACAGAAATTTAATCAACATTTGCATCACACTTCCATGACCCTTGTGCAGAAAGGCGTGCAGTATTCTGCTGCATCCATTTTCAAAAAGCTGTCACAACTACCCAATAATCTTATTACTAACCCACGCGCTTTTAAATCTAAATTGAAGAGTTATCTCGTGGCTCACACCTTTTATTCTGTCGAGCAACTCCTGGAAAAACTTATGTAATTCCCTTTATTCGTCACTGATTCTTTGCACTTCGGCTTAATATTGTCGTGTGCATAAAACTACTTAAGAATTTTCTATTACCATTCTTGTGTTAAACTTCATATACTAACTTGAACACACCAGATGTATTGAGCAGCATTGGCCGTTAATGTTTTATTTAAAAACAACAGATCGATTTCAATCACATAGTGACTATCTTCAGTGTCCTTCAAACAAGCGTTATGAATGCCCTGAATGTAACTGCAACGGCAAACATAAAATTGCCTGCACGATGGTTACTATGTGATTGAAATCGATCTGTTGTTTTTAAATAAAACATTAACGGCCAATGCTCCTCAATACATCTGGTGTGTTCATCATTGTGTGGTCGTTGAGCACCATCCAGGAAATGGAATCAAACCTCATATACTAACTTGTTCCATTACCGTGGAGTGTTGCCTCTCAGTTAGGTCCAGTGCAACAGAAATCCATATTATTATTATTATTATTATTATTATTATTATTGACATATATCCCACACTGCAGACCGCTAACGAAGATACGAGCTTATGGAATAGGTTCACAGATTTGTGACTGGCTGGAAGACTTCCTAAGTAATAGAACGCAGTACGTTGTTCTCGAAGGCGAGTGTTCATCAGAGACGAGTGTTATCGTCAGGCGTGCCCCAGGGGAGTGTGATAGGACCGCTATTATTTTCTACCTGTATAAATGATCTGATGGACAGAGTGAGTTGTAATTTGCGGCTGTTTGCTGATGATGCTGTGATGTATGGGAGGGTGTCGTCTGTAACTGACTGTAATAGCATACAGGATGACTTTGACTTAATTTCTAGTTGGTGCGAAGATTGGCAGCTGGCTCTCAATGTAGAAAAATGTATGGTGATACGCATGAGTAGAAGAAACAATCCCGTAATGTTCGAGTACAGCATTGGTAGTGAGCTTCTTGATGCTGTCGCGTCGTTCAAATATCTAGGCGTAACATTGCAGAGCGATATGAAATGGAACGAGCATGTAAGGACAGTTGTGAGTAAGGCGGATAGCCGACTTCGGTTTATTGGGAGAATTTTGGAAAAATGTACTTCACCTGTAAAGGAGACCGCGTATAAAACGCTTGTGCGACCACGTCTTGAGTATTGCTCAAGTGTTTGGGACCCGCAGCAGATCAGTTTAAAGGAAGACTTAGAGGCGGTTCAGAGGCGAGCAGCTAGGTTTGATACTGGTAGGTTCGACCAATGCGCGAGTGTCACGGAAATGCTCCGACAACTCGATTGGGGATCGTTGGAAGAATTCGTGAATTTCTATTAAGTAAATTTAGAGGGCCGGAATTTGAAGCTGAATGTAGTATGATCTTGCTCCCGCCTACTTACATTTCGCTAAAGATCACAAAGACAAGATAAGAGAAATTGGGGCCCATACGGAGGCATATAGGCATTCTTTTTTTCCTCGTTCAATTTGGGAGTGGAATAGGAAAGGAAATGCCTAGTAGTGGTACAGTGTGCCCTCCGCCACGCACCTTACGGTGAATTGCGGAGTATGTATGTATGTAGATGTATTATCATTATATTTATTATTATTTTTATTATTATTATTAGAAGGAAAATGAATACTTACAGTTAAAAACCGCGTAAAATATTTTGTTCAACTAAATTAGTAGAACAAAAAGCTTTTAAGTTTTTTTAACAGTAACTGGAAGGTTATTAAAAAGTAAAGAACAGATTCCAAATATTTATTTCTTACAAATTACAAAAGATGGAAATATGATTCCAACATTAATGGAACTATAAAAGTTTACAATTTATTATTAATAATTATGGTACACATTCAATATGGGCACCGTATGTTATACAACAAGTGTCAAAACGGTGGCGCTTCTCTCTCCAAAAACGAATAAGCTGGTCTCTAGTTATCGAATTCACAGCTTCAGTAATTCGTTGTCGTAGACCTTCAAGAGTGTCAGGCATAGGAGGGATAAAAACACGGTCTTTTAAGTTCAAAAATGTTCAAATGTTTGTAGAACTTATGGGACTTAACAACGGGATCATCAGTCCCTAAGCTTACAAACCACTTATGAACTAGCTCAGACTAAGGACGGCACAAATATCCATGCCTGAGGGGGAATTCGAACCCCCGACCGTAGTGGCCTTGCAGACCGTGACTGGAGCGCCTCAGTTCCCTCGGCCACCGCGGCCGGCGTCTTTTAAGTAACCTCATAGTTAAAAATCACATGTAGTGAGATCTGGAGAGATGGAAGGCCACCGGCGATAAAGGTGATCGTCTGAACCTCCTATTCCAATCCAACGTCCACGAATGGTGTCATTCAATTAACGTCGAACGTATTAAGAGAAATGAGGCGGGGCACCATCTTGCATGAAGATGAAGTCATTTGAATCATCTTCATGTTGGGAAATAATGAGTTTTGCATGATGTCCAGATAAGTTATTGTCACAGTTTTCTCCATGAAGAAGAAAGGCCCACAAATTTTGGTTACAGATATCACACAGAAGACGTTCATCTTTGGTGAATCTCTTTCATGTTGAATACCTGCAGTAGGATTTTCAGTTACCAGAAAGATTAAAAGTGGATTCATCGGAAAAAATTAGTCATTGAACAATACTGTCTTCCTCCATATCACCTAACACGCTAAAGCAAAATTCTTACCTTTGTTGTAGTCGTCAGGATGCAATGCTTGCAATAACTGCAATTCAAATGGCTTGATGTGCAGACGTTTTAGAACTATCAATATCGTTGGTTGAGGAATGTTAAATTTTTTCTTTGTCCGTGATGTGGACTTTTTGAGCTCTTTTCTTAAAGTGTAAGAAAACGCTCGACACACATCGACCCCCACCGAGTGGCACTGACGTGCGATTTAGAGAAAGTTCAGAGAAGGGCAGCTCGTTTTGTACTCTCGCATTATAGGGGAGAGAGTGTCACAGAAATGAGGCACGAGTTGGGGTGGAAGTCATTAAAATAAAGGCGTTATTTGTTGCGACGAGATCTATTTGTGAAATTTCTTTCACCACCTGTCTATTCCGAATGCGGACATATTTTGTTAGCACTAACTTACATAGGAAGGCATGATCACGAAAATAAAATAAGAGAAATCACATCGAAAACGTAAGATTTAGGTGTTCTTTCTTCCCACCAGCTGTTAGAGAATGGGACCGTAGAGAAACATCATAAAGACGAGAATGAAACTTTCACTCTGCAGCGGAATGTGCGCTGCTATGAAACTTACTCGCAGATTAAAATTATGTGCTGGAACAGGGACTCGAACCTGGGACCTCTGCCTTTCACGGGCAAGGGCTCGTACTGGCGGAAGTAGAGTTGAGAGGCGGCAGCGTGAGTCGTGTAGGGATAGCTCAATCGGTAGAACGCTTGCCCCGGTTCGGGCACAAGACTTTAATCTGCCAGGAAGTTTCATATCAGCGCACACTCCGCTGCAGAGTGAAAGTTTCATTCTGGAAACATCCCTTAGGCTGTGGCTAAGCCATGTCTCCACCATATCCTTTATTCCACCTTTCTCCAGTTACATGGAGATTTTGTTGTCCATGGGAGTTCTCATAATTTTATGGTGCTGTACAATTTAGTGTCGAAAAGAAACAATCTGTTTCTTTTCTACAAATTTATGTTTACTTACGAACTAGTTTTCGGCTCATTTGGCCATCTTAACGTAAACATTTGTCATGCGTTGGCAAAACACATGTAAACATGTTAAATAAAAGCCGCGCGGGATTAGACGAGCGGTCTGGAACGCCACGTTGCGAATTGCGTGGCCTACCGCATCGGAGTTTCGAATTCTTCCTCGGGCGAGGATGTTTATGACGTCTTTGGTGTAAGGTAGCTCGTAAGTAGTTTGTAAGTTTAGGGACCGATGACCCCGTTGGTAAGTCCCATCAGCTTTACAAACATTTGAACATTTTTTTTTTTTTAAATAAACGTACAACACACCAAAACTGTAGTTCTTTGCTTATGACATGAAATTTCACCGTATAAATGAAATATGTAACGTGTTTCACTGTGTACAATTATAAATTAGAAGGAATTTATCACAATGCACATAACTACATGGCGAAATAAAATGAAATATGTAACGTGTTTCACTGTGTACAATTATAAATTAGAAGGAATTTATCACAATGCACATAACTACATGGCGAGAGATTAATTTGACAATATCAAGTAATGTCCTAAGCAAAGAACTAAAGTTATGGCGTGTTACATCTTTCTTTAATATGTTTGCAACGTAGGCACTAGTGTTTTGCCGACGCCTATCAAATGTTTACCTGAAGACGGCCTTATAAGCCGAAAACTAGCTCGTAAATAAACATAAATTAGTAAAACAAAAACAGGTTGTTTGCTTTCAACCCTAAATATGGAATTATTCAATCAAGAAGGGACTGAAGAATCCATTTATAAGATTTTGAACAACGCAAGCCGGAAACTTTATAGATGTATTTGTGGTTGTATTTGTTCATGTGTGGAGCTGTTATCACTCTGGAATATGGGTGACTTTGTTAGCAATGTCTTAGTTTCCGTAAGCAGTTGTCTGTCGAGGATGGTGAGATATTCATAAACAATTATTCGACCACTGACCGTAATGACATAAAGAATTGAACATCAGGATAAAGATGCCCAAATTATGACGAACCATCCCCATGCTTAGCTGTAGGAAACAGGCATGCTATGTCGTAAACTTCTTTTTAGGATTTTCGATACATAAACAAGGTTGTTTATAGGAAGCAATGGTAATAGTCAGTTCATACATTTACACCTGGACAATGATTCATAGCACCATGCCACATACTTCAATTCATCGATGTTTTAGTATTGAGGCACTACTACTTCTTCCGCCTTTATGCTTTCGCTTCTGTCATTAACGGTTTAATAACATTACCCTTGCATGAATGTTAAGCTCGAGCCGTATAAATTTTATCGAAGCAGTATTCCCCAAGTGAGAGTTGAGTCTTGCAGTCGCTTTTGCCGTGGTAGTTCTGTGTTGTCTCGACACAAGCGTCGTCAGTTAACTTGGGCTTTAGCTCAATAGTCCTCTTGCGGCGTTCCTCTTCTTTATCTACACAATCTACTCCACACATGTCTGACATATACGCAGTTTTGGGCAAGTCGAAAGTTTGTTGGCTTGTGGAAGAAGGGCCCACTAAATAAACAAAGGGAA
Organism: Locusta migratoria; assembly: GCA_026315105.1. Taxonomy (NCBI): domain Eukaryota; kingdom Metazoa; phylum Arthropoda; class Insecta; order Orthoptera; family Acrididae; genus Locusta; species Locusta migratoria. Next base: position 398,540,756 of record CM048747.1, on the reverse strand, counting down.
ACTTAAAAGCATATTAATAGAAACTCATCTTGTTTTGGTGGTTTCATCTTTGTCATTGTTTTATTCTTGGCCTTGCGTTGTGAAGTTTTGGTAGAGCTAAAACGTGTCGTAAATGTTCAGGAAGTCTAACTACTGTGGATATGTTTCTTGAAAGAGGATACTTCACTTTAATCTCTTCAGATTTGATTTTCTACAACAAGTTTGCTTTTCACAGACATGTATGGATACATTACAAAAGCGTCTCTCACTCTCCACATCCAGACAGGCAGTTTCAGTAATGGAAAACCTTATCTTCCACTCCCCTTTCACCTCTCAATACAAATGAGTATTTATCTTATTGGCAGTTTTTAAAGGTCGTTGAACATGAAGAGATATTTACGTAAATAATGTTTATAGTTTAAGTATTATGTTTTCTTATTTTAATTCGGTGTGTGTTGTCTTGGGTGGTCGTAAATACATTTTGAAATGTGTTGTTTTATTTTGACTTGGATAAATAGCTTCCTTTGGTCTACTCAATAGAAATGTAATGCTGTGACCCTATGCGTGATAGTTCCGTCAATTTTGTGTATGTTATGATATGGAGTGTTACTTCAGTGAGTGTATTTTGGTGTAACTATTTCGTTTGTTTATGATCGTCATTTATATGGATTTGAAAAGTATCGTTATATTTACTTATTTGGTAATTATTCGTGTGATTAGCACTAATTGCATATGTAAGAGCGATATTTGTTGTCAGTGCATCTTGATGGTTCTAGTTGGTTAATAGGTTTCAGTTGGACTTTATTTTGTAATATTTGCTGATTTGCGTCGTATGCCAATGACGATTGCATCATGAACCAAATACTACTACACTTCAATAAACAGTTGTGTATGTATATAGTACATAAATGGGTTTCAGAATACTATTTTAGATATTATGTTGTGTATGGTTACTTAAACTTTTTACGTTGACGTAAACAATGCATCGTTTACACTCGAATTTTAGTAAAGGCATCATAATGAAAAGCAGCTGATTAGAATGTTTTCTATAGGTACAAATCTCATTTTATACCAACGGGACAGAAATGGATTAAGCTTTTGGACTGAACTATTGGGTAGAAATATAGGGTATGAATTTATATAAATGTTACAGTCACTATCAATGAGGCTTAACTTTGTTTTGGGTACTCTGTCTTCACCGAGGATACTGTCTCCAGTGAAATCAGTTAGTGGAGTCGTTTCCGTAACAGGTCTTTCCAGTATCGGTGTACTATCTATAGTGATACAAGATACATTTCACCCACTGGTTGTGTTGACAGCCGCTGAACGAGACGTGTGACAAAATGCATGGCAACGTCCAACACCTTGCATGCCCACTGTGTACTGCGGCCGCTTCCTGGTGTTTACAGGTAGGCAGTGGTGTAAGCTTGCAACAAACTTTAGTACACCGCGTGCGTTTTTATTTTAATTTGGCATGCATGTCCATGGATCACTACATACGAGCAATTCGCTTGGATGTGGAACTTGTAAATACAATTATACAAGTAAAATTAAGGGGGTAAGGACAAAAAGAGGCCGATTTGAAGCATGAGAGGCAAAATTCAAATGTTTGTATAGTCTATGGGACTTAACTACGGGGTCATCAGTCCCTAAACTTACAAACTACTTATGAACTACTTACGAACTATGACGGCACAAATATCCATGCCCGATGGGGGATTCGAACCCCCGACCGTAGTGGCCGTGCAGACCGTGACTGGAGCGCCTCAGTCCCCGTGACCACCGCGGCCGGCATGCATGAGAGGCACCACAGGATTTTTCATATACACTGTCTATATAATTGTAGTGCACAACTTAATAGAATCATTTTTACACGTGAAATTTAATCCTTTTTCGCTTGTCTCTTCAATAAAAGATGTATGTAGTTATTCAGTTATTAGATAAATGATACAATTCTATGTTGCAGTTAGTGAATTTCCAGTTAAATGTTAGATAGTAAATAAGAAGAATTGATAGATATTAATATCTATATTATTGTACTATATTACTTTTCTATATTATTTAGAGAGTAAGGACGTGAAATCGGCCAAATTAGACCACGATAGGCAGCACAGGACATTTTAATTTACACAATGTACATTTTGGAAATAAATGTATCAAACTTTTTCAGCCTGGGCAGGAAGGATTCAGGATTCACACTCATAGTAGTGTAAGTTCCAGAATATTCAATAATGAATTTTTTACAGGTGAAAAAAACAAATATTCAAATGTTTGTAATTCTATGGGAGGAAACTAAGTTGCTCGTCAGACCCTAGTCTTACAAACTACTAAAACTAAGTGAAACTAACCTAAGGACAACACACACATCCATACCCGAGGGAGGATTCGAACCTCCAACGCGGGAGGCCGTGCGATCCGTAACGTAACGCTCCAGACCGTTCGGCCACTCCCACGTGGCGGTTAAATTTCATCCTACTTTTCACTTACCACTAAATGCACTTTTTGTCGTAAGTACACTTTTCTTAATAAGCAAGACATTTTTTGATGAATTTTGCATAGTAAACTTTCCATACTTACAGGTGTATGAAACACTAGACTATATTTAATTTATGAAAAACTAAATGAGCAGTTACATTTTAAGCTTTATGTTTACAAAACTCAAATTTGATACATAATTGTCTGAATTTCATATTTCTTAATTTATTAGGAAAATTATAGAGCTTCGTACACCTACAAGCATCGTTTGTATGCTGTGAGAAATTAATCGAAGAATCTCTCGTACTTACAAAGAAAAGTGTACCTACAACAACAAATACATCCAGTGCTAAGTGAAGAAAGGATGCAGTTTGACCTGCACAAAATTCATTATTTTCTGTTTTGGAACTTCCAATACTGATACTGTGTCTGTGAATTGTGAATCATTCGTTGCCATGCTGTAAACGTTTCATGCATTTATTTGTAATAGTGTACATTGTGAAATTTAAATGCCTTGTGGTGCCTCTCCTATCCAAACTCGACCGATTTGAGACCCTTTCCCCTTTAATAATACATAAAAATAATATAATACAATACTGTAGATATTAATGTGTATCAATTTTTCTTATTTAGCAGCTATGATTTAACTGGTATTTTAATTCACTAACAGCAACATAGAATTGTACCTACCATATAACTGAATAACAACGTAAACTTTTTTATTATAGCTGCGCGTTATTGCTGGAAAAGAATTCGTCTAAGGACGATAAAGCAAGTATTTTTTAATGTACATTTGAACAGCATTTGACTTTCTCTTCTATATTTAATATAATTATGCAGTGCAATAGACATCTTAATAACAGAATACTTTCCTCCGTTCTTTGCATATTACTTTGCCCGTCTCTTGTAGCTGGGATTGGTAGAACCTTGGCAGCGCGCCAAGACTATGGTGATCAGTGACCAGCTGACATCTGAATGATATTTCACCTCCATCAAAAATCTAATGAATTACTGTCGCAATTTCTTTCTTCGTCATGTGTATTACGTATTTTCTCCTAGGGAAGACTATGATATGCTGCTATCTACAAGAAAGTTTATCGTGATGAGCTTAAAAATTTCCATGTTTTAAATTGGATACTGTGCACCTGAATTTATGTTCTGCTGTACCTAATTAGACGAAGAAAGTTACTGCTGATGATGTGATGAAAAGATTCAGTCTGTGTGTGTGTGTGTGTGTGTGTGTGTGTGTATGTGTAGTATTTTGGAGAAATCTTTAAATTTTGAGTAAGTACTGTTGGCGTGTTTTTTGTGGCTTTATTAATTCATCAAAATTCGCTGCTTGTTCTTACTCCGTGAGTTGATTGTTACAAATTATCACCAGATAGAAATTCCTTAAAAAGAATTTTAATGAAATTCGTAGATCCATTAGTGTACTGTATATTTCCGAAGTGTTCATTAAGTTGTTTTCATTACACCTGGTCATGGTTGATGCACGTTTGAATTTCTTAAAGAAAGATTTTTTTTTCTAATTTGTGATGTGTTAGGTTTTGTTTATTTTGTTAAGTGCTTATTAAAGGATTCTAATTGTTATTTTCCACTCTGTTTCCTTATCATATATCAGACCAAGCCATCTTGTTTCAATTATGTAACTGTTTTTACAAGAAATGATGATAAAGAAAAGTACTACACTGTTTTCTTTTAGACGTTTACACAAGCGAGTCAGTTTTGGATTAGGAAATTTCTGTCTTCCTGTAATATTAAATCATTGTTCGGATGCCACAGTTGAGAATTCGTCTTTGTGTCAAATGACCACATTTCAAGTACTATACTGTGCTCGTGCGCGTGCTTCCCATCTGAAACTATTGCTGCAGCTCTGTTACCTGGCCGTTCGCCGGGCGATGCCGTTTCCCTGCACAACGCCTGCGCAGTGCGGGTTGCTTTCCCTTACCAGACAGGGGCTCCTCACGTCACAAGTCTCGCTTCCAGCACTGGTTACAAACATTCATTATTGCGCTTGAAGATGGTTAGGAATTTCCTGTTTCTCTCTTGGAGACGGTTTAATGGCTCAAAAATGTTCCAATGCTTACAAACCTATCAAACGAAACTGCTTAGGTCGTCACACATACCCATTGTGATATTCCTGGCCTGTGGCCACTTCATATTTCTGGCCGCTGGTCGTTTCTTTGCTAACATCGTACGCGTCTTAAACGCGGAAGAAAGACAGAAGTGCAGCATATGTTGGGGTGGGGAGCAGTAGCATCTGGCACAGTAGGTGCTGATTCCCGTGGGAAAGCCCGCCTATGTTACTGGTGCTCTCCTCGCACTGGCTACTGCATTTCACGTCACGTGATTTCTTTTGAAATTAGTTTTGTTTATTACATACTAAATATTAATTATTCACAGCTGAGAATTTGTAATAAATATCTCTCAAGGACAGGCTAGGTTTTGACAGTTAAAAAGTTTAAAGTGCCTTCTCTTATTGTAACAAGAGAAGAGCGGTTTTGCAGAAGGCGCGCGACGGCCCTGTTTTGGCGGGAAATAGAGCGTCAGGTGCGCTCTCGTAACGCGCCGCAGTTTCAGTCTCGAGCTGACCACTACACGCGCCGGACCGCGTCGGTCATGAGTAAAGATTTTTGTAATAGTGATAACAGTCGAGGTCTCAACATGAACTAGGGGCAGCATAGGCCGTATCATATTAACAATAGTTGCTCATATTTTATTATTTATTTAATAAATGGCATCCCTGAGAATTAAAAATATCGCGAGTCGCTTATTATGCTTCCATCACACAGAACTTATTTTAGCCTCATTTGTATGCTGTAGAAGAACCTACGACCTGTGTGCTGTCTTCTGCGCTGGGGACACATCTATAGAAGACAAGAGGTTAGTCAGAACTCAATGCTTTCCATAACGTTTTGGACAGCAACTACGGCACCTCGTGCGTACTGTAGGGCGGTACAAACGCACACTGCTACGCAACAGCATCCGCAATGATGTGGAGGTTTTAGGTGACTTGTGGGAGGAAGCAGTACTAACTTCTCCGACCGGAAATAAAACCCTAGGAATCTTGTACCATGCCCGAGAGCGGACTCGCCTCCGATGCCACGGCGGAGTGGCCAAGCCCATTGAGGCCGTATGCAACGATGCGCCAGGCGTCTCCCTGTCGGTGGTTCGAATCCTCCCTCGGGCATGAACGTTTGTGTCGTCTTTAGTATAAAGTAGTTCATAAGTAGTTTGTAAGTTTAGGGACTAATAACCCCGCAGTTAAGTCCCTTAAGCTTAACAAATATTTGAACATTTTGAACCTCCGATGGCGAGCAACCACGCGGTCCTCAGCAAGGCGCCTTAGAAGATTTGCATCCAATATAAAAGAAAGTCGTCTTAGTTACACTATTTATAACTAAAGAACGTCTGAACCTATTTGACTCAAAATTGGTGGGGAGGTAGCTTAGAAGCAAGAGACGGACATAGCAAGGTTTGTAGATACCTATTTATTTAATATTTTATGTATGACATATCTATCTATATTAATAAAAATGAATTGCCGCATGTATGAAAGCGCATCACATCGGAATGGCTTCACCAATTTGGCTGATATTTTCTTTGTTCTGTTCGTGATTTTCAGGATAAGATTTGCATGAATTTATTTATTTATTTATTTATTTATTTATTTTTGGAAAATCTACCGGATAATATTAGAATTTGAGAATAATTTAATGTACGCTTCCAGCTCGAATCATTTTCTAGATTCTCCAACTATCGGCTTATTCATTCGCTACTTGCCTAGCGACCAAATACGCTGTAACGGAGGAAACAAATACACCAAGCAGGTTAGAAGGAAGGGAGGGCATTGCTTGAAGCCAGGAATTAACTGGTATGTAGGGTTTAATTTTAAACCCTATACACAGACCTAGCGGGCAATGTTGGCAACAGCCGTTGATCCCGGGAAATTGCTTTACGTCGATGTTAGCCAATCGGGTGATGGTATACAATATCCAATGAGATATGCCGGTTTCTTACCAGTACTATGTTTGTCGTTCTTGGAAACACTGTTAATTGTTCTCGTGGTTATAAGTGAATAGCATTTGTAAGGCTGTTTCCATAAGGTGAGTCCATTTCATTCTTATACACGAAAAACACCATTTTCCTCAGTAAGTTTAATGTGTCTGAAACTAAATTATTATGCGGATTCTCAAAATAATATCGTTTAGTATGAAGAAAAAACAACTGTCGCCAATTAAAATTTCATTGACTACCTCAAGCTTTGCCACGATTGGTCGGCTTCATTCCCAGGATCCAACAGTTGTTGCCTGTGTCGCGGAATGTAAAATTTTACCGGTATGTAGCAATGATGTTAATTGTGTTTCAATTAGATTCCTAATAAGAGGTCATTATTCACTTACAGGTAAAGTAATAAGAATGTCCGCTGTATGAAGTCTCATGCCTACCATTTGATGATTCACTGAAACGAGGACAATCACATATTGAAAAGGCGCAGATTGTTTCATCAGTTCGCCGTTGATATGTATGTTCGTGTAATAAAACCATTAAGAGTACTGACATTAAAGCTACTAACCTCACAGATAGAGCAGCTCGATAGTTCCCTCTAATAACACGTTTCTAATTGTTTTACCCATCCTTTTTCACTTCTATTCCCAATCCTGGACCCGACTGCAATAATAATAAATAGGATCAGAGAGATGGAGAGGATGAGATAGAGAACGGCGAAATGAAATGGATTTAAAAATGGGGGTTGATAGGAGGGGGGAAGGAGATGGATATGGTGTGGGGTAAGAAGGAGTGGTGTGAAGATACGAGAGGAGGAGATGGACAAAATAAGGTGGGAGGAAGCGATGGAGAAGTAGAGGAGGGAGGAAAGGATAGACATCGGGAGAAGAAGAGATTAGTGTGTATATCCCATACAAATTAGCGTCTTGGAAGCGTTACCGGGTTTGTAGTAGTAATAAAGAACTTGTTGACGCGCCCCCTGCTACCCTGCTACAGTAGATCAATTCGGCAGTATATGAAAGCAGCAGAGATTCTTACAAAACAACAATTACAGTTTCGTTGGCTAATGGCCAACGCTTTTTCTAACGATTATAATAATAATATCATCATATTCCTTAATACACATGTTGCAGTATGTTGACGTGACCTTTGTACAACCTATCACCCATTCTGCATTGTTATGCGACTAATTATTCCGATACTTCCTCTCGTAAAATTGTGACCCGTTCATCACCACTAGGACTTATACGTCCCACGTTGACGAAAGAGGTTAATGGTTTAGGGTGGTAAGTGTCATTAGCATCTTAAGCACCATATTAAGTTGTCGAAGAGCCAGTTGAAATTTACTGCATGCTGTTGCTGTCTACCATTGCCTCACTGATGAAGAAATTTCTGTTTATGGGTTATAAAATCTGACATTCAGTGATTACACCTGAAGATAGTGCAGAATTCAAGGTTTATCGCTAACCCTCTGCTCCATAAAGTAGCACCAAATTAGTTCACTTCCGTAGACAGGCAACTCAACTGCCTGTTCCTCCTCCTACTCCTCCGCCAACAACACCTCTTATTTCGTCTTATTTTTCCCCCTCCTCCTTTGTGCACCCCTCCACCTGATGCCTTAGTCATTTCCTACTCTCGCTCTATGCCAACATCCTCCTGTCACCTTTGTGTATTTACCTCATCCCTCCAGTGGACATGGAAAATTACATAAATCATAAAAATTTCAAGATGGTAGCTCACACTGTGTTGAAGGTTAGAGGAAGGTATCCTTTTCCATGCAGTATATTAAATTTTACTTAGACAGCGATATTTTTTTTATTTTGTAGTGTAAGTGTGAAAGGTTTCATCACGACCGGAATAAAACTGTGGATTGTGTCGACGTATTTTATAAAGTATGCTATGCGATGAGTCGTACAGATTCTTATTTACGCAGTGCCGATTCTCTTAATTTGAATGTCAATAGTGAAAACTTTAATCGAAATTAGATGGACGTTATTGCAGTCCACAACATACGAATCTAATCCGAAGCTCTCAAACGCAACAACCTCAACTATTTAGATTTTTCACCGCCACCAATCTGGTCCAATAGTAACTCTAAACCTTGCAGGGACAAGCTTATAGACATAAATGTAATTTTATCAAAATCGTTCCAACGGTTTAGCAGTAGTTCACTGACATACATACAGTGACTGTGAATTTTTATACGCCCATTACTGAAGTAAAATTAATGCAAGAAAAATTTATAAAGCGCCATAAAAAGTACGTAACTTTGGAAAAACGTGTAACGTGAAGTAAACATTAACATCAAGGGTAGGTTTCAAACTTTAGGACGGCGCTATATATTGTCTACTTCCCCAACCTATGTAGGTAAACTTTAAGTTCCGCATTATGGTCCTACATTGGCCAGGCCAGAACATCATTTTACTTACAATAAAAATATTGAGATTTTTAATCGGAACAAAACCTATCCTATTGTGTGACTGGAATCAAACCGTACAGTGTGCAAAATTCCATCGCGTACCAATACTGCCAGGCCGCAGTGCATACAGCGGTCATCCGTACTGTCTACCTCGCGAAAGTTCAGCTCGAATGTTCAAATGTTTGTAAATCTATCGGACTCAATTGCGTGGTCATTAGTCCGTACCTTACAAACTACTTAAACTAAGGTAAATTAACCTAAGGACAACACAAACACCCATTCCCGAGGGGAGACTCGAACCCCCGATGGCGATCGGCCACACGTACTTCATTTCTGCCAAAACCTCGCCTCCTACTTTCCAAAGTTCACGGAAGTTCTCCTGCGAAACTTGCAAGACTAGCACTCCTGGAAGAAAGGAAGCCTTGGTACTGGCAGAACTGAAGTTGTGGGGCGGAGACTTGAGTCGTGTCGGAATAGTTCAGTGGCGCCGGGCGCCGTGGCTCAGCGCGCCCGGTCAGATGGCTCAACGCCCTCTGTAATAAAAAAGCTAAGCCAACAACACACCGAACAACAACGAACAAAAAAAAACGATCAGCGTCCGCAACGAAGAGAACTACCCATTGAACAAAAAAAAAAAAAAAAAAAAAAAAAAAAAAAGTGGTAGAACGCTTGCCCGCGAAAGTCAAAGGACCCAGGTTCGAATCCCGGTTCCGTCAAATAATTTTAATCTGCCAGGAAGTTTTATATCAGCGCACACTCCACTGCAGAATGGAAGTTTCATTCCAGAAAATTACTTGCTTGGGCGAAATCAAAACTCAGGAATTTTCTTTAGTAGTACACAATACTTCTGAAAACTAAAAGATTTTTCTTCAGTAGTAAAAGCTACCAGTCTTCTGAAGGAAAGCAATACTTGGGCCAGGAGTTTTGGGTTTCTGGCATTATGGCGTCTTCTAGTAGACACCGGTTGAAGGAATCTGCAACGAGAAGTCGTACAGTCGGCGGGCGCAGCGCAGCTGCGAGGCGGTGCGGAGGCCATGATGATGTCCAGGCTTCTTCTCCTGGGCAGGGGCTTCTCTTATAAGTTACTGTATGGTGATGAATTACAGTGATGATAATATTATCAATATATTCACGCAATAGCGAACTTATCTTAGCGTTCTACCAAATGGTGAGATATGAAAATTGCTTCCGGGCTTGGACTCGAGACCGCGTTTCCCACTTTTCGCGAGCGGTCGCCCTAACCACTAGGCTACCTGAACACGACTCCAGGACCGACCCGGGTTCGAGTCGTGGCCCTGCACAAATTTTCATATGTCACAATTTGGTAGAACATCTATACCTTACACAGTGACGCTAAAGATAATTCATTATTGCGAGAAAATATATTATAATCACTGTAATTCGTCACCATACACTAACTTAACGGATGTCTAAGCGAGGCAATGACGATAACAGCGTAGGTTAATGCCTCGTTGTTTTCATTCTCCCTGGTGCGGGAATACAGATTAAGTTGCGAGTGCTAAGGGATGAATGTAGTTGACTCATATGTGCAGTCAGTGTGGCATATGGAAGTTTGGGACTGTTCTGGGGTCGTGTTCGGGTAGCCTAGTGGTTAGGGCGAACGCTCGCGAAAAGCGGGAAACCTGGGTTCGAGTCCAGCCCGGCACAAATTTTCGTATATCACGGTTTGATAGAACATACATACCTTTACAGTGACGCTAAGAGAAATTCGCTATTGCGAGAAATTATTGTTTCTAGGTACGCCGGTCGAAGCCGCCTTCCGCAGTCTGCACGATTGTATTTGAAGCGGCGCGCAGAAACTCGGACGCCTTTTAATGGCGCGACGTAGGTAACCGTGATTGGCAGTTGTCTGGAGACGTCCGCGGGGAGAATAGGTATAATGTGTGTGCGGCCCCGCATGCGTACTGCCGCGGTCCTTCTAGCGTCATTGGCTGAGATTGGGACGAACTGCTTGCACTTGCGGTAGCCGCAAGGTGACGCTTTTTGCGCTGCGCGCGTTGCCGTCACGATAATGTTAATGTTTGTCAAGCTCAAGGGACTTAACTGCGGTGTCATCAGTCCGTAAACTTACAAACTACTTAGGTACTATTGTTTATAAAACTCTTCTGGGTGTTGGACCGCATCGTCAATACATCAAATACTTCACCGACGTTTCGGCCACTATTGCAAGTGGCCATCTGCTGGGTGTTCCGTACGTACGTAAGTACGTAACACCCAGCAGATGGCCACTTGCAATAGTGGCCGATACGTCGGTGAAGTATTTGATATATTGACGATGCGGTCCAACACCCAGAAGAGTTTTATAAATAATGACAACGGCCGCGGAAGCCTTCGTTTATACTTAGGTACTACCTTACACTAAAGACGACACAAAGATCCAGGCCCGAGGGAGGATTTGAACCCCCAACGGGGAACGGCCTCGCGAATCGGAACATAGCACCTCAATGCGCTCGGCCGTTCCGCCGCGGCGTTGTCGTCACGAGTTGACTTTCGTGCGTGCTACAGCTAAACAACTTCTACTTGTCTCATAATAAATTAACCTCTTATAGCCGGCCGAGGGGACTGAGGCGCTCCAGTCACGGTCTGCACGGCCACTACGGTCGGGAGTTCGAATCCCCCCTCGGGCATGGATATTTGTGCCGTCCTAGTTCGTAAGTAGTTCATAAGTAGTTTGTAAGTTTAGGGACTAATACCCCGTAGTTAAGTCCCATAAGCTTAACAAACCTTAACATTAACCTCTTATAGAATTGACAGCAAAATCATCATTATAGTGCCAACACGAGAAATATCTGAATACTCTCTCTCAGGTACAGTGGTCACAGTTATTTCCATGCTGGTCGAAACTCGAGGCCCAGCCACGATGCCCCCAAATGTTCAAATGTTTGTAGAGCGTATGGGACTCAACTACGAGGTCATCAGTCCATAAACTTACAAACTACTTACGAACTAGCTAAAACTAAGGACGGCACAAATATTCACGCTCGAGGGGGGATTCGAACCTCCGACCGTAGTGGCCGTGCAGAACGTGATTGGCGCGACGATGCCCCCCTCCTCAGCCCTACTCAACTGTCATTGAGATGCTGCCTGATAAGGCACCAAACGGTAGCAGCTGTTGCCAGAATTATACAATTCCTTCTTTGTTAAATGTGAGATTTTAACCGTTCTATAAAGTGTGGTAGCTGAAGCAGAAATAAACTGGCAAAAAGCCACCAGCAACAACATATTGTACAAAATGACCAATAAACCACATGACAGTATTAGTCTTTCGGAAGAGACAAGTTGTTGGTCGTAGAATGCTATCAATGGAATATGCAGTTTCACCAGAAAGATTGAGGAAGGTTAATTGCTTCCTGAGCCAGGACCAGTTAGCCTTATTACCACAACAAGTGAACCATTGCTGCGGCGTATCTAGGGATGCACCCTTATTGCATTTATCTGTGTCATTAATCGCAATGCTATATATCTAATTAAAGTTGGAAATCCAATTGGATATTACTTTGTACCAGGACGAGACCACTTCCATTGATAGAGTGCAGTTCACACAATGTTCCAAGCTGTTCATGGTCAGGACTCTCTGGGTGGACTAAAGTGAACAGCCAAGACTTAAAGATATATACTTGCTAAGAAATTGACAATATGGTGCGCCAAACACGTACGACAGACGTTTTCTTCTTTATGTCAGACAGACCCAATCCACCAATAAAACGTGGTTTTTTCACAAATTAATATCGCGACCAGTAGATACAACACTCCCATAAAAAGGGACCATATAACTGCTTTAGTTTCTTAGCCATCTTGCAGGAAAGCTGGAATAGTTTTCCAACGTAATACGCTATGTACAACACATACGTGTCCAAAACTCGTACCTTCCGAAGAAAAGTAAGAGAATGTAGTTTGTGGTCTCCACTACTTTATCAGTGCATTATTTACCTCATAACATAGATAGTACAATGATGTTGTAGATCTACTTCAGTAGTGTTTACTGTAACAGTTAAAATTCAAGAAATTAACATTGTGAAAATTAGCACCAAAAAATTATATATTTAGTGAAAAAATCGTAACCTATTCCCAGCTGTTGTTTTAAAGTGATTCTAGAGCAATACAGTCACTAACCACGAGAGAACATGTGATAAAAATACGACATTTATTTCAACAGTTTCTGAGATAACGGGGGTTGACAGTCGCCATTCGGATCCATGACAACTCTTTAGTGTTGTATGTTAACCTACAGGAACAGCCTGTGTGATTAGTGTTACAGCAAAGTCTAGTAAATTAAGAAGCTTACACTTTCCCTCGTAATTTGTGACCCCGAAGTATGGCAATAATAATCAATAATAGTCTTTAGCCAAGGTTCTCTGCACACTGACGGAGGAAAACCATCACAACATCACCATAGGCCTCATGTACAATGATTCCTCTAGTAAGTGTCCAACCCTTAAGCTGAACCACCACCTTCCAAAGAAGTGCCTCCAAAGACAGGGCACACAGAGATATCTAGAGGGGACTCCCCTGTCGCATTCCCTGACGGATGGGAATTGGGAGTGCCAGCTGCCCATTGATATTTACCGAAGCCACAATGCCCATGACAAATATGATAACACTCTATGAGCCTCAACACTGTACTCGATCATCTTCAGTCTCCGATGTAAGTAATCTCTATTTACATGTTCAAAGCCCTTATCAAAAGGCATACAAGAAAATACACAATGGATGTAAGTAACGGCAGCAACTCAAACCACATCACGGTAAGAACGGAACGACAGGAAGGTAGTTTCGGTACCTGCCAACAACGCTCCCCAGCAAGACAGATGCCATGCAGGATTCGACGTGCGCTCTAAACCGTCTTGCTGTGGAGTGCGCGGTTGCTGCCCGTCGGAGGTTCGAGTCATCCATCGAGCAAGAATTTGTGTGTTATTCCTTAACGTAAGTTGGTTTCAGTAGTCTGGTCCCATAGCTTTACAAATATTTGAAATTTTCTTCTTTCTTTTCTGAGCAAGAAAGACAATCTACGAGAATGAAACTTTCACTGTGCAGGGGAGTGTGCGCTGATATGAAACTACCAGGAAGATCAAAATTGTGTGCCGGAACCTGGATTCAAACCTGCGACCTTTGGCATTCGCGGGCATGAACTCTAACGACTGAGTGATGTCGGCACGCTTCTCGGTACGTACGAACAGCTTTTCTTCTGCCAATACCTCGCATCCTACTTTTCAAACTTCACAGAAGTTCTCCTGCGAACCTTGCAGGACTAGCACTCCTGGAAGAAAGGGTATAGTGGGGACATGGCTTAACCGCAGAGATGTTTACAGAATTAAACTTTCACTCTCCAGCGAAGAACTTCTGTGAAGTTTGGGAAGTAGGAGGCGAGGTAATGGCATAACTAAAGTTGTGAGAACGGATCGTGAGGCGTGCCGGGATATCTCAGTCTTTATACCACTCGCCCACGAAAGGCAAGCGTCCTAGTTTTGAATCCCGGTACTGCCACAAAATTTTGATCTACCAGGAAGAGACAATCTACGTCCTGGCCAGTTTATTTTAATCAAAATTCAGCAACGTTATGGGACGAACCTTTCCAACATATTAGGTACCTACACAATTTCCCCCACTTTGAATAGAGATGCAAACCTTGTCTCACCTCATTCAGCTTGGACATAAATACTTTCCACATCTGCAATTTGCAAGGAGGGGGGAAGGCGGTTTGCAAGGTCATACGTTTGACGTACCAGAGAATAATATAATTATTGAGTTTTCCAAGAGTCCCTCGCTCTGGCAGCAAGGACTGATGGAGATTCGACTTAACAATGACAGTCCACTAATCTAAAACAATAGAGACTCTTCCACTGGAGCGAAAACTACAGTCCCATGCGTCGTACCCCACATCATCAAGAGAAAAATCTGTCGAGTGAGCAAAATTTAACATGCACGGAAAAAGAAATAGTTTTACAGGCCGCTTACAAGTTGGAGGGTAACGTCTACGGCACAGTGATTAGAAAAATTGGCAGGTATAATGTCGACTACAAGAATGCGATCGCGCATAAAATCCGATAAGTATAACGGATGAAACGAAGAAGTCTTGGTAATGTGTAAAGAAATGTTCACATGTTTGTATAGAATATGGGACTTAACTACGGGGGTCATCAGTCCCTAAACTTACAAACTACTTATGAACTACTTACGAACTAGGACGGCACAAATATCCATGCCCGAGGGGGGATTCGAACCCCCGACCATAGTGGCCGTGCAGATCGTCACTGGAGCGCCTTAGTCTCCACGGCCACCGCGGCCGGCAATGTGTAAAGTTTGACCAGCGTAGGATATTTAGACACAAACATATTTCAAGTGCATCGAGCTTACTAACTCATTTAAGTGTGAAGAAAAAATTGGAAGATTGATCAACATGACGCAGAACACAGTTACAATCAGCACCTAACAAAAGGCGCACAGGAATTCTGCGTAATAGGTAAATAATCTCCCTTTTATAAAAACTCGAACGTTCAACTCTGCGACCAGAACCAGACACGGCATAAACAGCAAACAAGGCGAGGTCAAAAAGTCTGCAGCCTATTCCTCTGCCAGACTCAACCACCTCTGCCTCAGTAGTGGGAATGCCGTCCCGACCGAAAAAGACAGTTACCGTCGATAATTCGGGTTCCACATTGCAATTCACGGAGGAAAAACTGGGGAACAAAACTTCATTAAGAGACGCAATATTTGCACAGGAGTCGTATGTAAACTGAAGTAGGGAAGCTAGGCACAATAATTTTGTACGCTTGAGTAACAAATCAGCATAGTAACCTCTGCCGTCGACAACGTGGAGATATCTTGAATCACTTATACACCTACATCTTCATGGGATACTCTGCAAATCACATTTAAGTGCCTGGCACAGGTTTCATCGAACCACCGTTATACTATTTATCTCCCATTCCATTCTCGAATAGCTCGCGGGAAGAAAGAACATCTGAATCTCTCCGTTCGTGCTCTGATTTCTCGTATTTTATTCTGATGATCTTTCTACCTATCTAAGTGGAAGTCAATAATATTTTTTCGCACTATGTGAAGAATGTTGGCGATTGGAGTTTCGTAAGTAGCCCTCGCCGCAGCGATAAGCTCCGTTGTTGTAATGATTTCATCCAAGATCCTGTATCATTTCCGTAACACTGTCTCCACTGTATCGTGACAATACAAAACGAGCTGCCCTTCTTTGATGTCTTTCGATCTCCTCCGTCAAACCCACCTGATAAGAAACCCACACTGGGCAGCAATAATCCAAATAAGGACGGACAAGCGTAGTGTATTCAGTCTCTTTAGTAGTTCTGTTACATCTTTTAGGGGTTCTGCCAATAAAACTCAGTCTCTCATTCACCTTTCCTACGACATTATCTACGTGTTCTTTCCAGTTTAAGTCTGTAGTAATAGTAATTTTGTGGAGTTTGAATGATTTATCTTGTAAACAAAGTTTAACGGATTTATTTTCGTACTCATGTGGACGACTTCATTCTTCGCATTATTTAGATTCAATTGCCAATTTTTACACCATAGTGATATCTCATTCATATCGTTCTGCAGTTTGTTTTGATCGTCATATGATTTTACTAGACGGTAAATGACGGTGTCATCTGCAAACAACCTAAGAGAGCTACTTAGATTTTTCTCCCAAATCATGTATGTAAATAAGGAACAGCAGAGGACCAATGACACTACCCTGCGGAACGCCCGATATCACCTCTGTTTTACTCGATGCTTACCATCGATTGCTGCGAAATGTGTCCTCTCTGACAGGAAATCCCATATCCAGTCGCAAATTTGGGGCGATATACCATAACCACGCAATTTGATTAGAAGCCGTTTGTGAGGTACGGTATCAAAAGCCTTCTGGAAATCAAGAAATACGGAATCAATTTGAGAACCCTTGTCGATAGCACTTATCACTTCGCGGGACTAAAGAGCTCTTTGTGTTTCGCATGAACGATATTTTCTAAATCCGTGTTGATCTTGGATCAATAGATCATTCTGTTCGAGGTAATTCGTAATATTTGAATACATTATATGTTCCAAAATCCTCCTGCAAATTGACGTCGATGAAATAGGTATGTAATTTAGTGGGTTACTCCTACTGCCTTTCTTGAATATAGGTGTGACCTGTGCAAATTTCCAATATTTTGGTACAGATCCTTCTTTGAGAGAGCAGTTGTTTGTGGCTGTTAAGTATGGACCTATCTCTTCAGCATAATCACATAAAAATCTAGTGGGCATACAGTCCGGACTAGAAGAATTGCTCATTTAAGTTGCTTCACTACTCCGACGATAACTAGTTCAACGTTACTCATTCTGGCCTTTGTTGGTATTCTAAATCTGAAGTATTGATTTCGTCTTCGTTGGTGAATGTGTTTCTGAAAGCTATGTTTAGTAACTCTGCTTTAGTAGACCTATCATGGGCAGGATCGCTATTACTATCCAGTAGTGAGGGTATTGTTCATGTTTTGCCCCTAGTATATTTAATATGTGACCAAAATCTCTTAGGGTTTTCAGTCAAATTTCTAGAAGAAGTTTCGTTGTGAAAAGTATTGTAGGCATCTCGCATTGAAATCCGCGCTAAATTTCCAGCTTCAGTGTAGGATCGCCAATTTGTGACTCTCAGGATCAGATGTGTGCCCCACTGAACGGTTATTCTCAAGATATCCCACCTCTCAGAATAAAGGCAAAGTTGGGTGGTTGGTTGGTTTGAGTAAGGGACCCATCTGTTAGGTCGTCAGTCCCGGAATAAAGGCAAACAGAGTGGTTTTCAGCAACAACGGCAGAAAACTCGTGTGAATTATTTCCGCAAGAGGAGTAACAATATGCTGCAGGTCACGGTTCCCATCAGAAGAAGTAAATACAGGAATATGAGCGAATTGCTGTAGTTCTGATTTTTACTTACAGTGAAGGCGGCGAAGGAGATGCCTCGGACAGATGACGGAAAACGCGTCCGAATACCCGAATTGATTAAGTCGACCGCTGGCACATAGTGGGATATTAGGTTTCGAATCCCGGTCCAGCTTATCCCACAATGTCGAGATGTTCCAAGACCTCATTATCTCTGAGTGTAACAAACACGGCTCAGGGGAAGGCTGTATGGGAAATACACAGATAAATCGTTACCATCGTGAGTGCGTCTTCGATTATTATGAATTACGAACGTCTTTGTTGGCAGCTGCGAAAAATTACGCGCTACTGGTAACAGTCGTCTGATCACTAGCAACGAGGGGACAGGTTATCTCAAGTCTGTTAGCAAGTGGGACAAGATGAGCATCGGAAGACCGAAAAATAAAGACTTTACGTTGGCAGTCGGTTGGAAGATCGCCCCTTCCGTTGCGGAGAAACCATGTTCTTTCTTTTCCGCAGTACATACATGAATATGATAGTCGAAAACCTGCAAATGGAACAGAATTCTCTTTCTTAATGCAATCCCCTAGAACATTGGAGCCTATGATGACCAACCTTCTCGGCGAATGATACGTCACCAAATTGAACCAAAATTTCTTTAAGGTAAATATCCTCTACATCTGGAGGCAGATTGTTTATTTGAACATAGATGTATCATTGTCCCCATTTTCAAGGAGCACAGTACTAACCGAAATGTATTTCTGACGGAGTGGAACCTGATTACCATGTTTTAAAGGGTACTTGCCTACTTGAAGGGCATCTACAATATGTTCAAATGTTTGTAAATCTATCGGACCAAACAGCGTGGTCATCAGTCCGTAGCTTACAAACTATTTAAACCTAGGTAAACTAACCTAAGGACAACAGATACACTCATGCCCCAGGAAGGATTCGAACCTCCACGGCTAGCAACCGCGTGCTCCGCAGCGAGACGCTTTAGACCGCTCGGGTACCCATTTTCAAGGAGGGGACTGAGTCGCTTCAGTCCCTGTCCGCACGACCACTACGGTCGGGGATTCGAATCCCCCATCGGGCATGGATATTTGTGCCGTCCTAGTTCGTAAGTAGTTCATAAGTACTTTAAGTTTAGGGACTGATTACCCCGTAGTTAAGTTCCATAAGCTTTACAAACATTTGAACATTTGAGCTACTCCACCGCGGCGTAGGGCATCTACAAATTTTACAAATCGCACATCAATGTCGGTGTCATAGTAGGCGGTATGCATTTGGTCCAAGGTGACATGAAACGTACCAACTATCCAGTCATGGAACTCTAAAGATTTAAGCTGTACAGTACGCGCTGACTTGTGAAACGAAAAACTCACAGTACCTTTACGTGTGTCAATACCGGACACCATAATAATAATAACAATAAATAAATAAAATGAAAAAACGGAAGCGTACTAAGCCGCTGTCAAACGGAGGGCGTGTCGAGAAAATAACTATATTACTTACACGGAAGCACAAACACCACTGCACGCTTCAGGGGTTCACGGTTCTTTTGTGAGTACGTGGGTGGCGAGCACGGGGCCCCTAGCTAATGGAGTCTTCCTTCCTTCTTTACTTCCCAGACGGCATTTCCTTTCCTCCTCCCCTCCTTTCCAATCCTCACTTCTTTCGCTCCCCACTGGGGGACTGATAACCTCAGTAGTTTAGTCCTCCTATCCTAACCAAACAACCCAACCCAACCAACTAGGCGGAATTGCCCATTCAATTAAATGGCCTAATGGATAACGCGAATGCACACAATGTTGTAAGAGATTTATTCCACAACACATATTACAATTGTTTGTCGATGTAACGCGTATCAATTTTGCCAATGCTCTGTAATAGCAAAATAGCACATCAGCAATGAACGTTAATGGGAATGATCCTGCCTCTTACTTCAGACGTATGGGATAACAAGGGGAGTCGTACGCACTATCTCGACAATGTTAATTGGCTACATAAGTGCCACCGTTTGCTCAGGAACTGTTTAAATAAATGTGGTATTTATAAACATGTTCTCTCATGTTTAGTCACTGTATTGCTCCACAATCACTTTAAAACAACAGCTGAGAAAATCTGCACAAACAGATTTTTCTGTGTAAAGAACCGGCATAAAACGCGGTAGGCGAGAAATCAAAAGTGTAACTATTTGTGCCAGAGATCGTTAAAGGAAGTAATTTCTTATAAGGAAGTATCCAGTCAACAATAACATGCCGCGCAAGTCAGAAATGCTTGAAATTAGTGCATTACAAGAGATTAATTCTATGCCTATTACATCTTATACTGTGGTACATATCATTTACTTGTGTTGTTTGCTGAAGTATTTATTACGAAAATTTCCTGATGCTTCGATCAAGGCGGAAAGTATACCTTAAAGTTGTTCATTTCTGAACTAAGATTTCTTGGGCTTTCTAGTGAATATTGGCTTAGATGTTACAGCCTTACAATCATACATAGATCACCCAAAGTAAGGTTAGAAACGATTTTAATAACGAATTTGAAAGACTTTCGTAAATTTACTGATTGAAACACCATCTAAATTGCTTGCATTCCCAGTATTTATTGGTGGTATTATTTCTTAGCTATTAGTTCTGTTTTGTTGTAGTCCTTAATCATATATGACCACAGAACATTATATAAAATCCAGCATCACAAACGTTCTCTGGTAAGTAGGGCTATCCCCCATCGGTCAGCAGGCTTTCAGAAAATGAAGGAAATAAACATGTTATACAATAGCCTCTCGGAATGGATATGAAATACAAGTATTTCAAGTTTCATTTTGGACTTTTATAGCACTGCCCTAGAAAGGGTTGAAGTTTGTGTCGTGGAGGGAGACTTGCTTGAGGACATTCCGTGCATTCGCCTTTATCGTAAGGCCATGATCGCTGAATGGCTATCAGGTACGAGGTGCCAGGTTCGGAGCTCGGCTGTGGCACAAATATTAATTCAACACTTCTACTCAATATATATACATGTGGCGTCTGTTCCGAAAGAACAGACGTCACTTCTGATCCTGCAGTTGTTATTATTTAAAATTCACAGAATATATGACATCAACTGCGATTGGGCATAGCTGAAAATGTGTACCCAGCCGGGCTTCGAACGCGGGTCTCCCGCTTTCTAGGCAGTTGCGCTGACTAATACACCACTGGGGACACAGTGATCACCGCACCTGCAAGGACTACCTAAGCACGCCTCCCGTCAGATACAAATTCCCAGCTTCGCCCTGCCCACAGTACTCAAACTCGTAGTTATGAAACTAATTCCCGTAAGAGTAAGGGCTTCAAACTTGCCCACCCCTTCCACTAACGATAGCATCATTGCCCGTAATCGGCATATTGTATATATACATGTGGCGTCTGTTCCGAAAGAACAGACGTCACTTCTGAACCTGCAGTTGTTATTATTTAATATTCACAGAATATACGACATCAACTGCGTTTGGGCAAAGCTGAAAATGTGTACCCAGCTGGGATTCGAACCCGGGTCTCCTGCTTTCTAAGCAGTTGCGCTGACCCCTACACCACTGGGGACACGGTGATCACCGCACCTGCAAGGACTACCTAAGCACGCCTCCCGTCATATACAAATTCCCAGCTTCGCCCTGCCCACAGTACTCAAACTCGTAGTTATGAAACTAATTCCCGTAAGAGTAAGGGCTTCAAACTTGCCCACCCCTCCCCAATAACGATAGCATCATTGCCCGTCATCGGCATATTATATATATACATGTGGCGTCTGTTCCGAATGAACAAAAATGTCCAAATGTTTGTAATTCTATCGGACCAAACTGCGTGGTCATCAGTCCGTAGCTTACAAACTACTTAAACCTAGTTAAACTAACGTAAGGACAAACACACACACCCATGCCCCAGGGAGGACTCGAACCTCCACGGCGAGCAACCGCGCGCTCTGCAGCGAGACGCTTTAGACCGCTCGGCTACTCCACCGCGGCCCGAAAGAACAGACGTCACTTCTGATCCTGCAGTTGTTATTATTTAATATTCACAGAATATATGACATCAACTGCGATTGAGTTTGTAGCCATTACACTTACGGGAATTAGTTTCATAACTACGAATTTGAGTACTGTGGGCAGGGCGAAGCTGGGAATTTGTATCTGACGGGAGGCGTGCTTAGGTAGTTCTTGCAGGTGCGGTAATCACTGTGTCCCCAGTGATGTAGGGGTCAGCGCAACTGCCTAGAAAGCAGGAGACCCGGGTTCGAATCCCGGCTGGGTACACATTTTCAGCGTTGCCCAATCGCAGTTGATGTCATATATTCTGTGAATATTACTTCTACTCAACACTATTGGCTTTGGTATGGAGAGTACGATCAGCACCAACAAATGGGAAAGTACCTGCCGCCTCGCTATCAGTGCGGTCTCACCTCTGATTAACAGCAGCCGGGGCGTGGCGGTCTGGTCGGCCGTGCAGTGGGGGCAGAGCAGAGGCGGCGGCGGCGGCGGCAGCCAATGCGATCGGGAAATTAATTGGGGCGTTACGGCCTAAGTCGTGGCGGGTCGCGCCGATAAATCGCGGTCACTGGATTTATGCCACCTTCCCGCACGCCGACTGCGATGAATCAACCGCCGCAATATTCCCGCTCCCCCTGCTGCCCGGGTATTAGTCAAAAAGATAGCCCACCTCATGAAGATTCACCACGATCAACCCCAGCGAAGCGACGCTGCGAGTCGGTTACCACCAACCGTGACTAATGTCTGGTTTCTGGACAATCTACAATGGTCTGCCTGCGAACTGGAATTCCATGGTACAATAAATTCGCTTAACATTTCTAACTGTTGATAAAATGTGAGAAAGCCGGCAGCGGTGGCCGAGGGGACAGAGGCGCGCCAGTCACGGTCTGCACGGCCACTACGGTCGGGGATTCGAATCCCCACTCGGGCATGGATATTATGCCGTCCTTAGTGTTAGCTAGTTCATAGGTAGTTTGTAAGTTTAGGAACTGATGATCCCGTAATTTACCACAAAATTAATGTGGAACACACACACACACACACACACACACACACACACACACGGGATGGAACTTCCTCGCAGATTAAAATTGTGTGCCGGAACCGGGACTCAAACCTGGGACCTTTCCCTTTCGCGGGCAATCGCTCTACCACCGAGCTATCTCTGGGACCCAGGTTAGAGTCCCGGTCCCGGGACACAATTTTAATCTGCCAGGAAGTTTCATAACAGCGCACACTCAGCTGCGGAATGAAAGTTTCATTATAAAACATCTCTTAGGCTATGGCTAAGCCATGTCTCCACCAAATCCTTCCTTCCAGGAGTGCTAGTTCTGCAAGATTCGCAAGAGAATTTCTGTGAAGTTTGGAAAGTAGGAGGCGAGGTACTGGCGGAAGTATAGTTGTGAGGACGGACCGTGAGTCGTGTCGGGATTGCTAAGTGGTAGAGCTCTTGCCCGCGAAAGGCAAAGGTCCCAGGTTCGAGTCCCGCTTCCGGCACACAATTTTAATCTGACAAGAGGTTTCATAAAAGCGCACATTCCGCTGCAGAGTGAAAGTTTCATAATGGAACTTTTTATGCATAGTGTAGCTGATCAGCAGCATACCGTATTTTCTCCATTATCTACGAAACTGATCAACGATTTACCACCAATTCATTTGTAGCAGCTTCTATACATGATTTTACATTTGCCAGTAGCTCGTCCTAGAAATTATAAATTGCATAGTGCCAGTGAATTAGAAAATGTTTGTAATTCTTATGGGACTTAACGTCTGTGGGTATCAGTCCCTAAGCTTACAAACAGTTTAAACTAACTTAAAGACAACACAGACATGCCCGAGGAAGGACTCGAACCCCCGACGGCGAGCAACCGCGCGCCCCGCAGCATGGCGCTTTAGACCGGTCGGGGACTCCACAGCGGCAAATCAGATCGACTGTTAGCTGCATGGAGTTACTCTACAAAGTGCGTTTGTTTAGTATTCCTCTATTTCCATGTAAAAGTAGTCAATCACATACTACTGTTGCATTATATATACATGTGTATAATGACTGAAGAATTTCTTCCGTATTTTAACAGAAACACGTATTCCTTTACTACCAGTTTCGGCATTTCATTATGCCATCTTCAGACCCCTATATCGGAGTATTATGTCCACTAAATATGGATCAAAACTGGTTGCGTGTATTTCTTGCTCTCCGTAAGAACGAACAACTGTGACAACAAGGAACGACCAGTCCTTGTTGTCACAGTTGTTATTGGCTCTTAACGAGAGCAAGAAATACAAGCAAAAAAAAAAAAAAAAAAAAAAAAAAAAAAAAAAAAAAAAATTCAAATGTTTGCAGAGCTTATGGGACTAACTACGAGCTCATCCGTCCCTAAACTTATAAACTACTTATGAACTAACCAATACTAAGGACGGCACAAACATCAAACATCCATACCAGATGGGGGGATTCGAAGCCCGACGGGGTACGGCCTCACGCATCGTAGCATAGCGCCTCAATGCACAAGACCACCGCGGCCGGCGAAATACACGCATCCGCGGCCGAGCGCATCGAGGCGCTATGCTACGATGCGCGAGGCCGTTCCCCGTCGGCGCTTCGAATCCCCCCTCGGGCATGGATGTTTGTACTGTCTTTAGTATAAGCTAGTTCATAAGTAGTTTGTAAGTTTAGGGACTGATGACCCCGTAGTGATTTCTAATAAGCTCTACAAACACAGCAAATCCACGCAACCAGTTTTGATCCATATTTAATGAACATAATACTCCGATATAGGGGCTTGAACATGACATAATGAAATGCCGAAACTGGTAGTAAAGGAATAAATTTTTCTGTTAAAATACGGCTTTTGGTATTCTACTTTTTACGTCATCTTGACCAACTGCAGTCCCACCACCCTCAAGGATGGATTCAATTTTTTTTCTTGTTTTGGTCGCTTTATTAGAGGCTTTTTTTTTAGGAAAAATGAAGATACAAAATAGAAAACCCAGAAGAAAATTGAAAATTATAAAAGAATCATAATTGATAATTCCCTATTGGATTTGATTCGTATTTATCCGCTTCCATATCGCTAATCCGACTGCGATAGAATTTTGCAAACTCTACCTTCAAAACAAGGCAACGGCACTGTCTACATAATGAATCGTACAATGCATGGCGAAGGATTATTTACATCTTTAAGCAATTCGATTCTCATCTTGATTAAATTCTTCACATCTGACCTTGCAAACGAGGGGAGCGATATTGTGTGTTTAATATTTCATATGGTGTATGGCGGAGTGTACCTTTCTCCAGAATTCCACGCCGTTTGAACAAACAGAATATATATTCATATATATATATAAATCCCGTGCCACGATATTTGTCCACGATGAACTCCGAAACTATTCAATTGATCATATCATTTTGCACAAGTTTGTGATTTTGTTCAACTTAAGGGAGCCACAACCTGCCTATCTAACCAATGTTAATTCAGGCAACTATTTAACACATATCTAAAAAAAAAAAAGACACTATTGTTACCCTATGTTAGATGATGCTAATGATCAACAGTACGAAAATCTACTTTATCCATTTAATAGTTTTTAAGAAATATTGTTTTTAAATTTATTAACAAAAATATGAAGTTTTTCTGCAGATTTTTTTGTTAACTTCCTAATGGGGAAAGTTAATGAATGTAGTACTAGAGGAGTATTTTTATATTATGCACAGTCTCTGAAAATTTCATTCATTGATCTATGATAGTTTCTGATATGTACTGAAAATTTTAGTTTGCGGGAAATTGACCTTAAAGGAAACACTTTTGAAATTTGTTACTTATAGTTAATGAAAACTGTCCTGCTGCATATGATGGTCTTTCTTTGGTCTCTAGCAGGTCTTCCAGTTTCTTTTTCACTTTCCTGGATGTGTGACTTGCTTTCTTGGCCATATTACATGCAGACTTGTCTGCATCGATTATCCTCATTTTATCGCAATGTTGCAGCCCAGTGATCATATTTTCACCAGGATTAATTCCCAGCTGTTTTCAGTACCCAAAACTTTCCAATATTACAACAATTGAATGTAATAACAGCATCATGAACTCCTAGTTACATTGTATGCATGCCTACAAATACAATTTTAGGAAGGCGGTTCCAAATTGTGCTGTTGAAACATTCATTTGAGTTCTGTGTCTGCCCATAGAGACATTTCCTTAGAAGATCAGGATGAGCGAACTCTCCGAAAATAGGTTTAATTGCTGTAATAACAGCAGCAGGAAGAGAATGCTAGAATTCTGGTGAGAATACGACGCACTTGTTGAAGAATTAGAAACATCGTTGCCGGGCGACATAACCTCTTGTACAGAAAGCTTTCTAAACTAGTTTCCTCTAAATTGTCCCTTCCTGAAAACACATTTACGATAAGTTATCTTCCATAAACACAACAATACACACGTAAATAAGCTGTTAATACGTAAGTGTAACAACTATCGCAATCTCACTTGAACAAAACTAACTGCGTGTTTGAAAGCCTGTTGTTTACAAACAGAAGAAACAAATGAGTACTGACCGTTGCATTCTAAGGATAGCCAACACACTCGTGAGTAAAAAAAAAGATCCCTAACGTGCAATGTAGGGGATATAAATATCTAAGATATATGCAGAAAAGTGGGTGACAGAAAAGTGGGCGTGACACACACGTGGTAGGAAAACGCTCTTTAAATGATCGAAATATTATTTTTCAGCAAAATCCTTTTCAGAGTATTAAAATAAAACAATCTATCGAAATATGAAGAAAACCGAAAATCTATTTTTTTCGACCTGAAGCACGGCGTGATCACCTTAAAAGACACAATAGCATCTTCAATATTATTTTATGGAAAATTAAATTATTTTATCTAGGCTCTTCTTTCAGATGAAACCTGGACAAGGAGGAACGGTAGTTGGAGAGCAAAACATTACTACTTCTATACTCACTGGAATCACGATTATTTCAGTTACACTTTTTGAGCCGTTGTAGCTCTTTCTATAAATGGAACCAATTGCCAGTCGCTCGTACTCACTTATGGTTATCTTTTCGTTGCTTCAGCGCGACTACCTTTTCGTAAGTCACTTACATCGCGGGTGGTGCTAGTTGTTCCTGTTGGCGACGATATCTCGCGGTGCGTGCGGAAGAGGTGAGAGTTTTTCCCAGGTCGAGGAAGCGGCGGAAACGGCTCCTATCGAGGGAGTACACGGCCCGGTACCGAGACGCCCTGCTCGCTTGTTGTGATAGCTTGCTGCGAGATGGACTCTGCCACCACCACCTGGAGAGAAGGCCGCGCCGCTCTCGTGTGACGTCTGGCAGAGTAGGTTGCGCGCGCATAGCCACTGGGGCACGGCCCACTATGCCGAAGCAGCAAGACAGTCAGCTATGCGCGCGCAACCTACTCTGCCTGAAGTCACACGAGAGCGCCGCGCCGGCCGCGGTGGCCGAGGAGACTAAGGCGCTCCAGCCACGGTCTGCACGGCTACTACGGTCGGGGGTTCGAATCCCCCCTCGGGCATGGATATTTGTGCCGTCCTAGTTTGTAAGTAGTTCATAAGTAGTTTGTAAGTTTAGGGACTGATAACCCCGTAGTTAAGTCCCATAGACTGTACAAACATTTGAACATTTGAGAGCGCCGCGGCCTTCTCTCTAGTTGGTGGTGGCTCTGCGGACCTTCAATGGTGACAGCCTGCTGAGACCTCATATGTATGCATCTGATGTCAGTTCCCTATAGGAATTATTCGCCCCTGGAGTAAAGACCAGTCTTAAATGCCTACCTCCCTTAACATCTGAGTGTTGCTGTTACAGGATCGCCTCTCCGTACTTAAGTTCAGGTACTTCATGTTCTCTGTTATAGAGTTTGCAATGTGTTTCACTGAGTAGGCTTGTTGGCAGCTGGAATTGTGTAATGTTGTGTCTCGCTTGTTTCGTGTTGGTGGCATGAATGTTGGTTACCGGTTCCTTGTGGTATGAGAGATTGTAGCTAGTCATTCTTATTATTCAACGCAACTGAGGGCGTCTGGAAGGTTCCAGTGTGGTATGGAAAGACTGCTGCACACGTGATATCATCTCAATGGAGATATGATGATGATGTTATGGACGCACGAAAACAAGGTCTTTAGCGAATGGAGATATGCTTTTCTAGACAACGTCTTTCAGCTATTTCCACAGAAAAAATGGAACAGGAATCAAGTCCGGGGAAACTGCAACCTAACGTAGAGGACTTCTGCGCTACTTAAAAATGATTTGGAAACAGTTCGTGCTGTATTAGTCCGTGTACTATGGTCTGGACAGCCATCATCTTGGCAACCACAGATTCCTCTTAGTCTGTAGAAGAACGTATTCTACAACCATGGCAGATAGCCTGTTGGGTGGCTGTGAAAATGGTTACCGTTCAGTGTACCGTCTATGAAAAATGGGTCTATAAGCTCGTGGAAGTATCCAACTTTACATGTTATGTGGGATTACTAAATGTGACTTCATCCCTAAATAAAACATGTAGTGAATCCTGGCGTAATGCCGGAGTACAGACGGTAACTGGATTCTGCTAATCGTTTCCACGCAACTCTTGTGATACGGATGGAACCGATGTCGATGGAGAATGCGTAGGACACTAGCCTGATTCATGCCACTTCCTCCTGAGATTACGCGGGAAGTAACCTGCGGGTCAACTCAACAGCAGCCAAAACATTAACTTCCTTCTTTTGCCTTGTCTAGATGTTACACTGCCATATTCAAGAAACTGTTTAAAGGCAACACGTGCAGAACTACATGAGCAGAACTACATGACACAGCGAGCATGGCTGTTGGCAGAGGCTACACTACTTACTTAGAATTACTTGAGCTAAGCCGGCGGCGGTGGCCGAGGGGACAGGCGCTTCAGTCACGGTCTGCACGGCCACTAAGATCGGGGGTTCTAATTAATCCCCCATCGGGCATGGATATTTGTGGCGCCCTAGTTCGTAAGTAGTTCATAAGTAGTTTGTAAGTTTAGGGACTGATGACCCCGTAGTTAAGTCCCATAAGCTGTACAAACATTTGAATTTGAACTTGAGCTAATGATATTATTTAATGAACTCAAGTGTTGTCTTTCGTGGTGATGATATCCTCCTTAGTACTTCCCGCCTGGTGATCCGAATCAGAAACTATTTTACCTCCGAAATATTTTATCCGAGAGGATTGCATCATATACAGGGTGGTGCATTGATAGTGACCGGGACAAATTGTTATAATCAACACACAACCAATCTGCAATTGTAAGAAGTGTATTACAACCAGTAATTAATCCAACAATAGTGTAGGTAGGCTTACAGCGTCCGTCGAGAAAGGTGTTGATCTGTCGTGGCATCTGGAGGACTCTTCAATCCGTCGGTTATCATCGGCGAAGACTAACTGCCGCGGGAGGCTGGGCGATGCTGGCCCGCCAGGTGGATCGACCAGCAACTGAAGCGCAGGTTGGCCGGCGAGTCGTACAGTGGAGTCGGCTGATACGTCGCTGGCCAGCGCGTTTGTAAACACGCCTGGCCGCTTGTTTGGGGGTCCACGCTTCGGTCGATAGCTCCGGAGACTGTGTTGCGGGTTGCCCACTTTCCAGGGCGCCGTCTTTATGGCACGCTGCCGGTACGGAGTTTACTACACAAATATGAAATAAGCTTCAAACGAAAAAGCAACAAAGAAGAAAACTTTTCTAGCTTAAAGAAGGAAAGCAGATGGCGCTATGGTTGGCCTGGTAAAGGCGAAGCCATAGTTCAAACGGATATCAATTTCATTTTTTTTAATAGGTACCCCCTTCTTATTACATATGTACGTAATTAAATATGAATGTTTATTTGGAACACTTTTTTCGCTTCGTGATAGATGGAGCTGTAATAGTCACAAACGTATAAGTATGTCGTATCGCGTAACATTTCACCTGTGCGGACGGTATTTACTTCGTGATTACATTACTGGTGTTAAAACGGACCGTTTACCTATTGCAGAAAAGGTTGATATGACATTTTTGTATGGCTATAGTGATCAAAATGCCCAAGGGGCCTCTGCTATGCATGTTTATCGTTATCCTGGAAGACATCATCCACGTGTCCGGACCTTTCGTCGGATAGTTATTTCAAGAGACAGGAAGTGTTCAGCCACAAGTGAAACGTCAACCACGACCTGCAACAAATGCTCATGCCCAAGTAATTGTTTTAGCTTCAGTTTCGGCTAATCAGCACTTCAGTAGCAGACAATTTTAGCCACAATCGGGAATCTCAAAAACGTCGGTTTTGAGAATTCTACATCAACATAAATGTCATCCATACCAAATTTCTATGCACCAGGATTTGCTTGGCGAAGACTTTGAACGTTGTGTACAGTTTTGCCACAGGGCACAGAATAAGTTACTGCAGATAACAGATTTTTTTCTTGCGTTCTGTTTAGTGACGAAGCGTCATTCACAAACAGAGGTTACGTAAACCGGCATTATATGCACTATTGGGCAACGGAAAGTCCATGATGGCTGCGACATGTGGAACATCAGCGACATTGGCGGGTTACTGTATGGTGCGGCATTATGGGAGGAAGGATAATTGGCCCCTATTTTATCGATGGCAATCTAAATGATGCAATGTATGCTGATTTCTTGCGTAATGTTCTACCGATTTTACTGCAAGATGTCTCACTGCATGACAGAGTAGCGATATACTATCATCATGATGGATGTCCGGCACATGGCTCTCGTGCAGTTGAAGCGGTCTTAAATGAAATATTTAGTGAAAGGTGGATTGGTCGTAGAAGCAGCATACCGTTGCCTGCTCGTTCACCAGATCTTACATTCCCGGATTTCTTTCTGTGGGGAAAATTGAAGGATATTTGCTATCGTGATTCACCGACAGTGCCTGCATACATGCGTCAGCGCATTGTCAGTGTATGCGAGAACATAACTGAAGGCGAGAGGAATTTCGTTGCGCGTATTGCCAAATGCATTGAAGTTGAAGGACATAATTTTGAGCATTTATTGAAGTCATGAGGTAATTACAGGTAATCACGCAGTAAGACCATGCGTTCTCATAATGTATGATATTTCCACAAAAGTACATGTCTCACATTGGAACAACCGAAATATAGTTCTAGCGTACCTACGTTCTGTGTTTTAATTTAAAAAACCTACCTGTTACCCACTGTTCGTCGAAAATTGTGAGTAATATGTCTCAATATCATTGCGCCATCTATCACGAAGCGAAAAAAGTGTTCCAAATAAAACATTCATATTTATTGATGTTTTAGACAAGTATGTAATAGAAATGGGGTACTTATTTTTTTTAAAAAAAAAAAATGCTGTTGATATTCATTTGACCTATGGCAGCGCCATGTAGCGGTCCAACCACAGCGCAATCTGTTTTCCCCCTTCAAGATGGAAAAGTTTTGTCCTTTGTAGTTCTTTCGTTTGATGCTTATATTATTTCTTGAGATATTTGGCCAGGTCACAGTTTTCTTGTTGCTCGTCGCTACTGGCGTATTTGACAGTAAAATGTGTCAGAATCAACACGTCACGGACACATAAATGAATTTTTGTATCGATTCTGTGCTGTTTACCAGAAGGAAAGCCACTCAAACTGTAGTACGAGTCTTGGAACTCAAATAGTGCCAAAACTAGTGTCGAGAGAATACGCATTGGAATCTGCTACGCCGGCCGCGGTGGCCTAAGGGACTGAGGCGCTCCAGTCAAGGTCTACACGGCCACTACGGTCGGGGGTTCAAATCCCCCCTCGGGCATGGATGGTTGTGCCGTCCTTAGTATAAGGTAGTTGATAAGTAGTCTGTAAGTTTAGGGACTGATGACCCCGTTGTTAAGTCCCATAAGCTTAACAAACATTTGATTTGATTTGAATCTGGTACTGTCGATGATGGCACACGTTGTATACATACCTACCTTACCTCGGATCTACTGGACTCTCCGATCCCACGTCACCGCCGTGTGCACAGTCGAGGGACACACAAGTCCCTTATGAGCGAGAGGTCTAACGTAAGGGTGTCACTATGCTTTTGAAACAGGAACAACGGAGTTGGATGAAGATTTAATGCGCCAGAGGTCGTACAGCACGACAGTGCCACCAAATTCTGCAAGAGGCGCGCTGGGAATCGCCATTGCCGTACAAATCGCACGTTAGGTAAAAGCCTTCAACCAAGTTCGGCAAACGGTGGCAGACGTGCATCGGGCAGACCGTCTTAGCATACTGTTGCTGCTTTAGTGCACAGACGATTCGTGAGCTCGCACACGAAACCGGAATAGCGCATACAGCTGTGCGTCGCATCCTGAAGGAACGCCTGAGCGCCGGCCACGATGTCCGAGGAGACTGAGGCGCTCCAGTCACGGAATGCACGGCCATTACGGTCGGGGATTCGAATCCCCCCTCGGGCATGGATATTTGTGCCGTCCTAGTTAGTAAGTAGTTTGTAAGTTTAGGGACTGATGACCCCGTAGTTAAGTCCCGTAAGCTTAACAAACATTTGATTTGATTTGAACGCTTGAGCATGCGAAAAATTGTATCACGATGGATTTCCTTTGAATTGGCGCAAATACGGAAATGTATGCCTTACGATGCTGCTCAAAGACACTTGGAGCGCTATAAGCGCGAAGGAAAGGTTTTCCTAAGCCCTATAATAACACTGGATGAGAAATCGTACGACCAAAATCTGTAACACCAATCCAACGAATGGCGTCATTATGGATCGTCGTGACGGTCGAAAGTTCGTCAGAGCCCCAGTATGGTGAAAATTGTGATGATTCTCGTTTACGACTGTTATGGTGCTATCCTAACGTATTACATTCGTCCACGTCAGACCGTCAATATACCGTATTACCATTTTTGAAACATCACCTGCGGCTAGTTTTGCAAAAGAAGCGGGAAAACGTTTTGTGCAACCAACCCATCATTTCGCTCGACAATACGCGGGCGTAAACAGCGCAAGATGTGTCTGCTCTGTTCGGTCGATGCCGACCGCGGTGGCCGAGGGGACTGAGGCGCTTCAGTCATGGTCTGCACGGCCACTAGGTCGGGGGTTCGAATCCCCCATCGGGCATGGAGATTTGCGCCGTCCTAGGTCGTAAGTAGTTCATAAGTAGTTTGTAAGTTTAGGGACTGATGACCCTGTAGTTAAGTCCCATAAGATTTACAAAGATATGAACATTTGTTCGGTTGATGACGTTGTGATATACTGTACCATCCACCATACTTCCCGGACGTAATTCCTTGTGGCTTTGGATTCATTCAGAAGATGAAGGAACCACTTCGTAGCATTAGCTTCAGAACTATTCCAGTGATTCGACAGGCAGTAGACCGCTCCATTCGCATCATCAACAGAACAGGCTCTGCTGACGGTATACCACGCCTTTCACATCGCTGGCAAAGGTTTCTACATAATACTAGGTTCTAATTTGGAGCACAGTAACAGGTACAAATATGTAACGCTTTAGTATAGATTGTGAATAAGTAGTTGGTACGATTCAAGTTCCAACCCTTGTAGAAGGTTGCATTGGATGCAACGTCACACCCGACATCTTTGGCAAGGTGCAACTTTGAGACCAGGACACCACATGGCGCAGTACGTAAGGGCCCAACAGAGTGATGAGGTTTGGTATTAGACTCATTAGCATTCAACAAGAGGGAGTAGTTTTTGGAGGCAGCGTGGTCCGCCTCAACGTCCTAGACACGCCGTTCAGCGAGTGCAATAGAGTAGTCTTGTGTAGTTCGCAAACGAACTAGTTCGATGATCCCTCGCCTCGTCCGTTCCTTTTCCTAAGACTGACGGGGAACAGCGAGAGGACGCGAGAGCGCGTGTTTTCCTTTTGGCAGTTACCGTCATTTCGAGCTGAGATGCAGCTCAGCTGTAGTTTTATAGTTCACTGCCACCAATTTTCTGTTCTAAGGTATTCAGGAGTGTCTAAATAATATTTACTACGAGTACTCTGTATGCAAAGTAGTTGAATACCATTTTATCACCCTTTCGTATAAATAACTGGTTTATTTGCTTGTCTAATTGCCCAAAAATACGGGTAATAGCACACGCTTGGGCAACACTGACCATTATATAAAAAAGCTGGCATAACAAAAGTAAGAGCTCTTTTAGTAGCGGTAGCAAAAGCCAAAAAGAGCGGACGAACTAAAAAGAGTGACCTAATTTGCGGCCGAGCTACGAACTAAAAGGAGAGCTACCGGTCGCGAACTAAAATATGCGCGATCGGTCGCGAACTAAAATATTTGCAACCGGTCGCGAATTAAAATATGTGCAATCGGTCGCGAACTAAAACATGCATTACCGGTCGCGAACTATTATGCCAAACGTATCTCGCTTCTTAGTTCGTTGGATTCTTTTCCGAAGACCGACGGGCAATAGCGAGAGGGCGCGCAGTGAAATTAAAAATCACTTTTTTGCCTTCTGCTGATGAGAGCCATTTCGAGGTGAGCGTCTGCCTGCTAGATGCATAGTTCAGTGCTACAAAATGTCTGTTTTGAAGTATTCTGCACTCTGGAATATCTGACTAATAAATTCCATGATGCCAAGATAGACAGATAACTCTAAAATTAAACGCGAGAAGTTATCCACAAACTGTTTCTTTTAGTTTGCGCGATATCGTTAGCGGCTGACGCAGCAAGCAGCTAGGTGAGGGAACTTATCCCTCCACCTGCATGCACAGACCACACCGCTCAGCCTTCACTTGGAGCGGACGAACTAAAAAGAGAGAACTAAAGTGAGCGCTCCCGATCGCGAACTATTATGCGCAAGTTTACAGTAAAGCGTTCTCGTGCAGCGTTTTGTGGGGCAACCATACACCACTGTCGGTCGTAGAAGACAATCAAAAGGCTACATGGTAAAGAGATGACGTTCTCCGACGTATAGTGCAACCATATCTGCAGCACTTCGGTGAGATATTTGTCTTAACATCCTGTGTCAATTGTGAAGCACTGAGATGGTGTACTACTTTCCATTTCGGCCAGTGTATATACTCTGTCAGAGAGTCGCCTCCTTGCACCCAGATAACGGAAATTCGATAATGCCAAGATAGACAGATAACTCTAAAATTAAACGAAGTTATCCACAAACTGTTTCTTTTGGTTTGCGTGATATCGTTAGCGGCTCACGCAGCAAGCAGGTGGTGAGGGAACTTCTCCCTTCATCTGAATGCGCAGACCACGCCGCTCAGCCGTCACAGGGAGCGGACGAACTAAAATAGCGAACTAGTTCGCGGCAGAGTCGCGAACTTAAGTGTTCGATCCCGATCGCGAACTATTATGCGCAAGTCTACAGTAAAGCGTTTTCGTGCGGCGTTTTGTGGGGAAACTGTACACCAGTGTTGCTCGTAAAAGACAATCAAAAGGCTATACGAAAAGAGATGACGTCCTCCGACGTATAGTGCAACCATATCTGCAGCACTTTGTGAGGAATTTGTCTCAACATCCTGTGTCAATTGTGAAGCACTGAGATGGTGTACTACTTTCCATTTCGGCCAGTGTATATACTCTGTCAGAGAGTCGCCTCCTTGCACCCAGACAACGGAAATTCGATAATACCAACATAGATAACTCTGAAATTAAACGCGAGAAGTTTTTGTTAGCGGCTCACGCAGCACGTAGGTGGTGAGGGAACTTCTCCCTTCATCTGCATGCGCAGACCACGCCGCTCAGCAGTCACTGGGAGCGGACGAAGAACGAACTATTTCGCGGCAGAGCCGCGAACTAAAGTGATCGATCCCGATCGCGAACTATTATGCGCAAGTCTACAGTAAAGCGTTTTCGTGCGGCGTTTTGTGGGGAAACTGTACACCAGTGTTGCTCGTAAAAGACAATCAAAAGGCTATACGGTAAAGATATGACGTCCTCCGACGTATAGTGCAACCATATCTGTAGCACTTCGGTGAGGGATTTGTCTTAACATCCTGTGTCAATTGTGAAGCACTGAGATGGTGTACTACTTTTCATTTCGGCCAGTGTATATACTCTGTCAGAGAGTCGCCTCCTTGCACCTTGATAACGGGCAGTATACGACGCAGTCGCGACAGCAGGGCACTACAAGATACCATTTCGGAAACCAGATGGATCTTACGAGGCACATTACGGCAAACAGCGGCTACCGAATGGAATGGATCTGGGAGGTAACAGCCGCCTCCGCGAATGCTAATGGCAGGGCCTTTCCTTTCTGGAGGGACACGCGATAAGCTGAGTGGTGGGGGAGGGGTGGGGGTAGGGTAGGTGACGATGCGGATAGGGGCGGGCGGCGGCTCCCTGGCCGCTGATAAGGGTAGCCTGGAGTGTGGCCCGCCGTTAGGCAGGGAGTTAGGGAAACGGCCGGCGATAGCGCAGGCGTCAAGGCGCGATCGCAGCTCACTTTCACCAGAGATACCATCAAGGAGCCGCCACTGCACTGCCGTCTGTCTGCCAGCGGGTTGTATTCCTTCTTTATTAAGTAAAACCCGTAGGCCCCACAATTAAGCTTTAATACTTGTTTCAGTAACAATTATTTCCTCGGCGACTCTGAAGTACACTCGCGGCAAAACACAAACAATACCTTCACTACGCGATAGCAATGGTAATACTACCGACGACAGTACTGCTAAAGCAGAATTACTAAACACGGCTTTCTGAGATTCGTTCACCGAAGAAGACGAAGTGAACACTCCAGTATTCAATCCAAGAACAGCTGCCAGCATGCGAAACTTAGAAGTAGATGTTCCTGGAGTAGTAAAACAACTTAAGTCACTAAACAAAAACAAATCTTCCGGGCCAGATTGAATACCAACTAGATTCCTCTCAGAGTATGCTGATGGAATAGCTCCGTACTTAGCTATAATTTACTACCGATCACTCAACGAAAGATCCGTACCCAAAGACTGGAAAGTTGCCCAAGTTACTCCAATATTCAAGAAAGGCAATAGGAGTGATCCCCAAAATTACAGGCCAATCTCATTGACGTCGATTTGCAGTAGGATTTTGGAACATATACTTTGTTAGAATATTATGAACTACCTCGAAGAGAACGACCTATTAAACAATAGTCAGCACGGATTCAGAAAGTATCGCTCTTGCGAAACAAAGCTTGCCCTTAATTCACATGAAGTGTTAAGTGCCATCGACAAGGGATCTCAAATCGATTCCATATTTCTAGATTTCCGGAAGGCTTTTGACACTGTACCCCACAAGCGGCTTCTAATGAAATTGCTTGCTTATGGAATATGTCCCCAATTGTGCGATTGGATTCACGATTTCCTATCAGAAAGGACGCAGTTCGTTGCAGTTGACGGTAAGTCATCGAGTAAAACAGAAGTGATATCTGGCGTTCCACAGGGAAGCGTTATAGGTCCCCTACTCTTCCTCGTGTTTATAAACGATTTAAGAGATACTCTGAATAGCTCCCTTAGACTGTTCGCGGATGATACTGTCGTTTATCGGTTAGTGAAGTGAACTGGATCAAAAGCAACTGCAAAGCGATTTAGATAAAATTTCTACATGGTGCGAAAATTGGAAATTTGACACTAAATAAAGAAAAGTGTGAAGTAATACACATGACCACTAAAAGAAATCCGGTGAACTTCAATTACGCGATTAATCAGTCAAACCTTAAGGTCGTAAATTCTACCAAATACCTAGGAGTTACAATTACGAACTACTTTGACTGGAGAGAACACACAGAAAATATTGTGGGGAAGGCGAACCAAAGGTTACGTTTCATTGGCAGAACGCTTAAAAGATGCACCAGCTCCACCAAAGAGACTGCCTACATCACACTTGTGCGTCCTCTCCTGGAGTACTATTGCCCCTTGTGGGACCCTCACCAGCTGGGACTGACGGAAGATATTGAGAAGGTTCAGAGAAGGGCAGCTCGTTTTGTTTTATCACGTTACGGGGGAGAAAGCGTCACGGAAATGTTGCACGAATTGGGGTGGAAATCATTAAAGGAAAGACGTTATTCATTGCGGCGTGATCTGTTTGCGAAGTTTCAATAACCAACTTTTAGTTCTGAATGTGAAAATATTTTGCTAGCACCTACCTACTTGGGGAGACATGACTATCCCAATAAAATAAGAGAAATCAGATCGAAAACGGAACGATTTAGGTGTTCTTTCTTCATGCGCGCTATTAGAGAATGGAACGGTAGAGAAAAGTTATGAAAGTCGTTAATGATCCCTTTGCCAGGCACTTAAATGTGATTTGCAGAGTATCTATGTACATGTACATATATGACCAGAGGTCAATTAACCCTTAACTATGCTGGTGTTTTCAGGT
Organism: Locusta migratoria; assembly: GCA_026315105.1. NCBI lineage: Eukaryota > Metazoa > Arthropoda > Insecta > Orthoptera > Acrididae > Locusta > Locusta migratoria. The sequence continues at coordinate 398,502,699 of CM048747.1, read as the reverse complement.
TACGCTAACATGCTGGTGGGGTCTTAGAAAACCACAAATAAAGAAAATAGATAAAAACATAATATACAACACTTTTTATTTATAAATTGTAATATTATGAAGCAATGCATCGTAATTTTTATGATGACGGAAATTAATTAACAAATTTCGCATAGTTAATGGTCAATTAACTTAGTAGTAGGAATTATGACATTTTCACATCAATTTTACGATTCTACCTTCTGACAATGGACAGATTCAACTAATGCAATTAAAAACAATAATACTAAGAAAAAATGTAATGTAGTCTCTGGTGACATACAGTTATTTGCAAATGTGACATACGAAATGAATATGTTTCCCACAAATGAATAACCTCACTTTTCACACCGTGTTTTAATTTTCTGTCTGCAACATCTTCATGCCCGGGCTTCATACATCCTGATAAATATATCAACCCAATAAAAGCTTTTAGTTCAATCAATTCCAAGTCTTTTGTGTACGATGGGCGTGGTTCCTTGAAGTTCTCCCTACTTGATCTTATTTTATAATTTGTATATATCAAAATAGTATTCAGCATCTCGTCAAAAACAAATAAGTTCCAAGCTTGTAATACATTTCCTGGTTCAATATTTCTTGCAGCACCTTTCAGTCCAGGCAGGTGGACAATTATATTTTCAGCACAAGATCTAGTATGTACTTTACACGTTTTAGACCATTTACAATATGGGTTTTTGCCATAGTAATAGTTGGTTGCACTGAGATTTTCATATTCATTGTCTTCAATTAATCCATCAGAGGATGCTTTAGATTCGGAATCACGTTTATTCGTGATAAACTGATTTTCTTCAGCCTCACTTTCATAGCGTAATTGCTGGATTTCTCGAAGACATTGTGCTCAAAAAGCAAACACAGCCTTTCTTGTCCTATACAATATAATTATTAATGAATGACTTCTTTCATATAAGGAAAAATATAAAGAAATGTAAGTTCCTGAAAGATCGTTGGGGTTTCATAGATCCCAGCAGCACAGTTAAGGGTTAACGCTTTCCACAATAAGTTCGTACGCAATACGTTCTCGCAAATACAAATCTTTGGATGGAGCCCGTATGCCGTTTGTTTCTGTACTTCCCGCGCTGGTTTATCTCAGAGTGTGACATATAGAGCCACGACATTGCTACTGATTTTTGTTAGACTGCGCTCCGAGCGGCTACACTTCCGAATACGATATCGAATGAATGCCAATAGCTACAGGTCGATTTGTAACTAAGGTTTCAGAATAGAAAACGTACTGAGAGAACTAAAAGACTTTTGTTTTTCCTAGGTTTCGTAAGAACCATGGGAAGGTATGTAGCGGTACATTACGTAATAATTTATTTACGATTCTCTTTTAACCTGCAAGTAATAACTTAAAAATTTCATTTTATATTCAGGGCAAAAACACCAGAAGTTGTGAACCTTTGTAGAGAGACGACGCTTTTCTAGCGAGGAACGTTAAGATTTCATCACTAGGATTAAGTAGTAGTTAACTTGTATGTAATGACATTCCTACATTATTTATTGTACCAAATCAGCCGCCACAGTTGTAGCTGAAGGAAAAACCGCACAGACTTGGTAATAAAACATGTAAACTGTAAAATTGATAGAAAGAGAAATGAAAAACAGAAAACACTATAATAGATCCACACAAAATAATTACAATATTCTCAAAAACATAAAGAATAAACTGCAATCATGTACAAGATAACAGTGAAAGCAATTAAAAAATTACTGTAGTTATCATAAAACGTGATAATTATATAGAAAAAGCTCTGGAATTCTTCCAAAATAACAATATCATAGCTATACTACTCAACACAACTAACAGATTCAATGCAAAAATCAAATAAAAACTAAAGATATGTAAAGCATCTCTCTCAGATCAAGATATAAATAGAATACAAAGGAACTGATCCCAATACATCCTATAATTAACTGTCTCAATAGCCCATCCTATATATTGGGTAAGAAACTAAATACTTTAATAATCAAATTGTATGTATACACGAAAAAATAGACACTAATAATTTTAGGGCATTAGCACACAAATTCCCCAAGGTGGAATGTTCTTATCATTTGATACTACCGATTTCTACACATATATCACTACAAGAAACAATTGAAATAACAAAGAAGACTTAATAAATCATGGAAATGTATCCATTATTAAAACATACGAAATAATTCAATTACTAGAAGTAATACTATGACAAAATTATTTTGATTTTGAAAACAAAATTTACAAACAATCACATGGAGTAGCAATGGAAAATTGCATTGTAGGCACCATTGCTGATATATTTATTAATACATTATAAGAAAAAATTTTCAATTCCAACTGGGCAGCTATAAACAAAGTCATATTCTACTAAAAATACGTTGATGACACCCTGATACTTGTGAATGGAAACGAAAATGGCATACAATGTATTCAGAGCTTATACCCAAAAATAAAATTAACAATAGAAAATGAACAAAACAAATCAATGAACATTTTATATCTAACAATAAGTAATAATTACCGCCATAGGTTTGAGGTTTATAGGAAACGTACCACAACAAACATTATTATCAACAATACCTCCTGTCATCTAAATTAACAAAAACTTATATTCTATCCACAACTTTACAAAATTACAATGATGTAAACAGATTTGAAGATGGATAGATATGACTCCATAAAACTGTGCACATTAACAGGAAAAGGACACTTAACCAATAAAAATGCCCTGTGCTCTAGAAAAGTGCAACACGTGCCTTTTCACTAGTTTTGCTTTACAAATTAGTTACTTACAAGTCACCGTGTCACCAAGGAAGCTGGCCTAATTTTCTAAAACTCAACAACAAATGCCTCGAAAATTTAGTGTCAATATCAAAGTCTGTTACTCTAAATGAATCAGCAGTCCCGCTTCAGATCTCCTTACGTACCAGGTTGGTGCAAGGTAACGAAATCAAATTTAGTAATTACCTTGCTCGAGCACAGCGTAATGTCGAGGAAGCCCCACAATCAGTGAGGTCACTCCACAAGGAAATTTAGGATGTGGAAAGGAAAAGCATACATGACAACCAGTGTAAATAAGGGAATTTCAGTCCTAATACACGGAACGTCATGCATAGAAAAAAATGCCTAATTACATCTACGGGCAGAAGGATAGGAGGTGCCCTGCGATCTCCGCTACCCTTTGCTTGTTGTCTATATGGGGGGAAGGGGTGCTGGCGGTTTGTGCACTCCTCGTTTCTGCTAACACTCGCTTGGTGCTTCCGAGATACCACATTCACGACTGAAGACTTCTGTCCGTTGAGAATGACAGACTATTTTCTGTTAGCAAGAAACCATTCAATACACACAATTGGTGTGATATCCCATATACTTTCTTTTTATTAATCGGGAGACGCTGTGGAACCATATCGAACGACTTGCGCAATTAAAGAAACATCTTGAAGCTTGTATCTATTGTCCTCTGAGTCTCGTGGAAAAATAGCATAGGCGAGTAGTCTAATAACACACTAAACATAAAGGACTTGTACTCAGCTGCACTATGTGATCAAAAGTATCCGGACACTGGCTAAAAGTGGCTTTATAGCACCCTCCATGGTAACGTTGTAATTCAATAAGTTGTTGCCCCATCCTTAGCCTTAATGACAGCTACCAGTGTCACATGCGTACGTTCAATCATTTGCTGTATGGTTTCTGGGGGAATGGAAGCACATTTTTCACGCTGTACTGAGCTGTATCGGGGAGAGGTATCGACTTAGTTCGATGATGCCTGGTTAGCGTTTCAAACAGCTCAAGATTGTTCTACAGGATTAGGTCAGCACTCAGTGCAGGCCAGTCCATTAATGGGATGTTATTGTCTACTAACAGGCCTTGTGTTATGAACAGGTTCTCGTTCGAGACCGTGATGAATAATGCAATCCACATGCCCGAATTGCTCTTCAACGTGGAATGCAAGAAGGTGCTTCAAACATCAATCTAAGCGTGTACAGTGATAGTGCCACGCAAAACAAAAAGGCTTGCAAGCCCCTCCATGAAAATGACGTTCATACCATAACACCACGCCTCCAAATTTTACTGTTGGCACTACTGAAGCTGGCAGATTGCGTTCAACGGGAATCCGCCATAGCAATACTCTTCCATCGGATCGCCACATTGTGCACCGTGATTCGTCACGCCACACGACGTTTTACCACTGTTCAATCGTTCAATGTTTGCGCTTTTTACTTCAATAGTGTAATACAGATTGTCTGGATTGATGCCTACATCTTACACTGTACAACTGTGGACGGTCTCTGTCAGTAAACAGACGCGGTTGCTCTGTACGCGTTGGTTCAGTAAGTGCCCCTTCAAATTTCTACTTCAATCTCACATCAGAATTAGGGGACATAGGGACATTTAGGAGTGAAGATACCTCGGATAAACACTTCCGACACTCGTGACACCAAATCACCTGACCACGTTCGATAGGGCCGGCGCAAGCCCAAATACCGCCCGTGCGAGCTGCTAAATTGTCGCCCCCCCCCCCCCCCTCCAACCCCACGATTTTTTGTTTTTCAAAACGTTTATGGAATTTCATTTAAACAAACCTATAAGAAATGTCAGCAATCAATCGCAATTTTTGTTTTTACTTTTCAGATCTACCTAGGTTTCGGCCGCAGAGTGGCCAGTCTCAGAAGCTTTTAATATGTGTTTACATGTAAACCGCCAGGTTGACAGTTACGTTCAGCATGACGGTATAGATGTAAACATTAAGAATTAAAATATATGTTGATGTGGAAAATAAAAACAAATGCGACTGATATGTGACATTCTCTACAGATTTGTACAAAACAGTCGCTAGGCTCCAGCTCAAAAATAGAGTTAATCCTGATTGAAGAAATATATCTAAGTTTAACAAGCCTTGTGAAATTACGAAGATGTTCAAATGTGTGTAAAATCTTGTGGGACTTAACTGCTAAGGTAGTCAGTCCCTAAGCTCACACACACACTACTCAACCTAAATTATCCTAAGAACAAAACCACACACTCTTGCCTGAGGGAGGACTCGAACCTCCGCCGGGACCAGCCGCACAGTCCATGACTGCAGCGCCTTAGACCGCTCGGTTAAACCAGCGAAACATGAACTTACAAAATTAACGTAAATAAACATTTTTCAGTTGTTGTGAACAGATAATGTATTCAACAGAAAACCGTATACAGTAAATAAATGTTGGCAAAGTGATAATGAGGGAGTAGTATTGTCAAACAAAAGTGTCGGTCAAAGTTCAATTGTTGTTTATGCAGCCGCAGATAGGTGTTTCATGGCTCAAAAACCAAAACGTTTGACTATCACTCAGAAACGGATAGCAAAAATTTTGAAAAGTACGTCGAAACCCAACTTATGCCAGACTTACTACCAAAGTCTTTATCCCTTGTAATTACACGCTGCGTATTTACCCATTCGGAATACCGTTAGTAATTGTAGTGTTGGACATGTTTAACTAGTAATGTTCAACCATTTTTATCCATAATGCGGGTAGAATAAAACACTCGGAAACTGCCATTGAAGGGCTTGGCAAAATTTCTTAAGGCTTAACACATAATCCCAGTATCGAACATTGCATTTGAATTTCCAAATTAGATTTCGTCTTCTGCAATATTAGTTGTAAGTAAACGCAAGGCGCGTAACAGACTGGCAACGCTCTATAAGAATACTGCCGTGTTCGCCAGACTCCTCCCCCCTTTGTGTTCCTACGGCGTAAACACGACGGTGCAGCCACAGTGGCGAGGAAGAAATTAGTCCTCCTCCCTCACCTTATACAACAGGGGCGGTCGGCAGGTAGTCAAAGCGCCTTGCCACAGTTCCCGAAGCCGTTCCTTCCGAGGTTTGCTTTCAAATCCCCTCTTGGGCATGAATGTTGAGTTTGTCCTACAAAAATAAAAAAAAGGGGAGGGGGCGGTAGATTTGCCGCCCCTCGGAGAGTGCCGCCCCGTGCGGCCGCACGTTTCGCACCTGCCTTGCGCCGGCCCTGACGTTTGTGAGTTGCGCTAAGCGCGCCGTTCTGATCTCTCGCGATATCTAATGACTACTAAGGTTGCTGATATGGAATAACTAGCAGCATAATGCACCTACTATGAAAAACGTATGTTTTTTATGGTGACTGGATACTTCTGATCGCATAGTGTTTAAGTCATTACCCGGTTAAAATCGTCTAAACTGCCATCTCCAAAAATATTTATGATTGCTCTTTAGACCGCTGTGTAGCCTCTTAGAACAATTGAGTTAAGATGGCTGGCATTAGTTTCAGAGGGGAGAAGCGGACGCTGTGGGGTTGCACCCTGAACCTTCTGGGGTGTTCCGCGCCGTAAGACAGCGCCGTCTGCTCCTCGAGACTCCCAGCAGACGCCCCACAATTCGAGGGGGTGGGCCCTGCCCTCATTCCGCGTTACTTATTCGCCGCAGTCATTCTCCGAGACGAGCGCCGCCGACTGAAGCGAGCCGGAACGAATAACTCTGCGCAGCTGGGGCTGCCGCGGCACCCTTAGTCTTCTTCGTCCGGCGGCCGGCGTGGGGGTGGGAATCAACGCGCATGCGCTCTGGCGGCAGAAGTGCAGCCGAGGGTCTACTCCGGCAAGAGTGTACATGATATAAGGATTTTTTTAAAGCTTTGAATATATACCACAGATTAGATGTTTACCCTCCTGGCCATTAAAATTGCTACACCACGAAGTTGAAGCGAAATTTAACATACAGGAAGGCGATGCTGTGATAAGCAAATGATAAGCTTTTCAGATAATTCACACAAGGTTGTAGCCGGTGACGACACCTACAACGTGCTGACATGAGGAAACTTTCCAACCAATTTCTCACACACAAAAAGCAATTGACCGGCGTTGCCTGGTGAAACGTTGTTGTGATGCCTCGGGTAAGGAGGAGAAATGCGTACCATCACGTTTTAGACTTTGATAAACCTTGGATTGTAGCCTATCGTGATTGCGGTTTATGGCATCGCGACATTGCAGTCACCTCTTGTTCGCATCGACGGCACATTGAACAGTGACCGTTACATTTCAGATGTGTTACGACCCGTGGCTCTACCCTTCATTCGATCTCTGCGAAATCCTACGTTTCAGCAGGATAATGCACTACCGCATGTTGCAGGTCAGGATACGGAAAAAGCTTGACTGCTGCCCTGGCCAGCACATTGTCCAGATCTCTCGCCAATTGAAAACGTCTGGTCAGTGGTAGCCGAGCAACTGTCTCGTCACAATATGCCAGTCATTACTCTTGATGAACTGTGGTATCGTGTTGAAACTGCATGGGCATTTGTACCTGTACACGTCATCCAAGGTGTGTCTGACTCAGTGCCCAGGCGTATCAAGGCCGTTATTATGGCCAGAAGTGGTTGTTCTGGATACTGATTTCTCAGGATCTATGCACCCAAATAGCGTGAAAGTGTAATCACATGTCAGTTCTAGTATAATATATTGTCCAATGAATACCCGTTTATCATCTACATTTCTTCTTGGTATAGTAATTTTAATGCCCAGTAGTGTAAAATTAAAAGTACAAAGAGTCCAGATAGCAAAATTTCAGTTTTTATATCCTGACCGGTTTCGTTCCGTAAAGTGCATAAATGCAAGCTGTTGCGGTATATGCACGTGATTATTATTATTTAGTCTCGTCTCAGCTGCTGTAAGGTAATGATCCAACATTGACATGCTTAGAATAAGGGTTGAATTTGTCAATTGTAAAGTCTCCACACGTCGAGGTGTGACGTGTGGTTTCAGTCCAGATGCACAGGAGCACCGCCTGCTGGCGGAGAAACAGTGCCTTCTACGAGCCAGGGAGTACCTCCACATGTTTACTCTGAAAATCACATTTAAGTGCCTGGCAAGAGGGGAGAGATTGGTCGATTGCGAACGAACACAAGGAAATGGAACACACAAAAGGAACGACATACGAAGAATTTAAGAAACTTCAAAACAAGATATAAAGAATATATAAGAAGCTGGAAGTATGAAAATAGCCACTCCACCTTTGCAGAACACCTGATAGAACACGGACATGAACCATCCACCATGGAACAAGACATGAAAATTATCAGAACCAATAATCGAGACAGAAAAATCCTGACACTACAAGAAAACTTTCACATACAGAGAGCCTTGGCAATGAATAAAAATGTGATCAATGATCAGATCAACATAAGTAACAATTCACTGATCAAGCTGGCCACAGAAACAGTGAAAAACAATAACGAAACATGAAATGCCCTACCTCCTCCTCCCTCTCGCTCCACCCCCCCCCTACTCCCATATTCACAAAAAACTAACACAAATAATGCACACACACACACACACACACACACACACACACACACACACACACACACTCCCATACTCACAAAAAGCTAACACAAATACCAACACACACACACACAGTCTACACAGACACCAACACAAACAAAAAACAGCTGATACACTCAGAGATACAAGGAACACAAACAAGAGACAGACGAAAAGCGACAGTTGGCAACACTAAACACTGTAAACAAACGTTCAAAAACGAGTACACAGTGAAGTGGTGATGCAAGGGTTTTCATCAAGACCGAAAATAACACATCCAACTGACGACCTCACAAACATTTCCATGAAGACACACTTGGAATAAAACAGAAAACCGTAAGTAGGGTCAAAAACTGTATAATTAAATTAACTTTGCAAAAGCTAGTGCTACAGAAGTTGTTTCTAACCTAGTAGATACGAACTTTGGTAATTGTAATAAGACTGTCAACTGTCATACTGTGAAAAATACCTACAATATTATACAATAATAACATGTATTGCAGGCCACTGATGATGCTTCATAAATAAAGAAGCGAAACGCGTATGGCACACAAAAAACGCCTTTCATTTAGTTGCTAAAGACGGTAATACACCTCCACCAATTTCATATGCAGCTAAGGACGACGGAAATCGAAAAAATGATGAATTTCAGTTCGTCTGCCACTTAGGTGCTCCTATGCGGTACCATACGGCGCTGAACGGTTGTGGTAACCTCCAGTTCCAGGAACTGCCGCGTGGCCGTTTCTGTTCTTGTAACTCTGCATCATTCCCAGCTCACTGCTGGGTATCGAGCTGTCGTTCGTTTCCTTCACTACGCTCGCCCATTCTCTTCTTGTTCCGAATCATCGTAAGGGGAGCCGGAGGTGGTCTAATCCAAAAAATTACATTTTTCTTTTTTGCTATCAAAAATTAATTGAAACGTTCCACTTTAATGTAAAGTTTGAATTACTGTTCCATTCGCCCTAGAAGTGGAGTTATTACCATTTTCTTTCACGCCTGCAGAGGAAATGGGTGGAGCCACTGAATGCATCTAACAGCCTCTCGTGACTTCTTGGCGCAGAATTTCCTCATCCTGAATTTCAATATTTCCTTATTTAGGCCATACAGCGAGTGTGCTAGGGTTGCTTACATTGGCTTCTGTGACAAATAAAACGCTAAAAGCGCGGAACATTGTCTCTTTCTTGTTGATTGTTTCGAACTACTTCAGTATTGCGCCTGTTGTTAGTTATAATATACTTCTTGTGTAAGCTCAGTGATGTTCAAATCAAATGTTTGTAGATCTATCGGACCGAACTTCGTGGTCATCAGTCCATAGCTTACAAACAACCTAAGGTACACTAACCTAAGGAGAAACACACGCACCCATGCCCCAGGGAGGATTCGAACCTCCGACGGCGAGCAACCGTGTGCTCCGCAGCGAGGCGCCTTAGACCTCTTGGCTACTCCACCTCGGCGTTCAGTGATGGAAAGTCAATAGGAGGAAGACGCAGGCTCACTGATGAGGTGACTGAATCCCTACAGACACAGTATGGGCATGCAACATGGCAAAACTAGTAATGCTAGTGACATGGGTAAAGGGGCTTGGACATTATTCCTTCATACCGCCTTTTCCAACGAATACCCTCAACCGAGCCTCAGCAGACTCCTGGTGCAAATATAATGCTAAAAAGGACTATGATCGGAAGAAATATTTGCCAGCAGCTGCTATAACGGCAATAAAACCAATTTTTCAATACAGCATAGCCAGAATTGTTACACGAATGTCTGCACGGAAAGAACGCAGAATCCTAATTAAGATTGGACACTGTACGGTCACTAAGAATTATTGATAGAGAGAGGATAAGAGGAGCAGAAAGAAGAGAAAGGAATATGATGGAAAAACAGACCAGAAAAGAATACCAAAAAGGAAGCTTTTCGAGGATGAAGGAAAATACCCTGATAATCCGTCCTATAGTGCAGGAATGTATTGAAAATTTTGACAGCCATTTCCTGTAAATTAGAATTTTGGGAATGTAAGGAACATTTTCTGAAAATCGACTCAAACTAGGGAGATGGAATTTTTATACAGCACTGCTAGTCATTAAATTCAAATTGTAACATAGCCATTTGGAAATATGTTCAGTAGTTTCATTTCAATTTGACTAAATAAAGTATTTTTTGTACAAAAGTTGGGTCATTAATAAAAAAAAATTATCGAAAGGAAACTAGAAAAGCTAATCCAATATCCCTCCATCTTATCAGTAATTTTAAACCACGTTTTATGTTAAAAAATTCAGCTTTTTCTGTTTGGTAGATTGTTCATGAATGTTCCTCAAACTTTCTGATTTTAAGTTGGGCAGCATAGACACCTCCGGGTCCCCTTAAACTTTTGACTACTGGTTCTTCGCGTATTTTCTTTTAGCGTTCAGCACCAGTAATTTACATTTTACAGTTATTTTACATCTATGTAACCTGACGTCCATAAAAATTTTATTGTATGTAATACGTACGTTTTATACGCATCATAAAAGAAAATCTCTTTATTTCTTAGTAATTTTTATCGACGGCAAAATATATATTTTTCGCGAGTTTTTGTTACTGATGGTTCATTTTTAGATTCCATCTGCTTCACTGAATACTTAGCTTTCAACGTAACTTTTAATCCTTTCCTTAAAATGTAGTGATGTCACTTTTTTGGGTGAAAAGGAAACACTTTTCTGTACCTCCACTCTATACAGAGGTACAGAAAAGTGTTTCTTCTTCAGCTAAAAAAGAAGCTCGAGGAGACAGTGACACAGCCTATGGTCGACTATGGGGATGTTATTATTCAAGGAATTTCGTACGATAGGTCACATAGACTAGAATTGACGATGAATGCTGGTGTACGATTTATTTGCAACATACGCTATTTCTACCACATCACTCCAGCCTACAAGAGTTTTCATGGCTTCCTGCTAATAAGCATATAGATTATCATACGCTAAGCCTGGCTATCGTTTTCTTAATCTTTACACTCCCGCTTATTTATCGTCAACTCTAAATCTGCTATCTGAGCAGCACAACAGAACTACCCATACGCAACTAAGTAAAATCCTTTCTATACTATCGCACAATACTGCCAAATATTCTGAATCTTTTTCTACATCAGGAACGAGACACTGGAATCATCTTCCTCAAAATATCAGAAAAATCAGATCCCTCCCAAACTTCAAACGACAACTAATGGCCCACCTACTGTCGCAACAGCCATTTCTCTGATCAGTTCCAGAAATCCTTCAAACTCTGCCGGCAATGTGTGTCAATCTATTTCCTATTCGTTTCTAAGAGCCTCTGTCTTATATTTCTCCTTTTCGACCTTTGTCTCTCTAAATGTACTTCGATGTTTTAGCCCTGTAATATTTTATAACTACCACTACCTATAGTATTTTTGTTGGCTATTATTACTTTATTATTAGGTTTTTTTATGTGTTGTTTTCTAGTCAGATGTAAGAGAGGGCCTGAAGTTCTGAAAATGGGCAGGCAAAATAAGCAATAATTGAATAAATAAATATATCAATATTTTTTTCTCTTTCCTCCGTAGTTTCTTTGTGCCACCTATTTGTTAGTTTATTTGTGTAAAAAAATTAAAAAAAAATGTTTTTCGTGATGTTTGCTGAGTAAGAAACGGGACATCGATTTTGAAAGATGTAGATTGCAATAATATCTGTTTACTTTTTATCTCAGAAATTATTCTGCAAATCATATAAACAAACTGCTCAGTTTCTATTTTGGTGTCGACCGCGGTGGCCGAGGTGACTGAGGCGCTCCAGTCACGGTCAGCACGGCTACTACGGTCGGGAGTTCGAATCCCCCCTCGGGCATGGATATTTGTGCCGTCCTAGTTCGTAAGTAGTTCATAAGTAGTTTGTAAGTTTAGGGACTGATGACCCCGTAGTTAAGTCCCATAAGCTAAACAAACATTTGAACATTTCTATTTTGGTTATCTGTTACTGGATAATAATTGGATGACAAGGAATGTTGCACGAGTAGAAAGGAACGGTTCCCAAACAGGAACGAGTGAACTAGTTCTCAAAAGCGGTTTTTACATCTCTAGTAGAGGATACACCAAACAGCTTTCATGATATTTCTATACTGTTCCATTCTCTAATACCGCACGGGACAAAAGAACAACCGGATGTTTCCGTTTCCAATCTGATTTCTCTTTTTTCACTACCATTATCATTTCTTCATATATAGATGGATGCTATCAATTTAAGTTTGTATTCCTAGGAGGCACTTGGTAAAGGAAATTTCGCAAATAGAATAACGCATTTCTTTCGATGACTTTCACCCCAACTCGTAAATCATTTCCATGACGTTATCTCCCCTGCATTGAGATAATGCAAAACGAGTAGCCCTTCTGTGAACTTTATGTCCTCCGTCAGTCACACATGGTGACTACCCCATCAGCGCAGCAATATTCCAAAGTAAAACGGGCGAGTGTAGTCTAGGCACTGTCTTAAGTAGCAGTATTGCATCGTCTAAGAGTTATTCCAATGAAATGTAACCGTCGGTTCGCCTTCACCACGAAATGTCCTCTCTATTCGTCTCAATTAAATTTGTTCATAATTGTATTCACTTGTTTTTACGGCCTGTAAATTCGATTAATTTATCCTGTAAATGAAGTTTAAAAGATATCTTTTAGTTACAATGTGGATGACTTCATATTTTTCTCTATTTAGGGTCAATTGACAAATTGTGCACCATGCATGTATCTTATCTAAGTCGTTTTGCAGTTGCTTTTATTTACTAACCGATAAATTACAGTATTATCCACGAACAGTCTACAAGAACAACTCAGATTGTCACCCAGACTATTAATAAAGACGACGAAATGTAGGTGCAATGTAAGACTTCTCTGCACAACGTACTGTTCGCATTCTGACAAAAAATCGGGAATCCAGTCACACAACAGACGATATTCCACAAGTACGGAATTTTATTACAAGCAGCTTGTGAAGTACAGCGTCAGAGGCCCTGCCGGAACCACTCTTCGCTTACTTAAATTACGAGCGATCTGTGTTAAACAAGAATTCGTGTTGACTATAGGTCTACAGGTTGTTCACAGTGCTTGGAAATCGGACGACAGTTTGTAGCGCACGTGTTTGGGTATTTCGACGAAGTGTGTTAAGCGCCGGCCGCGGTGGCCGAGGGGACTGAGGCGCTCCAGTCATGGTCTGCACGGCCACTACGGCCGGGGTTTCGAATCCCCCCTCGGGCATGGATATTTGTGCCGTCCTAGTTCGTAAGTAGTTCATAAGTAGTTTTTAAGTTTAGGGACTGATGACCCCGTGGTTGAGTCCCATAGGCTTTACAAACATTTGAACATTTTGAATTACATAACCACCCGCTACTACAACGTGTCGTCTAACCGAAATCTGTTATGCGGGTTAGCTGAACCTTGAGTCTGCAGGCGAAGCTGTGTTTAAAGAGTTGCGCCTCTGGACGTAGGCAACTTGCATGTCTGCTTTGTCGGTATGCCGGCTGGCAGGGGCCGACTGGCTTGACAACATATCAGAACTATTTCATTTATTTTTCATCATTGAAAACACTTTGATGAAAATATATAAACTAACGTGTCATCTAACATTTTACCTGTGTATTTCTATTTTTTCAAACTGTAAAGTGACTGATCAGATCACGTCGTAAGTGATCCGCGATAATTCGGCAAACAAACTTGTCGGCAACTACTAATTACTGGTCGGGTCGTGGTCTTGTGTACATTGGCCGTTAACCTTTTCTACAATTATGATTGTGTTGCCATCTACGCAGCCACTTTGGAGGGCTTTGAAGTCCAGTAGCTGGATGATACGATAAGATTAAGGAAATAACAGAGGGAAACACCGCACACAAACGTCAACTAGACACTTAGCGATTGATGTTTTGTAAAGAGAGTGTGAACAAAGTTATAAAATCTGTAGAGTGTACGCTTTTTCCCCAACATTAAAGAATGACTATGGATGAATCAATTAAATTCTGGTAGTTGGATTATTTCCGAACCGGACTAAATATGCTGCCAGTGAGGTGGCCATGGGCCCCCCAAACACGCAGTACTGCACTGCGCACGGTATTTCCAATCACGCCGAAACATTACAACAGAAACACGATCACGCGCTCTAGAGATTCAGACATATTGGAAAAACTAACTAATGGAGTATAGGTGGCGGGAAATCTTAATGCGGTAGATCAACACAAGAAATGTTACACTTTCTGCGGAGCTATGAACATAGTTTATTGTATCATTTTCCAAAGAGTTACAGCACAAAGATATAATTTTTAAATGAAACAATAGTTTTTCTATTGCGCATTGGATTCGTTGAAACCAGCTGCGTCCAAATCAATTTAAACTACATTCCTATCACTGTTAGTTTGGGAGCTACAACCCTTCAATGCGCCTTCTAAATGTGGTGCGGCCGAGTTGTAACGTCGCCGGTGTCATGGAGCGAGAAACTTTCTCGATGCGCTGTTAGACTGTCGACTGTCGCTGCACACGGCCGTATACCCGACAGTTGGAGGCACACAAGCAACCGGGGCTCAATATACCACAGTTACTGACATCTGATGACGATGGAATACACAAACAACGAGTACGTTGACAAGTTGTTGATGCTCGGCGAGTGCTGACACGATGCCACTGAAGCAGCCACGGCGTATGCCGTGAGATATCCTAGGCGAAGAGCCCCGGCAGCCATTACGTTCTTACGTGCCGAACAACGACTCCGGGAAACAGGCAGCTTGGTAATGCGCAGCAGTAACAGACGAAGACCTGCAAGAAGTGAGGAGACGGAGGTGTTTGTTTTAGCTGCACTACACCAGGACCCTCATGTCAGCTTACATCTGTGTGGCGTATAGTACACGGCCACAGGTTTCACCCGTACCGCCTGCCACTGACTCAAGAGCTGCATGGGAACGATTTCCGTGCAAGAGTGACATTCTGTGAGTGGGCCATGCGTAATTTCACGCTGGATTCTTTACAAAGTGTTATGATCTCTGATGTGTCCACGTTCACAAATTATGGTGCAGTGAATCGCCATAACATGCACTACTGGGCCGAAGACAATCCTCGGTGGGTACGACCTGTCGACCGTCAACGTAGGTGGTCTATTAACGTGTGGTGTGGAATCCTTTGGGATGTAATCATCGTTCCACACTACTTCCCAGGTACACTGACAGGTGAGTTATATCGCGCTTTTATAGCCGACAGTATGGGTGGTCTCCTTGAAGATGTGTGTCTACACACGAGAGTCCATATGTGGATGCAGCACGATGGTCACCCAGCCCATTCTGCACCTGATGTTATGGAAGAACTAAACAACAGGTTTGCAGCAAGATGGTTGGGGCACCATAGTCCTCATTCATGGCCCGCAAGGTCGCCCGCTTTAACATCAGTAGTAGATTTCTTTTTGTGGGTATATCTACAGGATCGTGTTTATGTCACTGAGACCACATCCCCAGATGATCTAAAACGGCGCATCGAGGACGCATGTCGCTCCGTCACACCAGCGATGTTACATCTCGTCCGCAGATACTTTCGACGGCACATTGTATTATGTATTGAGGAACATGGACACACATTTGAACATCTCATGTAAATCAACTTCCCACCGCCATTACATACATCACCCACCACACATATAGGTATTATGTACAGCGTGTGGTATCTGCCCCTGAAACTTTGAAGGGTTGTAGCTCCCAAACTAACAGTGATAAGAATGTAGTTCAAATTGTTTTGGACGCAGCTGGTTTCAACGAATCCAATGCACGATAGAAAAAAACTATTGTTCCATTTAAAAAATTATATCTTTGTGCTGTAAGTCTTTAGAAAATGATACAATAAATTACGTTCATAGCTCCGCAGAAAGTTTAACATTTCTTGTGTTGACCTACCACACTAAAATTTCCCGTCACCTATTACTTTATAAGTTACAGAGGCAAACACACTTAGTGAAACACCCTGTATATCCGGAACCTATTACAATATCTATAAATAAACATTACTGTATAGGTACCGTAACGTAAGTCAAGGGTAGCGTAGCGTAGCGCAAGTCAAGGGTAAGATAGTCTAAGTTCAGACAAGGAATATAGGCCGTCCGCTGTGACCGAGCGTACTGCGGCGCGCCAGTCACGGTCTGCACGGCCACTACGTTCGAGGGTTCGAATCCCCCCCCTCGGGCATGGATGTTTGTGCCGCCCTTAGTATTAGATAGTTCATAAGTAGTTTGTACGTTTAGGGACTGATGAGACCTTAGTTAAGTCCCATAATCTCTACAAATATTTGAACACGTGTGTGTGAGGAATCTAGTACAACAGACTCCTTTGACACGGAGGACACATAGGCCGGAGGAGAGCACATAAATCAATGCCGCAATTGAATCGATTGGAGCTGAAAGACGTTAAGTCCAAATGTGCATATTTTGTGTTGATGATTATAGAGCGTTCCTTGGACGAGAAGCATCAGACGGCACTGGAAAGAATTACGTCGACCTTCGCTTCTACGTTCATCTGTTCCTCCCTATAATGTGTACGGAAAAGAAACGCATTAAGTCACGAACTTATTACTTTACAGCTCTGTGTCGTGGAAGTGCATGTAGCATACTACGATAAAATTTTAAAAATGATGGCCATGTTGCTTTAAGACGATTGTTATATCCACAATTACTGAAGGGATCTCAAGATACAAGAACCCTGCGTTTCCTCTCCTCTATTAATATATATGAGATCAATATAGCTTCTTACATTTAGTAATCATTACAGGTCCCGAAATTTCTAATAATCGCGGAGCAGAAAACCATTAACTCCACTTTCGGAAAACAAAAATTCTGAGACGTTATTTTATAATAATTGCAGTAATAATCTATATTTATTTGCTTAGTCTACCTTTAATATTTTGGAGATGTGTGACTTCGTTAACATATAACGTAATCTACAATAAGAAAACTCACATGACAAAACACAAGAAGAAGCGTAACACATAATACACACTTCACACATCAGCTGCCGAACTTTTCACGTAGGTTACTAACATAATGTAGAATTTAGACATGTTGTGTTGTTGTGGTCTTCAGTCCGCAGACTGGTTTGATGCAGCTCTTCACGTTACCCTGGCCTGTGCAAATCTCTCCGTCAGAGAATACGATTGGCAACCTACATCCTTTTGAATCTGTTTACTATATTAGTCCCCCGGTCTCCCTCTATGATTTTTACCCCACATGCTTCCTTCTAATGCTAAGTTGACAATTCCTTCATGTCTCAGAATGTGTCCAACTAATATATCCCTTCTCTTAGTCAGGATATGCCAGAAACTCCCCAAGTCGGTGAAGCACATCCTAGTTATTTACGTGATCTACCCATGTAATTTTCATCATTCGTCTGTAGCACCACATTTCAAAAGCTTCTATCATCTTTTTATCTGTACTCCTTGTCGTCCACGTTTCACTTCCATAGAATGCCACACTCCAGACAAATGCTTTCAGAAAGGACTTCCTAACATTTAAATTAATACTGGATGCTAACAAGTTTCTTTAGAAACGCTTTTCTTCCCATAGCCATTCTGCAATCTTCTTTACTTGGGCCATCAGAAGTTATCTTGCTACCCAAATAACAAAATTCATCTACTACTTTTATTGTCTCATTACCTAATCTAATTCCTTCAGCATCGCCTGATTTTCTGACATTGCATTCCAATACCTTCGTTTTACTCTTGTTAATGTTCATCTTATATCTTCCTTTCAAGACACTGTCCACTCCATTCAATTGCTCTTCCAGATCTCTTACGGTCTCTAACCGAATTTCTATGTCATCGGCAAACCGCAATGTTTTTATTTATTTTCGATGCACTTAATGCCCTCTTCAAATTTCTCCTTCCATTCCTTCACTGACTGCTCAATGTACAGATTGAACAACAATGGGAAAAGTCTACAACCCTGTCTTACTCCATTCCCAACCTCTGCGCCCCTTTCTTGCCCTTCGACTCTAATAACCACTTTCTGGTTTTCGATCCCTATATTTTACCCCTGCTACCTTCAGAATTTGGAAAAGTGTATTCCAGTCTACATTGTCAAAAGCTTTCTCCAGTTCGACAAACGCCAATCTTCTAAGTTACGTCGTAATGTGAGTATTGCCTCCCGTGTTCCTACAATTCTCCTAAATCCAAACTGATCTTCCCCGAGGTCGAATTCCACAAGTTTATCCATTCGTCTGTAAATAATTCATGTTAGTATTTTGCAACCATGACTTATTAAACAGATAGTTCTGTAATTTTCACACCTGTCCGCACTTGCTTTCTTTGGAATTGGAATTATGATTTTCTTCTTGAAGTCTGAGGGTATTCCCGCTGTCTCATACATCTTACATACCAGGTGATACAATTTTTCATGACTGGCTCTCCTAAGGACTGCAGCAGTTCCTCTACTCCAAGGGCCTTGTTTCGACTCAAGTCCGTTAGCGCTCTGACAAATTCTTCTCCCAGTATCATATCTCCTATGTCATTTTCCGCCACTTCGTCTTCCATTTCTAAAATAATGCCTTCAATTTTATTTCCTTTGTATAGACCCTCTCTATATACCTTCCACAGTTTAGCATTTCCCTCTTTGCTTAGTACTGGTTTTTCGTCTAAGTTCTTGATATTCATACAGCTGCTTTTCTTGTCTCCAAATAGCTCTTTTATTTTCATGTATGCGGTATCTCTCTTTCCCCTAGTTATGCATTCTTCTACGGTTCTGCATTTGTCCTCCAGCCACTCCTGCTTAGCCAGTATGCACTTCCTGTCAGTCTCATTTTTCAGACGTTTGTACTCCTTTTTTCCTGTTTCACTTGCAGAATTTTTATATTTTCTCCTCTCATCAATTAAGTTCAGTATATCCTGTGTTATCCAGGGATTCCTATTAGGCCTTGTCCTTCTACCTATATGATCCTCTGCTGCCTTCACTACCCTAACTCTCACAGCTACCCATTCTTGTTCTACTGTATTACATTTCCCCGTTTCAGCCAATCCTTGCGTAATGCTCCCTCTGAAACTCTCAGCCACCTCTGGTTCCTTTAATTTGTCCAGGTTCCATCTCCTAACCTATCTACCCTTCTGCAGTCTCTTAAGTTTTTTATCTGCAGTTCATAACCAATAAGTTATGGTCAGAGTCTATATCTGCCCCTGGATATTTCTTACAGTTCAGAACCTGGTTTCTAAATCTATTACATACCATTAAAAGGTCAATCTGGTACCTTCCAGTGTCTCCTGGTCTCTTTCACGTATACAGCCTTCTTTCATGGTGACTAAACCAAGTGTTGGTCATCATTAAATTGTGCTCTGCGCAAAATTCTACCAAGCGAACTCCTCTTTCATTCCTTTTTCCCAGTCCATATTCACCTACTACATTTCCTTCTCTTCCCTTTCCTACTACCGAGTTCCAGTCCCCCATCACAATCAAGTATTTTGTATTGATAACCGTGCACTCCCCTGACCAGAAATCCTGTTCATCCTGCCACCGAACTTCACTAATTCCTACCATGTCTAACTTTAACCTATCCATTTCTCTTTTAAAATTTTCTTGCTTACCTACGCGACTAAGGGTTAGAACATTCCACACTCTAACCCGTAGAATGCCGGTTTTCTTTTTCTTGATGACGACGTTATCCTGAGTAGTCCCCACCCGGAGATCCGAATGGGGGACTATTTTACCTCTGGAATATTTTACCCAAGAAGACACCATCATCGTATAGTCACACAATAGATCTGCATGTCCTCAGGAGAAGTTACGACTGTAGTTTCCCCTAGCTTTCAGCTGTTCGCAGTAACTGCATGGCAAAGCCATGTTAGCTGATGTTACAAGGACAGCTCAGTCAATCATCCAGACTGATGCCCCTGTACTACTGAAAAGGCTGCTGCCCCTATTCGGGAACCACATGTTTGTGTGGCCTCTTCACAGATATTCCTCCACAGTGGTTGCACCTATGGTAGGGCTGTCTGCATCGTTGAGGCACGCAAGCCACCCTACCTTGGCAATGTCTGTGGTTCATGGGGTAGAATTTAGACATAAGCATAGTAATATGAAGATACGTAGTTATTAACTTACGACGGCAATTCACAGAGACGTCGGAATCGCGATGACATCCCTGGCCAACGTAGTTGTGAGGGCACCTCTCAACCTGTTCTCTCTTATTCATCGCTATTTATAACGCAACTATAAGGTAAAGAGGAATCTCTTCATTTTGTTCAATCAAGCCTTAGTAAGTTTATGAAATTGTACATTTTTATTTCACTTTTGTTCTTTAGATCTGAAGATAATCCAAGTGATAGAAACATTAATTAAATAAATATATTACAACTGTTGACGAAAATAAACACATTTGAAATAATACTTAATTACCTAGACCTACTAGTTCATTTATTTTGAGACTTGGCTGTTTTGCTGTCCAAAGAAGATATTTAAATACTTTTTTCTGCTGAAAAAAGGAAGCCTGAACCTTTTTCGCTATGGCCGTATTATCATTTGGGAATATTTTGTGATCTTTAGACGTTTGTTGTCGAGGACTGTGAGATATTCATTCACAGCTGTTCGACCAGTGAGGGTAATGAGAGAAACGCGTACTACAACACAGAGTTCGAAATCAGGTGTAACTCTACAATGCAGGCATGCCATATCGCACGATTCATGTATTGTTTTATTTGCAGGAAGCAATGTAAGCGATGATTTATCGGACAATATCACATACGTCTAGTCATCAAGTGTTCAGGTTTACAGATCTTGGCAACACTTCCCTCTCAGCTTCCGTTTTAAGGATTTGGCAACTACAGCTCTTCTATGAAGAGTAAGCTGTTGCCGTAGTGCGTTGAGTTTTTCAGTCGCTTATTACATTGTGGTAGTTTTACATTGTCTGACCACAATAATTCTTAAATCTCGATCTTTGTGGTCAGCCAATTTCAGGTTTCGCTTAATTTTCTTTTATGATAATGATGTACCGCTTCGTCTTTATAAGCTTTCATTCCTGTCGTTACTAACGTTAATGAAATGTTAAAAAGCACAATCGTTTCCGTCACTGATTCTCGCACTAATTGTGCTCCACAGAGTTTACCTCTCTGGAAGCCTGAAACATTACACATTTCATCAAACATTTGTGATCACCGCAGCAGAATAAACATATAATATACTGTAAGCTAGCGCAGGAGACTTCGTAAGTAAATTGTACAACGTGGTCGCGTATCACTTAACACGTTACCAGCGCTGTCTAATTGCAAGATATAGTAGACTGCAGGGTGTTCATATTTTTTTCTTCAACCCGATGTATAGTTATTATTTTCTATTAGATTTAAGTGGGATATTTATCGGATGATGGATATTGAGCAAGATAGTAACCTGCTCATCGGGCTATTCCTTTCACTCTTTAAATATTTTAATGAAATTAATACAAGTTAACGAGCACACAGTAAAACATAATAAACTGAACAGATCAATATAACAAATAACAGGCATTGGTTGACATTGATTTGGATTGTGCTTAAAAATTGTTTCGGCAGTAGCACTTCATGTGTTTAATTGCTTATCAGCAATCAGGCAAATAAAATCAAAAAATGGAAAAGCGATCTTTTCTCTTTTAATGAATAAAAATGAAAATAAACAAGTGAATAAGATCCTTTCTGATTCATATGAATAAATTGAATACAGACAGATTTATCAGGTTACGCCCAGAGATTATTCGTGACGATAATTTCCAAGAAATAAGTAAATGACAGTAACCAGAAATATTTGACAATTGTGTAACCGTGAGTGCGAACAAATCACCTCTTGTTTTTAATGAAGTTTCGGCATTTTCCACGTTCTGCATCAATACAGACATTAATATTCAATCTTTTTCGTCGATCGGGCTACATAGGTGAATCATAACGCTGCACGTGCGTAGCGCCTAGTGTTAATAACCCGGTCCGATCGCAGATCAGATGAGCATCGTGTGTGTTTCGTTCTAAACGTGTTCGACGCAGTTCTTGTTTAGTGCGTTGTTTCTGAACTGAGAAGTGGCCCCTGAAGTTAGGAAAACATGTTAACGTCTAATACCACATCACTCGACTGACGATCAGAAGCAGACACGTTTAGAGGATTTCCAGGATTTCTTGGAAACAGTGGATGCGATATCCAGAGTCTGGCACTGTATTTCCACTGAGGATGAAATCTAGTCTTTCCGGCACGAGCCTGAAACGAAACGGAAAAGCATGGAATGACATTCTTCGTCGTCACCTCGTCGGAAAAAGGTCAAAGCCGAAATTTCATGCATCAAAACTATGCTTATCACCTCTTTAGATGTGGCATGATCCACTAGGAATTTTTCTCTGAGGGAACGACTTAGGACGCTGTGAGGCACATTGTAATTTTGACCAGTTTCTTCGCGGAGTATGACCTCAGCATGAAAATCAAGGTACATGGTTATTTGTTTACGACAACACTCACCCAAACACAGTCAATATAGTAAAACAGTTCCTAGTTGAAACGGAGCGATACAACTTGAACATCAACGATAGTAGCCGGATCTCAAACTTATGGTGTTCTTCCTATTCCCCAGATTCAAAATCAATTTGAAAGGAAAGGGATTCAACGATATTTCTGACATCTAACGAAACGTGACGAGTCGTTTGAACATCATTTCATGGGAAGACTTCTTGCAAAGTTTCCAGGACACGTAATCGCAGAGCTCAGAGGTGAGTAGTTATAGCAGGTAAGTATTTATAAGAACAGTAAGGTAAATGTAGTTCATAGTTCATCTACGTAAAAGTTACAGTACTATTACCCGAAATACATTGTCAGACGTTGTGGAATTTTCCACACAAATCGATGACAATGACATCCTTGCATTTCTTGGCGAGGCAGTGGCATTTTGCCTTTTAATATGAGGAATTAATTACCTACTCAAACAGTTGTGGGTCGGAAGTTAGGTGGGGTGAACAGTTTATTAATGGCAAAGCTTGATACTGGATAGTTTCACGCTAATACCTTCTGTTTTGTTTGCTGTTATAGGGTGAATTTTGCTGACATTGAGGAAGGAGAGATGGTAGTCATCGGACTGGCCTCTGGCTGACGACCGTCCCATATAACTACCTAAGGAATGTGTTCTTCTACCTGCTACCTTCTGAGTACTCCTACTCTTACCAGGCGGAAGATTACGAAAGGCTGTAAAAGATAGCTCACCCAATAATTGCCTTAAAGGTACTACGATTAAGAGGTTCCGCTTGAGGATGAGTGGAGGGGGAGGGGTTGTGGCTCAACGCTCTCTGCATTAACAAACGTATCCCCCTTCTTTCACTCCCATACACTGAAGTTGGTTGAAAGATTGAACAGTGAACTGATAACTTTGGTACTGAATTCCTTCATGCAGAGCAGAGTAGGTTGTGGCTCAACGCTTAGTACATTAGCTTTCCTAAATCGTGATTCGTCACTATCAACCACAAACATTGTCGAGTGGGGTGGCTTACGTGGATCAACGATACAGGTAGCCGTACCGTAGGTGCAACCATAGCGGGGGGTATCTGTGGAAAGGCCAGACAAACTTGTGGTTCTTGAAACAGCCTTTTCAGTAGTTGCAGGGGCGACAGTCTCGATGATTGACTGGACTGGCCTTGCAACATCAGGTAAAGTGGCTTTGCAAATGTTCAAATGTTTGTTAAGTTCTAGGGACTGAACTGCAGGATCATTAGTCCCTAAACTTACAAACTACTTATGAACTACCTTGTACTAAAGGCGTCACAAACATCCATGTCCGAGGGGGGATTCAAACCCCGACGGGGAACGGCTTCGCGCATCGTAGCATAGCGCCTCAATGCTTTGCCATACAGTTACTGTGTAGAGAAGAAAGCATGGAGAAACTACAGTCG
The DNA here is from genome assembly GCA_026315105.1 of Locusta migratoria. Classification (NCBI taxonomy): domain Eukaryota; kingdom Metazoa; phylum Arthropoda; class Insecta; order Orthoptera; family Acrididae; genus Locusta; species Locusta migratoria. The sequence goes on along the minus strand of CM048747.1, from coordinate 398,478,484 downwards.
TTACTTTTTCCGAGGACATGCAGCTCTACTGGATGAATGTATGATGATGACATCCTCTCAGGTAAAATAGTTTCCCATTCGAATCTCCGGCTGGGGACATCTCAGGAGGAAGTCGTCAACAGGAAAAACAACATTGGCATTCTAGGGATCGGCAGGTTAGAAAATTTAATAAGGGAAACGAATAGGCTGAAGTGAGATATAGTGGAGATTGGTGAAGTTGGGTGGAAAGAGGAACAGCATTTCTGGTCAGGTGAGTAAAGTGTTACATCAGTTCGTAGTTTTACCGGAGCAGGTCATAATCAATAACACAATAGAAATTCCCGCGAAAGGGAGTCCCGTTTCTGGCACACAATTTTAATCTGCCAGGAAGTTTCCTATCAGCCCATACTCCCCTGCAGAATGAAAGTTTCATTCTGGAAACATCCCTCAGGCTGTGACTAAACTATGTATCCACTATAACCTTTCTTCTAGGAGTGCTAGTCTTGCAAGGTTCGCAGGAGAACTTCTGTGAAATTTGGAAAGTGGGAGACGAGGTACTGGCGGAAGTTGTGAGGACAGGCCGTCAGTCGTGTCGGTATAGCTCAGTGGTACAGTGCTTGCCCGCGAAAGGCAAAGGTCCCAGGTTCGAGTCCCCGTTCCGGCACACAAATTTAATCTACCAGGAAGTTTCATGTCAGAGCACTCTCCGCAACAGAGTGAAAGTTCATGATCAGCGGATCGTTTTGAAATTGAAATGCCAATGTGCTTGGGCTGAATGTTTGATATTGCAGAGGTTTGAATATGGTAGTGATAACATTCTTTGATATTATCACTACGCACCTGACTAACAAAATGGCAAAAAGGGACTTAGATCCCACAATAGCATCAGACCATGTTTAATTATCTATTAAAACCACACTAATGAATTTCACATAATTACCCTAACTTCATACTTCCCATTTTTATTGTTTAAAAAGAACATGGTGGCGACCCATCCACGTTACTGGGTGAGCGAACGAATGAGGGAAAACTCTAGGCCTTTAATCCATTTCTTCCCAAAAATAGAAATTGTGAAAAAATATTATATTTGGTCATCGATTTGTCTTCAAAATATTTGAAATAACATTACAAATTTTACAAACTAGCAGAATGTGTTCTAACTTGGACCACACATAATGTTTCGCTGGCGCAACGTTGGGAGATTCCTGGTAAAAAAATTAAAAAAAAACATAGTTTTTCTGATCACATTCTTTTATTTCTTCAAACTTGACAATATTATATGATAAAACAGACTTACATTGAGAGTATCACTCATGAAATTTTGTAAAACACTCTGTGTGAAGGTGAACTTGACATTTCTTGCATATGTATATCGTCTGAATTTTGCAAATCTTGCATCTTCATCTTGCATTTTCTTCATTGCGGATTATAATATGGTCAGTTCTGTCCTTACTCACTGCTGCTGGTAAACTGTTTTTGCTGGGACGTCCAAGGTTTCTGTTTCTTCTTTCACGTTGGTGATGTTCCTCCAGCTCAGATTCTTATTCAGTTTCCAATAGAGATAATACAATCTGTGATCCGAAGTCAATTTGGCTCATAGTGGAACCTGAAGCAATTTGGTACATTTTCCAGGCATTGACAACAGCACTGTCTATTCCATTGGTGAATAATGGGCACCACCATTTCTTGCCTCTGATTCTGATGCTAATTCTGTAGTTTGCAATGGCATTGTCATGGAAATCTACACCTCCCATGCCTTGATTGTACTGGTGGATAACGTTTGGTTGATGGACTGTGTCATGCTTCTTTTCTTTCCGGTTATATCTCTTTACATTAATTATTGGCTCAAGGGTACCGAAGTTTGTAACAATTGTTACAACAGAATTGTCATGCTACCTAACATCGAAGACTTTGTTGTTGACATCAAATCTATAATTGAATGTCCCTTTTCGTTCTTTCAATAAGGCTTTTGTTGTTTGAAGTGGGCAGGAAGCCATTCTGTTCTCTCTTAGTGTACCAGTCGCAAGGAACTTCACCTCTACCAACAATGTAAGAAGGTAATGGCTTGTGAAGAAGTTGTCAAAAAATATGAGATGACTTTCAGGATCATGAACAACTTTCAACAAGTTGGTTACAACCCTTTCACCTAAACAAAGGTTTCCATTTGATTTCTGTGAAGCTCCACCATGATGCTCAAACTGATACAGATATCCCCCAGCTGTGGCTATACACCACAGTTTGAAACCAAACCTCACTGGTTTCCCTCATACAAACATCTTAGCAGAATGACGTCCAAAGTATGGCACCATCTCTTCATCAATCGAAAGCTTATGTGAAAAAGCACCAAACTGCATGTACCGTTTATTTAGTTCACTGAAAAATGGTCTTACCTTGGAAAATTTATCAGATTTGTCTAACTTATTATTAGAAAGATGAATGTACTATTTTATTTCATCAAATCGGTTCCGTGATATTGTATTGCGTATAAGTGGAATCCCTTTATCGCCATCTAAACTCCAGTAAAATTTTGTTTGAGGGAGACAGTGATAACCAGAGAATATAAGGATACCAATTATTTTTTCAAGTCAGCACATGACACAGCAAATCTGTGGTTGTTTTTACTCTGAGCATATTTGACTGAAAACTGTGCAATGTCATCAAGAATTGTTTTATCTAAGGAAAGTTCAAACATTTGTATGGGTGTCAAACTCGCAAACCTATTCTTTACTTCTCCGACACATCTAAATTCACAGTTTTTAGGAGTTTCGGTATACGTTGGGGTACACTTCTGCCATTTTGTTGTAGGTTTCTTCTCTTTCTCTTTTGGCTCCTCAGAAGGTTTTTTTTTTTTTTGTACTCGTAGTTTCAGGTACTGATATATTTATTTTGTCGTCTAAAGTAGCATAAATTTCAAATGTACCCACCAAATCTACTGCTAATACAACACCCTCATCATTGATGATCATACTTCTATCTTCTATTTCTTCTTCATCAGTAAGTTCGTCTACTTCAGGGGGTATGATGACTGCATCAATAGCTTCTTCTGCCTCTAATTTGTCAAGAACAGCTACAATTTCCACAGCTGTTTCTGTGTAGAAAGCCATTTGCAAGTCCTATAATTGGAAATAATGTATTCTAAAAGTGCAACAATATGTTTACAAACAACTAAATATTATAAAAATTACGAAAGCTGTCATAGAATCTTGTACTAAAATCTACTCACAAGGAAGGTTTGATTCTTAAAACAAAACCAGATATAATTCTTAAACATACAAAGCCTTTAGACTATAGAACACTATGTTAGCTCCGAATACTCAGTCATAGATATTATCTTTGACTGCAAAGATCATAACTTGTCACAGAAGAAAACCACAGACAGACAAACATAGAGTATGAATATGTAGACAACACCCAACTTTGTGTTAACGCAGCGAAAATAGAAATCATTCTCTGCCTAGTATGTTCAAAGAAAAATTGTTTGTGAGATTGATATATAGGAATCACGAATATGCACATAAAGTTTCGACAAAATATATTCTAATACTTCAAATAAATTTTTGAAAAATATTGAAAAAATCATGTGATCTGTAATAATTTTTTTTCATGAACTGTTAAGGTAATTGTGGAACTTAAACACATAGACAGAGAGCTCATAAATGCCTTTTAACATATGCATGGTGAGTTTTGCATAGTAAGTCCATTTCGAATGCATTTTATAAGGCTACATTTCGTGTTGCATGTACGCAACGCTGGGAAGAAATGGGCTGTTGCAGAATTTTGAAGCAAGTTTAATGTTGGAGTATTATGAGATTTCTGGAATCCAGAATCAATCAACAGCCATCTCGCGCTGTTCATTGACGAGACCCAGAGGGCATTATGTACGGGCTCCCCAGTAGATGGCGTCATTCTTCCGTAAGGCGTTGGATATTTTTTCCCACGATCGCTTAATGTAATGACGTGAGCGTATGAAATATCAGACCTGCTCTGTGGCTGTATTAAAAAGTTTGTAGGTGGAAGAACGCAGCGTTTCTCAGAGAAGGCGTGAAAGTGATTTATGGCGTAACACAAGGGAGTATTATAAGACTGTTGCTTTTCACGATGTTTTTTATGACCTCGTAGATAACATCGGAAGTTGAGTGAGGCTTTTTGCGTATGATACTGCAGTGTATCAAAAAAATCACATCACTGGAGAAGTGTAGCGAAATGCAAGAGAATCGGTTGCGTATCGACGCACGGTGCAGGAAATGTTAATGCACCATCAACATAAACAAATATAATGTGTCTTTCTTAATGGAAAGAGAGATCATTTATTGTATGTGTATTCAGTAGCATGACAAAATACATAAACAATTACTTCCAATTAACTGTGCGCATTGGGGCGCTATGGTGCGGTGCGCGCGGCCGTTCGCCGTCGAGGGTTCGAGTCCCGCTTCGGGGATCGGTGCTAGTGTAGTCCTTAGGTTAGTTTACCCTAGTTTAAGTAGTTTGTGTAGTTTGTGAACTACGTACTAATAACCCTGCAGTTGAGTATGATAGTTTTACAAACATTTGAACATCTTCGAATTACTTCCATAAGACATTTGGAAATAGGTATAAGGAGCGATTTAAAATTTGAAGTAAGTATTTAATGAATGGTGGTTAGGGTAGACCGATTCATTGGAAGCGTTCTCAGTCAACAAATGAAGTAGATTACTATACACTCATTCGTGCAACGCTTGAGGCGGAATTCGTAACAGGTGGGGTTGATAGAGAAGAACTAGCGGAGAGCAGCACGATTCGTTACGGGCTCATTTAGTAAGCGTAAGTGCGTCACGCTGATGATCGGGCAACTCTAATGAAAGGCGCTAGAAGACAGACCTGTATCGCGGTACCAGCTTCTGTCAAAGATCCGAGAGCATACGTTTCTTGAATAATAAGCAAATATATTGCTTCATCTTACGTATATCTCGCAAAGCGTCAATACGGCTTTAGAGCCGACACGGAGGAATACCGACAATGGTTTCTTTCCTCACCAGTCGAGGACGAGATGACAATTACTTCACAGGGTACACTACGGGATGTTGAGGTTGATACATTATGATGAAAAATGTTCAGTTTACAAATATCGATCCAGTCGATCGAGTTAATTCTGAGTGATACAATGAAGAGCATTTTGATTTTTTTTTCTTTTTCTTTTCATAAAAACGGAGTATCCTACAGTCCGTTTCTGCTGATTCACAAGCGATGTGCCAAAAATGAAACGAAATATTTTGCCTTGTCGTAAGTCATTCCTTTGTTAGTTTCCTATTGCTTTGCATTAATAATGGGAACTCGTCAATATAATAACCGATTGGATAATAGTGTCGAATTTAAAAACTGTGTGTTACTTTCCACGAAATATGTTTGGCAGACCACATTCTCGAAAGTTTGAAGACTGGTATGCATTCTGTCTGAATTTCTTTGTTACTCCAATCCCTTCCAGGAAACCTACCAAAGGCTTATGTGGTATGGGAACGCGACGCGATGCCAGACAGACTGTGTTTCCGGTTACTGCCTCACGTGTTATGCTGGGGCGAGTTATGTGTGTCGCTCAGTAGAAGTTTCTTTCGGTGGAATTCGGCTGCATGACTCACACACACGCTGAGGGTTATCTACTGAGCTGCGGCAGCGCGCTGTGCGGCCGTAGTGAACGCATCAGTTCTTACAGAGAGGCCTGTAAGAAACGGAATTTCGACACGTGACTCACCGCAACGCTTGCGTTCCTCTCTTGAGCTGCAGCGAAGCAATGTTCGGCCGTAATCAACACGTGGAGTGATGGGGGAGATTACACTACATACGATGGAAATTTTCTAGCACAAAATATTTCTTAATATTATTCACACGTAAGTATGACTTAAGTCTTGATCTGGTAGGAGAACATGTAAAACATGATAATTCTGTAGATAACAGCGCTACTGCACAAACAGGAACCAATCAACAGTATTCAACAGCCTACAGCCGAATAAGGAAATTATTGACTTCCCTGACCACACAACCAATACGTACGAAATTCCTATAAAAAACGGGCAAAACATTATAATATGCATATTTTCACACAATGGTTAAGAGGACAATTGACCTGCATATTCAACTCGATAACGTAAAATAATATTAGAATATATACAACAAGAGAATGATTACGCTCCAAAATTAGTCGTACTCTAAACGTTCATGAACTGAACTCAAACCCAAAGTCATAAGAGAAATGCCACTGAAAAAGAAATCCACTTTGAGGAATTTAATAAAAGAAAGTAAGTTTTCAGATCACCAATACACTAGGTGTCTGCTGGGGTCTGCTGCATTTATTTTCTATAAGCTTCCACAAGAATTAAAAATGTTGAAATGTTTAAGGGCAAGAGGTTTCTCGCGGTTCATTTTTTCGCTTCTGTTATGAAATTCCCGGAAAAGCTCAAAAAATAAAGTTAATTTCTGTGTTATGTTGTTGCTTATATTTACTTATTGTTGGACCTATCGTTTGCATAATATTGGTACACATTATATCTCTTACAATTTCATTTCCTGATTCGGTCCATGACCATGGAGACCCTTCTCAGTAGGGTTCTAAGAACCATGATAATTGTAAAGAAAAAATCTAACCGCTTGAACCACAGAGGTCGGCCAGGTGAAGATTTTTTGGGCCTCAACGATGAACATTTTGCAGGCGCAATCTCTGCGGAGGGCAATCTATTCAGTTCAGGGGCACCAGTCTGGCTAATTGACTGACATGGCGTTACAACATCAGCCAACATTAATTTCCACGCTGCCAGTGCGAACGGCTGGAAGAAGTGAAAAACTACAGTCTTTATTCTTCACGAGGACTTGCAGCACTACTATATGAATGTGGCGTCTTCTTGGATAAAATATTCCGGAGGTAAAATAGTCCCCCATTCGAATCTCCAGGCGGGGACTACCCAGGAGGATCTAGTCACAAAGAAAAATAAAACTGGCACTCTTTGGTTCAGAACGGCGAACGTTCCATTTCTTGATCTGGTAGGTGAGTTAGAAAATTTGAAAAGAGAAATAGATAGGTTAAAGATAGACATTGTGGGAACATGGTGTCAGGATTTCTGATCAGGTGTAAAAAGGTTTATAAATACAAAATCAGTTAGTGAAATATAGGAATAAGTCTAATAATGAATAAGATGATAGGAGTGTGTGTAAGCTACTATTAACAGCATAGTGAACGAATTATCGTAGCAAAGACATACAAGAAACCAACGCTGACCGCAGTAGTACACTTTTGTATGCCAACTAGCTCTATCGATGATGAGGAGTTCGATAAAGATGTGTAACAAGCTAAGAGCTAAAAGAAGTTACCCTGACAGTTAAGTGGGAATAAAACTTTATTGTCATGGGGAACTGGAACCGAGTAGTAGGAAGTGAAGGACAAATAGCAGGTAAATATGGACTGGGGAAAAAGCATGAAAGAATGTATTTAAGAACACAATTTAATAGCCACAGATAATTGGTTTAAGCATCTTGAAACAAGGTTTTGTGCGTGAAAGAGAACAGTAGACACCGGAAGGTACCAACTTTATAATCGTAAGACATAGATTTCAAAAACAGTTTTTAAACTGTAAGGCATTTCCAGGGGAATATGTAGACTCTGGCCATAACTAAGTGATAATATACTGTGGATAAAACTTAAGAAATTTTTAAAAGATAGAAAAGGAAAGAGATAGAACCTGTATAATCTAAAGGAACGTGGGGTGGTGGAGAGGTCATTAGGTAGAATTAGGCAGATTTGACCGAAATCGGGTAAAGAGAAGAGTAATGGTGCTCTGAGAGATAAAGTAGTAAGAGCTGCAGAGATATAGGTTAGATGACTTGGCCTAATAGGAATCCTTGGGTAACACATAAGATACTGAATTAATGAATGGAGGAAATATTAAAACTAGTGGAGCAGGAAAAAAATGAATTTGGCAGGAATTGCAGATTGGTTAAGAAGTAGTGGCTAGAGAATAATAACAAATCTGGAGAAGAATGCATAACTAGGTGAAAGATAAATATCGCATACATGAAAATATAAGAAACGTTTAGAGAGAAGAAAATTAGTAGCAAAATATGAGACGGAAAACCATTGCTAAGCAAAGAAGGGAAAGCGTAAGCTTAGAAGTAATATGTTAAAATCCTATGCAAGGGAAATGAACTTGAGGGAAGTATTGTAGAAACGGGAAGAGGCAGTAGAAGAAGATGAAATAGGAGATACAATCCTGCGAGAAGAAACTGAGTCGGAACAAGGCTCCAGGAGTTCATCATATTCCTGCCAAATTGCTCATTGTTGGAAGAGTCAGTCATGAAGAAACTGTTCCACCTTGTGAGCAAGATCTATGAGACACGGGGAATACCCTTAGCCTTCAAGAAAAATATAATAATTGCAATTCCAAAGAAAGCGTGACAAGCATTACGTGATAATCTAGTTAATAGGACAGAGTAACAAAACACTAAATCGATTTGTTTGGGTAGAAATTAAAAACTAACAGAATTGGACCTCGGGAAAGAACAGTCTCGATTTAGGAGAAACATAGGAACACGCAAGGCAATACATTACGACTTATCGTAGAAGATAGCCAATCCTACATCTCTTAGATTTTATAGGTGAGAGAAAGCTTCTGATATTGTGGACTGGAATAAACCATTTAAAACTATGTAGTTTGCAGGGGTAAAATACATTAACAACCAGTACAAATACCAGACAGCAATAATAACAGTCGAAGGGAAACTAAGGAGACGCAGTGGTGGGAATGGAGTAAGACAGGGTCGTAGCTTTTCCCCAATATTATTCAATCTGTATGTTGAGCAAGTTGTGCAGGAATGCATGGAGAAATTTGGAAAAGGAATTAAGGGTCATGGAGCAGAAATAAGAACTTTGCGTTTTGCCGATGACTTTGTGATTTCAGTCAGACAGGAAACGACCTGGAATAGTAAGGACAGTCTCTTGAAAGGAACTTATAAGATTAACATTAAAGAGAGAGAGAGAGAGAGAGAGAGAGAGAGAGAGAGAGAGAGAGAGAAAGAGAGAGAAAAGAAACTTTATGCAGCGTAATAAAATCAGGCGATGCTCAAGGAATTAGATTACATATCGAGACGATACAAATAGTAGATTGGTTTTGTTATTTGGGTTGCAAAAGAATTTCCGAATTTAGGAAGTTATGAAATGCAAATTATCTGTGGGACGATAAACATTTTTCAACAACCTCTGCTTAATGACGCCCAAAATTAATATAAGTGTTAGGCAGTCCTTTACAAAGATATTTGTTTGAATTGTAGCATTGTACGGCAGTAGATTGGTAGAACGCGTGGAGGAGGTGGTGAACAGAATTGGGGAGATAGGAAGTTTCTGAAATTTTTGTCTAAGAGGAGCATTCAATCGGTAGGACACATTCTTAGACATTCTGGAATCGGTACTTTAGCAAAGGAGGGAATTGTCTCAGTTAAAAGTCGCAGAAGGAGACCGCAGAGGAATACGGTAAGCAGATTCAAAATGATGTGGGTTGCCGTTCTTATGAGGAGATGATGGGGCTTACACAGGATTAGCATGGAGAGCTGCATCAAAAGTCAACAACAACAAATTAAAAATAAAACGGAATAACTCTAGATAGCTAACTACGTTGTGAATTTCATGTGTAACCCTCGAGCGGCAGCGCTGGTGCAAATATGCTACCACTTTTCTTCAGATGCTCTTTGTTGTCGCAATAATGGAATGCCATATTTCCGCATTAGCTATTCCTCATTAAGCCTTAACAATGATTTCAGTGAAGGTTCTGAGTTTCTAGTGCATGGCTGTGTTCACATAGAAAAAGTTTTGTGAGCGAGTGCATCACTGGTAGCAGATTTGCATCGCACAGCCTGTCATGTAAGGAGATTTGAATTATTTTGTGTTACGTCTAGTTTTCCTTGAAAATGGATTTGTGGCATTTTCTAGTAAATATTTATTGTGGAGTAGGATTGATAATGAATAAGAAAATAGGAATGCGGGTAAACTACTATGACCAGCACAGCGATCGCATTATCATTGTCAAGATAGATACGAAGCCAACACCGACAACAGTAGTACAGGTTTATATGCCAACTAGCTCTGCCGATGATGAGGAGATCGAAGAAATATATGAGGAGCTAAAGGAAATTATTCAGACAATTAAGGGAGAGGAAAACTTAATTGTTATGGGAGACTGGAATTCGGTAGTAGGACAAGGAAGGGAAGGGAAGATAGTGGGTGAATATGGTCTGGGCAAAAGGAATGAAAGAGGAAGCCGCCTGGTAGAATTTTGCACGGAAGATAATTTAGTTATAACAAACACCTGGTTTAAGAATCACGTGGAAGAGACCAGGAGACACCGGGAGATACCAGATAGATTTTATAATGGTAAGACATAGATTTCGGAACCAGGTTCTACAGTGTAAGACATACCCAGGGGCAGATATAGACTCTGACCATAACTTGTTGGTTATGAATTGTAGGCTGAAACTGAAGAAACTACAGAAAGGTAGGAAAATAAGGAGATGGGACCTAGATAAATTGAAGGAACCTGAAGTTCTTAAAAATTTCAGAGGGAGCTTCAGGCAACAATTGACAGAAACGGGGGGAAATAAAACAGTTGAGGAGGAATGGGTAAAATTGAGAGATGAAATAGTGAAGGCAGCAGAGGACGAAATAGGTAGGAAGGCAAGACCTACAAAGAATCCTTGGATATCACAGGAGATACTAAATTTAATCGATGAAAGGAGAAAGTATAAAAATGCAGTAAATGAAACAGGCAAAATGGAGTACAGACGACTAAGAAATGAGATTGACAGGAAGTGCAAAATGGCAAAGCAGGAATGGCTAGAAGGCAAATGCAAGGATGTAGAAGAATGTATAATTAGGGGAAAAATAGATACAGCCTACCGGAAAATAAAAGAAACATTTGGCGATAAGAAAAACAGCTCTATGAATATCAAGGACACTGATGGAAAACCAGTTCTCAGCAAAGAAGGGAAAGCTGAAAGGTGGAAAGAGTATATAGAGGGGCTCTACAACGGAAATGAACTTCGAGACACTATTGTAGGAAGGTAAGAGGATGTAGATGATGATGAAATAGGAGATACTATACTGAGAGATGAATTTGACAGAGCACTGAAAGATCTAAGTCGAAACAAGGCCCCTGGAGTAGATGATATCCCGTCAGAGCTACTGAAGTCTCTGGGAGAACCAGCCATGACAAAATTGTTTCACATTGTGTGTAAGATGTATGAGACAGGTGAAGTACCCTCAGACTTTAAGAAAAATGTTATAATCCCCATTCCAAAGAAAGCGGGTGCAGACAGGTGTGAAAACTACAGAACCATCAGTTTAATAAGTCATGGTTGCAAAATATTAACACGAATTATATACAGAAGGATGGAAAAGCTGGTAGAAGCCGACCTCGGGGAAGATCAGTTTGGGTTCAGGAGAAATGTAGGAACACGGGAGGCAATACTCACTTTACGGCTTATCCTAGAAGATAGATTAAGAAAAGGCAAACCTACATTTCTAGCTTTTGTAGATTTGGAGAAGGCTTTTGACAATGTTGATTGGAATAAACTCTTTCAAGTTCTGAAGCAAACAGGAGTAAAATGTAGGGAACGTAAGGTTATTTACAACTTGTACAAAAAACAGACAGTGGTTGTCAGAGTTGAAGGGCATGAAAGGGATGCAGTGGTTGGAAAGGGAGTAAGACAGGGTTGTAGTCTTTCTCCATTGTTGTTCAATTTGTACATTGAGCAAACTATAAAGGAAAGCAAGGAGAAATTTGGCGAAGGAATTAAAGTTCAGGGTGAAGAATTAAAAACATTGCGTTTTGCCGACGACATAGTAATTATGTCAGATACAGCAAAGGACCTGGAAGAGCAATTGAACGGAATGGACAGTGTGCTGAAAGGTGCATATAAGATGAACATTAACAAAAGCAAAACTAGGGTGATTGAGTGCAGTGTAAGAAAGTCAGGTGATGCTGAAGGAATTAGATTGGGAAACGAAGCAATAAAGGAGGTAGATGAGTTTTGTTACTTGGGCAGTAAAATAACAAATGACGGTCGCAGTACAGAGGATATAAAATGCAGAATGGCAATGGGTAGAAAAGCGTTTTTGAAAAAGAGAAATTTGTTAACATCGAATATTGATTTAAGCCTAAGGAAGTCCTTTCTGAAGGCATTTGTATGGAGTGTTGCCTTGTATGGGAGTGAAACATGGACGATAAGCAGTGTGGACAGAAAGAGGATAGAGGCTTTTGAAATGTGGTGCTACAGAAGAATGCTGAAGATTAGGTGGGTGGATCGCGTAACTAATGAGGAGGTACTGAACCGAATTGGGGAGAAAAGAAATTTCTGGCATACCTTGACTAAAAGAAGGGATAGATTGGTAGGACACATTCTTAGACATCAAGGAATTGTGAATTTAGCGTTGGAGGGAAGTGTGTGGGGTAAAAATCACAGAGGGAGACCAAGAGACGCGTATAGTAAGCAGATTCAAGTGGATGTGGGTTGTCGTTCTTATGAGGAGATGAAAAGGCTTGCTCAGGATAGAGTAGGGTGGAGAGCTGCATCAAACCAGTCTCTGGACTGAAGACCACAACAACAACAAATTTTACCCTACATATAGAACGCTCAAAAGTTTCTCATAAATAGAAGTTTAACTCTCGATAAATTTTCCTCTAGTTTCTCCTGATATGCCGTGCTGCAGTTTCCGTCAATCTCATTTTAATCCTTTTTAAGCCTTACACAACGCAAAAATGAGTGTTCTTCTACTACGTAAATTGCATCTTCAGGTCTCGTAGACGGGTATGAGTTTAACAGATGAGGAAATAGACTTCTTTCGACAAGTAATAAAGATCTTAGTGATTTCTGTCTAGATTCCTTATCAGATCATGAACAGAATACTATTATTCAAATGTGAATCCTAGTCCCGATCCAGAACAAGATTTCAGACGCAATGAACGCGATACTGAAGACGGTACTACTCTGTGGAGTAAAACTCCATATACGCAGCACTACAAAACACTGAAAAAGAATATAAAAATCTTCTCTGGTTCAAAAGGGAACGCAAGAGGCGTGAGGTCAGAGACGCTAGCGCCATCATTCATGATAGGTGATAATGTGATTGATGAGGTTATGATGTGTACTAAGTTTCAGATAACAAAGAAAGAAGCTGACACTAATTACTCAAGAGACAGTAACTACAGGGGCGTAACGGAAAAGGAAATGATTGCGCTGCTGGATCTATTTTAAATGATTATTGTAAACTTTCGGAATAATGCTGTATTTGTTATATTTATAAGGAAATTGATATACCAATTAAGATATTAATGAATGTGATATTTCTACCAGTAAATTAAACTATTTTGCCATTTTGGTCACTGAGTAGCTATGTACTATGTTTCTAACTAAAAATACACAGTGGTAGCAAATCTGCACCGCGCTGCTGCTGAAGTTATGATAATTTGTGCTGCCGCACGAGGGTAAGTATCCGACATACTCAGGCTGCTACATTTGTCTAACTGGCAAGCTTCTACCGTCATTGGAAACAAATCGCATTGCCCAAGAAGTTCAAGATGGGTGCAGCTAGATGGCTGTATCAGTTGAAACTATAAAATGAAGCTCCTATGAAAAATACATGACCTTACGATCGTTTCTTTTTAACGACTACATTTATGACTGAGGCTGTGTGCTAGTGGGAACTATCTACAGCTGTGACTGAAACTTTTATGTTATGCTAGTATACTCTGCTCCAAATCACATACATTTCGCTAACGAATTTAGCAGGCCCGCTAAGAAAGTGTCTCTTTGTCCTGTATTTGAATTAATATAAAGTAAGGAGCAGCAGTTACTGAATTTAGAAAATCTACTTAATTAAAAAAAGTTTATATCTCTATTTTCATCTGATATGTACCTACGTTAGTAAGCCATACCTTAACTTCTCTATTCATCATGCAAATAAAGAATACTATAAATTACCTATCGACCAAGCCATAAACTTTGTGAATGTCACTGAAAGCAAAGCATTTGATGTTAGGAATACTGTCAATCTGCAAGAAATAACAAAACTAACAGAAGAATATTAAAGACTTTCATGGAGAAAATTCTGCTCCAGGAGAAGATAGAATAAATGTAATCGCGTATAATGACGTGAACTTTAGAGAACTATTGAGATTTCTCGATCCGGTGATGAAACAATACTCTTTTGTGTTCCAGCCTCGTCGCCGCTTTTGTGTCTCTTTTCCGTCGTAGGTGTCGGTGGCCGAGTGGGAAGACCGACACAGGAATAAAGGTAGCACGCTTGTGCAGGTACGGAGGTGAGCAGCCAGTGGGACAGCAGAAACTAGAAACACTAGAGTAAATTAGAACGAGATATATATATATATTGCACAGAAGGTATACAATACTTAACTTTTACATAGGTCAGTACTGCAGAAGCCTGATACATAGTTGAGCTAGAGACATGCCTAGTGCCTATCCGATAGCCAAGTCTTCACTGGTGCCTATCAGAATACGAAGTGTTAACTGGTTCCTGTCTCAGTCCCAAGTGAACGATACCGTTCAGTGGTGGCCACGAGCGAAGTTGTAGCAGAGGGCGCTCGTGGCTGACGTCGTAAGAACGCCGCGCCGTGCGTGCATGGCGGCGCGCGGCGAAAGTAGGTGGCGCGCACTTTGGACTTGTGCGACACCACATACTCACTTATTTCTATCTAGAAGAGCACAGCGCAAGTCACATTTAAGTGCCAAGCAAGGGATTCGTCAAAAAATTTTCAGTCCATGTATCTACCTTTCGATAAATTAACCAATTTTTCTCCTCATAACAACCTTGCTCGGAAAAAAGGAAAAAAATGTTGCTGAATTGCTCCTGCCGTTTTCGAGTTTTGCACTTATTAACACATTCAGTGATTCATTTTTACTTCTAAGAGGAGTATATCTAAAGTTAATTGTCTATGAGGCTCCAGTGGATACTGAGATTGGAATTATTTGCCATAATTCTAGTGGCTTGTGGTGTGATTCGACACACAAGAGGAATATTTTTCAGAGTGCGTCAAAATCTAATTCGGCCACCGATTTTTGCACATCTATGAGATACGGTGCACATGGTTCATTTTATTAAAAGTGGTATTTATAGTGAACAGTAACTAGTGTAATTAAAAAGGTGTACAGAACTTTCAACTTAATGGTATCATCTGCGTAAGCTGGCTTCTCCGACCCCAGGTTTTCTACATCAGTTTGTCCTGTTAAATTTTTGTATCCTCTTAAGAAAAACATCCTATATGTCAATAATAACTGAAAAGTAGAAAGAAGTACTACATTAAAAAGTGACGCTTGATGATGAAAATGAAGTAAGACATTTTCTTCTATCGTAATGTTGTGGGAATTGTCAACAAGAAAAACTTCTTAATGTTTTCAAATACGATGCAAAGTTTGTTCAATAATCACGCGAATTATTTAAAATTAAAAAAAATTCTGTTTGCTGGAAGCTGTTAGAAATGTGGTGTGCGACCACACCCAGGGAAGGCATTTTAGTTATATTTATTGGTCAACCTCTTCTGGTATTATAGCATAAATTCGAGAAGTACTTCGTCTGTTTACGAAAGTATGTGGAACCTACCCACAGGTCACACAATTTTCGAAAATTAAAGATGGCAGTCTATATGTGCAGTCATCTATAAAATTTCAGGTTGTTCTGAATTAACATTCACATTTTTGAAAGGTACAGTCCTGCCTTTGGTTTCTGCAAACGTCCCCTGGAAGTCCAGGTAACGGTGCCTGCTTCAAAAAGGATTTCGGTCACAAGAAGACGTCTCCACAATATCCACAAATAACTATAGAAATGTAGTAACACCAAACACGATACAAGACGATCAAGCGACATATATCCACTGATTCACTGTCCACTCTCAATGTGTAACCGTTAGTAAACACACTCTTGTATGATTTCCCAGAGGATGGTAACTTCGAATTCAGTATATGACGAATTCTAATGATGATTTTGTCGCTATAATCAGCTTCCTTTACGTTACATTTTAGCAACCTACAACTTCGAGTTTTCTACGTGAATGAATATTGTTACACAGATGAATGTGTGGTAACTAGGAGTAAACTGTGCAGAAATTTAGCAATCAATTCCAAACTAACATAAATAATTCACCTGAGCTTATCTTCGTTCAATAATTGAAGTGATACCCAATTCCTTCACCATTGTAGAATGTCCAAGCCATCGGTACCAGATGACAATATGCCCTTCGAGGTAAAACACACACCTGCAGTAGAACGGAACAAGCCAAGACACAGAATAAGAGTGAACGAAGTACTTTCAAACAAGGAAAACATCGTGAATTCGAAATAACGTAAGCTCTGCACTGATTAATGAAGGTACCTCTCAAAGATGTAAATGTATCTCAGTAGTTATGCAAAATGGTTATGAAAGTGCCTATCTCAATCAATCAAAGGTTGAAATAAAAAACACTTTGCAAAGATAAGTGTCGCGACGTATTGAAACGAAAATTTAGCAGGAAAAGTGTTCTCGAATTAACATACAACTTTCGTCTTAGGACGCTACATACCAGCAACGTCAGCTGTCAGCATTCACTTCGCAGTGCGTTATGGCGAATAATATTTTGTTCGTAATTTTAAATGTACCGAAGCCATTAACTTTCGACGAGTAACGTTGATGTATGTGTGTAAATTTTCTTGACATCATTCTCTATTAGCATGCCAATTAATATTTGCTTTTTGCGGATGTTTGCCTCATCGAAAGCAATCAGAAATGTAGTAAATACGTTCGTTTCTTCCTAACATGAAGAGTGGCCGTAGCGCATTTCATGCAGTTGAAGGAATCCCCCAGTTTCAATTTCTCCAAAATTTAGTTACATTTCTTACAGCTTGGTGTTGAGAGCACAGCAAACTGATTTCACGGAATTTCTAGCTTTCTACTAATTTTGTCAGTTCATTTACGCGGACTGTGTTGAAACATAATCAGATTTCTTCTAAGGCTAATATACTCCTCTGGAAAAAGTATTTGTTCCATTTGCTGGTGACATTTTCTGAATGTGTTGAAACGTACAGGTGCTGCTGGCTTTTCTAACGAAATCTGCTCTGCAATGTGAAGGCAGAGTAAAAATATTTAAATCCTGACTTGCAGAACGGTGTGTTCATGGTATCCGCCATTTTCCATCAGTTCCTCTCCTCACTTCCTCAATCGTTCGGTTGTTTACACATATCACTCTTTCCAATCCACGCTGAATGGTGCTGTAGCTCTACAACTGCGGTATGCATTTAGGTGTTCTTCAGGTGCTGTGTTCTCTTCAGAGAAATCTGTTATACCGAAGTTCATTTCTGAAGTAATCCTTTCGTCTCCTTACAGTCTCATCACATTCTCCTGGATATGATATCTACTAGTTTTTTTTCCATTTATCTGAGTCTCTGGCGCGTGTGGTAGTGTTTCTGTTGTAGTTTTTCAGTGGTCGTGCCACTCCCGTCCACAGCACTACCTCTTCAGGGGACCCATGTTCACCGCATTGATAGTTGCGATGGCCGATTAGCAATTGGCCCTTTCCACAACCAGTACTCAAATGTTTCATCAGTAGTCGTCACCCTTTGTTAGAAAAAAAAAAAGCATTCGATTTACTCCCTTCATTATTTTGGTCCCACTCTCGTTACGACACATCAATCACAAAGCGTTTAGTTAGCGATTGTGTTCGATATCTTTCTCTGTTATTTCCCTGATCTTTTCCTATCTTCCAGCGATTGGACTTCATCAATGCTAAAGCCCGCCGCGGCGGCTGCATGGTCGGCGACAGAATCGGACTTGTAGATATTGGTAACAGCCAATGTACACAAGACCGCGATCTGAACAGTGACCTGTAGTTGGCAACAAGTCTGGTTGCCGAATTTCCCAGAGAAATTACGACGAGACCTGATCCGTCCCTTCAGTTTGACAAATTACAAATACGCCGAAAAAAATCATGTTACACCTTATTTTAAGTACTTTTTAGGAAGAAACATAAATATACAGTAGAGCGTCGATTATCCGAACGTCGGTCAACCGAACGATCCCTTAACCGAACTGTGTACTCGCTCGCACCTGTTACTCTCCCACCCTACCGTCTATCATCCCCGTCACTCCCAAACCAAGTTTCCCACAGTAGTCGCCACACTGAGTCACCGCTGGCGGAACATTGCTTCTAATGGAGTCTTCACAAGGCGTTGCTGACCAGCCAAGCCGCCAGTGCACTCTTCTATCGGCGTGGCACTGGCAGTAGAAGTAGCGGCAGTATCAAAGCTGTTCACAGCAACAGCTGCGCCAGCTTATAGTTGAGGCGTTCCGCTCCGCGCAGTTTGAAGGATTACGCGCCCCCAAGAAGAGCTTCTCACGGTGCAAAGAGTCACTTACTTTTCTCTTTTACGACCACCTGTGTGCTGCTGCGTGAAGAAGTCAACTTGACGATGCAAATTGCTCAAACGTAAACGTGTTGTCCTTTCTATAAGGGGGAAGTACGAGATTATTAAAAGGTTAGAAGAAGGTGAATCTGCAACCACTTTATCCAATGAGTACAAGGTGGGGAAGTCGATAATTACGGAATAAAAGAAAAGAAAAAAAAGGTCGAGCATAGTAAATTTTATAGCTAATTTTGTAGGTATGCTTGAGTCTACTGATGGATCAACAAGCCTTAAAACTATGAAGCTCGCCACTAACGCAGATCTAGATGATGCTGTTTACAGGTGGTTTACAAAAAAGAGATCGCAAAGAGAACCTATCTCAGGTCCCATTCTGTGTGAGAAGGTAATGCTGTTCAAAGAAAAACTTGGAGGGTCTTCGAACTTCAAAGCGAGCACGGGCTGGTTAAAACGCTTCAAGTCAAGACACGGCATTCATGAGATACAATACAGGGAAAAAACTGTCGACTGATTCATAAGCAGCTGATTGCTTCAAAATCAAACTAAGCGACGTTTCAAGGGAAGAAGGTTATGTTCTCGAAAACGTTTACAATGCTGACGAAACTGAACTTAACGGGAAAGCTTTACCAAGAAAAACTCTTGTTTCACGTCATGAACTAGCAGCACCTGGTCCTAAAACAAGCAAAGACCGTATTACAGCTTTGGCTTGTGCTAATACTACTGGACGTCACCGACTCCCTATGTTCGTCATTCGTAAAAGTAAAAAATCGCATTGTTTCAAGCACGTTAATATGTCAGCCTTGCCTGTTGTGTACACCTCTCAAAAGAGCGCCTGGATGGATAGTACGATTTTTATGAAGTGATTTCTGGACGTTTTCGTACCCACTGTAAAAGCTCGTCAGCTACAGAATGGGGAGAGAAAACACTACTTCTCCTTGACAATGCACCAACTCATTCGTCATGTCATATTTTAAACGAAAAAGACGTGTTCATAAAGGTAACATTTCTTCTACCTAACGTAACCTCCTTATTACAGCCCATGAATCAAGACGTTATTGAGACTTTCAAACTATATTACAGGAAATAATTGTTGCGTAAGTTATTGTTAGAAGAAGAAGAGGCTGGAGAAGAAAGTCTCTTAAGAAATCATAAGAATATTGACTTGAATGACGCGCTACATGATCAGCGCAGCACGGAACAATGTAAAGGAAGAGAATTTGAAAAAAAAAAGCCTGGAATAAAATTCTGGACACAGAAGAATATTCACAAGGTATGATTGAAAATGACGGACAATGATATGTCCGAAATTCTCGGTATGCTATAAGAAATAGATTGCCACGAATGTGATGAAGAAGACGTTCATGAATGGATGAATATCGATGGTGCAGATCCAGGACACCAAATCGTGCAGGACAGCGAGCTTGTAAACGACGTCAGTGAGAAAGATGACGCCGCCAGCATCTAATTAATCAGTGGTCCAGAAAGTGAAGATGAAAATATACCAACAGCTTCTGAGGCGTTCACTTGTTTAGATATTGCCTGGAGATGGTTTGAAGCCCAAGATGGAAGTGACCAGTTTCAGATATCTGTAATGAAAAAAAGCGTGTAGGCTTGCTGAGACAGACCAAAATGAAGGATTTTTTAAACGTTAATTTTGTATACTGTGTGTATTGTTCATGCAAAATGCGTATGTAATATGTATATAATTTTGTTTAATAAACTGTACCACATACTATATGTTACTACTGAAGTTGCCTTGGTACGTTTCTTTGTAATACTAAAAGAGATGCCTGTTTTTATGAATAAATTTACTGTACAGTACTTTTATGGCAAATAAATATGTACAGTTAGATTATCCGAACAAAACAGTTTTCCGAACACACATGCCCCCAATTACTTCGGATAATCGACGTTCTCATGTAAGTAGTACTGATGTACCGGCAGGCCAGACGGCCCCTGGTAGCCGGCATACCCACATAACAGTCGCGCAAGTTGCCTACGTACAACGGCGCCACACTTCTCACACAGCTGCGCCTCCACACACAAGGTCGAGTAAACCGCAAAACAGATTTCGCGTGTGGTTAGGCCACACCATATAGTAATACATTAATACGGGCTAAGTTTTCTAGGTGGCACTGGCTAACAAAACACGGAACTCTGTCCTTCCACCGTCATACAGTTGGACCTAGCAGCCTTTATCGGAAGTTACCGCAGCACGCAGAATCAGTTCGCCTAGAGCACCGGTCCTCAAATCTATTAAAATACTGCCAGCACTCTGCCGCATGCTGTTGCTACGCACGCGGACTTCGCCGTTTCCTTTCCCCCGTAACTGGACTCTGTTAAGCCGGAAATTCAACCCTGAAGGGTTTCTCACCACCTCTGTTCTAGGAGACTACATTCCGTTGTGGTCTCAACGAAGTGACGAAATATATTTACCTTTTCTTTCCATGCCGTGTAATTCCTGCCACAAAAAGTATAACAATTTTTTTGTTAGACGGGATAGTTTAATATGGCCACAGAGTTTACAAACGACTGTAAAATTCATTTGATTGCTGTGTATCACAAATAATTGGAGATAATGTGAAAGGAAGTTCATAGCTTTGTTTCCTGTGCATGCTGTCGGAACGAACATCTTTTGATAAAAATGAAAATTCTGTATTTCCCACGTACTGCATCAGTAGAAACGGTAAGTTTTGAATTTAGCTCGTTCGTTCTTTTGCCGAGGCTTCATTGAGTTAATCGTAATATTTCTACCACTCAATGCGGTAAAAGTAATTTACAATGGCCCACTTTAACTGCACTTTCATCCAGAAGCTATTGTAATACGTGAATATTCCGACCAACTGATAAACTGTTTATATAAAAAGAAATTCCTCTTGGTCTCCTTGGTCACGCCATAAGTAGACAACAACACGACCTATTGAACTGATCTTCTTATACGGTTGTTGTGTTTATAATTAAAAATAAAATAGTTGGGAAATCTACGGGAATATTAGGATATTTGAGGAAAGCTGAAAGTGCGTTTTTCAGTGCGTTCGTTTATGTCTAATGCACACAAAACTGTAGTCTTGTTGAGATGTTGATGAAATTTTGAAGACGTTCAACGCATGATGAAGGTGTCTGTCTACACACAATTTGTTTCGGTGCACGGCGGGTTTTTATTTTACGGATTTGGCCAAAATCAACTATTTGTTCAAATCTTTTTTTTTTTTTTTTTTTTTTTTTTTTTTTTTTTTTTTTTTTTTTTTTTTTTATAGAATTCCCTTTCAAGAAAAGAGAAAGTTTACTATCTACGAAAAAATTAGTTTGGTGCATGTCGGATGGTTTTCTCCTTACAGACTACACTTTTGCATGGCTTAGAGAAAGATCTACAATTTTATTCCGAATTTGAAGAATATTGCTCTTGTGAATTTCGAAACCAGAGAAAGATCACCGTCTACATAACATTTCATGTGACCTCCGGTACTTTAGCTACAGTCTTTGAGACATACCTTCAGTTTTCTACCGATTTTGAAAAATTTAACAACTTCCAAACAATGGTGCATGCCAGATGGTGCCTTACAATATAGTGTGACATCGTCTTACACATTAATACCAAAGTCAGGTCATGATCGTATATTCTCATGGGCAGTGTTTCAATAATCTAAAAGTCACTGTTTGGTGAATTGTAAAGGCCAGTTCCTCTGCAGTCACCCCGAGACACCGCCGCGGTGGAGTGATCGAACGCTCTAAGGCGCCTTGCTACGGAGCGTGCGGGTGCTCTCCCTCGGAGGTTCTAGTCCTCCTTAGGCCATTGATGTGCGTGCTATCCTTAGCATAAGTTAGTTTGATTAGTTTGTCAGCCTACAGATAAAGTCCTTGCACTTAAAGTTGAAATAAAACATTATCTCTTTCACGATATAAATCTATGTTGCACGAAAATGATAATTATTTTTCACAAAAAGCAATGTGGTGATCTTCAGTTCAGAGACTGCTTTCATGCAGCTCTCTATCCTGAGCAAGCCCCTTCATCTTATCATAAGAATGGAAACCAACATCCATTTCAATCTATTTACTGTAGTCTCTAGGTCTCCCTCTGCGATTTTTGCCTGACACACTACCCTCAAATCCTAAGTTCACGATTCCTTTATGTCGAGAATGTGTCCTTCTAATAAATCCCTTCTTTCAATCAAGGTATGCCGAAACTTCCTTTCCTCCCAAATTCTATTCAGAACCTCTTCATTAGTTATGCCATCTACCCACCTAATATTCAGCATTTTTCTGTAGCACCACAATTCAAAAGCCTCTATCCTCTTCCTGTCTAAATTATTTATCGTTCAAGTTCCAATCCCGTACAAGGCAACGCTAAACAGAAATGCCTTCAGAAAGGACCTTCCTTAAACTTTCATCAATATGCGATGTTAGCAAATTTCTCTTTTTCAAAAACGCCTTTCTTCCCATTGCTATTCTGCATGTTATATCCTCTGTACTGCGACCGTCATATGTTATTTTACTACTCGAATAACAAAACTCATCAACCAACTTCATTATTTCGTTACCTAATCTAATTCCTTCAGCGCCCGATTTTCTCAGAATGCACTCTGTTACCCTTATTTTGTTCTTGTTAATGTTCATTTTAAACGCACCTTTCAACACACTGTCAATTCCATTCAACTGGTCTTCCAGGTCTTTCGGTGTCTCTGATAGAATTACACGTCATCAGCAAAACGCAATGTTTTTATTTCTTCACCCTGAACTTTAATTCCTTCTCCAAATTTCTCTTTGCTTTCCTTCAGATCTAGCTAATTATACAAATTCAAAAACTTTGGAGAAAGGATACCACCCTGTCTTACTCCCTTCCCTACCATTGCGTTCCTTTCATGCCCATCAATTCTCTTGACAGCTTTTCTTTTTTAACATACGAGTTGTAAATACATCTACATCCATAATCCGCAATCCAACGTAAGGTGCGTGCGGAGGGTACGCTGTACCACTACTAGGCATTTTCTATCCTATTCCACTATCAAATAGAAAGAGGAAAAAATGAATGACTATATGCCTCAGTACGAGCCCTAATTTCTCTTATCTTGTCATTGTGATCACTGCGCTCAACAGAAATTCACGAAAAGAACGTCGTCTTTCTTCCAGCGATCCCCAATTGAGTTGCCGGTGCATTTCCGTGACACTCGCGCATTGGTCGAATTTACCAGTAACAAACTTAGCTGCTCGTCTCTGAACTGCTTCTATGTCTTTCTTTAAACTGATCTGCTGCGGGTTGCAAACACTTGGGCAATACTCAAGACATGGTCGTACAAGTGTTTTATACGCGGTCTCCTTTACAGATGAAGTACATCTTCCCAAAATTATCCCTATAAACCGAAGTCTGCTGTCCGCCTTACTCACAAATGCCCTTACATTTTCGTTCCATTTCATATCGCTCTGCAATGTTACGCCTAGATCTTTGAACGACGCGACAGCATCATGAAGCTCACTACTAATGCTATATTCGAACATTATGGGATTGTTTTTCCTTCTCATGCAGATCACCTTACATTTTTCTACATTGACAGCTAGCTGCCATTCTTCGCACCAACAAGAAATTTTGTCTGTCATCCTGTATGCTATTGCAGTCAGTTAAAGACACCCTTCCATACACCACAGCATGATCAGCAAAGAGGCGCAAATTACAAGATACTCTGTCCATTATTTATGTTGTTGTGGTATTCAGTCCGCAGACTGGTTTGTTTCAGCTCTCCACGCTACCCTATCCTGTGTAAATCTCGTCATCTGAGAATAGGTTGGGCAACCTACATCCTTTTTAATCTGCTTACTACGTTCATCTCTCGGTCTCCCTATACTATTTTTATCCCACACGCTTCCTTCTAATGCTGACAATTCCTTGATGTCTCAGAATGAGTCCAACCAGTCTGTCCTTTCTCTTTGGCAGTATATGCCAGAAACTCCTTTTCTCCTCGGTTCGGTTAAGCACCTCCTCATTAGTTACGTGATCTATCCATCTAACTTTCATCATGCGTCTGTAGCACCACTTTCCAAAAGCTTCTATCATCTTTTTATTTAAACTCCTTATCGTTCATGTTTCACTCCCATACAATGCTACACTCCAGACAAATGCTTTCATAAAGGACTTCCTAATATTTAAATTAATATTGGATGTTAACAAGTTTCGCTTTAGAAACGCTTTCCTTCCCATCGCCATACTGCATTTTATATCTTCTTTACTTCGGCCATCAGAAATTATCTTGCTACCCAAATAAGAAAATTCATCTACTATTTTTATTGTCTCGTTACCTTATCTAATTCCTTCAGCATCGCCTGATTTTTTGACATTACATTCCATTACCTTCGTATTACTCTTGTTTATGTTCATCTTACATTTTCCTTTCAAGACACTGTCCATCCCATTCAATTGGTCTTCCCGATCTTCTGCGGTCATCGGCAAACCGCAATGTTTTTACTTCTTCTCCCTGCACTTTAATGCCCTCTCCAAATTTCTCCTTCCATTCCTTCACTGCCTGCTCAATGTACACATTGAACAACATTGGGGAAAGGCTACAACACTGTCTTACTCCCTTCCCAACCTCTGCGTCCCTTTCTTGCCCTTCGACTCTAATAACCATTGTCTGGGTGTTGTATAGGTTCAATATAACTCTTCGCTCCCTATATATTACCCTTGATACCTTCAGAATTTGGAAGAGTGTATTCCAGTCAATAGTGTCAAAAGCTCTCTCCAAATCGACAAACGCTAAAAACATAGGTTTCCCTTTCCTTAGCCTATCTTCTAAGATAAGTCGTAATGTGAATATTGCCTCTCGTGTTCTTACATTTCTCCTAAATCGAAACTGATCTTCCCCGAGGTTTTATTCCACAAGTTTTCCCATTCGTCTGTAAATAATTCTTGTTAGTATTTTGCACCCATGAGACTAAAGACGGCACAAATATCCATGCCCGAGGGGGATTCGAAACCCCGACCATAGTGGCCGTGCTGACCGTGACTGCAGCGCCTCAGTCACTTCGGCCACCGCGGCCGTTCTATTACTTAGGAAGTCTTCCCGCAAAACCTGTGAACCTATTCCATAAGCTCGTATCTTCGTTAGCAGTCTGCAGTGTGACACCGCGTCAAACGCCTTATTGAAGTCGAGAAAAACAAAATCCGCCTATTGCCCTTCATCCATGGCTCGCTGTGAGAAACGGGCAAGCTGAATTTCACATTAACGATGTTTCCTAAACCCGTGCTGATTCATAGAAAGAAGCTTTTCCGTCTCAAGGAAATTCATTATATTCGAACTGAGAAATTCTCCAAAATTTTACAGGAAACTGATGTCAACGATGTTGGCCTGTAATTATGTTGGTCAGTTCTCTTTCCTCTCTTATAAACGGGAGTATACTGCGCTTTTTCCAATCACTAGGAACTTTGCGCTGAATGAAAGATTCGCGATAAATGCAAGCTAAGTAAGGGACCAATGCCGTAGAATACTCTTTGTAAAACCGAACTGGTATTCCACCCGGACAAGGACATTTTTTCGTACTTAGCTCTCTCAGCTGCTTCTCTACACCGGAAATACCTATTACTATGTCCTCTATTTTGGAATTAGTACGTTGATCAAATGATGGTACGTATGTTGCGGTCCTCCTGCGTGAAAAATTTCTAAAACAGATTAAATTTAGAACTTCACCTTTCCGTCTCCTTTCTTCTATTACTGCCCCGGAATTATCAACGAGTGACTGGATAGTGGGCTTTGACCTGCTTGTCGATTTGACCTTTCGTTCCCCATAATTTACCCCTGATTACTTCATAATTTCAAAGAGTGTACCCCAATTAACAATGTTGCAAGCTTTTTCCAAATCTACGAAAGCTAGAAATGTAAGTTTGCATTTCCTTAACCTATCTTATAACCCCTGAAGTGAGTATTACCTCCCGTGTTCCTACACTTCTACTGAATTCAAACCGATCTTCCCCGAGGTCACCTTCTACCAGCTTTTCAATCCTTCTGTAAATAATCCCTGTTAAAATTTTGCAACCATGACTTTTTAAACTGATCTTTCTGTAATTTTCACACCTGTCCGCACCTGCTTCCTTTGGAATGCGGATTACTACATTTTTCTTAAAATGAGGGGATTTCGCCGGCGTCAGGCATTTTTAATAACAGGTAAAATAGTATTGTCATGGCTAGATCCACAGGGGCCATGTGTCAAATTCATCTCTCAGTATAGTATCTCCTACTTCATCTGCATCTACTTCCTCTTCCCTTCCAAAAATATTATCTCGAAGTTTATTTGTTCGTGAATCCCCTCTATGTACTCTTTTCAACTTTCAGATTTCCCTTCTTTACTCAGAACTGATTATTCCATCTGAGTGGATATGCATAACTCAATTCTTCTTGTCTCCAAATGTCCTTTTATTTCCTTCTATTTTTCCTCTAGTTATACATTCTTCTACAGATTTGCATGGGTCTTTTAGGCACTCCTGCTTAGCAGTTCTGCACTTCCTGTCACTATCACTGCTTAGTCGCTTCTATGCTTCATTAAGTGCATTTTATAACTTCTCCTTTCGTCAATTAAACTTAGTTTCTCCTGTGATATCAAAGGATTTTTATTGGTCTTGTCGTTCTACGTATTTGGTCCTCTGCTACCTTGACTATTCCATCTATTGACGATACCCATCCCTTTCTTACTGTTTTACTTTCCCCCGTTTCTGTCAATTGTTGCCTAAAGTTCTCTCTGAAATTCTCAAGAACTTCAGGTTGCTTCGATCTATCCAGGTTCCGTCGCCTTATTTTCCTACCTGTGTGCAGTTCCTCAGTTTAATTCTGAAGTTCATTATCAATATGATGTGTTTAGAGTCTATATCTGCCCCTGTATATATCTTACAGTTTGAAACCTGGTTACGAAATCTGTGCCTTACCATTATATCTGTCGGCTACTTTGCAGTGTCTCCTGGTCTCTTTCACGTATACAACCTTCTTTCATGTTTCTTGAACCAAGTGTTTGTTATGATTAATTTATGTTCCACACAAAATTCTACCAGACAGCTTTCTCTTTCATTCTTTTTTCCTAGCCCATATTCACCTACTATTTGTCCTTCATTTTCCTGCTACCGAATCCCATTTCCCCATCACAATTACGTTTTGTCTCTCTTAAGTGTTAGAATAATTTCTCCTGCCGCCTCATTCATTTCTTCCATCTGCTCATCATCTGACGAGCTAGTGGGCATATACACTTGTACTACCGTGGTCGGTGTTGGCTTCGTATTTATCTTGACTACGATAAAGCGATCGCTACGCTGCTCTTAATAGTTTACTCGCATTCCTCTTTTCTTATTCATTATTAGATCTACTCCTTCAATACCCCAAATGGCGCTCAAGACCTAGCTGTCGTGCGCCCACATCATCGTATCCATTCAATACCCCAAACTGATATTGTACTTATAATCCTGTTCTCATGTGACCAGAAATCCTATTCCTCTTTTCACCAAACTTCATTAATCCCAACTATATCGGGCTTTTACTTATCCATTTTACTTCTTAAATTTTTTAAACCTTCGTTTTCGATTCAGGGATCTAACTTTCCCCGCTCCGATCCGTAAAATGCCAGTCATTCCTGATGACGACATCCTCCTGGGTAGTTCCCGTCCGGAGATCCGAATGGGGGACTATTTTACCTAAGAGGATGCCATCATCATATATTCATTCAGTGCAGCTGCATATCCTCGGGAAAAATAACGGCTTATATTGCCCTTGCTTTCAGCCGTTCGCAGTAACTGTATGGCAGGGACACTCTACCTGACGTTGGAAGGCTAGCTCAGTCAATCAAACAGTTGCTTCTGCAACCAATGAAAAGGCTTCCGTCCCCTTCAGGAACCACACGTTTGTCTGGCCTCGTCACAAATATCCCTCCGCTGTGGTTGCACCTGTGGTTATCTCTGTCGATGAGGGGCGCAAGCCACCCCACCGCGGGAATATCTGATGTCTGTAGTTGATAGGCGTTGAAAGGTAAAACAATAAATAGTAATAGGTAAGTCAATTTCTTCTTATGAGATGCCGACATTTTCTGTTAGCGACTTTTAAAATAAAATGTTCTTCTCTTGTCAGCTGCTACGACGACCCAACAGTTGATGTAACTGGGTGAGAGTCGGCCAGGACGAGGCGCAGGAACAGTGTGGTCCATTTAATCGCGACCCCCCCCCCCCTCTCCTTCCAAGCAATCACTTGGCTCTCACCGACGCCGTCAAAAACTATATCCAGAATTTAGCCGAATAACTTTCCACAGATGTTGTATTTGCATGTTTTGGCAAATTCGATGTCCATGTATATTCTGAATTATATTTGATTATCACCACTAGTCTTATTGATTACGTAACTTGAGTAGATACCTGGTGATCACATGATCGTTTTTTGTCCGCGGATAAAAGTATCTCGTCTGTATAGGAGTATCAAGTGAACGTTGTGTGTAGAATTCCTAGTAATGAAAGCTATTTTTCTTCTTATCCAAATATGAATACGTTCACTAAACTTATACCTATTTATAATTGTATCCACTAATTTGCAGTAACTGCAATAATTTGTATAATTCAGATTTTATATAATCTCTGATATCATCTCTAATATCATTTACTGTTTTATAGCACTCAGATTCAGCGTAAGAAGACATTACACGATACATTTTGCGACACTGCTTTGCAAGGGATTGGATTCTTTCCTTACGTTTTCCTAATTTTTCCCAGAATTACTCTATCTGTTAAATGCTGCGGGTGGATTAAGTCTTTGGTAATGTAGCTGCGTACTAGGTAATACACTCTAACGTGTGTTAGTCTGTAGTTGATTGCCTAAACCTTCAGCGGAGGTTCTAGTATTCTTGGTTTGACTTCATTATATACCAGGTTCGTCCACAAAGTAAGTTCCGTTTCTATTTCTATCCGTCGCAGCGCTAAGTTCGCAGTACCGAGAATGCGCGGCAGTCTGACTCAAGGAGGAGATATGTACGCCGTTCACAGACCGCTGCTGCCGATTTTTGTTTTTTATTTATTATTTATATCAGCCCTAATTGAAATCAAAAATGTTATTCGTTTTCTAAATATAAATGAAGTTAAACCAAACGAAATTCATTCAAATGTTCGAGTGATTCAATGGTTAGAAGATGGGTCAGACTGATCAAGAAAGGATGTGATCAAGTGCACGATGAAGAACGAAGTAATTTCCGTCTGGTTACTGATGAGTGGAGTGCCCAAAATTCTTATTGTACAGCACAGAAAACATCAAATGGACAGTGTACTTCAGCATTTGACACGCTACAATGAAGAAGGAGATGGTTTTCTTCCTCTGATAGTCACGGGGCATAAAACTTGGGTATCGTACGACACCCCTAAAACAAAACGGCAATCAGTGGAATGGAGGCACACTTCATCACTAACGAAGGTTCAGCCTAAGCAAATCTTGGCACCTCTAAAAGTCATGTGCTCCGTTTTTTGGGACAGAAAAGGCATTTTGGTGATTTATTTTTTACCACGAGGCCAAACAATCAATGCATATTGTTACTGTGAGACAATTAAGAAACTGCGCTGCGCAATACAGAACAAGCGCCTAAGATTACTGTAAAAAGGTGGTGTTTTTCTCCACGCTAATTCCAGATCTCACACGGCGAATGCGATCAAACAACTGTTCCGAGAATTTCTCTGGGACGTGGTTGAACAACGTCTGTACAGCCCGGACCTCACTTCTAGCGAACATCACGCGACCATTGCAACTAGAATCTATGTAAAATTTGCGCAAACTCATCCAACTTGCAATTCTCCGAAAGCACCATCCCGCCATTCTGAAGGCCTAAATTCAACCCCTTTGAATCCCACTCAGTTGGATGTATGAAGCACGACTGTGCCAGTGCCATAGCGCCTGTTTCCATCACACATTGATATCACGTGGTGCTTTCTGACTGTAATCATTGCATACATACACATAGCTCACTTGCATCTATCCTCTTGGTGCCATCTTCCGTGAACGGATAAAACTCATCCTTTTTCCAATTGTAGGTACGTACGAGGGTTGGAACTCAAATAGTGGCAACTACTTATTCACAACGGATACAAAAGTGTTACATATTAGCACCTGTTACTGTCCTTCAAAGTAGTCACCAGAGTTGTGTAGAATCCAAGATCTTACAGTCCTTCATTTCTGGTGGCACACAGGTTACTTGCCAAAAATGAAACCAATTTCGTTGCATGACTTATGTCGTTTTCTTATTACCATTTTTCGTGATTTCATGATTTTGATTCTCCATCTGGAATGACAATATATTAAGGGGAGCCGGAGGTGGTCAAAGACAAACAAATACGATTTTCTTTGCTATCAACAATTATTTCGAACACACCTCTTTAACCCTGCTGTTATCTTCGCGTCATTAATACCCGAAAAGAAATTTGTTGTTTCATTGCTTCTTAATATTTAAAGAAGACTTTCTTTTTCGAGACAGTATAAATACTTCAAATATCAAATTAAAATCAATACTTTTTTCACCCTTCCTAAAACTTAATTTGTTACAGTTGTGTTCTTCGGGTCAATATGACCCGGGGCAATTAAAAATTCATAGAACGTACGGATATTATAGTCAATTTTTATTTCGTCATGTGTGAAGTATACACACGGGTTTCATGACAAAGTAAACTTCTGATTCTTTATTGTTGAAATGTGTGAAGGCTACTCAACAATCGAAGTCGCTGATTGCGTTCAAATTATTGTACCACATTATCGCTCACAGTTATATTTTCTCATCTGTTGTGTGCAGACGCAGCTCCTATATCTATCGTAATAACGTTTGCAGAGCTATTATGTCGAAAAGAGTTCTTTCCGATGAGCAATTGGAAGCTTTAGTAAATGCATCTGACCGTGAGGATACAATTTC
The DNA here is from genome assembly GCA_026315105.1 of Locusta migratoria. Lineage (NCBI taxonomy): Eukaryota > Metazoa > Arthropoda > Insecta > Orthoptera > Acrididae > Locusta > Locusta migratoria. The sequence continues at coordinate 398,447,200 of CM048747.1, read as the reverse complement.
TGAAGATGAAAATCACACCAGTGATGAAAACATTCATCCTTCATCTGAATCAGAAGACATTTCAGATGCCGACATATCAAATTACAATGTACATGCTGTTCAATTCATTCAGTCTAAAGACAAAAAGATCACATGGAGCTTGCAACCTTTTCCGCAAACTGGAAGAGCATCTAGTGCAAACATTATAAACATGACTCCTGGTCCGACAAGATACGCTGTCGCCAGAGTAAGAGGCATACAATCATCTTTTCTTGTTATGATGAATGATAATATTCAGAGTATTGTGGTGGAAATGACTAATATTGAGGGTCAAAGAGTTTATGGATATGGCTGGGAAGCATTAGATAAAATTACACTTCAGGTCTGTTATTACTGGCTGGTGTGTACAAATCATATGGTGAATCAACAAAGAGTCTGAGGCATCCAGAAACGGAAAGAGCCATTTTTCCTGCTGTAATGTCGCTGAAACGGTTCTGTTGCATTTCACGTGTCTTACGTTTCGATGACAAGTCTGATCGAAGAGCACGAAGAGAAAATGACAAGTTGGCACGTATAAGAGTTCTGTGGCATAAGTAGGTGGAAATGCTTTCAAAACTATATAATCCTGACACAAATGTAACTGTGGATGAGCAACTTGTGGCTTTCCGAGGACGTTGTCCATTCAAACAATATATACCGAGCAAACCATCAAAATATGGGGTAAAGATATGGACATTGTGTGATAGTGCCACTTCTTATGTTTTGAAGACACAAATCTATACAGGAAAATTACCTGGACAGTCACCTGAGAAAGATCAAGGTATGAGGGTTGTCATGGATCTGACTTATGAGCTAAAAGGACAAAATGTCACAAGTGACAACTTCTTCACCGTCATAGGCATTAGGCCAAGGACTTCTCAAAAGACATCCTACCATGTTGGGCACAGAGAGAAAAAATAAGCCTAAACTCCCTAAAAATATATCAAGCAAAGATGATGTTCACACTTCAAAGTTCTTTTTTACTAATGACACCACCATCGTGTCTTATGTTCCATGGAAGAACAAACAGGTTGTCTTGATGAGCACAATGCACAACAGCGTGGAAATAAGCAACAGAGAAGAGAAGAAACCAAACATGATATTACATTACAATGCAAGTAAGGGAGCTGTTGATACATTGGATCAGCTTATTGGCACATATACATGCAAGAGGATAACCAACCGATGGCCAATGATCATCTTCTATAATATTATTCATATTTCTGCCTACAATGATTTTGTGCTATGGAGAGAAATAAATCCAGGATGGAAAAATATGTTCTTTACAAAAGAAGAATATTTTTTGATGAATTGGGAAGACTCCTAGTTTCTCCTTACATTGTAGCTAGAAAAATGAAGCCACGAAATGAACAGTCAGTGGCAACTGTTAGAAAAATAGAAACGGGAAATCCATCAACACCAAGCTTCATTGGTGGCAACCGAAATTGCAAACGTTCCAGATGCAAAATCTGTCCGTCGAGTTGCGATAACAAGACCCCAATGAAGTGTTCAAATTGTAACAAACATGTTTGTAAAACACATGTTAGATACCTCTGCCCAAATTGTGAAAAGTAAAACTCTATTATAATTTTGCCCTGTGATTGTGCTTGTGATTATACGCCAAGTAAAACTGTTGTGCAACTGATCATTGAGGGCGAGAACTTACTTCATTGTTGGCATTTAATAGTGTAAAATTTATGAATATTGTAACAAATAAACCTACATTCATAATTATAACAATTTTTAATGGTTTATTTTCATTATACCCTTCAAATACCACACCGGGTCATTATGACCCGAAAGACCATATGTGTATACCTTTTTTGAGGAACACAGCAGGGTTAATAGAAATTTGAATTATTTTTATACTCGTCCTAGAACATTTTCTCCCGTGCCTGCACAGGAAATTGGCGGGGCCGCTGAATGTATCCAACACCCTCTCGTGAGTTCTTTGTGAACTATTTGGCTTTTCTCGTCCTGATGTTGAATATTTCCGTATATTACCCATACAGTGAGTGTGCAACGGTTAGCTACATTGTTTTTTGTGACAAATAAAGCTCTAAGAGCGCCTAACATCGTATCCTAATGAGAACGTAAACAATTTAATTTGGACAGTGATTTCTAAAAGAGTGTTTGTAAGCACAAAAACACTACACTTCGGCATTTATGACGCAATAGTAACCTATAACCAAGGAGACAGTGTAAAGTGTGACTATTGAAGGCCTCAGGATTTCAAACTGGAGTGAACACTGCACGAGCAGTAAGAGATATTGACAGAGAGAGGGTAAGAAGTGCAGAAAGAAGAGAAAGGAATATGAAATATGATGAAACAAGAGGCCTTAAGAGAAGACCAAAACGGAAGTTTCTGGAGGATGAAGAAGAAGACCCTGATAATACATCCTATTAGTGTAGGAATGTATTGAAAAACTTTGATAGACATTTCCCGTGAACTAGAATTTTCGGAATGTAAGGAACATTTTCTCAATCCACTCAAAGTAGGAAGATAAAATTTTTATACAACACTCCTAGTTGTCAAACTTAGTTGTAATACAGCCATTTAGCAATATGTTCTGTAATTTAATTTCAATTTTATTCAATAAAGCATTTTTTTGTAAAAGAGTTGGGTCATAAAATAAAACAAAATATTGAAAGGAAACTACAAATATACTGCAATATCACTCCATCATAAATGCAATACTTGATCGCTCTGTATGTTGAAAAAATTTCAAAATCTTCGGTTTGGTAGAATGTTCATAAATATTCCTCAAACTTACTGATTTTAACATGGGCAGCATAGGACCTCCGGCTCCCCTTAACGTGATAATTCAATGGATAATTAAGCCTCATAATTTCCACCTATTTTGCTGCCTGTGTTGCTTTCCAACAAATACCTTCGAAATCTCTTAGGTTGACATGAATTCTATCTGAACTTCTCTGACACTACACGCACCAAAGGCGTGTGTAATCTAGAAAAGACGTGTCATTCGCCTAACATCGCGTCGCGCGGCCAGACATCCTGTGTTTCCGGTTGCCGCCTTCCGCTGTGTGTAGGAGCGAGTGATGTGCGTCACACAGCAGACTTGTCGTTTGTGGAATCCGGCCGCATGACTCAATAGAGTGTTATCTCTTGGGCTGTGGCAGCGCGCTGTGCGGCAATAGTGAACACATCACACCCTACAGAGAAGCGTGCAAGCAACGGAATTTCGACGCGTGATTCACCGAAAGCCTGACGTTTCGATCTTCATCTGCCGCGAATCAGTGTTTGGCGATAATAAACGCTTGGAGGGGGAGTAGCTTACACGAGATGGGATGGAAATTTTCTAGCACCAAAATCTTTCTGAACATTATTCACACTAGAATTTGACTGACACTCTATATCGGGAATGTAAAGATGTTATCGTGATAATTCAGTGGTTAATAAAGTTACATTTCTTAACTACACCTACTACACATACAAAAGACCCTCAACAGTCTGGATACAAAAAGTAAATTTATTATAGGAACAAAAACGAAAATGGAAGGACGATGAGTATTTAACGTTCCGTCCCGTCCCAGCATATACATTAGAAAGCAAGCAAAAGCTGTGATTGTTTTCTTAATAATTGAAAAGGTAATCGATGGTGACTTATTACGGCAATCGCCTGGGGTAATTTAAGGAAATCACGGAGAAACTAACCTCCGTCCTCCTGAATGCTAATACATTGCGATAACACTTCTTCACCTTGCTCTATAAAATGCGTGAGCAAACCAAGTCTCCCATTTCCGTACCAGGGTATGAGGCATTCTGAGTCTGAATTGAATTAAGTACTGTAGATCACAACTAAGGAGAACACGAAGAAGCTGTATGAGCGTCACAATGGCACCTTTCAATCCGTAAGGGAATTACCCACTGTTGAAGTCACCAAATACGTAAGTTTGAATAACTCTGGAATTTTAGTGAAGTGGTTCTTCATGATGTTGAAAATACGAGACCTGTGGATATGGCGGTGTTCTAGCAGAAAACAAAGTATTTTTCTGCCTCTGTTAACACAGTACAGTAATATTTGTAATTTTTCTTTTGGAATAGTTAGTTTCCTGACAAACTAAGTAAAGTACTCAGTAGTGAACCACATTATAAAAAGGGGAAAGAGATTATGTAGACAGGTTTTCATCTATTTCTTTGCCGACGGTGTTTTCCTAAGGTTATGAAGAGGCTCGATATTGGAGATTAATAAATTTTAGTACACATAATTTGCTGTCAGATCTACTGTTTTGTTTTAGAAGTAGTTTAATAGCTAAAATTGCTATATTTTCTATTCTCTGTGATGCAATGGACTGATGAAACAAAGTACTGCGAACGCTAACTGTTTCGTTTGATTTTAAAAAAATTATATAACAAAACCTTTAATGAATAGATATTGTTACAGAAGTCATAGTATGGACTAGGAGGACTTGCTCACAATTTTTTAACCTCTTAGTTCAATAAAACACAGTAGACGATAATTCCCTGCTGTGTTATGCACTCACCATGGGGCACACTTAAGGAACGGAGTCCCAAGGGTTAGTTCTGGGGCTGCTGGTGTTTCTTGTCTATTTACATGACATAACTTCTGGTGTAAAATGTAATTCTAAAATGTTTGTTTATTCATGACACCCGCTTGGTAGTGAAGGACGTTGTTTCCAATATTGACACAGTACCAAAGAATGCAGTTCAAAGCGTGATTTCGTGGCTTGTAAACAATAAATTGCTGCTAAACGAAATTAAGACTCATTTTTACAGTTAAAAAAATACCGAAGAAATACTGAAATTTTTAATATACCTGACAAACATAAAAAAGTGGCACTGAAGATTTCAAATTTAAATAAGTGTTATTTAAGTACGAAAAGTAGTCAATTTAGCTTATTTTTATTAGCCTTTGACGTGTGGTCTTATTTTCGGGGTAATTCGTCTGTTTCGAAATAGGTTTTTATGGCTTCGAAACGGGCGGTTCGGGGAATGTATGAGATAAGCTCGCGAACCTCTTTTTGACCCGTGTTTAGTAGAATGTGAATTATTATATTGACTTCTACAAAATATATTCTTTCATGTCGTTTGATGTTAGCAATATCAGCTTTTTTTCCCAAGAATTAGCAACTTTCAATCACTACACAAAATTATAATCTGCATTCGGATTGCAAGTCCTTGACTCCTTTACTGAAAAGCATGCAGTAATCTGTTGCATAAGCCTTGACAATAATTCTAAATTATGCTTAGTAGTAATCCACGTATTTTCACATCTAAGCTGAAGAAGTTTCCCATGGTTCACTCTTTCCATTCTAACAAGGAATTCCGGGGTTAACTAAAACGTTAAGCTAATTTGTGTGTTAACGTTGTTGATTTATACTTATGCTTACACCTGTCGTGTGCATATGATTTCTATTGTTTTCACTCTATCTGTTACTACTCTTCTGTTTCAGTATCATGTTCTGATTCGGTCCACGTCCATAGAGACTTGCTTCTAGATTGGATCTTACGGTACATGAAATATTCAATAACATATAAAATGAAGCAAATGTAGATGTTTACTGCCAAGCCTTCGGTATATTGATTATGTAACAGAAGTACAAAGGCTGACGTTTTCGTCTAACAGATCGTCTTGTCTCTTCAATGGAACCCAGTCCCTCCGTCCCAGAATTGGAGGAGGTGGGAAGAAAAGACCTTGGTAGACTACCCAGAACGATACATTCAGATTGATAGGACCGGAAAGTCATCATATCAGGAATTATCCCGACTGACGCTTACCAGTTTTCAGGTGGACGAGAGAATGAAGTAGCTGCAACAGTCTGAAAAGTGTTTGTTAAACTGTGCTAGTGTGTTCCAAACATACCTCTCTTACTCTCTGCAACAACTAGCAGAGCCAGTATCTTTCATGCTCCCTTTAGAAGAAGCGCGTTCTAGCAACTCCACTAAGTAAGTGTCTCTCTACTCTCTGGATAAATGTATAAAAGGTGAGGATACGGGGAGTTTAGGAGATTAACTTCTATAAGAATATTTTTAAAAGTAAATGAAACCACGAACATTGTTCTAATACTCGCTTCCTAAAGTCAACTGAAAGCCAATGCCACAAAATATTTGTCATGCACCGCATCTACATCTACATCTAAATCCTTACTCCGCACGCTACCTGATGGTGTGTGGCGGAGGATACCTTGAGTACCACTATCCGTCCTCCCTCCTATTCCAGTCACATATTGTTCGCGGAAGGAAAGATTGTCGGTATGCATTTGTGTGGGCTCTAATCTTTCTGGTTTTATCCTCACGATATCTTAGGAGGGATCAATATACTGCTTGACTCATCGATAAAAGCCCGCACCGATCTACAGAGCGTCTCTCTTGCAGAGTTTTCCACTGGAGCTTATCAATCATCTCCGTAATGCATCCGAGATTACTAAATGATCCTTAACGAAGCGCGTTTCTCTCCGTTGGATCTTCCCTATCTCCTCTATCAACCCCACCTGGTACGCATCCCACATCGGCGTGCTATGCGTCGTACTATGACGTTTAGTGGTATCTTTGTACACTACTTGTAAAATGTCTCATCATACAATTAGCAATGTATAAATAATACAGATGGTAATGTTAAGTAGAATGACGAGGTGTACTGCTGAGGTTGTCACGTTCCGTAAAGGCTTGAAATTATGTGTAAAGTTGTTTAAGTGCTCTCACCTCAAACAAGAGATGAATCGAATGTCATTATTCACACATCACAGGGTAGGGTAGTTTTCATTAAGAAATCTTATGTCCTGAAATATGTAGCGCGTGTGTTGCGTCTTATTGCATGCAATATGTATCATGTTTAGAAGATATCGGTCCAAGAGGTGTAAAACATACTAACAAACAGACACAAACACACACAATGTGTAAGACTTAAGTCAGTTTGAGAGGTAAAATTTAGTATTGCACCAAGATAATTGCAATGGGCTGTGTGGGCTATAATTACCACGGCACCCACAGATCGAGCAGCAGAATAAGATAAATATTTTTCTTTTTAATTATAGGACGAAATGCTAAAAATAAACTGGAAAAGATGTTCTATAGGAGTAAACTGACTGTTTAAACAAAATTGACAACAGGCTCCTGAGCCGTAGATCTGTCTGTGCATTTAGGGTAAAAACAGGGGATTCTTTCTGAAATTTTGAGGGTGTTTCCCTTGTTCGTGACATTACATTAAGAAGGTTCAAGTACGTACGTTACCGTTTTTTATTCGGAGATAGGTTTGCACATGATAAGTAGACAAACTGCATCGAAACATATTCTGTTTTGACGCCATCTATGACTATCTATCTAGCTGATTCTCGCAGCAGTTGTCAGTTTTATGAAATTGTCAGAACGACATGTTTCTGGATCAACATTATCCCACTCTCAAGTCCTACAAGAAACAAGGAAAGAACATAAAATACGGCCTAAAAATTAAGTTGCGAACACACGAAACAATTATCTTTTCTAGGATAAGTTACCTAAAAATTAAAATGAATCAGTCATTTGCCAACGTCCACCATAAACTATATGCAGCATCGGTGTATTGTCATGCAATAATCTGACATGTTGTCTGCTTGAAGAACCACGATGAATTGCCGGTTCGTTGCACTCTTGTTTCATCGACAATCTGTGAGCATCTACAAGACGACTGACGACGTGACGCCCAGGAAAGGGGCCAAGTGTGTTCCAATAAAATTACTTAAGAAGGCGCTAAAAATGTCTGAAGCATGACTGCATAGCTGAAGATCTGTAATTGCCATATAAAATTTGCTATTTCTCCAGGGGGATGTTACTAAAATGGGTCCAGAAATTGCGACATGAAGCATGTGGGACAAACTGGGAGAAATTTCAAACTCAGATTCAATGATCACAACAGTGGGAATGGCTCATCGGCGATGGCTAGGCATCTGAAGGAAGAACAACACTGCCGGCCGCGGTGGCCGAGGAGACTGAGGCGCTCCAGTCACGGTCTGCACGGCCACTACGGTCGGGGGTTCGAATCCCCCCTCGGGCATCGATATTTGTGCCGTCCTTAGTTGTAAGTAGTTCATAAGTAGTTTGTAAGTTTAGGGACTGATGACCCCGTAGTTAAGTCCCATAGACTCTACAAACATTTGAACATTTGAAGAACAACACCCCTTGGAGAGAATCAGTGATAGTATGAGGGTATTATACTACGAAGATAAAGGATGGTTTAGAGAAGATATATTCTGCTCACTAAGAAAAGAGTCGAACAATGTATCAAATGAAAAGACGGAACTGTACAAGCTGAACGTTGCTTAATGACTGATTCATTTTAAGTTTTAGGTTAGTTATGCTAGAGTGCAGGGAGAAGAAATAAAAACATTGCGGTTTGCTGATGACATAGTAATTCTGTCAGAGATCGCAAAAGATCTGGAAGAGCAGTTGAATGGGATGGACAGTGTCTTGAAAGGATGATGTAAGGTGAATATTAACAAGAGTAAAAAGAAGGTAATGGAATGCAATGTCAGAAAATCAGGCGATGCTGAAGGAATTAGATTAGGTAATGAGACAATAAAAGTAGTTGGTGAATTTTATTTGTTTGGGTTGCAAGATAACTGCTGATGGCCGAAGTAAAGAAGATATAAAATGCAGAATGGCTATGGGAAGAAAAGCGTTTCTAAAGGAGCGAAACTTGTTAACATCCAATATTAATTTAAATGTTAGGAAGTCCTTTCTGAAATCATTTGTCTGGAGTGTAGCATTGTATGGCAGTGAAACGAGGACGATAAAGAGTTCAGATAAAAAGATGATAGAAGCTTTTGAAATGTGGTGCTATGGACGAATGGTGAAAATTATATGGGTAGATCACGTAACTAATGAGGAGGTGCTTAACCGAATCGGCGAGAATAGGAGTTTCTGGCATGTCTTGTCTAAGAGAAGGGATACATTGGTTGGACTCATTCTGAGACATCAAGGAATTGTCAACTTAGCATTAGAAGGAAGCGTGTGGGGTAAAAATCGTAGAGGGAGACCGAGGGACGAATATAGTAAGCAGATTCAAAATTATGTAGGTTGCCGAACGTATTACCAGATGAAGAGACTTGCACAGGACAGGGCAGCGTGGAGAGCTGCATCAAAGCAGTCTGCGCACTGAAGACCACAACAACAATGACATATCCTATAGAATATAATTGTTTCGTGTGTTCGCATCTTAATTTTTAAGCCGTATTTTACGTTCTTTCCTTGTGTGTCGTCGGATTTGAGAATGGGATAATGTTGGTCCAGAAACATGTCATTCTGAAAATTTTATATAACTGAAAACTGGTGCGAGAATCGGCTACATGCATGGAAACAGTCTGCAGACTGAAGATCACAACTGAACTTGCAGATGTAAGTTAAAACTTTGACTGCCAATCACGTCAATTGACGGGATACGGAAATATCTGTAGATACCTATCACGTCATTTGACATTATCTTCGTCTCCTGATTTTAAAAACAAAATCAAGTTTATTGTTGGCCTAGATCTATCTGAAATGTCTTATTTGAAAAATCTAGTGTCTAAAACAGCCTAAAAGTATTGTAAATTTACTTTCTAAATCGGCCGACAGGTCGCATTCATTGTATGAAATGGGGCAGGTAGAAAGTGGTGTCCGCTCTCTAACGCGGGACGAAATTTTGCTTGACTTTGAGAAAGATTTTATTGACAGTGTCAGTGAGGACGAGAAAATCGACCATTCAGATGATGATCCAAGCTATCTGCAAGACTAACTGCGTCAAATATCTAGTGAGGACTTTGAGTTTGATGATTCTTGAATCGATTGTTTTGAATCTTGTTTTTTCGATTTTATGAACAATGAATTTTGTTTTATTTCGGAAGATCACGGGAAACTTCAATCTAGACAGCCGGATGTGGATTTGAACCCTCTTCCTCCCGAATATGAATCCAGTGTGTTACCTTTGCGCCACCTCGCTCGGTATGAAATGAAGGTAGTGATTCCAAGATGAATGTTGAACAGCAAAATATCCGCAAACTCTTCTGCCTCATAGTACTGACAGGGAGCGGCACAGCAACATATCTTAGTGATAATATAGAGGGGTGGAATTATACAGACTGTTTGCGAAGTACAGACATTTTTAGTGAGGCCTTTGGAGTCGTATGTGAATTAGATGCTGTGTGTTCAGTTCTTGATTTATTTTCGTTTCTTGGATAGGGACCTTCTTGCTCATTTCAAAGAGCAGATAATTATTTACGCCAGACAGAAGGTGAGGACGCCAAGTGCAGCTCGGCTTATGTCTGCATGCAGAATGGCTGGCATTCTAAGGTATGGAATGGTTTACGTGGCCGGCAGTCGAGGTGTTAACGGAATATGAATATGAATATGACTTTTCAAGCTTTCACGGCGGATCTGTTGTAAGTACACTTCGCGGGTTTGCCGCCGGATGACATTGTGAATCTCCCACAATATTTCGTCGACCCAACTATTCGACATCTTCAGGTGGTGGTACTGTCAGTACTTCAAGGCGCGACTGATGGCAATTGCGCGGCAGCGGCGGTATTTATCAGGGCGTGTGCAGAGATTACGCATGCGCGAGAGACCGTTCAGTGTTGGTCGGCGGCGGCGCTTATGGTGCCCCCTGCTGGGAGCCGAGGAGGCGTCTTCCGCGCGTGCGCCGTGGGCAATGATGTGCTGTCGGACGCTCCTGTGGTGGAAATTGGAACTAGGTATCTGCGTTGCGCTGCGTTGCTTCGTGCATCCGATTTTCTCTTTTCTCCTGTTTCGTTTTGATTGCAGCCAATACTGGATTCCAGGCTGCGCTCATCTGGAAACCTGCATCCCTGTTGATAAGATTGTCCGCCGTACGGATGTGTATGGCCTCCTTAAGAATACTGTCCCAAAATGATGACACTGACGACAGAACTTCCGTTTTCTCATAACACATCCGATGACCTGGCAGTGCTCTGCTACCGTTGACTTACAAGGTTGTTCTAGGCGTGTGTGGCGTTAGTGTTCAGTACAGCGTTCTTGCCCAGTTCGACATGACTGCCATATATAACATTTTCCGCACTGACATGGTATTTTGTATACGCCGCGTTTTTGGAAGGCCAAGCTCGTCTTTGACCGAGCCCAATAGATTCTTCAGTTTTGATGGCGGACGAAACACACATTTGATGTCGTGTATCTGCAGGATTCAAAAATGTTCGAATGTTTGTACAGCTTACGGGACTTAACTACGGGGTCATCAGTCCCTAAACTTACAAACTACTTACGATCTCCTTACGAACTTGGACGGCACAAATATCCATGCCCGAGGGGGGATTCGAATCCCCGACCGTAGTGGCCGTGCAGGCCGTGACTGTAGCGTCTTAGTCCCCTCGGCCACCGCGGCCGGCTCTTCAGGATTCGTTCTATTCTTGATGACATGCCACCAAAATATGGCAAATGTTCAAATGTTTGTATAGCTTATGGGACTCGAGTACGGGGCCATCAGTCCCTAAACTTACAAACTACCTACGAACTACTTAATACTAAGGACGTCACAAATATCCATGCTCGAAGGGGGATTCGAATCCCCGACCGTAGTGGCCGTGCAGACCGTGACTGGAGCGCCTCAGTCCCCTCGGCCACAAAATATGGCAAGAAGGCCGTTACAGTAGGTGCCTCCGAATCTTCATCAACATCCTTTCGTTGAAATTGCTTCGATCGAAATGCATTGCTTATTTGTCGCTCAGGATAACCGTTTTGCTGGAATACAGTTCTTAGATGTTGTACTTCACCTGTAATAGGTATACTTTTACATTAGAATTAGTTTCCAGAGGTATTCCTTCTCTAGAGGTAGCTGGTAAGCATGATTTAGTCGACCACTAGTAACATTTAGTGGCAGTATTGGCAGCCGTTTATAACGGTGGTCGCGTATTTGCGAGGCGCGCAGAGCGGCAGGGAAGGCGCCTGGAGACCCGCGTACCGTGCGCGGCGCGGCGCGCGATCGCCGGCTAACAACGCTGATAGGATTTGCGCCGCCTAAGAGGCTTTGCCGCCGCCACGCAATGGCGGCTGGCGGTCAGCTCGCGGCCGCGCCTCACACACGCGACACACACAGACCGCGGCGGCCTCTTCTGCGAGGCGGAGGAGGAAGTGTAGCAGGTGTGCCCGCCCTGTCTGCGTGGGGGGATCGCCGCCACGAATCCCACGGGCGCGTCAATTCTCAGCGGAGCGGTTCTGCGCCACGGCCAGCATCGTAACATCAATAAAAGACGCAAAGGGCAGCAGCGCTGATAACCTAAGTTACCTCCCTGTGCAAACGCAGATTAAACGTGATTGGAAAAAAATTCCTTTTTAGAGTTTCAAACCGCGCCAGCGACGAACGCGGTTTGCAAGCAGTGATCTGGCTATAATACAAAAACTGAAAGAATCAGTTATAAAATATATTTTCGCTGTAAATAAAAGAAATGGGACTTCTACCAAACTAAATCTTTGCCTATATAAAAGCGAAAGGACATATAACGTTGCCCTTGCTTCGTATGATGCCATAATTGTTAAAGTAGATTCCGCGATTATATTTTTGACAAAGAATTGATGGTACCGAATTTTTGAATTTTGAATAATTTAGTTAAAGTGCAGCACGAAATGAATATTAAAGCAAATAAACCGCGGGTTGCATATTATAGTCGGACATCATACAAGCAGCAGCACGTTATAAGACTTACGGAAAGCATCTAGCTGGATCCTGCGCTTCGGATTGTGGAAGCTGGAAATGATAACTTTTACATCTTATTTAATACGTGAATGTTCGAAGTACTTTCTGTAAGAGATCAGTGTTCAGACTGTTCACTTTCCTTTTCCTTCTTATGTGACCGTGGGGTGGAACATGAAGTTACTGGTAATGATAGAACAATAAAAGAATCATCGGACTTCGTGAAATTACAAAAGAAATGACCGCAGGTTCTAAAATAAAGCATTGTATAAGGATGATTGATTGAAATTTTGCAGACAATGTGACGCGATTGTAATGGCGTCTGAACATTAAACTATTACAGATGATGAGGAGCTGAAAAAACATTAAGAAATTAAATGTCTGACGTGGAGGAGTTTGATTTAAAAGAAAACCAAGGAGAGGAAATGCTTTTAAATTTAAATAATATATTTTCAGCAACAGCTTGCATTATTCTTACTTACTTGAGTGGATACAGGTAAGAAAGACGTCTTCACGCTTCAGATACAAACAAGAGTGAGTAAAACTATTATCACAGTTCCGTCTTCTCGCTTGTTCGGAAGTAAAAAATGACGAATTAAATTAAATTAGTTGCACAGGGAACCGGAGGCGATAAGCATCGCTGATCAAGGATAAACAAAAAAATAAAAAAAATATATTGTATCGCTACAGACACTCACTCACTCACTCACTGACTAAACACGAAATCTCGAAAACTACTTCACCTATGAAGCTGAAATTTGGCAGTAATGTAATATGTAGGTAGAAGACGTCAGCTAAGAAAGTATTTTTTGATAGGTGCATGGCGAAGCATACTTCTTCTACAGACACACGAAATCTACAGTTTCATTCCGATCTTCACGAAATTTCGCACGCTTGAATTTTAAAACAAGAACGAGGTTACCGTCTACCTTAAGGTTCATACGGTGCATGGGGGAGGCTACTTTGCAACATAAACTGGTTCCCTAAATACCTTGGTCGCGCCGTAACTTGAAAACGGCGCGACCAATTTCACAGATCCTTTTTTTGTTGTTTTCGTTATTCTCAGAACAAGGGTTGTATGAAATAAAACTGGGATATTTGAGAACAACAAAGTGCGTTTTCCAATGTGACCCTGCGTTTCTACTGCATAGAAACCTGTTGTTTTGTTCCGATATTGATGAAGTTTTGCACACTCTACCTTAAAAACAAGAGGAATGTCGCTGTCTGTATAAAATTTCGTTCGGTGCATGGTAGAAGTTAATTAACTTACGGAATTTTACAAAATGCATAGCTTTGCTCCAGTCTTTATGAATTTTTACCAAGAGGAAGATCACTGGGTACATAAATGTTTGTATGGTACATGACAGAGGGTACCTTGCAGAAAACTTTGCTGAGAGACGGAAAGGTGGAAACGAATAGAGACATGGGAGAGAAAGAGGTGGATGCAGAGAGAATGGGGAAGGGGATGTGGACTACGAGAGTGTAGGATAAATAAACACACGGGCAACGCTGGGTCTACAGCAAGTGTAACATATAACGAACTAGCTAAAACCCAGGCGTTGCCCGGGTATTTATTTATTTATTTCGGTCTTGAGTTAGTACTTTCCATATCCCTTCTCCCTCTGCCCATCTCTTTTTTTTCTAAAATCATGTTATATTTATCGGAGAATATATAAGAAATAAGGCGGTCTTGCATAATGTACAAATTTATAAGTGCAGTAACCAAAAAACAAAGATGGTATTCAAAATACAAATGACAAATAAAATTCGTATGACTTCACATTTATTAAGTTATATATTGAACAATTGTATAATTTTTCAGGTACATTTATCCTTTTGTATTAGTGCTGTATGTCAGTAAAATCTGTTGCGAATACAATTAGCAGTAAAGAAGTAATAGATTAAAAGTTGGTGTGTGATGAGGCGATTTTCCATTAACGTTACTGTTTATGTGCTTATATCTCATGAACTACGTGGCGTATTGGGATACAATTTAGAACGTACATTCAACTATTTGTATGTATACTGGCTGTAAAATTTCCTACGACTACAATTTGTAGTGCAGAAATTATAAAGTCATACCGAATGCCGTAGTTCTAGTCCATGAACAGCGGAAAAGTAGTAAGCGAGAAACGGGTAATTTACAAGAAAGCTTTCCACCGAAATAGCCGCGCACCTATCGATATATCGAACGTGCGATTTCTGTTCCGGAGAGAGTTACGGCATGTGTTACATCATTAACTACTGTCACAATACAAATACAAATTCCTGAGTCGTGTTGTCGTTAGGAACGAAGCCATTTGATGTCTAAGTCTTCGGCAATATCCTCAAACCAAGTGTTTCTTATTATCATTGTTTTCTTACCACATTTCTTGCAAACCAATAGAAAAAGAATTTCCTTATCTGCCGATGTAACTCTTACATTATAAGTCTCCAACAGCGGCATGGATAATGCACATGCGTGACGTGGCGCTTCAGTGTTGGCAACAGTCGCTGTGGCTGCTGCGATGAATGGCGGCACACAATGTTTACAAGATGTGAAGATGAATGTGTCTACATTATATTTCAATGATTTTGTTTTCGAAATGAAACACAGTATTCGAATGTAGAACATCGCACACTACAAAACTACGGTTCTCCCATTACACTGTCTTTCTGTTCAGATGTAATACTCTGTTGTTACGTAAATCGAAATATTTGTGTCTGTTTCTCAAATGATACGAATTACTATAACTTTCTCAATTTTCCCTATTTGGTAGAAAGCTTGCAACAATTTAAGGTTCCTGCCTAACCACAACCTTTAAAATCATGACATATTCGTAAATTCAAAGTTACACGCCATTGGCTACTCGAAATGTACTATATTGCCAACCTAAGCTGTTACGGATGTACCGCGACGCTTCCCATGCCGCTAATCGAGACTTTAGCCAACTCCTACTCGCACTATCTGAAGACCTTCGCAGTTAATGTAATTTGAAGTCTGTAATCAGGTAATAAACCGTATTGTCTACAAAATTCCACACTTTTTCCGCGTTAAGCGTTCACCCACCGAAATTGTATAACTCGAACTCATATCAATGACACTAGTAAACACATTAATACCTTCAGTCACACTCAGTAACATAGACAGAGAATGCGTCCCGTGTATCACAAGTAAACATCTCAAAATTCTCGTGATGTCATCATCGACCATCACGCACGTTCGATATATCGATAGGTGCGCTATTTCGATGGACAGATTTCTTGTAAATTACCGAGAACCGTTTTTTCCTTTCATAATTTTGCTATGGATGGAAGCGAGAAATAGTTCAGTAATGCTTTGACATTATGTTTAAGGTTTGTTGCAAGTCGCTAAATAATCTCGTTCTCATATACTGTATTCATAAAATATCGTCTCTTATGTGCAGTTTCTTGCAACTCCTATTGCTTATGACGTTATATCTCCTCAACCATGTTCCGTATGTGGTTCTTACCATTATAGAATTCGTACCTCACGGTAAGGAAGATGTGTACCAAATTTGGTTGAATTCGGTTCAGTGATTTAGGAGGAAATGTGCAACATTGTCGCGTAATGCAGCAGCTTTTCGAGCTTAGCATTGTTTATGACGTCATATTTCGTGAACTATGTGTTGTACGTGATTTTTACACTTGCGGCGAGCGTCCTCGTGGATTGAAGCTTACGTGTGCAAAATTTCATAGAGATTGCAACAAAACTGTAGAAAAGTATGCAATGCGTACACACAAACATACGAACACATTATTCCAGTAATTTTCGGGTGTGCAGCCGGATCCCATTGACATTCTGCAACGATATTTCGGCCCAGAGACATCCGGCCATCTACAGGTGAGTAGGCAACTACTGAAGAGCGCAGGTACGTTCGCGGTATTTATACCGAGTATTGCGCATGCGAGATACGCTGGAGTCTTACTGCGCATGTGTTAGATGGTGTCATGCGCGGTACGGCCGAGCTGTGTGTGCTGCCCTCGGTGGTGAAAGTGAACACTCATCTAATCATTGAAAATCGAATGATTCCGTCGATTCCGCTGTGCCCCAATAGCTTTAAGAACAGGGTTCCAATTTTTATCCAGCTGAAAGCCGTTGTCACGATTTATTACATTTTCAGCAAGGCGTATTTCAACCGCTTCTTTAAAGACTGAGTTCCAAAAGCCGGAAACTGGAGCTAAAATTGTGGTTTTGTTGTATTCCATGGAGTGTCCCATGGAAATGCAGTGCTCTGCTACAGCTGATTTCGACGGTTGCAGAAGACGGGTGTGTCTTTCGTGCTCCGTACAGCGCTCTTGAACTGTTCGAGTCGTCTGACCTATGTAAGCAGAACCACACTCGCAGGGAATTTTATAAACGCCCGCTTTTTTCAGTAGCAGATCGTCTTTTACAGATCCGACTAGGGCTATATTCTTCGCTGGTGGACGGAAGATGACCTGGATTTTATGTTTCCTTAGCAATCTGCCTATTTTACAGGACACATTGCCAGCATAAGGAAGGAATGCAACTGATTTGTAATCTTCTTCATTGTCCTCCGTGCGTTGCTTCTTGTTGTTGTGATTACGTATGGCCTTCCTTATTTGGCGTGGTGTGTAACCATTCTCTTTGAACACTTTCTCCAAGTGTTCCAGTTCTGCAGGAAGATTTTCTTCGTCCGATATCAAGTGTGCTCGATGTATTAGCGTACTAAGGACACCAGCGGTTTGTGCGGGATGATGGCAGCTGGAAGCCTGGAGGTATAGATCTGTGTGCGTAGGTTTCCTGTACACAGAGTGTCCCAAAGAGCCGTCATCCTTGCGTCGTACCAGCAAGTCCAGAAATGGTAAGGCTCCATCTTTTTCACTCTCCATGGTGAACTTGATATTTTCATGTATTGAATTTAAGTGACGGTGGAATTTCTCCAGTTCCTCTCTACCATGAGGCCATACAACGAAAGCCGTGACAACGGCTTTCAGCTGGATAAAAATTGGAACCCTGTTCTTAAAGCTATTGAGGCACAGCGGAATCGACGGAATCATTCAATTCTCAATGATTAGATGAGTGTTCACTTTCACCACCGAGGGCAGCACAACTAGCTCGGCCGTACCGCGCATGACACCATCTAACACATGCGCAGTAAGACTCCAGCGTATCTCGCATGCGCAATACTCGGTATAAATACCGCGAACGTACCTGCGCTCTTCAGTAGTTTCCTACTCACCTGAAGATGGCCGGACGTCTCTGGGCCGAAATATCGTTGCAGAATGTCAATGGGATCCGGCTGCACACCCGAAAATTACTGGAAGAAGAAATACGCCGGAAAAATTTTAGAAGTTATATATAAAGATACTATTTATTTGTTCGTCTTTTTGTTCGTATTTTATGTATGCCCATATCGTACATCCAATAGCGATAAAACTTCCTCAACTCATTACTTACACTCGCGCGAAGGTTATAGGCATACTAAAATTAACTTCGTTTTGTGCATGGTGGAGGTTGCTTTACAATTAGTTAATTCGTTTCTTACGCCTTCACGCTGAAATGGCTGGGCGGATATGAATGAAAGTTGGAAAGGTAGCTTATACCCTGATTAATCCATCGGCAGCCTTTCGTAAGCCACCGTTTTGTGCGTGGCTGGGTGTTACTTACAATGGGTTAATTCGTTTTTTTATCTTCACGCTGAAGCAACTGGACGGATTTGAATGAAATTTGGATGAAGATAGCTTATATCCTGCATTAATACATAGGCTATCTATCTTAAGCCACCGTACGGTTGGTGGTGGAGGGTACCTTACAAAGCGTTTATACGTTTGTTCCTTTTCACGCTGAAACAGCTGGACCGTATTGAATGAAATTTGGAATGCAGCTTGCTTATACACTTAATTAAAGCATGAGCTACCTTTAAGATGCCACCGTACAGTGCATGGCAGAAGGTACCTTACAGTCGATTAACACATTTGTTACTCTTCACTCTGAAACGAATGGACGGAACTGTATGAAATGTGGAATGAAGGCAGCTTATACCCGGAATTAATACGTGGACTACTTTTCGTAAGCCTCCGTGTGTGCATGGTGGAGGGTATGTTACAACAAACATCCACATTGTTTGACTGGTCACCATGAAAGTCAGCACATAACATTTTTCAAGAAGGGGATTTTTATAACTTGCAAGTCAGTGAAATTATCATGGATGCGGGTATCTTGTGACTTTAACATTGTCTGAACAGTCACCGTAAAACCCGGCGCATATATGTATGTTTTCATATATAGGAGAGAGAAGACTAGGCGGAGAAGAAAACGGACGCAGAGAGGGTAGAGGAGGAGAATGAGGGAGGGGAGGTAGGCGAAACGAGATGAACAGAGGGAGGGGTATAAGGATATGGCCAGAGAAAGGGACAAGAAGTTACGGGGAGAGGAGCAACTGAACAGAGAGAAGGGGAAAGAGGAGTTGTTCCAATGGAAGATTGGAAACCTCATATATGTTAGTTCGAGAAACTGAATTGATTAATTCTTGTTTTCATCTTTTTATCCAGGTGACTGAAATGAATTAGTCGTGTTGACCGTTTGTTGTCAAAGTTGTACGAAGCAATCGTCTTGTAGTCTGAATATAAGTTCCAACTTTGTCGAATTTAGATGCTTTGATTGCAAAAGCTGGCAGAATGGGTCCTGCGTTGTGTTGTAATCAAAAGACAAGGCACTAGATAAAATGATAAAATGTTGCATAGGAACTGATAGGCCGAAATTGAATAATAAACAGTGTGGTATTGTCAGAACTGCTTGGTGGTACGTAGATGGACACAGTACATTGTCGTTATTAATTATTTGTTAAAATATTTGTACTAATTGAATCAGAAATGTTCGACTCATTATCCATATTCGTATTCTTCTTTCGCTGTTTCGAAAAACTGCTGATTCGTATGTTGTCCCCAATGAAATGAATTATGAGAAAGAACGCAACCTCCAACATGGAGGTCCAGATGTTTTAAGTATTCTGATTGGTTTTAAGCATTGATGGTGACCACACAGTGTTCTAAATCTAGATTTTCAAACAAATAAATGTATATTTTTTACGACTGATTGCTGAAAGAATTACCACAAATCAAATACAGTCGTGGAGCACCAGTTCCAACATGGAATCAAGTCTGATATGAGAAAGAAGTCTAGATGATCAATGTAAATTAACAATTCCCAGACACAACCAAAACAGCGCAATGAAATTGTTACAAATATTTATCTATACAAAACCGAAAGGACACCTGTTCACTCACTCAGTCACTCACTAAACACGAAATATCGAAAACTTCTTCACCTATGAAGCTGAAATTTGGCGTGAATGTATATAATACGAGGAAACCGGCATCTAAGATAGGATTTTGCGATAGAGCCGACAGTTCAGGAGATACCACGTCATAAACAATGAAGAGTTTCCTTCCTGCGGCACGTGATGGTGTAAACTTTATCAGTCCACTATTTGAGAAGGAGAACACTTAGAGACTTGCAACAAACTTTAAACATAATTTTAAACCCTTAGGAAACTTTTTCTCGCTGACTACTCTGGCAAAATGATGCAAGGAAAAAGGAAATTGTTACTTACTACTCTTTTGGCGTCAATGGAGTAAAATTACGGCATTTGGCAGGACGTTACAATTTATTACTCGTACACAATTAATTCGCGAGAAATGTTACATACAGTATATGCACATACCGTACCACCAACGTACGTTCGAAGTTTTATCATAGTGCGTCACACAGTTCATAAGATATGGAGTCATAAACAATTAGGTTCATGAAAACCGCATCACGCATGACGTTTTGATTTGTTAAGTCTTTCCTACTAACTCCATTCGCAACGTATTTTGCGGACATTTTACATATACACCACTGGATGTACCTTCGAAATAATATCGTATTATGACATATAGTTCAAGTGCTATGACGCCAAAGACAATGCTAAGAAGCATGAGATTCTAGTTTACTACGTCTATACTTCCAACTCCACGTACAAGACATTTCGCAGCCAGTTTCCTAATATTCCACTCTACGAATATGGTAAATAATATTTTTGTAGGACTCATAATACACGAGGTAATACGTCATAAGCGTGACATCCGTAAATAGGCACTACATTATGGTTGACATTTTCTTAATTTCTGTATGAATCTATTCGCAGAACATTGCGCAAACAGTATCCAAATGTACAACTGAAAGGAGATACAATATTATATTACTTAACGACACATTGATCAGCAGATACGACGTCATAACCACTGAAGTCATAAAAAAAATAAAAATAAAAAAAGGCGAATTTCACTATATATTCAGCGAAACGTGTGTACATATGATGGCGACGATGGTGATCAAGGCGAACGTCTGCTACCCGGGCGACCTCATTGGCTGCATCATCGCAGGCGTCTTCTCTACAACTCCTTCATTTACCCAGGTTTATTAATTATGCAGTACAACATAAAGAAACAAACACGAAATATTAATAGTATGCTGGAGAAACGTAGATTTTTAGAGATAAAAGAAGCCAGCACGAAAATGACAAAATCAAGGCTGGAATAAAGAAACAAATACCCGAGCAACGTCGGGTTTTCAGCTAATGTCATATAACCAGGTGATAATGACAGAAATCTGAGGAAACAGCTGTCCTAATCATCACTCCGCCTCCCTTACACAAAACTTTCATCATGCGCACATATTCCCGCTTTATTAACACAGAACAAGTTAAGTCCCATTCTTCTTCTCCTCTCACATTTTCATTCACTCTTTCTTTTTCGTAGACTGCTACCTGTCTCATTAATCACCACTGTCTCATATCTACAGATGTTCTTTTGGTTGAGCTTGTAAACCCTGGACCGAGAAACTGTTTGAGGAAAGTGAACGAGGTTTTTCTTGTTATAGTACACCGGTCTGGGGAATATATCACTAGGGTTATCAGACGTACGCATTTTCAACGTTCAGTCTGACGTCGGCATATATTTTTACGATTTCTACTGATTTCCGCAATTTTTAGTTTAGAGAAATATGCTTCCAGTTTTCTTCTCATCTCGTATCGTCAACAATTTATATGTTTTACTTCGGCTATTGAATAAGATATATATGTCTGTATGTCCTCTATGTGTTCATAAACCATTCATTCGATTTCATTTAAACTTCGATGAACTGTTCACCGTACGCTCAGGAAAGTTCCTGGCCCAAAAACAAAAGAGCATGACACGTAGCTCAGGAGATATGACGTCGTAAATAATGAGACTCCACCGCGTGAGAATACCAGATTTATGCGTCAATTATTGGAACATGGGAGTACTTACAGACCTACAACAAAGTTTGCATGTAATTTCGAACGTTTATGAGGCGTTTCGTAACTGCCCCCCCCCCCCCCCCCCCAAATGATCAAACGAAAAGAAGTTTACCGGTCACAACAGTTTCGCTGTAGATGCCGTAAAACTGTCGCATCAGGCATACCGAACATCCTATTGCGATGAAGCTTTGTCAACTAATTGCTTGCAGTCGCGCAAAGATTACAGGGACACTTACATTAACTTCGTATGGTGCATGGCGGAGAGTACTTTACAGTTATTCAATTCGTTTCTCACACCTTCATGCCGGAGTGACTGGACGGATAAGAATGAAATTTGGAATAGAGGTAGCTCATACCCTGATTAATACATGGGCTACCTTTCGTAAACCACCGTATGGTGCGTGGCGGAGGGTACCTTACAATGGGTTAATACGTTTCTTACTTTTCACGTTGAAACGGCTGGACGGAATTGAATTAAATGTGGCATGAAGATAGCTTATAGTCCGAATTAATACAAGGGCCACGTTTTGTAAGTCTCGGAGAGTGCGATACATCAACATCCTAAATGTTTGACTGTTCACCATGAAATTCGGCACATAAATGTATGTTTTCATGGATGAGATGCAAGCCACTGAATTTAGCGTGGCGGAGGATAACTCGCGACTTTCACACCGTTTGACCAATCACCATCAAACTTTGCTCATATATGTATGTTTTCATTAATAGGAGGGAGAGGAGTAGGTGGAGGTTGAGACAGACAGAAAGGGAAGGCAGGAGGCGGTCAGAGAGAATAGGAGGAGAATGAGAGAGGGGAGATGGTGACAGGCAGGTGAATGGAGATGAACAGAGGGAAGGGGATTAGGAAGTGGGCAGAGAAGGGACAGGAGGGGACGGGTGGAGGAGTAGGTGAACAGAGAGGAGGGAAAGGAGGAGATGGGCTAATATGTATAGTTTAATTTCACTAAATGTATTTATTATCAAATGTGAAATGAATATTTGTTTCTATCATTCGTAATTAAACAAGCTAACACCTTCAAATTTCACACGGTATTATCACAATTATTTCTTCTGTGGCAGCAACGCGCGGGGCACCAGCTAGTTTATTTATAACCATCGATCTGTTTGAAAACCAGTTTCAAAGGTAAAATAACGTTTTATAATTATCACGATCGATGTTTCGGTCTGCATATCGCAATATGTGGAGATAGCGAATAGAAGGTATACATTAGGATGTGGATGGAAACCATTTAATGAATTTTCTTGTTTCGGAGGCTTGAATTTCAAGATGTATTCTGCACATACATGGATAAAAATATTGCAAATGATGATGGTAAGTGTTTCTGCGACTTTTCAGATTTGAAAAAAAAAAAAAAAAAAAAAAGTCGTAACTAAATACTGCAGTAAATCTGAAGCAGACTAAAATAAATCTTGACAGTTTCGTGTCGACACGCGGTATTTAGATCGGATTTTACTTTTTATCCTCCGTAGCAATATGGCGAAGGAACTGTAACATTCCACAGCTGAGAAATCCAGCCATCTTCGTACAGTACTGAGGAATCTACGAGGGGTTTACCTTGTTCTTACCCGTTCCTTTTACAACGTTGACTGACTGCAAAGATCCTTTTTCTTTTATTTCCCTTTTCCTTTGCATAGTCCCCGACTTTAATTACGTTACGATATGGGCGCTTCTGAACTCAATTGTTTCTTTCCCTAAGTCCACAATAAGCAAAAAGCACAAATCCATAACAGGATTCTGTGCAATAAAAACGATACAGAGGGCATAAATCCTGATGTAGATATGTCTGAGTTAAGTAATATTATTATTCTCCGTCCCCTTTGTAATAAATTTAAAATATGGAAAGTTTTTCAACCTGAAATATGGAAACAGTCCTTATTTTTGTATTCCGCCGCCTGCTGTCTCTTTCGCTCCAATGCCACTACCTCCATCGGTTTACACCTTTTACTGACACACTCTCTTTGCTACCATGTATGCTCTTCCTTTCTCTCCCAAAGGTGCTGTCTCATCTCTTTGACACTGTCACCTTTTACTATTTTCGTTCAGCACAAGAAAGCGCGATTATGTTCGCATTGTTCTACTGGTTACCGTTTTTTTCTTGCCACAGTAGGATGTTTAGGTTATAACATTTAAATTGTAGAGATACGCAAAGAACGAAAGGTATGAACGAAGATTACAATTTACGTCCTATCAACAATGTAGTCATTGGAGTACAAAATTGGATTATTTTCATAAATATGAGGAAGAAAATCGACGGGTACATTGAAATGAACCATCCCGGAAGTTGCTGGTACGATTTAGGAAAATTGGGGAATACGTAAATCTGAATTACTGTAGGCGGATTGGAATCGCCATCCTCCAGAATTTAAGTACATGGTACATCTTTTAAATACCTTATATGCTTCGACATAGTTATATATATAAGACAGAACGAATAACAAAATTAAATTCAGTCATTTATATAGAGTAGATATATAGATGTCATAATCAACGTTCTACGCAGCACAGTTTTCTTAAACTGGAGTGATAAGTATTTTTTGAAGGCTAGTAAGTCCTCTGGGACGGAACTGACCATCCAAACGGGTGCTTCGTCTGCATATAAAGCCAATATATCGACAACATGTTGAGATATTGCTGTTCTCTCAATTTTTACAAATTTTCGAAATGTATTCTGGACTGCATATACAACTATGTATGACGAGAAAGCAACCATGCGCAGAGTCATTATAATGTGTATTATTTCGGTATACTGTTTTAAAATTTGACGCTACACAAAAAATTGTAATGCTCACAATATGTGACTTGTTTGCCCAAATATCAAGGTTTTTCCTAATTTTATCAGTAACCACCAATGAACTAATACTGCTTCTATAAGCCTTATTAAGCTCGCCTAGACCACACGTACTCTGCAAAATATCAACAGATTTTATACTTTTACCTTGTACCGTAGGACTGCTAGAGCATGCCAACACATTTGATATATAAACAAGTGACTACTAAACCAGTGGCTATCCAAGAAAGCTTAACCCTAATTTCTGTGATCAAGATACGGACCGTTTCTAGAAGTTTCACAATATGGCACGCATTATTTTCGAACATATTAATAATTTTTAGAGCGGAAACATACGGGCTGTTGCACCAAGACGTACAAATCAGCAAATAATCCTATACTGGGACACAGAGACACACACACAATATGTGACTGCAGTCAATATAGAAAAATTCTAGATAGTTTTTCTGATGAGGACGTTTCCACCTAAAAGTCTGTTAATAAACTAATAAATAAATGAGTAGTATCTGACTGTAGGAAAGTGAGTAACGTGTGTACTTTGTTTCTGTGAAGTGGTTTTGTGTGACTCACAACCCGCTTCCTGACGAAATTATTAAAGATACCAATTTATGACTTGTTATTCTCTAGAAATTACACGGAGATTGTATTCTAATGCTCCTACAAACAGGATTCTGTGTTTTAATAGAGCGATATAATTAATTACGCTTTGAAGACAGAATATAGCAAAAAATAAGTGTAGTGTGTAGTTATCGAGCGACAGAATTAATCACTTTTCCAAGACAGAGTGAATCAGCGAAATTAGAAAAGAAAAGTCTTATGTGTAGCTGACTATATATACATACAAGAACAAACTGTCAACCTACGCAATATGTGCACCGTAAGTAAACTGATTTTCACTACCTTCGACTGCATGAAAGCAGCTGCTTCACTTCCAGATTATGTAAGACTTCTTTTCCTTTTTCTGCAAGCATATTTTCTAAACGGCATATCTGTCTGAGATATAATTTCTTTTACATAGAATGTAAATATGTTGCAGACTGTTAAATGTTTTAGTTTCTTGTGACTAAAAAGTCTAAAAGCTCCGTTAGCATTTAGCACTAATATTAATTGCATTTTGTGCATATGTGATGCAGCCAAATATACTATGAATGAATACTGTTACACTTTATAAAAGAAAAGATCACTAACAAATAAAATGTGAAGTTCTGTGTAACGTAAGGTTGTAATGCTGCTTTCCCTTCTTGCTTGGTCTTGGCATTAAGGTTAATGTTAGGTACCGCTATTTAAAATTGAACAGGTCTTGAAATATTACGGAGAAAAATAATTTTGAAGAAGTTATCTACTGAACAAAATATGAGAGATTCCTCACTCAATGTTTAGCGGTCGTAATAGTTTGAACAAAGACAACACGAGAAAGCATCTCTACATCAGAAAGCGGCGGCATCCGAAACTTTACCTGACATATTAGATTTCCTGCACTTAGTTGGTCGCTTACTGAATGAATCTATTTTGGTAGTCTTACTGCAATTTGTAATATGAAGCTGGATTTGTTTAGTGGGGAATGTATGAACTAAATGATCGTGAAAATATACTAAGTTGATTTTGTTTGTAGTAAAATTTGTTGAAGTTGATCGAACTTCATTTACCAGGCATTGCAGCGAAAATCTAGTCACAAAGGTTACTTTAAATAGCATCCAGAAATTATTATTATAAGTCCAACAATGAGTCCAAGCATCATTTTACAAGTTAATGATCTGAAAAAATAGAAACACGATATTAATGTGGTAGTGATAGGTCATGGTAAATTAAGAAAAGATATTCCATGAAATTTAATTAACATTCAAAAATTTTTATACCCTAAGTTCACACACTTACATGTAACGTAAAGAGATTCTAGAGCTGCGTCTGTTTCGTGTGATGGCTAGAACAAGAAAAGACGAAATGCAATTCTGCTTCCTTCCCAGCTCGAGAGAAAAAACAATGAAAATCAGAAACAGCATACTATCACTACTCGCTGCCAAAGAACGCGGATGTCAGCGATAAGCGCCGTAGATATATTTTTAAAAAATACCAATGAAATACTACAAGGTACACAAGAATATTAAGAATGCAGATTGTTAGATATCATGGAATTCAATGTCAGTGACGAATTAAATATTAAGTTCTGTGTTACCACTTGCGTTGGTATTATATTTGCAATTTAGCACATATATCGAAACGAGACGAATTAGTTACTCGTGTCTTTTCTTTCACTGTAAACTGCGATTAATTCAACACCTAAGGTCGAGGTTCAGATTAATCCATATAGTACAACAAGGATTAACGCTAACATCTTAGTCAATGTATTATGTACTTAGTTAATCTGACCTAGCGCTACAGAGACCATGATTACGAACAATGGCCCCAAAACCACAACACAGGTATAAACCACCCGCCTAGCCGCACACGTTTCATTATCCTTTGAGCACTTACAGTTGGTTTATTGCAGAAGGACCAATCCTTATCCCCCTTTCAACTAGTATACGAGTTGCTTGTAAGATTTAGAGCCCTTTAGTTCGGGATCTTTTAGTGACGTTTACGAAATTTCTGTTGCACACTCTTTAGGTGTACTAGTAACCTACGAATACAATATCCGAGGCCGTAACGCCACCTTGCAAATCCAGGTGGCAGTCAAGAGCGGATTACACATGGTATTAAATAGTACTTCTAATTATTTCTCTAGGGGGTGACTCATTTCTTCCTTGCGTAAATATTGTCGCACACATCCCGATAGTGGACAGTGGGGAGATATAGTTTCCCATTACCAATCAGCATGCGTAAACCTTTACGATCTGACGGGACCTTAAAGTCCCACTTCATAAAAATGAGTATAGGCCATTCTTCGTCATTTGAATTACCGCGAAAATGTAGTGGGCCACTTGTTCTTGCTTTGATACATTGTTAATGCATTGCAGTTCTTTCACTGATGTGATATCTGCGACACCAAAGCAATTAGAATTTCAGCACGCAAACCTTGGGCTATATATCGAAAAAGGGACGACAACAAATGTTCAAATGTTTGTATAGTTTATGGGACTTAACTACGGGGTCATCAGTCCCTAAACTTACAAACTACTTATGAACTACTTACGAACTTGGACGGCACAAATATCCATGCCCGAGGGGGGATTCGAACCCCCGACCGTAGTGGCCGTGAAGAACGTGACTGGAGCGCCTCAGTGTCCTCGGCCACCGCGGCCGGCTATATACCTGTAAGCAGGTGATTGTTCAGTTCCTATTATGTGCATTTACTGTGGGAATGCGATCTTCATAATTTTTTATCCTGCTACTCGGTAAGTTAATTTATGATAATGATTGGTTAGGAGCGAAATATATTATCAATCCTCAGAATAAATTTGTAAATATAATTTGGTTCTTGTAGGCCTCTTGAGGCCTATATAATATCATTTTATTTGGTTTTTCCTTATACTAAACTTATTTCCCAACAACTAAAATACGACAGACAAATTTCGAAATACCAAAGTGGAAAGATCAAAATTCAGGTTATAAAGGGTTAAGTAGTACTACAAAGAGTGCTGGATACCATCGCATTCACCAAGATGCGGATAATTAATTAACACCGAATCTGAGCTGATACTTTTTCTGACGGAGGGCAGTACGGGGTCTGATGAGAAAAGATACAGCAGTTGACTAAGAAACTTGCGTGTTGTAGGACAGTGCCGAGTAGCGCCAGGTGGAATTCGAGCCTGAATGTCGGCTGGCAGCTACTCTAGCTCCAGCTGTCTGGAGGGCCGGCCGGCCGGCAAGTGCATTCCAGCGGCGCGCATTACGCGCGCTCTTCCCTGGATTCCACGCGAATAGCTGCCAGCTCCAGGCGGCCGATGCCAAACCCAGCAGGGCGCGCTGCTCCTCCTGACGCACCCTGGCCCAACCTGCGGCCGTACGTGTCGAATGCCGAGGGAGTTTTCCCGCATATTTACCGCGGCGCGTGCTGCCAGTAGGGATCTTCCAATACATGGAAACGCTAGTAAACATTCAGCACTCCTGTGTTTATCGAATTAAATACTTGCGTTAAAGACGATTACGTAAAATTTGGAGAATAAAAATTAATATTAAAACATTCTAATAAAAATTAATGAATAAATATACAGCTCTTAGGGTCTTCTCGTCCTTAAGAATTAAACTTAAAATTTAAATTACAAAAATTATTAAGAGTTAGTAATTTCTTGTCAGGCCGTTAATTCCAGATTCTAATTATGAAACTAATGATTATGTTCCCTTTGCAGGGCCATAAAACGGCGGTTCTTTAAATATTAGTCAGTGAACAGGCAATACTTCAAAATATAATCAAGAAGACATGTTTTTGATTAATAATAAACTAACAGGAAAATATACAAACAAAATAGATATACTAATTACATCATTAATACAAAAACTTTAATATAAAATTAAACATCTCAATATGAAACCTAAAATAAATATAA
The DNA here is from genome assembly GCA_026315105.1 of Locusta migratoria. Lineage (NCBI taxonomy): Eukaryota > Metazoa > Arthropoda > Insecta > Orthoptera > Acrididae > Locusta > Locusta migratoria. The sequence goes on along the minus strand of CM048747.1, from coordinate 398,417,948 downwards.
AATCCAAACCAAAAGTAATGAACTAAAACTAAATGAAAAATGCTGGTCTTAAGCTTATTACTACATTTTAATAATTAGTAAGTTATAGATTGTTAATTTTTACAGATTATCCCCTAAAAAAATAAATCAATACTACAAACACAAAAATTTAATAAATGCATTAATTTAAAAAAAATAAACTTTTTCTTAAGAAACAAAATATATTAGGAAACGAATAACATATCATTTCTACAAATAAATTAATAGTATTTATGAAATAATAAATATGAATAATTTGTAGATCAACCTAAATTGAGATTAATTTATCTAAATTAAAATTTTGATAAATCCTGATACAAAAGGTGCGAAAAATAAAATTTACTTAGTCTAATTTCAGTTAATGATTAATAATTCATTAACATTACTAATAAACTATCATCAGAATTGAATTCAAAGTAATGTGAAGTTATGTAATTTTATTTGTACTACCAGTTTAGATACTTAACTGCGTCATGTTCAGTCCCCTGAACAGATTTACTTGGGTTTATTACGTTGCGTTATAAGAGTGGATGCCAGTCTACTAGTATCAATAGATTGCAGCTAAGACAAAGCCTGTGAAAGCTGTCAAATGTCTCTCTCTTTAGGCATCTGTAGAAACACACAGACTTCACATGTTTTAGCTGAAATCTAAGATGTAGCTTCCCCAGTCTCACTACGTAACTTAATAGATCCACTTTAAGCGATCAGCGGACCACAGGTGGCACCGTCAAGTATCGAAAGAGAATGTTGTTAGTATCTTCAGTCCGAAGACTAGTTTGATGCAGCTGTCGACGCTACACTGTCCCCTTACAGCCTCTTCGTCTCCTCATAAGAACGGCTACCCATATTATTCTGCATCTGCACATTGTATTCGCCTCTCGTTCTTCCTCTACGATTCTAGGCCGCTCACGTCCCTCTAATGACTTCTAAGAAAATGTCCCACCAATCTCTTAGTCAAGATATGCCAGAAATTTCTTTTCTCTCCTATTCTGTTGAGCACCTCCTAATTTGTTACGTGATCAACCCATTTATTCTTCAGCATTCGTCTGTAGTACCATCTACTTTCTGTCTGAGCTCCTTATCGTCTAGAAACGTTGGTGACAGGAAACCATCCCTCACCAAGCCCCATACTTCTCCATCCCTCCCTTCCGGCCCCAACTGCCACCTAACCTAACTTTCACTTTAAAACAAGGTATGTGTAGAGTAGCTAGAAGAAGGTTAGGTATAGGTTAAACAAAAAGTTTTTTTAGTACGTCAGAACGGGTAGCGCCCAAATTTACGACTCAGAAACACTAAATCGATTTACAGTTGTACGTTCGATATATATCATTTCAGGCCGAGCTACTTCGAGTGTAAGCTTTCTTGAAAATTACCCTGTGTTTGTTATATATGTTTTTACTTTGTTAAGAATACTCAGAATGTCTTACTACTGCATTAGGTAACGCTCAATACTTTCAGCATGTCTTCAGTGTAATCGTTACTGTTAAGTGGATACTAATAACTCATCCTTGGTATTTTGTCACACTACATGATAAAAAGTTATTGGTTATGAACTGCAGATTAAAACTTAAGAGACTGTAGAAAGGTAGAAAGCCAGATGTGGTTGAGAGTTTCAGAGGGTGCATCAGGCAAGGATTGGCTGAAATGGGGGAAAGTAATACAGTAGAAGAAGAATGGGTAGCTCTGAGTAATAGGGTAGTGAAGGCTGCAGAGGACCATATAGGCAGAAGGACAAGGCCTAATAGAAATCCCTGGATAACACAGGATATACTGAAATTAATTGATGAGAGGAGAAAATATAAAAATTCAGCAAGTGAAACAGGAAAAAGGCAGTACAAACGTCAGATAAATGAGATTGTCAGGAACTGCAGACTGGCTAAGCAGGAGTGGCTAGAAGACAAATTCAGAACCGTAGAAGAATGCATAACTAGAGGAAAAATAGATACCGCCTACAGGAAAATAAAATATTTGGAGACAAGAAAGCAGCTGCATGAATATCAAGAACTCAGACGGGAAACCAGTACTAAGCAAAGAGGGGAAAGCTGCACTGTGGAAGGAATATATAGAGGGCCTATAATAAGGAAATAAACTTGAAGGCAGTATTCTAGAAATGGAAGACGAAATGGAGGGAGATGAGATAGATGATATGATACTGCGAGAAGAATTTGACAGAGCGCTGAAGGACTTGAGTCGAAACAAGGCCCCTGGAGTAGATGATATTCTGTCTGAACTGCTGATGTCGTTAGGAGAGCCAGTCATGAACAAAATTTATCACCTGATATGCAAGATTATGAGACAGGGGAGATATCCTCCGACTTCAAGAAGAATATTGTAATTCCAATTCCAAATAAAGCAAGTGCAGACAAGTGTGAAAATTACAGAACTGTCAGCTTAATACATCATTGTTGCAAAATACTAACACAAATTATTTACAGACAAATAGAAAAACTTGTGGAATCCTACCTCGGGGAAGATCAGTTTGGATTTAGGAGAAATGTAGGAACACGGGAGGCAATACTCACATTACGAATTATCTTAGGACATAGGGTAAAGAAAGGGGAACCTACGTTTTTAGCGTTTGTCGATTTGGAGAAATCTTTTGACAATGTGGACTGGAATACTCTCTTCCTCATTCTGAAGGAATAAGGGGTAAATATAGAGAGCGAAGAGTTATATCCAATCTATACAAAAACCAGACAGCGGTTATTATAGTCGAAGGGCAAGAAAGGGACGCAGAGGTTGGGAAGGGAGTAAGACAGGGTTGCAGCCTTTACCCAATGTTGTTCAATCTGTACATTGAGCAGGCAGTGAAGGAATGGAAGGAGAAATTTGGAGAGGGCATTAAAGTGCAGGGAGAAGAAATAAAAACATTGCGGTTTGCCGATGACATAATAATTCTGTCAGAGACCGCAAAAGATTTGGAAGAGCGATTGACAGGGATGGACAGTGTCTTGGAAGGAAGATATAAGATGAACATTAACAAGAGTAAAACGAAAGTAATGGAATGCAATGTCAGAAAATCAGGCGATGCTGAAGGAATTAGATTAGGTAATGAGACAATAAAAGTAGTATATGAATTTCGTTATTTGGGTAGCAAGATAACTTCTGATGGGCGAAGTAAAGAAGATATAAAATGCATAATGGCTATGGGAACAAAAGCGTTTCTAAAGAAGCGAAACTTGTTAACATTCAATATTAATTTAAATGTTAGGAAGTCCTTTCTGAAAGAATTTGTCTGGAGTGTAGGATTGTATGGGAGTGAAATGTGGTCGATTAGAAATTGGATCAAAAGTAGAAGCTTTAGAAATGTGGTGCTACAGACGAATGATGAAAATTAGACGGGTAGACCACGTAACTAATGAGGAGGTGCTTAACCAAATCGGGGGGAAAAAGTGTTTCTGGGATATACTGACTAAGAGAAGGGATAGATTGTTTTTGACACATTCTGAGACATCAAGGGATTGTCAACTTAGCATTAGATGGAAGCGTGTGGGGTAAAAATCGTAGAGGGTGACCGAGGGACGAATGTAGTAAGCAGATTCAAAAGGATGTAGGTTGCCGAACGTATTATCAGATGAAGAGACTTGCACAGGACATGGTAGCGTGGAGAGCTGCATGGAACCAGTCTGCGGACTGAAGACCACAACAACAACAACATGAAAAATGCATACATCTACAATATCATGGTATTAGCTCATCTACATCTATAAATGTGAATGTCTGTTCGGTGTATGTTTATCACGTCTGAAGCACAAGACATAAAGAGCTAAAAATTTGTACAGTTACTAATTTATATCTGAGGAAGGTTTTAGGCACGGTTTTATAGCGATCTGATAGATATTTAGTAATTTCAAGAATATAACGCGAAATGCGGAACAATAATTACTCTTTGAAACTTATATTTACTCTTTGAAAATGGTTTTATTTGTTTCATTGTTGCTTGAAGGTTTATAATGATAAAAGGGTGGAGTATATTGGGATGGAAAGTTATCGGTGTATTTAAAATTCTACGTCTCTGTGTGTTTATATTTCGCTCTGCAGCGAAAACTACGGAACACAAACGAATGGTCTGTGTGTAATTGTTGTCCGAAGTCTCCCGTTGTACACCATAGCAGTTGCATGCCGATAGTTATAAGGGGGTGGAAGATGTGGTGGTTGAACGTCGTCAGATTATAAAAGAAAATTCTGACTGGAGGCCAGTGATGACGTTTGCGACTTTATAGCAAGGAGGTTACATACAGCGAAACGTGATGCCACAGATCATATCTTTGGTCTATGCGTGCTACAATGTCTTCAGATCTTTCACTCTAAGGATAAGCATACCAATAAGGAAATATAAGAATAAATAAGTGAAGCAGAAAAAAAGGAATTTCTTTTAATACATCTCTTTAAAAAAAAATCGATTTGACGTTTCGAGCATTGCATCAAGCGGTCGATCTGTGATATTATTACAATCATTATTGTTGAATTTCGTGAGTGGATTCTTCGAAACGAGTGCATTTTTACGTATTTAAGGTATTGTATTTCATTTCATCCTCCAAAACCAGTCTCTTAATGCACCACTGAAAGATAGCGTACCAACACGCGAGCGGAGCCGCGGGTTTAAGCTAGTTTACTTATAAAATTCAATACTCATATGACTAGTGTCACAAAGCGATCAGAATCATGCAGATGCATTGGAGATCGTAGATGACATAGGAGATTCAAGTCCTTTTTTTATTGTTGTTGTTGTTGTCCTTCGATTAGTTAGTTTAAGCAGTTTCTCAGTGTAGGGGTTGATAACCACAGTAGTTTGGACCGACAGGTGTACAATTTGAATCTCAGCAACCCTATAAAGGGAAACTCCCCGACCCTCACATCCCCTTCAAATTTAATGGGAATCGCGTGACTTGAGAGCCCGCCAAAATCTGACCACCTATCAATGCTGAAAGAAGTTACACAGACTGACATTACCTGACATTGGCTTTGGAAGCCATACGACAGTTTAATATTCTTCAATAGTGAAACGCCAAGATCACGAAATACAAATTTATTTAATGACGGCCGGTTTCGGAGGACTGTGCCACCAACAACAGGTCATATTACATTTTATAATTTTGTCATCTTATTAAAAAATGGAGGTTAAATAATAAGTGCAACATGGCCCTTAGTCTACATATAAAATTACGTAAATTAAAACATCACAGCTTGGAAGATACTGTGATGTTTTAGTTTATGTATATTTATATGTAATATGACCAAATGATGGTTGCACAGCCCTCCGAAACCTGTCGTTTTATTTTTGGAGAATTTGAGTTACACAGAATTTCGACAAAAGAAAAAATAGAAACAGTTAACGGACCAAGCGCAGTTGTGTTCTCATGGTATTACTCAGTGACGCAAGAGTTGCGTGTGCAGTTCCTATTCGTGCTGCATACTTTTATTGGCCCAGTTTAGGTTACGGTAGTAACACTAAAAGTGGGATTTTGCGATCGTCTTTTGACAGCTCGAAATTTAAATGAAAATAAGGGCTTAATTATTCATCTAACACGAAAATTGAATAACCGAATTCGTAGAGGAGAAAATTCTCTACAACTTTGCTCTGTCTTTTTTTCTCATATCTCGTAGCGTTTCAAAGATATTTGCAAAAATAACTGCGATTTTGGGATGTATGTCTGTATGTCCGTCTGTCTGTCTGTCCGTAACGTATTCCCTGTTTTTAAGACCAACCGTTTAACCGATCAACATCAAATTTTACAAACATGATTGTAGGCCACCAGAGACCAGAACTTCCCTTTTTTAAAAATTTTCGGACAATAAATAAATAAATAAATAAATAAATAAAATAAAATAAAATAAAATAAAATAAAAATACGGCAGTAAAACCAAAAAAGGCGTTTGTAATATAATTGTAATTGTAAACGTACCGTTCATTTGACACGAAAATTGAATAATCTAATTGGTAGAGGAGAAAATTCTCTACAACTTATCTGCCTTATGTTTTTTTCATATCTCGTATCGTTTGACACATATTTGCAAAAATAACGGAGATTTGACACCCTGCATTGAATTAACGAAAACCAGCCGTTCGGAGGTGCCACGTGACATTCCACGCGTATTTGATGATTTTCTTATTGTAACTTACAGGTTGTCATTTCAAAGCAACGGCACACTGAGGAATTAACAAAAACACATCGTTCTTCGTACCATGAATGATAATCTAATGTCTACAAATGCCATATTAACATCAGTTCACAACGGCCATCAGTAGTACAAGATTAAATAACTCCTGTTTTGTGTTTTGATTTATAGCCGTACAGTAGTGGGCAAGGTGCTGAAATGTGACGCGAAAGGTCGGTGGTTCGAAACCCGCCACTACCTAATTTTTTTCCTAAAAGGGTTTCAGACACTCTTATTAATTAATTAATTATTATTTTGGTCCAAAATGTTTGCAAAAACTTAGAAAAGTACAAATCTAAAGTGGGCCGTAAAACAAGTTTATATATATATATATATATATATATATATATATATATATTCAAATTACGACGTGTGGGTCCGATTATTCACTTGTCTGTTCGGTACATTCAGTGGTGTGACTGTGTTGTGGCGTAACGTCCGTACCGCAGAATTACTTTATAAGCAGGACGAAGGTAAGTGATTATCTTTGATGACAACAGAATACTTCGCTGAAAAACACGTCCGGTGTGTCATACAGAACACTGCTGACCGTCTGTAAGTCAGAAGATGGAGACCTCTTATCGATACTCGTAACCTGCAAGCCTGGTGAGTAAGTAAGATACTCCTCCTCGCCTGATGTTAGTATGAATGTGAAACTGATTAATCCAAAGAACCGTTTGTCATATAAGCGTGAACTCAACGGTTTCACAATTACACAATTTTCCCTCTGCTCTGTCAAAACATACGTTATGGACGTTTCCCACCTGAACACAACAAAATCACACATGCCTTATGTACAAGCAAGGCTGCTCTTGATATTTCTGATAACGAAGTTTATTATGTGTGTGAGCTTGGGCTAACCTGGTTGACGGCCGTTTTGATATTGCTTTCATTTCTGGGAGAGTTCCATTACTAATCTCGCTTGGAGTCATTATTCATTACATTAATTTGCTACGGCAGTATACTCTAAACAGATGACTCGTATTCTATAATCTAATTTCTAGTGCTACTAGAAAGAAGAGGCATGCTGTGAGACTGTCAGTTCGTAATTTTGTGAAAAACAAACATGGATCTTCCGCGTCGCAGTCCAACATCATAACCATTCAACCATTCAACCGGTATGATTACAGTTACTTGCAAAATGTTGCAGGTCCATTGCTTGGTCCATAAAATTTTTCTGTATTCTTTTTTCAATAATTTCGCACAACTTCTTCCTGCTTTCGTGCTTGATCGATTTATGTTTTAGGTGAGCTATCCAGAGCGTCATTGTACCACTAAATCTGATGACGGGGTGATGGCGAGATTCCCTAGTAAGTATTAGCAGTAGAGAGCAGGAGTACAGGTGGAATACAAGACTAGTCAGTCATATTCTATTGCATTACCATTTGCAGTGTCTGCCATGAATCACAGCAGACAACAGATTACCATCCCAGAATATTAACGCTCTGAAACACCAGAAATACAAATGCTTATGACATTTAAAAATCCTTTCTTCTCGCAAGAGCAAGATGTGTAAATTTAGTTGAATCTTTGAAAGGCAAAAACACCATTGTTGCCTCTGCCTTACATATTTCGCATACTTGCATAGGAACTAAGACAAGGAAGAAGTATTACTGGCGGACGAATAATTTTATGTTTAGTGTAGTATATGACTTCAAGAATTTCCGCCTGCGTAGCTGTCTACACCATCGCTGACTACTATGCCGGAGTGTTCGTGTTCGAATCTTGGCAGGGGACGTGGTTTTGTGAGTCATCATCATTGTAAAATGTAAACTCTCACGGCCGGAAACGTCAGTGTTCTTAAAATTTTCAGGTTATTATGCCGTTGTATTTTGGATTTGTTATTAAAATCCAACGTTTCGTCCCCACCTGCGAATATTTCCGTCGGAGACCTTATAACGTCCGATACACATACTGGATCGTTACTGACTGCAGCCAAATTCCGTTTGCGAGTGCTCTGACGTCACACCTCTTCGCGTGAGCAAGCGTATATATATATATATATATATATATATTGTTCAAATGTTTGTGAAGCTTATACTAAAGATAGCACAAACTTCCATGCTCGAGGGGGATTCGAATCCCCGACGGGGAACGGCCTTGCGCATCGCAGCACAGTGCCTCAATGGGCTCCGCTGCAGCTCGTTATCATCATTGGCATCCTAATAGCCGAGGTGAACTAAAACACTTGCGATAAGCCACAAAACAACCCCATACGTAGTCTTCCGGCCAATATTCTTATACTTCGGAAGGAGTATTACCGTTTCCCGCCGTTTTATCATATGTATCAACCGTTCATTTTCGTTCTGATTACAGTAGGTTCCAACGGTTTCTCTTCCAGTTTTCTCATTAACATCCTAAGTGATTATGTCGAGTTAACTCTGGTGCAAATGTTTTACTGAGAAATAATACCCCGGGATAACTCAGGCTGCTGTAATTTTTTTCACTTTCTTGAAGAAGTAACCCGATTAAAATCGCTATAGTGCCTTCTGCTGCCTCTAGCTGGTAACAGCATGTCGCTTGTAGTTTCTCCTGCTGCCACTAGTAGGCTTTCTCTGTAGTTTTGCTGTTTGTTTGTATACTGGTCCTTTAGTATCTGTTTTGTTGTAGCATTTCGTCTATTTCATTTGTTTAAATGAATACGGATTATTCCAGTAAGGAAGAGCAGTGGGAAGACTTTTCTGCTTCGCCGAGTAGAAAGAGTGTGAAATATACAGATATAGAGTGATCTCAGATGGACTTTTAAATAAATGACGGGGTTTTCTGAACCCAATTTAACACGGCATGGCACTCCCAGCACGGCATGGCACTCCCATCAACTCCTTAGATTTTCAAAATAAAACTAAAGAAGAATTGCAAATGTAATATAGTATTTAAAATGCTTAAACTTACGTAGGAACTAAAACTTGTAAGTTTTTAATGGTTTTATGTCAGAAACGGGAACGTTAGGTTGTTAATTCCATTTTTCTTTTACCTTATTTCACGATAATGCATGACCTACGCCAAATTCAACCTCATATATATTTCCATTTAATGTAATGCATGTTCAAAGGCCTATAATACAGGGAGAAAAAGAACTGGGTGAAATCTTCAGGAGTGTAGAGGAATATATACTAAATTCTTTGACAAAATACACTGATGATCGTAAATGGACATATAGTTTCTAATACACACAAAAAATACTACAGCAGCAGCGTACTCTCATAGTAACTATTCCGACAGTCAACCTCTAATACTAATTAGTAGCACATATTTTCTTCACTCATCTGTTGTACAATGAATCTGTTGCCCACCAAGGAATACATCTTAAGTTTCTATTGGGAAATCTACACCAATGTCTTCACAATCCACCGTAAATGAATAACGGCCAATTGTACACAAATTGTATATGATTTCCACTAGTATCGTTGCAGAAATCCCAACAGTTTACTGACGACTCACATATGTTACACAGCATCTTGCCTCTTCTGAGTTTCGACTATTGGTTTTTATATCAAAATAATCTCTTAGTAATATGTAAATACTTCGGAAACAATGTATATTTTTGAAAATAACATACTGATGACTCCGACACAAGTGATTCATGCTTCTAAACTATGCTTCTAGAGCAAATGTTGAATTCCCACTCTCAGAACATCATCTCGGATTCCGGAACTAGGGAAGCAATATTTTTCCTAAAACTGGTTTTAGAGATATGGCTAGAAAATATCCTGTTAACATATGTATCTTCCACACATGCAGAGCAAGCCTTTGATACTGTAAAATAGGATAAAACGTTCACGTGCAGAAAGAGCTTGGAATAGTCAACAAACGTAATAGACTATGTGCGAGTCGTGAACCCGTAATTAGAGCAGAACAGGCTGAGCATGTCCAAAAAGTAAAATGTTCAAATGTTTGTAAGCCTAAGTGACCAAACTGCTAAGATCATCAATCCTTACACTCACAAACTACTTGTTCTTGTCTTCGGTCTGGAGACTGGTTTGACGTAGGTCTCAACTCTATACCATCCTGAGCAAGCGTCACAAGAATGGCAACCCACACCAATTTCAACCTCATCACTATATTCGTCAGTAGCCTCCCTCTGAGAATTTAACCCCAAACACGTCCCTCCGTAAATTCACGATTCCCCGATGTCTACGAATGTGACCTACTAATCTCTCTTTTAGTCAAGAAATGCCTTGGATTTATTTCATTCCCGACTTTCTTCAGTACCTCTGCATTAGTTACACTGTCTATCCGCGTCTGTTTGAAGTGCTACACGGATTTTCATGGGCTTTCCACAGGTAATTTGAATGTACTTTGGGACAATATGGAGGTTCTAATTCATCAAATTTGGATAACAGAAGTAAACATTTTGGAATGTGCCCTCTTAGACGTCTTCTCTGCTTGATAGTTTGACTTGGTACACTTATTATCCACTAGATGGCTCTGAGTTTTTAGTAGTACACTAAAAGAAACAGTAGATGGTGCTGTTAGTTTGTTTTTAGCTCAGTTTCAGAAGTGTTTTCGGAAGTTTACACCAGTGTTATAAATAAACTAAAACTGAATTTACTTGGGCGGAGTAGCCGATTTCCCGATTACGTTATGTGTAATAAAAACTTGACGAAATTTTTCTGCTCTTTCGATAGTTTTAATTAATATTTGACTTCTTGCCTATGATAACGGATTATATTGACTAATTTATCACATTGCTGTTCCATTTTTCCTTATTGAGATATGGAACCTCGTACTTGCTATATGAGTAAAGAGTGAGACACAATATTTTCTTGTTTTAGTCTGTCCTGCACAACAGGAGTATTGTGTGTAATTTGTACTGCCGTGCCGCGCGCAAGTAGTCGAGCGGTCTGGAGCGCCACGTTACGGATCGCGCGGCCTCCCGCGTCGGAGGTTCGAATCCTCCCTCTGGCATGGATGTGTGTATTGTCCTTAGCTTAGTTTAACTTAGTTTAAATGGTTTGTAAGGCTAGGGACTGATGACCAACCTAGTTTGGACGCATAGAATTACAAAAAATTGAATTGTACGGCCGTGCTTTATAGACCTGCTTCGCAGAGAAGCCTATACATCAGACACGACGCTATGAATCCCCAGACATACAGGTGAATTCCTGTTGCAACACTTTCGATTTTGTATCTTACAAACTCATCACACGCAAAATGTGGAACTTCTGTCACTCATCGACTTGATCTCTTTGGTTACATACCGTATTATATCGCTGGTTACCTGCCAAAAAAGCTTAAAATATTTTGAGAACACATACTGCTATAATAAAACTTACGAACCACTAAATAGTGTGACAAAACGAAATCCAACGATAATTTGGATGTCATGAACATCTGACATTACCTGAAGATGGCAGTAATGACGAAATATATCCTATCTCAGTAAGTAATAGTTGCATTTAAAGCAGCAGTTGGAATTTTATTGCATAATCTCCATTTATTGCACCTGTTGAATTTAGATCTGAAATCTGACCAAATCACACGTGTAAAATTGTGTATTTTTGGGTTTTTCATCTTCTCCCTCCTCCCTTCCCACCTTAAGGAAAATCCCCGCGGACGTCTATAAGACATATAATGCGTAAGTTACACTTATTTCCGAATGTGTTACAGCATCTGTTGACTCTCTTCTAGGGTAACTGATAATCACTGAGCATGTTTTTGTTTACATGATGGGTGAACGACGAACAGTGTACAGATACACTAATAACAAGGAGGTAGTTGCAAAATTGTGCGTTACTGATATTTCGTTGTTTGTCCGGCTCATCTGAAGTGGTATTTCAAAGCTTGCATTTCATTGATATTTTAAAGTAAAGAAGTGTCATTCTTTTACTTTGATAGACAATCTAGAAACAGAAGAAATATAAAGAGCGGAAACGCGACTTTGTACGAACTGTTATATATAAAACAATGTTGATAAGTTAATGGAAAATATTACACGACTCACTTACAGGGATGTATTCCCATTCCCACTGGACCTGCTTCGTGATGGAGAATGAGAGCCACATATCCGTCCGGAAGTTTTGTACACACAAATATATATGTTTCTAATTTTAACTAAACGAGATTTGCGTTTTTGACTGTAACCTCCAAATTTACTTTCAAGTCACGACAGGGTAGAAGCATTTTGAGCCGCCTTTTCCACGGGATCAGAACTCAACGTGCCACCTGGTTTCTAAGCTACACACACCTCTGTTCTGACGTATTCTGAGGAAAGTGACTATAGTGGCTGCAAGCCAGAAATATCACATCTGAAAGAAAGGGGCCTCAATTAATGGCACTCCTTGCGTTGACTACCGTTGACCTCTGTGCATATGGTGCAATTGTTCCATTATCCTTGTGATTGCTTCTTTTTATTTTCTCAAACTAACAATATACTCTACAGCTTAGCTACTTTCAAATGAACTATGCAAACGCAAAGTTCTGATAATGCTGCTATAATACCCTAACCGTCCTTTTAAAAGTCAAGAGCACGTTGCCACATACAACACTTGTCAACGTTCTGCAGTAAAAAAGGAAGTACCATGAGCAGGCCTTGAACCAACGATCCTCAGTACTGTTACACTGCTCTATCAACTTGCCCACAGGAGCTCGACGTGATATGCTCTCACAGAATAATGATTCTGTCACAGTTGTTGATATTGTATGAACGGCCCTATCTCTAATTTGCTTGTGGTTCACCTATCTTAAGGTATCATAATGAAAATAAATGTGAATCACTCCTATAAATGGGCCAGAGTTTGATAAAAAAAACACTTTTGTCTCAGGCAATTTCTTATCATTTGGGATAGCTGGGATTCCTAATCCTAATAAAAAATAAATAAATAAATTGGAGGATTTACTGTCATACTAATTTAATTATCAAATAAGGACAGTGCACAAAATTAAGGAATTAATGATGATACGAAAGTAATGAATGTCTAACAAGGATGGCACAACCTCTTCCTAGTATGAAAATTGGTTCATAATGAGGACGTGTTAATTGTTTGAAATCATATTGAAACTCGGTAAATAATACAACCAGAAGCTGAAGTATACGGATAACTAGTGGAAGATACATTTATGTTTAACTGCTCTATAGCAAATGCAATGTGCGTATGTCACCAATACCCAAGTATTCTGTTATACTGGTCTCATAAGACGAACGGCGTCTGTCCATTTTGGATGCGTCGGCACAATGTGAAGCTAAAGCTGTCAGACAATGGCAACACAGCGGACGAACTATTTCGTTCAAAAATAAGAAAATAAATAAATAAAAATTAAAATAAAAATACTCCAAAGTTGAAGTCAGTCAAGTATCAAAGTCGAACGAGAGGTTCTAACAAACTGCTTGCTCACTGGCCAGGAGCAGAAGAAAAGCTTACTTGTAAAGTTGTGAGTAAGGCGGACAGCCGACTTCGGTTTATTGGGAGAATTTTGGGAAGATTTACTTCACCTGTAAAGGAGACCGCGTATAAAACGCTTGTACGACCACGTCTTGAGTATTGCTCAAGTGTTTGGGACCCGCAGAAGATCAGTTTAAAGGAAGATATAGAGGCAGTTCAGAGGCGAGGAGCTAGATTTGTTGTTCCGACCAATGCACGAGTGTCATGGAAATGCTCCGGAAACTCAATTGGGGACCGCTGGAGGAAAGACGACGTTCTTTTCGTGAATTTCTGTTGAGGAAATTTAGAGGGCCGAAATTTGAAGCTGAGTGTGGTACGATCTTGCTGCCACCTGCATACATTTCGCGTAAAGATCACAAAGACAAGATAAGAGAAATTAGGGCTCGTACGGAGGCATATAGGCATTCTTTTTTTTCCCTCGTACTATTTGGGAGTGGAATAGGAAAGGAAATGCCTAGTAGTGGTACAGTGTACCCTCCGCCACGCACCTTACTGTGAATTGCGGAATATGTATGTAGATGTAAATGGGTGCTTCGAAATGTAAATACGCCGCGGTGGAGTAGCCGAGCGGTCTAAAGCGTCTCTGTGCGGAGCGCGAGGTTGCTCGCCGTGGAGGTTTTGAGTCCTCCCTGGAGCATGGGTGTGTGTATTTGTCCTTAGGTTAGTTAACCAAGGTTTAAGAAGTTTGTAAGTTACGGAATTATGACCACGCAGTTTGGTCCGATAGATTTAGAAAAAATAAATAAATAAATGTAAATACTATATAATGAAGTAATCATTTTTTTCGCCGTTCGCGGTGGCCGAGGCCACTGGGGCGCTTCAGTCACGGTCTTCACGGCCACTACGGTCGGTGGTTCGAATCCCCTCTCGGGCATGGATATTTGCTAGTTGATAAGTAGTTTGTAATTTTAGGGACTGATAACCCCGTAGTTAAGTCCTATGAGCTTAATAAACATTTGAAACATTTTTCATTTTGTTCCTCTGTTCACAGAGCAACAAATATGAATACTTCAAGCAATGCAGTGTGCACCTGCAACTAATTGTGAGCTACGTTACTGAACGTTCTGCTAGTTACTGCCTGCCTGCGTCCTCGCACCACGAGCGCCTTACCGCAAAAAAAAAAAAAAAAAAAAAAAAAAAAAATCTTCTAGAGTTCTGGAACGTTTGACCATTTGGCCGTTGAAATCATTCGCTAATCAAATTGCTGCCCGCGAGTTTTGGCGTGTAGCGCGTCCTTGTGATACCGTTGGGTAACCTTCGGCGTTTGCTGGCCCCTCTCAGTGACTTGGCTGTGTTCTTGTTTCCAAGCACAAGAAAAGTACTGCATGCTAATAGTGTTAATATTAAGTGTTGCCTACCAGCATCAACCAATTTTCCCAGTTCCTAGTCAACATTAATATTTCCACTCTTCCTACCTATTTTTTTCATTCTGATTATCCATAATCAATGTGACGCCAGTAATTATATTATAAATAAGTGTACGTTATCAATTATTAATATGTAAATATAACATGTCACGTGTTAAAGCTTCCTGCCACCTTTCAACAGTATGCTTTTCATGATCTCCGTCGTTCAAGCGTTACTTACTGTATTTCTTGATTTCCAGAAGGCTTTTGACACCGTACCGCACAAACGGATTTTAATCAGATTGCGTGGTTATGGTATATCGCCCCAAATTTACGACTGTATAGGGGATTTCCTGTCAGAGAGGACACAGTTCGTAGTAATCGATTGTAAAGCATCGAGTAAAACAGATGTGATATCGGGCGTTCTACAGAGTAGTATTATTGGCCCTCTGGTGTTCCTTATTTACATAAACGATTGAGAGGAAAATCTAAGCAGATCTCATAGATTGTTTGCAGATGCCGCCGTCATTTACCGTCTGGTAAAATCATCTGAAGATCAAAAGCAACTGCAGAACGATCTGAATGAGGTGTCATTATGGTGTAAAAATTGGCAATTGACTCTAAATAATAAGTAGTGTGAAGTCGTCCACATTAGTACGAAAAGAAATCCGTTAAACTTTGCTTACAAGATAAATCATTCAAATGTGAAGGCCGTAAACTGCACAAAATAACTAGGAATTACTATTACTTGAGACTTAAAGTGGAAAGAACACTTAGATAATGTGGGAAAGGCGAACCAGAGACTGCGTTTTATTCGCAGAAACCTTAAATGATGCAAGATAACTACTAAAGAAACTGCATACACTCCGCTTGTTTGGAGTATTGCTGCCCAGTGTGGGATCCTTATGAGGTTGGTTTGACGGAGGACATCGAAAGATTCCGAAAAAGGGCAGCTCGTTTCGTATTGTCAGGATAGCGTTACGGAAATTATACAGGATCTGGGATGGGAATCATTGCAACAACGGCGCTTATCGCTGCTCCGTGGTCTACTTACGAAACTAAAATCGCCTACATTCTCCTCCGAATGCGAAAATATATTGTTGACTCCCACTTACATAGGTAGAAAAGATCATCAGAATAACATACGAGAAATCAGAGCTCGAACGGAGAGATTCAGGTGTTCTTTCTTACCACGAGCTATTCGAGAATGGAATGGTAGATAAATAGTATAAAGGTGGTTTGATGAACCCTCTGCCAGGCACTTAAATGTGATTAGCAGAGTAGATGTAGATGTAGATAGTTGATGCACGTTCTTACGGATGGCAGAACGTAGCTCGAATGATCTCGGAGGTTTGGTTGATAATCGATATACGACGTTTGGTACCCATCTCAAAGTCAGATATCTGAAGATTAGGGTGTAAGCGCCCGAGGAAGCAAACCAGACGATTGGAGCAACAAACTAGACGCAGAACAGGGAGTGTGTAGCCGGTGTTTACGGCGATACGCAGGAAGCCGTCTCGCCGGAGGGCGGCAGTGGGGTAATTAAGAGTGTCCGCCGCCGACTGCAGTGTTTTGTGCTGCTCGCCTCGCCCAGCCTCGGCCGCCTTCGTTTCCTCTTTTTTTGGGCAGTGCGACGCGCAGCTACGGTGGCCGGAAGCGGAGGTCGCAGCAAGAGATAGCATTCAGCAAAGTTATCTCTGGCCGTGATGGAGGGCGCCCGGCTAATCTCGTTAGGGGCGTGGGCGGCGGCGGACGGCGCCATTTGCAAAAGCGGCTGAGCCGCTCACTGGGCCCAACGCCGCTGAGAGCGCTAAAACGATAGGCGAGTGCTGCGTGCCAGGCACGTACGCAGCCACTGCGTAATCAGCACAGATTACTGCGCCGCTGGCGAGAAAAAGTAGCGTGGCTAGCAAGATACAGAAGGACAGCGATGTGCAACGTATCATTATTTCAGATTTCTGACAAAACTAATTTGTTGACTAGATACTGCTCCAGTCCACTGTGTACGTAACCGTCGTGTTACTACAGTACAATAGAAAGCAAATACGTCCTGTTAAATGATGTAAACAAGGAAAAATTAAAAAAATCGCAGACCTTTACGATTCTGAATGCAACGTAATGCCTTTCCCTCTAATAAAGTTAACACGTCACTCTTAAAAAAATAATTAAATGGAAAAATATAAAATAAATATAAATAACACGTAACAATCAATACTATTAGGATTAATACATCTACGTAAATGAAATTTAGATTCAACACAATCTGCGAAAATAGATAGCAAGTAATTTTAACCAAGTAAATAAGTATTTTAAACATAGTGTTCTGTCGCAGTAATGTGAATCTGTATTTGTTCGCCGCGGTGGAGCGTCCGACCGGTCTATGGCACCTTGCTGCGTAGCGCGCAGTTGCTCGCCACCGGGGGTTCGAAACTTCGCTCGGACATGTGTGTGTGTGTGTGTGTGTGTGTGTGTGTGTGTGTGTGTGTGTGTATGTGTGTGTGTGTGAGTGTGTGTGTATTGTCCTTAGGTTAGTTTAACTGTGTTTAACTAGTTTGTAAGCCTAGGAACCAATAACGAAACAAGTCTAGTCTCTCAGATTTACAAACATTTTATTTGCTTTGATGTATATATCTTATCAAGAAACCGACCTGGCTCGCGCCGCTCCGGTCTGAACTCACATCATGTTAGAATTTAAAGGTCGATCAACAGAATTATTGAGCTTCTGCACAAAAAGTTTTCTCGATTGTATTTGCGTATAGATAATGTTACACGCTAGACAATGTCATGTCGTATAACATGACACATAGCATTCATCGTATCTTGCAGAATGAAATAAACGCGCTGCTGAAGTTAGGATTCACGGAACACCCCCCTACCCCTCCCCCCACCACCCCAATAAAAAGGAGTGGGCTTGTCAAGATTTTTTGATATACATCTTTTCGAAGTTCCCTGATAAATCGAGGCTGTATTTTTATATTTTCTTCTTTCATCAGTTTGTACATCCTGTGTTATCCAAGGATTTCTATTAGGTCTTGTCCTCATACATGTATTATTCTCTGTGGCGTTCGCTACTCTATCTCTCAGAGCTACGCATTCTATTGTATTCCTTTACCCCGTTCCGGTCAATCCTCGCCTAATGCTCCCTCTGAACTCTTAATAACGCATGTTTCCTTAAATTTATCTACGTTCCATATCCTTGCTTCTCTACCTTTTTCCAGTTTCTTACGTTTTATCCACTATTCATAATCATAAGTTATGGTCAGTGTCTCTCTCTTCCCCTGGATATGTCTTACAGTTTAAAACCTGGTTTCGAAATCTATGTTTTACCACTAAAATATCTTGGTCTCTTCCATATATAAACTTCCTTTATGGTGCTTAAACTAAATTTTTGTGGTAGTTAAATTGCGACCTACGCAAAATTCAAAATTCTACCAGGCGACCTCCTCTTTCATTCCTTTTACCAATCCGAATTCACCTACTTTTTTCTGTACGTCTCATTCTTTCTATTTTGTTCCAGTACCCTATATCAACCAAGTTTTCCTGCCCCTCGACTGTTTGAATAACTTGGTTTATCTCATCATACTTTTTTTTTACGATCTCCTCGTCATCAGCACACCTATTTGGCTCATAAATTTGTACTACTGTGGTCGGTGGTTGCTTCACGTCTACGACGATAATGTATTCCTATTTTCTTGTTCATTATTAGACTTTCTGCTTTCCCCCCAGCTAATTTTCTATGTATATGTTTGTACTCACCTGACCAGAAATCATATTCATCTTGTCACCGAACTTCGGTAACTTCAATCTATCCAGCTCCCTTTTCAAATTTTCTTACGTACTCGATTAAATGTCGCAACATTATACGCTCTGATTCGTAGAAAGCTTTTCTTTGATGATGACATCCTTCTCAGTTTTCCCTGACCGGAAATCCCAATGGCGGACTACTTTAACTCCGGAATATTTTACCCACGATGACACCATCAACATAAATCATTAGAGCTGTCCTCAGTAAAAGTAACGGCTGTAGTTTTCCCTTGATTTCAGTCGTTCGCAGTAACTGCAGAGAAAGACACGTTAGCTTATGCTGCAAGGCAGAATAGGTCAATCATCCAGTCGGTTGCAACTACTGAAAAGGCCTTTGCCATCTTCAGGAACCACACGTTTGTCTGGTCTCTCCGCCGATTTCCCTCCGCTGTAGTTTCCCCTACCGCTCTCTGTATACGGGAGGGGTGGGGGGTGTATCAGGCTTTATACTGTACCCAAAATTGCGTTAAAAGTAGTTTTCTTACGTATCCCACGTTTTTTTATAGTTGTAGGTAGTGAGATACGAGAATGTTACTAAGACATGTATTATGTTATATGTAGAATGGTTATTTTAGATAACATCGTTATTGCATAAACCAAAAGAAAGGTACTTTTACTTTTATTTGTAAAGTAGAAATTGTAACATTATATTATGAGATTCACTTGGTGTCCCCCTCCCATCCTCCTGCCCGTCATCCTATGGCATCCTAAATATCGTATTCCCTACCATCACCCATAAAAAACATGGGTACGTCCAAAATACAGTATGCTGTAAAGCAATTTTGTTGGTACAGTAAACAGCCTGCTAAATATTGGCACTGTTGATCGGTTCCAGGCTTGTGTTTGCATAAATATGATGTGGTGTTGTTTTTGTTGTGCTCTTCAGTCTGCAGACTAGTTTGATGCAGCTCTCCACTCTACCCTGTCCTGTGTAAGCCATTTCATCTGACAATACAAACTGCAACCTACATCCTTTAGAATGTGCTTACCGTATTCCTTCCTTAGTCTCCCTCTAGGATTTTTACCCATACACTTACTTATAATGCTAAGCTGACGATTCCTTGATGTCTCAGGATGTGTCCGACCAACCTATCCCTTCTGTTAGGCAGGATATGCCAGAAACACCTTTTTTGCCAAATTCGGTTAATTATCTCCCCATTAGTTACGTGATCTACCCATGTAATCTTCATCATTCGTCCGTAGCATCACATTTCGAAATCTTCTATCATCTTATTGTGCACCTTTCACATCCATACAATGCTACAATCCAGACAGATGCTTTAAGAAAGGACTTCTTAACATTTAAACTAATATTAGATGTCAGCAAATTTCGCTTCCTCTGAAACGTTCTTCCCATAGCCATTCTGCATTTTATATCTTCCTTACTTTGGCCATAATAATCTTTTGCTACCCAAATAACAGAACTCATCTACTACTTTTATTGTCTCATTACCTAATCCAATTCCTTTAGCATCACCTTTTCTCTGACACTACTCTCTATTAACCTTCTTTTACTCTTGTTAATGCTCCTATCTTCTTTTCAAGACACTGTCGATTCTATTCAATCGTTCTTACCGGTCCTTGGCTGTCTCTGACAAAATTACTATGTCATCAGCAGACCGCAAGGTGTTTATTCTCTCTCCCTGGACTCTAGTTTTTCAGTTTTCTCCTAACATTCCTTCACAGCTTGCTGAATACATAAATTCAACAACATCGGGGAAAGGCTACAGCACTGTCTTACCCCCTTCCAAACCACTGCGATAATTCTGATGTCGTTAGACTCCAATAATTGCTGTCTGGTTTTGTACAAGTAGAATATAACTTCGCTCCCTATATTTGACTCCTGCTAACTTCACAATTTGAAAGCGTGTACTCCAGTCAGCATTGTCAAAAGCTTTCCCCAGATCCATAAATGATAAAAACGTAGGTTTCCAATTCCTTAACCTATCTTCTAAGATAAGTCGTAATATGAATATTGCATCGCGTCTTCCTACACATCTCCTAAATCCAAACTAATCCTCCCCAAGGTCTGATTTCACCAGTTTTTCCATTCGTCTCTAAATAATTCGATAAATATTTTGCAACCATGACTTATTAAACTGATAGTTCTGTAATTTTCACATATTTCGCACTCGAGTTCTTAGGAATTGGAATCACTGTATTACTCTTGTAGTCTAATTGCATTTCCCCTGTCTCATACATCTTGCATACCAGGTAGAACAATTTCATCTAGACTGACTCTCCCAACAATAAAAGCAGCTCAGACTGATCATCATCTACTCCAGGCGCTAGTTTCTACTAAATATTTTAGGGCTCTGTCACATTCTTCTCTATGATAACACATCGTCTTCCATTTCTAGAATACTCCAAGTTTATTTCCTTTATACAGACCCTCTATATATTCATCCACCTTTCAGCATTCCCTTCTTTGCTTAGTACTGGTTTTCCATCAGAGTTCTCGATATTCACACCGCTACTCTCCTTGTCTCCAAATGTCTCTTGTGTTTCTCTAATTATAATTTCTTCTAGGTCTTACATTTCTCGTCAAGTCACTCCTGTTTAACCAGTCTGCACTTCCTGTCAACCTCTATACTCTCTTTTGTCTTCTTAACTTGGTGCATATGTATATTTTCTCCTTATATAAATTAAATTCACTATCTCCTGTGGTATCCAAGGATTTCTATTAGTCCTTATCCTTTGGTCAATATCCTTTGGTCACTATCTCTCAGATCTACTCATTCTTTTTCTACTGTATTACCTTCACCCGTTTCAGACAATTCTTGCCTAATGTTCCCTCTAAACCTCTCCTTCAGTTTTTACAGATTCCATCTCCTTAAGGTTCTACCTTTATGCAGCCTCTTACGTTTACAGTTCATAACCAATACGTTATGGTCAGAGTCTGTATCAGCCCCTGGATATGTCTTACAGTGTAAAACCTTTTTTATAAACCTTTGTCTTAACATTATAAGGTCAATTTGTAACCTACCATTGTCTCCTGGTCTCTTGCAGGTGTATAAATTTTTTTCATGATGATTAAGCCAAGTATTTGTGCGCTGCACAAAATTCTACTAGGCTATCTCCGTTTTCAGTCCTTTTCCCCAGTCGATATTCACCTACTACATTTTCTTCCCTTCCTTTCCTACTACCGAGTTCCAGTCCCCCATTACAATTTAGTCTTCTCCTTTAACTGTCAGAATAATTTCTTTCATCTCCTCATATATTTCTTCGATCTCCTCATCATCGGCCGAGCTAGTTGGCATACAAACTTGTACTACTGTGGTCGGCGTTGGCTTCGTGTCTATCTTTGCTACGACAATGCGTTCACTATGCTGTTCATAACAACATACCCGCATTCCTATTTTCTTATTCATTATCAGACCCACTCCTGCGTTGGCACCAACTGATTTTGTGTTTATCACCCTGTACTCACCTGACCAGAAATCCTGTTCATGCTCCCACCGAACTTCACTTCCCCACCGTATCTAACTTTAACCTATCCACTTCTCTTTTCAAATTTTCTACCTTTATCTATCCGACTGAGGGATAGAACTTTCCACCCTCCCATCTGTAGAATTCCTGTTCCGTTTTTCTAGGTGCCGACATCCTCCGGAATTGTCCCCGCCCAGAGATTCGAATGGACTGTTTTATCTCCGGAATATTTTACTCGAGAGGATGCCATCTTCATATTTTCTTTCAGTAGAGGTGCATGTTTTCGGGAAAATTAACGACTATAGTTACCCCTTGCTTTCAGCCGTTCGCAATAACTGCATGACAAAGCCATATTGGCTGATGTTACAAGGCCAGCTCAGTCATTCATCCAGACTGTTGCCTCTGTAACTACTGAAAAGGCTGCTGTCATAATATCTAGAACAGCAATCAATTCTGTTGACTGCCGGGCTTTTACTAATATGTATGGAAAAATGTCCATAATCTAAACATATACATAACTACGTGATCTTGTAAATTCTTGTACATTTATTCTTTATGATTTACTCTAGTTTCTGTTAGCTGTGTATAAAGCATTGCTATTTGTGTGAAAAATCAAATGATACATGAAAACCCCAGGAACTAAGAAATGGACATTTATGTGATTACAATCAAAATAACTTTAATTCTCCACCTTCTGTAAGTGTCACATAGATCTTTGTTGTTTCTGTACGTAGAAAAATAAATGTCTTTGGTTTTCGAATCCCTGCCTTTTCCAAAATCAAGGAGGAGGCAGTGAAGTGTTTAACGATAAATCGGGTAGGTCAGTTATAATTTTATCGCGAGTCAGCGTCTTTCTTTCCGGCGCAAAAAATACCTCGCTCTTTGACTTTCTTTTATTACCTTTCTTCGAAAGAAAGACGTTCGTTCGTTGTCTGTTCCGCCCGTTCTGTTGTATTGGAAGGATGTGTGTAGTCCCGCGCCTGTACCTTCTACACGTTTAATGTGAGTATTCCTATCCGAGATCAATAAATTAGTTAAAACTGTCTTTGAAATAATTACTGATTTTAGTCACCTTTTTCCAACATTGGCGTTAATGTTTGAGTGCTTAGTCTTATTATCGGTTATAGTATTTCATGAATAATGCAACAATTCCTTATTTCTTATTTACAGTTAGAACCTGCAGCCATTCTTTTCTGTTGAAAATTATTTATTCATTTATGGATTTTTTCGAAGTCCGATACGTATTCATGAAAAATAATTTTTGCTGAATTCCATTGTCACGATCTGATCCCGAACATTCTACTCAGTCTTGTTGTACGTGATACCATACTAATAACTGGTCCGGATCACTTTAAGAATAAGTTACCAAGACAAAGATTTTAAATTTGCAGCATAATCGATGGCAGAATGTTGCAGTAGCGGCATTTACAAGAACATGAGGTAAGTTTATTCCTAATTTTTATAGTGGTAATAGCCGACATATTTACGAACTTCATGTTCATTTTATATACGAAATGTTAATTAGTTTATAAGTTTTAGGCCTTATTCACAATTCATTATTTTTATAAATTTTATTCGTGATCTTTTGCAAGGTCTTAGATTTAAAAAAAATCGTAATCCAAACAGGCAGTAACATTATAACTTTTGTCCCACAAACCATTGAGCTCCTAACTTACTATCGGAATTATTCTTGGTGGCAAAGCTAGTGACTATCCCTGTTTACCTGTAAGAATGTTTATAAAACTAATTTATGACTTCATAATTATTGTGGAAAAATTAGCATCTGATTTTCTCTTATGCGGTGTTTTTAACTACCGCTCCCAGGACTGTAATGCTTGTCTCAGCAGTCGGTATTGGTTACCAAGTGTTAATACTACGTGAAAAATACAGTGTTAGAGGAAACAAATCCATGTCGTTTTCTTACAAACCACTTCAAGATGAAGGAGGATGCACGATTACAATATAACACTCCTATTTCATACAAATAGCGTAAACACGAACAAAATAATTTATTTGATCCTACACAACAAGTTCAGTAATTAAACATATAGAAGGAAAAGTGACTTGCAAACTCATATCATAGGCCTTTAAGAATAGCCCACAGTGAAAACAAATGATTGCCGCCCGGAAATTTCCGTGCGGTCTGGAGCTTCATGTTATGGATCGTGAGGCCGCTCGCGTCATATATCCCAGTCCTCCCTCGGGTATTGGTGCGTGATTTCTTCTTGGTGTAAATAGTTTGTACGTTTACGGACCGATGACCACATTAGTTTCGTCCCATACGTTTACAAACATTTTTGGAAACTGTCGATCAAAGAAACAAGAATGTCAGGACTTCACAAAATTTCTCAGAAAAATCAGTCTCGCAGTTTTGACAAACAAGAGGCACAACCTGATGTACATCTTTGTTGTGCCTAATTCTTGCAGTCTGCACATTATACATACATTTTCCTTGTTCTGCTGTTAAAAAATGAATCAAGGCATACACTTCAAAAGTAATCATCGTCTTCACTATCACTGCTTCGAGCTGTCTCCTTGGGCTTCCCCTTTAAAGTTTTATTTTTTGTTCAGCTGGAAGAAGACGCTTCTTGACAGCCTTGGAACTGTCGAGTTCTTGCAAACGTAGGCTTCCGCGGTTGTTGTCACTATCAATAAAATTCTTCTGGGTATGAAACCGCGTCGTCATTTTATAAATTCCACCGACGTTTCGGCCGCTGTTGCAGGCGGCCTTCATCAGGGTCTGTGTCTGACTGCTGAATATACGATATCTTGGGATTTATATAGCTGCGGATGAGGGAAAGGAAGGGGGACGTTGGTTTGCCTTTATTGGTGGTTATATTATTTCACGCCATTGGTGGAAATCGGCAATGATGATTGGTGTTTTAGAGGCTAGTTTTCCATGTGATTGGGGGTTACATTCTTCCCCCTTATTGGTCAAAATGGACGTTTCCGATTGGCTTTTGTATTAGAAGTTGCTATTGGCGGAATGGACCTGAGAGAACGGACGGCGGTTGTGCCGTGCCGCTGTTGACTTGTCGCCTGGCGCAGACGGCGGCGGGCCGGTGCTCTGAGTGTTCGCTGCCGCTGTGGTCTCCGGGGCAGTCTGCGCGAGTCCTTCCGCGCGCGGTGCCGTCACGTAGCGTTGCGACTGCTGGCAGCCAAGACGCCGGCAGCCTGTAGCCATCCTCCCTGTTCATATTGGCGGGACGCTTCGCTATTTCTATAGCCTCTCTAATTTTCCTCCTCGCTAAGAATGGTTGTTTCGCCAGCACGCGGGCCTCACTGGAAGACAACTGTTTTCCGCACTGATTGTGATGCTCAGAAACTTTTCCATATGACGACTAGTGATGCTCTCAGTAGACCTCTTGGCTTGTTGGAAGGTCAATCTATCGACTTTCTCCCAGTCTTCCGCATCTAATTTACTTGCCAGGAACAGGTGCAGTTCATAGAGCTTTTTGTTGTTCATGTCAAGGCTGGTCCGTATGTCTCGTATCCTTTCCCTCAGCAAGGCTTTGCTAGCTCGTAGACAGATGTTCTTCGCCTTGTTCGATGTTATATGCGACGTCAGCCATAGGAATTTTGGCACTATATTGGTGTCCCTACATCTCTTCAAGAAAACAAGATCATTCAGCAGTTTACCTCTCTTTAGACGCAGCGATTCAAGTCTACCGAAAGTCTGATGGTAAACTCGGCCACAGGGTGTACAGAAAGGCTACCAGCACGGGAAGGTACCTCCACGCCTCCTCCCACCACCACCCCATGCAGAAGAAATCTGCCCTACAAACACTAACAAGGAGGGCCCACAGGATCAGCGATGACGATCACCTACAGGTGGAACTACGACATCTCAGATCCACCTTTGCGGCTAATGGCTACGGACTGGGCGAGATACATAAAACAATGTCCAGGAGGAATGAAAGGAATAGAGGGGAGCAAGAGGAAGCACAATGCATCGCCCTATTACCTTACGTGCAGGGCGTCACTGAGCGTGTGGGTAAGGTTCTACGTCGGGCAGGCATCAAGCCAGTCTTCCGCAGCACCAATAAGACCAAGGATGTCCTAGGCTCAACTAAGGACGCAGTAGACAAACTGAGCAATGCCGGCGTGTATGAAATAAGCTGCGAGTGTGGGCTGGTTTATATAGGAGAGACCGGCGAGCAATCTCCACGAGGCTTTCAGAACATGAAAGATACATACGGCTTGGACAGCACACGAAGTCAGCGGTTTCTGAGCATCGCAATCAGTGCGGAAAACAGTTGTCTTTCAGCGAGGCCCGCGTGCTGACGAAATAACCATTCTTAGCGAGAAGGAAAATTAGAGAGGCTATAGAAATAGCGAAGCGTCCCGCCAATATGAACAGGGAGGATGGCTACAGGCTGCCGGCGTCTTGGCTGTCAGCAGTCGCAACGCTACGTGACGGCACCGCGCGCGGAAGGACTCGCGCAGACTGCCCCGGAGACCACAGCGGCAGCGAACACGCAGAGCACCGGCCCGCCGCCGTCTGCGCCAGGCGACAAGTCAACAGCGGCACGGCACAACCGCCGTCCGTTCTCTCAGGTCCATTCCGCCAATAGCAACTTCTAATACAAAAGCCAATCGGAAACGTCCATTTTGACCAATAAGGGGGAAGAATGTAACTCCCAATCACATGGAAAACTAGCCTCTAAAACACCAATCATCATTGCCGATTTCCACCAATGGCGTGAAATAATATAACCACCAATAAAGGCAAACCAACGTCCCCCTTTCTTTCCCTCATCCGCAGCTATATAAATCCCAAGATATCGTATATTCAGCAGTCAGACACAGACCCTGATGAAGGCCGCCTGCAACAGCGGCCGAAACGTCGGTGGAATTTATAAAATGACGACGCGGTTTCATACCCAGAAGAATTTTATTGATAGTGTCGAGTTCTTATTGATTAGGTAATACTGCTGTGAAGCTGGTTAGGTCGCAAATTCTTTATTATAGGTCACACTTCATGTACAGCGTGCCCTCAAAATGACGCATTTCGGCTTTACCATTATCAGATTAGCATCTAACAAACATAAAAATAACACATGACAGATAAAAGTAGCAAGTTACATTCCATTGTAAAAATCATAATTTACATCGTGTTATATCTCTTCCGTGCCATGTGCACACGTGAACAGATGTAAGAAGTTGTTTGATACACATACAAAAGCAAACTTTAACACATTCGGTACTGTCCAGGTAGACATTTCTTGCCACCAGGAGGCATTACAAGACGTATAGTGGCGCCATATTAAATAAGGTCATGCATATTCATTCCTAAGGGCGGCTGTGCACTTATTGTAAAAAGTATAAAATATACAAAGGTTTTAAAAGAACAATTGTGCAAGGGCTATTTAAAAATTATTATTGATTTGTCGGCTGTTAAACCTTTTTGTTGTTATTCATGACAGGCTATACAAGCACCATGTGGTCAAAGTTAAAACAACATAAGAAAAATAAAATAAAATAGGTGACAGTGAATAACAGGATACAGTGTTCAATAAACGAAAGAGACCTAAACCTATCTCCTCCAAGAATCAATCTAGATTTGCGTCTATGATCTACACAGGGCATTTCTGTGATCAAATTGCTAACGCCTTCAAGAAAGTCAATATAAAAATCGGACTCCGGACGCGCAAAAAACTTAAGACAATATTGCTTACCTCTATTGACAGCAAGCAGGGTAAATACAAAAAATCGGGAGTCTATAAAATAGCTTGTTCATCATGTGATAGTGTTTGCATTGGACAAACAGGGCGTGACTTCTCAGTCAGATTTAGGTAACATTATAATAAAAATAACACAGCTATGGGGTGTCATCTCAACGACAAAAAACATCATCTAGATACGATTGAAAAATCCTTGAAGATTCTTCATGTAGAGCCGAAAGGCTTGGACCTAGACATTCAAGACGATATTGAAATTTATAAATGTTGTAATGAAAACCGAGATGGAAATTTGATCGAACACATTCGTCCCTATAGCAAATGGTTCTTTGACATTTTTCGGGATTTATTATGAACACTGCCTAACCCGCTTGTGCCCTGTATCTAACTATGATGAAAGCTACCGCTTTTTACAAATGTATTTACACCTCCGTAACTGATGTAAATTGCCATGTGTTAAGTTTACTACTAATATTTGTTCTATCGTTGGCTACAGCCAACTGTCATAAGGAACGCTAATCATATTTTTGAAAACACCTCTGACATTATTCTGGTTTTGTCGAGCTGTCTATCTCATTTTAAATGGAATATTATTTTTCGTCACCTATTTTGTTTTATTTTGCTTATGGTCTTTTAACTTTGACCACATGGTACCTGTCATGATTAAAAAAGTTTAACAGCTGAGAAATCAATTATAATTTTTAATAGCTCTTTTACAATTGTTCTTTTAAAACCTTTGTATGTTTTTCACTTTGTACAACAAGTGCACAACTGCCCTATGTAATGAATATGCATAACCTTATGTGATATGACGCCACTGTACGCCTTGTAATGCCTCCTGGTGGCAAGAAATGTCTACCTGGACAGTACCGAATGTGTTAAAGTTTGTAGTCTGCTTTTGTATGTGTGTCAAACAACTTCTTACATCGGTTCACGTGTGAACATGGCACGGAAGAGGTATAACACGACGTAAATTATAATTTTTAATATGAAATGTAACTTACTACTTTTCTGTCATGTGAGAAATTGTGTTATTTTTATGTTAGTAGATGCTAATCTGATTATAGTAAAGCCGAATCGCGTCAGCGTTGAGAGCACGCTATACATGAAGTGAGACCTATAATAAAGAAATTGCGACCTAACCAGATTTATAGCAGTACTATCTAATCATTTTATCATGGTCGCCTGCCTCCTCAACGACTTTGTCACATTTACAATATTTCGAGTTCTTTTTCCACGGACTGTCCGTGAGGTAAGCCGAGCATCTCTTTCGGCTGTTCTTCCTTCGTTGTTTCCTTTCCGCAACTTTTGGGGAAAAGCCTGGTGTCTTTCAGAGAGACAATATTAGTCCTAGATTGCACATTCTCCAAGCAGCTGCGAGAAGGCTTCGGCTAGGCAGTTGTCTGTCTCCTTAATTTGGTTGGTGGAGGCGTCCAATGTTTGAGATTTGTTGTCACCTTCTTCCATTATGACGACACTTAGAGCGATTAATGTATCAGGATTTGTTTCAACTGTTACGAAACCAGGAGGAAATTAATGTCGCCAAAAATGTCTCTGCTGAAAGGACAAACACGAGGAACGTTGAATCCTGCTTGAATATTTGTTGGCAATACTTTTCCTGTATTGTCATATACCCCCATCGTTAAACCTGATTTGAAGCACAAATACTTTCATAGAGATGGTTGCCCCGCGTGACAATCATCTCCTTATGTTGTATGACAAGCGACCCCGAAATATGTTTGAAAACTTTATCTAGTATCCAGAATTGTGTGTTTCTTAAAGTTTTTGAAAGAGCGCAAATGATATATTGAACTACACACTATGTAGCTGTAGATTCCAATTATCAGTACAGCTAAACGTTATTTAATTAATTCAATGGTAATAATGCTTTACATTTTACTCACCAGCACTAATAACAAATACTCACTGACTTGACGTATACAACTGAAACTTCACACAGCAGATGCAGATATTGTTGCTACTCCTAAGGAAGTCATTCCATTGCTGTGAGAGTTATAAACTTTGTGGCAACCAACCCATGTGACTATGGTCCCCGGTCCCCGTACAGCTGTCAATAATGAAAAAAAAATTTTGCAACTTTGGCTGTTGAATATTAAAATAAAATAAAAGAATATCATAAATTCTCCATTACACTTTCCTCAGGCAAAATGCGCCTGCGAATGCGAAATAAGCATCTCAATTGTTATAGTGAGTAAGTTAAGAATTAATTCTCTCCATAGTAGATGGAATTGGGAGGCAAGTAATTAGATTATATAGATGGATGAAAATACCAGCAGCTGTATGCAAATTGTTTGTTAGGTTTTGTGCAACCGGTTTCGGTGCTTCACTACACCATCTTCAGGCCACCGTTGTGTAAATGTTATAAAAAGCACATTTGAACTGGATAGCTATTAAAACCGGTAGCCGTAAATTTCGTGTTCTATTAATATTACACACTCAGCGACGAATGATGAACTATATTCATGCACACCCTGATCGACTCATCAGTCGTCATTGAGAGTGTAACACGAATAGAACAAGAAAATTACGGCTACCGGTTTTAACGGCTACCCAGTTCAAATGTGCTTTTAATAACATTTAAACAACTGGGCTTGGAAATGGTGTAGTGAAGCGCCGTAACTAGTCGCACAAATTCCAATTCTAATTCTACTAGTATTTCCATCCATCTATATAAGTTAAGAATTTGTGCTGAACAGGGATTCAACCTTGGATTTCCCGCGAAACGGCAGTAGTCGCCTTAACCACTCACCCCCACCCCCACCCCCACCACGCAACCCGTCGCGCAGAGGTGAGGGCGGCAATAGGTATTTATTTAACATTACCTGACATTGACTGTTTAGGAGGCGATCTGATAGCTTTACATTCTTCAAAATGAAATGCAAAGACCGCGAATTAATGATTTATTGAATGACGACCGACTTCGGGGAACTGTCTATTTATTTATTTTAACAAACATCTCCTGTTCTTCGTGTGGAGCGATTGTTTCTCCAACATCCAATGAATTACCCAGTGTTAACCAGTAGTCTTTCGAATTAAAGTTTTCTAACCTTAATTGATATATATTTAACCATGAGATGTGTTCACAAAGGATGCAGCGTATTTGTGCGACCGTGCTGACAGACTGTGCCAGCATATTCTATACTTTAGGACAGGTATCATCGTAAGTAGGCCTGCAACTAGTGTCCTTCCAAATCTTGCGAAGTTACTGCATGTGACTCCGTTTGATGTACAGTTCAAGGTTTATAGGACCCCTGCAATTAAAAAAATAAAAAATTGAAATTAAAATTAGTAAATAAATACATAAATTAAAAAAAAACAGAACATGGAATTATATTTGCTTCTCCAACACGTGAAAAAAAAAGAAGAAAAAATACATCCTGTGGAGATGTAAGTCAAATATATGGCAGTTGTTCTAATAAAGTATGATGTGAAGTCCTGTGGAAAAGTGAAATATTTCACCGAATTTGAAATGAAGCCGCAAGGCACCTAATTCTGGCATTTTAACTGATTCTTCCGTCGCTTCTTGGTAGAACATAATCAAATAAATTAAAAAAACACAATTTTGTTGTGTGTTCTACATGTTTATTTTTGTTTACTCAACCGGTTTTCGGCTTATTAGGCCATCTTCAGTGTATTGACTGTTGTGTCAAAGAGGTTACAATGTTTGGATACAGTTTGGGAAGAGATGACAAACGTCTCTACTTAGATCGACATACATAAATTGATAACTGTAATAACACAATCTCAAAGAAGTGTTATGCTATGTATGGCGATCTAAGGGGAGAAATTTGTCATCTCTTTCAATACTGCATCTAAGCATTTTAACCTCTTTGGCACAGCACTCAATACTCTTAAGATGGCCTAATAAGCCGAAAACCGGTTAAGAAAACAAAAACAATCTTGTAGAACACACACAAAATTGTGATTTTTAATTTAACTTCTGGCATATTAAAAGTTTATCTCTTTCTAAGGACTGTTGCAAACCAGTCTACATTCCACAAATACTGTGGCGTCATTCAGAAAAACCACATTACCTCTTTCGCAGTAGGATGTTGGTAATGCGACGTAGGTTCACTTTCCAAGGAATTCCAAAAATTACAGACGTCCTAGAAACTGAGTGATAAGTGAAAGTTGTCTATCTTCGGCAATACATCGAATGGTCTGCACGTTACCGAGAGTCTGTAGTGAGAAGAAGCCCTGCAGAACGCGACGCTGAGCGAGGACACTATTCGCCGAAGTGCTGCTCGCTCTGCTGGGTGGATGCGCTCGTGTAGGCGGTGTGCGCCGGCCGCTCCACTGTGGTGGTTCCGTGAATCGGGTTTGACAGCCGTTGCAGCGCTCGTACAAGGGTGGCCTCCGCGGCGTTCCAGGAACTCCCACTGCCAACTGCCGGCGTTCCCGCGGTAGAGTGGGCGCCGACAGTCGATAGTGGTGACTATCCCCCACACTGCGTGGCACAGCTGCATGCCGGCACAAGAACCACAAGAATAGCACAATTCTGTAAACCTGCATTTCATCAAAGAAACGTGTCGTGACAGTAGAGCGATCTACTAACAAGGGAACATCATCAACTCGACCTCATATTTTCTTGATAAAAAATACATGAGCTGGATATCAACCCAATAAATCAATATTACGTGAAAATTTGGGACATTATTTAGATACTATGCAGTTACGGCCTCCTCAAAGTTCAGCTTTTGAACATTCGCTCCGTCGGGTTGTTCCTCACTCGTCCCGCTTCACAAGGCCGCTTAATACCCGAATGCGAAGTGCTGCGCAATGAAGGGTCAACGACAAAAGCGAGTCCCCAGAAATTTGAAACTTGGAGAGCTAGGGAAGTGTGGGAGGAAATAATATTACAAACTGAAACATATGTACTGTAACGCTTTCAAATTAACTCCTCTTCAATAGTATCAGCTTTACATATAACAAAATGATGTGCCTAAGAATTATTGAAAGTTAAATTACATTACACTGCTTGAAAAACCGTCTCATTCGTTTCCACTGCAGTCGTGACGCGCAGTAAAAAACGCAAACGGCTTGTTGCATATATTCTTCTGTTATGGATACGAGCAAAGTGGTATTTGACGATTAAAAATCATCAAAGCAGCTTTCACCATCACTGACGAGCTCAGTTCCACGCCCAAACGCCGTTGAAGCAATGAATGTGCTCGACGAATCTGACGGTGGTGAAATGGCATTGTCGGTATCGTCGACGTCATCCTCTTGTAAATCTGCACTGAACGTTAAATTCAAATGTTTGTTAAGCTTATGGGACTTAACTATGGGGTTATCAGTCCCCAAACTTACAAACTACTTATTAACTACCTTATACTAAAGACGGCACCAATATCCATGCCCGAGGGGGGGATTCGAACCCTCGACCGTAGTGGCCGTGCAGACCGGGACTGGAGCGCCTCAGTCTCCTCGGCCACCGCGGCCAGCGCACCGAACGTCAACCCGTTATTTTCTTCTACATCTTAACGTCTTCATCAATGCAATTGTTTGTGATATCTGCAACGCAGTTGAAAGATATAAGGAAAAGTATAAAGAAAGCGCCATGTATTTCGTCGTGTCTAGTACGTATAATAAATGCAAATGATGATGCTTACCGGTGACGACTCTAATTCTTTGAGATTTAATCGTTGCAGATTAGTCATAATTCTATACAGCTCCTGGAGACGTCGCATTACAGCGAACACAAACCTCTTACTAGACTCTGGTCACAGTACTAGACGTTCGGGCATTAAGCGGCCGCAGTGAAGCGGGCCGAGTGAGGAATAACCCGAGCGCGCGAATGTTTAAAAGCTGTACTCTGAAGAGGCCGTAACTACCTAGTATCTGATTAATGGCCCAAATTTTCATGTGATATCGATTTCTGGGGTTGATATCTAGCTCATGTATTTTTTTCTCCAGAAAATATGAGGTCGAGTTGACGATGTGCCCTCGTAAGTTATGAAGTCAATGCTTAACATGGAAGACATCTCACATTGCCTATGATGACCTATTTATTATGACTAGTTTCGAGAAACGCGTTGTCATTTTCGAACATTACAAAAATATTTTAAAGCATTTTCAAAGAAGGATGTACACAGATAAGTACATCGTGGATCGTATAGTAATGGATGTCCACACTCTGTACAGTTAAAAGCGTAGTACATAAGGTTTTTGAAAATAACCAACAGCACACAGAATCAGAGATGGAACGTTATAATGTGGCAAATGAAACACTGTACATAAGCCAAAAGGACCTTAACGTCCAATAAATAGTGCCTGTCTAAAATACAGTATAAATAATGATAATATCTTGAAACGTGTCCATAAAAATTATTTTTGTAAGAAACTGTCTAATATTCTGCCTCCTGTTTTGTATCGAGTAACTTGCTTGCAAGAACATGTATAATATCGCTTCTACTGTATGTATCGATATGTGTACTTAACTCTGTGAAGTTTCATCTTTGGCAAAGATCATGTATTGTATAGCATTGTAGCTCGCACTGAGAGAGAGTAGCACTTGTGGTTCAGCTCGCTTAGAGAGCGGTTGAGTTGTGTGTATGGCTCCGATGTAGAGCAGAGGATGCTTTGCCAGCAAGTCAGAAGTTGTATTATGTAGATAATGTAATGCTGATTATCAATAATAAGTAACAAAGTTGACCTTTCTTTCCTGTTTCATTTACGTAGTTAGAAAATTAACCTACTTCCTTCATTTGATAATTAGTTATTAGTGGATTTAAAGTGCAGTATTGATTTGAATAATATTGTTGAACAGATTTCGTTATTGGTGCCATAGTAAATGATAGTTAATTGACTATGATACTAAATTTCAATAATCAGAAACTGATCTGCATAAAAATTCTCACAGTCAAGCATTAAGAAAGTGGTTTGTGGTTTTTTTTTAATATCTCTCTCGCAGTCAAAATTTTTGAGTATAGTCAGTGTCTGTTTCAAATGGTGACTTGTCACAGTTTTTTGTGTTAAAATTTCCGTTGCGCACATAATCAGTTTAATGCACTGTTTCTTATTTAATAGTATATACATCAATATCAGGGCCATAATTAAACCAAATTGCTGTGTTAATGAACAATTTGCTGTCTGATTTAACGATAGGTTCAACATCCTCAACATACACACAGCTTTTAATCTGTAAACGAAGGCTTCCGCAGCCATTGACATTGTTGATAAAACTCTTCTGGGTATTGGACCGCATGGTTAATACATCAAATATTTCACCGACGTTTCGGCCACTATTGCAAGCGGCCATCTTCTGGGTGTTACGTTTACTGTTAAACGTAACACCCAGAAGATAGCCGCTTGGAATAGTGGCTGAAACGTCGGTGAAATATTTGATATATTGACGATGCGGTCCAATACCCAGAAGAGTTTTATCAACAATGTTAATATCTATCTGTCATTTACACACATATCGTTACCATTTTATAATGTAATTAAAGTACCTGGAAAGTCCAAGAGCACATACATATCACAATATAAGGACGACGTGAGCTGGCACTTGTTTGAGCTAAGATCAATGTCAATTGTGTGTGTATACATTGAAAGTCAAAGCACAAATCACGTTTATTCACATAGCACGTCGTTAAACCAATAGGCGGCGCTGAAGTGTTAATGAAGGTTTAATTATTCAAAATACAATGAGAAAACATTTGTGCAATAGTATTACCAAGAACAGAATGTTTCATAACCTGTAAATTAGGATTGTAGTATACAGCTTTGGCATATACTTCTAAGAATCTGGTAACGTATATAGTCGTAAAATCATGTGTACCAACGTTCCCAACAAACATATTTTTACTACAAACTCTCATATATCGTATTACCAAGAGTAAAATGTGTACCAACGTTCCTTAGCAACAAAGTCTCATATATCGTATTACCAATAGTGAAATAGAACAATTGACTACTCATGTAAAGAGGTGGAAAGGCAGAGAACAGACAGAGCCAAAATTATATAATGTAGTGTAATAAATATGTCCCCTTGAAATTTCAATTCAAATATTGTTACTAGATGCCACTCATGGTGCAGTAATACAGTATTAATATTGTACAAGACGGTTATTACGAAACGGTCGCTGTTCTAGGTGCTGCAGTGCGGGCTGCATACATCGCAAGTAGCAGAAACTTAATGGGCACGTTCCGTAATCTGAGCGCTCGCGGAGTGTGATGCAGCGCTGCATTGAGGGATAATCGCCAACAGAAACAGCTGCGAAGAGGTCGCATGTAAAAAAATGAGCTAATGCGACTGTTTGGTGTGGTTTCACAAGTTCATTCTAGGTCCGTTTTTCTTCGAAATACAGTTGGTTTGTTAAGTGTGCAGTTACAGCTGTACGTTGTGAAGACCTCCAAGCGCAACGCTTTATTCCGGCTTTGCAAGAACGGAACTGAGTCCACACCATCATTTTCATGAAAGACGGGACTACACAGCATGTCGCTCACCAGGTGAAAAATGTGTTTCGAGAAATTTACATTTACTTTCAGAATGTATGGTCTTTCAGACCCGCCAATCTACGTCAGTTTGGATTTTTATTGAGGCGGAATTTCAAGGATAGTGTCTTTCAGGGATGTTTCCGGACTCTTTCTGAACCGAAGCACTGCACACACTGGATATAACGGGGGTAACCGTCCATCATGCAGTGTTACGGATGCAGCACGTTGCTCAGTCGGGAGACCATATTCAACATATGTAGCAAATCTTGACCATATCCTAATAAATGTGGCAGGACAACAGTTATCACTTGTTTGATCGTTCCTCCCTTATTCCTCACCCACACCTCATTCTGTTTTCTTACGGCTCCATACTTTCGAATGGTGTTAAAAAGTGGAACTATATTTATTTCATAATAATCCGAGAGCGCACCAATTACTGACACAACCAGGAACTTCTATCTCCCTTCGATGTATGCAACCCGCACTACGGCTCCGAGAAAAGCGTCAGTGTAACTACCATGTGTAATTATTCCACCTTCAGAGAACATAGTTTTTTTTTATCATTAGATAAAAAGATTGTAGATTTTCGATACAACCCCCTCCAGACACTGACAACATTGTAGCACTTCAGGCGTACATCCAGTTATTCTTTAAGTTCCTACTGTTAGCTGGTCGAGGTGGTGGACGTCGGTGCTCCCTGGACGCCAATGATGAAGTGCTCTGTCATGAACTCCTGGCGACTGATCCATTGCTTTGTGTATTTATTCCAATAGGCACAGACCGAGGTGTCCCAGTGCAAGAACATGAACTAACCTGCTTCTGTGTCGAGCTGGAACAGCCATCTAAAACGTTTTCTTATGGGTTTGTGAGATACAATTCAACCTCCGAAAAAAGGACAAAATCTGTATTGGCTGAAGTAGCAGAGATAATGTTCACCTTTGGTGAATCACTTTCATGGTGAATGGTTTCCCGTGGAATCTCAGTGCGCCATATACGGTTACTGTTACCGTTCATTTGAAATTCAATGTCATTGCGGTACACTAGCTTCAGCTGCGTCCATTTCCTCAGGGACAAAGTTGCAGCACTCGATTCTTTTTACCTTATCAATTTCAGAAAGGGCTTGAACCAATTTCAGACGTTAAGGTTTCATCACCAACTTTTCCTTAAGACTCTGAAAATGATGATTTGTAGACTTTGGATCTCCCTGCTAGGTTGACTTGCCAATTTTCTTGGACTTAAAAGCTCGCAAATACAATCAACATGTTCTTTACTCGTCTGCGACGATTCGGAACTTTTCTCCGTGCAGAAACAACTTTCTTCTGTGAATTGTTACACCAATGTTTGGTATAACACCTATCAGGAGGGTGTACGAAATGCACGCAGAACAACTATCGTCGATTGTCTTCTACCGCACTCGTTGACAGAAAACCTTTTTTTGTTGAAAAGACGCCATCTTTGCGTTAACAACAGCAATGGGCCAAAGGTGTTCATAGAAATCGATTGAGCAACCAAATGAAATTCCAGAGCGTCCTTAAATCGACGATAGAAAGGGGTTAGCTCTCCTTTTCAATAAATCCCTGTATATAGAAAGTAGGGATAACCTTTTATTTTGCCGACAAGCGCATCTTACCATTGGTCAGTTGCTGGAGTGATTTAGGGAAATCACGAAAAACGTAAACCTGGTTGGCCGGAGATGGATTTGGACCACCGTCGTTCTGAGTGCGAATCAACTCTAGTACAACTGCCGCACTTCGCTCGGTAGACAACACAATCTAGACTAAGGGAGCGTTTCTGCTGACACCCCGCTGCTCGCCGGCATGGTACGGCGATGGAAAGTCAAGCCCACTGCCT
This sequence comes from Locusta migratoria, assembly GCA_026315105.1. NCBI lineage: Eukaryota > Metazoa > Arthropoda > Insecta > Orthoptera > Acrididae > Locusta > Locusta migratoria. Next base: position 398,379,815 of record CM048747.1, on the reverse strand, counting down.
CTTACGAGATCATTTCAGGTCCCTACACACGTTCCGAATTGTCCGGCGTTTGGAGGCGCTTCCTGACCAACAGGGAGGCGCTACAATCTCTGCATGCAGTTGGTGGGAACGTGCGTATACTGCTACGGATTTGGTTGCTTGGTTGGTCGGACGATAAATCGGAACGTGTATAAGGACATTTATTGTTGTTGTTGTGGTCTTCAGTCCGCAGACTGGATTCATGCATTTCTCCACGCCTTCCTGTCCTGTGCAAGCTTCTCCATATGAGAATACGAACGACAACCTACATCTGCTTACTGTATTCGTACCTCGGCCTCCCTCTACGATTCTTATCCCACGATCTTCCTCCTACTGCTAAGTTGACGATTCCTTGATGTCTCAGTTCTGTTGGGCAACTCCTCATTGCTTAGGTTATCTACCCACCATTCTTATGTATCACTACATTTCAAAAGCTTCTACCATCATTTTGTATGAACTTCTTATAGTCCACGTTTCACTTCCATACAATGCTACACTCTAGACTAATGATTTCAAAAAGGACTGCCTAACATTTTAACTAATATTTGATGTCAACAAATATCGCTTTTTCAGAAACGCTTTTCTTCCAATAGCCGTTCTGCATATTATATCTTCTTTACTTCGGAAATCAGAAATTGTCTTGCTACCCAAAATGACAATACTCATCTACTACTTTTGTGTCTCATTACCCAATCTAATTCTTTCATCATCGCCTGAATTTCTGACACTACATTCCATTACCCTTGTTGTAATCGTCTTAATGTTCACCTTATATCTTCCTTTCAAGACACTGATAATTCCATTTAATTGCTCTTAAAGATCCTTTGTTGTCTCTGACAATTACTGTGTCATCCACAAACCGCAAAGATTTTATTCCCTCTCCCTGGACTTTAATATCCAGTCCAAATTTCTCCTTGCATTCCTTCACTGCTTGCTCCATCTACAGATTGAATAAGATTGGGGAAAGGCTAATCCCTCTTAGTCCTTACCCAACCACTGAGACCCTTTCATGCCCTTCGAATCTAATAATTGCTCTCTGGTTTTGTACAAGTTGAATATAACTCTTCGCTCCCTATGATTTACCCCTGTTTCCTGCAAAGTTTGAAACAGTGTAATCCAGTCAACATTGTCAAAAGCTTTCTCCAGATCCACAAATGCTAAAAGAGTAGGTTTCCTTTTCCTTAACCTATCATCTAAGATAAGTCTATTACCTCGCGTTCCTACATTCCTTCTAAATTCAAACTGATCTTGCCCAAGGTAGGATTCCACCGGTTTTTCAGTTCGTTTGTAAATAATTCGTGTTATATTTTGCAGCCATGATTTATTAAAATGATAGTTCTGTAATTTTCACACTTGTCTGCACTTGCTTTCTTAGTTACTTGAGTCACTACATTAAAGACTAATGGTATTTCCCCTGTCTCATAATCTTGCATGCGAGGTGGGTCAATTTCTTCATGACTGGCTCTCCTAAATATAATAGAAGTTCAAGCGGACCCTCATCTACTACAGGGGCCCTGATTCTACTCAGATCATTCAGTACTCTGTCAAATTCTTCTCGCACTATCGTATATCCTGTCTCATCTTCCTCTACTTGGCCTTCCATTTTTAGAATACGAGTTTATTTCCCTTTTACAGGCACTTACTCATTTTGATTTTACCCTTTTTGCTTAGTACTGGTATTCCATCTGAGTTTTTTGATATTCATACCGCTGTTTTTCTTGTCTCTTTCTCCTAGTTCTACATTCTTCTACAGTCTTGCATTTCTCCTCAAGCCACTCCTGCTTAGCCAGTCAGGACGTCATGTCAATCTGATTTTTCATACGTTTGTACTCCCCTTTTCCTGCTTCATTTGATGCCTTTTTTTTAGTTTCTCGGCCATTACCTTGCACCATTGCAGCCCTCCGCGGTACTCGCTACGATCCTTGCAAGGCGATGATATCAAATTGCTTTGCGTTTCGCGCTCCGAGCATCTCCATATGTGGAGAAACTTAAACTGGGATTGGATGCTACAAGGTCATTTAGCCGTGCCGTGTTTGACAGATGTCGCTGCGTTTTCTTTCTTCGCGCTGTATTTCAAAGTAATTGTTTCCAGCCCGATTTGCATACGACGTTGCTAAGAATCTGAAATTAGTGGTAAATAAATATATTTTTTAAATAAACTATAAAAGGTTATTTTACTTTCTGATTTCTGTCTGTCTCTATAAATGCCGTATCTGCTTTATAGAAATGGTCCTTCTATAACTTTAGAAAGATACTTTTCCTAATTTCAGCAATATGCATTGCTAAGAAAAAATGAGAAACTCTCCGAAATAGTTCATAGAGAGACTGAAGATTCGTCCAAAATACACTTCAGATGATGCTGCTCACACAGGGAAAATATTGTGGCGGCCTTACTTCGATTCTACATTGTTTCTATTAGATAATTTTTAATCTAGAACAGCTAGAGGAATATTGAGTCTGATGGAATATAGCGATAACACTGAACAAATCAGGGGGTACATTGTAGATTCTGGTGATACGCGAACTGACGTGCAGTCTACACTATATATATATTTCCTCAGATGAGGCACCAGTTGCCCCTCCACGGAAATTGCATAAATTTCGGCCGGTTAGCCTTTTTATGCCGATAATCTATTGCAACATTCGCAACTGCCAGAAGAAACGTTCTGTATTTTTTTTTTTTTTTTTTAGTTTTTGGTAGACCTAGTAAAAGTTTCATACTTTGGACATTTTGAATTCAAAGGATTCACTTCATAATTCCCCTTATATATTTCTTCAAACCGTCTTGATTGCAATTTTTTTATTAGTTAATGACGCGTTTCGCCCTTTAGCAGGGCATCTTCAGATTATCTGCGTGACAGAATTTACACAAAATTACAAGGCGGAATTACAAACGGTTATGAAGGTACATGGGCTTATTTTGTGTCGCCCTACAAATGCTCGGGTAACAACGAATTACAGGTGATTCTTTGTTACCCGATCATTTGTAGGGCGACAAGGAAATCCTAAATATTCCAGAAAAATAGAAACACCGCAATAAGAACACACGTTGTCACACCACGGAGAGCGCATTGTAAGCTTGGTTTACCATTTATACTGTCTTCTTAAAACAAAATAAACCCATGTACCTTCATAACCGTTTGTAATTCCGCCTTGTAATTTTGTGTAAATTCTGTCACGCAGATAATCTGAATACGCCCTGCTAAAGGGCGAAACGCTTCATTAACTAATAAAAAATTTTCAATCAAGACGGTTTGAAGAATTATTTATTCTAACTGATTGCTGTACACCATAGATTGGAAATCATTTTAATTCCCCTTATTTTGTCCTTTACAATAGTTTCATCTGTGCAGCGAACGAATACTTTGACTATCGTCAGGGAAGATGTGTTTATGCTTCACACTACTAAAGGCGATGTGAACAGGTGCGGGGTGTAATTACCGCCGGCTAGTAGCGATGTGCCATCAACGAGGGAGCATCGTAAACACACCAGAACTCACGACGACCTGTGAGCTGCGACGTGCCATCAGCGCGTAGCGAAGTGCGAGCTGCGAGGTGGCAGCATAAACGCAGCCCAACTGTGTTTGGGAGACTGATGATAAAGCTATCAGTACGGTAATGCAAACATTGCTCACTCTTATTACGCATTGAGAACTAACGCCTAACTGTAGCGCCGTTAATTGTAATTCAAGGCCAGAAAGCGGATACAAACTATTCAACATCCCAAACTATTCAACATTCACATTCACAAACTGTTTGTCGTAAGAAAACTCGCTTACTTAAGACTTCGTGTCACACCAAAAAATTAGATCACTTTCTTCAATTGAGCGAATGGTTCATGTGAAACACATGCATCTCATGCAATGCTAGTATATTTTTGAAGTGCCATAACAAACATATTTACACGACAGCAAAATCATCTACGTCTACATAGATACTCTGCAAATCACATTAAAGTGCCTGGCAGAGGGTTCATTAACCACTTTCATAACTTATCTGTACCGTTCCATTCTCTAATAGCGAGCGGGAAGAAAGAACACCCAAATCGTTCCGTTTTTGATCTGATTTCTCCTATTTTATTGGGATGGTCATGTATCCCTAAGTAGGTGGGTGCTAGCAAAATATTTTCACATTCAGAACTAAAAGTTGGTGATTGAAACTTCGCAAACAGATCACGCCGCAATGAATAACGTCTTTCTTTTAATGATTTCCACCCTAATTCTTGTAACATTTCCGTGACGCTTTCCCCCCCCCCCCCCGTAACGTGATAAAACAAAACGAGGGGCAACAGTACGCCAGGAGAGGACGCACAAGTGTGATGTAGGCAGTGTAGTAGCAAGAGTACGGACATGATAAATCCAAAATTTGTTTGTAAATATTGTAAACATGATATTAAGTTACGCGGCGTAATACGGAAATAATCATTTGTTATTCATTATTTTCATTAATGTATTACTTCAATAAAGTAACATTACCGTAATGTGCATCTTTCAATAAATTATTTATCACAAACTGAGTAAGGATTTTTAGTTGTGAATTTTGGATGAAAAACGGAATGTGAAATGTACTTAAATACGGTAAAGAAGGTATGAAATGTGTTTTTATCTAACGATTACTCTTACTTCCTATTTTATTTTATTGAATTACAAACTCGTACAGCCAAATTACTCACTAAATGAAGGAAAAATTATGAAATATTTGCACTTCAAGAGAATGAGCATATCACATTTTGAAAAGGAAGCCTATTTCCATTCAGAGATTGTAAAGCTTCATTTGACAGCCACAGAAACCAGTGTGGCAAATCTTGTATTCACTTAGAATAATAAGAGGACAGATATGATGAATTCCTCAACATACAATGCTTCTGAAGTCTGGACTCAAGTTTGTCTCTGGAAAAGCCATGTATCTACTCACGGAAGTAAATATATTTCATTGGTTCTTTTCCACAAATTGGTCTAATAATTTAATAGCTGTAATCAGGTAGTTGCAACTATGAACACAATATATTTCTCTCTGCTAATTATTTATTTCCTCCAGTGACAGAAATTTTTTTCCTGCTTCAGCGTCATCTGGTCCTAACAAGAGAACCTCCCCATCGCTCCCTCCTTAGATTTAGTTATAAGTTGGCGCAGTGGATAGGCCGTGAAAAACTGAACACAGATCAGTCGAGAAAACTGGAAGAAGTTGTGTGAAAAAATTAAGCAAAATATAAAAACTGAGCAGTCCATGTGAAAGATACGCAAGTCGACCACGTTCAAGCTTTCAGTTGAAAGAAAATTTTATTTTCCTTATTTTCGCAAAATTATGATCTAGCGGTTCGTTTATTGACATTTCTTTTCGCTGTAATCAGTTTAAGTGTCTGTGTTTTGCGACTGCACCCCGCAGCAATCAGAAAGGTATCTTCATCACCACACTTACTGTTTATCAACAAATGTACGAAATAATCATACAAATGTTTGACAATCGTTCTAAATCTTAAGGAACTGTTAGATTCGTTAAAGTTCTGAAAAATATTCATTTAGGCGCAGCGTCCCCATACTATGGCTTCGGACGGACGTACAGATAATAATTTTCTGAAAATGAAAAAAATTAAAAAATTCGCCCGCTGAAAGGCTCGAACCAAGGATCCCTTCCTCCAAAACGGCGCTTTGTGCTGAGAACCTCATCTACATTGCTTTTTTTACCATGGGCTGAACAGTTTTTATCAATCGCTTTTTTTTCATAGTGCCACACCACGTCTTCCTGTTTCCTTGATTGATCTATGTTCAGTTTCTCACGGCCTATCCACTGCGCCAGCTTGTAACTAAATCTGAGGGGATACGGGGGCGGGGATGCGATGGGGAGGCGCCGGCCGCGGTGGCCGAGGGGACTGGGGCGCTCCAGTTACGGTCTGCACGGCCACTACGGTCGGGGGTTCGAATCCCCCCTCGGGCATGGATATTTGTGCCGTCCTAGTTCATAAGTAGTTTGTAAGTTTAGGGACTGATGACCCCGTAGTTAAGTCCCATAGACTATACAACAATTGAATTGAACAATTGATGGGGAGGCTCCCTTGAAAGAAAGCACAAAGTCTCTGTTTTCTATATCTGTATAAATTTGTGGACCTCCATCATTCTCTTCTGCTATATATTGAAATGTTTCAATTTCGTTTGTTATACTGTCTTATTCTAGAGGTATATTAATTACCCTTTTCATCATGGCGCGAAAATATGCGTACTTCTGTGATTTCAGGAGTCATGAATAAGCAGTTATAATGTTATCAGTAGTTGCCGATTTTTTGTGTTTTGTATGGCTTAGGTCGACGAAGATATTTGTACTTAATCTTTTATTTTTCCTGAGATATGTGTCTGGTTTTGAATGCAGACTGCTGACTTTCTTGTATATGTGAAGTAGTGACATGTGTAACTATTACCCGTAGAATTACCGCAAGAAAAATTTTGTAGCTACAAAATTTCCATCGGTTGCAGTGTATGCCCACCCCCTCTCATTTCATTACGAGTGAAAGAGCTGAAAGAGAAACATCTGTTTCCGTGAATCGCGCTTCCAAATTCATTTACCGTGCTGGCGTCTGATGCGTTCACTACGACCTATTAGCGCGCTGCCACTGGGTAAGTCATACGGACGAATTCCACCAACAACACGTCTACTGGGCGACGCAATTCCCACGGCCGAGCACTCAAGGGAAGGCAGCAAGCGGAAATAGTCTAGACGCGCGACTCGCCGTTACTCGTATGGCGCATCGTTTATGTATCACGCAAGCCTTTGCGATTTTCCTGGGTGATATTGTAATATGTTCAAGTGTTCAAATGTTTGTAGAGCTTATGGGACTTAACTACGGGGTCATCAGTTCCTAGAACTTACAAACTAGTTATGAACTAGCTAAGGACGGAACAAACATCCATGCCTGAGGGGGGGATTCGAATCCTGGACCGTAGTGGCCGTGGAGAATATGACTGACGCGCCGCAGACCACTCGGCCACCGCGGCCGGCTGTTCAAATAAAGGGACTTGACCTGCGATTTTCAGTCCCTAGGCTTATTAACTGCAGAAACTAACTTATACTAAGGACATCACAAACACTCATGCCCGAGCGGGGACTTTAAACTCCAACGACGAGTAATGTCACGCTCCGCAGAGAAGGCACCTTAAAGTGCACGGTAACTCCACAGCGACGCCGGTAAACAATAATCAACACGTTACTTCCAAAAGAAACTTAAGGCATAAGGCATATTATCTTCCAAAATTTCGAGTATGGGCACCACTTAAATGTATCTCTTGAAAAACAGTACAGATGGAACTTAGTAGGTGTATCCAATTAATTATCACGTTAACGTGTTCCCATTTCTGTTGCAGACCGCGGCAAATAAGATGCTAACAAGGAAACGACCTCAGACACGGATAACCGATTCGTTTCGCTTTAAACAGGTCTATTGTGTATGCACAGAAATGCTGTATAATACTTTCGCTCAGCACCATCCATTTTTTGTGAACCCCGCCCCAAAAGAATCAACTGAATCGCTATACAATTGTTTACTGAGCATTTTCATCGTCATATATATACGTACATGTATATTCCTACTCCGCAACCCACCTAACGGTGTGTGCCGGAGGACACTTTGTGTACTTTTGTCACCCCTTCCTACTATTCCGTCGCGTACACTTCTTGCTAAAAAATTTCTTATACCTTCGCATGGGCTGTAAAATCTCTAATTGAACCCTTTCGATCCCAGTGTTGTTACTGAACAATAATGCATTAAAAGTTGATTTATACCGTATTTTTGCATCAATCCTTAAAGTAACATTTTTGTTGATGATCAACATGCTTGTAGTACGACATTTTGCCGCTTGGTACGGCGTGTAGCCACTTCTGAGGCTTTAATCTGTCCACCTTGGAGGTTGTGTTGCGTTGCCGTCTGTACGTGGCTGAGAGTGTCAGCGTGAGTGTAGGTCCTTTTATTTTATTCCAGCAGTGAATTGTCTCGTATTTGCTGCTGTGGCGAAGATTATGCTAGCATTATTGATCTGTGTTAAATATCAACAAAATAACGTCCAAGTAATAAAACACCTCAATACAAACATCTCTGTTGTGCGTGAAATACACGACGTAAAAAATCTGTAGTTCGACCAAAAATTTAAAAACGCTTATTTTGATATTGACCGCAATATATTAATACAGGAAACACTGAGTTTTAATGTTTCCAAAGCTAATTTCATAATGTGGGACTGAAAGGGTTAATCTTTATGGTCTTTTTGCGAGATATTCGAAGGAGGAAGCGATATACTTATTTACTCTTCAAGAAACATTTTCTGACATTTGACAAAATGCCGTACCGCGATACAGAACATCTCTGTTGCAGTGACTGCCACTGGAATTCCCCTACCATCTTTGTGACACTTTCGCGCTTTCTGCACCAACCCGATACGAAGCTTGTTGCTCTGCGTTGGATCTTCTCTGTGTGTTCTGTCAACCCTACCTAGTAAGATTCCATATATATGACCAATACTTAAACGTCGGACGAACGAGTGTTTTGAAACCTACTATCTTTGTTGACGGACTACACTGTTTTGAAGATTCTTACAGTGACCGTCTCGCATCCGCCTAACAAACGATTACTTTGATATAGTTGATACATTTCAAACCGTAGCAAATATCTGATGAAAGAAAATGCATCCACCCTTTGTCCTGTTATTGAGTATATATAAATGAATGTTTGTCTGTATGCATCTATGTGTTCATAAACCATTCATTCGATTGCAATGAAACTTTGGTGAACCGTACGCCCACGAAGGTTCCTGACCCAAAAAACAAAAGAGCACGACACATATCTAGGAGACATGACGTCATAAATAATGAGAGGCCTCCGCGTGAGAACACCCAGTTTTATGCGTCAATCATCGGAAAATGGGAGTAGTTATTAGGGACCTGCAACAAAGTTCGCATATAATTTCGGACATTTATGTAGCGTTTTGTAACTGACCCCCCCCCCTCCTCAAAATGATGAATCAAAATAAGTCTAGCGCTCACAGAAGTTTTGTTGTAGATGCCGTGAAACTGTCACATCAGGCATTACCTTGTAAACAACAGGAATTGCATGAAACTGCCACAAAATGCAACGAGAAGTTATTCACACACTGTATGAGAATGACCGTAGTTAGCGACTTGCTACCAGCTTTAAACATAATTTCAAACCTTTATTGAACTTTTTCTCGCAGACAACCATAGTAAAATAAGGAAAGGAATAAGTTTCTTGCTTACTACTTTTCCGCTGCTCATGGAATACAGTCCACTGGACATACTAAGGCATTCGGTACGACAATTTATAATTTCTACACTACAAATTGTAGCATCAGGAAAGTTTACAAACAGTATACACACATATAGCTGAATGTACCTTCTAAATTGTATTACAATACGACACTTAGTTCATGAGATATGAGCACATAAACAGTAACGTCCATAGAAAATCGCCCTATCACGCACCAAGTTTTAATCTTTACTTTTGTAGTACTAATTATATTTGCAACAAATTTTAGAAACATACAGCACTTATACGAATATATATCTGAAAAATTATTCAATTTTATAACGTATAACTCAATAAATATGAGATTGTGCAAATTTTATATGCCATTTGTATTTTGATTGCTCTCTTTCTTTGTTTAGATACTGCGCGTATAATTTTGTATGTTATGCAAGGCAGCGTTATTTCTTATATATTATCCGATAAATATAACATGTTTTTAGAAAAAAGAGATGGTCAGGAGAAGGGATAGGAGAAGTACTAACTTAAGGCAGGAATAAATAAATAAATACTCCGGGTTTTTATCTAGTGTGTAATAAAAGATTGATGATGTACATGTAAACGCAGGACTTTCACGTTTCATGTTTTATGTCTGTGAAGGACGACATAATGCGTTCTGTAAGAACCTCTTCAGTTCATTAACACTGTTGGTATGGTATTCTATATGCTCAGGCTTTGTTCACCAGACGACAGTGCGCATCCGTATGGAACGCCTTGCAGAAAATAAAGACGGCATCAATCTAGAAAACTTTATGAATGCTCTCTGGGTCTCCTGAATGATTACCGAAAACTGAGATTCACGTAGTCGTTTCTTGATTCATACTGAGGAGATTTCCAGTACTATGAAGTGCCATAATACTGGAACACGCTTTCTGGATCTACCTGACAACTAAGCTGTACATACACCTGAAAACATCCTCAGTACGAGCGAGTTGGCACAGTGGTAATACACTGGGCTCTCATTTCGGAGGACGTTAGTTCGAATCCATTTCCGACCAGCCAGATTTAGGTTTTCCGTGATTTCCCTCAATCACACTTTCAGAAGACACGGCTGATTTCCTCCCCCATCCTTACCCATGAATTCGAGCGCGAGCTCCGTCACTAATGACCAAGCTGTCTTCCTTCAGATTAACAAAGGGCACCTTTCCTGAAGATAGTCAAATAACCCGAAAACTAGTTAGAAATTAATAAAAATTAGTAGAACAAAAAGAGTTTGTTTTCAACCTGAAAAAATACTGTAAGAAAGATGTATATTAGAAAGCTTTAAAGATGTAGGAGAGAAAATATAAATGTATATCGCTCCACTGGACCACATGTTTCTGTAGCCACAAATTGCCCTCCATTCTCATTGCTGCTATAAATCTTTGCGACGAGCTTTCGCTTTTCAGTATTGTTCACTGCCCATACATAATCAGAGGATGTTCCCATTTCCCATAGGATGAAACGTGGCATTTTTAATAGAAACAATTTGCAACTGACTCAGACTTATATCAGTCTGTTCAGAAATATGTATGTCAAATCGCTTATTCTGTACTTTATTTCAGATAACCAGTTTCTACAAACTTAGTTGTCATCTTAAGAGCTCTATATCTGAAAACGACAACTAAGTTAGTGGAAACCATTTATCTGAAATAAAATACTGAACAAACGATCATAGATTACATATTTCTTCGAAAAATGTCAGCCATATACTTATTTCAATCGTTTTATAAATGTTATTGAACTGTTCATCAACTATGCTTCTTAAGGAATGAAGCGCTGCGTGGAATGGCCTCTGGCAGCCGTTCCCGCCAGAGTTTCGACTCCTCCCTTGGGCATTGGTGTAGGTGTGTGTGTGTGTGTGTGTGTGTGTGTGTGTGTGTGTGTGTGTGTGTGTGTGTGTGTTGTCCTAACAGGATTATAAACATTTAACGGAATGTAGTTCTTGACTGTTCCTCTGCTATATGGACGTTTTTACATACTGGAATTCCTGCACTTGTCTTTCAGTCATAATCAGGAGTGAATAATTATAGATTTTGTAGCTAGACAAATTGTATAGTATCTGTTGTATCTCACCTCATCCCGTAATTGTTTTGAGCAATGTAGGGCTTTACCTTCTCCGGAAAGTTATCGAATTTCCATGAGATTATTTTGTGAATCCCACTGTATTGCAAGGAAGATGAATCAGGTAGGATTGACAGAGTACTTTCAGAAAGTGCAAAGGACGTAAGTTTACTTCGTTGTCAGAAACATGATTCTCCCAATGTAATGGCCAATATGTGATAGGTATATAAGTGCGTCACTAATGAGTAATTCCGATTCGACTGCGTGAAGTTTTTATACGTTATATAGCTCTGTGACTTTCTGAACCGTAATCAATCTTTTGTGCTATATATTTAAATGTTTCTTTTTATATTGTCTTATTGTAGAGGTACAAACATTATCCTATTTACCATGGTCTGAGAATATATTTGGGTGTCATGAACATGCACTAATAGTGTTAGCAGTAGTTTTCGAATTTGCGTGTATTGGGATTTCTTGTTCTTCAGGCGAAGAACATTTCTTTCTGTAATAAATTTCCTGTTTTGGAAGCACACTATTGACGGCCTTACGTATGTGTAGATCTGATATGTGCCACTATTATCAATTCAAGTATCACATTAACATGGTTCCATTGCTGATGATGATTTTCAGTCGAAAGTGTGAATAACGTTAAGAAAGGTTTCAGTGCTAGAAAATTTCCACCGTATCTGGTGGATTTCTCCCCAATCCTCCGAGCCCCAACCCGTTGACAATAATGATAATGATTTCGTGCCGGCCGCGGTGGCCGAGGGGACTGAGGCGCTTCAGTCACGGTCTGCACGGCCACTACAGTCGGGGGTTCGAATCCCCCCTCGGGCATGGATATTTTGACGTCCTTAGTATTAAGTAGTTCATAGGTAGTTCGTAAGTTTAGGGACTGATGGCCCCGTAGTCGAGTCCCATAAGCTATACAAAAATTCGAACTTTTTTTTTTTAATGATTTCGTGTGACTCAGGGGCCTAATGGAAGTCTTTCAATTGAACGTCATTTCGGTGTCTTGCGTGTCCCTAACCTAACCCAAATATCGAACTGTGGAAGGGGTACCTACAGTTTAACGTGGAATCCGAATCACGTGTCGTTCCTGGCGACTCGCCTCATCGTACAATTATGGCCGAACGCTGCTTCGTCGCAGCTAATAGAGAAACGCCAGCGTTTCGGTGAATCACGCCACCAAATTCCTTCGCTTGCTGGCCCGTCTGAAGGAAATGATGCGTTACTACGGCCGCGCAGCGCGCTGCCGCAGCAGAAAACTCAACCCTCGGCGTTTAACTGAGTCACGCGGCCGGATTCCATCCAACGACACGTCCGCTGGGCGACGAACTTGACACGCCGCAGCGCACGGCGGGAGGCGGCGGCCGGAAACGCATTCCGTCTGGACTCGCGACTCTCTGCTCCGTGCTTGCTACATCGTTCCTGGTTTACATTAAGCTTTGGTGCGTTTCCTGGAAGGAATTGTAGTAAAAGTGAAATTCTGACACTGCATACCAGTCTTCGAACTTTCGAGAATGGGTATCAGTCAAACGTATTTCTTGAAAAGCAACACAGGTAGCATTAGTAGCTACAGCAACATTAGTAGACATCATTCTACAGTCAATTATCAGTTAACTGGCTACTTGATAAACCAAGAAGAAATGCAGATGATAAACGGGTATGCATTGCATGTTCAAATGTTGTAAATCTATCGGACCAAACTGCGTGGTCATCACTCCGTAGCTTACAAACTACTTAAACCTAGGACAACACACACACACCCATTCCCCAGGGACCAACCGCGCGCTCCGCAGCGAGACGCTTGAGACCGCTCGGCTACTCCTCCGCGGCGGTATGCATTGGACAAATATATTATAACTGACATGTGACTACTTTTTCATGCAATTTGGGTGCGTAGATCCTGACAAATCAGTAACTAGAACAACCATCTCTGGCCGTAATAACGGCCTTGATACGCCTGGAGATTGCGTTAAACAGAGATTGGATGGCGTGTACAGGTACAGATGCCCATGCGGCTTCAACGCGATGCTACAGTTCTTCAAGAGTTGTGATTGGCGTATTGTGACGAGCCACTTGCTCATTCACCATTGACCAGACGTTTTCAGTTGGAAATACATCAGGAGAATGTGCTGGCCAGGGAAGCAGTCGAACATTTTCCGTATGTAGAAAGGCCCGTACAGGAGCTACAACATGCGGTCGTGAATTATCCTGCTGAAATCTAGGGTTTCGTAGGGATCGTATGAAGGGTAGAGCCACGGGTCGTAACACATCTGATATGTAACGGCCACTGTTCAGAGTGCCGTCGATGCGAACAAGAGGTGACCGAAACATGTTACCAATGGCAACCTCTACAATCAAGCCGGGTGATACGTCAGTATGGCGATGACGAATACACGCTTCCAATGTGCGTTCAACACGAAGTCACCAAACACCGATGAGACCATCATGATGCTGTAAACAGAACCTGGATTCATCCGAAAAAATGAAGTTTTGCCATTCGTGCACCCAGGTTCGTCGTTGCGTACCCCATCGCAGGAGCGATGACGCTGTGATGCAGCGTCAAGGGTAACCGCAGCCATGGTCTCCGAGCTGATAGTTCATGCTGCTGCAAACGTCGTCGAACTGTTCGTGCAGATGGTTGTTGTCTTTCAAACGTCTCCATCTGTTGACTCAGAGATCAAGACGTGGCTGCACGATCCGTTACTGCCTTGTGGCTAAGATGCCTGTCATCTCGACTGCTAGTGATACGAGGCCGTTGGGATCGAGCACGGCGTTCCGAATTGCCCTCCTGAACCCACCGATTCCATATTCTGCTATCAGGCATTGGATCGCGACCTACGCGAGCAGCAATGTCGCGATATGATAAACCGCAATCACGATACGCTACAATCCGACCTTTAACAAAGTAGGAAACGTAATGGTACGCATTTCTCCTCCTTACATGAGGCATCACAACAACATTTCACCAGGCAACGCCGGACAACTGCTGTTTGTGTGTAAGAAATCGGTTGGAAACGTTCCTCATGTTAGCACGTAGTAGGTGTCACCACCAGCGCCAACCTTGTTTGAATGCTCTTCTTCCTGTCGGTTAAATTTCGCATCTGTAGCACGTCATTTTCGTGGTGTAGCAATTTTAATGCCCAGGAGTGAACCTCTTTTGAACAGATGAATTACTCCAAACATTAAAACCATATGTCATTACCAAATGACACTAAGCTAAACAGGCTGTCTTTGCGTGTTGAACTATGTTATTTCAGATACTGTTCTAATGATAAATTACAAGGCATTTATAGCAAAATCATTATCAGGGGTTCTCCCCGAAAACTTTATGTGTACCGTAAAATGGGGTTACTTTGTGACTGTAGGGGTTACTTCGTCACATACGTTCATTTCGCTCGTTTCGAACCTTCCTCTGCATCCAGGGTGTACAGAAACCAAATCTTCATGGCAGGCCTGTAGTGCTCCTACATCTTGAGGTAGCCGGCCGAATCTCTCGCGCTTCTTTTGTTCGACTGCAGTGCGTTCGTATTCTAACCTTACTTAGAGCCATTGTTTAAATTGTTGTCAAATTTGTGTGCTGGAGCAGTTCGCGTGATACAACGGCAGAAAGAGGTATGTACGCCTGATTGTTTATATGTTAGCTTAATTGTGGCGTCATTTGATGTTGATTGTAATGTTCATTTAAGTAGTATAATCAAGTAACCATAAAATCATCATGAAAGGGGCCTCTTTGTGACAGTGTCGGAGTGGCCGAGAGTAACCCCACAGTATTTTAAAGTGTAAATATTAAATTTACTTGATAGAGTCGAGTCCTTAGATGAAAGCGAAAGCATCAAGTGGACCGATGACAATCCGAGTTATGCTGAAGCTCTCTATGAAAGTTGATTAGGTGAGCTATCAGAAAGAGACATGACTTCAACTAAGAAACAACACACAAGAAAGGTCCACTTTTTGAAAAAAAAAAAAAAAAAAAAGCCACTAAGAAGACCCCTGAAAGCAATTACAAACTTGATAAGTTCGTGGTCGTGACCTTGAAGGGGAAATGTTTCTCAGAAGAGTGATTGGTATCAGGCCAGGAGGCCATAAAGTGAACTTTATGGTGAAGAGGTGAAAAATATACTGAAAGTGGCCAGAACGAGATGATTCCAGTTATTATCCTAAGGACGAAGTAGAAAGCGAGGCTTTTGTAATTTTTTATTGTAGCCAAACAATAAATAAAAATTTTGTGTATTCATTTAATAAACATTTGGTGGAGTAACTCCGCACCAATTTTAGATTTTCCATGTATTTCAAAGCGAAAACAAAGCTGTCGCAAAGTAGCCCCTATACAACGCTTTCTGTTGAGCATATTGATTTGCCAGTGGGAGGTTGTAACAACTTCTTAGTATTACTTATTTTAGTTCATAATTGACACTGTTCGGCCCATCCTAGAAAAACCTTAAAATCTGTCACAATGTAACCCCCTTTTACGGTATCTGAATGCCAAGCTCATTTCACTGTTCAGTAACACTAATCATATGCACATCTTGTGTAATCAAAATATTAGTTTTTTTTTTTAAAATTTTGTACTGTATGTTAGAAACTTGATTCCATGTTTTAGAATCGATTTATTTTTTACAAGCAATGAGTTTGTGCCTTATACTGCATTATTTGACCCTGAGTCAATATTTCAAATAATATTGTTCACTGGTGTCATCATAAAACAGCAATATTTTAGTATTACGCATTATACAGAAACAAATCATTTATATCTCTAAAACACAACCGTATCTCCATAACAGAAATCTGGGGCACCGGCCCACTTAACTGTGTATCATTGTAATTTCATAACACAACCACTTCTAGCATTGCAGAGAATGACATTCAGCTATTATTAAAGTGAGAGGTAAAGAAATTGTAAGATAGTCCTCTTATTCCAAAATGTTCCAACTTCTGCAAAAATATGATGTAATCATGACAGTCGAACGCCTTGTTCGTAGTCCTTTATTTAATCCTTAAACTGGATCACAAAGAAAAGTGTAGTAGTTGTGAGCTATAATGATAAACCAATCTTGAATACACTGCCTTTCTAATTACATTAGCAAGTACCGATGCCATCGAAATAGGTCTGAAGCTGTCAACATTACCTCTTTTTCCTTTTTCAGAAAGTGGTTTCACTACTGAGAACATCAATCCGAGGGGAAAAATTGAAATAAGTAGTGGGCTAATAGAGGCAGAACAATATTTTAGTATTCTGCTAGGTAAGCAGTCAAGTCCCCAAAAGTCGCACTTTCAGCATCGTGAAGAACAACTTCACGTGTATTCCCCGGCTATTCAATATGTTGAAGTCAAGATGACAGTTTGTCGCAGATGTCACACCCATACACTCATACAGCTTCTGCTAAGTTCATTTCTCTTAAATTTCTATCTATTTAAATGAACTTTTGGATCATTCATACCCGGTGAGCAACCTTCAAATTATGTTTAATTTACGTTGGCTTTTCGCCAAGGAATTTCCCAGATTATGCCTTCTCCTAGATATTGGAAACATGAATCTGAAATCAGGTCATGGATCTACCCTATTATTTTTTTCTGCGACTGGCTAATTTAATCAGGCCAAAGTCTGCATCATGAGGCAGATAGCCATGTCCATATGTTACAAATTTGTGGTTTATTACTTCCACTCTCAACGCTGCGTCTTGCACTAATTTCATCAAGGAAACACAAACATTACATAACGGTTCTTCTCTGTACATGAATCAGAATATTCAGTTATTAGTTTGTAAGTCTTTGCGTATTCCGTAGGTCATTTACCTCACTGTTCGGTGGATATTCTGAACAACACTCCATAATATGGTTACTAAATGATCCTTCACATCACATCTACTAATGCACATGGACATACGTACTTTGTCCTCTGAACGAAGGCGGGTAGCAGTAGAAGCAAAAACACAGTGACGAACCCTGTGCAGATGTGATGAAACCTAAGAGATACGTACTTACAGCTCTGAATTTTAGCTGCCTATCTGTTATCAAAAAACTCTGTAAATCGTTTTCAAGTGGAGTTACGCCACTTGTGCTCTGAACCCCTCAAATGTTATTGGCATAAAATGTTTATAGTGTGGATGAATTACTTAACGCCCTTTAGAACAATTAATATAAATAATTACATAATTCGCAATACTCGCAATTATTACAATGCATTGGAGATGCTGCGATTACCCGAGTGCTTTCTACAGTACGATTGAAGTAGGATGATATCAAAAACGAACAACTTCCTGATATTCTGCAAAACTTTTTTATTCGTCACAAACCGGCGTTCTGCTTGTCAGGCTATCATCAGGTGCAAACTGACTAAAGTATAATTGTCTTCAAAGATATTGCAAACATGTTACGATTTACAAAGCTGTTATCACAGAAAATCGACTAGTTCACAGGAAAGTATATTGCGAGTACATATTTATGAGAGTTATTAACATTTATATAAAACATGATATGTAAAGAATCTAAACTGACATGATTTTGTTGTTGAAAAGGAAAGTCGAAAACTGAAGCTTATTTCAGTATAGGTGTAAAGGGGAACTGGATCTGATCCTTTAATACTAAACTGGCATCCTGAGCCAAATGTTTATTGATTTCCAATATTTCCAGTAGTATCATCTTCCTGATTTTCTTTATGGTATGTAGGATTTCACAGCGTACATCATAATCACGGTTTTCTCTGATTAGATTTGCAGCAAAGGTTGAATCTGTCTTTTTTAACCTCCAGCTTCTCTTTTGTTCTGACAATCTAATAGTTGCAGCCCTGCCAGACTGACCAACATACACTTTCCCACAATGTTTGCACGTGATCTTGTACACAACCCTCTGTGATAGGGGTTTATTTTGTCTTTACTATTGAATAAATACTTTGAACTGTTGTTTGTGTTGTCAAATGCAGGCCAATAATTTCGATATTTTAACTGTTTACCAATGTGATCTGAAATTTTGCCTAAATGTGGAATAACACACCGGTTTTTCTGACAGTTACTGACTTTCTCTTACTGGCCAGAATACAAAAGTGTTGTAATTTTTCTCATTTTCTTGCTATTCAGTATACTGTCAATAAGGATGCAAAATATTGAACGCACTGGATTAACAAACCACTTTCTTAATTAACAATACAAAAGCAAAATGAAAAATATAATTATTAGGACCAGAACACTGAATTATATATTTGTATTTATTTATTTTATCTTTCGGCAAAACTGCCGTCGTCAGGTGTAAATCTGCAAAAACCATTTTTTCCTTTAATAATACCTAGTGAACTATTACATAAATAAAATTTACAAAATTTCAATTATATTTGTTGCGGTACATACGGCATTGAGAAACTGTGCAGTGTTTTAAATTATTTGATTTTTATGTCTTTTTTTTATCTATTCTTCCAGCTACGAATTACAGTTACCTGCCAGTGCTTCCATTACCTAACTGGCTAGAGAGCTGTCGTATAAGTTGATAGATGAAAAATCTATAGATAAGCGAGTACGAGCAAGAGTCATTTTTTATGTGCTACGAGGTAAATTACTTGATGTAATTGGTCCTCTGCTTGAAGATCATTTTTACTTTGGTAGGTCTGTTCCACTTCACATAACCCATCCTCCTAAAACAATTCTTTATTTCTTTTTTTTTTCCTGACTGGAACACATTTTGTGTCTCGTTTCCGTCGTAGGTGTCGGTGTCCGAGTAGAAAGACCGACACAGGAATAAAGGATGCACGCTTGTGCAGGTACGGAGGTGAGCAGCCAGTGGGTCAGCAGAAACTGGAAACACTAGAGTAAATTAGAACGAGATATATATTTCTTAGAGACTTAGTAATACTTAACTTTTACATAGCTCAGTACTGCAGAATGCTGAAACATAGTTGAGCTAGAGGCCTGCCTAGATCCTATCCGATAGCCAAGTCTTCACTGGTGCCTATCTGATTCCGAAGTGTTAACTGGTTCCTATCTCAGTCTCAAGTGAACGATGTCGTTCAGTGATGGCCATGAGCGGAGTTGTAGCAGAGGGCGCTCGTGGCTGATGTCGTAAGAACGACGCGCCGTGCGTGCATGGCGGCGTGCGGCGAAAGTAGGTGGCGCGCACTTTAGACTTGTGCGACACCACACCCCTCCCCCCAAAACCGCCGCGTCGTCGTGGCGTAGGGCTGAGGTCCACGGAGACGGCTCTGGGAGGAGGGCCTGGGCGGGGGCGTTACTTGTGGGACGGGCGTCGTAGCTGAGGCTGGGATCGAGACGCCGTCCGCGCCCCGGCATCCACCTTGCGATCCCCCGGGAAACCCACCAAAACCTGGAGAATGGCGCACGCCTCCGCCCAGAGGGAGCAGGTCATCTTCTTCTGAGGTGCGTGGCCGAAGCTGGGGGGGGGGGGGGGGAGCGCACGGTCGCGGAGTCTTTCTCGGTGACGCTGTCATCTGCAGCGGCGACAGCGGCGGCGACGACTGCGTCGGAGGTGCGTCGACGTCCATGGGGATCTAGTAGTCCGGGGACGCTGTGTCCGGCGGCGAACGATGTGGCTGTGCTCCCTGGCGGTGAACTGGGTCTGGAATCAAGAAACAGGAGACAGGAACGCGCGGCCTGTGCAGGCGCAATTGGTTTCCGTGGCGCCGCAGCTTCGACCCTGTGAAAGAACGTACAACATACATATTGCGACCGAGCACCTGCTGAATGGTGCCTGGAAACCATGTCTTCTTCATACCAGCAAACACCCTTTACAGCACCTGTGTAGAAACATGAAAACGTGAAGCGCCATACGAACCGACTCGGTGCGTGGGAGGCTGCAGCAGGTGAAGGATAGTGCGGTGACGACGGCCGTGTAGCAGCTCGGCAGGAGACGGGCTGTCACGTGGCATGCACCGATACATAGACAGGAAAATTTGAATAGCTTGCTGCCTGGAGTGCAGACCTTTCGTCTTTTCCATGTGAGACTTGAATGTTCGAACGAAACGTTCTGCTTCACCATTGGACTGAGGGTGAAAAGGTGCGGTGGTGATATGCTGAATGCCATTCACGTGACAAAACTGTTGAAATTCCGCACTAAGAAACTGAGGTCCATTGTCACTGACGATAGTTTCAGGCAAATCTTCGATGCAAAACACTGATGTTAAGGCACTGATTGTACTAGAGTTGAGTTCATGGCAATCACCAAAGGAAACTTGCTGAAAGCATCTACAATAATTAACCAGCGCGTATACCAGAAAGGTCCGGCAAAGTCAATGTGTAAACGTTGCCATGGTCCCTTGGGGGCGTTGCCAGTCTGAGAAACGTTGCGGAGGAGCTGCCTGATGCTCCGCACAAACTGTACACTGTGACGTCATGCTCTCTATCTGGGCGTCCATACCAATCCAGGTACAATGACGTCTGGCCAGTTGCTTTGTCCAAACAATACCCCAATTTCCTTGATGCAGGAGGCGTAACACTTCTCGTTGCAGGGAACGAGGAACAATCACTCTTGTTTGGTCGTTGTCGGTATGCAACAACAGTACACCCTGACTTAAAGATAATGCATGACGTTGTGCAAAATAACGTCGAACCAGAGGCCGATCGATGTCTTTGGCTCTGGCAGGCCAACCAATGCGAAGAAAACGGGCTACCACACTTAGGTCTGCATCCGCCGCTGTTTCCTGTGCAACCCGACGAGAGTTCAAAGGGAAGTCTGCGATAGCGGAAGCATCTCTGGACAACATGCCATTTCCGAAGAATCAAATGACACATTCTGGCCAACCGGAAGTCGGGAAAGTGTGTCCGTGTTGGCGTGTTTAGTGGTAGGTCGGTACAAAATCTCATACTGATAATTAGACAGTATTAAGGACCATCTCTGAAGCTTTTGTGCCGTTCGTAGCGGAATTGGCTTTATGGGTGAGAACAACGACGTGAGAGGTTTGTGGTCAGTCAACAAATAGAATTTTCTGCCATAGAGATAATGATGAAACTTTGTGACGCTGTAAATGATTGCTAAGTCCTCTTTTTCTATCTGACTGTAATTATGTTGCGTTGGCGTCAGTAGCTTGGATGCAAAGGCAATGGGACGATCGTGAGAACCAATACGATGCGACAATATTGCACCCAGACTGTACGACGAGGAATCCACTGCTAACACTACAGGCTTCTGTGGGTCAAAGGGAAGCAATCATGCATCACTGAGTAGTGCAGACTGTAAGTTGTCAAAGGCAACTTGGCAATCTTTAGGCCACACAAAAGAACATTTTTCCTACGTAAGCGATGCAGTGGAGCTGCAATCTGAGACGCATTGGGAATAAACCTGAAATAATAGTTAATCTTTCCCATTACTGCTTGCAATTCCTGCACATTCTTAGGAGGAGGCAAATCTTTGATCGCTTGAAGATGTGACTGTAAGGGATGGATTCCTTGGGCATTAATCACATGGCCTAGGTACTCTATTTCAGTTTGAAAAAACGAACACTTTGCTTCATTCCAACGTAGACCTGCTGCAGTCCACACTTTTAAAAGGCACTCCAGGTTTGCTAAATGTTCTTCAACTGTAAGTCCGGAGACCACAATATCATCTAAATAGTTCGAACAACACGGTACAGAAGCTGTCAGCTGTTCCAAAAAGCGCTGAAAAATAGCGGGGGCAGAAGAACTGCCAAAGGATAGGCGTTGATATTGAAAAAGGCCCATGTGAGTATTAATGACGAAAAACTTTTTTGACTCGTCATCAAGTGGAATCTGTAAGTATGCCTCTGCTAAATCAATCTTGAAGAAGAAGCGAGACTGTCCTAATTTGTCCATTACTTCCTCAGATCTGGGCAGGCGGTAAGTGTCTTCAATTGTTTGACTATCACTGTTGATTTGAAGTCCGCACAGAGACGAAGTTTTCCTGTCGGCTTTGTTATAATTACTAAAGGCGAGGCCCACTGACTCGCAGAAACAGGAGAAATCACCCCACTATCCTGCCAACGTTCAAGTTCTTCGGCAACTGTATCACGCAAGGCGATATGCACTGGTCTAGCTTTACGAAATTTTGGTACTACAGATTCTTTTAAAGTTACATGTGCCACGAAGTCTTTTGCACAACCTAGTTCAGGCAAAAACAAATCACCCAGAAGTTCATAAGTGTCTTTATTCATTAAAGTGACAGCGGAACCAGTGTCGAGCTGAAATTGTACAGTCTTATTTTCAATGGAAAGATTCACAAAAAGTTTTTGCTTGTGGCCCTCGACTGGTGCGTGAATGTGGGCAACGTCTGATACAGCTTGTTTGCTGCGCTTGCGCATGCGCGGGCCGCGTAGTGAAGTAAGCGGCGCAGAATCACAACACTGTCACTAGATGGCACTACCGCCGGATCGGCGTCCGCGCAGTGCGAGGCTGCTGCACAAAAATTACTTTGAGTAGCTACACCAAATCTACTGTCACTAGCTACACAGTACTGGGAACTTTTACAAGGAGAAGTTGCAGAAGGCACTAGGTTCACTACAGGATTGCACTGTACATAGTCATTTTGCTTATCCTGAACCCTTTTCCGTTGCACAGATTTACGCGCGCGACGATGCTTGCTACGTGGCTCACTACATAGTTGTGCAGTAGGCGCAGAAAAGTCCTCATCGTTCTTACTACGTTGCTTGTGCGGTATTTTGTTTCGTGTTTCGCAGTTATTGTTTCTTCCGTTTGTGTGCTATCGTCTTCGGTTGTTGTATGCCGTTGCGACGTGCCACTGTCGCCCTTAAGTGCCGCTGTCGCCGACTGCTGATCAGGGCCCCGCCGCCCGGCCGATCCGGACTGCAGTTCCGTCGTGTCGCCGCTCTGTCGGCGTCCGACGCCTCCGGTGTTTTCGCCGCCGCCGCCACACGGAAGGTGCTTCTCCGGCCCACGCCGGGTTCGCCGTCGCCCAGCGCGCTCTGCCCGGCCGCCAGCCCGTCGGAGCGCGTCCCAACACCACCTCGCCGCGCCGCTCCCGCCCCCACCTGGGCCGCCGGGAGGCACGTCCGCCGCCGCCGCTGATCCTGGAGCAGTGTTCTACAGTTAAGGTGACTGTTCGACTCCGCCATGTCGACCTTGCCCCCTACTACTGTGTCCTCCACCATCATTTTTACCTCGCCCTCCCATGCCCCCACCACCATCTCCTGGAGCACATCCTCCCCTCTTATTCCTGCCAAAATTCCCTCCCTCCTCACCCTCACCACTCCCTCCACTGTCGCATTCTCCTCTGCCCCCACACAAGCTGCTGCCCTCGTCCCACACTCTCCTGCCTCTACCTCCGTTCCCCCTCTCGATTCCTTCCCTCCCTTCCCCGACTCCTGCGGTGACCGTGCCGCGGTTCGCACCCGGCAGACTGCAGTTGACTCCTGTCCTCTCCCACCCGATGACGCAGCCGCAGGGCCGGCTCCGCGCCACCTTCCAGTCTCCCCTGTCCCCACTCCAGCCTCCCAGGTACTCCTAAAACCAAAGAAGACAAAACGAGCATCCACAGACGCTACCTCCTCGGTGACGAATAAGCCTGCCGATCCTCTCGCCACTGGCCCACCGGTCCCGATGGAAACCGCCCCTCACCCCCTACCCATCCTGCACCACCTCCCCCGCCACCCCTCCTCCCCTCCCAACCACCTGCTCTCCACACTTTCATCCTCAATAACCCTGACCCCCAACTCCTGTACTGCCGTGCCCTCACTCTCCTCTTTCAGCAGTATGCTCCTTCTGCCCCCATCTCCCAAATCATCCCACAGAGGGACTCTGTTCTCCTCAAATCACCTGACCCTGACCTCCACACACAGCTCCTCCACATGATCCCCCGCATCCACTTTGGACCCCGTGCCACCCTAGTCCCCCTCCCCCTCCAGCCTCCAATCGCCAATCCCCTCCTCCCCGTCGTCCTCCCACGGTCACTGCTGTTATCACCATATTAAACCTGGGGAATAGGTGCTGGAGGAACTCCGGCGGGATCCCCGCCTATCTGTCCGCTCAGCTCGTTGCATTAACAATGCTCATGTGCTTCTTCACAGAAGACGCGCCGTCCATCAACCACCTTCTTCGCAATGGGGCCCTCATTTACAACCGCCTGCAATAACTCCTTATGCCATCCCCCCACAGCAGATAACATCATCCGGTTCCTGACTATTGTATTCCAAAATATCCACCCTTTCCAGCGCCCTCACACCCTCCACCAAGTCTCCCTGGCCGCTCGCTCCCTCTTCAACTTTCATTTTAAGGCTACAACCTCCCTAAATCACATCCACTTCACGTTCTCCCGAATCGACCGCCCTCACAAACTAGTTTAGTCCCCACACCCGCTCCCTTTTCCTCTCCTTCTCCCCACCTTTCAACCTCATTATGGCGCAGCAATTATTTAACATCCTGTACTCCAATGTTCGCTCCCTTCCCACCAGTAAGCTTCTCCTGATGAACACCTTAAACCAATACCGCATGGATGCCTTTCTCCTCAACGAAACCTTCCTCCTCCCTCACATACATGTCAGTACCACACCCTATATCCTACACAGTCACGACTCTCCCCATCCCCCTGCATGAGGTGGAGTAGCTTTTGGCCATTTCCAACACCACCCGGTTCGGCCACATCCCCTCCTCAACATCCCATATGAACTTCTCATCCACACCCTCTTCCTCCCTTCCCTCACTGTCACCTGTGCTACTATTTATGTCCCCTCCCATGTTCCCATCCCTTATGACTTCCTTGCTCACATCGATAGCACCTTCACAACCTACGTAGTCGCCACTGACCTCAATATCCACTCCCGTACTCCTGCCAAACTCCGTCAGTGGCATCAGGTCATTCCTACCGTCAATGGCGACATTGTCCCGCTCCCACGCCACACCCGACCCTGTAGCAACACCACCCCTGTTGTCATCATTGTCTCTCCCAATATCCTTGGGCGCATCACCGCCGACGTTCTTGAGTCCATAGGCAGTGATCACGATCCTGTTCTCCTTACTCTCACACACAATGTCCATCGCACACAGAATCCTGGCCTAAACTCGTCCATGACTACTCCCGAGCAGGCTGGGATGCCTTTCGCCTCTTCATCACCAACCAGGTCGAAAGTCACCCTCTCCCCCTCCACTCTCCCGATGATATCGACCAAGCTGCTTCCTTCCTTCGGCAGACCTTGTCTGATGCTATCCATTCGTACATCCCTACCAAAGTTGTCCAGCCGCACCTTCCCACACTCCCTCCACAGACTGTCCTTCTTCTGTGGGAATCCCGCCGCCTGTACCACTCCTTCCTGCGAACCCGTGACCAGGATACACTCCTCCACCACCGGAAACTCCAGCGACACGTGCACAGCCTCTGTCAAAAAACGCCCAATCAACTCGTCCCGGTATTGGAACGCCTTCCACCGTCTCACTGGATCGAAACCTATGCCCACGTACCATCTCCTCCACATTGACAAGCCCCTTCCTGATAATTCCAGTAAGACTAACCATTTTGCCTCTTTCCTCTCTGATGTCTTCTCCATCCCTGACAACCCTAACTTTGATTATTCCTTGTTCCCAGATGTCCATGAGAAAACCGATGTCTCCATCCCACCCCTAGCTCCTGGCTTCCATTACCTGGACCGCATCCCCCCTCATCAGACATTAACACCCCCATCACTGCACACAACATACAATTGATACTGTGCACCAAATGCAACACGGCTCTCGGCCACAATCGCATCACATACCGCCATCTCAAAGAATGTCCTCTTCCTTTCCTCACCACTCTTGCTTCCCTCTATACCACCATTCTCTACACTGGCTGCTACCACCGCCTGTGGAAAATCTCCCGAGTCCTCATGTTCATCAAACCCAACAAACCCCCCTCTGATGCCTCCTTCTACCGCCCTATTTGCCTCACCCCAGTGTTCAGCAAGGTCTTCGAATCCATTCTGTCCTGTCGCATCCATCACCACCTCCACATTCACCACCTTCTCCCAGACACCCAATGTGGCTTTCGTCCTTCCTTCTCAACTGACGACCAACTCCTTTGACTTACGCAACTCCTTTCCCTCCAGCTAAATTCCCGTCATGCCGCCATCTTTGTATCCTTAGACCTCGAGCGGGCCTATGATCGGGTCTGGCACTCTGGCCTGCTCTTCAAACTCCAAACCTATGCTCTTACCATCAACCTCGTCCGGGTCATTGCCTCCTTTCTCTCCAACCGCCCCACCTATGTTACCATCCACAACACCGACTCCCCGTCTTTTTTATCCCTCTGCTGGTGTGCCCCAAGGCTCTGTCCTTTCTCCCCTCCTGTACCTCCTGTATACCTCGGATATGCCTAAGCCTGCCCCTCCCGTACACCTTTTCCAATGATGACACCGCTTTCCTTGCCTTAGCTCCCACCCTTGCCCGTTCCAACCGCCTGCTCCAAGAACACGTCGACCTCTTTGCCGCTTGGTGCAACCAGTGGCTCCTGTCTATAAATCCTACCAAAACCCAGGCGATCATCGTAGGTTGTACTACCCCTTCCTTCCATCCCCGAGATTTTTGTCTGACCCTCCACAACCGTCCTATTCATCTCACCCCTAGCCTAAAGTACCTGGGCCTCACTATTGATCGCACCCTCTCCTGGACTCCCCATCTACGCGCTATCCAAGAAAAAGCCTGCTCCCGCCTCCACCTCCTCACACTCCTTGTTGGCCGAACATGGGGCCTCAACCCTTCTACCATCCTCTATACCTACAAATCCCTCATCCGCCCTGTCCTCTGAGTCGCCCATCCTGCCTGGATCTCCGCTCCCCCATCATTCTACAAATCTCTGGAGATACGGAGCGCCATACCCTCCACCTCGCCTTCCGTATCCCCCTTTATCCCCCCTCCCCCACGCGGATCCTCTATGATCTCATTCCTTTCCCTCAACTCATTCTCTTTATTGAACATCTCCGCCTCAGTTACATATCCCGCAAATCAGATCCGCCTAATCCTCTAGTCCATCCCCTCCTCTCTGCACCTGGTACATTGCCGCGGTTCCACCACTGTATTCCCCCTGCTCTCCACTTGTCCACCCTCTGGATCCTTTCCCGTGGCAACTTTCATACCCTCCCCCTCCCGGATGATGCCCTCCAACCTGACATCTACCCTTCATACCAGCTGTATTCCTTCTCCTTGCTTCCTCTCCCCCTTCTCTCCCTGAGGGCCCCGACTATCCCTCCCTTCCCGTCTCTTCTCCCCTCCTCCATCCCCCGTCACTCTGGATCCTCCTCTTACCGCCCTCCCCTATCCTTCTTCCCCGTGGCTTCCTGGGACATCAACCCCCTCGTCCCTTCCCTACTGGCTGTGTGGCTCCTCTCCACCCCCTCCCTCTCCTTTCATCCCCTTTCCCCCCCCCCCCCACACCACATATTCAATGCTGTCAGTGCTCCCCCATCTACGGAACCTCCTTTGTGTTTTGACAAGACGGCCAACCTACAGCTACCACCGTCAGTTTTAACTGGTGTATTTTTCTGAGTGTGTGTTGCGTTTTTTGTTTTAAATCCACAATAGCGGATGGTCTCACCATAGCCGCCGTCCTATCCTGATTTTAATTGTATGTGTGCCACTGACATTCGAGCAACTGTTTTTATTCACCACTTTTGCAGTTCCAAATGTTTTACGCCACCATCATTTTCCTCCATTTTATGTACTTTGTTTTATCTCCATTTTAAATCTCCGTTTTATGTCTGTGTTATCTCCAAAATTTTATCTCCTTTCTGTTTTTATGTTGTCCACTGTCAAATTTTATTTCTGTAGCGCCAGTGAGCGCTGCCGGCCCGCCCCTTTTTTAGGGGAATTGAAACCACAATAAAGAAAAAAAAAAGCAGAAAAGTCTTGCAATGAGATTCAAACAAAGCACTGTTCAAGTCCACAGCGTGTACAACATTTACTGTATGAACTGTTCGTGCACTGTGCAAAGTACTGCTTTTAACCGCACCGTTCTTAGGATGTTTAAACTGCATACACACTGCCTGTACATGTCCTGATTTGCCACATTGATAATAGATGGAGTTGCGACTTGGGCATTGCGCACGCTTGTGGCGAGATACACACTGGGGGAATGACTTGCGAACAGTTTTCTGAAATGAACGTTGGCGCCCGTTATTCAAATTACTGTTTCGAACACGACGGGGCGACCTTTATGTCGCACTTTTACACTGGCTACCATTCACTGTCTGTGCAGCACGGCCGGTTGAAAAATAAGAATCACTAGGGCTACACTGAGAAGTGTGATTACGAAAGTGTCTGTTGCGGCACACTGAGTTAACAATGGGGCTTTGCATTTCTACATCTGCTAAGTCAAAGGTATCATGCGCTTCAATAAGCTGCAGTACACTCTCTAAAGAGGGGTCAGACTGTTTCAGAATTGCTGCTCTAATTCTGGGGTCCTGAATGTTCTGTGTAATTGCATCTCTCAACATCACGTCACTATATGAGAGTCCACAAGAGCAAGTAAATTTACATTGTCGGGTTAAGCCCTTCAGTTCCATAATCCACTGCTGGTGTGACTGCTCGGGTGATTTTTTAAGTCTGAAAAATCGGTACCGTGCAGCGGCTACAAGAACTTTTCTCTCATAGTGAGCATTCAATGCATCTACTATTGCATCAAATTCTAGATCGCGAGGAGATGCGTGGGGGAAAAGTTTCTGCAGTAACACGAAGGTGTTGATGCCCACAACGGATAATAACAGATGCTTCACTCTCTGACCTGTAAATTGATGAGCCGTGACGAGTTCTTGAATTTGCGCCAAATAGTCACTCGATTCTTCCTCACGTTCGTTGTACTGGTGAAACGTAGGAAGCGGTGCGGCTGCAGGTGTAGGCTGCTGATGCGATGGCTGTTGTTCAGTTGCCACCAACTGCGCCACTGCTTGAAGTAGTTGCGTGATTTGTGCCGTCTGTAACTGAATAATTTCCATTAAGTTTGGGTTCGGGGTAGTGGCCATGCTGACAGATTAGGCGCTGCGCATACAAGAAAATTATATCAGAAACACAAATGCAATGCAAATGAGGACGCACTGAAACAAAAAAGTCCACAAAACACATAACAAAATATTGTCCCTCAAAAATCTTATAATACGGATGGATGGGCGGGAGCAATTTCTGCGTGCTCTGACTACTGCTGTCTGGCTGCTGCAAGCGGGCTGGTCCAAGGTTCTTCTATCCCATCCTCGTCGCCACTTTTGTGTCCCAGCCTCGTCGCCAC
The DNA here is from genome assembly GCA_026315105.1 of Locusta migratoria. Lineage (NCBI taxonomy): Eukaryota > Metazoa > Arthropoda > Insecta > Orthoptera > Acrididae > Locusta > Locusta migratoria. Next base: position 398,350,291 of record CM048747.1, on the reverse strand, counting down.
TTTTGTGTCTCGTTTCCGTCGTAGGTGTCGGTGGCCGAGTAGAAAGACTGACACAGGAATAAAGGATGCACGCTTGTGCAGGTACGGAGGCAAGCAGCAGACAGGAGAATCTGGAAACACTAGAGTAAATTAGAACGAGATATATATTTCTTAGAGACTTAGTAATACTTAACTTTTACATAGCTCAGTACTGCAGAATGCTGATACATAGTTGAGCTAGAGGCCTGCCTAGTGCTTATCCGATAACCAAGTCTTCACTGGTGCCTATCTGATTCCGAAGTGTTAACTGGTTCCTATCTCAGTCCCAAGTGAACGATGTCGTTCAGTGATGGCCACGAGCGGAGTTGTAGCAGAGGGTGCTCGTGGCTGACGTCGTAAAAACGCCGCGCCGTGCGTGCATGGTGGAGTGCGGCGAAAGTAGGTGGCGCGCACTTTAGACTTGGGCGACACCACACTGTTCTTGAGTCTATTCTGGTCTGTCCCGAAATATACGCAGCGATGATGAATATAATTTATCCTTCTGTGGTTACATCCGGCACTAACGAAGTCAGTTATTTCAAACTTGTTGTTGGGTGATCATTTTTAATTACGAAGAAATCTTTCTGCAAAGGCATATCTTATACATATAAGAAAAGTTTCCTTTCAACATTGAAGCCTTGTAAAGCAATCTGTAGTACAGGGAGCAAAGGAATGGTAGTGAAAAGTGACAGATTTGGTACTTGTGAGGCTACGTGGGATTAATTGTCAAAAGTCAAAAAGGAAAACCATAAGGCTGACGTATGTTATAAGGATTTAAAGATGCAATTCAATTAACGGGAAGTATGTCACATATTTATGTCCTCACATACCACGTCCCTTTTTCACTGCTATTATAAATCATTGTAATAAACAGCATCATTGCAATAATTTCATCAGCCTAAAGTTAATATGAGGTTGCCTCTGTGAAACGTGTAAGTTATAATAAAATAAATTAATTAAAACCAAGACTACCCTCTTTCAATATATGTTTAAACCTTATGAAACTGTTCAAGTTCCTACTCTACAGTTCAACAGCTGAAGCATCGTATAGTTCCATGAACCTTCCTCGGTTGTTTGTAGTGATCTCTTCATCCGGAACTACTCCTTCCACTTAGTTACAAAATGCAGTTTTATCCACGAAGACCTATGTTGCTTTAAATATATTTTGTTATTATAAACTGTGATCGCAATTCACATATCAAGTTTTCTGCAGTTGAAGGTGTAATTTATTTGAATGTTCCTTTTATATTATGTAAGGAAATTACTTTACATACAGTGTTCTCTATGCTGAGACATTCTTACAATATCGCTATTTATTGGCTTTTTCGTTTCGTTTTGTAATATCGTTCTCCATCAGTATTTAGGGAAAATAGTATTTCTTCAAATAAATGGGAACCGCGATATTATAACCTATATTGCATGGTTAAATGCTTGGTGGTAGTGACATCAAAGAGGTAGGGTTGCTTAAATCATGTTGAAATTTAAACCTATGATTTAGTTTTTTTTTTTTTTTTTTTTTTTTTTTTTGGAATTTTTCCTTTCGTTGAAATTATCAGTAAAGTTGAAACTTCCTGGCAGATTAAAACTGTGTAACGGAACCGAGATTCGACCCAGGACCCTTGCGTTTCGCGGGCAAGCACCAGTGCACGAAAGGCAAAAGTTCGAGGTTCGAATCCCGCCTCCGGCACAGACGTTTATTCTGCCAGGAAGTTAATTATCAGATGCACACTACGCCGCAGAGTCAAAAATTCAGTCTGGGATCTGTAAAGTAGTCGTTATTGGTTTGTGTCTGAGATCGATTTTTCATTAATAATTAACTATGTGCAATATCAGGTGAGCTAACTAATTTATTTTTCTTTCAATATATTCGTTACCGATCCTTTTCGTGTGATGTGTAAAATTTTAATGGCTTTTTCGAATCACTGTTTTGAATCATAGAATGAAGGCTTTCACGGCAGGTGTCGTCATTACTTAAAGCTTCCGGGCTGAGATGCCGTGGTCCATACATAAAACTTTCCCCTGACGTTTCGCCCTCGTCTGCGGAAGGCATCCTCGGAGGTAAAGCGGCCGTACGCGGCCGCCTTACCTCCGAGGATGCCTTCCGCAGACGAGGGCGAAACTTCAGGGGAAAGTTTTATGTATGGACCACGGCATCTCAACCCGGAAGCTTTAAGTAATCATTTTTCTGGATATTATTCAAATGTTTGTAAGCCTATTGGACGATACCGGTATGGTCAACATTCCTTGTTTGGTATTATGTTTCTTATGTTAGAAAAGTGGATGGGTCTGATCTTTGTATGTAATAGAGAAGTTTCTGCCTGTCTGGTACATATAGAATTTCTCAAAGTCTTTGCAGTCAGTTTCGAATGTACTTGGGCTGAAGTAGGTAGGATTTTTTCGTGATATTTCTACTGAATTTCGTCGTGCCTGGTAAGCGAAGCGTGGATAGGTATGTTTGGTCAGTCTTTTAATTTTGTTTCATATATTTCCCCAAAAGGTGGTAGGTATATACGTGATTTGCGTCATCAATCCTGTTTCTCTGATTAGCGTAACTTCTTATCGAGGTTTCGTATATTAATTGTTTTATTTTATTTTCTTATTTTTTTTATTTTTCGAAATAAATTTCCTGTTTTGGATGTAAACTGTAGAGTGTTTTGTGTTTCTATAGCAGGTGTAGTTGTGACATGTGTCACTTTATTCATTGAATTGTCACGTTAATGCTCACATTCCTGGTATAGACTCTCAATCGTAATAAAGTAAGAAATATTTTTGTGCTTCAAATTTCCATCGTATCTAGTGTAAGCCCCATCCCCCTCCCGTCGTTCATTATGCTGAACAGTGAATCGCCGCAGTTGGAGAGAGAGAAATGTTGGTGTTTCGGAGAATCACACGTCGAAATTCCGTTGCTCGCAGGCCTGTGTGTGGGAACTGATGCGTTCACAACGACCGCACAGCGCGCTGCCGCAGCTCAAAAGACAACCCTCGGCGTTTAAGTGAGTCACGCGGCCGGATTCCACGGAACGACACGTTCGCTGGGCGACGCACAGCACCCGCCCCGGCTCACAGCGGAAGCCGGCAACCGGAAACACTGTGTGTCTGGGCGAGCGACGCGCTGTTGCGCGTGTGACACGCCGTCTCTGGATTCCACAAGCCGCTGGTGGGCTTTCTGGAAGGCACTGTATTAACAAAGAAATTCAGAGAGAATGCATACCAGCAACCGAAATGGTCGTCAAACGTATTTGTTGGAAAGCAACACAAGTAGCAGAAGAGGTGGACATTAGTAGGCGTTATTCATTGAATTATCACGTTAACGTATCGTCATTCCTGATTTGAACTCAAAGTCATGACAAATAGGAAAGTAACAAGCGAAGGACTTAAGACATGGCAACCAAATTCGTTTAACCTTCGATCTGTAGCCTGTGTCTCAACAAAAATGGGCTGTAAGATTTTTGCCTAACTACCTCCCCTATTTTTAGAAAACCACTCTGAAAGATAAGTTCTGTCGATAATTAATGGGCTTCGTCTCTATCTGAGGTAAATGTGTGAATTGAAAGAAAGTACTCGCAGTTGTGTTTAGATTTTTTTAATTAAGCGACCAGTTTCGGTGCTATAATAGCACCATCTTCAGGCCTCGATGTGTAACTGTCACAAGTAATAGCGCATTTAAAAGGGGTGGCTGTTGACACCGGTAACCGGAAATTTCTTCGTCCTTGCATGGCAGGCATCGCCACTTAATTAATTAATTTAAAAAAATAAACACAGCTGCTGGCACTTTCTTTCAGTCTACGCTCTCAAAGATCTATTTACTAAATCCACTAAGAAGTAATTATTGTGATAGATAATTGTAAACTGAGCACGTATCATTATTATGCATCTGCACTCACATCTAGATCTATATCTTCATCTAAATGGGATGCTCTGCAAATCACATTTAAGTGCCTGGCAGAGGGTTCATCGAACCACCTTTATACTATTTATCTCCCATTCCACACTCGAATAGCGCGCGGGAAGGAAGAACACCTGAATCTCTCCGTTTTAGCTCTGATTTCTTGTATTTTATTCTGATGATTATTTCTACCTTTGTAAGTGAGAGTCAAGAATATATTTTCGCTTTCGGAGAAGAATGTTGGCGATTGGAGTTTCGTAAGAAGCCCATTCCGCAGCGATAAGCGTCATTGTTGTAATGATTCCCATTCCAGATCCTGTATCATTTCCGTAACGCTGTGTCCCCTGTATTGTGATAATACGAAACGAGCTGCCCTTCTTTGGACTCTTTCGATGTCTTCCGTCAAACCTACCTTATAAGGATCCCACACTGGGCAGCAATACTCCAAAAAAGAACGGACAAGCGTAGTGTATGCAGTTTCTTTAGTAGTTCTGTTGTATCTTTTAAGGGTTCTACGAATGAAACGCAGTCTCTGGTTCGCCTTTCCCACGATATTATCTACGTGTTCTTTCTACTTCCGTATTCTGCAACCCATCTCAAGGTGTGTGACGTAGGACATTTTCACGGAACAAAAAATAAAATTCCGATATGCTTCCGAAATGCCTCTAATCTCACTAATTTCATCCTTGCGGAAATATACTTGTGTAGGAGCAATGTATCGGCTGACTCTCTTTGACAGAAAGCCATTCCGCGATACAGGACGTATCTGTTGCAGTGTCTGCCGCTGGACTTTTCCGATCATCTCTGTCACGCTTTGGTGCTTAGTAAATAAGCCTGAGAGGAAGTGTGCTGCTACCTGGTTGTGATCCTACACTGACGAGCAATACGCAAGTGTCCACTCAACAAGTGTTGTAACTGCCTTGGAAACGATTACTTTTATACATTTGGTTACATTTTAAATTGCTCCTTATTTCTACTCCACGATCTGAAAGTAACGTTTGTACTGCTTTTTCACATATGAAGTCCTATTCTCGATAACTGCAACATGGCGCGTTCTGTCAGGTAGGGGAAAAAGAAGTAATGGAAATAGTCCCAGGATTATATTAATGGTTCCACGATCTGCTGAATAGTATGGGGTGCAGTAGCAGGATACCTGAGAGAGGTGATAATTGTGATAGAGTATAGGAGAAATTGCCCAGACGGGGTGGCGTATTTCTCTATAATTACTGCTACCGCCAGTTAGGGTCCAACACCACAGAGTGACGTCTCAGAAGGGCAAGAGATAATTATAACCGCCGCTTCTCCACGAGGAGCATTTGGCATCATATGGCACCTAACAGAGCACAACAACGAAATCCTTCTATACCTTTTTAACCTCATATTGGAATTAGGCCAGTTCCCAGAGGTGATAATTGTGATAGAGTATAGGAGAAATTGCCCAGACGGGGTGGCGTATTTCTCTATAATTACTGCTACCGCCAGTTAGGGTCCAACACCACAGAGTGACGTCTCCGAAGGGCAAGAGATAATTATAACCGCCGCTTCTCCACGAGGAGCATTTGGCATCATATGGCACCTAACAGAGCACAACAACGAAATCCTTCTATACCTTTTTAACCTCATATTGGAATTAGGCCAGTTCCCAGAGTCACGGAGAGAGGAAATGTTAATTCATCCTTTAATATCCGGGAAAGACCGCAGCTATCGTAGAGTTGCTCTTATTAGCAGCTGGAAGGGTAGACACTTTGGAGCATGTGATTACCCTTCGCTTTGTCTGCATCTTCAGGCATCTCCTTAGTAACTTTCATTTCAGGATCTCATTCAACTTGGCCTTCCTGAAGGCGGCTAGACAGTTTGATTTCCTGCACCGTCATCACATTCGGGGTATTTATCATATGGAGAAGGCCTTTGATACTACTTGGAGGCATCGTATTCTAAACCAGCTCCACAAATGGGTATTTTTATTGCCTTTCCTTGCTCCACGTTATTTTATATACCAAGTAGGCCAAGCCGTCTCTGATCGCTTTGTACATTAGAACTATCGTTAAGTGTGACTTTGTTTGCTAACACCCTTAATAGTACAACGTCAACTGTCCAGTGGTCTTTATTTGTAGATCTCTGGTTTTTCCTCCAGCCAGCATATAAGATGAACATTAACAATAGCAAAACAAGGGTAATGGAGTGCAGTCTAAGAAAATCTGGCGATGCCGATGGAATTAGATTAGGTAATGAAACGTTAAAGGTGGTAGAAGACGATTGTTACTTGCGTAGTAAAATAACACTCGACGGTCGCAGTACAGAGGAAATAAAATGTAGACTGGCAATGGGAAGAAAAGCGTTTTTCAAACAGAGAAATTTGTTGACAACGAATATTAATTTAACCGTAAGGACGTTCTTTCTGGAGTCATTTGTGTGGTGTTTTGCCTGGTACGGGAGTGAAACATGGACGATAAACACTGCGGACAAAAAGAGGATAGAGACTTTTAAATGTAGTGTTTCAGAAGAATTCTGAAGATAAGGTGGGTGGATCGTGTAACGAATGAGGTACTGAACAGGATTGGGGACAAACGGAATTTTTAGCATACCATGACTAAAAGAAGGGATCGACTGGCATGACACATTTAAGTCATCAAAGAAACATTAATTTAGCATTGGAGGGAAGTGTGTGTGGGGGGGAGGGGGTAAAATTGTAGAGGGGGACCAAGAGATGAATACAGTGAGCAGATTCAAATAGATGTAGGGTGTCGTCCTTATGAGGAGATGAAGAGGCTTGCTCAGGAGACCACAGCAACAACAGTGTTTCAGTTTATAACAAGTGTCGTCGTTCAGACGCTAAATCTGACATCTGTCAGTCGCATAATTCTGAAACACTTTCAGTGTTCGAGTGTTTTGTTGTTTCTGGAGACCGGAAAACTTCCTTTGTTGAAAACAATATAGTTTCCGAAATCAGCGAAAGAGAACTCCCGCTATTCCTCCACGAGATCTTGAGGGCAGTAGATACAGGATCTTAGGTAGACACAATGTTTCGTGACTTCCTGAAACTTTCGATACCGTTCCGTAACGTCGCCTGATGAACAAAGTACGAGCCTATGGAATATCACACCAACAGCAGTACCGGAGTACAGCGTTTCTAGCTAATAGAACGTAGCATGTCTTTCTAAACGGACAGATGTATTGATATGTTATTGTGATGTTAGGCGTCCTCCAGGTGAGTGTTATAGACCCGTTGCTTTTCATCATATATATAAATGACCTCGCAGATAACATCGGAAGTTCAATGACGATTTTGAGAATGATTCGGTAATTGATCGAGAGGTCGTGAAATGCTAACGAAATGCAGCACGATCTGCAGTCTGTTGGTATTTGCTGGATGGAATGGCGATAGAAACTCAACAGCCGGTCCGGAATGGCCATGCGCTCTAAGGCGAATAGCGTCTTCTACCTTTGCAATGTCATCGGCAGAGCTAGGTGACATATAACGTATACTGTGGCAGGAGTTGGCTGCTTATTTAGGCTACTATAATGCGATCACTGTGTTGTTTATAATAGTTTACCCGCATTCCTATTTTCTTAATTATTAGCCCTACTTCTGCATATCCATCTAATTTCGTATTGGTAACACTCTACTCATCTGTTTAACAGAACTGTACACTGTTGATAAAACTCTTCTGGGTATTGGACCGCATCGTCAATATATCAAATATTTCGCCGACGTTTCGGCCACTATGGCAAGCTGCCCTCTATTGACGATGCGGTCCAATACGCAGAAGAGTTTTATCAACAATGACAACGGCTGCGGAAGCTTTTGTTTATAGTACTGTACATATTTGCACCGATCTTTCTAATCCTCAATCTATATGGCATCCACCTATCTATTACCCTTTCTAAATTTTCTGACCTACCTACCGGATTTGGGGATGTTCACTCCACATTTCGATACGAAAAATGCCTTTTCTTTTTTCCTGGTGGTGACATCCTCCTAAGTAGTACCAGCTTGGAGATCCGAATAGGGTACTTTTTTTAACTACTTAGTATTTTATCATCATATATTTATAGAGACGCATGTCCTCATGAGAAATAACGGCTGTAGTTTCTCCTTGGTTTCAGACCCTTGTAGTATCTGTATATCAACCCTGATGTTACGAGGCCAGCTCTCTCAATCATCCAGACTGTTGCCCCTGCAACTACTCAAAAATCTGCTGCCCATCTTCAGGAACCACAAGTCTGGCGCTCTAATGTGTGTGCACCGCCGATGTGGTTATCTGCATCGTTGAGGCACGCTAGCCTTTAACGCCGCCTATGTCTTTTGTTCATGTGTTCCCTTAAATATGTATTATGAAAAAAGCTGGATAATTCCCAGAGAAGTTGACAAAAATCGATAATATAACGTTCAGTACTATGGTTCTTGATACTTTCAGGGCGTGTGTGGCGAATGGAGGAGACAGTGGGAACGAATAATGGTGTGGTACACCTTAACAGTTATTTCTCGTCTGCAGAATGGGTCGAGAGTCTGTTGCGAAGGGCAGAAAGTAGTTATCAGAGAGAGACGCAATAATAGTGAATTTTCATACGATGGCCGCGTCTGAGCTGTGTGAGAATTGTAGGGTATTTATTGCTAATGTCCTACTGTCGAGCAATTCTCTGATAGGCAGACATTGTGTTTGGGCAATAATCCAACATATCGGTAGCTGGAATTTTTTCACCTCTATATGGAAAGCCTGCCCATTCTGAAAAATTCGCTCATCTGTGTCGTCGCATTACAATCGGGTAATTCTTACATGATTATTGTGGAAGCCTGGAGACGTCCTCACATGATATCGTCAGGAGCTGAAATTTACCACGTGTTGTTGCTGCATAGAATTCACCACCTTCAATTGGGTGAACATCATTTTATTTCCATTTCTCTGTAACTTGAGCGTACTGTGCATTGTAAAGATCTTCAACATACGCACTGTTCGCTGTTACTGATAACAGTAAAATCTTTTATTAGGAACTTTGTGCTCCTTTTAGCCTACGAAGTCTCCCAGTGTATATTACCGTTTTATATCATTGCCATGTTGTTGAAGAAGCAAAGACGTTAACTGAATTGTAGAAAAGACAGATACTAAACGGTAACACTCATTTTTCGAGAGGATGAACTCGGAAGTGTTCAGAGAGCTAGGAGGTAAGTCAGTTTTATTTTGTTATTAACGGAAGAAGACTTTGGTTTTCATTGTGGAAAAAATTCATTAATTTTACCTGCAGAAGAAAAGTTACTATACCAAAGACAGACGACGCCATTGAAGGCGAATTTGGTGAGTGGAAGGACGGGTTGAATGGGAGGAAGGGAACCCGAAAAGAAAAGTTGCACCTCTGAATACAGATAAGAAAAAAAATATTCGTCTACAGCGCTTGCCTAGTAAGCAAGTAATCCCGACTGAATCCCGTCCACCCACAAATTTTTATTCAATGCCACTCCTTACATTTATTACCTAAAATAAACGCATATGGTCATATCAAGTTAGGAATACTACATTATTGTTTCACTTGCCGTAATACCAAACAAAACTCCAGCGACATATACTAACTGGTGGTGACGACATACTGTTGCAAAATCTTTGAGCAAAAGTTTCTTAGCCTTTACGAGATAAACGAGCATGGTGGTTTACGTTGTGATGCAGTGTTCATCCGAAGCAGGTGATAGGGATGACAACAAAAATTAAAATACAATTACATGTAACAAATGTGATATTTACAAGTGTACCAAGAACGAACTTGTTTCAAGCGAGTATTTATAGTAATGGGCACAAAACTAGCATATGCTCTATTGAGTTTCTTAAATGTCTGCGCTTTAGAATCCAATTACAAAACGAACCACAGTTTTGAGAGAGAAAGTCTTCTCATGGAGCTTTAAGCTGAGATATTACGTAAGTAGTTGTCAGGAAATTAAGGATATTGATTTTGTGCGTTCTGGTTAAAAGGTGAGAGGTCGTAGGCTGTAAGTTACATGTAAAGTCACATAACAGTTACAGGTAATAGAGCATAGGTTAAGTTTCATTAATAAACGTTGAAGTGCGTTATTTATAACACTGAGTTTTGCGGAAGAGTTCACCATCACATATTTAACCACTTGTTGTTGTTGTTTTTGTGGTCTTCAGTCCGCAGACTGGTATGATGCAGCTCTCCGCGCTACCCTGTGCTGTGTAAGTCTCTTCATTAAGAGAATACGTTCAGCAACTTACATCCTTTTCAATATGCTCACTGTATTCGACCCTCGGTCTCACTCTACGATTATTACACCGCACACTTCCTGCTAATGCCAAGTTGACAATTCCTTGATGTCTCAGTATGTGTCCCAACAATCTAGTCCTTCTCTTAGTCAGAATTTGCCAGAAACTCTTTTTCCTTAATTCGGATAAGCACCTCCTCATTAGTTACGAGATCTACCCATCTAATTTTCATCATTCGTTTGTAACACCACATTTCAGAAGTTTCTATCTTCTTTCTGTCTGAACTCCATATCGTCCACGTTTCACTCCCATACAATGCTACAATCCAGACAATTGCTTTCAGAAAGGACATAATAACATTTAAATTACTATTGGATGTTAACAAATTTTGCTTCTTGCTTTTCTTCCCACTTGTATAAAAAAATTATTTTTTGTGATGTTTGTATTTGATTGTGTGTGGCTATTGGGATTGTTGGGTGAGAGGGGACGATTGGGTGGCTAGAAATCTGGTATCAGTGGTTCTTCTGCTGCAGTGCAGCTGTTTCTTGCAGTGCCTGAGTTAGTGGCGCCATAGATCACGACGTAATAGACCGACCCAGGAACGATGGCGAGTCGCACATAACTAGACAAAGAATGGAGAGAACCATGTTTGACAGTTTCAAGCGTGTTTTTCTCTTGAATAGAGGTTTTGTAAATAATCGGTCTCGCTTGCATAGGTTGAATTTGTTGCACACCAGCAGCCTTGGATGTCGGATAATGCGTGACGTAGATGCGCAGGCTAGGGCACCTGGATATAGACCGGCATGTGCATCAGTTCCTGCTGTGGCGGCAGCTCCGGCCGCCATTTTTGTTCCAGGCGGTGATAGCGTGATCATGTGAAGAGCCGAGTTTTTCCGCTGTTATTGGTTTGAAATATCGCTTGCTTCATTTCTAATACATATACCAGAAAGAAAATATATATTTGGATTAAAAATTTATGTCTTCATAATAAATGAAATGGTTTGACAAATCGTTAAATATGTTTTCTGGTATTTGCCCACATGGGTGTGTATTGTGAGCAACCTTTACGCATTCAACAGATCTGTTTTATGGGATACCAGATGCACTGCCACATCTGCTCTTTAGTTTAGTTTAATACATTCTGTATGCAAAAATCAAGGAAATCCTCGTAAAGCGAACATTTTTTGCAAACATTAGGAAACTACGCCACCGATGCAATAACTAAAATTAGCATCGCAGTAGCTGTAACTAAAATTAACATTGCAGTAGCTTCAAACACCGCTGCGAGCCATATGAGTCATTATAACTAGTAAAAAACAGTGTGCATCATTTAAAAGTATTGTTATTATCTAAATGTTGATATTGTTTGTTATCGCCAATGTATATATAAATAAAAGTCTGTAACAATAGTTAGTAGCTTCGGAACCTTCGCTAAAAAGGACACGTATCGAAACCTGTCGTTTACAACGTGTATAAATTGTGCATAACTACAAACGAATTAACCCAATTCGCATCGTTTTTAAAACCTTGTCACGACGATAGTTTACTAACAATATTTTATGCCTTTCAGACCCGTTGCAAACGAGAAAGCACGAAAACCTTATTCTGAACGATTAGAACAATTTGGGTCTGCACAGTCCACCATGCTAAAAGCGTACTGATGCCATTTTCTACAATCGCGCTTGGAACCGAAGGAACAAAAATGGCGGATGCGTATGCCCGTCTATATCCATGTGCCCTAGCGCAGGCGAAGCCGAAACTCGACTGCCGCCTTTCCTAGTTGCAACTATAGTATCGACCACTGTAGACCGCCAGCTCACGGGAACTCCGACAGTTGGCAATAACAGTTCCTGGTTTCCCGTCTCAGGACGCACTGGTATAAGCACTGTCACGTCTGTCAAAGCGATTCTGGGAACCACAGTAGAGCAGCCGCCACACACCGCCTGTAAGAGCACGCCCATTTAGCAGAGAGCGCATCGCTTCGCCGAAATGTGTCTTTACGTGCGTCGCGTTCCGCAGTGCCTCAAGACTTCCCTCTACATACTCAGAGCCGGCTTCGCTTCGTAATTTGCTCACTTAGAAATATCGCGGACGCAAAAGAAATTTGAACATACAAGTAACACTATTCAAGTGTCACTCGCTGATCCAGTCACTCTGTTCTAGGTCAAAATAAGAGACTCGTATATCGTTATATGTGGCATGCAGCCGTTGAAGTGATGAAAGTCCTCCCTTTCTGAGCACACATCGTCGGAACAGTGGAAGATATAGCAAAAATGTTGAAGCGTGATTTCAGTGGTTGAGACTTTACTTTGCAATCACATCGTTCAGCACTCTGATGTATTTCGAATCCTCCCATCACCTGACAAATTTTTATACGGTAGGTCTTTTGTGTATGGTAAATAGAATAGTATATTTAACTCAAAATGTAACCATGTATGATAAATTATATACGGAGGTACAACAGTAAGAATTTGGAAATATCCCTATATCCCATTATTCGCTCTTTCTGTCGGCTTCATAATGCTTGTCATACTTGGCGATAGTCTTATTTGTAATTTCACCTCCACATTGCTTATTCCATGATTCGATAGGGTATGGTACCGTATTGCTTCAGTTAAATCCTTCAGGATTAAATCCAGTAAATTGCAGACAATGCTATCGCCATGTGTGACAAGCGTCCTATAACAGCAAAGATATATTTCCGACTTATTTGTTACTACTGCAATTTTGGGATGTAACTTTATCACATATGGTTGAAACTGGGGATAAATATATTAAATTTACTGCACATCAAATTTTAACAATTTCAGAAATTCACAATTAAAAATTAAAAAAATATTATATATAAAAAAAATTACTTTTCAACAAGTTCGTTATACCAAAACTCAAATGTTTGTCAATCTATCGGACTTAACTGCTTGGTCATTATTCCATAACTAACAATCTACTTCTAAGGTAAACTAGAATAAGAACAACACAAACACCCATGCCCGAACCCCGACCGAGAACGGGCTCAAGCATCGCAACTACTTATTGGATGAGTTTTTAGATATATATTAATAAATCTAAAAAATAAAGTGTGTCATATAATATTTTGTGTAATGTAACGTCTTGTACAGACACCCTCCATTAACCTTACACGTTCCACATCGCTACGAAGTATCAATCTAATCTAATCTAACCTGTTGATGCTATCTATATGTCATGTGAAAGAACACCAAAACGATGCAAGGGAGGCGGTTCGTGCTCTTAGAAGGGCTTCCCAACGAGACACAGCAAACGGCGCGCCGCCTTGCTTCGCACCGCCGCGCCCACGGGTCAAAGCTGGCGGCCGCTCACCACGCTAAATGTAAAAGAAAATCATATGCTCACATTATACAATAAAACATCACCCTGAACATTAACCCTTTCGCGGCTGCAGGCACGAACGCCCTGGCTGCCCGCCTGGCTGACAGCGCAAGACCAGCTGTGGGCCTGAGCGGCGGCGGCTGACCCGTCCCCACGGCCGCGGTGGGCTACGGCCGCTGCAGCTGCACGCTAGTCGCTCGATGCAATGTAATGTAATGTAATGTAATGTTTGTTAAGCTTAAGGGACTTAACTACGGGGTCATCAGTCCCTAAACTTACAAACTACTTATGAACTAGCTACAACTAAGTACGGCACATATATCTTTGCCCGAGGGGTGATTCGAACCCCCGACCGTAGTGGCCGTGCAGACCGTGATTGAAGCGTCTCAGTCCCGTCGGCCACCGCGGCCGGCGCGTGTTTAGTTATCGGTCTGAACGATTTTAATATTTCTCATGTAAAAGTTTACACCTAATTTAATTTTTTTCTTATTTGTATTTTATCAATGAACTATGTCATTTGGTTTTTTTAAGGTTATACGTTTTCTAAGCAGGGCGAATAAAGTCCGGTACCTTGTCAGTTTCTTTCGGTTAATTTCTGTGTAAGATAGTGTCTCTAGCCTCAGTAAGTGAAATTGTAATTTTTATGTTTTTCATTCGCGCCCTGCTGTTCGCGTTTTGGTTAATCAAGTTTAAACCTATGTTAAAGGTTGTTCCTTGCTCTGGGCAGTTGTTTGTTAATGAAGTTTGAGAATAATGTAAGTTTTTTATATATATTTTTTTTATTTTTTGCACTGCCCAATTAATTGTAAACCTCATGTTAAGATGTTCGTTGGATAATGTTGTTTTGGTTTTTCGATGCATTATTCGTAAATAGATTGTTACTAAATAGAACGACAAACGACACGTGTTTGGTCCCGCCCTTCCAAGTATTTTCATAATATACCTTCCTTGATTTCGAAATCCTGACGTCACAGTAACAATCTCCCTCTCTGGGAAAGATTCAAGGCCACCCTTCTTGGCGTCACTTGTGCGAACAATGGCTACAAAAAGCCAACCAGAGCCACCAGTCACTTCAAGGCACTTTATAGAAAAATCAAATCTGGCCCCAACAAAAGTAATAGGACCGTGCAAAATCTCTTCTTGAGCAGTAGTCCCGAATCACCAGCATTAAAGTCAACACTGCTTATACTATTACACACTGGCAGGCGGGAACGCCGAAATTTCCTCCTGTAACGAGGCATCTCTGTAGCCGTTCAGTGCTGTTGCCAGTGCGGCAGCCACACGACGAATGACGCTGCCTCACCAGAAACACGATTTACACAGCGCATAGGTATTATCTCAAAAAAATTTACCAAAAATATATCTCTGGTATGTTTGTAAATAAGGGAATATTTCTTTTTTTTGTCTTTGAGTGGGGCTGCACATTTGCCACCTCAAATCGAGAGAGGGGAAATATAGCATTACATTAATACCTTGACTGCCGGTCATGTAAACCATTCCGCACCTTAAAATGACAGACATTGTGCATGCAGAAGTAAGCCGAGCAGCACTTGGTTTCCTTATCTTCTGTCTGGATAAGGTGTTGTCTGCTCTTTGAAATGATCAAGAGGGTCCCTGTCCACGGAACGAAAAGAAATCCAGAACACGCAGTATCTACTTCACATACGACGACAAGGGCTCCACTGAAACGTCTGTACTTCTCAAACAAACTATATAAGTCCACCCCTTTGTAGAATCACTACGATATGTTACTGTGCCGCCCCTCTGACTTGGTTTCCTGTCACTATTGTCTGGGAGAAGATTTTGCGGATATTTTGCGGTTTAACATTTATCTTCGAATCATTACCTTCATTTTATAAACCTAAAAACAAATTAAAAAATAATTATTCAGAAAATTTAGAAAACAATGTACAAAACAATCGTTTCAAGAATCATCAAACTCGAAATACAGCTCACAAATTTGACGCAATTTTTCTTGCACATAGACTGCATAATCCTCTGAATTATCGATTTCATCGTCGTTAGTGTCATTGTCAATAAAATCTATTTCAAATCAATGCAAAATTTCGTCCCGCGTAAAAAATCATGACGCCAGTCCGTTGATTTAGCTGGTGAGTGAGCGGACACCACTTCCTACCTGCCCCGTTTCATACAATGAATGGGACCAGTCTGCCGATTTCTACACTATATTTACAACATATATAGGCTGTTTTAGACACTAGATTTACCAAGTAAGGCATTTAAGATAGATCTAACCCGTCAATAAATTTGATTTTGTTTTTAAAAGAACGATAACGCACGGCAATTGACGTGATCGACATTCTACATAATTGTCTTCATTGGCAGTCAATGTGTTAAATATTTTTACTAAAATTATATCTGCGACGCTTTTCGCTGCGTATCCATTCTCACTGTCTACCTTAGTTTCTGATGGTAAATTTTTTTCTCTCTTATTTGCAGCGAGAACAGTCTTGTACTGATCGGACGTCTCTTCTTCTCTGGGATACAATATGCTTTTGTAATTATTTATTTATGTTTATTTGCAATAATCACCCGCAGATTGGTTTCAAATACTTTTATTGAAATGCTCTTTCCTATTCCCATTAATTTTTGCTCATTGTTTTCAGCAGGCTGCGTTCAATACTAAAATTAGAATGGTCATAATCACTATTCACTTCGAGATTGCATAAATTTAGTTAAAAGTCGACTTTTTCCTGCATTATACAGATTCGATTTTAGGAGCCTGCAATTAATTTTTCATCCGGCGAAGTTCGATATTCTGTAATTTTTTTCACCTATTGTGACAGTAACTTAACATGGTCCCGAAAGTTCGTTATTGTGCGAAGCGTGAAATAACCAAACATCGATTTGCGGCGCAAATTTCCAGCGCAAAACAATCCTTATAGCTGATCTAGACTTCATCCGGCATGTAAGGGTAACTTTTCTACAAGTGTCGCTTGTAGTGTTGCTTTCAGGTGTTGTATTAGCATTAACAATGACTACCGCTAATTTTTAATGTCGATATGATTCATTCTCTGTTCTGACTTGTCCTCTTTAAAAAATTAATCCCTGCAGCTCTCCCAAACTTTATTCAATTTCTTAAGCGAAAACATTAATCCCTGCAGTTATTTCAAACTTCATTTTATTTCATACGTGGCATATAATCAAAATCTCTATGACAACGTCATACAATAATCGAAAGTAACATTGCATCGGTCGGTGAAGTACTTTACGACCGTTTCACAGTCTTTGTCGATGACAAGTCGAAATTTTTCCTGGAGTATGAGGTTTGTCTTTTGTTCTCCTAGACCTTGCACTATACTTAATTCCACAAGAGGAAGTCAGGTGCAGTAAAAACGCAAGACCTGAAAGACATTTCCAGTCGTCATGAAATGAGATCACTGGCTGAGGTAATTCATCATTTAGTAAAACAAGGAAGTAAGATTACGGTTACGAGTATACTAAAGGCCGTGCCATGACATATACTTATCGATTAACCTAATTTTTATTTATTCCTTAATCTACAATTATCAATCCATTTAATTTTAAGAGATACAAGAAAGGTAGCTTCAGTATTCCAGTATATATGCAAACTATACGCAGTGTAGTCAACGATGCAGTTCCCAATTAAGTAACAGAATGGTGGAACGATCTGAATTTGTGTCTGGTGCGAGGCGTGCTTAGTTAGTCCTTGCAGGTCCGGTGATCACCGTGTGCCCAGTGGCGTAGTGGTCAGCGCATCTACCTAGACAGCAGAAGTCCCGGGTTCGAGTGCCGGCTGGGTACACGTTTTCAGCTTTGCCCATTCGCAGTTGATGTCATATATTCTGTGAAAATGAGAGTCGGTAATGAGTTCATCAACATGCTTCCACGCGGGAGTAGTCAGTGGACGTCATAGTTGTCCACTGCTTTGTGACATACGGAAAGTGATACTAAGTATGTCAGTTTTCGCTCAAACTGCGAAGCGTGAAGGGTGAGTTTCCAACTCTTTACGTGATTTCTGAGGAACCGCCACTTTGTCTTGAAAGGAAGGGGGCTACTTCCTACACACAAAAAAAAAAAAAAAAATAAAATAAAATAAAATAAAAATAAAAAAAAAATTAAAAAAAATTAAAAAAATATAAAAAATAATAAAAAAATAATTAAAATGAGTCCATTTGATATTTTCTTGGGCTGTTAAAAGTGTGGCGATACAAATTAATAAATTTAACAGATTTTTACAGTATATATATGGCTGTCACTATAATGTTGCTTTCCCTTCTTGCTTGGTGTTTCCGACAAGGTTAATGTTAGGTACCGCTGTTTAAAATTGAACAGGTCTTGAAATATTACGGAGAAAAATAATTATGAAGAAGTAATCTACTGAACCAAACATGAAAGATTCCGCACTCGATGTTTAGCGGTCATAATAGTTTGAACAAAGACAACACCAGGAAGCATCACTACATAAGAAAGTGGCGGAATCCGAACTTTACCTGACATATTAGACTTCCTGCACTTACTTGCTCTCCTACTGGATGAATCTACTTTGATAGTCGTATTGCATTTTGTAAGATGACGCTTGGTTTGTTTAGTGGGATATGCATGAGCTAAATGGCCGTGAAAGTTGATTTTGTTTGTAGTAAAATTTGTTGAAATTGATCGAAATTCGTTTAACAGTGAAGTTTCTTTGCAAGCATTGCAGTGAAAATCTAGTCACAATGGTTACTTTAAATAGCATCCAGAAACTTCCATCAAATTATTATTATAACAATGAGTCGAAGCATCATTTTACCAGTTAATGATATTGCTGAAGAAACAGAAACTTGATATTAATGTGGTAGTGATAGTTCATGGTAAAATAACAAAAGATATTCCACTAAACGTAATTAATATTCTGATATTTTTATACCCTAAACTCACACACTAACATGTAAGCGTATAGAGAGCCAAGAGCTGCGTCTGTATCGTGCGATGGCTAGAACAAGAAAAAACGAAATGCAATTACGCTTTATTCCCAGCTCGAGAGAAAACAAATAAAAAATAAAAAATTGCACAGTATCACTACTCGCTGCCAAAGAAACCGGTTGCCAGCGACAAGCGTAGCAGATATATTAAAAAAATCCCAATGTAATACTACATCATGAATAAAAACGGAACAGAATTTGTGAACTGAAAGACCACGAGAAATAATACAGAATGTAACTTGTTATTTACAAACCGTAATCATTTGTACTGGCCGAAAAAAATGAGAGACTGTCGGATTCTGGCCGAGGGACAGAAGGGAAACTCTGCAAAAATTGGCGGAGAAAAATAGAAGAAAAGAGAGCGGAAACTCTGCACCGGACACTTTTGGCATGGTAAACTATAGTGCGTACTCTTTAGTAAGGTAATAACGTGCTAACACCATTTAACTTGCCAACTCAGTCCATCACAGAACACTTCTGCGCCCACTCGCTTACTTGCTATCCACAATCTCTTTTATAAAACTTAACTATTTCCAGAATGTAGTAATTTATCCTGGAACTGCATTTTCGGGAATTTCTAGTTGTTTAGAACAGAGGCAAGTCTCAGTTCTGGAAACCATGCGGGTGCGCTTACTGCCGTCTATGCTTAAGTAGCTTCCGCCTCTACGAAGACTGAATATGACGTTACTCGAAAGTAAAAGAAAAAAACTCATATTCACGAACGTCATGATACTGATTCTGTTGGGATAGGATCATTCATTGCCATTACATTATTTGGGGCTAAACAACACCCACGTGGCAGTTACTGAAAGAATTACGCTTAGTATTCTAACTCACACAGCACGCTGAGGAGACGATTAGAAATCTTATGGAATAGATTGGAATGAAACTTAAAAAAGGGGGAAAATGGGAAATTTGGACATGGGGTATGAAGCGATAAAGGATAAAAAAGGAGGAACGATGGATGAATTATGCGCGCATAAAGATCCTAGCAGCCAATCAGGAGTGGCGTACAGACAGACAGACAATAAGAATTACTTTTTTCTCTCAACTGGCATGAATTAATTATGAAATTATCAGTCGTTACAAAATATGTAGATTGTAATGGAAATATTACACAATGGTTGTAATAGATTTTTTAATTATTGGAAAATGAGGACATTTACCTTTATTGCTAATTTAAAAGACTTTCTTCAACTCTAAGCTGCAAAATTAAAGTCTCTAACTATGTTTCCTTGAAGTTTCTCAACGAACGTAATGACTTTTAAGTATGTTGACAAGCATGTACCTAAAAGCAAAAAGTAATATCTTCTTGAGAAACGAACATCAATACCGTTTACAAGTAAATCTCCGAAAACAATGTATTTTCAACGCGTATGTTACGGTTTTGCTACGTAACTCGTAAATAAAAATACGTTCACTAGCCTGAATTGTTTTCAAAGTGTAAGGATATTCTTATCAGACTGAACGTCACTTCTGATTATCTGTCTTCACTTCCCATCATTCATCACGCACCTACCAACATCGAGTAACTATAATCGGCTGTCACCAAACCTACAAAATTATTTGCTGCCAGTTATTTAACTCAACACAATAGCTACAAACGCGACCAACAGAATAACTTTTTGTTGGTCCCACATTTCTCAAAAGAAGAAAATAATGAATATCTTTTGGTTTTACAAAATCACAAGGCTACAATTTTACTTCTGCAGCGCTGGAATAGTATACTAATGTGCAATGAAAATTTAATCACACAGATTGAGAAGAATAATATTTGTGTTGAAATAAATAATTAATGTTCATTGTACTATACGGATAACAGGTTCGTTCATTAATTCTCATCGCAAATCGAACATTTCGTTGCCAACATTAACATACTCAGCAACTGCTTCCGTAAATACGATTTAATCAACACGTTTAGTGAATACATCAGGTACACATTGTTTCTTTTCAGTACACTCAGTGTGAAGTATGAATTAGTTTTTTTAGATCCAAGATCTTTTCAAACTTTGGTTCCCACTTTGTTGTAATAACAAAGAGTTTGACATTGAGTTACTCCTGTATTTATATTTGGCAACGTGAAGCTACGAAAATGTTTTTTAACATCTTTATGTAGTGGCCCTATTACCAGGTCACTCATAACATTAACGTGATCGTGTGGAATATCCTTGGAAAAGACATTTAGTGTTTTGGTCTTTTGTGAATCATCCTCTGTTTCAATGGCTTGTGGTCACAGAGTGTCTGGAGATGTCGTTTCGAACCGTTTACCGATATGACGTGGACCAAAACTTTTGAGAATTTTCTCCCTAATAGTACACGAAAAATTGCTTTCAATGTCGCTGAACGTCTCTAGCAGGGCAGTCATTACGCTAATTTTGCCATCGTTCAATTTTCAGTTTTCCGTAAGACTTTGGCTACGTATATATTTCCAGTGAAGTTGTCTTTGCTTTCGTAACAGTTAACTAATTCGGTTGTTGAGCCACGGTGGATCTTTCCCATTTATTATAATTTTACTCGAAGCGTATTTTACGATGCCTTTAAACGTAGTCCGAAAACAGGTATTTTCCAAAAAAATAATTTCAGCGAAAAGCGACGCTGGCCGAATGAGTCAGCGTTGTAAGTTATAGCTCAGCGCGTTTAATCAGATGGTTGGATGTCCCTGAAACAGAAAACGGGGCAGTCACCTAATCGATCAACATTGAACAAACATGAACCCATGAGAATTGCTCAGTTTACAATTATTTCTATATTCTATGAAATATGAGTTCATTTATTTCCTATAAGGGAAATGTCAATTTTCGATTTATTAATTATTTGCTAGAACAACTCATGGACAATAAGTTCGCAAAGTTTCATGATGAAATCGCATCCTAAGTCCCAGAAAATTAATTACAAGTGTGAGGCGGCCTATCTGCAACGCCCATGTTTTGAAGCAGCACGTCAATACCAGCTAAGTGAACAACGATTATGTGTATTACTTTCAACCAAACATGTGCGGGATGTATCTAGAAGGCCGTGATACATACTCTTTGGTTTTATAGATTATCTTTGACCCTGTTCCATATCTTTTAAACAATAATCGTTTATGAAGAAGATTTGTTTTTTTTTAATTTTTTTTTCTTTTTGCCTTGTGATACTGACGGAGATTTATACAATTGTTCGATTCTTTCTTCATTCAGTTATGCTACGACGACGAAGAGTATATAAAATATTGGATGAACTGCTACTGAATAAGTTAGCTAATAGAAGACGTGACAAACAACGACAGACCAGCGATGATACTACGTCCGGAGTAAGAATATCTGCTGAAAATGTGAACTCTTCTCCTAGCAGGTCCAAGCCAAAAATTAGTGAGGTGAATGGTGCATACTACGGTGTTGAATCTCGGTACACTGGATTTAGATTAATTGACCTACAATTATTCACTGCATCAGTGAAATTTTCTTGTAAGACATGTGGTTGTGGTAACATTCAGATTACAAATCATATGGAAACGATGGCCTGAAACCACATTGCATGAGCTACAGTTGTCAGAATAGCAAATTGTGATGCAGTTCTTGTATTTAATGATGATAACGTCGGGAGGATGAAGGTATTAGAAAGAATGGGTTTCGAGATAGGAAATTTTATAGAAAATATCCTGAGAAAAGAGATTTGCAGCACATCTCTGCAGCTGACAAGTCAGTTGAAGACTGGTAAAGGAAGGAAGACAGACAGCAAAAAACCAGAAGAGAAGACTTGAAGGGAAAGATGACGCAGAGTAACAAATATGTTCTGAAGAAGTGACATAAGGAAAAAAGTTTGAACTTTATGTCGCGTTTTCCGAAAATGTTTTTTTTTTTATGTACCTTTTCCTCAGATTCTATGAATGCTAGAATTATAAAATTTTGTACACACATTTCTGTAAACCTAATAAACGTTCTGTGAAGAGCAAACATTTAAATTCTGATTGCAAGCTGAGATATGGGGCAAGGTGCTTGGAATCATACATGAATTTGCATTTGTATTTGTGGAATAATGAGACAAGCTTACAACATATAAAGATATGAAACAGAGAATTTTTTGTAGATATCTTTTGAATACTTTCTGAGAATGTTTAGTTGTCATGATTAGCCTCGTCGCCATGTGCTTTGTCCTCCCCGGCCTGTCTTTCAGGAAAGGTTCTATCAGGACGCGATTGGATGCGTTGACATCTAAAACAGCTATACTGATTAGTAATACAAGTTTTATTTACTGAAGCATACAATATACTCAACTTCTATAAAGTATGTCTCTTCTTGCGGCGGCGTCTTCTTCTACGATGCGAGCTTCGCAGTCCTATTGACTGATTATTTCGGAGTCGAGTTCAGATGGGCTTTTCCAGACGCATGGCGGCCTAGATATAGCCGCTTGTTGAGGGCGCGCTTCTACGTTACTCCCTCCAAGAGGCTCGGTGCCGGCGTGTGATTGGCTGCCGGTCATCCGCTGCCTTCTCCGCGATCGTTCTCCTGCGTCTGGACTGTAGCGCTGACTTTACGCCATAACAGAGAAAAATGAACCTACATTATTTTTTGAAAATCAAATTTCTTTAAAAAAAGCTGAATATATGTAATCAAAGGATATTATATGTAAATGTGTTACTTTCAGGTAAAGCATGGTACAAAATTTCATATATCTAAAACTGTGGATTTTGTAGATGGTACATTTTTAAAATAGTGTGTGTTTTTTCATCAACGTCCCCCCTTAAGGTTGGTTTCCACACAATCAACTTGGTAGTGCCCCAAAATATCTTACTTTTTTATTTTTGTTCATTTCCAACCGACCTGTCAAAGATGACAAAACGTCCCACACAAATTTTGACGACGATTTGTGTAATTGTTCACATTATACGTTGTATACACTTCACGTTCTACAAACTGGGAGCGATTTCTGATGTTTTTGTGGAAATCTGCGTAATCAGACGAGACAGTGTCCATTATTTACGAAAGTTCCCAAGTAACTTTCTTTAAATTCGTTTGATACAGTATCTGCAAATCTGTTGTACCATGTTCAAATCTGATCATAATTATCACCATCACCATCATTTAAGACTGATTATGACTTTCAGTGTTCAGTCTACAACACAGTCTCCCTCATAAAATTTGTCCTTGATGCCCTCTTCACTGTTAACATTTGATGCCTCATCTTTGGTTAATTGTTATTCTGTAGAATCACTCCTGATCGAATCCAAGTACTTTTCCCTTCATTTACTTAGGCCTCGCCTGCCCTCTAATGCCGAACGAACCCCTGGCCTCAGCACCAATTTTCATATGTGCATGTTGTGTAATTCCAATACCTAACAGCAACTGAGTAAAAATACCCCAAATAAAGCTGTATCTTCACATATAAATCACTGTGTCCGTTTATTTGTGTGTACGTATTTCATTCAAATCTTTAGTTTTGTTCCAATCGTTTTCAAATTTTGAACACGTAAGCTTCAATTCATGACGACTGTCGCCGTATGTGTAAGAATTACGTACAATACATAGTTCACTAGATATGACGTCATAAACAATGATATGCGCGGGCAACTGCTGCAGTAAGCGACAATGCTGCTCATTTTCTCCTTAATCATTGGACCGATTTCAACCAAATTTGGCACACATATTCTTTCCGTGAGATAACAATTACTGTATGAGTAAGAACTACATAAGACACATGGTTCAGGAGATATAACGTCATAAACAATGAGAGTTGCAAGACATTAACACATAATGCGACAGGACTTTATAAATACACTATATGAGTATGACAATACTTGGCGACTTGCTACGAACTTTAAACATAATTTAATACCTTTATTAAAATATTCTCGCTGATATCCACATCAAAATTATGAAAGAAAAAAAAGTTTCTCCCTTACTACTTTTCCACTGTTCATGGACTATAGCTTCGCCATTGGGTATTACGTTACAATTTATAATTTCTACATTACAAATTGTAGCGGCAGGAAATATTAAAGACAGTATACACACATATAACTGAATGTACCTTCGCATTTGTATCACAGTTTGACAGGTACTTCATGAAATATGAGCACATAAACAGTAACATTCATGGAAAACCGCCCCATCACGCACCAAGCATTAATCTATTACTTCTTTACTACTAATTGTATTAGCAACAGTTTTTTCCGACATATAGCACTTATAGAAATGAATAAACACCTGCAGAATTGCTCAACTGTACAACATGTAATTCAGTTAATATGAGATCAAATATGCTGCAATGGGTGGAAACCTGGCGCCTAATGTAACACGTTTTAATCAGTCTCTTATTCACTAGTAAGACATTCTTGTAATGCAGTCATCTTAAAGAAATTCCAGAAAGGTAACAGGCATACTGAAACTTTGAACTGTGAATCGCATATGGCTGCAGGCGGAGGCAATTGACTTCCATAGAGCTACAGGGAAGGAAGATAATGAAACAGTGTTTATTCAACAGATACCCATTATTACCGACATATATACAGTTTAACTCCAAGAGACTACAGTTCCAGTAAGACTTGAATTTTCTATTACACTAAATAAATCACAGGTTGTTGTGGCGTAAAGTCAGCGCCACACGACAGACGCACGAAAACGATCGTGAAGAAGGCAGCGGACGAGCGGCAGCCAATCACACGCCGGCACCGCGCCTCCTGGAGGGAGCAACCGAGAAGCGCGCCCTCTACAAGCAGCTTTATCTAGGGCAACATGCGTCTGGAAGGGCACTCTAAACACGACGCCGAACTAGACAGTTATCATGCGTCAGCGCAGCTAGCATCGTGCAAGAAGACTCAGCCGCGAGGACAGAAATACTCTCTATACTTCTTTATAACATTGTAAATAAAACTTGTCTCACTAATGTGTATAGCTGTTTTAGCTGTCCACGCATCCCACGCTTTCTGAGCAGATCGTTTCCCGAAAGATAGGCCGACGAGGACAAAACACAGGTCAAAATGTTAAATAGTGCTGAGTGGATTTCATATCTCCATGTTTCTCACACAGACAATTTTATTTCGATTGCTCAAGGGTGGGCTCACCAAGGGATTTATTCATATTAGCCCTTGGAGAAGTAATTAGAAGTATTGTTTATATCAAGTTTTGAAATAAATGAATGTTATGTATCATTTGTACCTTGAAGACTACCTTTCTTTGTTTGGAAACAGCACTAAATATTTTGTACATTTGCAAGACACCCTTATTTCTTAAATATAAAATGACCTTAGAAATAAAGGAAATGGACAGAGATAAAGGGAGATATCGGGTATGAGAAGTAATGACTCAAGGCTCGAATAATAAAGAAATACGCGGGAAAGCCGGGTTTTCAGCTAGTTCTCCGATAAATATATCATTTTTTTAGAAGAAAAGGAGATGGACAGAGAGAGACAGGAATAAATAAATAAATACGCGGGGAACGCCGGGTTTTTAATTAGTAACACTATACGCATACAGAAAGAGCATACGGCCACCCCTTTAAACTAAATAGGAGCCAATTAATAACTGACCCCACACAAGCGGGATAATGGAAAGAGGAAGAAAGAAGCAAGATCAGCGGGCTCATGACACTCCCCTGGAAAAAACCAGATGTCACTCCTATCTCGCTCGATGATTTTCCTTTCATTACCACGAAATGTGACATTTCTGTTATGAAACCGCGGATTCATTTGCACGACTGAAACGATCCAACAAAGTAAAGAAATTTTACAGTCACTTGGTGTCGAAAGCCATCTAATAATAAGGAAACATGCAGTCATGAATATCTGGGGTGCAATATAATGGTTACTATATCCGCGCCTGCATATTGTCTTGTTTCAAGTAACACAACGTAACACGTTTGTTTAGGACGATGTTTTTCAGGTGTGTCGAAGAGTACGGGCGTTTTCTTCGAAGAACGACGCGTCCTACATGCCGCGTATACTTTGAAATCGCTCCGTGAAACTGTCATGCCGCCCGGAATGGCAGTGTCATCTACGACGTCGTGCTGGAGATTGGGCTACAGTTCCCGCCGGAGGTTCCAGTCCTCTCGCGCTCATGCATGTTTAGATCTACATATATACTCCGCCGTCTATCGTGGCGTGGCGAAGGGTACACTGTACCACTACTAGGCATTTCCTTTACTATTACACTCGAAAATAGCACGAGGGGTAAATATATATCCCACTGTACGAACCCTAATTTCTCTTGTCTTCGTGATTTTTACGCAAAATGTAAGTAGGCGGCAGCACGATAGTTCTGCAGTCAGGTTTAAATTCCGGCCCTCTAAATTTGCTCAGCATAATTTATCGAGAAGAACTTCGTCTTTTCACCATCGATTCCTATTTGAGTTCCCGGAGCACTTATGTGACACTCGCGCATAGTTAGAACCTACCAATAACGAACCTAGCTGCTTCCCTCTGAACTGCTTCTATATCTTTCTTTAAACTGATCTGCTGCGAGTCCCAAACACTTGAGCAATACTCAAGATGTCGTCGTACAAGCGTTTTATACACGTTCTCCTTTACAAATGTTCAAATATTTGTTAAGCGTAAGGGAATTAACTACGGGGTCATCAGTCCCTAAACTTACAAACTACTTATCAACTACCTTAAACTAAAGACGACACAAACATCGATGCCCGAGGGGGAGTCGAACCCCCGACCATAGTGGCCGTGCAGATTGTGACTGGTGCGCCGCAGACCGCTCGGTCACTGCGGTGCGCTCTCCTTTACAGATGAAGTACATCTTACTAAAATTCTCCTAAAAAACCGAAGTCAGCTGTCCGCCTTACTCACAACTGGCCTTACATGTTCGTTGCATTTCATATCGCTCTGCAAAGTTACACCTAGATATTTAAACGACGCGACTGTTTCAAGAAACTCATTACTATTGCTGTATTCGATGGGATTGTTTTTCTTACTCATGTGAATCACCATACATTTTTCTACATTTGGAGTTAGCTGCCACTCTTCGCACCAATTAGAAATTTCGTCTGACTCATCCAGTATTCTATTACAGTCAATTTAATGACGACACCCATACACCAAAGCATCACTGGTAAAGAGCCGAAAATTGCAAAATACTCTGCCCATACTAGGGGACTGATGAGCTCCAGACACGGTCTGCACGGCCACTACGGTCGGGGGTTCGAATCCCCCCTCGGGCATGGATATTTGTGCCGTCCTAGATCGTAAGTAGTTCATAAGTAGTTTGTAAGTTTAGGGACTGATGACCCCGTAGTTAAGTCCCATAAGCTTAACCAACATTTGAACATTTGAACTCTGCCCATAAAATCATTTATATAGACAGAAAATAATAGCGGTTCTATTAAACTTCCATGGAGCACGCCTAAATGTACACTCGTCACTGAAGAACACTCTCCGTCGAGAATAACTCGCTGTGTTCTGTTACTTAGGAAGTTTTCCAGCCAGTCACAAATATTGTCATTAGTGTAATTTAGTTTCTGTTGTTTGTAAGTCTAGGAATTGTTAACCATAGCAGATTGGTCAATAGGGTTGCAAACATTTTAACAATATTGAAAATGTGTTTATTACATTTTACAACATCTGAAGTACTTCAAGAATTAGTATAAAACGGGAAACCTTGTGGAAGATATCCGAGCCACATTTGACTGTCGCAACGATCGCGATACAAGCTTGGTTTTGAGTTAATGTTAGTATCACATCGTGATGAATAACTGAAATTAGAGATCAATAGTTGGTTAATCTTAATTCATTGTACTTTTGGATGTTTCTGTAGCTTAAAGTTCATTTGGAATCAGAGTTCTTCAGGGTGTAAGGTTTTCTCAAACAATCGTCTCGCTACTCATGTAAAACAATAGAAAAATTGTCACACTTTAACACTTGATTTATTATTAGCAGAGAGGACATCAGTATGCTCTATTAAAATGTCATGAATGGGACATCTACAGTAAGCCTAGGGATTTCAATATTTTCTCAAAATTAGATAATTTTCTGGTATTATTAGACTCTTTGCAGTTGTGGCGTGCGTCAGTGACCGCAAACGTCACTTCATTGCAGGAACATACCGTGTGATCAAAGAGTCAGTATAAATTTGAAAACTTAATTAATCACGGAATAATGCAGAATGAAAGGTATAAATTGACACACATGCTTGGAACGTCATGGGGTTTTATTGAACAAGAAAAAAAAATCGAAGTATTGCTAGACGCGTGAAAGAACTTTTGCGCGCGTCCTTTGGTGATGTTCGTGAGCTCAGCTATCACTTTCGTCATGCTTGGCCTGCCAGGTCCCCAGACATCAGTCCGTGTGATTATTGGCTTTGGGGTTACTTGAGATCGCAAGTGTATTGTGATCGACCG
This sequence comes from Locusta migratoria, assembly GCA_026315105.1. Lineage (NCBI taxonomy): Eukaryota > Metazoa > Arthropoda > Insecta > Orthoptera > Acrididae > Locusta > Locusta migratoria. The sequence goes on along the minus strand of CM048747.1, from coordinate 398,321,564 downwards.
ACATCTCTAGGGATGCTGAAAGACAGCCTCGGCGGAGCGGCCGAGCGCATTGAGGCGCTATGTTACGATGCGCGAGGCCGTTCCCTGTCGGGGGTGCGAATCCACCCTTGGGCATGGATGTTTGTGCCGTCTTTAGTATTACCTAGCTCGTAAGTAGTTTGTAAGTTTAGGGACTGATGACCCCGTAGGTAATAGGTAATCCCGAATGCTCTACAAACATTTGAACTGAAAGACAACATCGGATGCCAATGCCTCAACATAACTCCGGACGTACTTTACAGTGCTGTTCACAATATTATTTCACGACTACAGCTATTGTTGAGGAATGATAGTGAACATACTTAAGCGGTCGCAGTGGCCGAGCGGTTTGCAGCGCGCCAGTCACGATCTACACGGCCACTACGGCAGTGGGTTTGAATCCCCCTCGGGCTTGCATATTCGTGCCGTCTTTAGTCTTAGCTAGTTCATAAGTTGTTCGTAAGTTTAGGGACAGATAACCCCTTAGTTAACTCCCATAAGCTGTACAAACATTTTAACATACTGACCTTTTCCTGTGAAGAATTTTGCTTTGTCTTAATTTGTTATGCCAATTATTGATTTTCTGATCAGATGAAGCGCCATATGTCGGACTTTTTTTTTTGTTCTAATATAACCTCATGTCGAAGCATGTGTGTCAATTTTTACCTCTCTATCTTCATTATTCCGTGGTTTATTAAGTTTTCAAATTTATATTGACTTTTTGATCACCCGGTACGTTTCCATTTCGCCATTAATCAATATTTTAAAAGGTAAAGTGGTTTTGAATGGCGGACGTGCTCCCTCACGCGTCCACCACTCCTGGCCTGCCGCCCCACCACGAGGTTTCCCCCACCACCACTCACCCATACTCGCAGCCAATAGGAAGGCAGCAGCTTGGAGCGCTCGTCGCAGCCTGGCGAGTCGTCAGAAGCGTTAGTTTGGTTCCGTTGCTCCGCCGGTGTCAGTTCGGTCTCATCCGCGGTCGCGTATATTCCATTGTGTCACTCAGAGACTTCCAAAATGTATTACATTGTTTGTTTCTTTCCTTGGATGCTACCGAGTTACGACTATGTCGTCGGTATCTTGTCAGCATTTAACATTCCTGCTGCTCAGCTCGTCTCTGTACGAAAAGAGATGCGCAACCACACAGTAACATTTTCAGTGGCATCCCTGGCGGTCTATGCCTATTTGCATCAGTTTTTTTGGCACGTCCTCTTTTTCCCCGTACTGGGTCGCCGTATCATGGAGTGTTTTGTTTTCCCTGCACGCCCCCAGTACTTACTCGTTACTTTTCCGGCGCGGGGGCTTCGTAACATCCCAGACACTCTGAACAGCTATCTGTCCGGGTCAGGGACGGTATTGTATCAACGGCACCTGTCTCGGGCGGTACCTTTAACGGCAGGATTCCGAACCGATACTGTCGGAGCAGTATTTTTAATTAGAACCGACGAAACCAAGAATGAAGTTGGTTATTCAACAGTGTTTGCTACTGCATGTTCCGGCCAACGCTTTACTGCATATGGGCAAAACGTCCAGGCAGCCGGGAGAGCAGTGCCGTATCTTCCTGTTGCCGGTCTTACCAGTGGAGGCGCTTCGTGCTTCGTTCCGGCATGGAGCTCAGATGTAGCTTCGCAGCAGTCCTCTGCTGTACCTGAAGACCTACACCAACAGAGGAATGCCCGGAAACCATCAGGTATGAAGAAATGTGACATAAATTTTTACACTAACATTGCATTGAATGAGTGCATGACAATTTTGCTTTCATTTCGCTCCTTGCCTATCGACTAATCAGTATCTGAATGAGTCTCTTACGCGTTCAATTGAAGACATGGATGGAAGAAGGACGTAACTCAAAAACCACACTTTCTTATCAGAAAGATAAAATTTTGAGGTATTGTACTTAACTGTAATCTTGATTCTTTCATAATACGCAAATAATAATATTTTTAATCTTTGAGCATTGACATAAGTTTTTTATTTTGGAGTTACGCCCTTATTCCGTTTTCAAGAAATATTGTCACTGAAATTTCGTTTTAATTATATTTGCAGTTATTTATTTACAAGCTTGTAGACACGTTTTACACGTCATAACATTTCACGGGTCACGACATGTCATTAGAAGGGTAACTTTCTCCAGAATTTCCTACTCCCACAAATTCAGCCTCTCGGGAAATTTTCTCAAACCATGCACGTGCAACTGTGCTTACAATTCGTAGTCGCAATGAAATTACTGATCTTGCTTTATGATAAATACAAAATTAAAAGCAATAAGGATAGCCACCTGTATAGACAAGTCCAAGGAGATTAACAAATGCAATACTGGTACATAGATCACTAACATTTGAGTTAGAAGCTGTGAATACAGTAAAGAAATAATTCAGTACAAGAAACAAACTTACCTTCTTACCAGCTGAACTGATATATTACTTGCCAAAATGATGACGTATTTTATTCAACTGTTGTTTTCTTAATTCTGGGTACAGCCTTACTTTCTTTCTTTTTTTCATGCCTTTATTGCATCTCTTCTCTTAGCCTGTACACACATACCCGAGTCATCTGAGCTTCGACTTTCATCAGCTGAAGCATCGGACGTTTCTCTTTCCGAGTCTACTCCTGCATCAGCCATTGCGCAAGTCCGGCACTAGCAATTTTCCCAAGAACGGCGCACTGAAAATACTACGTCGCATGCCATCCATTGACTTTATCGCGAAGCCATTCAGGTAGTATCTAGAACAGCCACCAGGGAGTGTGTATAGCCTACGCAATTTATCGAATAATTGGTTCTGGGCTGTCTATTAATCTATAAAACCTAAAGACAAAACTGGCTGAGGTCTCAGAATCTTGAGAAGACAACCAAGCTTGATACTTTTTTTTTTTTTTTTTTTTTTTTTTTTGCCACATGTGGTGGTCAAGCCACAGTCACCAATACTGTAAAAAGTACCGTTCTTCAAAGTAACGAAGTGACTGCGGCTTAACCATTATGTGTGGTATAAAATAAAAATGTTACTTCACATTTCACATTCCTCAAATAATGTCGAATAATAATAACGATATAATGATGTGCCAAAAATTGTATCTTCCTCCTGTGGCATATCAAACTATGTTCAAACACTGGATGGCATGATCTGGTGGTATTCATAATTTCTCATGTATGTTTCAGTATATCTCTATCAGTTCAATGGAAACATAATGGAAACTTTTTGTTGATTAAGTCTTTGCATTTCACATTCCTTAAATAATGTCGAATAATAATAACGATATAATGATGTGCCAAAAATTGTATCTTCCTCCTGTGGCATATCAAACTATGTTCAAACACTGGATGGCATGATCTGGTGGTATTCATAATTTCTCATGTATGTTTCAGTATATCTCTATCAGTTCAATGGAAGATTCGTGAGGGTTATTCGGCCACGGCGTAGCACCCCATCTGGCCACGGAAACATCTCTCCCAAGATGGGCATGTCCCCTCCATCCCAGGCGGCAGCACCAGCACAGGAGACACGCGGAGATGAACACCCATCAGAGGAGCCACCATCAGAGGACAAGTATGCAGAACGCTCATCAGGTGAGTGACGACTCTGTAGTATGTAATTTTTACTGTGAGCAGTCAACCACTTCATCTAAGCAAGGAATGAACCGGTGAGCATGGGAAATTGTATTTGTGTTTTTTTCGGATGGAGGGGGGGCGTTCTCAAGGATACTCAGTATTAATGCTGCACGATAGTTTGCGTTCCTAATGAATTCTTAATGTAATTAGCAGTCCGACGAAACAACAAGAGAACAAATGAAGGAATTCGAGTGCTCACAGCACTGAGTGATATTAACTAGTTAAACCATTTATTTTCTATTGTATAACATCATTATGCTTGGTTTATATTGTAAAGCGTGTAACAGTACCTCAGGTACTAGCACCCTTATGATATTCCATTATTACATTGACAACTGAAACACACACACGCACACACACACACACACACACACACACACACACACACACATATATATATATATCACTCCCAAAGGTGTTGATACTACAACATCACTGACTCACTAATATATATATATATATATATATTGTACCCTTATAAGATGTTGTTACTACCATATTATATGCATACATTTGTCTTTTAGTTTTTCTGGGATACATTCAAATTGTTGTGAAAAACACCTACAGTTTAGGACACCTGATTCTGTACATGGCTTACAGGGCAGTAAAACCTTTAAGTTACTAAAGATTCCCAATGAATTGGTCACTGAGTATTCGTGATGCTACAAGTTCTTTAAACATCATCGGACAGTAGTCACTGCTATTAGATATCACTGATGGCTTTTATTTGTCAACAATATGTTGTATTTAATATTGTAATGGTAACTTTCTATTTTATAAATGAGTTCTAAGAAATTCCTTCAGTGAATTTTATTTTCTTATTGAACTGCTTAAGCTTATCTAATCTTTTAGGAATTTTTTAATGTTTTGAATATTAATTTATTCCAATATTTTTGTGATATTCAGTATCTATCATGTATGATAAAAGAAAACCGTTTATTCGTTTACAGTATTTGAAGTTGATAACATTCATTTCTTGTAGAAGAGAACGTAATATTTGTGTTTCTTGTTCTCTTTTTCAGATGCAGAAAAACAAGAATGAGGGATCTCTATGAAGAACAAAAATACTCATATATGTTTTTTGAAATCAAAATGACATTTTAGCTATTGTACTTAAGAAAGGATATATTTAATATTGATGTATTTGTTTGATGAACAAAACCATTTTTGTATGTTTTTAATGCAAAGTAAAATTTTGCTTTTGTACTCTAGTAAAGGAGACAATAAATAATTCAAAACTGAAAGACTATTTTATTGGTAGTTTGTATATGTAGGTGAAGAACCATATTAACTTTATATCTTTTAACATTAGTGAGAGGTATAAATGAAACAAATTATCAGCTGACTCATTGATAACTATTGCCTCCGACACAACAGTTAGAAATGAATAAAACGTTGCCTGTAATGATTGAAAGACTTCTTCAGAAGAAGTTTTCATGCTCGTATACATGTTCTATTTTGAGGTTTTCACTCCTCTCTCTACTTCTGCCCTATGAAACTTCTTTTTCACATTATTGGGAACTATCTGAACTGTAAGTATTGTAACAGGAATAAAGACATTATGACCAGAATTTACAACACTGGTACTGACGATGGTTTACAAACAACGAAGGCAAATGTATTGAACGAAATATTTACTTTATACAGTTGGACAGATGTAAAGTAAAAATAATCTGCATAAATTTACAGTTAACAGAGTAAGACAGAACAACAAATAGTTAACCATGTTAACTGCCTTCCACTTTGTGAATTTTCGCCAACAAAAATATGGAAACATAATGGAAACTTTTTGTTGATTAAGTCTCAGATTAGAGAGATATACTACTCCACTCTCCTCTCCTGTATTCCACTCCCCACCATCCACAATCCAGTACATTAGAGTCCATTACTAAGAAACAATCAGTGAATATATAGCTTCACAACAGCTCAGTGTGCTCAGAAATATCCAAACATTCAAAATTTTTGCCGCATGATAGAAAAATTTTAAATAACTTGATTTGTTTATCAAAAATTACATGAAGGTTCTTACTTATAGTATTTCCACAGGTAAAATTAGCAGAAAAATATTAAAAGCAAGACACGTTCTCTCTCTCTCTCTCTCTCTCTCTCTCTCTCTCTCTCTCTCTCTCTCTCACACACACACACACACATACACACATACACACACTAACAGCAAACTCGTTTTGGAATTGTGGCACATGATTCCAAGTTAAAAATAGTAGTTAAACCCATATTTTCAATCTTCACTAAAAACTAATTATATATGGCCTGTTTTGCAAGCCACATCTTCTAATTTCATCGGAAATCAAATGTATTCACTATGCAAGAAGTGTAAATCATATTTTACAGAAATTGTAGTTAAAATATATGTCAGATTATACAAAATAAATAAGGAAATAAAAGAATTAAATTAACTATTATTAAATAAAACATCAAAATGTAACATAAAGTTGATCAAATTGTAGGTGTAGACATAACAGGTGTAGACACATACATTGTTCTATGAATTTTCCAATTTTAATCTGATTACCTAAAGAGTCCTCAATTACAGTGGAATGATTTATTTTAGGTGACAGTATCATCCATAAACTTTTTACAAATTTTCCTTGGTGTGCACCATTAGTTTAGTGGGGAAGGAAGTACAGTATTATTCGTCATTAGAAAGCAAAGTCAACCTAATTAAGAACCTAACATTACTTTTTAGGTACATGGAAGACTTACCGTAACGAAAATTCGAGGAAACCAACAATATTAATCCGATCAGAGCTATGTTTCCAGTGCTCTCCAAAAATGTCCTATATACGAAAATCTACCCTTAAAAATGATGTGAAAACACGAATAAAGTAATTTTATAATACACAGGGAGCACGTTTCCCTTCTTTACATGTAACATGATAAAAGATTGTGTCATCCAGGAAACAGGAGCAAATATGATTATGCAGTAAGACAGAGTTAGTATCTGGAAATGAAAACTATTTATTGAGACATATGTAGGGTCATAAGGGATTGTCCAAAAAGTCAAAATTTGGAGAAAATAAAATTTAGTTATTTTTAAGGTTCAACCACAAAACACATCTTTTAAGCATAATTGATCTCCAGTATCAATATTTCTACTTCTTCAAGAGTGGAGGAAGTAAATGCATTCAAATCTCTAGGAGTAGACACAATACATTCTAAAATTATATCCACGCTCATAGTCACCTCCAACTCAATGGATAGGTCGTTAATACAAATAAACGTTAGAGAAACGCAGCAATATGTATCAAATAAGATCAATGATGCCAAATCTCCCGAAAACTGAATTTTCTGTTTTAAACTACTAAATGTACATCTACCTATTTAACTTGATGTGAAATCAGTGCAGTTCGTACCAAGACAGAAATAACCAACTAAAGGGATAGTCAACCTTACATTTGTAGAAAATATCAGTAACCACATCAGTAAATTAAGCAGTATAGTCACAAAAAGATGCGTGAACTTCTTGATGCCCCGTAGGACCTACTCTCGATTCCTACAGCGGAAGAACATAATTTCGTCAGACATTTGCTCATGTATTCCGCGGAGTCAAGAAAGCGCAGAAATGTGTGCAGTCTGAAAGAGTGCAGGATGCATGCAGGATTAATGTAACTACAAGTAAAAGCTGTGTTGGAAAAGCACCTGAGATTTCAGCACTGATACAACGCATTTAAGCTGAAGTAAATACAGGTACAGAAAGCTGGCTACGACCGGTAATAATCGTTACCCAGTGACAGCTATGTTGCCAGGCTCTTTAAAACAATTTTCTATAGTCACCCTCTGCCAAAATATTTGCAAAGCTCCAAACGGCGACCAGGAAGTCTAAATTAATAAAATAACATAATAATAATAAAATTAAAAATAAAAAAAAAAACAGTTGGAGGTGTCGTGTTTGTGGCTGTTGGCAATAGTTTATCTTCCAGTGAAATTTAAGTAAATTGTTCATATCAATAATAATTCCAGGAGTTATGCTCAACAGACGAACTAAATTAATAACAAGTTCCCCTTAAGCGGCCCTCCATCCAATAATATATATTTCCTAATCGACTGTGTGAGGTTATAAAAGTTCCAACTGACGCTCAGTAAAAAAATAAAAAATAAAAAATAAATAAATAGATAAATAAAAAGGAGTGAGGTCATCTACATGAGTACAAAATGAAAGCCGTTAAATAACGAGAACACCAGAAGCTGCACTAATATCGACGGTGTCACCTAAATACCTAGGAAATACAATTACGCACCACTTTTAATCAAAATATCACTTTTAAAATACCGTCGGTAATGAGGCGCTGAAAGACAGCAACGATGTGCTACAATGGATAAATTGTCGGATTCTGAAGCAAAGGATTCTGGATTCGAAACGCACCCAATTTTACATTTTAAAATTTATATACTGTACTACTTCCCAAAATATATTTTGACAATTAATTTTTCAGAAGTTGCTATATATATCCTCTGGTCTCGTGCCTGTATGAGGTGTCCTGTATGAGGTTTGGGAGAAGCAGACAACAGATTTCGCTTTGTTAGCAGATAGAAGATGCAACAAATGCACTAATGGCACACAACGCTACTATCTACTCTATTGGCATATCGTTTGCGGTACACTAAGCTTACTAGTTAAGAGAGAGGATATCGATAAAGACTTACAAAGAAGACACGCCTCGTTTTGTTCACTGATCGGTTAGAACATTATGCCAACATAGCTAATAGCGCGTATGCCCACCTTTCAGTCATAACATTGGTGGGAAGTACCAGAAGTTAAAATAAAAGATTCGCACTGGCGTGTTTTACGGCCCATTTTAGAGTTGACTGCCGCTTTATTATTTTTTGGAAACATTTCGGACCAAATATTAAAAACATAAATAATAAAATATTATGAACGATTCGATGACGACTCTATTATTGTGATAATATCCACGCACCCAACACGTATTATTCTTTCTGACCGTATTTTAACAAACAGCCAAAATTATTTGATATTTGAGATTAGCATTGAAAAACATCCTCGTTTTTGAACTTTTAAAATCATCAAACTTTTATTTTAATCTCTCTCCCACATTTTCATTATTTTTATCTTTTATTATCATCGTCCAGCTTTGTTAGTTTCTTCTAAGTTTATTCTCTTCGCCTGTACTGATTACAAATGACTATAGCCTGGAAGGAACGTAGCGTACATTTGGCGGTCGGAAATCAGTCACGTCACATACCTCATCCGAAACCTTGCCCAAAAGTCTCTTAGGCATAAGCCATGTTGCTTTCTGTATTTGATCATTTTCTTATAGTAAGTCAAACATTGTCATTTCAAAGCAATGGCTCACAGAAAATGACAAAAAGACATCAATATATATATTGCGAACAGAAATGTGTGTTACTAACCTATGTTTTGTCCGAAATATTTGAAAATGGGCGCTTTTCTTTGCTGCCGGGCAACAATTATGTGTGTAAAATGTGCTGCCGATAGTTTGAACGGTTCGACCTAAAAAGTGGGAACACTTTACATACAGACAGCCTTATTTTTGCAAATATCTCTAAAACTATGCTAGATATAAGAAAAATTAAAAAAAAAGGTACTGATAAGTTGTATAGAATTTCCTCCTCTACAAATTCATTTAGTCAATTGAACGGTTGTTTGGAGCTGTCGAAAGGAGATGACAAATGCCCAGTTGTGCGTGTATGAAATACAATTTCTCTTCAATGAAACTATCCAGAAGAGCGATCATGGGCAAAGAAATGTCTGAATTTGGATAAGAAAAGATCTTTCTGAATCAAGTAAGAAGCTATAGATCGTATAAAAATATTAAATTTTGAAGGTTGTAGGGTTTAACACCCTCTATTGTTTTATTTTTTATGAGTATCGTCAGCTTTATTGAGGCACAAGATATATGGGAAAATCCGCTACAACCCGAAAAGTTTGGTTTTTCTATAACTCATTAACCTTTTGTCTCTCCTAACAAGCTATCTACTGCAAGTACTTGTTTGAAAAATTTGAAAATATCATTTTAGGGGAACATAGTTTTTTCTTAAAAATCAGAAGACTCCGAAAACTGGCTCCCAATTCAGAGACGATCGACCAACAGTCACTGTTTTGGGCATCTTTCCATCGTAAAGCGTTGCAATTCCATTACATGTACTAATTGTATTTAGATTTTCGTAATTGTAAAATTCAAAATATGTTTCCTAACAGCGTACACTTTTATTGGATGTCCGAAATATTTAAACATTTCGTCCGTTTCAGAGGTTGCAGTAAATCCGATGGCAAAGATGAAAATTTGCACGGATCAGGATTCGTACGCGGATTTTACGCTTTGGGCCAGCGGTCGCCTTAACCAATTAGGCTAGCCAGGCACGCTTCCCGTCCAATCAGAATTCCCATCTTGTAGCACCTTACAATTGTAGTGTCCCCTGCCAAGCCTACACTGGATTCCCGCAAGGGGTCGAGCGTATTATTGCGCCCGCATTAAAATTCTTCAATTGCCTATTAGAGCAGATGTACAATTATTCATATGGTGTCTGTTCTCTTCGGATATGTCCGAAATAACAGACACCATTGTTTGTATTAACGGCCGTAATTTTACGAAGTCGAAATATTTAAACATTTCGATCGTGTCAGGGCATGAAATAAATCCATATGGCTAAGATGAAAATTTGTGCCGGCACAAAGTGGGAAATCCGGGTTCGAATCCGGGACTAGCACAAATTTTATTCTTTGCCATTGGATTTATTTCAATGCCCTGAAACAGTCGAAATGTTTAAATATCTCTAATTCGTAAAATTAAGGCCGCTAATGTCAACAAATGCTGTCTGTTCTTTTAGACATGTCCGAAAAGAACAGACACCATATAAAATGTTTGTTGGACGTGTCTTTTTAAATCCAATAGATCTATTTTTGAGTTATGAAAATATCAATTCAGCAAGGAAATTGCTGATATTTTTCACGAATTCAGATAATAACAATGCTTTGTTACAACTATCTAACTCAGAGAATTTTTCTATAAAAAAATTGCAGTAATGGGCTTGAAGGAAGTAGACATTAATTGCATTTATTTTAAAGGAATAAAAAACTGTGATGTATTCTTTAGGTGTTATCATGAGTAATAAAGTGAAGTCTTTCAATGTATGTTGACAAATGCGGACATAATAATTAAAGTTTATTAAATTGGTGATAAACGTAAAAAATGCGAATAAAATTATTTTCGGGGTATTTTGCTTCGAAGGAGAAAATGACTAATATCCAGGTTGATCTCATCAAGCTACGGCTGACAAGTGGTCCATCAGAAGTGAAAAATAAATGATTTTGATGGCGCTTGGATATGTTGTAGACGGGCATATCTTCAGGATTAGGCCATCCGCTTTTTTAGCAACTGGCATTGGTTTTCGAGAAAATTGAAGTTCACTGCACCTGTTCTAACTAAGTGTGCGTGGTGCAGCGGTTAAATTTTACATCTGTCACGATAAAAGTACTGTGTTAGGGCACGTTCTCTGTTTTCGATATTTATAAGCAGAATAATATGACACTTTTCTATTTTATTTTACAGAATATCAACAAGCAGTGCAAATTCTGTGCAATTATTAAGAAGTTTAAATTGTATAGGCTCGGTCAAACAGAAAGCGGATCGTTCACGCAGACATCGCCTGATTACCGGCTTTTACGAGGGTCACTCAAAAAGAATGCACACTATTTTTTAATACAGATTTATTCTACATGTTTGAAAGTTTTACAGTGTGTAGATTCATCCTTTAGGAACAATATTTTCATTTCTCCACATAATCCCCATCCCTCTCAACTGCCTTACGCCATCTTGCAACCAGCGCCTTTATACTCGCTCGGTAAAATTCTGAACCAACACGTTGGAGCCACTGTTTGGCAGCTTGCACAAGGGAGAAATCATATTTAGACCTTGTTCTACGAAGACAGTCTTTCATTTTCACCAAAAAGATGATAGTCACATGGAGTCAGGTCAGAACTGTAAGGCGGGTGTTTCAGTGTTGTCCATCAGAGTTTTGTGGTCCTAGGAACCCATCCGGCACAAACCTTTTTTAACGCCAGCACTTTCAGTATTCTGCAAACTGTTCTCTTCCTTTCCCAAAGTAGCGTGACAATTCGTTCACCCTGATGCGTCTGTCAGCAGTCACCAATTCGTTAACTCTCTGCACATTGTCTGGAGTGTGTGCAGTACGAGGCCTGCCGCTGCGAGGAAAATTCTCAGTATTGCCGTGCCTGCTTTCATCACGTAACCTGTTTGCCCACCGACTAACTGTACTGCGACTACAGCAGAATCTCCATACACCTTTTTCAACCTTTTGTGAACGTTTCCCACCGTCTCGTTTTCACAGCACAGGGATTCAATGACAGCACGTTGCTTCTGATCAACGTCAAGTATAGCAGCCATCTTGAAGTTATGCTGTGCCACTCACCAGAACAGTTTGAACTAAGTTTGAAAACAAGCAGGAAGGATATATCTACACACTGTAAAACTTTCAAACATGCAGACATACAGAATGAAAACTGTATTTAAAAAGAATAGTGTGCATTTCTTTGAACTGACCCTCGTAATTGGCTATGGTGCTACAAAATTGATAATACACAGACTTCAACGAAGAGTCGTCTGTGGTTTATGTTCAAGCAAACTGCGGTGACCTAGATCCTAAACTGCTAGTTCTGATTTGTCTTCAACGTGCGTTGTTAGAAAAGCGTTGTTAGTGCCGTGCGTGTTCTAAAAATGCAATGAAATGAAGTATGTCTACAGAAGTGCAGCCAGAAAAAGACAGCAGAGGGAAAGGAGTTGAATGAACAAACAAGAGGCGAAATCACTAACGCATCACATATGCCGAAGAGTTGCTTCGTGATTTAAATCCTAACAAATACACCGCCTAGCACTATTCGTTATAATTCAATGCAATAGGCTAAGAAATACGTACGGCAATACAAGCTCTGTTGGCCGAAAGATGAATTAATAAACATCAACGAAGAAGACGAGGTGCACAAATATGAGACTGTAAGTTTCACTTTTGTGTATCCATATTTATTTATTCATTCGCGTCAGAAGCACTTACAATGGATGAACTAATGTACAATATTTACATGTTATGTGAATACATCATATTTACAAGACAATTATTTACACTTTTGATGCCCAGACGTTAGCGACCTATATTGCATTTGGTGTTTCATGTAGTAGGTCTTCTGGTGTGTATGTTGCTGGACGATGGGTACACTGGAGCAGGTGGGAGGTCGTCTACGTTGCTCCAAATTCACAAAGTGGCGACTCCACTAGAAAGCTCCATTTAACCAGATTACTCTTACATTTTGTGACACCTGAACGTAGTCTGTTGCGTGATCCCCATGTACCCAAAATGTTCAAATGTTTGTAGAGCTTATGGGACTTAACTAAGGGGCCATTATAAACTTACAAACTACTTATGAACTAGCTAATACTAAGGTCGGCACAAATATCCATGCCCGAGGGGGATTCGGACCCCCGATCGTAGTGGCCGTGCAGAACGTGACGGGCGCGCCGCAGACCGCTCGACCACCGCGGCCGGCTCTATGTACTCCACTTCTCTGTGTAGCCGGGTGATAGTTTTTCACATGGTGTAGACCATTTTGCAGTACTGGTATACCTTGTACGCCATAGTTCAGGTCGGCATTGCTGCGATGTCCCAACTAGAGTCTCTGTAGATTTAAGGAAGCTCTTCCTGGATTTTAGTTATCGGTTTGCTGGTTGATGTCCATATAGGGGATGGGCTTCAGAAGTTTCTGATTTTCCCCTCTCATTTTTTGCTGCAACCTCTCGGCGGATGTCGGGTGGTGCGATGCCCGCAAGACTGTACAGTTTATTTAATGGAGTGGGCTTTAGGCATCCAGTGATGATGTGACAGGTATCGTTAAGCGTAACATCTACTATTTTGGCACAGCTGGAATTGGACCACACTGGACATGCATATTCTCCGGCAGATAACTTGGTGCTACGGAAGAGGTTCTTACAGTGTTTGGGTGTGCTCCCCATGTTGTGCCTGTTAACTTTCTGATGGCATTGTTTGTAGCTGCCACTTTTTGCTTAGTATTCCGGCAGTGCCTCTTGTAGGTTAATGCTGGGCCCAGGGTGACTACTAGTTATTTGGGATATGTAAAGTTTTCTAGTGTGCTACTTTCTCAGGTAGTTTTCAGGGTTCCAGCTGACTGCCTATTTTTGAGGTGGAAAGCACAAGTCTGTGTTTTCCCAGGATTTGGTCTCAGTTGATTCTCCCTGTAGCAAGCTGACATTTCTCTTAATGTTTTGGGCAGATTCTCTTCAACCGTTTCGAAGCAGAGGGCTTGGGAGGTGATAGCAGAATCATCTGCATAGATGCAGCTCTATGTTCCTTCAGGTAATGGTTGATCATTTGTATAAATGTTGAACAAGGCTGGAGAAAACACGCTTCCCTGGTGTAATCCATTCTTTTCGATCTCCACCTGCTTCTTTGTCCCTGAAATTAGACAAAAAATCGTCTGTTTTCAAGGAGATTCCTTATAAATCAGGTAATTTGGTAAACTTTAGTGGCATTATACAGCTTCATAAAAAGTCTTCTATGATTAACAGTATCGTAAGCTGTTCTCAGATCTATAAATACAGCCCCTTTCAAACCCGTCTTCGATGTGCTGTGTAAGTTTCATCACCTGAGATCAGCTCTTCCTCAGTCTAAAGCCAGACTGCTGTGGTATGTACATTGTCTCCAGCATCTCCATTAGGCCGTGTAGGATAAGTCGTATACATACAGATGGTATAGGAGGGATATAGGACGGTAGCTTTTAGGATCTTTTTGGTCATTTCTTGGCTTACGGATAGCTATAACTTTGGCTTTCTTCCAGAGTTTTGTTCATCAGCTCCATTAGCCACGCTTTAGTTATCGGCCCAATGTTCTTAATATTCTCAACTCCCATATCATCAAGGCCTTCAGATTTTCCATTTTTGCACATACTCAGAGCGAGATCTATCTCAGCCTGAGTAAATGGTAGAAGTAGATTATTGATTTCTTGGTCGGCTTGTCTCTCACATGTCTTATTACGAGGCCTGGTTGAATAAGGTGGTTTTCCATTTTGTATGAGCTGGTGCGCAATTTGATCAGGTCGAACATTCGCGTGCATTTTTGCCTGTGAAGGGTCATTATCAAAGCGCTTTAGAAGCCTCCAGGCCTTGTGACTACGTCTACTCATATCACAGTCTTCCATGAGTTTCTTCCATTGTACTCGCTTTGCCTCGGAAATTGAGGAGAGGACGGATCTGGCTGTTTGGTAGGTTTCATCACTGATTGGGGTTTCATCATATTGGGTATAATACTCCTCGAGCGAAGTAGCTGTTTCTGATGTAACGCTCTTCAGGAAGTACGTCTTGCAGCCTCTTGGGATACATGCTCGCGAGCAGAATTTAACGAGCTCAACAAAGTGTTCATACTCTTCAGGCACAGGCTTAATGTATAAACTTTTTCATCCAGCATTTTGTAGAATTTTGGCCAATCTGCCTTCTTGAAATTATACCTTCGTCTAAAATCAATTTCTTGGGGTCTTATGATGGAAAGAAGTCGACACATTATTGGTCAGTGTTGTACGCTGGGTATGGGATTACACATTGATCTGTAATACTGCTGCGCTACATTTTCACTTACAAATAAGAGGTCAGGATAGTACCCTAATTGCGACCTTTCACTGTCACTTTCGTGAATGAGGGTGAGGGAGTTACTTTCAACCCAAGATATAACGACTTGAGCATTTTCATTCTCTTCAGTATATCCCCGGACATGGCTGTGGCTATTAAAGTCCTATATTACCACATATGTTTTTCTTTAATCGAAGTTTTTAGGAGGAACAAAGGAGAATTTTTGGGAAGGAGGCTTGTACACTGAAGTGATCACAAAGTAGCTAAGTTCCAAGGTGATGATCTCGATGTTATTGTCGTTTGTCCAATAGGCACTCAAGACTTGTATTCCTGGTTTGATATTTTTAGCATGCGGTATTTCTGCAGCTAGCTCCAAACCAGGTACTGTCAGTCGCATTTGAGGGATATCTTTGTGAGTTTATTGTATGCATACTACATCACGCTTCTGTTCGTGGCACAGTTCTTGAAGCAGCTGTTGCTTGGATTGTGGCATGCCTTCAATATTTACTGAAATAACTGTTAGAGCAGGTTCTGAAAGGAAAGCGTTTATTTACACATATCTTGTTTGAACTCATAAGTGCTTATGGAATGCTGTCGTTAAGTTCAATACCTATTTCAGGTACGTATGCAGGGGCACCACGTGCAGGAATCAGCTTAACCCCTGGTGTTCCATTTCTTGCATTCTAATCGACATAATATGAAGCTATTTAGTTTGTAGTGTCTGGGAGCAGAGATTGTGATTTCGTTGTCGACGAATTAGCGCATTAACCAGCAGATCTGACTCTATCGTACAAATTACTATCAGTCGCTCTTCCTGTAGCTCATCCGAAATGAAACCTACAGAGTTTGCAGTCCGAAAGCGTTTCTCGATTAACATATAAATCAATGGTATATCAAGAGAAAGAGGATGTGAAACGAGGTGGAATTAGTCGTGATAAATGGAACACTATCGATCGTGAGACGTATGAACGTTTCGTCGAAGTGAGACAGAATTAGGAACACCTTGAATCTTATCGCAATATATGTGAAACACATTATAAGAAAGAGACTGGCTTTTGAAAATAATATAATTTATTCCGTGAGCAAATGACAAACCTAAGTTTCTAGTAATGGGCAACGAACGCTGCTGTTCCACTCTTATGGATACCATTAATTTTGTGGCCATCTCGGCGTATGTTGAACAATTTGAACGAAAGCATAAAATAAGCCAAAGGAAGATTACGAAATTCATTACTTCCAAAGAATGTGCAACGATGGAAGAATTATTAGTAGCTGCGAAAGAATTCCTTACCCAAGCGAATAAGCTTATTGGTAATTTTAACCTATATTCCGTAATCCCACTCCCATGAACCACAGACATTGCCGAGGTGGGGTGGCTTGCGTGCCTCATCGATACAGATAGCCGTACCGTAGATAGCCGTACTGGCGGATAGGCCAGACAAACGTGTGGTTCCTGAAGAGGGGCAGCAGCCTTTTCAGTAGTTACAGGGGCAACAGTCTGGATGATTGACCGAGCTGGGCTTGTAACATCAGCTAATGTGGCTTTGCCACTCAGCTACTGCGAACGGCTGAAAGCAAGGAGAAACTAAAGCCGTTACCTTTCCCGTGGTAAAATAGTCCCCCATTCGGATCTACTCAGGAGGATGTGATCATCAGGAAAGACAATACTGACATTCTACGGGTCGGAGCGTGGAATGTTCGATCCCTTAATCGAGTAGGAAAATTGTAAAATTTAAAAAGGGAAATGGATAGGTTGAAGTTAGATATAGTGGGGATTAGTGAAGTTCGGTGGCAGGATGAACAGGATTTCTGGTCAGGTGAGTACAGGATTATAAATACAAAATCAATTGGGGGTATCACAGGAGTAGGATTGATCATGAATAAGAAAATAGGAATGCGGGTAAACTACTATGACCAGCACAGTGATCGCATTATCATTGTCAAGATAGATACGAAGCCAACACCGACTACAGTAGTACAGGTTTATATGCCAACTAGCTCTGCCGATGATGAGGAAATCAAAGAAATATATGAGGAGCTAAAGGAAATTATTCAGACAATTAAGGGAGAGGAAAACTTAATTGTTATGGGAGACTGGAATTCGGTAGTAGGACAAGGAAGGGAAGGGAGGATAGTAGGTGAATATGGTCTGGGCAAAAGGAATGAAAGAGGAAGCCGCCTGGCAGAATTTGGCACAGAACATAATTTAGTTATAACAAACACCCGGTTCAAGAATCACAAAAGAAGGTTATATACGTGGAAGAGCCCAGGAGACACCGGAAGATACCAGATAGATTTTATAATGGTAAGACATAGATTTCGGAACCATGTTCTCTAGTGTAAGACATACCCAGGGGCAGATATAGACTCTGACCATAACTTGTTGGTTATGAACTGTAGGCTGAAACTAAAGAAACTACAAAAATGTAGGAAAATAAGGAGATGGGACTTGGATAAATTGAAGGAACCTGAGGTTCTTAAGAATTTCAGAGGGAGCTTTAGGCAACAATTGACAGAAACAGGGGAAAATAAAACAGTAGAAGAGGAATGGGTAAAATTGAGAGATGAAATAGTGAAGGTAGCAGAGGACAAAATAGGTAGGAAGGAAAGACCTACAAAAAATCCTTGGATATCACAGGAGATACTAAATTTAATCAATGAAAGGGGAAACTATAAAACTGCAGTAAATGAAACAGGCAAAATGGAGTACAGACGACTAAGAAATGAGAGAGATTTGGAGATAAGAGAAACAGCTCTATGAATATCAAGGACACTGATGGAAAACCAGTTCTCAGCAAAGAAGGGAAAGCTGAAAGGTGGAAAGAGTATATAGAGGGGCTCTACAAAGGAAATGAACTTCGAGACAATATTGTAGGAAGGGAAGAGGATGTAGATGAAGATGAAATAGGAGATACTGTACTGAGAGAAGAATTTGACAGAGCCCTGAAAGACCTAAGTCGAAACAAGGCCCCTGGATTAGATGATATTCCCTCAGAGCTACTGAAGTCTCTGGGAGAACCAGCCATGACAAACCTGTTTCACCTGGTGTGTAAGATGTATGAGACAGGTGAAGTACCCTCAGACTTTAAGAAAAATGTTATAATCCCCATCCCTAAGAAAGCAGGTGCAGACAGGTGTGAAAACTACAGAACCATCAGTTTAATAAGTCACGGCTGCAAAATATTAACGCGAATTATATACAGAAGGATGGAAAATCTGGTAGAAGCCGACCTCGGGGAAGATCAGTTTGGGTTCAGGAGAAATGTAGGAACTCGGGAGGCAATACTCACTTTACAGCTTATCCTAGAAGATAGATTAAGAAAAGGCAAACCTACATTTCTAGCTTTTGTAGATTTGGAGAAGGCTTTTGACAATGTTGATTGGAATAAACTCTTTCAAGTTCTGAAGCAAGCAGGAGTAAAATATAGGGAGCGTAAGGTTATTTACAACTTTTACAAAAACCAGATAGCGGTTGTCAGAGTTGAAGGGCATGAAAGGGATGCAGTGTTTGTAGTATTTCTCCATTGTTGTTCAATTTGTACATTGAGCACGCTATAAAGGAAAGCAAGGAGATATTTGGAGAAGGAATTGAAGTTCAGGGTGAAGAATTAAAAACATTGCGTTTTGCCGACGACATAGTAATTCTGTCAGATACAGCAAAGGACCTGGAAGTGCAATTGAACGGAATGGACAGTGTGTTGAAAGGTGCATTTAAGATGAACATTAACAAGAGCAAAACTAGGGCAATGGAGTGCAGTGTAAGAAAATCAGGTGATGCTGAAGGAATTAAATTGGGAAACGAAGCAATGAAGGAGGTAGATGAGTTTTGTTACTTGGGCAGTAAAATAAGAAATGATGGTCGCAGTACAGAGGATATAAAATGCAGAATGGCGATGGGTAGAAAAACGTTTTTGAGAAAGAGAAATTTGTTAACATCTAATATTGATTTAAACCTAAGGAACTCCTTTCTGAAGGCATTTGTATGGAGTGTTGCCTTGTATGGGAGTGAGACATGGACGATAAACAGTGCGGACAGGAAGAGGATTGAGGCTTTTGAAATGTGGTGCTACAGAAGAATGCTGAAGATTAGGTGGGTGGATCGCGTAACTAATGAGGAGGTACTGAACAGAATTGTGGAGAAAAGGAATTTCTGGCATACCTTGACTAAAAGAAGGGATAGATTGGTAGCACACATTCTTATACATCAAGGAATTGTGAATTTAGCGTTGGAGGGAAGTGTACGGGGAAAAAATCGCAGGGGAAGACCAAGAGATGGATACAGTAAGCAGATACAGACAGATGTAGGTTGTCGTTCTTATGTTGAGATGAAGAGACTTGCTCAGGATAGGGCATTGTGGAGAGCTGTATGAAACCAGTCTCCGGACTGAAGACCACAACAACAACAACATTCCGTAATCAACATCGATCAAACGGACTGTCAGTATCGATCAACGTACATTAGATTCCTCTCGGAGAAAGAGACGAGAAACACGCTCGTGCAGAAAAAAAGATTCAAATAAGATTTGATTCGTACACAGCACAATGCACTCTGCGTTACGAAAGGTGATCCAGTAGTTTTTTTATTTATTTTTATGCATCGGGAAAATTTAGTACTCATGTTCAGAAAAGAGTGGCTGAATTAATCCTCAAATTGAAAAACGTAATTGTTTCCTCTATGAAATGGGGGAAGTTTACAAAAATGGTGTGATTCTTCCACAAGTGGGACAGAAATTTTCTACGTATCGTTGATACGTGTGGAGGGCAAACTGATCTTTGTGGATGAGAGAAAACCGTGCAGCTGCACATTACAAGTTATCCTGCCAAATTGTACTCCTCTTTTCCAGGTTATGATGAATATTTTCACCGAAAGGTTAACATTTTCTCGAAAAAATCAAGATCAACAGAGCAATCGCGTCCAGACACAATTGTGTAAAATTAAACTCATTAATTTTGCATCAACTGACGGAACTTGCTTTTTGAAAGATGATCAAATACACATGGTTCGCATTAAATTTGATGGATGAAGGAGAACCATTTTTGAATATAAATTAACGGTGATTTCCGGTATCGCTCTTAAAAAATTCGCGAGCCTGCAAGACGGTAGATTTTATGAAATGTGCTTAGTGCTGTAAACCATTGCGTTTCGGTTGCTTTTCGACAAATATCATCCGGATTTCTGTTGTGGCCTAACAAGCTATGCAGGTGATAGAGAGTACGATTTTGTAATAATGACGTGAAAATTAATTTACTACGGCGAAATTGAATTTCACACTAATCTCACACAGTGTACACTGTTTGTTGATATTTTCTAAAAAAATAAAATGGTAAAAGTGAAAAACAAAAACACGGAGGGGACCCGAACGCGATACCACCTGCGTGGTAGCTGTTGCCCTTAAACGCTGCGACGTGCTAAAGTTACGCATCTTACAGCGCGCAGTGAACTTCAACACCAGTTTTCTCAAAAACCAAGGATCGTCGCTAAAAATGCGAATAGCCGCATACTCAGGGTATCAAAGACTCATCAAAATCCGTTGTTTATACTTCTGATGGCCCTCTCGTGAATACACAGAGACATTTCCATACGGACATGAGTCGAGATTTCAAAGTCGTTAAGAAACATTTTTTCAGCGGGTGAAGGTTGCCCCCACTCCACCTCCCACTCCAGCTGACACACTATAGCTACGCCATAGTACGCTTCACTTTATTACTATGTTTATAACACTAACAAAGAGAAAAAAGAAAAGTGTAATACATAAAATTATTTTTTTCTTGCAAATAAGAGTTTTCAAGTTTCTTTAAGCTAATTGCTGTAAAGGGTTACAAATACGACTCATAGTCGATTTCTTCATGGAACAAATTTTCTATTTCGAAAATGATAGTAGTAAAACTTTACCCCTTAACAGGAATCGTTATTTCGACGAACATAACTATAATCGCGGGTCCATATGGACCCTTGAATAAAAAAATCCACATAATTCCTTTAAAAGGTGTAATTAACATGTGAATGCACAATGAGTGTATTGAAACAAGTTTTATTTGAAAGACAAATCAACTTGTTTTGAGCAAAAAAATTTACATTGTGCTATGTTTTTAATTTTTACGTCGTAGGTCTTAGGTTTAAGGGAAAAAACCCTTGATATATTATTAGGTTTCTCATAACTTCCCCTTAACATAAATAGGGACTTTTTATGCCACCAACCAGAAACAAAAATAATGACAATGATACATGAAAGTGTCCAAATGTTATCTGTATATCAGTACCTGAACTATGAATGACACTTGTTACACAATATTTTTATTCTGCATGTCGTTTTGAAATGTACTTAAAGCATCTGTCGCATTTCTGTAATTGTTTGCTGTCAGTTTTAGGACCAAATAATTAACATCTTCCTCTTTTCCATAAGTCACTTTGATTAGAAGGTGAATTTTCTTGTCGTTGTTTGAAAATCTTTCAAAGATTCTATGTCTGAGAGATTTTCTTCTAATAATAGTTCAAAGATTACTTTTTCAGTAAGAACCCGCTGCGTTGTGGCGATAAAGTGCCCGAAGCATCACAAAATAAGCCAGTATACACTGACTGAAAAAATCCCGTATCTGGAATCGCGGTTCAGATTGGACCCAACGATGGCACTTACGTCACTTCCAATAACTTTGAAGTGGGGAGCTCCTGGTCCCTGGTGCACCTCGCAATGTACTGAGATTAGACTGATACGCGAAACTGAAACTCGGCACGTTTTGATTGTTAGACGGTTTTGTTGTTGTCAGCGGGTCCAAATTGACCCACGGTTCCGGTTAAGGGTTAATTTCATGTAAATTCGTGAAAAATTACAGCAATTTATTATTTTAAACGTAATTTTCACAACAGAAATTGAGCTAGCATGCTAAAGAGAAAAAGAAAAATAACGCGCTCACGATAAGTGCAAGTTCTTCCAAGAAATTTCTGGACCCTTGCAATCAACGAAATCGAAAAAATATAATAATTGCATTGAATTACAACTCTTTATGGAGAAAGTAAAACTAAATCACTGTAGGTCGAATGGCTGAGAAGTTCTAGCCAATTTTGGAAAAAAGCATTAAAGCTCGAAAAGCAATAATTGCATTTTTTTTTTACTTTCCGCAGGATATCCTCATGTTAAATACCAAGTTTGGAAACTTAAATATTAATGAGTTTCAGATAATCCGGTTTTTAAGGATTTCGTAGCTCTTACATGTAGAAACCTAGTACAGCGATACTTATAAAACAGTTACCGACAAACATCAGATTACCAAGTACACCGCCAATCAATTCCAGATAAAATAGCTTATTGATCTTTACCAAGATTTGTACTCCACGAATGGTGTCTTCCCAGAAGGATGAAAAAATTTATATCCTCGTAAGAAGACACCCGTAGTGGTGTCTAAACCCCCATAGAGATCAGTAAAATATTCCCGGCAATTGATCCAATGTGTGCTTGTTATCTGATGCTTTGTACAGTTGCTGGCAATATCCATGTTCAAGACTAAAATTTCTTCCTGAAAGCTGTAAGAAAAATAAAAGAAAGTGCTGCATGAAGGAAGAATATTACAATCTTATAAAAACGTGTTCTCGAAAACCTGATAAGGATACAAATAGAAAAAATATTGCAAAATGTTCAAATTTTCAAATGTTTGTAATTGTATGGCACCAAACTATTTAGTTATTAGTCCCCTATACTTACAAATTACTTAAAAAAGTTAAACTAACCTAATAACAAATCACACACTCCATGCCCGATGCAAGTGATTGGTTGTGTACTTGTTATTCTGAAGATGGTAATAGCCATGTTCAAGATTATATCGACAGTGCGTCTTAAGCCCTAAAATTATCTCTTTTAACACTTTTACGAGAGCTTAGATTTTTAATTAATGAAAACAGTTTTTTCTATACTTGAGGAAAAATTTTCCGCCGTGTTCGTTATCTTGGACCGAGTTACATGAAACAAAAACTCTATTTAAAATTTATCCTCTACAAGTCTTTTTTTTTTGGCGCGGATAAATAATAATAATAATTTTTTTGGTGCTGACTTCACATGCAGCAATTCATTCGCTAGGTCGGCTGGGGTCGACGGAGAAATTGCACGCATGCCGCGGCTGGGCTCCGTAAATGCACTACAGTAGTCTTTTCGCATATGTACGCAAGTACATGATTGTCAGGGGGACTGAAGCTGGGTGAGTGGGCAGTCGGCCTGTGTGCCGCGTCTCCTCGGTCACAGTGGCTACGGCCGGCGGACTGAGACACACACTAGAGACTGGTCAGCTCCAGAGGAGGGTGGCCAGCGTCTGCACACATGGCTTCATTGTGTAGGCGCTGGGTGAGGGGAGGCGTGGGATCAGAGCCAACTATTGTCAGCGGTTGAAACTGCTGCTTTCAGTCGATTTCAATGGCTATGGATTGAAAATTCGATATAATTACTAGGGTAATGGGAGCACATACATATGGCATTACAGATGATAATATATATCATTCATCTATATGCACATCCAATTTTGGATGCAATATGAGCTCTAATTAAGGCTCTTGTTTATCATGTTACCGAACAGAATGCTCTGTTTTGTTGTTATATATAGATACAGGTGCAGTCTGAGGGTCTTCCTATTAATTACGTCCGTCTCATTGCTTCCTTCCTCTCCAAACGTCCATCCTATGTCACTGTCAATAACCAAAATTCCCGTTTGTTCTACCCCTCTGCTTGGGTGCCCCTGGGCTCCGTCTTTTCGCCCCTGTTATATTCAGCAGATATGATCCGACCTCAGCCTCCTGTCCATCTTCTTCAGTATGCTGATGACACTGCCTTCCTTGCCCTTGCCCCGTCCCTCGCTCACTCCCAACATCTCCTTCAGTCCCATCTCTCCGAATTTTCTTCCTGGTGTAACCAGTGGCTCCTTACTGTAAACCCTACAAAACCCTACAAAACCCTACAAAATCCCAGGCAATCATCATAGGTCGCACCACCCCTTCTTTCGCCACCAAGAACTGTACCTCACCCTCCATGGTTGCCCCATCCCGCAAATGAAGACCCTCCGCTACCTCGGATTAACCCTAGACAGAGACCTTTCCTGGACCCCTCGCCTCAAAACCGTCCGACAAAAAGCCCTCTCTCCTCTTAACCTCTTAAAATGAATCTCCGGCTGGAAATGGGGACTAAATCCTTCCACCATCCTGTATACCTACCGTTCCCTCATGCGTCCCGTCCTTTGCTGCTTCCATCCCGGCTGGATATCCACTCCCCCCTCCTATTATGAATCCCTTAAAATCCTCGAACGCCACGCCCTTTGACTCGCCTACCACATCCGCCTCCCCTCCCCCAAGCGGATCCTCTACGACCTCATCCCATTCCCACACCTGGTCAAATTCCTTCAACACATCCGCCTCAAGAAAGATAGAGTCCCATAACCCACTGGTATCTGTTCTCCTCCTGGATCCCGGGCCCCTGCCCTGCCTTTAGCGCCACATCCCTCCCTCCCTTCACCTCCACACCCTCTAAGTCCTCTCCGACGGTGGCTTCCACCACCTACCTCTCCCTGATGACGTTCTCCAAAACCGTCCCGACATCTATCCCTCCTTCCAACTTTGACCCCTCTATGTGGATTGCCGCCGCCTCCTCCTCCCCCTCCTCTCCCACTCCTGTCCCTGCATGGCTCACCCCCTCCTTTCTCCAATTCCCCGGGAACTCCTTCCGGTTTCTCCCACTCTCCCTTCCCCCACATCCTCACCTCCTTCCCCCACTCCTTCTCCATCCGCCCCCCTTCCCCTGCAGGGCCAGTACAGTGCTGTGTTTTAAGTGGTGAGTGCTTATTGAGTATAGTGTTTCGTCGCCCAGTGTTTTTTAACGTTGCGTACACCAGTGTTCAGTGTTTTGTACCTCAACGTCGCCATCTTGTTATGTCTCGTCATCTGCAGTGAGTGATTTTAAGCCACCGTGGCAATGTCTTCTTTTAACAACCATGTATGTTCTCTCCGCTGTCATATAGTCATTTAACTTTCTCCCAAATTTTCATCTTCAAATTGTAAAAGCGCCTTTTTATCACCTTTCATTTCATATTCTGTTGTGTCCATTGTTTACCGTTTGCTCTGCTGTAGAGCAGCATCGTTGGCTGCTGCCAGCCTGCCTTAGGGCATTAAAAATTCAATAAAGGAAAAAAAAGTCTCAGGGTGCTCCACCGGATTGGAGGGGCGAAAGCCTTCCAGGGCAACCAGAAATCGGTTTTCCCGCCAATTTTTGGTTGTACCAGGAACCTCCCAACTACGTGGGTCAAATGTAATTACCGTAATTGCATCCTTTCCATGTTGCCGTTATCCCTCCGACACTCTGTCTCTGAATGACTGCAGAATATCGGTTGGGGATGGTCACGTGGTAGGGTGGGGGTGGTGGAGGGGATGGTCACGTGCTGTGCTCTCATTGGCCGGTGCTGGTCATGTGGTAGGGTGGGGCTGGGGGGTGACATAGATAGTCACGTGATGCCTTGAGGTGAGCTCAGATCCACGCCAGATGTGGAGGAGTGAACACATGCAGTTGCAATAACAATAAACAATTACAATAAATAAATAAACAATTAGCATAATTACCCTAAGTACACGTAATTGCAATTATGCAATTACTCCAATTACGCAATTACTCTAATTAATTTGATATCAAATTGATATCAATTTGATTATTTTGGTCCCAGATACGGCTTTTATATTCTACTCGTGGCATTTTAAAATAAACAATTTGCAAATGATGCAGAATTGTATCAGTGTGTTCACAAATATATATGTCTAATCGCTTATTCAATATTTTATTTCAGACTAGCTTATATGCCCGTGCTTTGCAACAGTTGTTAAAGAGGAACGTGTGTATATCATGGTTTCTACAGTTCCGGACATAGGTCAGCAAAAACAGAATCCTTGTTGGATCTCACTGTCAATAAACTCAGTTTTCCTAGCCAAGATGTCAAATTTAAGTAGAAGTCATTGTCGAAGTCGCTGAATGTTCATAAAGTTTTTTATGCAAAAGTGAAATTAATTTAAGTCCGTACTCCGGAACGATGTAAATTTAATGTTAGTTTGTGTCAAAAAGTTAAGACTGTAATAAGAAATGCTATAATACTGGACACGATTTGTTGATCTTCCTGAGAACTAAGTTGTACGTACACCTGAAACCACACTCAAACTAAAGTAGTCCGAGTGAGGTGAAATTGTCTGTTTGGCGTAAACTTCTGAAAACTTTACTATCGTTGAGATGAAAAATAGTAATAATAGCAACAGCGCCATGTGTAGCTGAAGTATTAGTATGATGCAGCGTTGCACTGGGGACAATGTAGTTATTCTGTATACAGTGCTCCCTATTATCGAAAACTCGACGAATGCCGAAAGTTTGGTAATTAAATCAACAGAGCAGTTCATGTCTGTATAAATAAGACGTCATGGTGGTGTCACTGTGCGATAAAGTAAGTCTGGGTAATCGTTGAAGGAATGCCGTCAGATGATCGTCTGTGTAAAATTTTCCATTAAATATAGTATTTCCAGTGAATTGTCTAGACGTGTGAGCAGCATCGGCCACTCTTTCACATAATACTTGTCCCCGCGTCCTGCAGTGATTACTTCGTAAAGCACGAAATTGATATCGACCTTCTGTAATAGAACTATATATTCAGATCACTAAGTACAATTTTCTCTGCAAAAGAAGACGTCTGTATCTATCTTAATGTAGTTCGCACCAAAAATAAATAATTTCAAATTTTAATCTCAATATTGTACGGAACGTTTATGAAAGCAGAGAGATTTCTGATGAGTTTGTTGCTCGCGTGTGTATATTATCTCTAGTGGCAGGCACAGAGCAGAAGTAACTCTGGAGTGAGAGAACAGTTTTCGTGTCCGTAACATTAAGGTGGAATTGTCACGTAATATTGGGGAAAATATATTAATCGCTCACTTTATCTTGGTCCGTTTCTGTTCGGTTAAGACAAAAGACTATGTGTAAATGGCTCTTTTAGCTACGCTTCCTCAATTTCCTTGTTGCTTCTCTGACAAATTTATTAAGATATTATTTCATGTTACGTGGTTGATCTGCGAAATGGGTGGGGGGGCCTGCCTTCTTTGCAGCCAATGCAGTACAAACCAATCGTAGGAGCAAATAAATTTGTGGAAAGAGTGCATTTGTCTCAATATCACGTGGTAATTCCAACTTAATGTTGAGAAGATGAACAGAACGAAATGCACATTCCATAGGTATTTCTTCCATGCAATATTTAGTGGTTATACCTGTCGAAAGATGCTCTTATTTTCTCTCCATGACATTGCAAAGCATATGGGATACTGTTCGGAATAAGAAAAAATTTGTACCCTACCCGGGTTAAATTTTACTTGCAGTGGCAGCGATTTAGTTTGCTATCGTTGGTAACTAACTATTCGCTTTAGGAGGATGATTAATTTACTGGCCAGGACAGCATAAATTATTTATTTCATCGGTAATATAAAGACTTATTCCCCTCATTCTACGTGACTGACTTTTTAAAAAAGCATTCAACGGCTCTTGCCAACATCAGCACACAATGCCGCCGCCATAAGTAATATTGTACCCCTTCTTGTAGTGTATTACACTATAGTTATGAGAATGAAAAAAAAACGCAGCAACTCCATAATTTTAGTTCTTTGGTGTACTATGTAATTAACGTCGCCTCGCGTTGTCCTTTCCTGTACTATGGCGTTTTCGTGGCATTCCTAAATAGAACGCACTAAAAATGTAACAAGGAAACACCTAAATCAAAAGAGGGGCTACATAAATTCGATTTTTCTTCCAAAGAATTGTTATGTAAATTACAGTATCGATAGACGTGAAGGAATGTCGTTCTGTTTTTAATTCAAATGTTCCCTGTCAAAAGAAGCAAAGATACGTCGTTAAGCTTTGAATATACAAAGTGAATACAGCAACTCGCGTTCAATGTTAGTTTGTATTTGCAGATATAAGATTGCGGCTCTTAATTCAAAATACTTCTGTTAGGGAAAACGCAGTACACGATCATTTATTGTGTCTTTGCAGGACTACGAAACCAACAGTACCTTTAGTGGTTCGTTGCCGTTCTATGGCATAATCATCGAAAAGAAATAAAAGATAAAAATAATTGAAAAATTCAGCAGTGCCAACGATTAGTTCTTTGGTGCACTACGTAACTAACAGGGCCTCTGTTTGTTCTGTACTGTAGCCATTACTAAACAGGCATTTTCTAGGCATTACTAAACAGAATGGACTTAAGATGTAATATGTACATACCGAAAGCAGAAAGTAAACTACATCAATTCGTGTTTTCTCGCAAAGAATTCTTAGTAAATGGAAACATCGATAGACGCGAAGGAAAGTCGTTATATTTTCAATGAAAATGATACCCGCGGAAAGAAGCATTTTTTTCTTTCCATGGCATTGCAAGGCATGCGGGATACAGCTAGTAAAAGAATGATTTCTTCTTGTGTCGTACCTGGGTTGAATTTTATTGCAGTGGCAGCGATTTAGTATGTTAACGTTGCTAACTAAATATTCGCTTTAGGGGGATCTTTAATTTAGTGGTCGGAGCAACATTATTTATTTATTTCATCATCAATACAAAAAATTATTCCCATCATTGTACGTGACTCATTTTTCAAAAAGGATTCAACGGCCGTTGCCAACAACAATACACAACACCGCTGCCGTAAGGAAAATCGTAGCCCTTATGTTAGTGTATTACACTTACGTTACGTGAATAAAAAACGCAACATCGCCATCTATTAGTTATTTGGTATACTGTTACGAACAGCGCCTCTATCGTACCTTTGCTATAATACGCTGCAATTCAAGCACAGCGTACACCAGAAACTAAAAATTACGATATCCCTTCTTCTCCTGATCCGATTTTAATGAAATGAAGCTTATATGTTGCCCCAAGGTACTCTCAGTTGACCTATGAAACACCACGAAAGTTCGTATAGTATTCTTGGAGGTTTGCTGATCTACAACATACTTATAAGCATAGTATACACATAAAACTTCAAATTACAATATCTTTCCTTCCTCTGATCAGATTTTGATGAAATGTAGCCTATGGTACTATCCAAACTATTCAAAATTTACCTGTGAAAACCCATGAAAGTTCGTGTATTACTTTTCGAGATTACCTGAAACAAATATACATACACGAAGGCTTTTAAACAAATGGTTAAATTATGATATCTTCATTTTCACTGATCCGATTTTAATTATTGAAGCCTTTATATAACCACACGATATGCTCAAGTTACGTGTGAAAATCCCATGCAAATTCGTCAAGTAGTTTTGGAGATAAACGTGTTCAAAGAGACAGACAGACAGACATGACGGTTGTAGATAAATAATTTCAAATTACGATATTCTTTATTCCCGTGATCCGATTTTTATGAAACGAAGTTTATATATCACCCCGAGTTACGCTTAAGTTACTTGTGAAACCCCATGCAAATTGGTGAAGTAGTTTTCGAGATAAGAGGTTTTTAATAGTTGAATAAACAGATGTGGTTGTTACTGAAAACACTTAAAATTACGATATGATTTTTTTCCGGGATCTGATTTTCATAAAATTACGCCTATATGTTGACCCAAACTTTTCCCATTTTTCCTGTGAAAACCGCATGAAGATTTGTCCAGCAGTTTTGAAGATTGAATGGAACAGCGAGAGGTCTACATTTACGGATTTATTATTAGTATAGATAACCGGTTTCGACATACTTTGTTGTCATATTAAGGGCTCGACACTAGAAGACGGCAACTAAGCTAGTAGAAATTGGTTATATCAAATAAAATATTGAACAAACGATCACATAATATATATTTCTTCGAAATATGTCAGGCATATACTTATTTCAATAGGTTTATAAGTGTTTTAGAACTGTTCGTCAACTGTGGGGAATGGCCTCTGGCAGCTGTCCCCGCCAGATATTCGACTCCTCCTTCGGCATTGGTGTGTGTGTGTGTGTGTGTGTGTGTGTGTGTGTGTGTGTGTGTGTGTGTGTGTGTGTATGTATGTGTGTGTGTGTGTGTGTGTGTGTGTGTGTGTGTGTGTGTGTGTGTGTATGTGTGTGTGTGTGTGTACGTGTGTGTTGTCCTAAGAGGATTATAAACATTTAACAGAATTTAGTTCTGTGTCTCTTCCTCTGCTATACGGACGTTTTTACATACTGAACTCTCTGCACTTGTCATTCAGTCGTAATCAAGAGTGAATAATGTAGAGAAACATTTTAGTGCTAGAAAAATTCCATAGTATCTGCTGTACCATATTATATCTCACCTCATTCACTAATTGATTTGAGCAGTGTATTATAAACATTGCTTTACCTTCTCCGGAAAGTTGTCGAATTGCGGGTCAGTTGTTTTTGTTGTAAGAAATATGATTCTTGAAATGTTGGGACAATACGTGATAGGCATATAAGTGTGTCACTGATAAGTAATTCCGTTTCGAATTGTAGTTGGTGATGCTTTTATACGATGTATATCTGTATGACTATTTCTGAATCGTAATCAATCTATTATTCTATATATTTTAATGTTTCTATTCATATTATCTTATTGTAGAGGTACAAATATTATCCTGTTTATATGGGTGTGAGAATATTTATATTTGTTTAAATTTGGGTGTCAATGAACATGCACTAATACTGTTAGCAGTACTTTTCGAATTTGCGTGTATTGGAATTTCTTATTGTTAAGGCGAAGAAGTTAATTGTTTCTGTGAGAGATTTCCTTTTTTGGAAGTACACCGTTGAATGTCTTAAGTATGTGTAGTTCTGATATGTGCCACATTTCCCATTCAAGTATCACATTAACATGGTCCCATCGCTGATGATGACTTTCAGTCGAGAACGTGAATAATGTTAAGAAGAGTTTCAGTCTAGAAAGTTTCCACCGTTTCTGGTGTAGGAGAGAGTGTGGCACATTGAACCATAAAAACATTTTTCAGTTTTACTCATACAATAATTTTATTACAGAGTTGTAATTGTAAGTTTATAAAGTTTAATAATTCAAGTATCAAATGTTCTTATATGATTGCTCCACGAATAATATGTTTTAAGCTACAAGCTTTTGAAGAAAAATTGGTAAATGGTTAATAGTGCCTCACACGTGGGGTACAATGAACCACTTTAAACAGTTTCTTAGTAGAACCTATTTATCATACAAAGTAAGTGTCAAATGAAATTTAAAACTAATGTTTACATATATTCCACTTACACATCATATAATTAACCTGTAGACACAAAATTGTAGGTCTTCTTTTGAAATTAGCGAACATCAATCGACTGGAAGCTGATTCCAAATTTGAAATATGATTTTTGTCTCTCTGTCACACCGTCATTAACAGGTTTTGGAATCACGTGAAGTATATTGGTAGCTGGAAAAAATGCTTCATCCTTTACTTGAGAGAAAAAGAACTTCCCTCCCATCTTTTCACTTTTTCTCAAAAATGATACCAGATAGTTTCCTGAATCATCCTATGGTTTCAAAATTTTCCCCACATATTAAACTGGTGTTTTGTTTTTTTAAGTTCAAATTTGGTCAAAACGAAGTCGTCTTTTTCTGGTAATTTGTCCATTTCTTCAAAGTTGATTCAGATTCACCAGACTCATCCAGGTTGTCATCGCTCTCTTCATAATGAACCTCACTATTTTCTTCATCTGATTCCTGCTCGTAAAGCTTCCTATTGGCCTTCTTTCTCCTGCTCCACAGAAAATACCTGTGATTATCATAGTTTGGTGTCAGTCTTCCACTGGAACCACATTTAATGTTTTGACCGTATCGACGAAGGGTAGGGTAAGGTATTGCATGAGATTTAGCAGCTTGGCGAATTGAGTTGCCCTTATCCAGAACATCCTGTACTGCTTTTTGCATTACATCATAGTCAGTTTTACACCTGTCGGTCTTCCTGCGGCTTGAACTAACCATCTTCGAAGCTGATAAAATAAAACAAGACTGCTGAACATCTGCAATTTAAAACCCCCAATTACCTAACGTAAGTTTTTACCCATGTTAAGAAACCAGCAATGTACAGAGTTATTGTATTTGACAATTAAATCAGTCCTGGGGCAGAATGAATCACCCTGGGGCACAATGAACCATGGCTCACTGTGCCCCGCGAGAGCTTGGTTCAATGTGCCCCAACAGTACATATTTCAAACAAAGCTCAACTGAGGTTATGTCTGAACATTGTTATTATTTGAAGATATCTGACATTAAACACAATATTCGTATTGTTATAATGAGTTACTTTCTTTGAACTTTATTCAATTCTTGTTCACTAAATTTTAATCTATGTAATTCGCCGAAAAATTACCTCACTGTAGCAAAAATAGCATAACACCTGCAGAAAACTAATGGTGGGAGCAAGGTCCTGCAGAAAGCACATGGAAGTCGGTAGAGCAGTACTGCCAAAATATGCACATAGAAAAAAATAATTTACCACCTCATACTGAAATTATGCTACCTCATTCATTGTGCCCCGTGGCTCAATATGCCCCACTCTCCCCTATTTCTCACCATACCTCCAGCCTCCACCCCATTAATAATAATAATAATGTGACTTAGTGGGGTTAAGGAAGTCTTTCAATTGGACGGCATTTCGGTGTCTTGCGTGTCCCAAACTGTGGAAAGGGTACCTACAGTTTAACGTGGAATGCGAATCAGGTGTCGTTTCTGGCGACTCGGCACATCGTACGATTATGGCCTAACGCTGCTTCGTCGCAGCTAACAGAGAAACGCCAGCGTTTCGGTGAATCACGCCACCAAATTCCTTCGCTTGCAGGCCCGTCTGAAGGAAATGATGCGTTACTACGGCCGCAAAGCGCGCTGCCGCAGCAGAAAACTCAACCCTCGGCGTTTAACTGAGTCACGCGGCCGGATTCCACCCAACGACTCGTCCGCCGGGCGACGAACATCACACGCCACAGCGCACGGCGGGAGGCGGCGACCGGAAACGCATTCCGTCTGGACGCCCGACGCTCTGCTCCGTGTTTGCTACATCGTTCCTGGTTTACAGAAGGCTTTGGTGGGTTTCCTGGTAGGAATAGTAGTGTGCTGTCGCGTCGTTCAAATATCTAGGCGTAACGTTGCAGAGCGATATGAAATGGAACGAGCATGTAACGACAGTTGTGAATAAGGCGGACAGCCGACTTCGGTTTATTGGGAGATTTTTGGGAAGATGTACTTCACCTGTAAAGGAGACCGCGTATAAAACGCTTGTACGACCACGTCTTGAGTATTGCTCAAGTGTTTGGGACCCGCAGCAGATCAGTTTAAAGGAAGACATAGAGGTGGTTCAGAGGCGAGCAGCTAGATTTGTTACCGGTAGGTTCGACCAATGCGCGAGTGTCTCGGAAATGCTCCGGCAACTCAATTGGGGATCGCTGGAAGAAAGGCGATGTTCTTTTCGTGAATTTATGTTAAGTAAATATAGAGGTCCGGAATTTGAAGCTTAGTGTAGTACGATCTTCCTGCCGCCTACTTACATTTCGCGTAAAGATCACAAAGACAAGATAAGAGAAATTAGGGCTCGTACGGAGGCATATAGGCATTCTCTTTTTCCTCGTTCAACTTGGGAGTGGAATAGGAAAGGAAATTACTAGTAGTGGTACAGTGTTCCCTCCGCCACGCACCTTACTGTGAATTGCGGAGTATGTATGTAGATGTAGGTGCAGAAAAGTGAAATTCTGCCACTGCATACCAGACTTCGAACTTTCGAGATTGAACATCAGTGCAAAGTATTTCTTGGAAAGCAACGCAGGTAGCACAAGAGGTGGACATCAGTAGCCATTATTATACAGTGAATTATCGAGTTAACATACCCTACTGGCCATTAAAATTGCTACACCAAGAAGAAATTCAGATAATAAACGGGTATTCATTGGACAAATATATTATACTAGAACTTACATATGATTACTCATTCATGCAATTTGGGTGCATAGATCCTGAGAAATCAGTACCCATAACAACCACCACTGGCCATAATAACGGCCTAGATACGCCTGGAGATTGAGTCAGAGCTTGGACGGCGTGCACACGTACAGATGCCCATGCAGCTACAACACGATACAACAGTTCATCAAGAGTGGTGATTGGCGTATTGTGACGAGCCAGTTGCTCGGCCACCATTGACCAGACGTTTCCGGTTGGAGACAGATCAGGAGAATGTGATGGCCAGGGAAGCAGTCGAACATTTTCCGTATGCAGAAAGGCCCATACAGGACCTGCAACATGCGGCCGTGCATTATCCTGCTGAAATCTAGGGTTTCATAGGGATCGTATGAAGGGTAGAGTCACGGATCGTAACACATATGATATGTAACGGCCACAGTGCCGTCGATGCGGACAAGAGGTGACGAGACGTGTAACCAATGGCACCCCGTACCATCACGCCGGGTGATACGCCAGTATGGAGATGACGAATACACGCTTCCAGTATGCTTTCACTGCGATGTCGCCAAACACGGATGCCACCATCATGATTGTGTAAACAGAACCTGGATTCATCCGAAAACACGACGTTTTGCCATTCGTGCACCCAGGTTCGTCGTTGCGTACAGCATCGCAGGAGCTCCTGTCTGTGATGCAGAGTGAAGGGTAAACGCAGCCATGGCCTCCGAGATGATCAAGCTGCTGCAAACGTCGTCGAACTGTTTGTGCAGACGGTTGTTGACTTGCAAACGTCCCCATCTGTTGACTCAGTGATCGAGACGTGGCTGCACGACCCGTTACTGCCATGCGGCTGCCTGTCATCTCGACTGCTAGTGATGCGAGGTCGTTGGGATCGAGAATGGCGTTCCGTATTGCCCTCCTGAACCCACCGATTCCATATTCTGCTAACAGTCATTGGATCGCGACCTACGAGAGCAGCAATGTCACAATATGATAAACCGCAATCACGATAAGCTACAGTCGACCTTTATCAAAGTCGGAAACGTGATGGTACGCATTTCTCCTCCTTACAAGAGGCATCACAACAACATTTCACCAGGCAACGCCGGTCAACTGCTGTTTGTGTATGAGAAATCGGTTGGAAACTTTCCCCATGTCAGCACGTTGTAGGAGTCGCCAACCTTGTGTGAATGCTCTGAAAAGCTAATGATTTGCATATCACAGCATCTTCTTCCTGTCGGTTAAACTTCACATCTCTAGCACACCATCTTCGTGGTGTAGTAATTTTAATGACCAGGTGTGTGCCTCCTTTTGAACAGATGAATTACTCCAAGCAATAAAACCATTTGTCATTACCGAATGTCTCTAAGCTAAACAGGCTCTCTTCGCGTGTTTGCACTATCAGTTATTTCAGATACTGTTCTAATGATAAATTACAAGGCATTTTTTTTATCTAAATCATTATCAGGGGCTCTCCACGACCGGAAAATCGGGTTACGTTGTGACTTTAGGGGGTTACTTACATACGTTCATTTTCGCTCATTTCGTACCTCCCGCTGCGTCCAGGTTGTACAGAAACCAAATATTAGCTCCACGGCAGGCCTGTAGTGCTCCTTCATCTTGAGGTAGCCGACTGAATGTCTCGGACTTCTTTTGTTCGATTGCAGTGCGTTCGTATTCTAACCTGCCTTAGAGCCATTGTTTAAATTGCTGTGAAATTTGTATAATGAAGTCGTTCGTGTGATATAACTGCAGAAAGAGGTATTTACGCCAGATTTTTTTATATGTTGGCTTCATTGTGGCGTGATTTGACGTTAATTGTAATGTTCATTTAAGCAGTATAATCATATAACCATAAAATCAGCATGTAAAGGGGCTACTTTGTGACAGTGTCGGAGTGGCCCAGAGTAACCCCACAGTATTTTAAAGTGGAAATATTAAATTTACTGAACAGCGTCGAGTACTTAGATGAAAACGAAAGCACCACGTGGACCGATGACAATCCGAGTGAAGCCAAAGCTCTCTATCAAAGATGATTAGGTGAGGTATCAGAAAGAGACACGCCTTCGACTAAGATACAAGACACAAGAAAGGTCCACTTTTTGAAAAGGACCTCTAAGAAGACCCTGAAAACACATACAAACTTTATACGTTTGTGGTCGTGAACTTTGAAGGGGAAATGCTCTACAGAAGAGTGATTGCTATCAAGCCAGGAGGCTGCATGGTAAGCGTCATGGTGAAGAGGTGAAAAATATACTGAAAGTGGCCAAAACGAGATGATTCCATTTATTATTCTAAGGACGAAGTTCCTTACAAGACAGCACCACCTTCAGTAGGAAAGCGAGGTCTTATGAATAGCAGTGTTTTTCCGTCTTTGCAACTACAGTAAAAATGCAATTTTTTTCTCATCAGAAGCGTTTCGTTTTAAGGACTGCAAAACATCTTCAGTGGTCTGTAATAATAGAAATCTACAGTTTGTTTTGTTTTTAGATCGACAACAGTTCTTAAACGGACCATGAAAATTAGGCTTAATGTTTGTTATTTACGGAAATTTTGTCTTCTTTTCGCTTCACATCATGGAATGCCGGTCTACTTCATGCAATACCGCCGGTTCCTCATGCTGTTCGTTTTTTTTTTTTTTTTTTTTTTTCACTACTTTCACTGTCACTTTTGCACTGCTCATAGTTGTTTTCCACAGATCAGAAGGGTTTCTTTTTGTTTTCACTGATTCTGCACAGTGTGTTATTGGAGTTTTCGTTCTAAAATAAAACAAACTGTAGATTTCTATTATTACAAGTCAATGAAGATGTTTTACAGTCCTTAAAACGAAACGCGTGTGGCGAGAAAAATCGCATTTTTATTGTAGTTGCAAAAACGGGCAAACACTGCTATTCATTATTATGAAAGCAACTACGGACATTATGGCCTCACAAACGAAGAATTGAAATTTAGATTAAGTGCTTTTGTAATTTTTTTAGGTAGCCAAAAATTAATAAAAATTTTGTATATTGATGTAATAAACATTTGGTGGAGTAACTCCGTACCAATGTTAGATTTTCCATATATTTCAAAGCGAAAACAAAGCTGTCGCAAAGTAGCCCCACCCGGTGAAGCAACTTTGTGACAACTTGTAACATTTATACAACGCTTTCTGTTGAATATATTGATTTTTATAACATACTGCTGTGTATCATTGTACATTCATAACACAACCACTTTCAGCATTGCAGAGAATGACATTCAGTTGTTATTAAAGTGAGAGGTAAAGAATTGTAAGATAGTCCTCTTATTCCAAAATGTTCCAACTTCTGTAAAAATATGATGTGATCAAGACAGCCGATGTCCTTTGTTAAATCAAAGGACATTCCTACCGTTCGCAGTCCTTTATTTAATCCTTAAACTGGATCACAAAGAAAAGTGTAGCAGTTGTGAACTATAATGATCAACCAATCTTGAATACACTGCATTTCTAATAACCTTAGAAAGAACTGATGCCATCGAAATAGGTCTGAAGCTGTATAAATTATCTCTTCTTCCTTTTTCAGAAAGTGGTTTCGCTAATGAGAACTTCAATCCGAAGGGAAAAATTGAAATAAGTAGTGGACTAATAGAAGCAGAACAATATTGCCGCGAGAGACCACAAACACCAACTGCCGGCGTGGCGTAGGGGATAGCGTCATGGACTGCGGAGGAGAGGGTCGGCGGTTCAATCCCGCCCACCGGCAAAAATATTTATTTTTTTGTAAATAACAATTCCAGAAGGTTCTACATCTTTCTTATGTTCACTTGTAAATTCTACTTGTTTCTTATGTTAACTGTTCTTCTAATTTATGGTAAATTCTGTCTGTGTATAAGTAGCAGAGCACTCTGTCTGAGAGGCAGTCAGTGCTGCGTGTATGTTGAGTTCGTAATAAACGTGCTTTCAGTAAAAGTGCTGTGTTTAGTTGCCTTCGAAGTCAAGCCTTCTTCCATTGCAACGCGACATTGTTTGGTGGAGGCTCCGGGTACACTGTGCAACAGCTGCATCACCGTGGCTCCGATTAGGCAACGTAAAAGCCGTCGCTTATACGGACTGGAACCGGAATACAAGGGATACACCGAGTACGTCCTTCCAAGAGTCCGTATCATCAGACGAACTATGGAAACGAAAGCAGCAGTAAGCCAGCTACACATCAGGCACCTGTCGGTATTCTCTGGAAACGCTGGACAGGACCCAAACAAATGGCTAAAAGGGTTCGAGCGAGTCGCCAAGTACAACAGGTGGGATCATACGATGTGCTTGCCCAACGTTTACTTCTATCAGGATGGAACAGCCCAGTAATGGTCCGAGAACAACGAAGACAAGTTGAATGACTGGGAGACGTTCCAGGAGGAACTGAAGAAGACGTTTGGAGATCGCCAGCGTCAAATCCGCTCGGCGGAAGAACAACTGAAGAACCGGGCCCAACGACATGGTGAGCCGACACAATCGTACATACAGAATGTTTTGGCCCTGTGTAACATAGTGAATCCGAACATGATTGAGGCGGACAAAATGACGCACCTGATGAAGGGAATAGCAGAAGATATGTACCAAGCTCTTCTGATAAAAGACGTCGCTACGACAGAAGAATTCATCAAGTAGTGCCAGCGTATTGAAGAGATGCAACAAAGGAGGGTTGGAAGCCAGAAGTATGACAGACTTCCAAATGTAGTCCCTATGGCCGTTGTGGAAGACCAGCAGGAGTTGGCTTCTCTCATACGACAAATCGTGAGAGAAGAATTACAACAGTGCATGGCAGCCGGGACTATTAGACCGAGCGAGCATCAGATTATGGCCATGGATGTGAGCCCTCTAAGTCGCGAGGTAGCCGACGCCGCTGAGGATGAGGTATTTCAAACACTAGCTCCTGTCTGCCCCGTCAAAAGCACCCGACGTGAAGAATGGCGTCGCCCTGCTATGACTTACGCTGCAGCCGCCAAACGGCAGCCCATGAACCGACCGACGCCACCACAGCCAACTCCCCCGGTAACTATGACGCCCCGACGAAGATCAGACGTCTGGAGGACAGAAGACAACACACCACTGTGTTTCCACTGTGGACGCCCTGGACATGTGGTACGCTACTGCAGAGAGAGGAGGCGAGTATTCGATGATTATTTTGCCGCAAGACGTCAGCCGTCGGAGCAATTCTATCCAAGGCAGTCACCTGCTGATGAGTTCAGTCGACCTATGGGAAGAAGCCCATCGGCGTACCCTAGACGATGTCGCTCCCCGACGCGCCGCAGCCGTTCACCGTCGCCGTACAGAGGTACCAGCCGCTCCCCTAGCCGTCGCGCCCAGGAAAACTA
This sequence comes from Locusta migratoria, assembly GCA_026315105.1. NCBI lineage: Eukaryota > Metazoa > Arthropoda > Insecta > Orthoptera > Acrididae > Locusta > Locusta migratoria. The sequence continues at coordinate 398,282,046 of CM048747.1, read as the reverse complement.
AGCGAGGTGACCATCTATGGAGGTGAGGCCGCCGCAGATGAAACTCCTCCATGGACGACAGTCGCCAAGATGTCGGGAATTCTCATCGACGTCATAATCGACGGCCAACCTGTCCGGGCACTTGTTGATACAGGAGCCTCTTTTTATGTATTACCGGTTAATTACCGCCGCACACTAAAGAAGACAATGTTCTGTGATACGGGAGCAACTGTGCTGAAGGTCGCGAATGGAAAGTACGTCCATCAAGCAGGAACTTGTGTCGCAAGAATTACCATCAACAACAGGACGCAGCCGTTTGAATTTGTCGTGTTAACAGAATGTAGTCACAATGTCATCCTCGGATGGGACTTCCTTCAGGCATCCCAAGCTATCATTGACTGTGGACGATCTGAGATGCAAATTGAAGAAGTTGTTCCGCCAGATACACGTAATACAGAATTTTCTGGGAAGCTATTCGTCGTTGACAATGTGACGATACCGCCGTTGACAATGAGAAATGTTGCAGTCACAAACACAGATGACTTGTTAAACTGTGAAGTCCTTGTTGATAGTAAAAAGTTTATGAGGCTCACAATAGAAATTTACATGCCAGCGGCTATCATAAGCATTACCGGTGGTCAAGGAGAGATTTGGACCACAAATTGTCACGAGCAGTCACAACTCATCCCCAAGGGAATGTGTATCGGAACAGCTGAACCAATCCAGGACGGTGAGCTCAATGTCATCAATGAAGACCCATGCCCTGCTGTTAGTACAGACAACACGCTGGAGGAAACAAACGTGGAACTGCCAACAGGGCCTGGACTGACCAAGGAACAACGCCAGCGGGTGTTAGGTATACTACGCCAATTTTCGGATGCATTCACACCTCAGCAGGGGAGAAGTCAGACGAAACGGCCCACGATAAAGCACCGTATCAATACTGGGGATCATCCGCCAGTTAGCCAGCGTTCATATAGAGTGTCGCCAGCTGAAAGACGGATAATTCGGCAGGAAGTGGAAAAGATGTTGCGAGATGACATTATTCAACCTTCCGAGAGTCCTTGGTCGTCTCCGGTGGTCCTCGTAAAGAAGAAGGATGGCACGTGGTGATTCTGTGTCGACTAACGGCGGTTGAACAGAATCACAAAGAAAGATGTCTACCCACTGCCGCGTATTGACGACACCTTAGACTGCTTGAAAGGAGCTACATACTTCTCAACTATGGACATGCAGACAGGTTACTGGCAAATCGAGGTTGACGAAGCTGACAGGGAGAAGACGGTTTTTATTACACCTGACGGCCTCTATGAATTTAAAGTAATGCCATTTGGATTATGTAATGCTCCAGCCACATTCGAACGCATGATGGACAACTTGCTTCGACACCTTAAGTGGACGACGTGTCTCTACTATTTAGATGACATTGTCGTTTTCTCGAAAACATTTGAAGAACATCTGAGTCGCCTGTCAACTGTGTTGAAGTGCGTTCAGGCTGCAGGTCTCCGCCTCAATCAAGAGAAGTGCCTCTTCGTCGCCAAAGAGATAAAAATCCTGGGGCACCTAGTCAACGGAGATGGTTTTCGTCCTGATCCAGATAAAGTAAGGGCAGTCACAGAATTTCCAACTCCTCAGCATATTCGTGATGTGAGAAGTTTTCTCGGGCTGTGCTTATACTACCGACGTTTCATAAAAGGATTTTGTAACAAGGCACGTCCATTACAAGAACTTCTGCAGGGAGACGCCAAATTTTACTGGGATGAGACAAAAGAAAGAGCTTTCCGGGCACTTAAGGAGGCTCTAACTTCCGCACCAGTGCTAGCCTTGTACGACGAGAATGCAGAAACGGAACTTCACACAGACGCCAGTGGCTATGGGATTGGTGCAGTGCCTGTACAAGTTCAGGAAGGTGCCGATAAAGTGATAGCCTATGCGTCAAGAGTACTCTCAAAGTCCGAGATAAACTACTCTACAACTGAAAAAGAATGTCTCGCGGTTATCTGGGCTATCAACAAGTTCCGGCCGTATTTATTTGGCAAACCATTCACCGTCGTGACGGATCACCATTCTTTGTGTTGGCTGACTAGCTCAAAGGATCCATCAGGTCGACTAGCAAGATGGGCACTAAGACTCCAAGAGTACGATGTCACAGTTGTATTCAAGAACGGGCGCAAACACAAGGATGCCGACTGCCTTTCGAGGGATCCATTAGTGAAACACAACAGCATAAATGAAATTTCAGCTCTCACTGAATTAGATGACGTTACAGCTGAACAGAGGGAAGATCCAACACTACTGAAAATGATAGAGCCTTGGAGAAAGGAGAACCGACCAATGGAGAGTTCCAACTTATAAACGGAACATTGTACAAGAGCAACTACGATCCACTGGGTCCCAAATGGCTACTTGTTGTTCCAACCCATCTCCATCCAGCTATTCTCAAATATTTCCATGATGCTCCAATATCCGGTCATCTGGGATTCGTGAAGACCCTAGACAGAATCAGACGCAGGTATTACTGGAAAGGTCTCTACCGATCTGTCAAGCACTATGTGAGTCATTGTAAAGAGTGCCAGCGACGGAAGCATGTGCCACAATTACCTCCAGGACATCTCGTACCGATTCCACCGGCAGCAGCTCCATTCCACCGAGTTGGGATCGATCTTTTAGGGAGGTTCCCGAAGTCGACAACCGGTAACCGTTGGATAATAGTCTGCACTGACTACCTCACACGCTACGCTGTCACCAAACCTATGCCGACTGCAGAAGCTCCAGAGATCGCAAAATTCCTTGTAGAAGACATTATTTTGAAGCATGGAGCACCACGTGTCATGATATCTGATCGTGGAAAAGTATTCCAGTCAAAACTAGTATCAGAGGTAATGTCACAGTGCAACATTGTCCACAGAATGACAACTGCATACCATCCTCAGACAAATGGTCTTACAGAACGTTTTAACAAAACGTTAGCCGACATACTGTCGATGTACGTCGATGTTGAGCAGAAGGATTGGGATACAATTCTGCCAGTCGTGACATTTGCTTACAATACCGCAAGACAAGACACCACACGCTTCGCTCCGTTTTTCCTGCTCCATGGCCGTGAAGCTGAGACGACAACGGATACACTGTTCCCGTTCCAACCGGACGACACTCAGGATGACTATGTTAAACAGCTCATCACCAGGGTCGAAGAAGCAAGACAGCTGGCTCGCATACGGACACTGGACGCTCAGAAGAAGGACCGTCAGCGGTATAACGACAAGCGCCGACCTGTTGTGTACAGCCCAGGAGATCTGGTATGGATTTTTACCCCTATACGGAAGGTTGGACTGTCAGAAAAGTTATTGAAGCGATACTTTGGTCCGTATCGTGTCATACGCCGCTTGTCAGACGTCACATATGAAGTTGAGGATTATGAGCCGTCGTCGAAACGTCAAAAACGAAGAGACATTGTTCACGTCCTGCGCATGAAGCCTTACTACGATCCTGAAGAGCAGGTAGACGACAATGGCTTCTTGTTCAAGGACTTTAAGGACGGTAATGTTCATGATGAAGCCACGACAGGAACGTCTGTCGTCGATAATCGCGGAGAAGGGAAGGATTCTCTTGAACTGTCATACAGAGGACCCATGACACGGTCAAGATCCAGGACATTGCAGCTGGCTCCACAGGGATCATAATAGCGGGTCGCTGTTTCTCCAAGAGAGGCAGCAATGCCTCGAGAGACCACGAACACCAACTGCCGGCGTGGCGCAGAGGATAGCGTCACGGACTGTAGAGCAGAAGGTCGGCGGTTCAATCCCGCCCACCGGCAAAAATATTTGTTTTTTTGTAAATAACAATTCCAGAAGGTTCTACATCTTTCTTATGTTCACTTGTAAATTCTACTTGTTTCTTATGTTAACTGTTCTTCTAATTTCTGGTAATTTCTGTCTGGGTATAAATAGCAGAGCACTCTGCCTGAGAGGCAGTCAGTGCTGCGTGTATGTTGAGTTCGTAATAAACGTGCTTTCAGTATAACTGCTGTGTTTAGTTGCCTTCGAAGTCAAGCCTGCTTCCATCGCAATGCGACAATATTTTAGTATTCTGCTGGGTAAACAGTCATGTCCACAAAAGTCGCACTTTCAGCATCGTGAAGAACAACTTCACGTATATTTCCCTGCTATTCAATAGGATGTGTTTGACTTATTACCGGTCAGTTTCCTTATAGAAGTCAAGATGTCCATTAGTTTGGCACAACCATACAGCTGCTCTCAAGTTCAATTCTCTTAAATTTCAATCCATTTAAATTTTGGATCATTCATACCCGGTGAGAAACATTCAAATTATCTTTAATTTACCTTGGCTTTTCGCCAAAGAAATTCTCAGATTATGCCTTCTCCTAGATAGCGGAAACATGAATCTGAAATCAGGTCATGGGCCCTATCCTATTATTTTTTATACGACTGGCTAATTTAATCAGACCAACGTCTGCATCGTTAGGCAGGTAGCTATGTCCAGATGTTATCAATTTGTGGTATATTACTTCCACTCTCATGTCTGCTTCTTGCACTAATTTCATCAAGGAAATACAAACATTACATAATGGTTCTTCTCCGTACATGAATCAGAGTATGCTGTTATTAGTTTGTAAGTCTTTGCGTATTCCGTAAGGAAATTTACCTCACTGTTCGACGAATTTTCTGAACAACAGTCCACAACATGGTCACTACAAGATCCTTCACATTATACCTTCTACTAATACACATGGACATACGTACTATGTACTCTGAACGAAGGCGGGGTGCAGTTAAAGCAAAAACACAGTGGCGAACCCTATATGAAACATAAACGTACTTACAGCTCTGAATTGTAGCTGCCTATCTGTCATCACAAAACTTGGTAACTCGTTTTCAAGTGGAGTTACGCTGAAGATGTTATCACAGAAAATTGACTAGTTCACAGGAAAGTACATTACAAGTACGTATTTATGAGAGTTTTATATAAAAATATGATATGTAAAGAATCGCAACTGACATGATTATTTTTGTTGAAAAGGAAAGTTGGAAACTAAAACTTATTTCAGTAGAGGTGGAAAGGGGAACTGGATCTGATCGTTTAATACTAAACCGGCATGCTGAGCCAAATGTATATTGATTTCCAATATTTCCAGTAGTGTCATTTTTGTATCCCAGCCTCGTCGCCACTTTTGTGTCTCGTTTGCGCCGGTTGATGTAGGTGTCGGTGGCCGAGTAGAAAGAGACCGACACAGGAATAAAGGATGCACGCTTGTGCAGGTACGGAGGTGACCAGCCAGTGCGACAGCAGAAACAAGAACACTAGGCTGAATCAGAACATGATATATATTTCGTGGAGCCTTGGTAATACATAGTTCTTGACCGCAGAATGCTGATACATAGTTTAAATAGAGGCCTGCCTACTGATGATTCCTAGTGCCTATCCGATAGCCAAGTCTTAACTGGAGCCTATCTGATTCCCAAGTGGCCGATGCAGCAGTCGTGGCCACGAGCGGAGTTGCAGTAGAGGGCGCTCGTTGTTGACGTCGTAAGAACGCTGCGCCGTGCGTGCATGGCGGCGCGTGTCGAAAGTACGTGGCGCGCACTTCATACTTGTGCGACACAACAGTCATCTTCCTGAATTTCTTTAGGGAATTTAGGATTTCAAAGCGTACATCATAATCATGGTTTTCTCTGATTAGATGTTTAGCAAAGGTTGAATGTGTAATTTTTTTAACCTACAGCTTTTCTCTTGTTCTGACGATCTGATAGTTGCAGCCCTGCCAAACTGACCAAAATACACTTTCCCCCAATGTATGCACGTGATCTTGTACACATACCTCTGCGATAGGAGTTGAATTTTGTCCTTACTATTGAATAAATAATTTTAAATGTTTTTTGTGTTGTAAAATGCAGGCCAGTAATTTCGAGATTTTAACTGTTTACCAATATGATCTGAAATTTTGCCTAAATATGGGATAAAACACCGTTTTTTCTGACTACTGACTTGTCCCTGCTGGCCAGCATACAAAAGTGTTGTAATTTTTCTCATTTTCTTGTTATTCAGTATACTGTCAATAAGGATGCAAAGGATGCAAAATATTGAAGCGCTGGATTAACAAATCGCTTTCTTAATTAATAATACAAAAGCAAAATGAAAATTATAATTATTAGGACCAGAACACTGAATATATATTTGTATTTATTTATTTTATCTTTCGGAAAAACTGCCGTCGTCAGGTGTCAATCTACAAAAACCATTTCTTCCTTTAATAATACCGTGTGAACTATTACTTAAATAAAATTTACAAAATTTCAATTATATGCGTTGCGCTACATACGGCATTGAAAAACTTTACACTGCTTTAATTGAATTATTTGATTTTTATGTGTATTTTTTGTAACCTATTTTTCTAGCTACGAATTACAGTCAGTTACCTGCCAGTGCTTCCATTACCTAATTAGGTAGAAAGCTGTCGTATAAGTTGATCGATGAAAAATCTATAGATAAGCGAGTCCGAGCAAGAGTCAGTGGTACGAGGTAAATTACTTGATGTAATTGGTCCTGTGCTTGAAGATCATTGTCACTTTGGTAGGTCTGTTCCACTTCACATAATCCATCCTCCTAAATCAATTATTTATTTCTCTTTTTCCCTAACTGGAACAAATTAATTTATCTTACATACGTTTCTGAATAAGTATTCTGTCCTTGAGTCTATTCTGTTCTGCCCCGAAATATACGCAGCGATGATGAACATAATTTATCTTTCTGTGGTTACATCTGGCAGTAACGAAGTCAATTATTTCAAATCAGTTGTTGAGTGATCATTTTAATTACGAAGAAATCTTTCCGCAAATGCATATCATATACATATAAAAACGTTTTCTTTCAGCATTGAAGCCTTGTAAAGCAACCTGTAGTGCAGGTGGCAAAGGAATGGTACTGAAAAGTGACAGGTTTGGTCCTTGTGAGGCTTCGACGGGTTAATTATCAAAAGTAAAGAAGGAAAACCGTAAGTCAGATTTATGTTATAAGGATTTAAAGAAGCGATTGAATTACATCGAAGTGTGTCACATATTTATGTCCTCACATACCGTGTCTCTTTTTCACTGCTACTATAAATCTTTGTAATAAACAGCTTCATAGTAATATTGTTATCAGCCCTAAGTTAATATGATGTTGCCTCTTTGAAACGTGTCAGTTATATTAAAATAAATTAATTAAAACCAAGTCTGCCCTCTTTCAATATATGTATAAACCTTATGAAACTGTTCAAGTTTCTACTCTACAGTACAAGAGCTGAAGCATCGTATAATTCCTTGAACCTTCCTCCGTTGTCATGATCTCTTCATCCGGAACTACCCCTTTAACTAAATGACAAAGTGCATTTTTATCTACGAAGACCTATGTTGCTTTCAATACTTTTTTTATTATAAACTATGATCGCAATTCACCTATACTCCCATCGTCAAGTTTTCTGCAGTTGAAGATGTAATTTTTTTGTATGTTCCTTTTATATTATGTAAGCAAATTAATTTACATACAATGTTTTTTATGCTCAGACATTCATACAATGTCACTATTTATCGGCCTTTTCGTTCCGTTTTGTAATATCGTTTTCTACCAGTATTTAGGAAAAATTTTATTTCTTCAAATAAATAGGGACCGCGCTATTATTGTAATGCTGCTTTCGTATGAAAATGGGTGTTGCGTATTAAAGTTAAGGTTGGGGACCGCAAATGAAATTTTACCAGGTAGTGAAATATTTTTAAATGAGATTACTACGCAATTTTGACAAGGAAGGGACACTTTAAACAAAATTATTGGATTCCGCCATTAAATGGTAGCGGCCGTAATTTCGGTGGCAAATACAACACCAGAAAACAACATTACAGAAGAAGTCGACGGAATCTAAATTTTACCTCATTGAGAGCTGGTACAAATATTTCGGTCATGTTCTGTAGTGATTCTAACTGTGATGACTGGAATATTACTTCGATAAATTGATGCTGGGATTGTGCGTTTCGGTTACTATTGTTCTATGACCGTGTTGAAAATTAATCATGAAAGTCGCCAAAAATTGCAAAATTATCGGACTTCATAAACATTACGAAGATTTTTCTGCAGGCATTAAAATGTAATAAACCATTCATAGACACGAAATAAATAAAAGTTACACAGAGAATGTTCTAGTACAATCGCGAAACAAATTGCAACAATACCCGAGCATCACTTTATGAAGTACTAGATCTGCTGAAAATAAATAACTTTAAAATTAGTGAGAATGGGGAAAGGATTGTAAGTAAGTAAGATATTTCAAATTAACTGTGGGGTTTTATTGAAATTAATAAAAAAGAAGCTCACACTTACATTAATTAGTCGAAGTCTTGGAATACGTCCTAACACCTCAAGGAGAAGAAAGCAAGAGACGAACAGTTCCGCTCTCTCCCTTCAGCTTGTTGCAAAAAAGTTGAACGTGACAAATGTCATATGTTTATCGATACGCTGTCAGAGAGAGAGCAGAAGTCAGCGACAAGCATCGCACAAGTTATAAAAAAAATCATTAATGTATTACTACATTATGACCGATACTGCATGGTTAAATGCTTGGTGGCAGTGATATCGAAGAGGTAGGGTTGCTTCAATCATGTTGAAATCGAAACCTATGACTTTTTTATTTTATTTTATTTTATTTTTTATTTATTTATTTTTAATTGGTTGAATTTTTTCTTTCGTTGAATTGCCGAATCTTCTCTTATATTTAATTTTGATATCGGTTGAAATTATCAGTAAAGCTGAAACTTCCTGGCAGATAAAAACTGTGTTACGGGCCGGCCGCGGTGGCCGAGGGGACTCAGGCGCTCCAGTCACGGTCTGCACGACCACTACTGTCGGGGGTTCGTATCCCCCCTCGGGCATGGATATTTGTGCCGTCCTAGTTCGTAAGTAGTTCATAAGTAGTTTGTAAGTTTAGGGACTGATGACCCCGTAGTTAAGTCCTGTAAGCTATACAAACATTTGAACATCTGGGTTACGGAACTGAGATTCGAACCAGGACCCTTGCCTTTCGCGGGCAAGGACCAGCCCGCGAAAGGTAAAAGTTCCAGGTTTGAATCCCGCCTCCGGCACAAACTTTTAATCTGCCAGGAAGTTTATTATCAGCTACACACTACGCCGCAGAGTGAAAAATTCAGTCTGGAATCTGTAAAGTAGTCGATTTTGGTTTGTGTCTGAGGTTGACTTGTTTATTAATAATTAACTGTGTGCAATATAAGGTGAGTAAAATTATTTCTTGTTCTTTCAAAATAGTCATTACCGATCATTTTCTTGTGATGAGTAAAATTTTAATGGCTTTTTCGAATCACTGTTTTGAATCATAGAATGAAGGCTTTCACGGCAGGTGTCGTCATTACTTAAAGCTTCCGGGCTGAGATGCCGTGTTCCATACATAAAACTTTCCCCTGACTTTTCGCCCTCGTCTGTGGAAGGCATTCTCGGAGGTAAAGCGGCGTACGGCAGTCAGGGGAAAGTTTTACGTATGGACCACGGCATCTCAGCCCGGAAGCTTTAAGTAATCACTGTTTTGAATAATATTCAAATGGTTGTAAGCCTAATGGGCCATACTGGTATGGTCAACATTCCTTGTTTGGTATTATGTTTCTTATGTTAGAAAAGGTGGATGGGTCTGCTCTTTGTATGTAATAGAGATGTTTCTGCCTGTCTGGTCCATGTAGAATTTCTCAAAGTCTTTGCAGTCAGTTTCGAATGTACTTGGGCTGAAGTAGGTAGGATTTTTCCGTGATATTTTTATTACATTTCGTCGTGCCTGGTAAGCGAATCGTGAATTGGTGTGTTTGGACAGTCTACTAATTTTGTTTCATATATTTCCCCAACAGGTGATAGGTATATACGTGAGTTGTGTCATCAATCCTGTTTCTCTGATTAGCGTAATTTCTTATCGTGGTTTCGTATATTAATGATTTTTTTTTATTTTTTATGTAAACTGTTGAGTGTTTTGTGTATCTGTAGCAGAAGTAGTTGTGACATGTGTTATTTTATTCATTGAATTGTCACGTTAATGCTCACATTCCTGGTATAGTCACTCAATGGTAATAAAGTAAGAAATATTTTTGTGCTTCAAAATTTCCAACAGGTGGTAAGTATATACGTGATTTGTGTCATCAATCCTGTTTCTCTGATTAGCGTAATTTCTTATCGAGGTTTCGTATATTAATTGTTTTATTTTTATTTTTAGAAGTTAAATTTCCCGTTTTGGATGTAAACTGTTGAGTGTTTTGTGTATCTGTAGCAGGTGTAGTTGTGACATGTGTCACTTTATTCATTGAATTTTCACGTTAATGCTCACATTCGTGGTATAGACACTCAATGGTAATAAAGTAAGAAATATTTTTATGCTTCAAAATTTCCAACAGGTGGTAGGTATATACGTGATTTGTGTCATCAATCCTGTTTCTCTGATTAGCGTAATTTCTTATCGAGGTTTCGTATATTAATTGTTTTTTTTTATCTTTAGAAGTTAAATTTTCCGTTTTGGATGTAAACTGTTGAGTGTTTTGTGTATCTGTAGCAGGTGTAGTTGTGACATGTGTCACTTTATTCATCGAATTTTCACGTTAATGCTCACATTCGTGGTATAGACACTCAATGGTAATAAAGTAAGAAATATTTTAGTGCTTCAAAATTTCCATCGTATCTAGTGTAAGCCCCCTCCCCCTCCCGTCGTTCGTTATGCTGAACAGTGCATCGCTGCACTTGGAGAGAGAGAAATGTTGGTGTTTCGGAGAATCGCGCGTCGAAATTCCGTTGCTTGCTGGCCTTTGTGTGGGAACTGATTCGTTCACAACGGCCGCTCAGCGCGCTGCCGCAGCTCAAAACACAACCCTCGGCGTTTAAGTGAGTCACGCGCCCGGATTCCACGGAACGACACGTTCGCTGGGCGACGCACAGCACTCGCCCCAGCTCACAGCGGAAGCCGGCAACCGGAAACACTGAGTGTCTGGGCGAGCGACGCGCTGTTGCGCGTGTGACACGCCGTCTCTGGATTCCACAAGCCGTTGATGCATTCCCTGGAATGCATAGTACTAACACAGGAATTCAGACAGAATGCATACCAGCCAACGAACTTTAGAGAATGGTCATCAGTCAAACGTATTTGTTAGCAATCAGCACAATTGGCAGAATATGTGGTTATTAGTAGGCGTTACGCATTGAATTATCACGTTAACGTATCGTCATTTCTGATTTGGACTCAACGTCATGACAAATAGGAAAGTAACAAGGGAAGGACTTAAGACATGGCAACCAAATTCGTTTGACTTTCGATCTGTAGCTCGTCTCTCAACAAAAATGGACTGTAAGATTTTTGCCTAACTACCACCCCTATTTTTAGAAAACGACTCTCAACGATAAGTTCTCTCTATAATTAATGGGCTTGGTCTATAGCTGAGGTAAATGTGTGAATTGAAATAAAGTACTAGCAGTTGTGTTTACATTTTTTAATTAAGCGACCGGTTTCGGTGCTATAATCGCACCATATTCAGGCCCTCCTTGCGTAACTGTCACACGTAATAACGCATTTAAAAGCGGTGACCTTTGACACCGTTAACCGTCCTTTCATGACAGGCATCGCAGCTTAACTTATTTAAAAAAAATTAAACACAGCTGCTAGTACTTTCATTCAATCTTCACTCTTAGATCTCTTCACTAAATCAACAAATGATTAATCATAGTAACTATAGTAAACTGATCACTTATCATTATTATGCATCTGCACCTACATCTACTTCCGTACCCTGGTGCGTGGCATACGACAATTTCGCGTAACAAAGAATTTAAAAAAGTTAACGGCATGCCTCCAAGCGGCCTCTAATCTCCCTAATATTTTCCTTGTGGAGATATACTTAGGTACGAGCAATGTACCGGCTGATTCTTTTAACTTTTACAGAACGCCATTCCGCGATACAGCACGTATCTGTTGCTGCATCTGCCGCTGAAATTTTCCGATCCGTTTCGTACTTTAGTAAATAAGCCTGAGAGGAATTGTGCTGCTACCTTTAGTGATCCTACACTGATGAGCGATACGTGTTGACTCAGCAAGTGTTTTTAACGTACTTCTTTGTTGACGAACTGCACTTCCCTAGTTTGCTTTCAATGAATCAGGTTGCCATCTGCCTTGGACACGATTACTTTTATAAGATGGTTCCATTTCAAGTTGCTCCTTATTTCTACTCCCTGATCTGAAAGTAACGTTTGTCCTGCTTTTGCCGCGTTCTGTCAGCTAGGGGAAACAGAAGTAATGGAAATACTCCCAGGATTCTGTTAATGGTTCCATGATCGCCCGCCGCAGTGGCCGAGCGGTCTGCGGCGTCACGTTCTCCACGGTCGCTGCAGTCGGGGGTTAGAATCCCCCCTCGGGCTTGGATGTTTGTGCCGTTTTTAGTATAAGCTAGTTCATAACTAGTTTGTAAGTTTAGGGACTGATGACCCCGTAGTTAAGTCCCATAAGCTGTACAAACATTTGAACATGTTGTTCCACGATCAGCTGAATAGTACTGGGTGCAGTAGGAGAATACCTGGGAGAGTAGGGTGATCATTGTGATAGGATATACGAGACATTGTCCAGACACGGTGCCTATTTCTCTATAATTACTGCTACCGCTAGTTAGGGTCAAACACCACAGAGTGACGGCTCAGAGGGGTGAGAGATAATTATAACCGCCTCCTCTCCACGAGGAGCATGCGGCATCATGCGCCACCTAAGAGAACAGAACAAGGGAATCCTACTACACCTTTTAACCTCATTTGGAATTAGGCCAGTTCCCAGAGTCACAGAGAGAGGAAATGTAAATTCATCCTTTAATATCCAGAAAAGACCGCAGCTATCGTAGAGTTGCCCTCATTAGCTGCATGGGAGACACCTTGAAGCTCGTGATTACCCTTCGCTTTATCTGCATCTTCAGGCATCTCCTTAGTCACTTTCGTTTCTGGACATCATGCAACGTGGCCTTTCCGGAGGCGTATGTACAGTTTGCTTTCCTGCACCGTCATCACATTCTGGGTGTATTTATCATATGCAGAAGGCCTTTGATGCTCCACGAATGTGGATTTTTATTGCCGTTCCTTCCTTGTCGACCACACTCTCACTGAACGCTTTGTAAATTACAACTATTGTTTCCTAACAGCTTTAATAGTACAACGTCAGTTGTCCTGTGTTCTTAATTCTTAGATCTCTGTCTTTTCTTTTCCTTGCAACCACAACACGTCAATTGCAGCTAACACTTCGAAGATTGGATGAAGGGGCAGAAAAGACTGGTTTTGAATATTCAGCTACGAAGTATGTGTTCTTTTCAATCGTCCTCTCCCTATTTTAAAGTTCCCAGAAATACGAATGACGAACATGTTTCTGCATTTTAAAGACGGGACCTCACATTTAACACGAAACTTTCATGGTGGCCACACATTAAAGATTTGTACAACAGTTTCTCAAAACACTATTTCAAAATGTCTGAGCCATACTGGGTAGGATTTGTCTGCTCCAGTTCCGTAGACCCTTAGTACGATCTCGGTTTGACTATGGGATGGGGCATTCAGGACCAGGCCCATACCAAGTCTCTTCGCTGAGGCTGCTAAGCCGCCGCTTGACATATGCCGACAGCTCCTCACTGTGCACGCTATAAGCGCCATATACGCCAGCATACCACAGTTGCTCAACTTCCTATGGAAAAGCTTTTCCGTAATGGGCTAGGAGTAATGAGGCCTGCCGAGGTTCGCATTCAGGGTTGTCTTTTAGATGCGGGTGTGCCTGATCTTAACGTTTTACGTCGATTTTGGAGTAAAGCACCTTTGACACGATCCAATTTCTTGTTAAAATTGACTACTCGAAGCGTGGATGGCTTTTCCGCCGTCGTGTAAATCAGGATCCAACGACGGCACGGATGCGACTATGACGCCAATAATCTTTCGATTGTGCCGAGTAAGGAGTTCTAAATTTTCAAGTGCTGTGAACATTGCGCATACGTAGAAGCAATGGCTACGTTGCCAGCAGCTGTTTTGTACACAACTAAGGCACGTGTAAGTACTACAGTACGGAATAAAAACCTAGTGAGCCATCACTGGCATTTTTACTTCATATTTTCCATCAAAATAATACAAAGCATGTTGATTGTGGATTACTTACTATTTTATTTTATTTATTTATTGATTTTTTTTGTATAAATGGATTGGCGTTAAGGCTGTTATTTTGGCTTATGAAGAAGTCGTAGAATCAGAACATTATTTATATCACAATAAGGTAATTTTAACCACCTCTAGTATTATTTAATATATGAATCAGAGTGTCCGTATGTTTGTACATGTTGCATACAAATCTACAGTTTTGTTCCTATATTTATGAAATTTTTTACACGTAAGCTTCAATCCATGAGGACGGTCCCCGCAAGTGTAAGAATCACGTACGATAAATATTTCACGAGATATGACGTCATAAACTATGAGATGTGCGAAAATCCGCTGCATTTAGCGACAATACTGCTCATTTTCTCCTAAACCAGTGGACCGATTTCAACCAAATTTGGTACACACATTCCTTACCGCGAGTTAAAAATATCCGTAGGGTTAAGAAATGTTTGTACAGCTTATGGGACTTAACTACGGGGTCATCAGTCCCTAAACTTACAAACTACATATGAACTACTTACGAACTAGGACGACACAAATATCCATGCCACAGGAGGGATTCGAACCCCCGACCGTATTGGCCGTGCAGACCGTGACTGGAGCGCCTCAGTTCCCTCGGCCAGCGCGGCCGGCGCAGGGTTAAGAATCACATACGGCGCATGGTGCAGGAGATACAGCGTCATAAACAATAGGAATCGCAAAAAATGCCACATAATACTTAACGACTTGGAACAAACTTTAAACATAATTTCAAACCTTCATTAAATTTTTTCTCGCTGACAACCATAGCAAAGTAATGAAAGGAAAAAAATTTCTCGCTTACTACTTTTCCGCAGTTTATGGAGTAAAACTACGGCATTCGGTATGACTTTTTTTTTATTTTTACACTACAAATTGTAACATCAGGAAATTTTACAGACGCGTATACAAACATACAGTTGAATATACCTTCTAAATTATATCATAGTACGACATGTAGTTCAAGAGATATGATCGCATACTCATTAAAATTCATGGAAAACAGCCCCATCACGCACCAAGTTTTAAACTATTACTTTTTTGCTACTAATATTATTCCCAAGAGATATTACAGACAAATAGCTCTTATACAAATGAATATATACTTGAAGAATTGCAGGAATAAATAAATAAATACCCGGGCAACGCCGGGTTTTCAGCTAGTTTGTGATATTTGTATATTACGGTGACTGCAGATACTCATTGAAAACATCCTATATTTTCTAGAATAGACGGAAATAAATTGTCAAATTACTGGCAAACAAAGTATCAGCAGTTTGGCCGAAAGCTACAGCTGAAGGTTGTAAAACTAAAGTTGGCACTCTGTGATCACTTTACGGCGCGGAGTTAAAAAAAATCGCCAGAGCGAAAGGAGTGGGTGTTCTGCACCCAAAATCTTCTCTTCCTGCCTCTAAGCTCTTTCTTTTTGTCTTCAAAGCGGCGGCGATTACTACCGTTGCTGCAGCCGATACCACAAAAATTTCATCCATTTCGCTACGTTGGATAAAAGGTTGTGATTAAAACGCAAATCAGCACACGAAGTATTACGACGATAACCACAGCGCAAATACCGCACAGTTATCAGAACACACACAAATTTCGAAGCTATATTGTAAACGCAAACGATCACGCAAAACAAATAAAACACGGAACCACCAGGGGCGCTGCAGTCGACACACTCGTGCAAAAGCTCGTGTAAAAGGGGCTTAAATTTCCACCTTGGTTCTTCCAGAAACCCAGACTAATTGTTTACTTGACACTTTTTAAAAAAGGACTGCACTTCTGATTTAACATTCCAATCTACTTTTTTTTTATTTTTTTTTTTTTTTTTTATCATAGATGACAAATGCGATTTCACCATGGTTTACTCGGGAAGTTAAAACAGGGGGACTGCATAGGCTGTTCCGTAGTGTTTCCCGACAGTGTCATTAACATTTGCTTCCACAATGCCTATTCTGTTTTGTCAGCAGAGCTCCATGCGGTCCTGAAGGCGTTGGATCAAATGCGATGTGTTCAGGACACACGGGCACACATTCCGATTCCGTTAGCAAGCAGCAATCCCTACAAAACCTGTATCCAGGTAATGTAGCTCATAAATGACCTGTACTCCCTCGATAAGTGGTTAAGTACGTGTCATTTTGCTGGTTACCATGACACGACGTCTGCAGAGGCCATGATATAACAGAAACTGCTATTACTTTGCACACCGACCTCACTGTGGTGCAGTAGAGGTCCTTCCAGTTGCGCGAAGAGACGTGACTGGCAGTGGAGGGTAATAAGCTGCGGCTTGTGAAACCAACTGTCCGAGCGTGGCAAACCTCCTGCCAGTCATTCATGTCTAGACCCTGACAGGCCTCCGAATTGGGCACTGCCTCTTGACACACAGTGTTTTTTTTTTCCCTGTCGGAAGCATCTCCGGGTTTTTCGATGCCTGTGGCGTACGCCACTGTGCGCAACATTTTAACTGGAGGGGGGGGGGAGCAACGGCGAATCTTGGTGGTGCTCTGCGCGACATACCAAATTTTTAAAATTTAGTCATTTTTCTGTTCTAAAATGTTCAAATGTTTGTAAATCTATCGGACCAAACTGCGTGGTCATCAGTCCGTAGCTTACAAACTACTTAAACCTAGGTAAACTAACCTAAGGACAAACACACACGCCCATGCCCCAGGGAGGACTCGAACATCCACGGCGAACAACCGCGTGCTCCGCAGCGAGACTCTTTAGACCGCTCGGCTACTCCACCGCAGCTTGTCTGTTCTCGGGCCTGTTTTAGGCCGAAGGTTTTAGTGTACTGGAGAGTCTAGTTCATCCTTTTCGTTCGGGTAATCAGCGATCGATTATACTGTGGTATTAAGGGCGACAAATACACCCTTCCCGAGGGAGGACTCTAACCTCCGACGACGAGCAGCGGTTCGCTCCGCTGCTAGGCTCTTAGTAGGTTGACTTATATTGTCGATATGCAACGGTTCTCGGCTTTTGTTCATATTGTCTGATTTGGCTCCTTTTCTTAATTTTTTCCGTTTTTAATCATTATATCCATCATGGATTCTCCCTCGTTTCCTATTAGATCTTTAAGGGCGCTAAACGATTTAATTATCAAGCTCCCTGAACATCAATCTATTTATCCACATTTCAGATTCTGGTATCATACTTCTGTTGCACTAGATATCGTTCACGTTTCACTCCCGAACAATGCTACACTCCAGGCAAATGCTTTCAGAAATGACTTCCTAACGTTAATTTTGGATTCCAACAACTTTCGCTTCTTCACAAATGCTTTTCTTTCCATGGCCATCCGCATTTTATATCTTATTTACGTCGGTAATCAAAACTAATTTTGCTATCCAAATAATAAAACTCATCTACTACTTTTATGGTCTCTTTAACTAATCTGATTCCATTTTATAAAGTTTCGGGATTGCAGCCGGGTTCCGTCGACTTCTTGCGATATTTCGGTTGACAACCGTTCAGCCATCTTAAGGTGAGTGGGTTACACTGGAGATAGATAGTTCTCGGCGATGCCTTTATAGCAAAAATTGGCGTGGAGGCGCATGCGCGTCAGTGGCCGTCACAAGCGCACCCTCTTTCGAATTTGCCGCCCTCTGCGGAGACGAATCCACAAACGAAGTTGAAACTGAATGTCCCCCAACTGTCGGAACGCGTAAGTACAACATAAGGAGGAAAAACAGTACATTTCTGCCCTCGCCTGAATGCGCATTTAGTTCATTACTTTTCATATGTATAAAATTTTAATTATCGCTAGAAGTGTCGTCCTGGATAAAATGTTTCCTCTCAGATGATATTAAAGAAATCATCGGGTCCCAAGCCTTGTCCAGATGAAAGACGCTGTCACGATTAATAAGATCTTGGGCTAAACGTATTTCCACAGTTTCTTTGATTTTGAATCCCAGAAAAATCGCGTCGTGGCCAAGATTTCAATGGTGGAGTAATCCATAGAATGTCCTGCGGTAATACAATGCTCGGCTACGGCCGACTTACTGGGCTGACGCACCTTTCCTGTACTGTGCGTGTCGTCTGGCCAAATGTAGCTTTTGCCACACTGGCAAGGTATTCTGTAAATTCCGGCTTTCCTTAATCTAGCTCTGTAGGAAGGCTTTCTCCATCGTACACAATATGTGCGCGATGCACCAACATTCGAAGGACGCCGGAAGATTGTGCAGGGTGATGGCACCTGGACGCTTCCAAATAGATGTCCACATGTGTGGGTTTCCGGTACATGGAATGTCCCAAGGTTCCATCCACTTTCCTGCTGACTAGGACATCAAGAAAGGGTAAGAAGCCGTCCTTCTCAGTTTCCATCGTGAACTGGATTTCCCCCATAGTACCACACTACAAACGTGTCATCAAAATATTCCCAAAAGTAAGTCGGTTTATGTCTGTTTCCTTCAGAATCACCTTTCTTACAAAACGCTTCATTACCCTAGTAATGCTCATGTTAATGTTCATCAAGTAAACTACTTTCTAGACAATGTCCATTCCGATCAATTTATCTTCTAGATCCTCTGTTGTCTCTGGAAGAATTACTATGGCGTAGGAAAACCACAAAAGTTTTAGTTATTCACCCAGAACATTAATTTCTTCTCCAAATTTCTCGATGCTATCGTTTACTGGTTGCTTAATGTCCAGATTTAATAACTTTGTGGATACGATACAAGCCTGTCGTACTCCCTTCCCCACCAAGGCGTCCCTTAAAGCTTTTCGAATCTTATAACTGCTCTCTAGCTTTTTACCCCTGCGACCTTCAGAGTTTGAAAGTATTCGAGACAACATTGTCAAGATCATTCTCAAGATCTACAAAAGTGAGATATTTAGTTTTGCCCTTCCTTATCTTCTAAGATAAGTCGTAATGTATCACCTCCTACATTTCTCCTACATCCAAACTGAACTTCACCGATATCGGATTCGCCCAGTTTTTCTATTCGTCTATGAATAATTCGTCTATAAATAATTGGCTGCGATGGAGAGACCGACCTCTCCCTCTAGCATGGTTATGTGTGTCATCCTCAGCTTGAGTTAGTTTAGGTAGTTTTTAAGCCTAGGGACTGATAACCGCGCAAGTCCCTCTGATTTACAAACATTAGAACAAGGTTTTTTACCAGTATTTTACACCGACTACTTTTTAAATTGAGAGTTATGTGATTTTGAAACTTGTCCACACTTGTCTTCTGTGTAGTTGAATTATTATATCCTTCTTGAAGACTAAGGGTATTTCCCATATCACATACAATTTGCATGCAAGGTGGGACAGTTTCTTCATGACAGACTCCTCGAACGATGTCAGTGGTTCTTATGAAACATCACTTACTCCAGGGGCTTTGTTTCGACTCAAATCTTTGTGTGCATGGAGGGGTAGCCACGTGGGTTAAGAACTGGGCGATCGCTCCTGCCGGAGGTTCGAGTCCTCTTTAGTGTGTGCGTGCGTTTGTGGGTGGTGCGCGTTTGTGTGTGTGTGTGTGTGTAAGTTCTTATCGTAAGTTAGTTTAAGTAGATTGGTAGATTGTATGTCTAAGCACTGACTCCTTCACTTTCATTTCCAACTACTGAATTCTAGTCACCGATCACAATAAAATTTCACTGTTCCGTAACTGCCTGATTAACTTCTTTTATGTCATCATAACTTTTTTTTTAGTCGCCTGATCATCGGCAGAATTATTTGGCGTATAAACTTGCATCTTAATGATCTTGAAACAGAGGATGACACCCAAAAGGCCGAATTGTTAAATGTCTTTTTCCAAAGCTGTTTCACAGAAGACTGCACGAGAGTTCCTCCTTTTAAACATCGCACGAACGACAAAATGGCAGATAATGAAATTTAACGATATAAAAGCAATTGAAATCGCTCATCAGAAATAAGGCCACTGGACCTGTTTGGATACCAATTCTATTTTACACGGAGTATGCGAAGGAACTTGCCACTCTTCTCGCAGGAGTGTACTGTATGTCTCTTGAGAAGAGAATCTTTCCTAATGATTAGAAACATGCGCAGGTAGTTCCCGTTTCCACCCCCATGAACCACATACATTGAAGAGGTGGGGTGGCTTGCGTGCCTCAACGATACAAATAGCCGTACCGTAGATGTAACCTTAGAGGAAGGGTATCTGTGGAGAGGGCATATAAACGTGTGGTTCGTGAGGGGGAGCTGCAGCCTTTTCAGCAGTTAAAGGGGCAACAGTCTGAATGATTGACTGATCTTGCCTTGTAACATCAGCTGACATGGATTTGCAGAAGACAAAATAGGTAGAAATGCAAGACATACAAAAAATCCTTGGATATCACAGGAAATCTTAAATTTGTTCGATGAAAGGAGAAAATATATAAATTCAGTAAATGGAACAGGCAAATTAGAGTACAGACGACTAAGAAAAGAGATTGACAGGAAGTGCAAAGTAGCTAAGCAGGAGTGGCTAGAAGGCAAATGAAAGTCAGTAGAAGAATGTTTAAATAGGGGAAAAATAAATACAGGAAAATAATAGAGACATTAGGAGACAAGAAAAGCAGCTGTATTAATATAGGGAACTCAGATGGAAAACCAGTTCTTAGCAAAGAAGGGAAAGCTGAAAGGTGGGAAGAATATACTGAGGGGCTCTACAAAAGAAATAAAGTTAGAGACGATATTTTAGAAAAAGGATGTAGATAATGATGAAATATGAGATACTGACAGAAGAATTTGACACAGCACTTAAAGACCTAAGTCGAAACAAGGCCCCTGGAGTGGACGATATTCCCTCAGAACTACTGAAGTCTCTGGGAGAGAAAACCATGACAAAACTGTTTCACCTGGTGCGTAAGATGTATGAGATGGGGTAAATACCTTCCGACTTCAAGAAAAATGTATTAATTTCCTATTACAAAGAGAGCAGGCTCAGACAGATGTGAAAATTATAGAATCATCGGTTTGATAAGTCGTGGTTGCAAAGTTTAACACGAATTGTTTACAGAAACTTGGACAAGCTGGTAGAAGCCGACCTCGGGAAAGAATAGTTTGGTTTCAGAAGAAATTTAAGAACACGGGAGGCAATCCTCACTTTAGGGCTCATCTTAGAAGATAGATTAATGAATGCAAAGCTACATATCTAGCTTTTGTAGATTTCGAAAAAGATTTTGACAATATTGATTGGAATAGACTCGTTCAACTTCTGAAATTAGCAGGTGTAAAATATAAGAAACGGAGTGTTATTTACAACTTGTACAGGAACCAGGCAGCAGTTATGGTTAAGGGCATAAAAGGGATGCAAAGTTTGGGAAGGGAGTAAGACAGGGTTGCAGCCTTTCTCCAATGTTATATAATTTGTATACTGAGCAAGCTATAAAGAAAAGCAAGCAGAAATTTGGAGAAGGAATTAAAGTTCAGGGCGAAGAAAAAAATCATTGCGGTTAGCCGATGACATTGTACTTTTGGCAGAGACAGCCAAAGACCTGGAAGATCAGTTGAAAGGGATGGATAGTGTATTGAAAGGTGCATAAAAGATTAACATTAACAAGAGCGAAACTAGGGTAATGAAGTGCAATCTAAGAAAATCAGACGATGCTGAAGGAATTAGATTAAGTAACAAAACAATAAAGGTGGTAGAGAAGTTTTGTTACTTGCGCAGTAAAACAACACACGATGCTCGCAGTACAGAGGATATAAAATGAAGAATGGCAATGGGAAGAAAAGCGTTTTCCAAAAAGTGAAATTGTTTAACATCGAATATTAATATAATCGTCAGCAAGTTATTTCTGGAGGCATTTGAGTGAAGCGTTGCCTTGTATGGGAGTGAATCATGGTGGATAAACACTGCGAACAGGAAGAGGATAGAGGCTTTTGAAATGTGGTGTTACAGAAGAATTCTGAAGATTAGGTGGGTGGATCGCATAACTTAATAAATAGTTACTGAACATAGTTGTGGAACAACGAATTTAAGGCGTACTTTGACTAAAAGAATGGATCGATTGGAAGGACTCTTTATAAGACATGAATGAATCGTTAATTTAGGATTTGAGGGAAGTGTGTGGGGTAAATTCGCAGAGGGAGACCAAGAGATGAATACAGTAAGCAGATTCAAATGGATGTAGGGTGCCGTTCTTATGAGGAGATGAAGAGGCTTACTCCGGAGGCCACAACAACAACAAAGTTCCAGTTTACAAGTGTCGTCGTTCAGATGCTAAATCTCTGACATCGGTCAGTCGCATAATTTTGAAACACATTCAATGTTCGAGTGTTTTGTTGTTTTTGGAGACCGGAAAACTTCCTTTGTTGGAAACAACATAGTTTCCGAAATCAGCGAAAGAGAACTCCCGCTATTCCTCCACAAGGTCGTGAGGGCAGTAAATACAGGTTCTTAGGTAGACACAATGTTTCGTGACTTCCTCAATCTTTCTAAACCGTTCCGTCACGTCGCCTGATGAACAAAGTACGAGCCTATGGAATATCACACCAACAGTAGTACGGGAGTACAACGTTTCTAGCTAATAGAACGCAGCAAGTCGTTCTCAACGGACAGATGTATTGATATGTTGTTGTGATGACAGGCGACCTCCAGGCGAGTGTTATAGACCCGTTGCTTTTCACCATATACATGAATAACCCCGCAGGTAAAATCGGTAATGTATCGAGAGGTCGCAAAATGGTAACGAAATGCAGCACGATCTGCAGTCTTTTGGTATTTGGTGGATGGAATGGCAATTAAAACTCAACAGCCGGACCGGAATGACAATGCGCTCTAAGGCGAATAACGTCTTCTACCTTAGCAATTTTTTTCCGGATCACCACATCATCGGCAGAGCTAGTTGACATATAACGTATAGTGTGGCCGGAGTTTGCTGATTATCTATTTAGGCTATTATAATGCGATCACTATGTGTTCATAATAGTTTACCCGCATTCCTATTTTCTTAATTATTAGCCCTACTTCTGCATCATCTCCAACTAATTTCGTATTGGTAACACTCTACTCATCTGTTTAACAGAACTGTACATATTTGCCCCGATCTTTCTAATCCTCAGTCTATATGGCTTCCACCTACCTATTATCCTTTTTAAATTTTCTGACCTACCTACCCGATTTGGGGATATGTTACTTCACGCTTCGATCCGAAAAGTGCATCTACTTTTCCCCTGATTGTGACATACTCCTGAGTAGTACCTGCTCGCAAATCCGAATGGGGGACTATTTTAATATTTTTTACTATTTTAATATTGTAATATTATCACCATATATATATTTATAGAGACGCATATCCTCATGAGAAATAACGGCCCCCTTGGTTTCAGACGCTTTCAGTATATGTACAGCAACCATGATGTTAGAAGGTCAGTTCTCTTAACCATCCATACTGATGCCGCTGCAACTACTCAAAAGGCTGCTGCCCATCTTCAGGAACATGTCTGGCGCTCTAATGTGTGTACACCTCAGGATGTGGTTATGTGCATCGTTGAGGCACGTAAGCCTTTCATGCCACCTGTCTTTTGTTCATGTGTTCCCTTAACTATGTATTATGAAAACAGCTAGATACTTCCCAGAGAAGTTGACAAAAACCGATGATATAGATATAAAACTACGTTAAGTACTATGGTTCATTATACTTTCAGTGCGTGTGTGGCGAATGGAGGAGGCAGTGGTAGTGAATAATGGCATGGTACACCGTAACACTTCTTTTTCGTCTCCAGAATGGGGTGAGAGTCTGTTGCGAAGGGCAGAAACTAGTTTATCAGAGAGAGACGCAAGAATAGTGCATCTTGATGCGAAGGCCACGTCTGAGCTGTGTAAGAATTCTAGGAGAATTATTGCTAGTGTGCTATTATCGAGCAAGTCTCTGATAGGGAAATGCTGTGTTTGGGCAATAATCCAACATAGTGGTAGCTAGGCTTTTTCACCGCTATATGGAGAGCCTGCCAATGCTGAAAACTGTCGCTCATCTGTGTCGTCGAATTACAATCGGTTAATTATTACATGATCATTGTGGAAGCCTTGAGACGTCCTCAAATGATATCGTCAGAAGCTGAAATTTACCACTGTGTTGTCGCTGCATAGAATCCCCTCCCCCCTTCAACTAGCTAAACATGAATTTAGTTCCAGTTCTCTATAACTTAAGAGTACTGCACATTGTAAAGATCTGTTACTGACAAAGCATCACCAGCAGATCTATTGTAACAATTGTCAGTAGCTGACCGTTGTCATTTCTTCTGTATTTGGATCATATTTTGGCTTAATCGTGAATTATTCTAAACATTACGATAAGAGTTTTGTGCCTCATATACTGTGTTCTGATAACAGAAGAATTAAACAGAATATATGACATCAACTGCGAATGGGCGACACTGAAAATGGTACCTAGCCGGAATTCGAACCCAGGTGTCCTGCTTTCTAGGCAGTTGAGCTGACCGTTGAGCTGAATATGAATGAATAACATCAGCAGGATCAGAAGTGACGTCTGTTCTTTCGGAACAGACGTCACATGCATAAACAGAAAAAAAGTGGCTTCGATGGAGGCACGTCAGTTTCATTTTGATTTTCTTTGTGTAAAAGATGCATTAATTTTACCTGCAGAAGAAAAGAAAAATTTCTATACCAAAGGTCGACGTCGCCATTGCAGACGAATTTGGTGAGTGGAAGGACGGGTTGAATGGAAGGAAGGAGACCCGAAAAAGAAGTTGCACGTCTGAATGCAGATAAGAAAAAAAAATCGTCTACAGCGCTTGTCTAGTAAGCAAGTGATCCTGGGTACGAATCCCGTCCACACACAAATTTTTATTCAATGTCTCTCATTATATTCAATACCTAAAATGAACGCATATGGTCATATCAAGTTAGGAATACTACATTATTGTTTCACTTGCCCTAATATCAAACAAAACTCCTGAGACATGTTATTGACGACAGACTGTTGCAAAGTCTTTGAGTCCAAGTTTCTTAGGTTTTACGAGATAAACGAGCATGGTGCTTTATATTGTGATGAAGTCACACTGTTTATCCGAAGCAGTTGATAGGGATGAAAACATAAATTAAGTTACAAATACATGGAGCAAATGTGACTTTTACAAGTGTTCTGAGAAAGGACTTGACCCAAGCGTGTATTTATATGATGTGTATAGTAATAGGTACAAAACTGGCATATGCTCTATTCAGTCTCTAAATGTCTGCGCTTTAGAATCCAATTACAAAACGAACCACAGTTTTGAAAGACAAATCCTTCTCAAAGAGCTTAAAGCTGAGATATTTCGACAGTAGTTGTCAGGAAATTAGGGATATTGATTTTGTGCGTTCTGATTAAAAGGTGAGAGGTCGTAGGCTTTAAGTTTAAAGTCACAAGGCAGTTATAAGATAATAGGGTATTTGCTAAGTTTCATTAATAAACTGTTAAAGTGCGTTATTTATAACATTGAGAAAGAGTTCACCATCACATACTTAACCACTTGTTGTTGTTGGTGTTGTAGTCTTCAATCCGCAGACTGGTTCGATGCAGCTCTCCACGCTACCCTGTGCTCTGCAAGTCTCTTCATCTGAGAATACGTTCAGCAACTTACATCCTTTTGAATCTGCTCACTGTATTCGTCCCTCGGTGTAACTGTACGATTTTTACCCCACACTTTCTAATGCTAAATTGACAATTCCCTGATGTCTCAGAATGTGTCCCACCAATCAAAAAAAATTTTAATGTTTGTAGAGTTTATGGGATTTAACTACGGGATCATCAGTCCCTAAACTTAGAATCTACTTGTGAACTAACTTATAAAAAAGACGGCACAAACATCCATGCCCGAGAGGAGATTTGAACCCCCGACGGCAGCGGCGTTGCAGACCGTGACTGACACGCCGCAGGCCACCACGGCCGGATTACTACCAATCTAACCCTTCTCTTAGTCAAGATATGCCAGAAATTCCATTTCTCCCCAATTCGGATCAGCACCTCCTCATTAGTTACGAGAACTACCCATCTAATTTCCATCATTCGTTTGTAACAACACATTTCAAAAGCTTCTATCTTGTTTTTGTCTGAACTTCTTATCGCCTACGTTTCACTCTCATACAATGCTACACTCCAGACAAATACTTTCAGAAAGGACTTCCTAACATTTAAATTAATATGTTAACTAGTTTCGCTTCTTAAGAAACGCTTTTCTTCCCACTTGTATAAAAAATAATTTATTAATTTGGGGTTTGTATATAAGTGTGTGTCTAATGGGATTTCTGGGCGAGAGGGGACAATTGAGTGGCTAGAAATCAGTGGTTCTTCTGCTGCAGTGCAGCTGTTTCTTGCAGTGCCTGAGTTAGTGGCGCCAGAGATCACGACGCTATAGTTCGACCCACGAGCGATGGCGGGTTGCGGATAACTCTACAAAGGTGGGAATTAACCGTATTTGACAGTTTCAAGCGGCTTGGGTTGTTTGGTTGGGATTGGGGGTCTAAACTACTAAGGTTATTAGTCCCCCGCTGGGGAGGGAAAGGAGTGAGGATAGGATAGGAGGGGAGGGGTAAATGGAAGGCAGTCCGGAAAATAAAGAAGAAAGGAAGACTGCATTAGCTCGGGGCCCCGTGCCCGCCACGCACGTATTCACGAAAGAATCGTGAGGCCCCTGGGCAGCAGTTTAAAACGAAATTCAAGTATCGTATATGCATGTTTTTCTCTTGAATAGTTTTGCAAATAATCGCTCTCGCTTGCTTAGTTTGATTTTGTTCCACACCAGCACCCTTGGCTGTCGGATAATGCGCGACGTAGGTGCGCAGGCGAAGCCGAAACTCGACTGCCGCCTTTCCTAGTTGCAACTATAGTATCGACCACTGTAGCCAGCCAGGTCACAGGAACTCCGACAGTTGGAAATAAGAGTCCCGGTTTCCCGTCTGAAGACGCACTTGTATAAGCACTGTCACGTTTGTCAAACGGATTCACGGAACTTCAGTAGAGCAGCAGGCACACACAGCCTGCAAGAGCACGCCCACTTAGCAGAGGGCGCATCGCTTCGCCAAAGAGTGTCTGTCTGCACCGTGCACCGCGTTCCACAGTGCCTCAAGACTTCTGTCTACAGACTCAGAGCCGGCTTCGCTTCGTAATTTGCCAACAGTTAGAAATATTGCACACGCAGAAGAAATTTGAATTATATCATAAAAATAACACTACTCCAGTGTCTCTCACTGATCCAGTCACAGTGTTCTAGAGGTCAAAATATGAGGCTCGTATTTCGTTATACATGGAATATAGCCGTTGAAGTTGTGAAAGTCCTACCTTTCTGAGCACACATCGTCGGAACAGATATAGCAAAAATGTTGAAACGTGATTTCCGTGGTTGCGACTGTACTTTGCAATCACATCTTTCAACACTCTGATATATTTCGGAATCCTCCCATCACCTGACAAATTTTTCAACGGTAGGTCTTTTGTGTATGGTAAATCTAATAGTATATTTAACCCCAAATTTAACCATGTATGATAAAGGTGTATACCGAGGTACAACAGTAAGAATTTGGAAGTATCCCTATATCTCATCATTCGCGCTTTCCGTCGACTTCATAATGCTTGTCACACTTGACGATAGTCTTATATGTAATTTCACCTCCACATTGCTTATTCCCTGATTCGATAGGGTATGACACCTTATTCTTAAATTCTTCAGGATTAAATCCAGTAAATTTCAGACAACGCTATCGCCATGTGTGACAAGCGTCCTATAGCTGCAAAGGTGTATTTCCGACTTAAATCTTACTACTGCAACTTTGGGTTGTAACTTTATCACATATGGTTGGAACTGGGGATAAATATATTAAATTTACTTGAGATTAAATTTTAACAGTGTCAGAAATTCACAAGTAAAAAAAAAAAATAATGGAACATAAAGGAAACATACAAATTACTTTTCAACAATTTCGTTATACCAAAACTCAAATGTTTGTCAATCTATCGGACTCAAATGTTTGGTCATTAGTCCATAACTAAAATAAAACTTAAACTAAGGTAAACTAAACTAAGAACTACACAATCATGCCCGAGGGTGGGGGGACTCGAACGCCCGACGGAGAGCAGCCGCGCGCATCGCAACACGGAACCCCAGTGCGCACGGCAGTGTCTTCGTTATACCCTCTATTATTCCGACGGTATGTACTCAGAAAGATAACAACCGCGTATTCTACTTATTGTATTACACATCCCTCATATCTTGACTAGACTGCAAGACATTCAAAGTGTATCGCAATCAGTCAATGGCACTTGGGTACTATTACTTGTTAGTTCCTGGGACGAACGTCAGTAATTTCTCCGTCACCTAAGATGAAATTTACTTTCATTATTGGACCTGACATGTACTAATGTGGAGGAATTGTTTCTGTTAAAGTGTACTTACACCGCCTTACCAACACCACCACCTCCACCCCACACATAGTGATAGTTGTGATTATGACAGAGCCTTTGTCGAATGCAGACAGTTTTGCTTTAATTCTTACTGAGCGATGATGCTGTGATAGACTTTTTATATGCTACTTATTCTTTTACTAATTAGGTGTCCCACAGCATCCATTTAGAGTCGGAGACAGGAACCGCCTTGCTTTCTCATAATCCTAAACTACAGGGATTTATTACCGATAAACAGAGCATAAAGAGCAAGGAGAATATTTTGTCCTCACGTATGAAGTGGAAAAATAATCCCAGAATTGTCAGACAACAGAAAATATCGCTGCTAATTATCTTTTAGATTTAACTGCTGTACTGAATAAACTAACTAATAAATGAACTAATATTTGTCATTATACAGTTTATATGCCAACTGGTGTTTACCCGCGGATTCGCTAGCGTTGATATTCTTGAAGAGGTGTCGAAGGCCATCTAAATTACGATAATCTCGCAACTTTGTTCTTAAGTTATGACGAGGAGCATCAGGATAAAAGGAAATTCACGAAATATTCCGTTTTAAATATAAATTGTGCGTAGAATGATGGTAAATACTGTCATTCCTTATCGAGATGAAAATAAAGTTATTATTAAATTCGAAATGAAACTACGTTCGTTACATCTTGACTAAATTGTACATGCTTTGTACTCATTACATTCAATCTTATTAATACATCACAACTACCATTAAAAGTGTTTTAATGATTGTTATAAATTTCAAAAGCCAAAGAACAAACAGATTTTCATTGTTCAAGCATCTCGGAACCTATAAAAGAAACGTAGATGATCATCTGTCACATATTTCTATTTATTTACTTAAAATCAATAAATTTCTTGAGTTACACACTTTCTAAAGTAACTATGTCCTTCTTCAGGGTTGAGGCTATCTCCATATTTTCATCAGCATCGATTAAGTGGTTTATTCGCTAAAGCCTTATAGGTTTCTTCGCTTTTATAATATTAATATGGATTCAAATCAGTAAAATGTTGTAAGTTCACATCGTTCTGCAAACGACTTACTTCGTTTCTCAACATACTCTCATCAAATTTTCGATTAGAAAAACATGTGTTAACGATCTACAGAACTATCATTCTTGCCAACTTCGTATTAAACACTACTACGCAGTTTCAAAAAATACGCTAATTCTGTCATAAGTGTATCGAAAATAAAATTTCACTTTTTTCACATTTTCATTTATGTACTCTCCAATTCTAGTGCAGAAAATAATATCAGGCATGTGTCCATGTAGGGTGACATTAAATATTTTTACTAAAATTATATCTGTGACGCTGTTCGCTTGCATACCCATTCTCACTTTAGTATATACCTCAGACTACTTTTCCTCCTTCTTGGAGAAAGAACGGAACCGCTCTTAGTGTTTCGGTTCTGCACTCTTGTACTCATGACGTCTCTTTTTCTCTGTGATACAATATAATTATGTAAGGGTAAGCCTGTAGTTTTTTTTTTTAACTTGCAGTAATCTCCCCCCCCCCCCCCAGTTTGGTTTCAAATGTTTTAAATTCAAAATACCCTTGTCAATTCCCACTAATGGTTGCTCATTGTTGTCAGCAAGCTGCTTTCAATCGTAAAATGATGCCTGATCATCAGTACGTTTCGCTTTGCGGTTGCATAAATTTACTTCAAACCCGAATTTTTCTTACATTGATTTTATTCTGATTAAATTTTCAGAGCCTGCTATTACTGTTTTCATCCAGTTAATTCAGATATTCAGTAATTTTATTCACCTATTGTGACAAAAACTTAACTCGGTCGTGAAACTTTGTTACGCGATGCGTAAAATAACGAAGAATCAATTAACGGCGGGACGTACCCGCGCAAAACAATGTGTACAGCTGATCGAGACTTCTAGACATAAGGCTAACTTTTCAACACTTTTCTGTTGTAGTGGTGCTTTCGGGTGTTGTATTAGCATAAAAAATAACTACCGCTAATTTTTAATGTCGGTATGATTATCCTCTTTAAAAATTACAGCTATTACAATTTTGTGTCTTTTTCAGGCTCAGCTGTCGACGATAAGCGGTGCGAGAAATAAAATTTTTAGAGTAAATAACTTCCAACCAGTTTCGTTAAAATGGTTTTAATTAAAACATCTACCTAGGTTTCGGCAAAATTAATTTCGTCTTTTTCAGAAGTCATATCTAAGAACAGTAATATGCGGAACAATAATATACAAATGGTAGGAAAATGTAACAATAACGATTAAAATAAAATACAGTGTTGATGAGAATACCGTTATAATTCTGACGATAACAGACATTGTGCAGGAACCAATGTTGACTGGCATAAACACATACAAATAATACAGGTTTGAAGCCTTCTATGTACTGCCTACTTCCTAGCTGGAGTTGCTCATTGAGAATATTGCCATCATTAAGAGCAAGATGTTTAATGAAGCTCTTCCCCCAAATCTAATTTCCTCCCTTTAACCTTCTTGTGTAATAATATAGTGTCTTCCAAAGGCCTCGGAATAAGCAAGTGCTCAGCAAATGTCTAATTATGTACATTGGCACCTTTCTTCCCTAACAGGTGTTCTTTATTCCTTACTTTAATCGTCCTACCTGTTTGTTCTATTTAGTAACAGGAGGAGTTATTGCAATTAGCTTGCAAAATATAGAATTAGAGAATTGGTCTACAACGGTTTTAAGCGGATGGACAAGATTTTTCTTTAAGTTGTTGTAGGTGAAAAAAGCTACTTTGCAGTCATTTTCTCGCCAATAAACGTTTTAATCTGCAGGACACGTTTTCCAAAAAATTTAATAACAGTAAACTTTTCCACTGTTAGTTTTAGCGAGGTGTGATCTGTTATTAAATAAAGTTGAACAGTGTTGTATCAAAGATTCGTTGCAGGATATTTTGATCAAACCCGTTATTGATGACAATGGACTTGTATGCATTGCCTTCTATGAGTTAGCAGTTCACAAGGGGATTGTTAAGGCGCGAAGAATAATCCCATCAGAGTATGTTGGCTTATGGAAGATCAAAAGCTATACTGTTGTCTACTATGGATAACTTCCCCGGTTGCTATATAGGACAAACGTGTAGGACGATTAAAGAAAGGTATTACAGAACACCTGTTAGAGAAGAAAGCTGCCAATGTCCATAATTCGAACATTGCTGGGCACCTGCGTATTGCCAATCATATTCCAAGGTCTATGGAAGACACTATAATATTACACAAGGAGATTAATTGGAGGAAATTAGGTTTGTGGGACAGCTTCAAATTATTAAATATCTTGCTCTTAATGATGGCAATATTCTTAATGAGCAACTCCAGCTCGCAAGTAGGCAGTACCTAGAAGGCTTCAGACCTGTATTATTTGTGTGAGTTAATTGTTATTGTTGCATTTTCCCAGAAATTGTATATTATTCTTTGGCATATTAGCCTACTGTTCTTAGGTCCGACTTCTCAAGAAGACAAAATTAATTTTGTCGAAACCTAGGTAAGGTTTTAATTAAATCCATTTTAACGCAACTGGTTGGCTGCTATTTATTCTAAAAATTTAAACGTCCTACCGTTGCTGAACTGCACACATGTTCAATATTTTGAACAAATTTAAGTTAAGACATTACCATCTCACACACAATTTCACACAGCTAAAGACAAAAGAGGTAAATTTAGAAACAACTATTACAAAAAACACCATCAAGGAAAATCATGACAGGCTACAGCAATTCTTGCACAGTACACTTTATTCACTTCGCTTAGGATGTTACGATTAGGATGATATTTATTCATTTTGTAAGTGAACTTGATGAGGAGGAATTTATATTTCATTGCCCGATTGCTCTTAATACAAGTCACATAAATGCAAATAACATTAATATGCGCGAGAAGTAATAATACAGTTATAGCCAGCTAATATTTAAAAAAAAAATGTAAAGAGAAAACATGTGCAGTTTTAAGACACTGTACAAATGGTGTGTACCTCCATAAATCTCTAGGAATAGGTAAATCAATTTTTGATCAGATTTTGATAAAATTTGTACAGAATATACCTAAGAGCCCGACACGAACCTACGCAAAGTTTCAGGCTCACTTGTAACTTGGTTCACGTACTAGCGCCATTTTTGTGAAGACCACATTTACCGACAACGAAAAGTCGCCAAGAAACCAGTAAGTCTAGTATTCCACAGTTCCTAATGTAAAACAGCAAGTCCCTTGGTTCTTGGTATTGTGGTATAAAGTTTTTTTGCTCTACACACAAATGATGCAAATAGAGTTCAAAAAGCAATGCATTTGGAATAATCTGAGTTCAAATTGGGCACCAAATCATGCCGCCAAAAATTTGCCCCATCGTTTAACGAGGCATAAAAAGTGCACTGTGAGCCTGGTCTTTTGGCCAACTGCTGCCTGTATGGGTGTTTACTATATAAAAATTTGGTCCTGGTTTCGGTGTTTAATTACTGTGCTACTATCCTGTATACTCGCTAAAAATCATGAATGTATCAAAATACACCCGTGTTCAAAGTCATGTATGTCAAAATGGACACCTACGACATTATATTTAATAACGCCGTTCAACAGAGCACATTTCAGTCTATTAGAAAACCTTACTTTCATTTTGGTGTCTCTTTGGGTAAGGTGCAAAAATTTCACCTAAAAATTTGTAATTTTGTAGGTATTGTCTTTTTCGTATCCAGGTCCGACGGGTTCGAGAGCCCGTCAGAACACGTGTACTTCGATGGTGCCCGCTACGCGTCGCTCGTCACCCCTAATTGCGGTCATTGTCCCCCACAAAATTCAGTCGCACTAGGCTCGGTGAGACAAGTAAGTCATCTCACATCTCACGAAACGTAATAGATACAATGATGTCGTTTAGACAGAGAATTGTGCCAACTGGCGGTGAATCGAGGAAGTACAGTATATACTAACGAAACAATTGGGTCTTTTGACAATTGTCTGCACGAATTATTTCAATTTACATTTAAAGAGAAATACTAAAATGAGCTGTAACATGGAAATTAAGCTTTTCCGGAGACATGCCCACGTAACATATTTTGTTTCTTTGTGTGTGAAAGTTTGGCAGTACCTTTTTGTAACACCCTGTATAAATATACTTTCAACTATGAAACATTAAATACTCTGAATACTCTGAATAACATCACCCGTTGGGCTTTTTTTGTAATCTCTCCAAGACTTTTGATTGTGTAAATCATTGAATTCTTCTAGAAAAACGTATTGTGGTATGAATGAGACAGTGTACAAATGGTTTAAATCATACTTAACAGGAAGAGTGCATAAAGTTTACATAGTATGCAAGAAACAGATGATTCCTCAAATTGTGGAACTATCAAAAATGGGGCGCCACAAGGTTTGATGATGGGCCCTTTGCTGTTTGCTGTCATTCCATTTACTGCATGGAACTATATGTACTGTGTTTTATCAAAATTTAACGATAGTCCATTTGCTGAGAACCACTTAATGATTTTCTGAAAGACGTCGTTTACAATTTCTTCAGTTAGTTCTTGTGTGCCAAGTGTGATAACTATACTTGTATCATCAGCAAAAGAACCAGCTTTGCATCTTCATGAATGTAGAATGGCAAGTAATTAATATACAGAGTGTTTCATTAAGTGTGTTTGCCTCTGTAACTTATAAAATAATAGGTGACGGGAAATTTTAATGCGGCAGGTCAACACAAGAAATGTTACACTTTCTGCGGAGCTATGAACATAGTTTATTGTATCATTTTCCAAAGAGTTACAGCACAAACATATATATTTTTTTAAATGGATTAATAGTTTTTTTCGATCGTGCATTGGATTTGTTGAATCCAGCTGCGTCTAAATCAATTTAAACTACATTCCTATCACTGTTAGTTTGGGAGCTACAACACTTCAAAGTTTCAGGGGTAGATACCACGAACGCTGTGCACAATGTAATGCGCCTTCTAAATGTGGTGCGGCCGAGTTGTAACGTCGCCGGTGTCACGGAGCGAGAAGCTTCCTCGATGCGCTGTTAGACTGCCGACTGTCGCCGCACACGGCCGTATACCTGACAGTTGGAGGCACACAAGCAACCGGGGCTCAATATACCACAGTTACTGACATCTGATGACGATGGAATACACAAACAACGAGTACGTTGACAAGTTGTTGATGCTCGGCGAGTGCTGACACGATGCCACTGAAGCAGCCACGGCGTATGCCGTGAGATATCCTAGGCGAAGGGCCCCGGCAGCCATTACGTTCTTACGTGCCGAACAAAGACTTCGGGAAACAGGCAGCTTGGTAATGCGCCGCAGTAACAGACGAAGGCCTGCAAGAAGTGAGGAGACGGAGGTGTTTGTTTCAGCTGCACTACACCACGATCCTCATGTCAGCTTACGAGCCGTTGCTGCAGTCGCTTGTGTCAGTCTCACATTTGTGTGACGTATAGTACACGGCCACAGGTTTCACCTTTACCGCCTGTCACTGACCCAGGAGCTGCATGTGAACCATTTCCGTGCAAGAGTGACATTCTGTGAGTGGGCCATGCGTAATTTCACGCTGGAGTCTTTGCAAAGTGTAATGTTCTCTGATGAGTCCACGTTCACAAATTATGGTGAAGTGAATCGCCAAAACATGCACTACTGGGCCGCAGACAATCCTCAGTGGGTACGATCTGTCGACGGTCAACGTAGGTGGTCTATAAACGTGTGGTGTGGAATCCTTGGGGATGAAATCATCGGTCCACACCACTTCCCAGGTACACTGACAGGTGAGTTATATCGCGCTTTTATAGTCGACAGTTTGGGTACTCTCCTTGAACATGTGTGTCCATATGTGGATGCAGCACGATGGTCACCGAGCCCATTCTGCGCGTGCTATTGTGGAAGAACTAAACAACAGGTTTGCAGGAAGATTTTTGCGGCACCACGGTCCTCATTCATGCCCGCAAGGTCGCCCGATTTAACAACAGTAGATTTCTTTTTGTGGGGATATCTAAAGGATCGTGTTTATGTCACTGAGACCACATCCCCAGATGATCTAAAACGGCGCATTGAGGACGCATGTCGCTCTGTCACACCGGCGATGTTACATCTCGTCCGCTGATACTCTCGACGGCGCATTGCATTATGCATTGAGGAACATGGACACACATTTCAACATCTCATGTAAATCAACTTCCCACAGCCATAACATCCATCACCCACCATACAGCCATGTATTATGTACAGCGTGTGGTATCTGCCCCTGAAACTTTGAAGGGTTGTAGCTCCCAAACAGTGATAGGAATGTAGTTTAAATTGATTTGGATGCAGCTGGTTTCAACGATTCCGACGCACGATAAAAAAAAATAAAAAAAAACTACTGTTCCATTTAAAAAATTATATCTTTGTGCAGTAACGCTTTGGAAAATAATACAATAAACTATGTTCATAGCTCCGTAGAAAGTGTAACATTTCTTGTGTTGACCTACTGCATTAAAATTTCCCGTCACCTATTATTTTGTAAGTTACAGAGGCAAACACACCGAGTGAAACACCCTGTATATTAATTACTTGCCATTCTATATTCATGAAGATGCAAAGCTGGTTCCTTTGCTGATGATACAAGTATAGTTATCACACTTGACACACAACAACTAAATGAAGAAATCGTAAACGACGTCTTTCAGAAAATCATTAAGTGGTTCTCAGCAAATGGACTATCGTTAAATTTTGATAAAACACAGTACATATAGTTCCATACAGTAAATGGAATGACAGCATTAATAAATATTGATTTTGATCAGAAATCTGTAGCAAAGGTAGAATATTAAAATTTTTTAGGTGTATGTATTGATGAGGGGTTGAACTGGAATATTCATTACACAAAAGCGTCTGATCAGAATAATTGCTGGGGCCTATCCAAGATCATCCTACAGACATTTTAAGAGCTAGGGATCTTCACTGTAGTTTCACAGAATATATATTCACTTACGAAATTTGTTATTACCAATCCAACCGAATTGAAAGTAATAGCAGTGTACATACCTACAACACTAGGAGAAAGAATGATCTTCACTATTCATCGTTTGTGGCATATTTACAGGATCATATCACAGTAATTAAACATATAAGCCAGGTCCGAATTGGTATTGTAGGAAACACCCAGACATACAATGAAAGAAGACCAGGTTTGTCGCGTAGCTTCTCCACTAATTATGCCTCGTTAAACTATAGTACAAATTTCTCACTACGTGATTATTTGCGCTCCTTGAACTGAGATTATGCCAAACGTATTGCTTTCTAAACTCTATCTGCATCATTTGTGTGTAGAACACAAAAAGTTGTACCACTATACCAAAATCCAAAGGTCTTGTTCTTATACAATAGGAAGAGTGGAATGGTAAACATGAAGATTTTTTCGAGACTAACGAACACAAAAGATTATTCGGTTTCATACAATTAAAGAACTGTGCTACGGCACTTCCAATAGAACTCTGTGATCATACAAATGTAATTTTGTGTAAGTTTTACCTATATGTATATATGTATTCTTATATAGATGCTAATGGACACTATCGCAAATAAAATTAAATCTCTCACGGAGAGAGGACTAAAATAATTAACTCAATGTGTTGTTAAAATTTTGTAAATTAATGTTTCCACATTGCCTTTAGTATCCATTGACAATTTTTATGTTGAGTGGCGTACGTTCATGTCAGTGGTTCAAAATACTTTCTCTTTAAGTTCAGAAGCTCACACAGTTGTAATACGTTCAATAAACTGCATTACAGAGACACTGACCCGAATAAAACGCAATATGACTTATGCGTGCCTCTCTTTGAGTAAAAAAACCCATGACTTCTTATTATGTTAAAAATTTTAATCCTGTTGATGGGATCTATATTTCATGTGAAACAACACAGACACAATGTGAGGGAAGCGGTACGTCTTTGAGTAAGAAACCCGTAACTTCTTATTATGTAAGAAATTTTAGTCCTTGATGCAAAGTTCTTTTTGCTGACGATACAAATACAGTAATCACATACGAAAAACAAGAACTAAGTGACGTAATCGTAAATATTCTTTTTCATAAAACGGACTCATTACATTTCCATAAAGCACAGTATTTACAGTTCTGCACAGTAAAAGACACAACTCCAGTAATAAATATACACTTCGAACAGAAGTCTGTAACTAAGGTAGAATTTTCAAAAATTTTAGCTGTGTGCATTGATGAGGTTATAAACTGGAAGCAACACATAGACGGTCTGCTGAAACGTTTGAGTTTAGCTACGTATTCTGTTAGAGTTATTGTAAATTTTGGCGATAAGAACTCAGCAAATTAGCTTACTATGCCTATTTTCATTCACTGCTTTCGTATGGATTCATATTCTGAGGTAATTCATCATTGAGTATTCCTTGCACGAAAGCGTGTAATCAGAATAATTTCTGGAGCCCAGCCATGATAATGCCGTAGGCATCTACTTAAGGATTTAGGTATCGTCATAGTAATTTCACAGTATATATACTCACTTATGAAATTTGTTGTTAATGAACCAACCCAATACAAAAGTAATAGCAGTATGCACAGCTATAACACCAGGAGAAGGTTCAAAATGAATTGTTTGTAGTTATATGGGACTTAACTACTGGTTATTAATCCCTAGCTTACAAACTACTTAAACTAAGTTAAACTAATCTAAGAACAAAACACATCCATGCCCAAGGGAGGATTCGAACCTCGGACGCGGGAGACAACGTGGCGCTCCAGACCGTTCGGCTATTCCGCGCGTCCCAAAAGAAAGGATGATCTTCAATATGCATGGCTAAATCTGAGTTTGGCACCGAAAGGGATAAATTATGCTGCCACAAAAGTCTTTGGTCACTTACGAAGCAGCATGAGAAGCCTGATAGATAACCAACTAGCATTTAAAAATAGATTAAAAGGATTTCTGAATGACAACTCCTTCTACTCATTGGAGGAGATTTTAGATATAAATTAGTAAATCTAAAAAAAGGAATTGCGTCAAGTAATATTTTGTGTAATGTAACGTCTTGTACAGACACCCTTGATTAACCTGACACGTTCCACATCGTTATGAAGTATCGTATTTATGATATATGTAACGAGTATCAATCTAATCTAATCTAACCCGTTGATGCTATCTTTATTTCATGTGAAACAACAGCTAGACGATGCGAGGAAGGCGGTACCTGCTCTTAGAAGGGCACCCGACCGAGACGCAGCGCTACGCCCCCACGCCGCCACCTCGTGGGCAGCGCGGCGTCTCCCACCAACATCAAACGGCGCGCCGCCTTACTCCACACACCGCCGCGCCCACGGGTCAACAATTCGGCGCGCTGGCTGCCGCTCACCACGCTGTTAGACCCTACACCGGCGTTACGCATCGCACTAATTAAGAAAAAATGGTAAAGCAAGAGACGAAAAAACTAAATGTAAAAGAATATTCTAAGCTCACATTATACAATAAAACATCATCCTGAACATTAAATTTTTTTCGAATGGACCAGAGACCTTGATCCAAGCATGTACACCTTCGTCGCCAGAAACACGACGCCTATTCCTTGTCCTTAAACAGAGCGGCTTATCTCCAACAAAATAAGAAATACCAGATTTACTAGGTACCTCCGCAATGCTCCTTGTGCGAAATGTAGCAGATTCATGGCGGGGCACCGTCCCTACACTGCGCTGGTTCTCTGGCGCCACTTGCCGCGACTATCGACGGGATCAGCCTTCAGAGTGGAGTATCTTTGCCTTATGTGTGGACGTTTTGGAATTTTGCCGAGGTTCTGGCACTTGGCGTTAGAACTCCGAACGGATGTTTTGGCCGACAGGGCGGGTTGAGGCGACAGTCTTTGTTTTGCGCGGAATTGTGGTGTCCGCTGTGGATGGCTGCCGCTGAACAGAGTATTTAGATATTGAGAGAATTGTTTCCATATTCGAATGTTGTCGCCGCTTGTCACAGAAGTCGCCAACTCTGCTGAAATTTCAACCATGTTATTTGAAAG
This sequence comes from Locusta migratoria, assembly GCA_026315105.1. Taxonomy (NCBI): domain Eukaryota; kingdom Metazoa; phylum Arthropoda; class Insecta; order Orthoptera; family Acrididae; genus Locusta; species Locusta migratoria. The sequence continues at coordinate 398,242,506 of CM048747.1, read as the reverse complement.
TGAGGAGCGCTAGTTTTGCTGAGAGCAGCTCCTTGGATTCCGGGAAGCTCCTGGCAGAAGATGAGTGTCTTGGCAGTTATTGTGTTCCTTTAATATTAAGTATAATAACTATACTGTGCACGCGTTATTTACTGTTGTTGATATTGGTACCGAGTTGTTACTGTTTGATTCCCTTTAGTGCTAAATTCACTAAATTAACTGAAGTGTCCCACAATCCTCGTATGTTGGCTAGCACTATTCTGGTAGTATTGACCGTCTCATTTGTTAAGGCTTATGTTGTGGAATCCAAGAGAGTGACTACTCCTGCGGAAGTGCTGTGCTATGTCGGTGGCATCTCTGTGGTGAATGTGCATTTCTAACGTGAAAGATGAAATTGTTTACTTGCAGACCATAAAAGCAATATTTTCCGATTAAGCAATAAACCTTTATTTACGAGTAAGCTGTGCTTGCCGAGTCAAGTACGTGAAGGGAGCCTATAACTTACTTACGTAGCTGCACTGTTGATCTTTTAAGTTGTTACTTATATTAAATGAATTGGAAGGGCCCTATTTTTAAGATTTGAGATATGTTTATGATTTATGTTGTCCTTGGTAAGAAACTGCCCTCGCTGAAGTTATGTTTACAGGTTCCGCTGCTTATGGGGCTTGTGTCCAGTTGTCTGTCACATCAGCGCCGCGGTGACGCCTGGCTCGTCGTAGCACGCAGAGATCCAGAAGTCTCGCGAGCACATTTTTGACGCCTTCTCCGTAAGTTTTATTTTCCTACTCTTTCCGTCTTGAGAGAGGTCTTGGACGACAGGCAGGGCCCGCTGAGGAGTGTTTAGTTATCGGTCTTTAAGATTTTAATATTTCTCATGTAAAAGTTCACACCTAATTTAATTTTTTTTCTTATTTGTATTTTATCAATGAACTTCGTCATTTGGTTTCTTTTTAAGGTTATACATTTGATAAGCGGGGCGAATAGAGTCCGGTACCTTGTCTGTTGCTTTGGGCTAATTACTGTGTAGGATAGTATCTCCAGCCAGAGTAAGTGAAATTGAAATTTTTATGTTTTTTCCTTCGCGCCCTGCTGTTTCGCATTTTGGTTAATCAAGTTTAAAACTATGTTAAAGGTTAGTCCTTTCTCTGGGCAGTTATTTGTTAATGAAGTTTATGGATAATGTAAAGTTTATTTTTTTTATTTTTTGCACAGCCCAATTAATTGTAAACCTCATGTCAAAGATATTCGTTAGATAATGTTGTTTTGGTTTTACGATGCATTATTCGTAAATAAAATGTTTACATGTTTGTATAGTCTATGGGACTTAAGTACGGGGTCATCAGTCCCTAAACTCACAAACTACTTATGAACTAACTAAGACTAAGGACGGCACAAGAAATCCATGCCCGAGGGGGGATTCGAACCCCCGACCGTAGTGGCCGTGCAGACCGTGACTGAAGCGCCTCAGTCCCCGCGGCCACCACGGCCGGCTATTCGTAAATAGATTATTATTAAATAGAACGACAAACGACACGTGTTTGGTCCGGTCCTTCCAAGTATTTTCATAATATACCTTCCTTACCCAGGGGCAGATATAGACTCTGACCATAACTTGTTAGTCATGAACTGTAGGCTGAAACTGAAAAAACTGCAGAAAGATAGGAAAATAAGGAGATGGGACTTAGATAAATTGAAGGAACGTGAAGTTCTGGAGATATTCGGAGGGAGATTTAGGCATCAATTGACAGAAACAGGGGGAAATGAAACTAGAAGAGGAATGGGTAGCACTGAGAGATGAAATAGTGAAGGCAGCAGAGGACAAAAAGGCAAAGCAACAAAAAATCCTTGGGTATCACAGGAAATGCTAAATTTAATTGATGAAAGGAGAAAATATAAAAATGCAGTAAATGAAACAGACAAAATGGAGTACAGATGACTAAGAAATGAGATTGAAAGGAAGTGCAAAATGGCTAAACAGGAGTGGCTAGAAGCCAAATGCAAATCTGTAGAAGAATGTATAAGAAGGGGAAAAGTAGATACCGCTAACAGGAAAATAAAAGAGACATATGGGGACAAGAAAAGCAACTCCACGAATATCAAGAACTCAGATGGGAAACCAGTTCTCAGCAAAGAAGGGAAAGCTGAAAGGTACATAGAGCAGCTCTGCAAAGGAAATGAACTTAGAGACGATGTTGTAGGAAGGGAAGAGGAAGTAGATCAAGATGAAATAGGAGATACTATACTGAGAGATGAATTTGACAGAGCCCTGAAAGACCTAGGTCAGAACAAGGCCCCAGGAGTAGATGACATACCCTCAGAGCTACTAAAGACTCTGGGAGAGCCAACCATGGCACAACTTTTTGAACTGGTGTGTAGGATGTATGAGACAGGCGAAATACCCTCAGACTTTAAATAAAATGTAATAATCCCCATTCCAAAGAAAGCAGGTGCAGACAGGTGTGAAAATTACAGGACCATCAGTTTGATAAGTCATGGTTGCAAAATTTTAACACGAATTATCTACAGGAGAATGGAAAAGCTGGTAGAAGCTGACCTCGGGGAAGATCAGTTTGGATTCAGAAGGAACGTGGGAACCCGGGAGGCAATACTCACTTTACGTCTTATCTTAGAAGATAGATTAAGGAAAGGCAAACCTACATTTTTAGCTTTTGTAGATTTGGACAAAGCTTTTGACATTGTTGACTGGAATACACTCTTTTAAATTCTGAAGTCAGCAGGGGTAAAATACAGGGAAAGGAGAGTTATTTACAACTTGTACAAAAGCCAGACCGCAGTTATTAGACTCGAAGGGCATGAAAGGGAAGCATCAGTTGGGAAGGGAGTAAGACAGGGTTGTAGCCTTTCTCCAATGTTGTTCAGTTTGTACATTGAGCAAGCTATAAAGGAAAGGAAAGAGAAACTTGGTGAAGGAATTAAAGTTCAGGGGGAAGAATTGAAAACATTGCGTTTTGCCGACGACATAGTAATTCTGTCAGATACAGCAAAGGACCTGGAAGAGCAATTGAACGGAATGGACAGTGTGCTGAAAGGTGCTTATAAGATGAACATTAACAAGAGCAAAACTAGGGTAATGGAGTGCAGTCTAAGAAAATCAGGTGATGCTGAAGGAATTGGATTAGGTAACGAAGCAATAAAGGAGATAGATGAGTTTTGTTACTTGGGCAGTAAAAAAACAAATGATGGTCGCAGTACAGAGGATATACACTGCAGAATGGCAATGGGAAGAAAAGCATCTTTGAAAAAGAGAAATTTGCTAACATCGACTATTAATTTAACTGTAAGGAAGTCTTTTCTGAAGGCATTTGTGTGAATTGTTGCCTTGTATGGGAGTGAAACGGACGATAAGCTGTGCGGACAGGAAGAGGATAGAGGCTTTTGAAATGTGGTGCTACAGAAGAATGCTGAATATTAGGTGGGTAATGAAGGGGTACTGAACAGAATTGGTGAGAAAAGGAATTTTTGGCATACCCTGACTAAAAGAAGGGATCGCTTGGTGGGACACATTGTTAGACATCGGGGAATCGTAAATTTAGCATTGGAGGGAAGTGTGTGGGGTAAAAATCGCAGAGGGAGACCAAGAGACACGTATAGTAAACAGATTCAAGTGGATGTGGGTTGTCGCTCTTATGAGGAAATGAAAAGGCTTGCTCAGGATAGAGTAGGGTGGAGAGCTGCATCAAACCAGCCTCCGGACTGAAGACCATAACAAAAACAACCTTCCTTGATTTCTAAATCCTGACGCCACAGTAACAATGATCCTCTCAGGAAAAGATACAAGGCCACCCTTCTTGGCGTCACTTGTGCGAACAATGGCTACAGAAAGCCAACCAGATCCACCATTCCCTTCAAGGCTCTTTATAGAAAAATCAAATCTAGCCCCAACAAAAGTAAAACGATCGTGCAAAATCTCTTCTTTAGCAGTAGTACCAACTCCCGAACCACCAGCATTAAAGTCAACACTGCTTATACTCTTACACACTGGCAGGCGGGACCACCGAAATCTCCTCCTGTATCGAGGCATCTCTGTAGCCGTTAAATGCTGTTACCTGTGCGGCCAAACGACTGACGCTGTCTCACCAGAAACACAACTTACACGGCCCATAGCTATTATCTCAAAAAAATTTACCAAAAATATATCTCTGGTATGTTTGTCTGTAAAGAAGGGATTCATTGCCTTTGAGTTTGGCTGCACATTTGCCAACTCAAAGCGAGAAAGGGGAAATGTGGCATTACACTAATACCTTGACTGCCGGTCACGTAAACCATTCCACACCTAAGAATGCCAGACATTGTGAATGCAGGAGTAAGTCGAGCTGCACTTGTGTTCCTTATCTTTTGTCTGGCATAAAGTATTTTCTGCTCTTTGATATGAGATAAAAGGTCCCTGTCCACGGAACGAAAAGAAATCCAGAACACGCAGCATCTACTTCACACTCGACGCCTAGGGCCAAACTAAAACGTCTGTACTTCGCAAAGAATCTGTATAAGTCCACCCCTCTGTAGAGTCACTATGATATGTTGCTGTGCCGCCCCTCTGTCTTGGTTTCCTGTCAGTAATGTCAGGGAGACGATATTGCGAATATTTTGCGGTTCAGCATTTATCTGGGAATCATTAACTTCATTTTATAAACAAAGGAAAAAAATCATCATTTAGAATTTCTAGAAAAACAATGTACAAAAAATCGGTTGCAGAATCATCAAACTCGAAATTCTGATTAGAAATTTGACGCAATTCTTCTTGCACATAGACTGGATCATCCTCTGAATTGTCGATTTAATCGTCCTCACTGTCATTATAAACAAAATCTTTCTCAAATCAATGCAAAATTTCGTTGCTTCTCTGGGATACAATATACTTATGTAACCGTTAATTTATTTTTAATTGCAATAATCAAAAGTTCAAATTGAGTGGTCGCACAAGTATGAAGTGCGCACCACGTACTTTCGCCGCTCGCCGCCATGGACGCACGGCGCGGCGTTCTCACGACGTTAGCCACGTTAGCCCGGAAACGAGACACGAAAGTGGCAACGAGGCTGGGATACAAAAGTGGCGACGAGGATGGCATACAAAACAAATGTTTATATAGCTTATAGGACTTTACTACGGGGTCATCAGTCCCTAAACTTACAAACTATTTATGAACTAGCTAACATGAAGGACGACACAAATATCCATGCCCAAGGGAGGATTCGATCCCCCGACCGTAGTGGCCGTGCAGACCGTAACTGACGCGCCACAGTCCCCTCGTCCACCGCGGCCGGCTTGCAATAATCACCCCAGTTGGTTTCAAATACTTTTTATTCAAAATGCACTTTCCTATTCCCATTAATTTTTGCACATTGTTTTCAGCAGGCTGCATTCAATTGTAAAAGAAGCATGGTTATAATTACTATTCGCTTGGCTATTGCATAAGTTTAGTTAAAACTCGACTTTTTCCTGCATTATCCTGATTTGGTTTTAGGAGCCTGCAATTAATGTTTTAGTCTGGTGAAGTCCGATATTCTGTAATTTTTTTTCCACCTATTTTGACAGTAACTTAACATGATCCCGATAGTTCGTTATGCGAATCGTGAAATAACCAAGCATCGAATTACGGCGTAAATTTCCAGCACAAAACAATCTCTATAGCTGATCCAAACTTCATCCGGCATGTGAGGGTAACTTTTCGACAAGTGTCGCTTATAGTGTTGCTTTGGGGTGTTGTATTAGCATTAACAATGGCTACCGCTAATTTTTAATGTCGGTATGATTCATCCTCTGTTCTGACCTATCCTCTATAAAAAATTGCTCCCAGCTGTTATCACAAACTTCATTAAATTTCATAAGCGGTATTTAATCAAAATCTGTACGATAACACCACACATTAATCGAAAGTAACATTACATCGGTCGATGAAGTTTGTTATGACCGTTTCACATTCGATGTCGATGACAAGTCGAAATTTTTCCTGAATTTGGAGGTTTGTCTTTTGTTCTCCAAGACCTTGCACTATAGATAATTCCACAAAAGGAAGTCAGGTGCAGTACGATCATAAGACAACGAAGACATTCCCAATCGTCATGAAATGACATCAAGGGTGAGGGAATTTATCATCGGTAAAGCAAGATTACCGTTATGAGTATACTAAACGCCGTGCCATAGCATATACATATCGGATAATCTATTTTTTTACCTATTCCTTAATCTGAAATTAACAATCCATTTAATTTCAAGAGATATAACAGTGGTAGCTCCAGCACATATCCAAATTATACGCATTGTAGTCAACGAGGCAGTTCCCTATTAAGTAACAGAATAGTGGAGCGGTCTGAATAGTTAGTAATGAGTTCATCAACATGCTACTCGAGAGTAGTCAGCGGACGTTATAGTAGTCCACTGCTGCCAGTCTTTGTGACATACGGAAATTGATACTAAGTATGTTAGTTTTCAAACCTTTATTAAAATTTTTCTCGCTGACAAACACATCGTAAGATAAATGAAAGATAAATATGTTTCTCGCTTACTACTTTTCCACTGTTCATGGACTAAAACTTCGGGATTGGGTATGAGGTTATAATTTATAATTTCTACACTACAAATTGTACCCCCAGAATTTTAAAGACAGTATACACAAATATAGCTGAATGTACCTTCGAAATTATATCACAGTACGACACGTAGTTCATGAGATATGCGCACATAAACAGTAACGTTCATGGAAAACAGCCCCATCACGCACCAAGTTTTAATCTATTACTTCTTTACTAGTTATTGTATTAGCAACAGATTTTTCCGACATACAGCACTTATGATTACACACCTGCAGAATTATACAACTGTACAACATGTAATTTCGTTATCATGAGTCAGCGCAGCAAGAAGACGCCGCCACGAGTAACAGAAATCCTCGCTCAAAGTTGAGTATTTTGTATACCATTGTAAATAAAACTTTTCTTACTATTCTGTATAGCTGTTTTAGCTGTCCACGCATCGCACGCATTCTGAGCAGATCCTATCCCGAAAAATAGGCTGACGAAGACAAAACACAGATCAAAATTGTTAAATACTGCGTAGTTGATTTCACATCTCCATGTTTCTAATAAAGAAAATTTTATTTCGATTACTCAAGGGTGGGCTCACCAAGGAATTTATTCATATTAGCCCTTGGAGAAGTAACTAGAAGTATTGTTTGTATCAAGTTTTGAAATAAATTAATGTTTGACTATTACGTATCATTTGTATCCTGATGACTACCTTTCTTTGTTTGGATACAGCACTATTTATTTTATACATTTGCAAGACACCCTTATTTCTTAAATATAAAAGACCTTAGAAATAAAGGAGATGGACGGAGATAAAGGGACGTATCGGGTAGGAAAAATACTGACTCAAGGTTTGAATAGTAAAGAAATACCCGGGCAACGCCGTGTTGTCAGCAAGGTCTCCTAAAAATATAGCATCTTTTTAGAAGAAAAGGCCACGGCGGAACGGCCGAGCGCATTTAGGCGCTATGTTACGATGCGCGAGGCCGTTCACCGTCGGGGGTTCGAATCCGCCCTCGGGCATGGATGTTTGTGTCGTCTTTGGTATAAGGTAGTTTGTAAGTTTAGGGAATGATGACCCCGCTTATAAGTCCCTTAAGCTTAACAGAAGAAGGAGCTGGACAGGGAGAGAAAGGATAGGAGAAGTACTAACTTAAGACAGGAATAAATAAATAAACACCCGGGGAACACACAAGCGGGAAAATGGAAAGAAAAAGAAGAAGCAAGATCAGTGGGCTCATGACACTGTCTTGGAAAACACCAGATGTCACTCCTATCTCGATCGATGATTTTGCTTTCATTACCACGACATGTGACCTTCCTGTTATGAAACAGCGGATTCATTCGCACAACTGAGACCATCCAACAAAGTACAGAAATTTTCCAGTCGCTTCTCAAAAGTGGTGTCGAAAGCCATCTACTAATAACGAAATATGCAATCATGAATATCTGGGGTGCAATAGAACGGTTACAATATCCGCGCCTGTATATTGCCTTGTTTCAAGTAACACAAGGTAACACGTTTGTCTAGGACGATGTTTTTCAAGTGTGTCTAAGAGTACGGACGTTTTCTTCGAATAACGACGCGTCCTACAGCTCGCGTATACTTTTGAGATCGCTCAGTGCCGCCCGGAAAGGCAGTGTGATCTAAGACGTCGTGCTGGAAATTGGGCGGTCGTTCCCGCCGGAGGTTCCAGTCCTCTCGCTCTCATGCATGTTTAGACCAACATTATACCCCTCAATTTATCGTAGGGGGCGTGGCGAAGGGTACACTGTACCACTACTAGGCATTTAGTTTACTATTTCACTCTCAAATAGAATGGTGGGGTAAATGTATATTCCTCTGCACGAGCCCTAATTTCTCTAATCTTGTTTTGTGATTTGTACTCGAAATGTAAGTAGGCTGCAGCATTATCGTTCTGCAGTCAGCTTTAAATTCCAGCCCTCTAAATTTCCTCAACATAATTTCTCAAAAATAACTTCGTCTTTTCACCAGCGATTCCCATTTGAGTTCCCCGAGCATTTCTGTGACACTCGCGCAAAGAACCTACCAATAACGAATCTAGCTACTTCCCTCTGAACTGCTTCTATATCTTTCTTTAAGCTGATCTGCTGCGAGTCTCAAACACTTGAGCAATACTCAAGATGTGGTCGTACAAGCGTTTTATACACGTTCTCCTTTACAAATGTTCAAATATTTGTCAAGCGTAAGGGACTTAACTGCGGGGTCATCAGTCCATAAACTTACAAACTACTTATGAACTACTTTATACGACACAAACATCCATGCCCGAGGGGGGGAGTCGAACTCCCGACCATAGTGGCCGTGCAGACTGTGACTGGTGCGCCGCTGACCGCTCGGCCACTGCGGTCCGCTCTCCTTTACAGATGAAGTACATCTTACCAAAATTCTCCCAATAAACCGAAGTCAGCTGTCCGCCTTACTCACAACTGGCCTTAATTGTTCGTTACATTTCATATCGCTTTGCAAATTGACTCCTAGATATTTAAACGACGCGACTGTTTCAAGAAACTCACTACTATTGCTGTATTCGATGGGATTGTTTTTCTTACTCATGTGAATCACCTTACATTTTTCTACATTTGGAGTTAGCTGCCACTCTTCGCACCAATTAGAAATTTCGTATGAGTCGTCCTGTATTCTATTAAAGTCAATTTAATGACGACACCCTCCCATACACCAAAGCATCACTGGCAAAGAGCCGAAAATTGCAAAATACTCTGCCCATAAAATCATTTATATAGATAGAAAATAATAGCGGTTCTATCAAACTTCCGTGGAGCACGCCTAAATGTACACTCGTCGCTGAAGAACACTCTCCGTCGAGAACAACGCGCTGTGTTCTGTTACTTGGGAAGTCTTCCAGCCAGTCACAAATATTGTCATTAGTGTAATTTAATTTCTGTAGTTTGTAAGTCTAGGAATTGTTAACCATAGTAGATTGGTCAAATAGGGTTGCAAACATTTTAACAATTGACAATGTGTTTATTACATTTTACAACATCTGAAGTACTTCAAGATGTGGAAGATATCCGAGCCTCGTTTGACAGTCGCAATGATCGCGATACAAGCTTGGTTTTGAGTTAATGTGAGTATCACATCGTGCTGAATAACTGAAATTACAGATCAATAGTTGGTTAATCTTAATTCATTGTACTTTTGGATGTTTTTTGTAGCTTAAAGTTCATTTGGAATCAGAGTTCTTCACGGTGTAAGGTTTTTTCAAACGTTCGTCTCGCTACTCATGTAAAACAATAGAAAAATTGTCACACTTTAACACTTGAGTCATTATTAGCAGAGAGGGCATCAGTATGCTCTATTAAAATGTCAGGAATGGGACATCTACAGTAAGCCCAGGGATTTCAACATTTTCTCAAAATTAGATAATTTACTGGTACTTTTATACTCTTTGCAGTTGTGGCGTGCGTCAGTGACCGCAAACGTCACTTCATTGCAGGAACATACCGTGTGATCAAAAAGTCAGTATAAATGTGAAAACTTAATTAATCACGGAATAATGCAGATTGAAAGGTATAAATTGACACACATGCTTGGAACGTCATGGGGTTTTATTGAACAAGAAAAAAAATCGAAGTATTGCTAGACCAGTTAAAGATCTCTTGCGCTGGTCGTTTGGTGATGTTCGTGAGCTCAGCCATCACTTTCGTCATGCTTGGCCTGCCAGGTCCCCAGACATCAGTCCGTGTGATTATTGGCTTTGGGGTTACTTGAGATCGCAAGTGTATTGTGATCGACCGACATCTCTAGGGATGCTGAAAGACAGCCTCGGCGGAGCGGCCGAGCGCATTGAGGCGCTATGTTACGATGCGCGAGGCCGTTCCCTGTCGGGGGTTCGAATCCCCCCTTGGTCATGGATGTTTGTGCCGTCTTTAGTATAACCTAGCTCGTAAGTAGTTTGTAAGTTTAGGGACTGATGACCCCGTAGGTAATAGGTAATCCCGAATGCTCTACAAACATTTGAACTGAAAGACAACATCGGATGCCAATGCCTCAACATAACTCCGGACGTACTTTACAGTGCTGTTCACAATATTATTTCACGACTACAGCTATTGTTGAGGAATGATAGTGAACATACTGAAGCGGTCGCAGTGGCCGAGCGGTTTGCAGCGCGCCAGTCACGTTCTGAACGGCCACTACGGCAGTGGGTTTGAATCCCCCTCGGGCATGCATATTCGTGCCGTCTTTAGTCTTAGCTAGTTCATAAGTAGTTCGTAAGTTTAGGGACAGATAACCCCGTAGTTAACTCCCATAAGCTGTACAAACATTTTAACATACTGACCTTTTCCTGTGAAGAATTTTGCTTTGTCTTAATTTGTTATGCCAATTATTGATTTTCTGATCAGATGAAGCGCCATCTGTCGGACTTTTTTTTGTTCTGATATAACCCCATGTCGAAGCTTGTGTGTCAATTTTTACCTCTCTATCTTCATTATTCCGTGGTTTACTAAGTTTTCAAATTTATATTGACTTTTTGATCACCCGGTACGTTTCCATTTCGCCATTAATCAATATTTTAAAAGGTAAAGTGGTTTTGAATGGCGGACGTGCTCCCTCACGCGTCCACCACTCCTGGCCTGCCGCCCCACCACGAGGTTTCCCCCACCACCACTCACCCATACTCGCAGCCAATAGGAAGGCAGCAGCTTGGAGCGCTCGTCGCAGCCTGGCGAGTCGTCAGAAGCGTTAGTTTGGTTCCGTTGCTCCGCCGGTGTCAGTTCGGTCTCATCCGCGGTTGCGTATATTCCATTGTGTCACTCAGAGACTTCCAAAATGTATTACATTGTTTGTTTCTTTCCTTGGATGCTACCGAGTTACGACTATGTCGTCGGTATCTTGTCAGCATTTAACATTCCTGCTGCTCAGCTCGTCTCTGTACGAAAAGAGATGCGCAACCACACGGTAACATTTTCAGTGGCATCCCTGGCGGTCTATGCCTATTTGCATCAATTTTTTTGGCACGTCCTCTTTTTCCCCGTACTGGGTCGCCGTATCATGGAGTGTTTTGTTTTCCCTGCACGCCCCCAGTACTTACTCGTTACTTTTCCGGCGCGGGGGCTTCGTAACATCCCAGACACTCTGAACAGCTATCTGTCCGGGTCAGGGACGGTATTGTATCAACGGCACCTGTCTCGGGCGGTACCTTTAACGGCAGGATTCCGAACCGATACTGTCGGAGCAGTATTTTTAATTAGAACCGACGAAACCAAGAATGAAGTTGATTATTCAACAGTGTTTGCTACTGCATGTCCCGGCCAACGCTTTACTGCATATGGGCAAAACGTCCAGGCAGCCGGGAGAGCAGTGCCGTATCTTCCTGTTGCCGGTCTTACCAGTGGAGGCGCTTCGTGCTTCGTTCCGGCATGGAGCTCAGATGTAGCTACGCAGCAGTCCTCTGCTGTACCTGAAGACCTACACCAACAGAGGAATGCCCGGAAACTATCAGGTATGAAGAAATGTGACATAAATTTTTACACTAACATTGCATTGAATGAATGCATGACAATTTTGCTTTCATTTCGCTCCTTGCCTTTTGACTAATCAGTATATGAATGAGTCTCTTACGCGTTCAATTGAAGACATGAATGGAAGAAGGACGAAACTCAAAAACCACACTTTCTTATCAGAAAGATAAAATTTTGAGGTATTGTACTTAACTGTAATATTGATTCTTTCATAATACGCAAATAATAATATGTTTAATCTATGAGCATTGACATAAGTTCTATATTTTGGAGTTACGACCTTATTCCGTTTTCAAGAAATATTTTCACTGAAATTTCGTTTTAATTATATTTGCATTTATTTATTTACAAGCTTGTAGACACGTTTTACACATCACAACATTTCACGGGTCACGACATGTCATTAGAAGGGTAACTTTCTCCAGAATTTCCTACTCCCACAAATTCAGCCTCTCGGGAAATTTTCTCAAACCATGCACGTGCAACTGTGCTTACAATTCGTAGTCGCAATGAAATTACTGATCTTGCTTTATGATAAATACAAAATTAAAAGCAATAAGGATAGCCACCTGTATAGACAAGTCCAAGGAGATTAACAAATGCAATTCTGGTACATTGATCACTAACATTTGAGTTAGAAGCTATGAATACAGTAAAGAAATAATTCAGTACAAGAAACAAACCTTGTTACCAGCTGAGCTAGTATATTACTTGACAAAATGACGACGTATTTTATTCAACTGTTGTTTTCTTAATTCTGGGTACAGCCTTACTTTCTTTCTTTTTTTCATGCCTTTATTTTCATCTCTTCTTTTTGCCTGTACACACATATCCGAATCATCTGAGCTTTGACTTTCATCAGCTGAAGCATCAGACGTTTCTCTTTACGAGACTACTCCTGCATCGGTCATTGCGCTTTTGCTGAGCGCTAGCTGACCTCAAGTCCGGCACTAGCAATTTTCCCAAGAACGGCGCACTGAAAATACTACGTCGCATGCCACCCATTGACTCTATCGCGAAGCCATTCAGGTAGTATCTAGAACAGCCACCAGGGAGTGTGTATAGCCTACGCAATTAAACGAATAATTGGTTATGGACTGTCTATTAATCCATAAAAGCTAAAGACAAAACTGGCTGAGGACTCAGAGATCTTGAGAAGGCAACTAAGCATGAATATATATATATATATATATATATATATATATATATATATATATATATATATATATATATATATTTTTTTTTTTTTTTTTTTTTTTTTTTTTTTTTTTTTTTTTTTTTTTTTTGGGCCACAGTCACCAAATACCGTTCTTCAAAGTAACGAAACTAGTTTCAACTTATTGGAGCACCATTATCAAATGTCACAAATAAAAATGTCACAAATTGAAATATATTATAATTTGTACTTCTTTTTATTCATACGTTCGATAATGGTAAATAGTTATGTTAAATAAAGGAAAGGTATTGTAATTATGGTGACTGTGGCTTAACTATTATGTGTGGTATAAAATAAGAATGTTACTTTGCATGTCACATTCCTTAAATAATGTCGAATAATAATAACGATATAACGAATGTGCCAAAAATGGTATCTTCTTCCTATGGCACATCAAACTATGTTCAAACACCGGATGGCATGATCTGGTAGTATTCATAATTTCTTATGTATGTTTCAGTATATCTCTATCAGTTCAATGGAAGATTCGTGAGGGTTATTCAGTCACGGCGTAGCACCCCATCTGGCCACGGAAACAACTCTCCCACGATGGGCATGTCCCCCCCATCCCAGGCGGCAGCACAGGAGACACGCGGAGATGAACATCCATCAGAGGAGCTACCATCAGAGGACAAGAATGCAAAACGCTCATCAGGTGAGTGACGACTCTGTAGGGTGTAATTTTCCCTGTAAGCAGTCAACCACTTCATCTAAGTAAGGAATGAACTAGTGATGCTGGGTCAATTGTATTTGTGTGCTTTTTTTTTTTTTCGGAGGAGGGCGTTCTCAAGAATACTCAGTATTAATGCTGTCAAAACTTGCACCATACTTTGCGTTTCTAATGAATTCTTAATGTAATTAGCTGTATGACCAAACAACAAGAGAACAAATGAAGGAATTCCAGTGCTGGCCGTTCACAGCACTGAGTGATATTAACTATTTAAACCATTTATTTTCTATTGTATAACATCATTATGCTTGGTTTATTATTGTAAAGCGCTTAACAGTACCTCAGGTACTAGCACCCTTATGATATTCCATTATTACAATGACTACTGAAACACACACACACACACACACACACACACACACACACACATATATATATATATATATATATATATCACTGCCAAAGGTGTTGGTGCTACAACATCACTGGCTCACTAATATAATATATATATCACTGTCAAAGGTGTTGATGCTACATCACTGGCTCACTAATATATAATATGTACCCTTATAAGATGTTGTTACTACCACATTATATGCATAAATTTGTCTTTTAGTTTCTCTGGGATACATTCAAGTTGTTGTGAAAAACACCTGAAGTTTAGTACACGTGATTCTGTACATGGCTTACAGGGCACTAAAACCTTTAAGTTACTAAAGATTCCCAATGAATTGGACAATGAGTAATCATGATGCTACAAGTTCTTTAAACATCATCGGACAGTAGTTATTGCTATTAGTTATCACTGATGGCTTTTATTTGTATTTAATTTTGTAATGCTAACTTTCTATTTTATAAATGAGTTATAAGAAATTCCTTCAGTGAATTTTATTTTCTTATTGAACTGCTTACAGCTTATCTAAAGTTTTAGGAATTTGTTTATTGTTTTGAATATTAATTTATTCCAAAATTTGTGATTTTCAGTATCTATCATGTATGATAAAAGAAAACCATTTCTTCGTTTACAGTATATGAAGTTGATAACTTTCATTTCTTGTAGAAGAGAACGTAATTTTTGTGTTTCTTGTTATATTTTTCAGATGCAGAAAAACAAGAGTGAGGGCTCTCTCTGAAGAACAAAAATACTCATATATGTTTTCTGAAATCAAAATGACATTTTAGCTATTGTATGTAAGAAAGGATATATTAAATAATGATGTATTTGTTTGATGAATAAAACCATTTTTGTATGTTTTTAATTCAAAATAAAATTTTGCTTTTGTACTCAAGTAAAGGAGATAATAAATAATTCAAAGCTGAAAGACTATTTTATTGGTAGTTTGTATATGTAGGTGGAGAACCATATTAACTTTATAACTTTTAACATTAGTGAGGGGTATAAATGAAACAAATTATCAGCTGACGCACTGATAGCTATTGATTCAGACACTACAGTTATAAATGAATAAAACATTGCCTGTAATGTTTGAAAGACTTCTTCAGAAGAAGTTTTCATGCTGTTATACATGTTATATTTTTAGGTTTTCACTACTTCTTTTTCTTCATTATTTTCACATTATTGGAAACTATCTGTAAAGTAAATATTGTAACAGGAAAAAAGACATTCAGACCAGAATTTACAACACTGGTACTGACGATGATTTACGACGAAGGCAAATGTATTGAACGAAATATTTATTTTATACAGTTGAACAGATGTAAAGTAAAAATAATCAACATAAATTTACAGTCAACAGAGTAAGACAGAACAACAAATAGTTAACCATGTTAACTGCTTCCACTTTGTGCGTTTTCACCAAGAAAAGTATGGAAACATAATGGAAACTTTTTGTTGATTAAGTCTCAGATTAGAGAGATATAATACTCCACTCTCCTCTTCTATATTCCACTCTTCACCATCCACAATCCAACATCAAAATGTAACATAAAGTTGATCAAATTTTAGGTGTAATACTCAGCACATTCTCAAATAACAGGTGTAGACACATACATTGTTCTATGAATTTTCAAATTTTTATCTGGTTACCTAAAGAGTCCTCAATTACAGTGGAATGATTTATTTTAGGTGACAGTATCATCAATAAAACTTTAACAAATTTTCCTTGGTGTGCAACATCAGCTTAGTGGTGAAGGGAGTAAAGTATCATTCGTCATTAGAAAGCAAAGTCAACCTAATTAAGAATCTAACATTACTTTTTAGGCATATGGAAGACTTACCGTAACGAACATTCGAGAAAACCAACAATATTAATCCGATCAGAGCTATGTTTCCGGTGCTCTCCAAAAATTTCCTTTATACCAAAATCTACCCTTAAAAATGATGTGAAAACACGAATAAAGTAATTTTATAATACACAGGGAGCACGTTTCCCTTCTTTACACGTAAGGTGATAAAAGACTGTGGCATCCAGGAAACAGGGGCAAATATGATTATGCAGTAAGACAGAGTTAGTATCTCGCAATGAAAACTATTTATCGAAACATATGTAGGGTCATAAGGGATTGTCCAAAAAGTCGAAATTTGGAGAAAATAAAATTTAGTTATTTTTCAAGTTCAACCACAAAACACATATTTTAAGCATAATTGATCTCCAGTATCAATATTTCTACTTCTTCAAGAGTGGAGGAAGTAAATGCATTCAAATCTCTAGGAGTAGACACAACACATTCTAAAATTACATAGTCACCACCAACTCAATGGATAGGTCGTTAATACAAATAAACGTTCAAGAAACGCAGCAATATGTATCAGATCAGATCAATGTTGCCAAATTTCTCTAAAACTGAATTTTCTGATTTAAACTACTAAATGTACAACTACCTATTTAACTTGGTGTGAAATCAGCACAGTTTGTACCAAGACAGAAATAACCAACTAAAGGGATAGTCAACCTTACATTTGTAGAAAATATCAGTAACCACATCAGTAAATTAAGCAGTATAGACACAAAAAGATGCGTGAACTTCTTGATGCCCCGTAGGACCTACTCTCGATTCCTACAGCGGAAGAACATAATTTCGTCAGACATTTGTTCATGTATTCCGCGGAGTCAAGAAAGCGGAGAAATGTGTGCAGTCTGAAAGAGTGCAGGATGCATGCAGGATTAATGTAACTACAAGTAAAAGCTGTGTTGGAAAAGCACCTGAGATTGCAGCACTGATACAACGCATTTAAGCTAAAGTAAATACAGGTACGACCGGTGATAATCGTTACCCAATTACAGTTATGTTTCCAGGCTCTTTAAAACAATTTTCTATAGTCCATAATTAAATACACCATCTGACAAAATATTTGCAAAGGTCCAAACGGCGACCAGGAAGTCTAAATTAATAAAATAAAATAATAATAATAAAATTAAAAATTAAAAAAAAAAAACAGTTGGTGGTGTCGTGTTTGTGGCTGTTAGCAGTAGTTTATCTTCCAGTGAAATTTAAGTAAATTGTGCATATCAATAATAATTCCTGTAGTTATGCTTAACAGACTAACTAAATTAATAACAAGTTCCCTTTAACTGGTCCTCCATCCCATAATATATATTTACTAATCGACTCTGTGAGGTTATAAAAGTTCCAGTAAAACAATAAAAAATAAAAAAAAATTAAAAAAAGGAGTGAGGTCATCTACATGAGTACAAAATGAAAGCCGTTAAATAACGAGAAAACCAGAAGCTGCACTAATATCGACGGTGTCACCTAAATATCTAGGAAATTCAATTACACATTACTTTTAATCAAAATATCATTCCGTCGGGAATGAGGCGCTGAAAGACAGCGATGGTGTGCTATAGTGGATAAATTGTCGGATTCTGAAGCAAAGGATTCTGGGTTCGAAACGCACCCCAACTATACATTTTAAAATTTATATACAGTTCTATTCCCTACATAAATTTTTACAATTATATATATATATATATATATATATATATATATATATATATATATATATATTCTTAAATCTCTGGTCTCCTGACTGTATGAGGTGTCCTAAATTAATCATCGCTGAGTTTGGGAGAAGCAGACCACAGATTACGCTTTGTTACTTAGAAGATGCAACAAATGCACTAATGGCACACAACGCTACTATTACTCTCTTGGCATATCGTTTGCGGTACACTAAGCTTACTAGTTAAGAATGAGGATATCGATAAAGACTTACAAAGGACGTCTCGTTTTGTTCACTGATCGGTTAGAAGATTACGGCAACATACCTAACAGCGCGTATGCCCACCTTTCAGTCATAACATTGGCGGGAAGTACCAGAAGTTAAAAAAAAAGATTCGCACTGGCGTGTTTTACGGCCCATTTTAGAGTTGCCTGCCGCTTTCTTATTTTTTGGAAACATTTCGGACCAAATATTAAAAATATAAATAATAAAAAATTATGAACGATTCGATTACGCCTTTATTATTGTGATAATATCCATGCACCTAACACGTATTATTCTTTCTGACCGTATTTTAACAAACAGCCAAAATTATTTGATATTTGAGTTGAGCATTGAAAAACATCCTCGTTTTTAAACTTTTAACCTCATCAAACATCTATTTTAATCTCTCTCCCACATTTTCATTATTTTTATCTTTTATTATCATAGTCTAGCTTTGTTAGTTTCTTCTAAGTTTATTCTCTTCGCCTGTACTGATAAGAAATGACTGTAGCCTGGAAGGACCAAAGCGTACATTTGGCGGTCGGAAATCAGTCACGTGACATACCTCAACCGAAACCTTTCCCAAAAATCTCTTTTGCATACCCCATGTTACTTTCTCTATTTGATCATTTTCTTATAGTAAGTCAAGCATTGTCATTTCAAACCAATGGCTCACAGAAAATGACAAACACACACACACACACACACACACACACACACACACACACACTCACACACACATAAGACCAAAGTTGTATATAATTTTATCCTCTACCAATTCGTTTATTCAATTTCAGGGACCTGGAGGCGAGGTACTGGCGGAAGTGAAGTTGTGAGGCGGCATCGTGAGTCGTGTCGGGATAGCACAGTCGGTAGTGCGCTTGCCCGCGAAAGGCAAAGGTCCCAGGTTCGAGTACCGGTTCCGGCACACAATTTTAATCTGCCAGGAAGTTTCATATCAGCGCACACTCCACTGCAGAGTGAAGTTTCATTCTGGAAACATCCCTTAGGCTGTGGCTAAGCCATGTCTCCATCATATCCTTTCTTTCAGGAGTGCTAGACTTACGTGTTTGCAGGAGAGCTTCTGTGAAGTTTGAAACGTAAAAGGCGAGGTACTGGCGAAAGTAAGGTTGTAAGGCGGCATCGTGAGTCTTGTCAGTATAGCACAGTCGGTAGTGCGCGAAAGGCAAAGGCCGCAGGTTCAATGTCTCCACCATATCCTTTCTTCAAGGAGTGCTAGTATTGCGTGTTTGCAGGAGAGCTTTTGTGAAGTTTGGAAAGTAGGAGGCGAGGTACTGGCGGAAGTAAGGTTGTGAGGCGGCATCGTGAGTCGTGTCGGGATAGCACAGTCGGTAGTGCGCTTGCCCGCGAAAGGCAAAGGTCCCAGGTTCGAGTCCCGGTTCCGGCACACAATTTTAATCTGCCAGGAAGTTTCATATCAGCGCACACTCCGCTGCAGAGTGAAGTTTCATTCTGGAAACATCCCTTAGGCTGTGGGTAAGCCATGTCTCCACCATATCCTTTCTTCCAGGAGTGCTAGTCTTGCGTGTTTGCAAGAGAGCTTCTGTGAAGTTTGGAAAGTAGGAGGCGAGGTACTGGCGGAAGTGAAGTTGTGAGGCGGCGTCGTGAGTCGTGTAGGGGTAGCACAGTCGGTAGTACGCTTGCCCGCGAAAGGCAAAGGTCCCAGGTTCGAGTCCCGGTTCCGGCAGAAAATTTTAATCTGCCAGGAGGTTTCATATCAGCGCACACTCCGCTGCAGCGTGAAGTTTCATTGGTTAATAAAATTATTTTCGGGGTATTTGGCTTCGAAGGAGAAAATGACTAATATCCAGGTTGATCTCATCAAGCTACGGCTGACCAGCGGTCCATCGGAAGTGAAAAATAAAGGATTTTTTATGGGTCTCGGATATGTTGTAGACGGGCATATCTTCAGGATGAGGCCATCCGCTTTTTTAGCAACTGGTTTTCGAGAAAATTGAAGTTCACTGTGCGCAGTAAGCCCTGTTCTAACTAAGTGAGAGCGGTGCAGCGGTTAAATTTTACATCTCTCACGCTAAAGGTACTGTGTTCAGGCAAGTTCTCTGTTTTTGGGTTTTATAAGCTTAATAATCTGACACTTTTCTATTTTATTTTACAGAATATTAACAAGCAGTGCATATTCTGTGCAATTATTAAGAAGTTTAAAATGTATGGGCTCGGTGAAACAGAAAGCGGATCGTTCACGCAGACATCGCCCTGATCACCGGCTTTTACGAAGGTCACTCCAAAAGAATGCACACTATTTTTAATACAGTTTTTATTCTACATGTTTGAAAGTTTTACAGTGTGTATATTCATCCTTTAGGAACAATATTTTCATTCTCCACATAATCCCCATCCCTCTGAACTGCCTTACTCCATATTGTAACCAGCGCCTTTATACTCGCACGGTACAATTCTGAACCAACACGTTGGAGCCACTGTTTGGCAGCTTGCACAAGGGAGAAATCATATTCAGACCTTGTTCCACGAAGACGGTCTTTCATTTTCCTCAAAAATATGATAGTCACACAGACTTAGGTCAGGACTGTAAGGCGGGTGTTCCAGTGTTGTCCATCAGAGTTTTGTGGCCCTAGGAACCCACCCGGCACAAACCATTTTTAACGCCAACGCTTTCAGTATTCTGCAAACAGTTCCTTTCCCTTTCCCAACGTAGCGTGATAATTCGTTTACTGTCATGCGTCTGTCAGCAGTCACCAATTCGTTTACTCTCTGCACATTGTCTGGAGTGTGTGCAGTACGAGACCTGCCGCTTCGAGGACAATCCTCAAAACTGCCGTGCCCACTTTCATCACGTAACTTGCTTTCCCACAGACTGACTGTACTGCGACGACAGCAGCATCTCCATACATCTTTTTCAACCTTTAGTGGATGTTTCCCACAGCACAGAAATTCAATGACAGCACGTTGTTTCTGACGAACAAGTGTAGCAACCATTTCTAAGTCATGCTGTGACGGTGCCAATCACGAGAAAAGGTTGAACTAAGTTTGGAAACAGGCGGGAAGGATGTATTTACACACTATAAAACTTTCAAACATGCAGAATGAAAACTGTAGTTAAAAAAAATGTGTGCATTTCTTTTGGACTGGCCCTCGTAATTGGCTATGGTGCTGCAATATTGATAATACACAGACTTCAACGGAGTGCCGTCTGTGGTTTATGACCATGTAGAATTATGTTCAAGCAAACTGTGGTGACCTAACTCCTAAACTGCTAGTTCTGATTTGTCTTCAACGTGTGTTGTTAGAAAAGCGTTGTTAGTGCCATGCGTGTTCTAAAAATGCAATGAAATGAAGTATGTCTACAGAAGTGCAGCCAGAAAAAGACAGCAGAGGGAAAGGTGTTGAATGAACAAACAACAGGCGAAATCAGTAACACAACACATATGCCGAAGAGTTGCTTCGTGATTTAAATCCTAACAAATACACCGCCTAGCACGATTCGTTCTAATTCAATGCAATAGGCTAAGAAATACGTACGGCAATACAAGCTCTGTTGGCTACGTTCAAGATGAATGAATAAACATGACTGAAGAAGACGAGGTGCACAAATATGAGACTGTAAGTTTCACTTATTTATTTATTCATTCGAGTAAGAAGCACTTACAATGTATAAACTAATGTACAATATTTACATATTATGTAAATACATCATATTTACAAGACAATCATTTACTCTTTTGATGTCCAGAAGTTAGCAACATGTATTGCATTTGGTGTTGCATGTAGTAGGTCTTCTGGTGTGTATGTTGTTGGACGATGGGTACACTGGAGCAGGTGGGAGGTCGTCTGCGTCGCTCCACATTCACAGAGTGGCGACCCACTAGGATGCCCCATTTAACCAGATTACTCTTACATAGGAATAGGGATTAAAGTTCAGGGCGAAGAAATAAAAACATTGCGCTTTGCTGATGACATTGTAATTCTGTCAGAGACAGCAAAGGACCTGGAAGAGCAGTTGAATGGAATGGACAGGGTGTTGAAGAGAGCGTATAAAATGAACATTAACAAGAGCAAAACAAAAATAATGGAATGCGGTCTTAGAAAATCAGGTGATGCTGAAGGAATTAGACTGGGTAACGAAACTGTGAAGGTGGTAGTAAAATAACATGCGATGGTCGCAGTACAGAGGATATAAAATGCAGAATGGCAATGGGAAGAAAAGCATTTTTGAAAAAGAGAAATTTGCTAACATCGAATATTAATTTCAGTGCAAGGAAGTCTTTGCCTCTGAAGGCATTGTGTGGAGTGTTGCCTTGTACGGGAGTGAAACATGGACGATAAGCTGTGCGGACAGGAAGAGAATAGAGGTTTTTGAAATGTGGTGCTACAGAAGAATGCTGAAGATTAGGTGGGTAGATCGCATAACTAATGAAGAGGTACTGAACAGAATTGGTGAGAAAAGGAATTTTTGGCACACCCTGACCAAAAGAAGGGATCGCTTGGTAGGATATATTCTTAGACATCGAGGAATCGTAAATTTAGCATTGGAGGGAAGTGTGTGGGGTAAAAATCGCAGAGGGAGACCAAGAGATGCGTATAGTAAGCAGATTCAAGTGGACTTGGGTTGCCGTTCTTATGAGGAGATGAAAAGGCTTGCTCAGGATAGAGTAGGATGGAGAGCTGCATCAAACCAGTCTCCGGACTGAAGACCATAACAACAAACAACAATAACTCTTACATTTTGTGACACCTGAACGTAGTCTGTTGCGTGATCGCCATGTACCCAAAATGTTGAAATATTTGTAGAGCTTATGGGACTTAACTACTTATGAATTAGCTAATACTAAGGACGGCACAAATATCCATCCCCGAGGGGGATTCGGACCCCGACCGTAACGGCCATGCAGAGCGTGACCGGCACGCCGCAGAGCGCTCGGCCACCGCGGCCAGCTCTATGTACTACACTTCTCTGTGTAGCCGATTAGTAGTTTTTCACATGGTGTAGACCATCCTGCTGTACCGGTATACCTTGCACGCCATGGTTCGGTTCGGCATTGCTGCGATGTCCCAACTAGGGCCTCTGTAGATTAAAGGAAGCTCTTCCTGGATTTTAGTCGTCGGTTTGCTGGTTGATGTCCATATAGGGGATCGGCTTCAGAAGTTACTGATTTTCCCCTCTCATTTTTTACTGCTACATTCTTGATTCTCCATGTAGTAAGCTGACATTTCTCTTAATGCTTTGGACAGATTCTCTTCAACCGTTTCGAAGCAGTGGGCTAGGGCAGTGATAGCACAATTATCTGCATAGATGCAGCTCTGTGTTCCTTCAGATAGTGGTTGATCATTTGTATAGATGTTGAACAAGGCTGGAGCAAAGGCGCTTCCCTGGTGTAATCCACTCTATTGTCATTTCCATCTGCTTCTTTGCTCCTGAAATTAGACAAAAAAGTCTTCTGTTTTCAAGGAGATTCCTTATGAAGCAGGTAATTTGGTAATCTTTAATTGCATTATACAGCTTCATAAGAAGTTTTCTATGATTAACAGTATTGTAAGCTGCTGTCAGATCTATTAATACAGCTCTTGTGATCTGTTTCATTTCAAACACATCTACGATGTGCTGTGTATGTTTCATAACTTGAGATCAGTTCAATCTCAGTCTAAAGCCAGCCATTGTGGTATGTATATTGTCTCTAGCTTCTCCATTAGTCCGTGTAGGATGAGTCGTTCAAGACATACAGATGGCATAGGAGGGATATAGGTCGGAAGCACTTAGGAGCCTTTCACGGCTTACGGATAGCTATAACTTTGGCTTTCTTCCAGAGTTTTGTTCATCAGCTCCATTAGCCACGCTTTAGTTATCGGCCCAAAGTTCTTAATACGCTCAACTCTCATATCATCAAGGCCTACAGAAGTAGATTATTGGTTTCTTGGTCTACTTGTCTCTCAAATGTCTTATTATCAGACCTGGTTGAATAAGTTGGTTTTCCATTTTGTATGAGCTGGTGCGCAATTTGATCAGGTCGAACATTTGCATGCATATTGGCCTGTGAAGGGTCATTATTCAAGCGCTTTAGAAGCCTCCAGGCCTTGTGACTACTTCTACTCATATCACAGTCTTCCATGAGTTTCTCCCATTGTATTTTCTTTGGCTCGGAGATTGAGGAGCGGACGGATCTGACTGGTAGGTTTCATCACTGGATCGGTTTTCATCATATTGGGTATAATACTTCTCGAACAAGGTAGCTGTTTTTGAGTTAACACTCTTCAGGTAGTTTGTCTAGCAGCCTCTTGGGATACATACTAGCGAGCAGAATTAAACGAGCTCAACAAAGTGTTCATACTCTTCAGGCACAGGATTAATTGTATAAACTTTTTTACAGCATTTTGGACATTTTCGGCCAATCTTCCTTTTTGAAATTATACCTTCGTCTAAAACCAATTTCTTGGGGTCTTATGATGGAAAGAAGTCGACACATAATTGGTCTGTGTTGTGTGCTGAGTCTGGGATTACACATTGATTTGTAACACTGTTTCCCTACATTTTCACTTACAAATAAGAGGTCAGTATTGTACCCTCGTTGCGACCTTCCACTTTTGAAGGATTGAGGTAGTTTACTGTCGTGAATGAGGGTGAGGGAGTTACTTTAAATCCAAGATATAACGGCTTCAGCATTTTCATTCTCTTGAGTATATCCAAAGGCATGGCTGTGGCTATTAAAATCCACTACTACCACAGATGTTTTTCCTTGATCGAAATTTTTAGGCACTCAAGACTTATACTCCTTGTTTGACATCTTTAGCATGCGGTATTTCTGCAGCTAGCTGCAAACCAGGTACTGTCGGTCGCATTTTAAATTCAAATGTTTGTATAGTCTATGGGACTTCACTACGGGGTCATCAGTCCCTAAACTTACAAACTACTTATGAACTACTTACGAACTAGGACGGCACAAATATCCATGCCCGAGGGGGGATTCGAACCCCCGACCGTAGCGGCCGTGCAGACCATGATTGGAGCGCCTTAGTCCCCTCGGCCACCGAGGCCGGCGCGGTCGCATTTGATGGATATCTCTGTGAGTTTATTGCATGCATACTACATCACACTTCTGTTTGTGGGTCAGTTCTTGAAGCAGCTGTTATTTGGATTGTGACATGCCTTCAATATTTACTGAAATAACTAAAATCAAAATGTTCAAATGTTTGTTAAGCTTATGGGACTTAACTACGGGGTCATCAGTCCCTAAACTTACAAACTACCTATCTACTATCTTATACTAAGGACGACACAAATATCCATGCCCGAGGGGGGATTCGAACCCCCGACCGTAGTGGCCGTGCAGACCGTGACTGGAGCGCCTCAGTCCCCTCAGCCACCGCGGCCGGCCTGAAATAACTGTCGGAGCAGGTTCTGAAAAGAACCGTTTATTTAAACTTATCTTGTTTGAACTCATAAGTGCTTCTGGAATGCTGGCGTTCAGTTCAATACCTATTTCAGGTACCTATGCAGGGACACAACGTGCAGGAATCAGCTTACGCCTGTGTTCCCTTTCTTTCATTCGAATCGACATAATATGAAGCTATTTACTTTGCAGTGTTTGGGAGCATAGATTGTGATTTAGTCGTCGACGAATTAGCACACAAACCAGCAGATATGACTATCGTACAAAGTACTATCAGTCGCTCTTGCTGTAGCTCATCCGAAATGAAACCTAAAGCGTTTGCAGTCCGACAGCGTTTCTCGATTAAAATATGGAATATCCATGGAAAGAGGATGTGAAACGAGGTGTAGCTCGCCGTGATCAATGGAGCACTATCGATCGTGAGATGTATGGACGTTTCGTCGAAGTGAGACAGAATTTGGAACAGGTTGAATCATGTTAAAATGTATGTGAAACACGTTACAAGAAAGAGACTGGCTTGTGAAATTAATATAATTTCTTCCGCGAGAAAATGACAAATCTAGCTTTCTAGTAATGGGAGACGAACGCTGCTGTTCCACTCTTATCGGATACCATTAATTTCGTGTGCATCTTGGCGTATGTCGAACGATTTGAACGAAAGCATAAAATAAGGCGAAGGAAGATTACGAAATTCATCAGTTGCAAAGAATGTGCAACGATGTAAAAAAATATTAGTAGCTGCGAAAGAATTCCGCATTCAAGAGAATATGCTAATTGGTAATGTTAACCTGTACTACGTAATAGACATCGATCAAACGGCAATCAGTATCAATAAAAAAAAATGTTTGTACAACTTATGGGACTTAACTACGGGGTCATCAGTCCCTAAGCTTACAAACTACTTATGAACTAGCTAAGACTAAAGACGGCACAAATATCCATGCCCGAGGGGGGATTCGAACCCCCGACCGTAGTGGCCGTGCTGACCGGGACTAGAGCGCCTCAGTCACCTCGGCCACCGCAGCCAGCAGTACAGTATCAATCAACATACAATAGATCCCTCCCGGAGAAAGAGACGAGAAACGCTCTCGTGCAGAAAAAAGATTCAAATAAGTGATGTGTACACAGCACAGTGCTCTCTAACTGCGCCAGGAAAGGTGATCCCGTATTTATTTATTTATTTATTTTTAAATCTGTTGGGAAAATTTGGGACTCATGTTCAGAAAAGAGTGGCTCAATTAATCCTCTAATTTAAAAACGTAATTGTGTCCTGCATGAAATTGGAAAAGTTTACGAAAAAGGTGTGCGAAGACTTTTTAAAATCTGTGATTGTTCTGTGTGTGGTGTAAGGTCCCTATGGTCCCGACATAGTCGTTTTCTGTATATTTAGTTTTGTGAACTGGCTACAGATGTATATTATAAGTGGCGCAGTAATCTTTGGAAGTTCGATGGTAGAGTAAGTGCTCTGGCTGTGAGAGAGAGCAGTCAGTTGCGAGAAGCATTGGGAGTTAGTTGCCAGGAGTGGCCAGATGTGTGAGGTAGCGCAAGGAAGCCGTTGGAGAAGGCAGTCGTTAAGTATATGTTGTAGCACGCCGTTATGATGTTAATTTAATTTAATTTTCTTTAATATTTTTCCATTTCATATCTTTTTTTTAAGAATAGATAATTTCTAATATTCAATCTGCGTTCTGCGTCCTCATTTGGTAGTTTGTTTCTCCTTTCTTTCATTTTCTTTACTCATGATAATTGTTGAACTAAGTTACTACCTACCTATTTCTGACAATTTAAATACTGGAATATTGCATGACGTGAGCTGCTTTCTGTTTCCTGTTTCAAGTTTTGTAATAAGAAGGCACAAGATAAGTCAATTCTTTTTATTTATCTGTGTCTCAGTGAGATTGTTTCCCCCTTTCATTATTCAAGTTAATCAGTTTCGTTGTACCCTTTTGGAGTACTTTCGACATGGCCATAAATTTTAATGATAGTGAATTCCCACATTTCGTGGGCGTGTCCGTTGCGCATATTAATGTTTTCTAACGCTTACCCCGGTGGTCTTAGTCACCACATTGTTCGCTTTTTAAAAATTCAGTGTTGTAAGTGCGTAGTGCTGAACAATTCAGGATACTTTGCAAATTTCTATTAAACATTAAAATTTATTAATTTATATATATATTTCCTAGGAGACCTTGCACTGGGACAGAAAAATTTCTAAGCACATTGATACGTGTGGAAGGCAGACTGATGTTTGTCGATAAGAGGAAACCGTGCATCTACACAGTACAAGTTATCACAGCAAAGTGTACTGCTCCTTTTCAGCCTTGCGATGTATATTTTCACCGAAAGGTTAACGTTTTCTCGACAAAGACTCAGAATGCTCCCGATTTGTTGAAGATCAACAGAGCAATCGCGTCCAGACACGATTCTATATGACTAATTTTGCATCAATTCACGACACTTGCTTTTTCAAAGATGATCAAATACGCATGGTTCGCATTAAATGTGATGGATGAAGGAGAACCATTTTTTAATATAAATTAACGATGATTTCCGATATCGCTCTTAAAAAATCCGCGCGCCTGCAAGACGGTAGATACTATGAATATGCTTGGTACTGTAAACGATTGTGTTTCCGTTGCTTTTAGACAAATATCATCAGGATTTGTTGTGGCCTAAGAAGCGATGCAGGCGATAGCGAGTGAGATTTTGTAATAATGACGTGAAAATTAATTTACTAGCGCGAAACTGAATTTTCTTGCTAATCTCACACAATTTGTTGATATTCTGTAAAGATAAAATGGAAAAATGTCATTCTGATAAATGAGAAGCAAAAATACGGAGAGGACTTGAACGCGATACCTCCTGCGTGGTAACAGTTGACCTTAACCGCTGCGACATGCTGATTAGGTTGGCACAAGGCTAACTTTACGGATCTTACGGCGCGCAGTGAACATCAACTCCAGTATTCTCAAAAGCCAAGGCCCGTCGCTAAAAAAGCGAATAGCTATACTCAAGGCATCCAAGATCCAACAAAACTCGTTATTTACACTTCTGATGGTTCCCTTGTGAGTACATGGAGACGTTTCCATACCGACATGAGTCGAGACATCAAAGTCGTTTAGAAACATTTTTTTCAGCCGGTGAAGTTTTCCCCCACTCCACAGCCCGCTCCAGATGACTCGCTATAGCTACACCCAAGTACGCTTCACTTTATTACTATGTTTCTAACACTAACAAAAGGACAGAAAGAAAAGTGTAATACATACCATTATTTTTTTCTTGCAAATAAGGGTATGCAAATTTCTATAAGCGAATTGCCCTAAAATGTTAAAAATTCTACTAGATTTCTTCAAGCAAAAAATGTTCTATTTTGAAAATGATTGTAAGAAAACATTAATTTTCTGTAAATTCGTGAAAAATTTCAGCAATTTATTATTTTCAACGTGATTTTCACAACGGAAATAGCATGCTAAAGAGAAAAAAGAAAACGCGCTCACGATAAGTGCAAGTTATTAGAAGAAATTTCTAGACCATTACAATAAACAAAATCAAAAAAATGTAATAATTGCCTGGAACTACAACTCTTTGTGGAGAAAGTAAAACTAAATCATTATAGGTCGAATCCCTGAGATGTTCTAGCCGATTTTTGAAAAAAAAATTAAAGCTCGAAAAACAATAATTACATTTGTTTTTACTTTCTTCAGGATATTCTCATGGTAAATACCAAGTGTGGAAACTAAAATGATAATGAGTTTCAGATAATCCGGTTTTTAAGGATTTTGTAGCTGTTACATGTAGAAACCTAATAAAGCAATACTTACAAAAGAGTTATCGACAAGTATCAGATTTACAAGTACACTGCCAATCAATACGAGATAATATTTTATTGATCTTTACCAAGATTCGGACTCCACTAAGGGTGTCTTCCCAGAAGGATGAAAAATTTTATATCCTCGAAAGAAGACACCCTTAGTGGTGTCTAAACCCCCATAGAGGTCAGTAAAATATTATCGGCAACTTATCCAATATGTGCTTATCTGATGCTTTGTACTGTTGCTGACAACATCCATGTTCAAGGCTGTAAAATTTCTTCCTGCCAGCTGTGAGAAAAAGAAAAGAAAATGCTGCATGAAGGAAGAATATTACAGAATAGTGTTCTCGAAAACCTGATAAGGATACAAAATAGAAAAAAAAAAATACTGCAAAATGTTCAAATTTTCAAATGTTTGCAATGGTATGGAACCAAACTACTTTAGTCATTAGTCTCCTAGGCTTCAAACTACTTATAAACTAACCTAAGGAGAAATCACACACACCCATCCTCGATGCCTTTGATTGGTTGTGTACTTGTTAATCTGAAGATGGTAACAGCTATGTTCAATATTATATCGACAGAGCGTCTTAAGCCCTAAAATTATCTCATTTAACACTTTTATGAGACCTTAGATTTTTAATCAATGAAAACTGTTTTTTCCTATACTTAAAAAAAAAAAAAAAAAAAAAAAATTCCGTCTTGTTTGTTATCTTGGACCGAGCTACATGAAACAAAAACTCTATTTAAAATTCATTCTCTACAAGTCATATTTTTGCAGATAATAAACTGCAAACTTAACATTACATTCTCACAGAATGCATGGTGTATCTGGCACGCGCAATAGCAGCGAGCGACTTGGTCCATCGGCAATGAGGCCTTGGTAGGTCGTCGGAGGCAGTTGTTCTGGTATAGGGTGCCGCAGACGTAGAATGATTGTACAGTTTAAAATGTGAATAAATGACGCTGACACGAAAATGAGAACATTCATGTGGTGACAGTTTGGAAACTAAACAAACAAGCAACATGTATAATGTAGAGGGTTTAAAAGCTGCCACGGTGGGTAAAAACACTTAGGTTGGCACAGTCACTGGAACAATACGGAGACGGATGACGGTTAAAAGCACACAGGCGATACTTGTCTTGCCGGTAACGGCAGTCGCAACAAAATAACACAGACGGGCACTGGGAGGGGGGGAGGGGAGGCACATGGTAACTTGCACCTACCGTCCGGCTCTCTGTATCGTTGAGGCACGCGAGCCACCCCACACCCCACCTCTACAATATCTGTGGTTCATTGAGCACATTAAATGGTGAAATGCCAAACTGAATCGTGCTCTGGGAAAACAGGAGGTTTGTTCTGTAAACCCTGTTTATTTAAAGTGGATCATTCTGGAAACATTTAAACACCACTCGTTCCAGGAAATATATTTTTCTGGTGGTTGCAAAATAACGCATAACGTTATTTTCAGTGCAAATTTTCTTCCAACTAGCCATAGATGAAGTAATATGAATTAATGGACATCAAATTCAATTCGTTTGCTGCTTTTAAATTGAAAAGAGTTCGGAGTTTATTAATATAAATCCTTATAAATTTACTACATATTGTACAATGTTTATTCGACTGAAAGAAGTCAGTGTCCGAATACTGTTAGTTACAATTAGTTAAATGATCAGCATGTCATAATACTTATTTTACCATCGGTAGGTTGCTTGATTGTTTGGGATAGGGGGACCAAACTGGTAAAGTTATAAGTCCCCCTGTGGGGAGAGGAAGGGGTGAGGATAGGAGAGGAGGGGAAGGGAAAGGAAATGCAGTCCACAGACGAAAGAAGAAAGAAATACTACATATGCTCGCCACGCACGTACTCACATAAGAACTGTTAGCCCCCTGCGGGGAAGCGGGTGTTTCAGTATTCTCACCTTTTGTGACCATTAATTACTTTATAGAAAAGTACTAAAGTTTGACTTACGTCAATTTTACATGGGCTAGCATCTAGATGAAACAAAGACTATCAGCAAAGTAGAAAATATTACCATGCACACGAACATGCCGAATTCCTTGAATTTTCATGTGTCCCTTTTTGTATGTCTTTTAATAACTTTCTGATACAGTCACTGGACTATACGAAATGGTTCAGTGGCGTAATAGCCCAATTCGCTAAGGTGTCTGGCTGCGGTGCACACGGCCGGTGCCCATCGGAGGTTATTGTCTTCCCTCGGACATGAGTGTGTGTGTTTTTCTTAGAATAAGTTGGTTTATGTAGTTTGGAAATTTAGGGACCGATTACCACTGCAGTTAAGTCCCATAGCTTTAGAAATATTTTGACGTGCCCACTAGAGTAAACATATTACTGGCATTAAACTTCCGGTATCAGGTAACACTCCAAAATATGCTTTAAACATTTTTTTTTATTATTTTTTTAGATTTAAGACAGTCTGTAATTTTCGTAAACTCCAATATTTTAAAATTATTTACATTTCAAATATGTTACAATTGTAATTAGTAGCAAGACAACCAATAGTCTTAAATCAAGTACTCCATTCTTTCGGCAAGCCTTTCTTAAAACATTTTTGTAAATAAATCACTTTAATGACATCACAGTTCGAAAATTGCAGTCAGAATTCCAAGTATTCCTCTCTCTGCACGGTTTAACAATAACACTTTAAACGTTGTTCAGTGACAAATAGATATCAAGAAACTTGATAAAAAACTAACAAGTTCCAAACACCGTGTGGAGATAGCATCCGCTAACCCGTACAGGGAAATCCGTGTAGGAATACCGATCCATCTCAAATTTTCACTTGTTGCTACTAAATTTTAATGTCCTAGTGCAGCCGGATTCATCCCTTCCCTTCCTTATTCATCTTCTTTAAATTCATGTGTGTTTATATATGAACTGGAATAAAGGTGTCAAAGAGTTCACTCTAGCTGGAATCGAACCGTGTAATTATCATCCTTGATGAAAAACAAATAGGCGTTAACTATCGATTTCTTTCTCAACAATAGTTCAAAGTGGCTTGTTTGAACTGCAGATGACATGAAAAAACTTCCATGTTTGACTAGGAGTTGAAATGGATATTGTTATTTCTGACGAGTGAATAAATTTCTTTCCTCCATTACTTGTGGTTATGCTTCTTCTTCTTGCGTCATGCATTAAGCTTTCCCTCAGCCTGTTGCAGCTACATCTCGCCCTTTCACCGTTTTTCAGGTCTTTCAACGCATTTTTTTCCTTGCGGAGTATATCGCCTAAAATGTGGTGGTAATCTTGATTCGTCCATTCGTAGCAGATGGGATATCCATTTTTCTCGATATTCGTCAACGCTACTGTTTATATCGAAAATATTTACTTCCTTACTGATATGTGTATTTTCTTTTTAGTCTAGCTTGGTGCATCCTCCTTGTTCTTGAGGAATTTCATTTCATTGGCTTGTAGTCTTGTTTTATCTTTCCTTTCCATTACCCAAGATTCACATCCATATAGTGACGTTGGTACTGACATAACTTTATAAAATTTTCGATGTTTCTGTTCTTACTTTACGTTGGAGGGCTCTTCTGGTCTACAGCTACGTTTACATAGACTCTGCAAATCACACGTATGTGCCTGGAAGAGGGTTCATCGAACCAGCTTTAAACTATTCATCTACACTTTCCATTCTCGAATAGCGCGCGGGTAGAAAGAAGACCTGCATCTCTCCGTTCGAGCTCTGATTTCTCGTATTTTATTCTGATCACCACTTCTATCTATGTGTGTAGGAGTCAACAATATATTTTCGCATTCGGAGGAGAATGTAGCCGATTGGAGTTTTGCAAGTAGACCACGCCGTAGCGATAAACGTCGTTGTTGTAATGATCCCTGTCCCAGATCCTGTATCATTTTCGTGACGGTATCTCTCCTGTATCGTGACAATACAAAACGGTCTGCTCTTCTTTGGACTCTTTATGGCTTAGATGAGACGCACACTGGGTAGCAATACTCCAAATGAGGACGGTCAAGCGCGGTGTATGCAGTCTGTTTAGTAGTTTTGTTGCATCCCTTAAGTGTTCTGCCAATAAAACACAATCTCTGGTTCGCCTTTCGTACGACATTTTCTACGTGTTCTTTCCAGTTTAAGTCTAATGTAATAGTAATTCATAGGTTTTTAGTGGAGTTTACGGCCTTCATATTTGATTTATTTATCTTTGTTTAACGGATTTATGTTCGTACTAGTGTGGACGACTTTACACTTGTCATTATTTAGAGTCAAGTTATTTAGATCGTTATGATCTTCAGATGACTTTACTGGACGATGAATGGCGGCGTTATCTACAAATAACCTAATAGAGGTGAAATTTTTTCTTTTTGATTTAGATATCCGTGGTACATGGTTGCTAAAGATTTTAATCTATCTGCTTGCTCTGTAATCTTGTTATCTATTGCTACAATGTTATTTGCCGTTGCCACACTTTATACACAGGCGAGAACTCTCGAGTGTTACATTTGCAGATCAACAACTCAAGCGGTACTTTGGTGCCACGTTGAAATAACAGTAGGCTCTAAAGGGTGGCAGTGCATCCATTCGATCACACACAAGCCGAACACTGTCTTGGGATAAATAATTCCACGCCTTCCCAACCTGTTCCACTAGAAATGGGTGTTGACGAGTCGTTCGCGTCTGTTGCTGCCCGAAGATCGTGCTGGCCAGAAAAGTTGTTGCGCGTCTTATTCTGTGAATATGAAAGAATAACTGCAGGATCAGAAGTGACGTCTGTTCTTTCAGAACAGACGCCGGGAGGTTTGTGGCCCTTACTCTTACGGGAATTAGTTTCTGAAACTACGAGTTTGAGTACGCAGTTGTTTGTGCAGCATGCTCCATCCACCGCCACAGCCCCCCATCTCGGTAGTCTTTCACGCAAGATGGTCTGCGTCGATCGAAAACGGTACCAAATCTGCGGTCTGCAATGTTTGCTTTCGAAATTATTCATTAGGTTTAACATGGAAAGAAAGCCTATCAGAACTCAAGATGCACATAACATTATAGATGCCCCTATGTGTGAGGAATGTGTCCTGCATTACAACTGCTCTGTACATGTTTATTATATGAGCAAGCAACATTATAGACACCATTTTTACTTTACCCCACGACTATACCGTTGGACCTTTTCATATCCTACTACTTCCTTTTGTTTGTATAGTAGGAGCAACAGGAAAGCGGCAGCTCTTCCGTTTCTATGTTAACTGCACAACCGCGTGACTCCCCCTAGAGACAGTTTAGGACGTCCAGACGACGCAATCAGGATGCAAATGAAATTGTGCCCGCGTGGTAGCAGAGCGCGCACTGAAACCGGCCATTAGCGACAAGAGGAAAATTAAAATCGCATATCCCACTGCGTACAGAGCAAGGTATCCGTGTTTAGGCAAAGCCGCTCAATTCAACGAATAGTCTGAGGGACAGTACCTGAGATGCGATACAAAGATGCAATTTTCGCTATTGTTTCATTATTTACCAACACGTCTCAAATAATTTCCAGTTCATATCGGAGCCAAACCGAGACCATGACATAACGTGCAAAGTTACGCTCAATTAGATATTGTTATATACTTATGTACTGAATAGGCTGTAATTGTAACAAATATAAATGAATTTTATGCACAGATATTTAAAATTGTAAGTACAATTTTGCATTTTTTAACAGATAAAGAGAAAGAATATCAACATTCTAAAACTTTTCAGGTCAGGTATTACGTAACATTCGACGTATTTAAATTTTCGCCTTATATCACATAATATGAAAACTTTTAACACAAACATAATGTATAATTTCACGAGTAACAAGTGGTATGACCTTGTACCGTGCGCAGACATTTAGGATCCACTCTCTAAACACAAAACACAATGTATCCGCCCGCAGTAGCATCATTTAGAAACATCACAAGTAGTACTCGAAACATAGGCACTAGCATTATCTTTCTCTGCCACTGAATAAGCCTATCCTGTTTCCTACTGATGTGTCCAAACAGGGTGCGTGCATGTTGCCTCATAAATAGACGTAAAATTGAGGGCAAACTGTGGCATACTCCCAACACCGTGGAGCGAATCAACACAGCCGAAAATAACCATTAGTGCACAATCTTAGAGTATTTCCATTCAATCAAGTTTTGTGTATGAAACAGTCCATGTGGAGTATATGATTAAAACTATAAATCTATACCTCAATTTGTACTTTGGTACCAGGCACCTATTCATGCTGAATTATCCATATTACTACATGGTGTATTCCAGGGGTAGGCAATCGCAAAGCCGTGGCGATCTATTATTTCACACCATTCTATCAGAGTGATCTACTTCTTTTAACAAAACAGTAATTCTTCATTTTATAACATTTAAGTACTGCAAAACAACTAGATTCAACCATAAACGTTTACGTCATCACTATTTCTTCAAAACATCTAAAAATTATTCCATATTATTTTACAAATATTATTTTACATTTACTCTGAAACTTGAGTACATCTTCAGTTAACATTGCCCATGATTTTTTGTGTATAACATGTTACACATAGTCAAATACAAGAATCAAGGAGTTGGCCAGTTAAACTTATCTGCATTTATTTTTAATAAAATTCATATTTGTAAAGCAGTACAACATAGTAAGAAGAAGCAAACAATGTGATTATTCTAAGTGCAACGTTAACTAATACAGTGTATTTCCCCTACTGAATTAGAGCCAGCATTTATTGGGTTCTGCAATACTTTCAAGAAACAAATACTTTTTGATGATATTATTTCAGTTGTTGGTACAAGAAACCTTTTGAATATTTTAGTCACAAAATATACCGTCCACACAGTATAAACACAGAAGTTCATAGTTTACTGCAGCAAAGAAGTTAATGTTCTAATCTCCCGGAATGAGGTTTGATACTCGACGCCTTCTCCAAACACGTACCGAACTCATACTACGAATTGCATATCTTGAATCACATAGTGTAGCAACGAATGGCGCGCAGGTAGCAGCTTATTGAAACATTGCGGGAAAAAACAGTTAAAAAGATTCAAGGTAGATGTTGATAATAGTTCTACGCGATTGTTAATAAGTAAAATAAACTCGTTTGTCAAACAACCGCACATTTTGAGAACTGCAAAGAGCAATTGTCTATTTTATCCAACAATTTTTTCTCCTGAGCTGTCGGTACTCACATGATCTACCAAATAAGCACTCGCGATGGATGTGTTGCCGACCCCTGGTGAAGTCTCTATAGGTGACATTTCAGGCGTTGATTATGGCATTCATTCAATCACAGAAATACCACATTCTGCCACAGGATACAGTAACGGGTTGACGAATCGCTCTTGTTAGTTGTCGTCCCGTCATATTCCAAATGTGCTGCATTGGAGACCGGATATTGTTATGTCCAGAACGTCGGCTACAGGTGTATGGTTTCGTGGCCAGTGCAACCAGCATCATGTTCGTCAATTCTCCAAAAGTACCATCCCACCATTCGAACGTAAAAAAATTGACCCTTTTCATTTGGCTGTAGGCCTACAGACGTTGATACCGCACTGAAGTGAACCTTGTTGCTGTAAGTATTCCCTATCAAATGTTACTTTCAGCTAGCGTTCTGGCCGATATGTCACTATTTTGTCTGTTGGTGGAGTACATCGACACCACGGTCAGTACATCTACTATCCCCCAGATAGCATATGCCGTGATCGGAACAAACACTACGTCGCATTACCAAATGCAGTAATTTACCCGGCACTGTATGTGTACCCTTGACTGTAAGATCTTCTCTTACCTTTGGCAATTTATTCTGAACAAACAACGGTTAAATAAAATAGTGTACTCTGATAGTGAGGGAAACAAATATCAGGTCTCGAAGCAAAACGTTACTGTCATGCTGTTAGTCTTGAATTCGCTCAATGCGATTCCGTTAACAAATTTATTCTATTTGCTAGAAATCGTATGACTGCAATTTAAATTCGAATTACTGATAATGTGTTCTGTTGAAATTCATAATAACACATTCTTCCGAAGAACCTGGATTTCGCATGTGTGCCACTGCTTTCGAAATGCCGCCCTAGCTGCAATGCATCAAATTTATATGCACAGGAATCGCTGTTGCGCAGTACGAATCCTCTAACTACCAAACAATTTGCTGTATACATTTTGGTTCAATTATATAAAATTGATTCCTAAGTCTAGGATGAATTGTGATACGTAAGACAAACAAATTTCAAGATACAGTGGCAAATTACATTCATACCATTAAATTGTTAGACAAAATTTGTTGCGTAAAAAACACCATTTTTTTTTAAATTTCATAGTTTATGCCAATGTGTATTACAGAATAGAAAAAAAATCAGAAAAGAAACTGAACCATTTACTTGCATTTTACACAAAATGTTCATTCCCAAATATTTGTTATATTGAATGTCTGTTTGAACCAAGGTCCAGAGAAAGTACGCAGCAAAGACAAGCAACCTTACTTCATCAACCATTTGAGAAATAAAAATTGATGTTTCTTTGAAGAAAATCGCTTTCAAAATATCATCATGACTAATTTCTTCTCTTGTCATCGTCTACTACTTTCAATTTATTTCAAAATATCGGGTGACCGAGCATTGCTCGGGAATTTTGTTTCTGTTACATCGTGGTATTGTTATATATTTTGCAAATATCTACGCTGAAATTGCCAGATTTAAACGAAAATAACTGTAAATGTACCTAGTTCAGCCACAGTAAATATTTTTGTCCAAAAATTCCTAGATATTTCGAAGTGCACAGGTTGGTTACAAATGCACAAACTGTTTTAGTCCATTAGTGGAGACGAACAAAACCGTATGTAACATTTATTGTAAAAATGCAACACTTGATGCATAGTATTAATGCAAAACGTTAGAGTGGTATGAGAGGCACACGAAATAAAAATGTATAACAAATATTTATTTTTGAAATTCCTGTTGTTTCAGGAATAATGTCTATACAGGAAAATTAAATAACAGAAACAAGATATACACTCAAAATTTGACGCAAATCGTCAGAACACTTTCCGAGATACACGAAATATAGCCTACATGAGAGACGAGGATGATCAGGCTTTCCCCGATAGGCTTTCATTCTCAATATGTTGTTTTGTTAGAAAATATAATAGGAGTTATATATCGATATATATTTCGATCTTACTACGTAAGAATTGGTTATTTAAATGACAAAATCATGAGTATCATTAATCATTTTAATAC
Source organism: Locusta migratoria (assembly GCA_026315105.1). NCBI lineage: Eukaryota > Metazoa > Arthropoda > Insecta > Orthoptera > Acrididae > Locusta > Locusta migratoria. The sequence continues at coordinate 398,204,007 of CM048747.1, read as the reverse complement.
CATCAAAATATTGCATTATAGTACATAATTTCATTTTGTAAGTCAGTATGAATATATTTCAACATATTCAGTTTCATCATTACGAAATCGGATTTTAAGCTAATACTTCCCTTCTGTGTCGCAGGTGTGTCAAGGATTTTTTGTAAAAGTAGTACTTTCAATGCTATAGAAAACGTTACATACAACACTCCATGCTACTCACGGCGATTTCGAGGCTATCATATCTTCTGTAATCCTGAAAACACGAAATTAATTTTCTGACTTATGTAAACAGGGTGGTCCATTGATAGCGACCGGGCCAAATATCTAACTAAATAAGCATCAAAGGAAGAAACTGCAAAGAAGAAAACTTTTCTAGCTTGAAAGGGGGAAACAGATGGCGCTATGGTTGGCCTGCTAGATGGCGCTACCATAGATCAAACTGATATATACTGCATTTTTAATTAGGTACCCCCAATTTATTTACATATTGGTCGTACGTGATATAGCGTAACATTTCGCCAGTGCGGACGGTATTTGCTCAGTGATACAATACCCGTGTTAAAATGGACCGTTTACTAATTGCAGAAAGGGTCGATATCATGTATGGCTATTGTGATCAAAACGCCCTACGCGCCTGTGCCATGTATGTTGATCGTTATCCTGGAGGACATAATTCAAGTTTCCGGACCTTTCGTCCGATAGTTACGTTAATTAAGGAGACAGGAAGTGTTCAGCCACAAGTGAAACGTCAACCACGATCTGCAACAAATGATGATGCCCAACTACGTGCTTTAGCTGCAGTTGCGGCTAATCCGCACATCAGTGGCAGACGAACTGAGCGAGAATCGAGAGTCTAAAAAAAACGTCTGTATTGAGAATTCTACACCAATATAAATTCCACTCGTACCATATTTCTAAGCACCAGGATTTGCATAGTGAAGACTCTGAATGTCGTGTACAGATTTAACACCGGGCACAAAATAAATCACAGTTTTTTTCACGCGTTCTGTTTAGTGACGAACCATTATTCACAAACAGAGCTAACGTGAATCGGCATAATTTTCACTATTTGCCAACGGAATATCCACGATGGCTGTGACAACATCAGCGACTTTGGCGGGTTAATGTATGGTACGGCAGTATGGGAGGAAGGATAATTGGCTCCTATTATATCGTTGGCAATGTAAATACTGGAATATATGCAGATTTCTTACGTCCTGTTTTACCGATTTTACTACAAGATGATTCGCAGCATGACAGAATGGCGATGTACTTTCAACATGGCTCTATCAGAAAGCGAAAAAAGTGTTCTAAATAAAATATTTATCCACGTACTAGAGCAACATGTAATAAAAAATTGGGGGTACCTATTTAAAAAAAATGCAGTTGATATCCGTTTGACCTAAGGCAGCGCCATCTGGCGGGCCAACCATAGCGCCATTTTTCCCCCTTCAAGATAGAAAAGTAGTTTTTTCATTTGATGGTTATTTCGTAAGATATTTGCCTTAGTCACTATCAATGGACCACCCTATATATACAAGAATTGCTTGTTTTGCTCTAGTGAGATCTTACACAATCATTCACTGTTTGCTGCTAAAACATAAATACTATACTGAAAGCTTCCAGCTCCATAAAGATAACAATCTGGAAGCCGAAGAATATCTCTGGCCGACTTCTCGTGCATACCAGAGTAACGCGGTGCGGTGACAGATATTCAGTAACCAAGAAATTCTGATTCCGTAATACACACATTAGGATCAAGGTTGTTCTACTTCTTGCTCTCTCGATATGTCCCCAATCCCCGGTCAATGCTACCTTATAAGGATCCCACATCGCGCAGCAGTACTCCAATAGATCACGGATTCAGCAGTCATCAGGGATAGACCCATTGTTCGATGCGATCGGTTGTAGGCTAGTAACTGATCAATTAAAAGTTGAAATGGATAATGCAGTGCAGTTTATATGAAAATATATGTTGTTAATTTTGTAGCCCACTCCCATGAACCACAGACACCGCCGAGGTGGGGTGGCTTGCGTGCCTCAACGATACAGATAGCCGTACCGTAGATGCAACCACAGCAGAGGGGTTTATTGGAGAGGTCAGACAAACGTGTGGTTCCCGAAGAGGGACAGCAGTCTGGATGATTGACTGAGCTGGCCTTGTAACATCACTTAATGTGGCTTTGCCACACAGTTACTGCGAACGGCTGAAAGCAAGGGGAAACTACAGCCTTTACTTTTTCCGAGGACATGCAGCTCTACTGATGATAGCATCCTCACGGGTAAAATATTCTGGAGGTGAAATAGTCCCCCATTCGGATCTCCGGACGGGGACTACTCAGGAGAATGTGATCATCAGGAAAGACAACCCTGACATTCTACGGACCGGAACGTGAAATGTTAGATTTCTTAATCGGGTAGGGAAGTTAGAAAATTTAGAAAGAGAATTGGATAGGTTGAAGTTAGATGTAGTGGTGATTAGTGAAGTTCGCTGAAAAAAGGAATAGGATTTCTGGTCGGGTGAGTACAGGATTATAAATACAAAATCAGTTGGGGTATTACAGGAGTAAGTCTGATAATGAATAAGAAAATAGGAATGCGGGTAAACTGCTATGAGCAACACAGTGCTCGCATTATCGTAGTTAGATAGGAAGCCAACACCGAGCACTGTAGAACAGATTTATATACCAGATAGCTGTGACGATGATGAGGAGATCGAAGAAATATATGACGAGCTAAAGGAAATTATTCAGACAATTAAGGGAGAGAAAAACTTGTTATGTGACACTGGAAATGGTAGCAGGACAAGGAAGGGAAGATAGTAGGTGAATATGGTCTGAGCAAAAGGAATGAAAGGGGAATCCGCCTGCCAGAATTTTGAGCGGAACATTATCTAGTTATAACAAAAACCTTGTTTAAGAATCACGAAAGAAGGTTGTATACGTGGAAAAGACTAGGAGACACCGGGAGATACCAGATAGATTTTATAATGGTAAGACATAGATTTCGGAACCAGATTTTAAACTGTAAGACATACTCAGGGGCAGATATAAACTCTGTCAATAAGTTCAGGGTGAATAAATAAAAACATAGCGTTTTGCCGAAGACAGCAAAGGACTTGGAAGAGCAGTCAACGGAAAGGACAGTGTGCTGAAAGATGCATATAAGATGAACATTAACAAGAGAAAGACAAGGGTAATGGAGTGCAGTCTAAGAAAATCAGGTGATGCTGAAGGAATTAGATTAGGTAACGAAACAATATAGGAGGTAGATGAGTTTTGTTACTTGGGCAGTAAAATAACAAATGATGGTCGCAGTGCAGAGGATATAAAATTCAAAATGGCAATGGGTAGAAAAGTGTCCTTGAAAAAGAGGAATTTGTTAACATTGAATATTGATTTAAGCCTAAGGAAGTCCTTTTCGAAGGCATTTGTGTAGAGTGCTGCCTTGTATGCGAGTGAAACATGGACGATAAACAGTGCGGTCAGGAAGAGGACTAAAAGAAGGGATCGATTGGTAGGACACATTCTTATTCATCAAGGAATCTTGAATTTACCATTGGAGGTAAGTTTTTTGGATAAAAACCGCAGAGGAAGATCAAGACATGGATACAGTTAGCAGATTCAGACAGATGTACATTGCCGTTCTTGTGTGGAGTTGAAGAGACTTGCTCAGGACAGGGTATTGTGGAGAGCTGCATCAAACCAGTCTCCGGACTAAAGATCACAACAACAACAACAACAACAACAACAACAATTTTGTACCTTGTCTTCTTTTGCGTTAATAAAAAGAAAAAGGAATATGGCGTCCAGTTATATAGGTCGTTGGTTCATAATTTGTTTCAACAAATTTGTTGCTAGCTAACCTAAGCGCCCTCATCTGCACTGGGGACACAATTTCAGAAGACATTTGTTTTGTGAATATTTGATTATAGACTGCACATTTAACTGTTGTGCTGCATGCTACTATGCACCTTTGAAGTGTGTTTTCGTTTAAACAGAATGAAGTTACTCATCATCTGTGATGACGTATAGGAGGCATTAGAAAGAAGAAAATTTGTGGAAGAGACTTTCAAACTACCATTCTCGAAACAGTAATTTTTTTTCTTCCCCCTGCTCGTGAAAAAACACAAAAAAAAAAAAAAAAAAAACTTTATATAGCCTACGTATGTGCTTGTGTTTCTGTGCTTGTGTGTTTGTATTGCATACAAATCTACAGTTTCGTTCCAATTGATGAAATTTTGCACACTTTACCTTCAAACGGTCGGTATTGGTGTAGGCATCACGTACAGTACCTAGTTAAGGAGATATGACATCGTAAGCAATAAGCGCGAAGAATCAGGTGGAAATGTTGCATCTCTCGTCCTGAACCACTGCATTAATATTGACAAAATGTGGTGTACGTATTCCTTACCTTGAGGCAATAATTGCTGAAGGGGTAAGAACTACTTACGACACAGGGTTCAGAACATACGGCGTCGTGGGCGGATTCAGATAACCCCCCCACCCTCAAGGGGCTCAAGGAGCACGTGTCCCCCTCCAGACGGCCCGACGAAAAAAATGAGAGAGAGAGAGAGAGTGTGAGAGAGAAAGATACAGAGAAAGAGAGGGATGGAAAGAATTTTAGCATTAGAATATATAACTTTTACTTAAGGGCAGCATCTAATTTTGAGTTTAAAAATGAAAAATCCCTGTAATTAACATGCCGTAATTTGAATATTTTTCGTTATGCTTCCATTTAATTGCTTTTTGCTCTTTTTGTCAGTAACTTACGATAAAAATAAATAAAAGTTGTTTATTGTTTCGTGATTGCTAAGGAGATAAATGAGCTGTTGTGTATTTTTTACTCATACGTAAATAAAGATAAAGTATTTAATTCCAAAAACAAAAAATTAATTTCAAGGTCTGCGTTCAGGCTGCCGCATTGTGCTGTTTTCGGTAAACGGTTTATCTGATTCTTTCCCTAGACGCTAAGAAATGGAACTCCCACCCATTATAAACAGTTTTATTTGAAGCTACACGTTTCTATTTTTCAGTTATTGAAGCAAACTAGAAATTTCAACGGCATTTTTCCACACATCAGATGCCAAGGATTTTGGTGATAGTAGAAATTCTTCTTGAAACACAGTCAAGTGTAATTTTCAGAATCAAATTTTCAGCCTGTAGTGGAATGTACGCTGATATGTAAGTTCCTAGCAGATTAAAATTGTATGCTGTAACCGGGATTCGAACCAGCGACCTTTAACTCTCGCGGGCAAGCGCTCTACCGTTTATCCCGACACGCTTCACAGTCCGCCGTCACAACTTTACTTCTGCCAGTTTCTCACCTCCTACTTACCAAACTTCACAGACGTCCTCCTGCGAACCTTGTAGGACTAGCACTCTTGAAAGAAAGGATTTGGTGGAGACATGGCTTAGCCACATCCTAAGGGATGTTTTCAGTATGAGGAGTCCTAGTCCTGAAAGGTTCACAGGAAAACTGTGAAGTTTGGAAAGTAGGAGGCGAGGTACTGGCAGAAGTAAAGTTGTGACGACGGACTGTGAAGCGTGCCATGATAGCTCAGATGGTAGAGAGCTTGCCAGCGAAGGCCAAAGTTCCCAGGATCGATCCCCTTTTTGGCTCACAACTATAATCTACCAGGAAGTTTCAAGTGTAATTTTGTTGACTGCGAAAGCTTTCTTGAAAACATATCTCGGTTTGCATAGCAACTTCACAAAGAATGAAGAAGAAATTGATTCAGTACAACGCAAACACAGGAAATCTGATTTTAGATTTTGGGAGCATATCAAACTTAGCGCAACATACTGGCATTTCCTGGCTGTTTGTTTTTGATCCTTAATTGGGCGACCTTTTACGATATGCTGCTTTTCCAGTTTCTGCATTGCAATGACACAGCTATTCCGGTTATTGTACTGTTCGACCACGGTAACTTGACGATTCGTGCGCTGGCTATTGGCAGAGACAGGCGGTGTGTACTATGGCAGGCGGATGTGGGGGGGGGGGGGGGGGCGGTGAACATCAGCGAGCAGAAGGCAGCGTCGCAGTAGTGTTGGAAACGTTACCCGTAACAATGTGTGCAATAATATTTCGGCGTAGAGTTGACAGCAATCCGAAATAAAGGGATGTCCTTAAAGTAGTTCAGATGTTTTGTGCTGCTGGCATCACCAATTAAAATCGTCTTCACTTGTCAAATTAATATACTTCCATCTAATTAGCAATGCACGACCAATTTCGACGCACCACGGCGTCATTCTGAAATTACTATCATTAAAAAATTATTACAATGATTCAACCACATCAAACAGAGAAAAATTTAATAATTTATCTAAACTTGTGCGCTGCACGGAAATAGCCATGTGATCTGGGGTGTAACGTCGTAGAGTACGCGGCCACTCCTAACAGAGGTTTGAGTCCTCTCACGGGCATATGTGTGTGTGTGTGTGTGTGTGTGTGTGTGTGTGTGTGTGTGGGGGTGTGTTGTCCTTAGAATAAGTTAAAGTAGATTGTAAGACTAGTGACTGATCTTAGCAGTTTGGTTCCTTCGAATTACAACATTTTTTGAAACAATATGTCCTACGTTTTTGTAGATTCACCATTAAGTGATTTGGCTCATTTAATACGTACAATACATTTTTCGACCATATTGTACAATTGTTCGACTTTTCAATTGGTCAGTCTTATTCATTCTTCAATTATTTCAAAGTTGTAAATATGTAGAGAAACCTATGTCAACTTCGTATGGCTTCCTCTATATAGGGATTCGCATATACCCACCTGGCGAAGCTCATAATAAATTACGTGTTGAATTAAATTTAGAGCCTGAATGCCCAATGTACAGCTGTTGACAAGAGTTTAATTCTTTCTGGCGATGAAGAATGAAACAAGTGCATTCAAACACTAAATTCTTTTTGTTCTTTTTTTCTGTAGTAAATTTAGAAAATTTATACTTTTAATGTGGTTGAATCGTTATAATATTTTTATGATCATAGGCATTTGAAAATGACGCCATAGTGCGCAGAAACTAATAGTGCATTGGTAGTTAGATAGAAGTAAATTAAGAAGTTTTATTCAAAGAGTCGATGTGTGTGTGTGTGTGTGTGTGTGTGTTTTATAATTCGTCTCACAAAGCCTTTAATGACGTATTCACCCACCTCAGGCTTGTGCCTCCCCCAGAAAAAAGTTCTGTATACGCCACAGTATGGCGTCATAAACAATGAAATGATTGACAAAATACCATTTCGTTGTCTGTGTGCAATTCAAACAAATCTACAGTTGATGATCACATTTTTCATACTTAATCTTCAAAACAAGTGATGTCACTTTGTACATAATATTTCGTACGTTGCGTGGCGGAAGCTGATTTTCATACAAAATGTCACAAAATCTAGAGTTTTATTTAGATCTTGAAATTTCCACCCTCGACCTTAAAAATACGAGGAAGATTTGTATCTTGATAAATTTTCGTATCGTGCATGGCGGAGTGTACTTTACATACTACAGGCAGAGGTTCGAGTCCTCAATCGGGGATATATCTGTGTATGTCTGTGTGTGTGTGTGTGTGTGTGTGTGTGTGTGTGTTGTCCTTTGGTCAGGTTCATTGGTTTGTAGGTGACCAGGTAGTTTGCACCCAAAGAATTACAAACATTTGAACCTTTTTTTTATTCTTTAGTTTCGATATTCGAAAAATTTGTATTTTCAATCCGTGCTTGTAAAATGTCTTTACACTTGATCAGAAAAACAACAGTCACTTTCTTCTTACTGTTTTGTTCGATGGATGGTAGGGGTACCATGCAACAGAATTTAGAAACCGTTTTACTAATTCACATCAAAGGTGGATGATCTATCTATGATTACATGGAGAAGGTACTTATAATCTGGAACTCACCAAATGGTGCATGTAAAAGGGTACAATGCATTATTTTTGATAATGTTTGACTGAATACACCGAAAGTTAACAGAAGATTTTTCATAGATAGAGAAGGAGATGAGGTGAAGAGACCGAGAGAAAGATGGACAGAGGGCGAATTGGGTGCATTGAGAGATGGAAAAGGAAGCTGGAGAAGGATGAAATGGACAGAGAAAGAGAGGAGAGGAGGTGGAGGAAATGGGATATGGTTTAACGAGAGCATGGGATCAATAAAGACGTGAGATTTTTAATATCTGCAATAGAAAGTGTTTGGGCTTCAGCCTTTTCCTGTAGTTTCGTTTTAACGTAGCTCAATCCGGGCCACCGTCGGTTTGTCAACTAGTTCCGTATACAGAAAAAGAGGACTATTACCACCGCCGTTTCGGTTGTGGCCTGATTTTGCTCTTATTGCTGCTTTTTTTTCGCATGGAAAAGTAGTAGTTTACAGTTTTGGGTATCATCACGAGTGTCAAATGTTTGTAAATCTTATGGGACTTAACTGCGGGGTCATCAGTCCCTAAACTTACACTTATGAACTAGCTTATACTAAGGACGGCACAAACATCCATTCCCGACAGGGGATTCGAACCCCCGACGGGGAACGGCCTCGCATATCGTAGCATAGCGCCTCAATGCCCTCGCACGCTCCGCCGCGGCCATGAGTGTCAGAAGTCTTTCGTGTAGTGGTGAACGCTATTTGCACCAGACACAAGTTCCAAATAAAGCAGTTTCTCTAATCAAAGTTTTGAAGTGCTGACAGTAGGTTCCGGTCGTAATCCTCTCGCAGGTTCGCTGCGTCATCGCGTCGTTCGTCGTCAGCTGAGCTGAGGCAGCAACGGCAGCAGCAGCAGCGCGTCGAGGCTAGCGCTGCGTCAGCCGCCACCAGCCGTCCTGATAACAGCGGCTGACTCAGCAGCCCAAGTCTTCGGGAAGCTGTCGCAGGTATTCCGAACCGACGTGTGAGTTCTATTTGCCCATGCGCTTCTTTGCACTGCCTAATATTAAATCCGAGCAGACCTCGTTCATCAGAACTGCCCCTGTTTCTCACGTACATCAGACGTAAAATCTGGAGCTGGAGTTCGGTTGGCAAGTATTCAACGGTATGGGCTTCATCTGCTTCGTCGAAGACTTTCGACTCAGATTTAGCAGTTCGCTTTTGTACAACGTAAAACGAAGGATTGTAAGATATTTTAGCCTAACTACCCCCACCCCTCTCCCCGTTCCGTTTTTTAGAAAGTCACCCCTAAACTTTATAACGAGGAACCGAGTCAAAATTGACGGTATCATCGATAGATCAATGTAAATAGAGCATTATTGATCCCCACATACATGGGGTCCACAAATGCATACTTTTCCACAAATCGACTTAAGGAACTTTACAACTGCCAGTTATGTACCCACATGTTAAACGTTTTCGCTGAGAGCGCGAGTAGCACAAAGGCCAAGGTAAGTGGCTAGGAAGCGGAAAACCCGGGTTCGAATCTCGAGGAAACTGTACTGTATCACAATTCGTAAGGATAGGAGGGTTAATAAGGTAAGTAAATAAATAAGGTGTGATAACAAGGTAGGCCAATTTCCCAAAATACTTGTGACAGTAAAGAAGTAAAATGTTGTTCTTCGTCACTTTACTAGGACTCTTCTCCTCAATGTTACGTATCACTATCTTAGAACGGCTAAATGGATGGTACTTATATAAACACTCGAAACAAATTGCAAAGTTCCTTGCGGCACCAAGAACATGTAATGGATGCAATATTTTGGCAGATACACTGTTCCTTCTGAAGAACCAAGAAAAAAACGTACTTTACTTCTAAAAATGTCTCTTTTGTCGGTTGATGCGTACCATACATACATGTATGTTTCTCCGCTTCTCACCCAGTTACCTTGGCCGTTGCACTCTCAGGGAAATAGTTCACCATGTGGGAACATAATCGGCTGCTGTGGAAGTTCCTTCCTTTGATCTGGAAAAGTAAGCGTCTGCAGGCCCCACACATGATGATAAATGCTCTGTTTAAATTATTTCTTGATATCGTCAATTTTGAGTCGATTGCTCGTCGTAGCCTTTAACGGCGGTTTTCTTAAAAACGGACTGGTGTTGAGCCACAGTGTCTTACAATCCTTGGTCCTAGGTTCTACAAAAGCGACAGGCCAAATTTGAGCCGAATTGGTTTGTCGTCTCTGAGGCCATCTCTGTGTTAAGTTACGCATACATCATCAGGCATCGGTTGCATATAACACCATTGCTATTATTATGGTCCTACTGCTGATGATGCACGGGTTTCTCAAGAACATTTAATGCTTTTGTTGAGCGGCTCCCCCCCCCCCCCCCCCCAAAAAAAAAAAAAAATGCATATCGTTTAGTTCTTTCCTTCACAAAAGAAAACTTTACAAGTGTTCACAGTGACTATAAATTAACTGAAGAAGATGTTTATTGATAACTGATACTGCTTAGTACTACAGTATTACCTGATTTCTACTTGACGTTAGTAATTGGGCTTGTAAAATTCTAAATCCAATCGAATGTACAACGCCGCCTATTTTAAGTTATATTAGAAAGACTGTTGCAGCAGATCAGCTATCACCTTTTTCTTATGAAAAACTGTGGGATTTATTTATTAGGCTCTGTAATTGTAAAGTGACAATATCTACATGTGCAGGCAATGCATACGGATTGGACAATGTAATACTGCAGAGGCTTCCACTTTCGTATATGCCGTACTTAAGCTGACCCTATATCAATTCAGGCCCTGGTTGTGCACCTTCATACTGACATCAAAGTGGATTCTTCTGGAAAATTCATTGTTCGTTACACTTGACTTTGTAAACAGCGAAATAAAATCGCATAATTACAGACCACGAGATATCTCAATTCGGCTGTTAGTTGTCACCAACAGAATACACATATTTTTGTTGCTGGGGAAAAAGGCATTGCGTGTAGTTACTAAACGATAACGCATTCTAATGATTTCATATTGATTGAAATATGTTTTAACAAAATCACACCCTCTAAAACTGTGGATTTCTATGGAAGCAGTATCGGTAAATTCCGTATTGTCATGAAACCTCGGTAGTTGTAGCACTGTCACAGAGGAGTCAAATCGTTAGCGTCAGTGAGACTGGAACCAGGCCCAAAATGCACCTCTTTACACGCCACTACACAATCGCTGAGCTATCGACGTTACACACATCAACTTTGCTTATTAGACAAAGCACATTAACCACGATGAAAATGAAGAGCCACCGTTTCCACGTGGAACGACATTGCTAGACTCGAATACATATTTATATCGCACCTCATAAGAAAATCACTGAGAATGGAAATTACACGAATAATAAAGTTAATGAGCTTAATAATGTGGAAACAGAGTTCCTCGTCGGTCACAGAGTTGCCAAACGTATTCTGCAACGTTGCCATTTCTCCATTAGACTAGCAGCAAGCAGGACAGTATTGCTGGGAGTCTGTGTTCCTCACTCTAGCTAGCAATGACGGAGACTATTGCTTTGAAGACGCAGCGCGCAACTTGTCACCGTGTTAGCTGAGAATTAAAATGTTTACCTGGTACGGGTCAATGAGTTTTATCATATATCTTTACGTCTGAGGTTGGGTCAAAGCGTAGTTGGAAATAATATCCAGATGCACCGACTACACTCCCACACCGTAAACTATATTGATATAATGCCTAAGATGTATTTCAATGTCTCAATGTTGAAAACTATTTTCCTTAACTATGCTTTGTCACCACCCTCAAAACATACACCTGCAAAGTGTAAAGACATTATTACAAATCACTAATGTTAAATACATCTATAAGCTGTGAGAAATATATAGTTTCTAATCGGTTAAACAAACTGTGAGAAACAATGTTTAGCACTAACTGAAAAATAAGACAGAAATTAAAGAAGTTAACATTTGCAATGCAGTTGTGATGACAGTGCGAGGTAATTTAAGTATCTAGTTAAAATAAGTAGTGTCTCTCAGAAAAAAAATAAAAAAATTACAAGTTTGAATATCTATGGACCTAAACTACTGTAGTTATCAGTGCCTAGGCTTACAACTTATATAAACTAACCTAATGACAACACACAAATCCATGCCCGAGAGAGAAGTCGAATCTCTGACGAGGAGCAAAGCCGCACAGGAGTTGCCGAGTGGTCTGAAGCGCCACGTTGCAGATCGCGTGGCCCTCGCGTCGGTAGTTCGAAATCTACCTCGGGCATGGCTGTTTGTGTTATCTTTAGTATAAGTTACTTCATAAGTAGTTTGAAACTGTAGGGATTAATGACCCCGTAGTTAATCCCATAAGCTTTACAAGCATATGAACATTTGAGCGAGAAGCAAACACGCGCTCCGCAGCAAGGTGACTTGATCGGCCTTTGCAGCGTGGCCTTTGTAGATAAAATAGAAGGCTACTGATTAAGGGGCTTTGGCATTTCTAGACGTTTATAAATAGAGAGGGACAGAAAGCAGCTAATACTAGCTAATACTAAGGACGGCACAAATATCCATGCCCGAGGGGGGATTCGAACCCCCGACCGTAGTGGCCGTGCAGACCGTGACTGAAGCGCCTCAGTCTCCTCGGCCTCCGCGGCAGGCAGATTACAAAGAGATGAAGCTTGGGAACATCTCCTTCAAATTATGAAAGAAAAAGATCCGACCTGAACTTTGTAAAAAAGACGGTGAATAACATTCGAGCGTCATTCAGGAAGGAACTGATGAAAATTCGCGATAACACGAGAAGTGGTGCGTCTGCAGATGATACGTACACACCAGCTCTATGGTACTAAAGCTCACCGCAGAGCAGGAGCAGTCTCAACAAACATAGAGCAATTTGGGTGAGGGCGAAGAGAATGTTGTCCAAAGAGAAGGCTGTATGGTTCTAAGGACTGTTCATTATTAAAATTTTTATAACACAGATAATACATATTACTTACATACACAAGTTTTTAACTGTTTAATTTTTGTTAACAATCAACTACAACGTAAATCCAATCTATAAAAATGTTATTTAGTAACCATTCTGTCTTGAAAGGGCACCTTTTCTGGTCCATGGGAATCACATAGATATGTTGACTCTCAGAAGCTTTCTCCAATCACCTGCAATAACGCTGGCGCTTCCATATCTTCCTTGTCCAGCACTGAACTACGCGTACACTCCGCTTTATTGATTGCGCGGGGAAAATTGTGTAGAACCACGCAAACTAGCACAATAACATCTACTTTTGAAGGGTGAAGAATGATAGTTGTAGGAAGAATGCGATATCTGGATGCTAACACACCAAACGCGTTTTCCACACACATTCTCGTACGTGAGAACCTGTAGTTAAAAACTATTCTTTCATATGTCAATTTTTCTTGAGGCAAAGGTTCATCGGAAAAAGCTTCATCGGAAATCAACACAGAATTCATGTTAGACACTATTTTATTTCTTAGGGATATCTAAATCGTGGTAAAAAAATTTATAAATTTCTTCCATCACCCCTCCATATGACACTCGCTCACTGCAGTCGACATCTACCATTATAAAATTAAGGTTGGCATCTACGATTGCTAGTAATACCACTCTGTAGTATCCTTTATAATTAAAGTAGTATGACCATTCTTAAGATGGTTTTAGAATAATCATATGCTTTCCATCAATAGCACCTCCACAACTTGGAAAGTGATTCATTGATTCAAATTCTCGTGCGATTTTTCGCATTCCTCACACGATCATGGAAAATGAAATCCAACACAATGGAATTTAGATTATGTTATTTGAATGCTTTCAGTACATAGACCAAGCTTTACCATAAGTTCAGTAGCGTAAATCAGAAAAAAAATCTATTAATATTTTAGAGCCGTAACGTCTCTGATTTAATGAGGGATAGCTATCTAGATACATTTTGGACCGGTCGCGCTGTGGTTGGCTGGGCGTCAAGAGTGCGCGCCGACAGGCGAAAAGGGGGCAGACGAGAGCGCACGGTGAGACGGGAAGTTATGCGTCAGGAGGTCTGGCTGAACGGCAGCGAGTGGCGTTATAATGTTGGTGGAACGTATAGGGGCTCCATGCTGGCACCAGCGGGCAGGCGGATGTGCTGGACGGTGTGTGTGCGTCGTACGTGCCGCAGTGTGCAGTCTGATTACCGCGGAACTGGAGGACGCCGCGGTCGGCCAGCAGCCTGTTGGTCTTAGGCGCGTCGCGTGGCTGGTATTGGGCGAGTCCCTCTCTACTAGAGGCGGGGGCGCTGGGCTGCATTTGGGCTGATTCGAAGTGTCTGCAGCTAACGGTGATCCAACTCCATAATAGTCACTAACTCCTGCTGCTGGAATACTTCTACATCTGCATCTACGTACTTATTCCGCAATTCACCGTAAGGTGCGTGACGGAGGGTACACTGTACCACTACTAAGCATTTCCTTTCCTATTCCTCTCCCAAACAGAACGAGGAAAAAAAGAATGCCTATATGCCTCCGTACGAGCCCTAATTTTTCTTATCTTGTCTTTCTGATCTTTACGCGAAATGTAAGTAGGCAGCAGCAAGATTTACTACACTCAGCTCAAACTCCGGCCCTCTAAATTTCAACAACAGAATTTCACGAAAAGAACGTGCTGCGTTCTATTACTTAGGAAGTATATCAGCCAGTCACGAATCTGTGAACCTATTCCATAAGCTCGTATCTTCGTTAGCAGTCTGCAGTGTGGCACCGCGTCGAACGCCTTTTTGAAGTCGAGAAAAACACAATCCGCCTGTTGCCCTTCATCCATAGCTCGCAACATGTCATGTGAGAAAAGGGCAAGCTGAGTTACACATGAACGATTTTTCCTAAACCCGTGCTGATTCATGGAAAGAAGCTTTTCCGTTTCAAGGAAATTTACTGTATTCGAACTGAGAATATGCTCTAAAATTCTACATGAAACTGATGTCAACGATATTGGTCTGTAATTGTGTTGGTCTCTTTCCTTTCTTATAAACGGGAGTCACCTGCGCTTTTTTCCAATCACTAGGAACTTTGAGCTGAATAAAAGATTCGCGATAAATGCAAGCTAAGTATGGGGCCAATGCCGCAGAATAGTCTTTGCAAAACCGAACTGGTATTCCATCCGGACCAGCAGACTTTTTCGTATTTAGCTCTCTCAGCTGCTTCTCTACACCGGAAATACCTATTGCTATGTCCCACATTTTGGAATTAGTACGTTGATCAAATGATGGTACATTTGTGCGTTCCATCTGCGTGAAAGATTTCTTAAATGTTAAATTTAGAACTTCAGCTTTCCGTTTGCTTTCTTCTATTATTGCCCCGGAATTAGCAACGA
This sequence comes from Locusta migratoria, assembly GCA_026315105.1. NCBI lineage: Eukaryota > Metazoa > Arthropoda > Insecta > Orthoptera > Acrididae > Locusta > Locusta migratoria. The sequence continues at coordinate 398,188,824 of CM048747.1, read as the reverse complement.
GTGACTGGACTGTGGGGTTTGACCCGCTTATCGATTTCACGTAGGACCAGAATCTTTTTGGGTTCTTGGAAAGATCTTTTGCTAAGGTACGGCTGTGATAATTATTGTATGCTTCGCGCATCGATCTTTTTATAGACGCACGAATCTCTACTAAGTTTTGCCTGTCATCATTTGCGTGTTCTTTATTGAATCGAGAGTGCAACAGTCTTTGCTTTCTCAGCAGCTTTCTAACATTATTATTATACCACGGTGGATCTTTTCCATCCTTAATCGTCTTTACTGGCACATATTTCTCTAACCCTTTATTTACAATGCACTTAAATTTAGTCCACAATTCCTCTACATCCATTTGAACGTTCGAGGCTCGCCTTACCGTCTCTCCTGATTCAGGTGTGATTCGGTGTTGTGGTACCGCTACGCGAATCGTTATTTTGATAGAGTTACACACCGTGAAGCCAACCTCGTGCAATATTAGTTGTTAATTGAGGATCGATGGGGTTTGGTTTTTAAATTGTGCTAAATGCTTCTCAAATCACAGTTCTAATATTTTCTGCTTGTTTAAACGTGCAGTTTGCTTTAAATTATTCTCCACCAGTGGCATGTTGATGTTTGATTGTTGTGCTTCACCTGTTTGTAACATTGGTTTGTTGTGGTTGTGACGAGACGAGTTAAATAACTATGTTTTATGCAACATCAATTGTATACGATCGCCAATTGCGACGGATGTTGTTGTTATAAAATATCTTGGTAACGGTACAACTATATAAAAATGGTTTTTGTTTAACTGCATTGTAACAGTTTAGTGTCTCACAACCGGCTCCTTATGCTATAGGTACCTACTTGTTATTGTAAGAAAAGACTAGTCTGTTCTCTTTAAATATTGAGATGAGTGGGAGAGAGAAAAGAAATAATTAGTTTCCTTGTAGCTTTGGTGAAGTTTGGTTAAGTGATTAATAAATATGTTGTAATTTATGGTGCATGAATTTGATTTACTAAAATTTTTCAAGTTCCTTAAATTTTCTTATTTCATAAGATGTTACAGCCATGGCCGATTTTAACCGTTTTAAGATTTTTGAAAAACACTTGTTGATATATATATATATATATATATATATATATATATATATATATATATATATATATATATATATATATAAAGACAAGGGCCTCGTAACTGCATGTGAAAAGAAAAATTAAATAAATCAAAACGATAGGACAGAAGTATACCTGTTGTTTGAAAATCATTTACTAGGGTGGCGCAGGGAAACAGTAAATTTCGAAATAACGTCATTTTCATGAAATGAAACAAACTAGTAATTTATTAACGAAAGTTGATGTATTCAGTATGCCATTATTCAGTATGTTTTTACAATCAAAATATCCAAAAGTGTCTCATTACTTATTAAAGATGACAAGAACAACTACCATCCTCACGTTCAAAAAAATAAGGGCCGGTAACACCATGACATGATACAGCACACCATATTGTGACCTTGGCGCTTTGTAGTGGTCGCTGGTGAAACTCACAAGGATTGTCCTGTGCCCAATAACGAAAATTCTGTTTGTTCGCGAGTCCGTTCAGATGGAAATGGGCTTCGTCTGATATCCATAAGTTACCAAGAAAATTCGCGTTCTCATTGATTTTAGCCAATATCTCGCTACTAAACTCCATACGTGTCGCTGGGTCTCGTTCATGTAAGTGTTGCACAATCTGCAACTTATAGGGTTGGAAGTCTGACTCGTGCAGTGTTCTTTGTAAGCTTCGTCGCTTAATCCCTAGCGAAGATGCATGCTGTCGAACGGAGCGGCGAGGACTTCTCTCGATTGCAGTTCTAGCAGCTGCAATGTTCTCTGGGGTACGTACCGTTGGAATGCCACCCTGGAGGTTTCTTTATCAAGGCAGATCCTATTTCTTCAAAATTACGCACCCACGTTGTAATCATCCATGACGTCCAAGCTGGTAATGCTGTCGAAATGTTCTCTGCGCGGCAGTCGCACTATCACCATTTTTGTAAAACGCTCTCACAGCTACTGCACGTTCCGCCCAATTCTCCATGATTACTAAATAGCATTGCGCAAAGGTTCGAACATCTACCGGCACTACAGTGCTGCCAACTGTATCGGTCAAAATTTCCCGTTCCCTGCCCCACCCTAGATGTATATCTATATATTACTACGATTTTTCCACTGGTATATATAAAATTTTTGAAGGTTTAAATAAAACTTGTGAATGAATTCTCTTATGGGCTAGTGGTTTCCACTACAGCAGCATTTGTAATTTGCTAAGAAAGTAACCTTGCTAAAACACTGTTATGTTTCAATTTCGTTTTCTTCTACAGGCCGAAGCAAACGAAGATGTGAACAACGTTGACAATGAACAAACGTTGATCACTGAATCTCAGTCTACAGCCCCAAAAAGAGGAATTTTTTTTTTTTGACAAAACAAAACAAAAATTAAAGAAAACTGTGCTAACGGCAAACGATTCTAGAAAAGGCTTCCGCTGTACTGAATAAATCGGAGGACGAATACGACGGCCAAGGTAAGATGTATGCAGCGAAACTGCGCCGCGGGCCTGTTTCTCAAATATTCAAATGTTTGTATAGCGTATGGGACTTAACTACGGGGTCATCAGTCCCTAAACTTACAAACTGCTTATGAACTAGCTAATCCTAAGGACGACACAAATATCCATGCCCGAGGTGGGATTCGAACCCCCGACAGTAGTGGCTGTGCAGACCGTGACTGGAGTGCCTCAGTCCCCTCGGCCACCGCGGCCGGCCCTGTTTCTCAAAGAGACATTGCGAACAAGTTGATTAGTGATGTGCTTTTCAATGGGTTGCAGAACACTTTGTCAAATTCCACTTTTATTTCTAATTATGCTTATTCAAGTGGTTCCTGGCGTAAGATAGATACAACGCCTCCCTTTACACTATTCAACCCCCACCTCATCTTCGACTCCCGAAGAAGCGAACTACATATTCCAATCTGAGGAGTATACTTTACTTTAATAAATCTTGTTGATTTAAATTTCGTTTTATAATGTAACTGATGTGTTCAATACCAATTATTTGTCCAAAAATAGAATAAATATAAAAACACTATAAACATTTTGCAATATTATGCAGTATTTTTACGTTCGCGTATTCGCCTTCCAAAGTGCTGTAGTTAGACTTGCAGATCTCTGGTGTTATTCTGCACAATACTTTAGGTGATATGATTGTAGAAAACGTTAGGCCTTCAAACGACCGTCCGGCAGCCAGAAAATGGAGAGTAGATGTGAGGCGTTACTCCGGTGATATAGCTTTCCGCAGTATGGTGTCTTTTTTCGTGATAAATGGTTTAACCTTGTCCAATAACCTGTTAAAGCTTTCGACAGGCATCCGTAAATTGTTCTGATAGTACAATGTTTGTTTGTGTGGCCATTAGTCATTGTGACTGTCATTCTTAATAAAATTCACGAGGTGGCCGAGGGGACTGAGGCGCTCCAGTCACGATCTGCACGGCCACTACGGCCGGGGGTTCGAATCCCACCTCGGGCATGGATATTTGTGCCGTCCTTAGGATTAGCTAGTTCATAAGCAGTTTGTAAGTTTAGGGACTGATGACCCCCGTAGTTAAGTCCCATAAGCTATACAAACATTTGAACATTTGAGAAACAGGCCTGGGGCATGGGTGTGTGTGTTTGTCCGTAGGTTAGTTTACCAAGGTTTAAGTAGTTTGTAAGCTACGGACTGATGACCACGTAGTTGGGTCCGATAGATATACAGATATTGGAACTTTGGACTAAATCTCTGTCTAGTCAGTAACCAATCTTTTGACCACATTCCTCGTTTCCTCCGTTCCTTCTTAAATGCGGCTGCAACATGCTTCGACAGACTCATCTTTACAACTGGACGGTACGAGCAAGGTACGTGAGATGCACGGTCAACCATCGGCGTATCCGGCTCGCGAGTCAGGATCGGAAAGCCGTACTCGCAAGTCCGACTCGCCAGTGTATGGAACTCTTGAAGCTGAAAAGCTGGTGAACTGTCAGTAATACGTACGTGATCCATGGCACGCCACGTGATTCGCTTGCGCTACTCCTGTCCTGTAGGCGCCAGTGCTGCCCATTTTTGACTGATACCAGCTGACCAGCTGCGGTATGAGACAGCGGGCAGAGACACAACTACCCACAGAGAAGGCCGCGGCGCTCTCGTGTGACGTCATGCAGAGTGGGTTGCGCGCACGTACCTGATTGGGTAGCCGCTGGGGCAGGGCCCACTCTGCCAAAGCAGCCAGCCAGTAAGCTACGCGCGCGCAGCCTACGCTACATGACGTCACACAACAGCGCCGCGGCCTTCTCTGTAGGTGGTGTTGACAGAGCGGCGTGTCTCGTGGCAAGTCGCACAGCCCGAACCTTGCCGCCTCACCATCCTAACATCGTTTAATAGCGCTCGCACTGTTTCCTTCCGTATTTTTCGCAGTGAAACGCTGTTTTTTTTGAAGGTATCCTCCGCCATTTGGTGATTCGTGGAGTTTGAAACTCTTCTCCATGAAAACTAACACACATGTGTCAATACCCATTGTCACCGTTCAAAGAGTGTCGAAGGCTGTTGTTAAGTACCCTTCGTCCTGCGCCATAATCGTTTTCTTTTAAAGGTGAAGCTATAATATTACAGGAAATCAGGAATAATTTAAAAGACAATTAAATTTAACAAAAGGCAGCTAGTTTAATTAACAGTAAGGCAGAGACAAAGAACGGTATTTAAGAAAAGAATGTTTTTAGTGTTTGCTAAGCTTATGGGACTTAATAGTCCCTAAGCTTACAAACTACTATGAACTAGCTTATACCAAATACGGCACAAACGTCTATGGATTCGAACCCCCCGACGGGGAACAGCCTCACGCAGCATAGAATAACGCCTCAATGCGCTCGGCCGCTCCACCGCGGCTCCATTCTATCAATATAAAAGAGAAACATCATATGTTGATTAATAGCGCCCCTGATATATACTGGCTTTTTTAAACTTTTTCGGATACCGTTTATGACTATGAGCTAGCCGTTTCATAAATCGGCATTGTGTACTTCGAAAGTTGGATTCTTCCGCAAACGCCAACAAATTACCTTCTCTTGATTTGTGTATTATTTCTTGCTATTCCTCTAGTGTCAGCATTAAATTTTAGTAAGCATATTATTAAACTTTCACTGGTACATTTTCTTTTATTCAGTTTTTAAATGCAGTGTCACCACGTAAGAAAAGTATCAAATTCGGGGGTGGGGGTGGGGAGAATTTTATCTACTACGGCCAAATCATCAATCTAAATTAAATGATTGCACTGATAGCAGTTGCAATAAATTGTCTCATTATTCCAGTTTGAACATACATGATCAATAATCTGGTTTGTTTTGAAATAACTTGGTCGAGCACTACGTAAAGATAAAAGAGTTATTTTAAATTATTATTTGTTTGCCTTCACAACATAGGTAAAAAAAAATCATCGAAATAAATTTTGGTTGTTACATTTCTATTTGGCGCCACAACGAGTGGGGCTCGATTTGAAACCACTCACATCTAAATCATGTATTGTTCTGTTGCATGCAAATATTAACAAATCAGACTTTGATTTTTCAGAAAAGAAAAGGCAAGGAACGCCTTCTGGAATTCGCGTAAGTGTTTGACAACTTACTTGTTGAAGTGTTATTTTACTCATCTTTGAAAGCATATTTCGAGATAAATCAAAGAATTTTAATTTTAATTTTAAATTATATTATTACGGAAGTTGTCGAGTTCCTCTGCCATGTGTCGTCCGAATTTTTATGTACACAGTGAGCTTCCTTTGTTTCTAAGTTCAAGACTTCAAAACAGGGACGTGCGGTGATATATTATGCTGATGGAAGCTGCTCTACATGTCGGTCAGGGTGTGGGGGTTAGAAGGGCATGCATGTATCTCAAGAAAAGGGGAGTTGGGGTCCTTCATTTCCAACAATCTGGTAAAATTTGCTGTAGGTCAAAGTAGATATTTTGTTGTTAAAACGTGTCTGAAATACTTTGCAACCTATATTGTTACATAATTCTGAAAATTATTGAATATGTTTGAATAGGGAGCAGCTAGGCTGTGTGGTGGGAGGCAGGCCCAAGGAAAACTAATAGGTAGCAGTATTCACAGTTGCATCAACATGACATTTATTAATAAAACAAAAATAGGTCTGAATTCACATTAATAACACAATAAAGTAAATATGGATCTGAATTCACAACAATAACACAATTATAACAAACTCAGTTAAAGTATAACTGCTTCCCTTATAGCATACAATGAATTGCACAACGAATTAGATTTTTAAAAGTAATTCAGAACAATAGGTTCAAATATTGGCAAACTGTAGTTTTATGAGCCCCCAATAGTACAATGTTGTGAGCTTGAATAGGCTGGATGAAAATTAATACATTTAATCGGAACAAATAATAAATCTAGTGCTTCTGCCTTTATTATACTACGACCAAACGCTAGGCAAACAAATTCTTACATTCACATAGATGATACCTTCATCTCTCAAGTTACATAGTTTAACACTTCAGAGAAATTAGAACACTCGTTGCACAGTGGTACCGGACATGGTATGAGAGGCACAATTCTGGAGCAAACTAGAAGTGTCAAGGAACCAACTTTATAACAAGGCGCAACCCTTATAAGAACAAGGGATGCAGGTACAACCAGTACACAAGCCACACGGGTAAACACGCCCTGGACCTAGCAAGACGGTACGGGACCACGAGCGGCACAAACACACACTCACTCTCGGCACGTAGAGCTGTAAGTCAAAACACGCTCCAAATATTCCCTCGCTATGCCTGCCCGCCAGCACGGCGAGACCCCTTTTACTACTGGACAAGCACTGAACATTAAGTGAAATTAATTGCAATGTTTGTCTCAAACTAAATCGAAAGAATTACACCTCCCTCTCCTTCAAACAGATAAGAAACAGAATAGAAAATTACTTTTTAGAACATACATCAACTATCAATTTCTGTCTTTAACAAGTATGAAAAGAGCAGATTTGCCCTTATAATACACGTCTGATATATACTATTATTTATTATTTTCGATTATTCCCTTTAAAGAGAGCGCTTGAACTTGAGTAATTGACTTCTTCATCTTCCTTCGTTCTTCCCAAATTCTCTTCATGCGTTCACTGTGTCCTGTCTTGCGTTCTTCTGGCCACTTTTTTCCTGTTCTGTTCTCCGTGCGTTCTTGTTTAAGTTTATGTTTCTTTATAATGTTCCTGAACTGAATCTTGAGACCCTTTCTTGATTGGCAGTTCAGTTCAGTCCTGAGGTTGGATCATCTCTCCTAGATATCTGAAGTGAGAAACTTGTGCCACTTTTCCATACTGACTTGTGATGGGGAGACTATCGGCAGGCTTGTTTTCCGTGTTTTGAGTCTTTTATGAGAGATTTGTAGCCCAGTTTTCTGTGAGATTTCATGAAGCTTCTCCAGTGCGAGTCTCACTTCTTCTCTCTTGTTTCTTAGAATAGAGAGATCGCCCGCGAAAGCCAGACACTTCATCCTGATTCTCTGCTCGTTTTTAATTCCAAGTTGAATTCCCTTAATTTCTTTTTCCCATGTCCTCACAATTTTCTCCAGTACGAAGTTAAACAAAAGGGGGGAACGTCCATCTCCTTGGCGGACACCAGTAAGGATGTGAAATGCTTCTGATGTTTCTCCCTTGAATTTGACTTTAGAGGTTGTTCCTGTTAATGCTTGTTGGATAATTGACCTTGTTTTCCTGTCATTCCGAAATTCCTCTAATGTGTGGAATAATGTTTGCCTGTCTATTGAACAATAAGCCTTTTTAAAATCTACGAAAGTCACCACATCTTCACATTTGTAAAATAGTCTTTAGGTTCTATATTTGTTCGACCCAATATCGACCTTTACGAAACCCTGCCTGATACTTTCCTATTAACTGGTCCGCCTGTTCTTTGCGTAACAGGGCCTTTGATAAAAAATTATATATTACCGGGAGCTATGAAATTCCCCTGTAGTTATTTGAATCAGTTTTTGTATCTTTTTTGTGGAGAGGATGGATTAGTGCACATTTCCACTCTGCAGGAATTTGTTCAGTTTCCCAAACCTTGGATATAATTCTGTGAGTTGCTTCTGTAAGAGTACTGTCATTTAATTTCCACATTTCTGCTATGATTCCATCTTCACCTGGAAACTTGTTGTTCTTCCTAGAATTGATTATTTCCGTTACTTCTTTAAGTGATGGTGGTTTTGAATCGGGATTTGATGGGCGGGGCTTTCTAAATCTAGTTGCTCTGTCGGCGGCTCGCAGTTGAGCGTGAAAATATTTAGCTAAAATCTGACAGTTGTTTCTCGTGTTGGTTTCCAGTGATCCATCGGGCCGGTGAAAACACAGATTAGGTGGTTGATACCCTGTTAGGTTCTCTTTGAAAATTGTGTTGTTGTTGATGCTGTTTTTGAGAAATTCTTGTACAATTTCCTTAAGCTGGTTTATATCATATCTACGTTTTCTCTTCGTATTGCCTTGGATGTATTCTTCTGTATTCTTAGAAATTCCTGCCATTTTTCTGTGGTTTTGTTGCGACTGAAAGTTTTCCATGCATGTGTTCTTTTTTCTATTGCTTGATCACATGAGCTGTTTCATCGTCTATGTTTTCTCTTTCTTGGGGGTTTGCCTAAATACATAGTGCTCGTCAATACTTCTGCAAGTACCTTCCAGTTCGTTGCTTTTGATTGCTTAATTTCCTAGATAATTTCCTTCTTGTTAAGTTTCAGGTATTCTGGATCAATTCTGAATGTTTTGTTCATTTGAGGTTTTTTCCTGTTCGGTTGAAATTTAATCTTTATTTGCAGTAGATGGTGATATTAATCCAAAAATCCCTCTTTTTTTCGAACGTTAAGTATTTCTTTCGTATTCTTGTTAGATATAGCAACATGGTCTATCTGAAACTCACCCAAAGTTGAGTTCGGTGATTTACAAGTTGTAAGTTTGATTACAGGCTTGAGGAATTGTGTGGACATGATTTTAAGATCAAAATTTTCACAGAAGTTTATCAGTCTCTCGCCGTTTTTATTTGTCCTCTTGTGAGCTGTATGAATTTTCGTTGTTTTCCTGAATTTTTTCTCTTTGCCGAGTTGTCCATTGAAATCTCCTAAAAATTTTTTCACATGATGTGCAGGAATTTTATTTGAGGTTTTCCCCAGTAGTTACCAGAAGTCTTCTATTACCTGTGGGTCTTTTCTATTGTAATCATTTGTGGGAGCGTGTGCATTTATCAGTGTGTATGCCTTGTTTTCAGATTTTAATGAGACTGTGGATATTCTTTCTGATGTTGAATGGAAGTTTATTATTGAGTTTTTAATTGATTTATGCACAACAAAAGCTGTGCCAAATTGTTTGGATCCTTTGTTCAACTGGATTGCGGGTTTTCCTTTGTAGATTCTGAAGTTTCCCGTATCAACATGATTTTCGTCGGTAAATTGTGTTTCTTGAATCGCAAGGATTTTTATGAGGAATTTTTCCATAGTGTTTATCAGTTGTTTAAGTTTACCTCCTTTTCAGAGTGTGTTGTGTTGAGAGTTCCTATGAAGTTTTTCTGTTTTGGTCTTAGAGATTTTGAGAACCTCCTTTGTGCATGAAGTTCCTGGTCCCCCAGATTCCGATGACCAGGAGAATTCAGTCTAGAGACTAATGCCTGGGATAGTGGAATTCTTTCCTATTGTTCCATCATGCATATTCAAGTTGAAACTGGTTATGTGAAGATCTTCTAGGTCACATGTTTACGACTTGATTGTTGAGATAAAGAAGAACTAGGAGCAGACGCGCCATCTAAGTGAATAGACGCTGACCACTAACCGCTGGATTCCAGGGCAGACGCTAGTGGATTAGGACTGCCTATTCCGCCAGTTCCACCGTACCGATGATCTTCTTCTCCGCCTTCACTGCCGTTGAGGATTCCACTGTACTTTGGCAAGGGGCCCTCACGAGGTGCTATCGCCAGGGCCAGGTAAACCAAGGTTTTTTTTAACGAGGTTTTACTCCTTCCCCTCACATGACGCTCATCTTCCATTTTGTCACCGTTTTATGTGTATTGTCTATTTTGTACTCCATTGTATTTTGTTTATATTCTTCGTTCCATGAAAAATTTCGGTATGCCGCAGAGTACCTCATGTGCTGGCAGCCCGCCTCACCCGTACAATCAAATAACAATAAAGGGGAAAGAAAAACTTTGCCATCAGTCTTCCGACTCGTTCCGAGGATGTCTGGATGGTTTGTATCCGAAGTATCAGCGGAAGAAGATATGTGGTTACGGCTGAAATCCAGTAGTTTTCTGGATCTATAATTCGTTTGCAGTATGACAATATGCTCTCAGAGTACAAAGGGATTGAATTAGTAGCCACATGTTGTACGTGCGTAACCTGCACACATTTATGACACACTGATAAGAATATCTTGGTTTTCATTTGTATCAGGACTATTGATATAAGAATTATGCTCAGAGAAACACAACAGAATTTTTTTCAGATTGACGAATCATCGCTCATATTTAATCCTTTACATCTCCTGTAAAAATTTATAAGCTGTTAGCATAAATCAATAAAGCTAGGTAATTATGAATGCTAAAACGTTTCTATACTATTTTCATTACTACCAGTATTTCTGAGCGAATTAGGTGTGAGATTTTTGACCACGCTTGTTTTATACTCCAACTAGAAACCAACAATTTAGAGCAGTTTCTGCATAATAAATCTTCACGACACGTGAGATATCCATGCAGTCAATAATACTACATTGTTGGCGTCAATTATTTCCTTCTTTAACATGTAGGCTACACATTTATTTCAGCGTTACTTCTTACTATAAATGCATCATTCCGAAGCAGCACACTATGACAGACAGGCCTGAGCTTGATGTAATCATTCACGGAAAATATGAACTTAATGCGAGTCACTGTGACTCTCTCACGCCTTGAATGCTCAGCCACAAGTCAGGCTCGGTCAAACCGTAGATTGGCTCAAGCCTCGTATTCACGGATAGGCTATCCACTTAGGGAGGCTTCGCTCTGTTCGAAAATACTCATATGTTCGTAAAGCTATGGGACCAAACTGCACTTGTCATCAGACTAAACAAACAAACTTACACACTAGAAAAGACAAACGCAATCATGCACGAGGAGGTACTCGACCCGCCGGCGGGGAGCAGCTGCACACTTCCAAGCAAGGCGCCCTAGAGCGAATCTTCTCGGGTCACGAGTTTCGTTTCGTTCACTTGGTCATGCAGGACTGCAGTCTAAACCTCAACTGACTCAATACATTTGACTGTGTATAAGGTTCAATCACATCATGCTGAAAAACTGAAATTAAAACTGTCCGTCAATCGTAATCCCAAATACAATGTGTTTCTTACTGTGCCTTAACCTTCTAATGCATAGTGTAGCTGACCAGCTACATACCTTATTTTTTCTATTATCTCTCAAGCTGATCAACATTTTATCACAAATTTATTTGAAGCTGCTTGTAAACATCGTGTTACACATACAAGTAGTTCGTCCTAGAAATTATAAATTTCAGAGTGCTACTGAATCAGTTAGACAGCTGCATTGAGTTACTCCTAACATGTGCATTTGTTTAGTATCCCTCCTTTGCCATGTAAAAGTAATGAGTAACATAGTACTCTTACAGTATGAGCTACTCTCTGGAAAGATCAGAGGCATAATAATGACTAGACCTCGGACTTTTAGGTTCTAAAAATCTTAAATTAGGTACCTAAAATAGGTTCTAACACTTATAAAAATAGGTTTATAAACATCAGAAAATAGGTGACCAAAGTGTGAAATTTTATTGTATACAAAGATAAACAGATTGCATTTATGGACAATAAAATAATGTGGATTTTTGTTAGTCACAGTAAATAACTAACGTTTTCTGCAGATTTTCCGTTAACAAATTGCATCTCCTGTCGGTCAATAGCATTTTATATGCTGAGGATGAGCGTTCCACGTCATCGGATGTCACCGGATCATAGGTGTATTTAAACTGTATTAGGCGCAACGGGACCGCATACTCATGTTCTTTATTTACCTGATAAGACATCACCCACTGTGTAGAGGGTGTTCGGTCATGGGTTTTCCTTTTTATTTATTTTTTTTAGCACTGTCTTTAGCTTCTAACTAATATTCTTACCACCACAACCTGAGACGAAGTTGATTTTTTTCTGTCATCAATCAGTTGCATGTAGAGTGGTTTCCCTGAACACTCTAGAAATTTAATAACACGGAACATAAATGCATGATGAGATTTGATGTAAGCAATGTCGTTGGAAATTGTTGGGACTTTTAGAACATACTAGCTTATATGCCCGTGCTTCGCAACGGTTGTTACAGAAGGTCCTGTGTATATCATGGTTCTTTGGGTTCCAGACGTAGGTCAGCAAAAACACAATCCTTGTTGGATCTCTCTGTCAATAAACTCAGTTCTCCTAGCGAAGATGTCAAATTTAAGTAGAAGTCATTGTCGAAAACGATGAATGGTCATAAAGTTTTTCATACTAAGAGTCAAATTAATTTAAGTCCGTACTTCAGAGCAATGTAAATTCAATGTTAGGTTGTGTTCATAAAGTTACACATTGCAACAACAGCGCCGAAAGCTGCTGGCAAATTACATTTCTGAAAACGATATTGGATATTGATTTGTAACAGTTTTCACAAATATCTTCTTGAATAGGAATTTGGAATGAATTGTAAGACTGTGTGAATCATGAAACTCTGTACAAAAGAGTTTCGCGTGAAAGTGCTGGACATAATGAGATGTGACAACAACGGATGTATCTCATTCGGTAAAATTTTACTTTCTATCCTGGAGGCCTCGCGTTTCTATGTTGGCAATATGAATAACACGATATAAAATCGTTGCAAAGATGACCGAACTACATAGGGTGTAGATAAATACTGCTGTATGCTTGATTTCACGACAAAATATTTGCGTGTCACGCGATTGGCTTATGACGATATCACATGATTCTCGTTATTCAACACCTGTTGCCAATATTATCACAGGAGGACGTCGGGATATGAGTAGGACTACGTCGCATAGTTTTTCTTGACCCAGCTGTCAAACGATAACACCTTTCACAGTAGAGAATGTCGCGGCTATATGTATCAGAGATCACTGATTAGCACAGACCAGTGAGCTTACTGCCACAGGCATGTCAATATCTATGGCCTAAGAGACATTCATTAATGTATGTCTGTGTTTCCACCACGCTTCCACGACAGTGATCAATGTTCCACGAGTATTTTTATCTTTGAGTCTATCTTGATTTTTATCTTTGTTTTGTGTCTCTGTTCATAGTCGGTAATTTGTGGTTGACGGAAACATGTGATCTATTTAAAAAATTGCGTATTTGATATTCCTCGTCGTTATTAAAGTCTGAAAGGACCGCATTGTCTGACGATTGAAAGAATAAACAGATTTTGACTCGTACCGTAAAGTTCGTAAGTCACAGAGTATATAGCTTTTCCTTAAGAGTATTTATTGCATATTTTGCGAAGTTTTGCTCGTCACACTCACCCATTGACACGCACCGCGACCAAACTCCCTTACTAACATCATTAGACCAAGGGCTGTCTACCACCACAACCACGAGTGGGTGGCAGTATGTCGTCATGGAGAAAAGTCTGTCAGCACGTATACACACAAGCCTTTTATATATAGACATAGATTTAGCTGAAATAATACAGTCTCCTTGAGCAATTTAAGAACAATGTTTTAATGTCTTCCAAATCCCTGCAAAATGCTGACTTAAATGCGAAGCGGGCTAGAACAGCCTGGCGTATGGCGGTGTCATCTGTCGCACGACTGTTCACGCATGCAAACAAGCCGGGAAGACCAGTAGATTATTTTTAATGATACAAATTTTATTTGACTGAATTTTTAAAAATTAGATGCTTTCTAGTTCTAATATGAAATTAGGTACTTTAGGTACTATAAAATTACCATTTTCGATAAAATATTTGCATAATTTTTATCTGGGAAGGCCACGAGAGAGTTTTTGGCCAAATTTTTTTTTTATTTGATTCGATTTTTAAAATTTAGGTATGATCAGGTACTAACCTAAAATTAGGTATTTTTAGTTGCTATAAAACTCGTGTTTTCGATTATAAATTTATATAATTCGTGTATGTACAACTTTTATTGCCTGTATTTAATGAGGAAATCAAATTTCTTTTTACCTAAAATCCTATGTCTAATAATGACATACACTGTATCGGGTACATCATGGAAGCACCAGCTCTAAACTTTTTGTTGCTAGTAGTGCTTAATAATTTTAAGGCTTTTTTCAATATTTGTTCAGTATATACGCACTATACATTAATCATGGCAGATTATATAGCTTCAAATAAAAGACTTTCATTAAAGGATTAAAATTCATTTGAGCAGTACGCGTCCTTTACTATGTGGAATTTTTTTCTGAAATGTTATGTTATGTAAAGCGATAGAGAAAGGACTGCCGGCCACGGCGGCCGAGTGGTTTGCGGCGTGCCAGTCACGGTCTGCACGGCCGATGCGGTCGGGGATTCGAATCCCCCTTTGGACATTGATGTTCGTGCCGTCTTTAGTATAAGCTAGTTCATAAGTAAGAGGTTTTCAGCCAAGACCTCTTTCTTCTTTTATTATATCACCGATTTGGGCGTGTTAGACTCCATCTTCAGACCTGTCGTAAATTTTTACATCACTGCTATGGCAACAATTTCTAATATAGCAGTGATGTAGCAGTGATATAAATAATTACGACAGGTCTGAAGATGGCGTCTAGCACGCCGAAACTGGTCATATAATTAAAAGAAGAAAGCGGTCTTGGATGAAAACCTCTTGTTAAACAATTCTATATCGCCCTAGTAATGTGTTCCTTATAGTTCATAAGTAGTTTGTAAGTTCAGAGACTGATGACCCCGTAGTTAAGTCCCATTGACTCTACAAACATTTAGAAACGACTGTTTGCCCTACTTCATTTAGAATTAGCAGGAATGACGTAAGTAAGCTGCAGTAAAATGTCATTGATGGCACGTCCACAGTAAGCGAAGGATTATCTGTAGTTTCAAAATAACACAATAGCTCATCTTTCATTATTAAGTTTGCATCTCCGGTCTGCAAAAGTGGCCGTAACCGTTTATGGCAAGAAAATATATCTTGATTCTCTTATAAACTACAGTGTCATACAGTGGCGTCCGTGCTTCCTCGTGAGTCTTCTGTGTCTTACACGCCGCCCCACCACGGCGTTTCCCCCACCACTACTCACCCATACTCACAGCCAATAGGAAGGCAGCGGCCTGGAGCGCTCGTCGCTGCCTCGCGACACGTCAGAGCAGTTGGTGTCGCTCCGTTGGTCTGCCAGTGTCAGTTCGGTCTCATCCGCAGTCGCGTCTTCCGTTGTGTCACACACAGACTTCCGAAATGCATTCCATCATTTGCTTCTTTCCTTGGTTTCCCCGTAATTACGACTATGTCGGCGGTATCTTGACAGTATTCAACATTTCTGCTGATCAGCTTGTTTCTTTTCGAAAGGATACGCACAACAACTTGTTAATATTTTCAGTAGCATCTGTTGAAGTTTTTAACAGACTTCAGCAGTTTTACTGTCGTGTTCAGTTTTTCCCTCTTTTTGACGGTCTCAATATTTTGGAGTGCTTTGTTTACCCTCAAACTCCACAGTACCGATTCCTTACAATATCAGCATATCCGGCAGACAATGTCAATAGATGTCTGATCGGGCAAGGGACTGTATTGTACCAGCGGTACATGAGTCACAAGACACCTTTAACGGCAGACTTACGAAGCGGCACTATCGGAGTGGTTGTACTTGACCCACCAACCAGCCAACTCCTTCCAGGATATTGGCAGCAAGTCCAGAAGACAGCCACGAGAGCAGCGCCGTATGTACCGGTTGCTGGTCCTAGCTGTGCAGGCACTGCGGTTTTCAATCCGGCTTGGAACTCACCTGTAGCTTTTCAGCAGCACTTCTCGCTGCCTTGGTACCTTCAGCAACAGAGGACTTTTCTACAACCATCAGGTATTAATAAATCTCGCATTAATTCTTCCACTAACATTGTTTGTATGAATGCATGTCATTTTGCCTTCATTTCACATCTTGCCATTCAGCAAATTGTCTGAGGCTGAATCAGGCTCTCAAGGGCTCAAATATTGTGTAACGTACATTCTTGTGGTTATAGGCACAGATACCTATCCAAAAGTGATGTAATTGTCCTAGGGAGTGAGTTTAGCAATGTTGTACTGCAGAGGCTCTGTAACTGTGTGTTGGCTTCAGCAGATGTGCGCAGAAACTGCATGAATAGGAAGGTGTTTTATTATTCAACGGCAGGTACTTGCTCTAAAGACGACATGTAGATAAACTGCCTAAATTATATTTTATTACTTGTTTTTAATTATGTGATCTGTTAACATAATATTTCTGAAAACTAGGTAAACGTTATATTATTATTTAAAGTAACGTTTGATTCACGTTAATTAACGGTTAAAATAAGACTCAACTGTGATAGTGCCTTTAAAACACCTATAAAATGATATTTCCATGGAAGCTAATAACAGGAATTTTCTTTGTCACATTTACCGTTACGTGGCGTAGAGATGCCTTAGT
The DNA here is from genome assembly GCA_026315105.1 of Locusta migratoria. Classification (NCBI taxonomy): domain Eukaryota; kingdom Metazoa; phylum Arthropoda; class Insecta; order Orthoptera; family Acrididae; genus Locusta; species Locusta migratoria. The sequence goes on along the minus strand of CM048747.1, from coordinate 398,172,160 downwards.
GTAAACATCCGTATCGTCTATATATAGTAGCATCCTCTAAGGGAACTGTATGATTCATAATGTTTGCGTTGGTAATTTTTGTAATAAGAAGAAATTATACATCAAAAAAGCAATGGACAATGTTGTGACTCATTTATACGGATCGCCACAGAAGGCTTTGACACAGTAGCATAGTACGTTTGTATTGAATCAGTTATTGTCTGTAATTTTCTACTAATTCTTACCAACCTAAAGACAAACCTGACTGAAGTCTGAGGAAACTCGAGAACGCAGACTAGCTTGGGTACATTTTTTTGTAGCCGTATCGTTGGTTTCTTTTTTTCGTCTTATTATGTGTCTCCAAGATACCTTACCTTACTATAAACGATGCCATAAGGTTCAACGATGTGTACCGATAAACTGCTTTTTACTTCTGGTACACTATACGGCCTTGATTCAACAACTGTGCCTGTCATGAGCCGGTAAGTGTTTATAAAATCTAATGTATGTTTCAGTATACCCCTACCCATACCAAGGATGTATTAGGGCATTTCCATATTATGGGAACTGCAGACGCCGTTTCGCTCCATATGGCTACGGACACCACCGTCGCGCCCCGGAGCCAGCAGAGGAGCAACGCGGAGATGAGCGCCAATCAGAGGATCCATCACCAGAGGACCAGTATTCAGAATCCTCATCAGGTAAGTGACGACTCTGTAGATGGCAATGTTTCCTAAGACCGACTAAATTCTTCCAATACCTCGCGTTGCTGACAAAGACTTAATATAGTTAGAAAGAGACAAATCGACAACAAGAGCGTAAATGAAGACTCTGGAATGCTGGTCGCCCACCGTCGGCCTGAATAGTTTTTACTACAGTGTACAGCAAACTTCACTTTTAACTGTTACAGCGTTAACAGCATTTATTTTTGATTGAACTGTATTGTGATGCTATATTATTCTGGACAACTTAAAAAGATCTCAGACACTATTCACCTTATGACACTCAAGTACAGCATTGGCTACTGAAAACTAAAATGTTTTACAAACATCCGTTGAAGATGGGATAAACATATATAGTATCAGTGTAGTCTTGAACATGCATAAAGTGGCTTGATGTTTTCGTAAAGGGGTTCTTACTTAAACAGTAACTGAATACATTTGCCTTCTAGTTTCTCTGAAGTAAGACCAAATTGGCTTAGGTAAACACCTGTAGTTCAGACCATGTGTTTCAGTACATAGCCCACAAAACAGTAAAATACATAAGTTGCCGACGATTTTCTATGATTGGGATAGGGACTACTCGTGATGCTACAAGTTCTTTAACCACTAATGAATGTTTGTTCCTCATACCAGCTATCACTTATTTAAGATTGCAATCATTGTCAATCCTTGTTGAAGCACATACTTAATTTTGTAATGCTAACTATCATTTTTACAATTGACATAGGATATATCTTTTCAGTGACTTATATTATTATGTAAAACTGCGTCCTGCTAACGTAAAAGTTTTGGACTTTGTTAAATGATTGGTTATTTACCTCTTACATTATTTTATTATTTTCATATCAGTTACACACTGAAAAAAACCACTCCTTTGTTTTCGATATTTGAAACTGATTACTTCCGGATCTTATGGAAGAGAAAATAATTTTTTGTGTTTTTGTTCCACTTTTCAGATGAAGGTGAACAAGAAAATTGATCAATGAAGGATAAAAGTGTTCTAAGTTTCTGAACGCTACATTTAATTTTAAATTTTGTACTCGAATAAAGCACAAAATATATAATGAAGTATCTGTATGATGAACAAAATGATTCATGTAAGTTTCTGAATTAAAAATAAAATTTTAACTTTGTACTCGAGTGAAGGACATAATAAATACATCAAAGCAGAAAGTCTTTATAAATAGTTTATTATCTGTAATTTGTATCAATTTTAAGAAACATATTAACCTCACCTCCTTTAACTTCAGTTAGTGTTACATATCAAATAACGTCTCACCTGACTTTTTATGTTGATAATTATCACTTTGGACCCATAAGTTATAACTGAATAAATCAGTTTTCTTAGCATACATATTACAGGACTTCTTAAGTATCAGTTTTCGTGGATGCTGGTCTACATGCTTTCGTTCGTGATTTTCAGCTTTCTTCTGTTGCTGTGTTACGAAATTTCGTTTTTACAGCATCAAGAAATCAACAACCTCCAGACCAAAGTCTACAAGGCTGCTGCTGAATATATGGAACTAAATACTTGTATTTATTTTATGCAGCTCTGATGAACAGATAATGAGATGGACAGAACGACAAATAGTTAACGGTATCAATTGACTGTATCACTTTCCAGGGTTGTCATTATGAAATAAAATGGATACAGTTTGTGGCCTAAGATTAGAGTAGGAGAGTGTTTACTCCAGTCCACTCTCCTCTGCCTCCACCACACGTCCATCAGTTACATTCCATTGTCTTACAGTCCATTACAGTGAAACTATCAGTAGCTCCAGTAATGATATACTGTGATCACAAATATCCAAGCCACCTGACCATATGACTTTGTACACTATGTTCTTAAACTACCAAAGAACTTAACATTATTTATATAAAAAATAATGGCTTTTAGTCACATTATTTCACATATAAATGTATCAATAAAAGTACATAAACACAAACACACTCACACACACATGCACAATATTTAGGTAAAATTAACTCAATTTTAGTTGTGAAAAATGATGTCATGTTAAAAATAATACTTTGGTAGTATATACTCTGTATGTACTCAAGTCATATCTTGCAATTTCCTTGGAAACTAAACGTGTCCCCTTTGCAACAAGTATCAATATACTTTCCAATAATGGTAATTAAAAACAGTTTTGATATACAATGTGAATAACGAGTAAAAATTAAGATTTCAAAATTAACTACTATTAAGTAAAACCATAAATTTTGAAATTACACTTAGCACACTATTAGCAAGAAACAGTGCTCCATCAAATTAAATGTATCGACGTATAAATTGATCTATAAATAATCCACTTTTTATCTAAATACGAAAGAGTCTTTGTATTTCAACCAAGTGCTTTAATGTTGGTGAAAGTAGTGTGACACTGACAATTTAAGGGAGAGGGAAGAAATGCAGCATTAGAGAATAGAATCCATGTTATTAAGCAGCTAACATTACTGTCCATTTGACTTAAGACTACGCAGAAAAATGAACCTATGAGCCAAGCAAAATTATTTATCCAATCAGAGCTCTGTTCCCAATGCTCTAAAACCTGAATTTTCTATACTGAATTATTAAATATACCAACATAGACCCTAAGACATTGCAGTGGGAACACGAATAAAGTTATTTTTATTATGAAATATCATATAAACTGCAAATGTTATGATACACATGGAGCATGTCTACTTTGTGTACACACATGACAAAAGAGTGAGTCAAATAGGAAACATAGCCAAATACGAACATGCAGTAAGACCGAATTCGTATCTCGAAATGAAAACGTTTTATAAAGACACATGTAGGTTGCAGTCATAATTACAAATAGTAAAATTTCAACTTCAAAGAAAAATAAAATTGAATGATTTGTAAGATGGAAGCACATCAAAGTTGATGAGCAAAATGGAACTGTAACATTAATATTTCATCATCTTCATTAGTGGAGGAAGAAAACATTTTCGAAAACTATGTGTAACAAACAACACACCCAAAAATAACATTCACGGTCATAAGTTCACTGTAAGTATAACAACGATATATAAACTGTTTACATGTTTCATTCTGATGGTATCTAATAGATGAAAGTGTCGTCACATAAAGTTTTTAGGATTTTGCTGTCATGTGTGACCACGAATTTAAACGGTAGGCATATAATAGAAAACGAACGATCACGAAAAGCAGCAATATGTATACAATCAGATCGATGTTGGAATCACTCTCTGAAAGAATTTCTCTAGTGACATCCTAAATGCAGCGACACATACACATATAACTTTATGTCAAACCCCACACTTCACACAAAGAATAAATGAATCAACTAAAACGATAGTTTACATTAGATTTGTCAGAAACTCACAAATCACACCAGCAAAGTACTTAGTATTCATACAAGAAAGATGCGCGAATATGTTAATACTGCTTTCCACAGCCGAAGTATAAAAAATGCCTTCGACGTACGGTCATGCCTTCACGGAAACTAATAGTCGACGTCAAGAGAGTGTAGAAGTGTAGAATAGTGTGCAGTCGGAAAGTGTCCAGGAAGAATGCAGGGCAAGTATAGACCAAATAAAACCTGGTCATGTAGCTATAAAATGCTGTAGCTGTATTGGAAAAGCACCAGAACTTCCAGCGGTAATAGAAACGACTGAAACTGAAGTTGTTAGATGTACAGAAAACTGGCTAAAGGCAATTATAGTCTTTATCCATACAGAGGTAAGTTACCAAGGCTCTCTAAAGGTTAATGTCCTTTAGTGAACTATCAGATACAACAAATGATGACCAGAAAGTAAAAATTAATATTGTAGTTGGTGGTAGCACTTTTGTGGCTGTTAGTAGTAGTTCATTTTCTAATGAAAATGAATTATTATTCAGGATTAATGACTCTCCATCATGGATGATACAGTTGTAAATAATTTATATTAAACCTTCTTTCTAATTACAAATATGAGTCCCACTCATACATTTGTAGTAGGTGAGGAATTCATTCTACCCTCGACAACAGGTCCACTCTTAACAATCATATACAATCGCCCTGTAGACAAGGATTCTTATATCAAGAATGGAAAGTTGCACAGGGTATACCAATACGCAAGAAAGAAAATAAGGAACCGCAATAGACTACGTGTCACCACCACTGACGTCGGTTTGAGGTAGGATATCTGTGAATATTTTGCATTCGAACATTATTAGTCGCCTGCAAGAAAAAACTCAGCCACCAGCGGTTCGAAAAACATAATTTTCGTCCAACACAATTAGATCATTCTTTTCATAAAGTAATGAGTAGTTTCGAAGAGTTACTCCAAATTAATTCCATATTTATTATTAAAATACAGTCGTGGTTGCAACTTGTTTTTTTATTTTTAACGCGTTTCATCCTTGTGATGGATCCTTAGAATGTCTTAACATATCACATCAGATGAGTTGCCCTAAAACCCTTGCTAGTCACAATCTGGCAGCGTCAAATCATTGAAACTAGGACACGGTCGACAAAACCCAACAGAATCCTAAAACAGAACTGCAACGATTTTAGTGCAACTCATCTGATGTGACAAAGACTTTCTGAGGATGCCTCACAAGGGGGAAACGCGTTAAAAATCAATGAAATTTGCAACCACAACTGTCTTTTTTGTTGCTGTATCAGCCGGCCCTAATGGAGTGGAGATTATTTTTTGAATTCCATATTTCTAGATTTCCATAAGGCTTTGACGTCGTTGTTTACAAGCTACTCGCAATGAATGTGCGTGCCTATGGTTTTCAGTTATGGAATGTGGTCCACGATTTCCCGTGACAAAAGTTTCATCCTTTACTATAACAGAATACAACACAAGTGATATCAGGCGTTCTCCTGGGAATATTCATAAACCTCCGCTGTACGTAATCGTTATGAATGATCAAGGAAATAACCTGAGCAGCCTTATTATCAGGTTTGCAGGTGATACTATCATTTACCATACAGTGAAGTCATCAGAAGATCAACACTAATTGCAAATGATATAGACAAGGTATCGGCATGGTTTTAAAAGTTGCAATTGACCCTTAATAATGAAAGGTGTGCGGTCATCTACATCAGTGCAAACAGAAAGCCGTTCAATATGCGCAATGGCTATCTAAATCGAAAGAACACTAAGATGATGCCTTCGTCTCGACTTAAACTAAATTTCCCGATGTCTTCATTAGCACAGTCGCCATTTTCTGAAAAAGAAAAGAACAAAATTATCATATATTCCTTTAAAGTTGAACACTTTTTTTAATGTATTAACAACATGAATGTATTTTCTTTTTGTTGGAAGTAGTGTAAATGACCATGAAAAGTACTGGAAGGAAATCTCTATAACAGCATACACCCTGAGGCAAACAGAGGCAACAACTTTTCTGGTACATTCGCCCGCAAGTATAACTGAGATCAGCACCCATGGGAGGCCATTCTAAGATATCAAAATCTCTATTTACTGGAAAGCAGTGTTTTACACAATTATTTGTGTGGACTGCAAAACAAAATGAGTCGAGATGGTATGCCATGTTATTTTGCTTCCGTAGTTACAAACTTTAACATTTCACTCTCATAGTTTCAGACCATGTGCCAAATCAGGTAATAGTGCTCCTCACACGTGAATGATGCCTTACTCTCAGAACTGGTTTTTAATGCGGATAATAAGTCGAAAGAATAAAACGTGCGATGAGTTTCTTGCTACAATGTTAACTACAACAACACAGAAAATAAATTTGTTATATCGGTGATAGTGACACTGACTAATGCAGCAAAAAATAAGTGAGTGCTAATTTGTTACATATTTGAAAGTGTTGGGGTACTAGCGCTCACTACTAGTAAAACGACGAGAAAGTATTCAAATATGGACTGAAATAAAAAAGGGGGTCGCATGGCCTTGCACCATGCAAGAAAGTTGTACGTATTGAAGAAACGATAAGACGCAAGAAGGTACCAAATTTGTTTAATAATGGTAGGACATAATTTTCGGAAGCAAGTTTTACATTGTAGAACATATCGAGGGGCATATATAGCCTTTGAGAATAATTTCAATAGGGAAGAAGGGGGATATAACCTGGATAAATGGAAGGATCGAGTGGTCTTGCTTATTTTATTATTTAGATCAGATGTGACTCAAATTCGAAGAAATGGTATCGACAGCAATTGACAGTTTTACACAAAATAACTGAATAAAAGAGGGAGGTTATCCCCGTTGATACACCAGAACAGGTCAGGACAATTGCAAAAACAACGGAAAAGGCATGCTAAATTTAAACGAACACAAAATCCACAGGATTGGCGATCCTACACAGAAGCTCGAAAGTTAACGAGGGCTTCACTGCGAGATGCCTACAATACTTTTCACAACGAAACTCTTTCTCGAAATTTGACTGGAAACCAAAAGAGATCTTGGTCATATGTTAAATATACTAGGGGAAAAACACACACAAATCCTTCAGTACGTGATAGTAATGGCAAACGTGCCGATGATAGCGCTACCAAGGCAGAGTTACTGAACACAGCTTTTCAAAACTCATTCACTAAAGAAGACGACACCAATATTCCAGATTTGGAATTACATACAGAGTTCAGAATGAGTAACGTTGAAGTAGATATCTGCGGAGTGGTGAAGCTACTTAAATCACTTAACAAGTCTTCTGGTCCGGACTATATACCCATTAGATTTCTCTCTGATTATTCTGATGCGGTAGCTCCCTACTTATCATCCATATACAACCGCTCTCTCAAAGAAGGAGCTGTACCAAAAGATTGGAAAGTTTGACAGGTCACAACTATATTCAAGAAAGGCAGTAGAAGTAAACTACTAACCTACAGGCCTATTTCATTGACGTCAATTTGCAGCAGGGTTTTGGTACATATCCTGTATTCACATATTATAAATTATCTCTAACAGAATTATCTATTCACTCAAGGGCAACACGGATTTAGAAAATATCGTTCATGCGAATTGCAACTAGATCTTTACTCACACGGAGAGATGAGTGCTGTAGACAAGGGTTCTCAAATCGATTCCGTATTTCTTTATTTCCTAAAGGCTTATGATAAAGTAACTCACAAACGGCTTTTAATCAAATTGCGTGGTTATGGTATAACGCCCCAAATTTTCAACTGGATAGGGGATTTCCTGTCACCGAGGACACGTTTATAGTAATCGATGGTAAGGCATCGACTAAAACGGAGGTGATATCTGGTGTTCCACAGGGTATTGTTGTTGGTCCTCTGCTGTTCCTTATTTACATAAATAATTTGGGAGAAAATCTAAGAATCTCTCTTGGGTTGTTTACAGATGACGCCGTCATTTACCGTCATGTGAAGATCAAAAACAACTGCAGAACGATCTGAGAATCACTATGGCGTAAAAATTGGCAATTGACTCTAAATAATGGGAAGTGTGAAGTCGTCCACATGAGTACGAAAAGAAATCCGTTAAACTTTGTCTACAAGATTAAGCATTGAAACGCGAAGGCCGTAAACTCCACAAAATACCGAGGAAATACAATTGTTTCAAATTTAAACTGGAAAGAACACATAGAAAATGTCGTGGGAAACGCGAACCAAAGGCTGCGTTTTATTGGTGGAACCCTTAAAAGAAGCAAAGAAACTGCATATACTACCCGTGTCCGTCATTTTTTGGTGTATTGCTGCCCAGTGTGGGATCCTTATCAGGTGCGTTTGACGGAGGACATCGAAAGAGTCCAAAGAAGGGCCGCTTGTTTTGTATTGTCACGACACAGGGGTGACAGCGTTACGGAAATGATACACGATCTGGGATGGGAATCATTACAACAATGGCGTTTATCGCTGCGGCGTGGGCTACTTACGAAACTCCAATCGCCAACATTCCCTCCGAATGCGAAAATATATTGTTGTCTCCGACTTACATAGGTAGAAATGATCATCAGAATAAAATACGCGATGTCACAGATTTGTGACTGGCTGGAAGACTTCCTAAGTAATAGAACGCAGTATGTTGTTCTCGACGGTGAGTGTTCATCAGAGACGAGTGTATCGTCAGGCGTGCCCCAGGTGAGTGTGATACGACCGCTATTATTTTCTACCTATATAAATGATGGACGGGGTAAGTTGTAAATTGCGGCCGTTTGCTGATGATGCTGTGGTGTATGGGAGGGTGTCGTCTGTAACTGACTGTAATAGCATACAGGATGACTTAGACAAAATTTCTAGTTGGTGCGAAGAATGGCACTAGCTCTCAAAGTAGCAAAATGTAAGGTGATGCGCATGAGTAGAAAAAACAATACTATAATGTTCGAATACAGCATTAGTAGTGAGCTTCTTGATGCTGTCGCGTCGTTCAAATATCTAGGCGTAACATTGCAGAGCGATATGAAATGGAACGAACATGTAAGGACAGTTGTGAGTAAGGCGGACAGCCGACTTCGGTTTATTGGGAGAATTTTCGTAAGATGTACTTCACCTGTAAAGGAGACCGCGTATAAAACGCTTGTACGACCACGACTTGAGTATTGCTCAAGTGTTTGGGACCCACAGCAGATCGGTTTAAAGGAAGACGTAGAGGCGGTTCTGAGGCGAGAAGCTATATTTGTTACTGGTAGGTTCGACCAATGCGCGAGTGTCACGGAAACGCTCCGACAACTCATTTGGGGATCGCTGGAAGATAGACGACGTTCTTTTCGTGAATTACTGTTAAGTAAATTTAGAGGGCCGCAATTTGAAGCTGAGTGTAGTACGATCTTGCTGCCGCCTACTTACATTTCACTAAAGATCACAAAGGCAAGATAAGAGAAATTAGGTCTCGTACGGAGGCAAATAGGCATTCTTTTTTTCCTCGTTCTATTTGGGAGTTGAATAGGAAAGGAAATGCCTAGTAGTGGTACAGTGTACCCTCCGCCACGCACCTTACGGTGAATTGCGGAGTATGTATGTAGATGTAGATGAACGGAGAGATTCAGGTGTTCTTTCTTCCCGTGCGCTTTTCGTGAATGGAATGACAGATAAATAGTATAAAGTGGTTCGATGTACCCTGTGCCAGGAACTTGAATGTGATTTGCAGAGTATCCGATGTAAATGTATATATAGTATCGAGTGTCCGGTAAAACACCAAATCTCCAACATTGCTGCAGTCGGAACAACAGCCTTCAAGCAAGGGACCAACGACGACCAAGTTAACACTCAAGGTGACGGAAGTGCAACCCTTTCGGAAATTGCTACAGATTTCGATGATTCATCAACAGGTCAATTTCCAGTCCGGTTTCCAGCCGGATCATACTGACATATGTGGACGTCCACCTGGCCGCCATCATCAGGTGAGGAAGCTAAAACCGCTCTCGCCGGGAATGAGGTAAAATATGGAAGGGCTGCCCCTTTATAGGCAAATGCATGTGAATGCGACAGCGCACACTCGAGAATTGCTACACAGTGGCCCCAGGAACACACATATGAATTTAACCACTTTTACAGGCTCATTCCTCAGACATGAATATTATTGTGCATATCTAGGATTCCTTACATCGTGCTGTTGTACATGAAGGTGTCGTCATTGAATGACAGTTGTATGCAGGTTTACTTCGAACTAATTTGTAGTTGTGTGAGGAATGGCAGCTAGCTCTAAACGTAGAAAAATATAGGTCGATGTGGGTGATAACAAATCTCGTAGTGTGCTGCTTGACAGAGTGGTGCCAATTAACTATCTAGGAGTAATGCTGCACAGCGAAATGAAATGGAAGAAACATATAAGGCAGCGAACTGCAGAACGATTCTACCGCTGCAAATTTATATTTCACGTAAAGACCACAAAGATAAGATCAGAGAGATTAGGGCTAGTACAGATGCATGCAAGCATTCCTTTTCCCACATTCTATATGGCAGCAAGAAACATGGAAGCAAGTAAATAGTAGTGGTACTAGACCCAACGCCACGCACCTTTCGGTGGATGTATATAGATGTAAATGTACCAATCCACTTCCTCGCCCCTCACACTACTATGTCGTCGCTAATTATCTGTTACATTTATCTGCTGTGTTGAAAAATCGTAACGAATAAATGAGATAAGACAGGGTTTCTATGCAAAACTCAGCCTCGTTGACCTGTTACAAGACAATTAATTATAGTAAAATGACATATATTTACATCTTTCGACCAGCGACTTATTTCGTTTCGCAGCGGACCCTCACCCAATTGTGGAGTAGAGAAACTAGTACTACGGTCTACAGCACCATCATTTTCTCCCACACCGTATTAAAGACTATTACGCAATAATTCTCTCAAAAACGCATCTAAATAAAAATTCTTCTTTTCATTTTTATTTACGTACAACCCCATTTGCGGGCAGAAAATAATATCGGGCATGTGTGCAACTTCACTGTCTCTGAAGGCATTTACTCGGTCTACCAAGTTCGTGATGATCTTTTACAGACATTGTTGATGACCAGTTGGTTTATTTTTCCTGAATTGTGATAACTGTTTTTGGCTTTCTCTCGTAGACCCTTGCCTTCACGTAACTCCCCGAAAGGAAGTTACGTAGGAGAGGAGTACAAACCCTGGAAGGTAATTTGCAGTTGCCACGAAATGAGATCGCATGCTGAGGAAATTTATAATGGAAGCAAGACAATGGTTACAGATGCAGTCGACAGCGTGATATCAGAAGTGGAGCAGTCATCGCAGCGTTTTGATAAGACTTGAGTAGGAAATAGGCCGTGCCCTTTTAAAGCAACCATCTTTTAACGGGGTAGGGTTAATGCTAGAGAGATGTGTGACAGGTAGCCAAATGCTTGAGAAATGAAGTACTGACTGTATACTCATGATCCAGAGCAGGTTTGATGTTGTTTCTAACCATTTAACGATAAGGCTCACCGTCATTTGGTACTGCATTGCCGTCGAAACTCTTCAAAATTGACGGGGCCGATCACACGAGCTGCCCATAAGGTAAAGGCTGTAAATTTGCACAGGTCAAGCTCATATTCATGTAAGGTAATAAAAATGATGCACAAAATTACGTTAACGTCGATTTGTAGCAGGATTTAGGAAAACTTATTTTGTTTGTATGAAACGAAGTTAGCTCTTTACTCGTATGAAGTGATAAGTGTTATCAAAAAGTGATCTGAAATCGATTCCATATTTATCGGTTTAGGAACGGTTTTTCATAACGCTCCCCGCAACCCGCTTCTCATTAAATTGCTTTGTAATGCTGCTTTCGTATGAAAGTGGGTGTTGCGTATTAAAGTTAAAGTTGGGGACCGCAAATTAAATTTTACCAGGTAGTGAAATATTTTTAAATGAGATTACTACGCAAATTTGACAAGGAAGGGACAATTTAAACAAAATTATTGGATTCCGCCATTAAATGGTAGCGGTCGTATTTCGGTGGCAAATACAACACCAGAAAGCAACATTACAGAAGAAGTCGGCGGAATCTAAATTTTTATCTCATTGAGAGCTGGTACAAATATTTCGGTCATGTTCTGTAGTGATTCTAGCTGTGATGAATGGAATATTACTTCGATAAATTGATGCTGGGATTGTGCGTTTCGGTTACTATTGTTCTATGACCGTGTTGAAAATTAATCATGATATTCGCCAAAAATTGCAAAATTATCGGACTTCATAAACATTACGAAGATTTTTCTGCAGGCATTAAATGTAATAAACCATTCATAGACACGAAATAAATAAAAGTTACACAGAGAATGTTCTAGTACAATCGCGAAACAAATCGCAACAATACCCGAGCATTACTTTATGAAGTACTGGATCTGCTGAAAATAAATAATTTTAAAATTAGTGAGAATGGAGACGGGGTTGTAAATAAGTAAGACATTTCAAATTAACTGTGGGGGTTTATTGAAATTAATAAAAAAGAAGCTCACACTTACAATAATTAGACAAAATCCTGGAATACGTCCTAACACCTCAAGGAGAAGAAAGTAAGTGACGAACAGTTCCGCTCTCTCCCTTCAGCTTGTTGCAAAAAAGTTGAACGTAACAAATGTCATATGTTTATCGATACGCTGTCAGAGAGAGAGCAGAAGTCAGCGACAAGCATGGCACAAGTTATAAAAAAAATCATTAATGTATTACTACATTTGCCCCCTCTGGCTTTGAGCTGGCAAATGAAAATTTCCTACTCAAAGTCAAAAGAAAAAAAAAAATCTATAATTTTCGTATTGTTATACTTTACACAAGAAGAAATTTATGTCATTACATTTTATCTTAATATTGTGTGAGCTTATATTTGATTTTTGTTTATAGCATATAGACAATTTTGAAATTTAATGTTTTTTAACAACACTGTCTGAGGTATATACATTTCGAATTAGTCTCATTATTACATCACAAATTAATTCCTATTCTTTTTGCTTTGCATTGTTTTTTATTATAATTCAATCGACGCAAAGTGTCGGTGAGTGGGCGAGTAGCGCGGCGGTGCAGCGAGGTGGTAGGAGGCGGTTCCGCAGCGCGCCTCGATTGTTGAAGCTTGGGCGGTGGCGCGACGCGAGGCGGCACGCCGGTGGTTGTGGTGGGGAGAAGACTCTGCTGGCCCCCAGCGCCGGCGGTGTAGCCGGTGTGGCGTCAGGATTGCGCACCCGCTCGCTTTGGCTAGGCCGGCCCATCTCAGTTTGGATTACATGAAATAAAGATCACATAAAAGGCATTACAATTTGACACTTAATCAGATGTTACAGTCCTTCCTCCTGAAAGAGAGTCACAGTTAGTTAATATTTTGTTCTCGCGAGTGTCTCTGTCATTGTTTGTTTAGCAAGAATTTTACATTACTATTGGTTTGTAAGTGTGAGCTTATTTCTGTGAAATCAAATATCTGAGTAATCTGACAGGAAAATGTGTAGCGTCTTGTACATAAACTAATTTTGGCAATTTAAATTAACTATTCACAAAGCATATGTTGCGAAAGTTTTCTTACTATACACTATGTGCATTTAAAATGATTTAACTTTCATTAGATGAAGCACTATTATTTGATTAGTAAAAAATTGCTTGCAAATCTAACCTTTTACTTTATACACATATTTAGATATTACATATACATATATACAGGGATCATTCAAGGACATTACTTTGTTAGTTCAGGGATTGTGCGTTTGCAAGTACTACAGCATAGTCTTTTGATGCGACAAGGGTGAAGAGCCAGTCTCTTTAACATCACTTTTAAACATTTTATTTTTTCAGTTCTTGGAGTCGTTGACTTTGTCAGTTTGAAATTTCCACGCGTCGGGTCGACCGCCAGCTGCGTGACGCAACAGTAAGTTTTCAATAATGGGCATGTAGTAAACACGCGCCAGTCTCGCCAGTGCTTGCGTGTCCGTGGCGGTGGCAACACGTGAATTTGCATAAGTTTTACATTAAACTTGGATTTTTTTTTTTCGTTTTGTTGTGTGTGATTTCTGCACTTCATCCTTTGGACAGGGCTACTACTAAAATCGACGCAGCGCGGTGAGTACACTTCACGTATACCATAGTGATTAAGTCTGTCCGTATGCCGCGCGACCTTCATTGCACCGTCCGGCTATCTCAGCAGTTACGATTATAGTCTATTCGCTGAAACAACACTGGTGCATTTGGGCTTTATACGACTTGTAGTAAGTTCGTAGCGCACCTTGGTTGGGCACTGCACTGCACAAGTTCAAAGTTAGCAGTTCGTAACAGTGTGTAGCACTTATGGTTTGCAATAGTAACATGCGTCGCACTCTTTAAAGTGTCCAGCACGGAGAAGTTTACAGCGACGAACACTTTATAACATATCTATATGCTGACCGTTCAAAATTTATGTTAATTTGCCTGCTACGTATCGTAGTCCACGCTTATACTCGTCACTGATATTTCACTTCACTCAAACATGTGGCTTGCAAATATACATAGTTTATTTAATCACAAAATCACTACTTGTTAGGAAAGACGTGGGTTTGCGTCCTTTCAATAGGTATCAGTCACTGTTTTTGTTCTCTCTATAGTTCACTGTCTTATTAGTTTCACACACAAACTTCAGTCTTTTTACAATTCGTAATGATTTTAATATACATAAACACTATGTACAAGGCTATATACAAAGTCAGATCATTGAGAATGGCTATTTCATTTGTAAAACTTTATGTAACAGTTTCTTTCGAGTGACATTCAGATCACATTATTCTTTTGCTTTAAACGATTATTTGTCAACATTGGGTGTTACATATATATTTTTAAGCCGTGGCCTATGTTCATGTCAGTTATTGAGTGGAAAGTTATTTATTCTCAGCAATATTATATCTTTTAAAAAAGTTACTGAATTTGACATGAATAAGTAAACATTCAATGACTTTTAGAACCGTCTTGGGCAGTTTTTTGACACAATACTAAATTTCGGTTTACAGCTTTTAGTACGCCTCGTCAAAATTAACATGTCATGTTATACCGTTCATAAAATTGGACTAAACGACTTGAGTGATAAAATCATACATACCAGATAAATGACAATAAATACAGTTTTGGCAGACACAGGCAAGGTCAGACCCGTTAGTCAACCTGGTGCAAAAGAGCCTATTCGTTTTTTAATACAGTTTGAGAGAAAGAGAAAATAGCCAGAGAATAGTCGCAAGAAAAAAATAGTGCATTACACAAATTCAGCATATTGACGCATTACTACAAAAATTACTACACACTTCTACTACTACAAAATTTTGCATTTCATAAAATTAACAGTGGCTCTATTCTAGATTAGCATTCTTTGCCCCCCTCTCTCCTTCATCGTCTCTCGTTCACGTGTGTTCTGTCCGCATTTGACTATGAAAATATGTGCGTGGTTCAGTCGCAAATATTGGTGTCTGACAAAATGTTCCTGTGCCTACTAATTTAGGGGATGATATGTTAATTTATCTAGCTCCTTATACTTATCAGGTGTGAAATGTTCCTTACAGTGTCATATCTAGTTTAATATAAATTGTGATAAATGTTCGTATGAATCCTCCTAGACGTTGATGATTTTTGAATGGTGCATAATTATGATGTATGAGCTGCAGCGCTACGAGATTTGTTTACATTCAGTGTAATGTTTTGGTGACTAAATCTGAAAGTGGCACATGGGCGGAAGGATATTCCACACCAACTGGTGTGCGTGTTTACTGTCAATAATGTAAAATATTACGTTAACCTTTAAGCGGTTGTCAGTACCCTACAGCATAGATAGAATAATTCAACAAGCTTCGTTGTTTTGTATAAATTACATTCTTCTTAACAATTTAAGGAATCGTTAGATTTGTAATGTCGGTCAGCTGATCAGAGTTAACTGTAATGTTTTTATTTTTGTTACTGCTCACGCGTCGTAATGTCAGCATTCGTGTGTGTGTGTGCGTGCGTGTGTGTGTGTGTGTGTGTGTGTGTGTGTGTGTGTACGTGTGTAAGTGTGTGTACGTGTGTATGTTTGTACTAAGAGCCACAGACAACTAAAATATAACTAATTCCTCATCACCTCCTGAACTCTCATCGTAGACGAAGGTGTGCTAGTGCGCTCCACCCCGCTATACTATCATTTCCTTCATTCATCTCCTTGACATATAAAAAAATTGTAAATATTCTTATACCCTATAATACTAAATATTATACTAATTAATGCTCCTTTTGTGAATGTGTGTGTCATCATAAGTGTTTAGGTGAGATTTTCTTATATAATTCTTAAATTTCACGCGTGACAACAGTTTCTGTGAGCCAACATCAATTGCATTGCACTTACCTTTGTAGAAAATGATTTTTGCTCACTGTCTTAGTATTTTTAGTGAAAGTAGGACTAGATACTAGCTGATCAGCTTGGATTTATGCATAAAATTTCTTTAAATGTTTGTGTGGGTATAAACCTCGTATTTCAATTCGGAGTGTGTGCTTCGTAGGTGACTACAAGAACTTTGTGTTGCTGAGTTGGTTCATGAAATAGCTCTTCCCTAATGTCAGTGACATCATTGTACGTTAGCATTTTGACAGAAAGAATTGTGCCCACGCTGTCGCTGTCGCTCATTGCTGGTGTGCTTAACACGAGCCACTCTGGTTTGACGTCTGCATACTGCTAGCCTGTCGTTGTGGTTGGTTTATGGTCTCAGTCACGTTAGTTACTGTCACTGGCGACTGGCTTGTCGTCTAGTTTGTATGGTCCGAACAGTCAGTGGTCATAGTTGCAATCGGTACGGTGTTTGTAGTTTGCTGCGGTGGTTGAGGTGGAGGAAAATTTTGAAATCGCTGATTACTGCTGGGATTATTTAGGAAGAAATTTCTATTCTCACTTAAATTTCCCTACTGATTATGGTTACGCCACTGAGGTTGCTGGTTGACATTAAAATTGCTCGGATAGGCAACAGTATTGTTACGGTAGCTATTGTTGTTGTTGTAGTTGAAATAGCCAGGATTAAACCGATTACCACGGTGGCGTCGGTAATATTGCCCGCCGTTGGGAACATTACGTACGACGTTACTGCCGTTCGCATGTGTAGTCATTTGCTGGGGACGCGACTGTCCGTTGTTTTTAATAAATAGCTGTTGCAGTAATATCGGCTGGGATTGTGGCATGTTTTGGTTTTCTGCTTGCGGCTGTTGGCTGACGGGAATCAGCTGATTGTTGTATTGATTAAGAAAACAGTTCCCGTAACCATATCCGTTATTGTAATGACGTGCTCGATCATCTTCAAAAATCAAATCAAGCGTGTCTAACATTGAGAGGAAGCTTTGCAGATCGTACGTTTGCACATTAGCCAGCTGTAGCCTTAGTCTTGTGGGCAATTTGTTAATAAGTACACGAACTACTTCCCGGTGCGGAAGAGGGTCGTCAAAGAATTTTGCTTTATTGAGATACTTCTCGAAGTATCTCCGCAGGCTTCCGTTTCTTCCATCGAAAGGCTGCGGATTGTACACTTCATTTCTGAATCGTTCTTGAACTACGGGCGACCAAAAAGTGGACAAAAATGCCCGTTCAAATTCACCATAGGTGTCATATAATTGCAAGGCTTCGTTTGCCCATGTTCCGGCTTCGCCTTGTATATAGCCCACAACAAATCTGATTTTTCTTTTCTCCGACCAGGTCTCGGGTAGTAATCCTCTAAAAGATTGAAGAAAGATCACGGGATGTACTGTGCGTTTCTCATTAATAAATATTTGAAATTGATGATGTTTAATCATACTTTCATCTAGTTCTTCTGTGTTACATGAACATTTGGATTGTACTTTAGGCTTCATTTCTCTACCAAGTCTGTCAAGGTCACAGGAAGTCGTCAGTCGATAGTCAGTGTGTGTTCGATCAGATATTAATTCATTAATTGAGCTCTGATTGTCAGGAAAACGAGGGGTATTCATTTCATTATGTTCTGGGTTCAGATTCTGCGGTACATTTATTACAGGCGTGAAACCCTGAGAAGACTTTGTTTGTGAAGATAACTTGGATTTTACCGCCGTCAAATCTTCCTGTAAAGATTTAACGGTGATTCCATGATCTTCATATGCTTTTTCAGTGACATTCTTTATCACAGAGGCCAATTCTGACTCTATTTTTTCATTTAATTGAGCCTCCGTATTATGCAAAAATTACTGCACTCTTTCTTGGTTATCTTTCACAATATTCTCGGCTTGACTGGTAATTATTTCAACAGTGGTTTCTAAATTTTCCTGTTTGATTTTTAATTCCGAAAGATTTTGCGCAATATTATCAAAGGCAAAAGGCAATGTTTTTACTGTTTCCTGACAATCAGTAACATTGTCGACAACAGAAGAAATTTTTGCCTCTACCGTATCCATAATTTCGTCGACAACTTTCTTTTGTACAGTGGAAAATTTACTATTTATGATTTCTTCGACTTTGAGCATCTGTGCACTTAATTGTTCACTTACCTCATTGGAAATTCGTGTATACAAATGCTTTTGAGCAGACTCATGTTTTTCAATTTCTGCTTGTGTTTTTGTTTGCTGTTCTTCTAAGCGATCTAATTGTTGTTTGGTCTGTTTAGTTAAGGCTGAAATCTGATTATTAATCGCAAGCTGTTGTTGCGACATGTTGGCTTGCAAGTTATCAATTTCATTTTTTGTGGTAGTTTGTAAATTAGTGATCTGATTAGTCAAGACCGTAATTTGTGTGTTAGTCGCAGCTTGTAAATTGCTAATCTGAGTAGTCAAAAGTTCCTCAAAACGCTTTAGTCAGTCATTCTGTGTATCCGCGAGATGGTGTTCAGTTTGTGGGGATAAGTTACTTTCGCGAGTTTGTGTAGCCAGATTTTGTTCCACTAATGGTGGAATTTGCTCGATAGAGCTGGCAGCCATGTTGTCTTCTACGTTCTGAACAGATTGTTGGGGAACGTTTAGATTTTGTTCAGATGCCATGTTGCTAAACTGACTGCGGGTTTTAACCATAATATTTGTTGAATTTTGGCAAAATTGATAACAGAGGGGGTCCTATAAATTTCACACGGAAAATTACTGAAATTACTTGTGGAATCGTTCACACGTACGCGAGAGAAACTTCGAGAGAGAAAAAGCAAAGATAGGCTTAATTACACGCAGAATTAACTATGCGGTTCTATTCAGTCAATTATCAGACAAGCTGATAGTGGGGCAAAGGGGACAATCCCAATTGTGAATAAGTGGGAGGGGCTTACCAGCTCCGGCATACGCCTTACAACCAAGGAAAATCTCCCGAAAACCTTGGTCGGAGCCGGGGGATTGGGACCAATTAATTTATCTCCGAGGCTTGCCCCGGACCAAAAATGGATCATCGAGAGAGCACGAGTGCACTCACGACTGGAACCGCACCCGTGGGCACGGTATCCTGTACTAAACTATTATATTGATACTTTCCCTGATATTCACTTGAAATAAAAATGTAACTGCGAGAGAAATTTTGGAAACGCGGTACCTAATGGAAAAATACTGAATTTGCTGCAGTGCACTAGCGACAGATAGAAGAATCTAGTAAGCACCAAGCAAGCTGAATAATGAGTGTGATCTTACCTTTATTGTGACTGCAATTGTTGGCTGGATTGGAAGTCTAACTGCTATCGGCTGGTTAAACTTTAATTCAGTTGCCAAAATCATTAATTTTCATCTCCCGTACAGTTCATTGTTGACGCATGAAACAAAACACGATATCAGGATTAGTGACATGAAAAGGCGCAATCTTAACAAAAATCTTAACTAAATATTTCAAATAAATTTACTATCTGATATATATATATATATATATATATATATATATATATATATATATATATATATATATATATATATATTATTTGTACATGTCCTGTCACAATGGGCGCCAATTCTTCTTGTAATGCTGCTTTCGTATGAAAATGGGTGTTGCGTATTAATTAAGGTTGGGGACCGCAAATGAAATTTTACCAGGTAGTGAAATATTTTTAAATGAGATTACTACGCAATTTTGACAAGGAAGGGACAATTTAAACAAAATTATTGGATTCCGCCATTAAATGGTAGCGGTCGTATTTCGGTGGCAAATACAACACCAGAAAGCAACATTACAGAAGAAGTCGGCGGAATCTAAATTTTTACCTCATTGAGAGCTGGTACAAATATTTCGGTCACGTTCTGTAGTGATTCTAGCTGTGATGAATGAAATATTACTTCGATAAATTGATTCAGGGATTGTGCGTTTCGGCTACTATTGTTCTATGACCGTGTTGAAAATTAATCATGATATTCGCCAAAAATTGCAAAATTATCGGACTTCATAAACATTACGAAGATTTTTCTGCAGGCATTAAATGTAATAAACCATTCATAGACGCGAAATAAATAAAAGTTACATAGAGAATGTTCTAGTACAATCGCGAAACAAATCGCAACAATATCCGAGCATCACTTTATGAAGTACTGGATCTGCTGAAAATAAATAACTTTAAAATTAGTGAGAATGGAGACGGGGTTGTAAGTAAGTAAGATATTTCAAATTAACTGTGGGGATTTATTGAAATTAATAAAAAAGAAGCTCACACTTACAATAATTAGACAAAGTCCTGGAATACGTCCTAACACCTCAAGGAGAAGAAAGTAAGTGACGAACAGTTCCGCTCTCTCCCTTCAGCTTGTTGCAAAAAAGTTGAACGTGACAAATGTCATATGTTTATCGATACGCTGACAGAGAGAGAGCAGAAGTCAGCGACAAGCATCGCACAAGTTATAAAAAAATCATTTATGTATTACTACAGCTTGTTTATTGAATAACGTCTCAGTCGTGAGGCTGGATTCCTGACATATTTGTCAATAGTTTGCAATAATTCACGGTAATGCACGGAGCGTCATCAGACGTTCCCCACACAAATCTTGTAAGACCCCTGCTCATCTTTGTCTTTATAAACGATTTGGAAGACTATCTGAACCTCTCTTTCAGAATGTTCGCGTGTGATATATTTTGTCGGATAGTATAATCACCAGAAAATCAACTGCAAAAAGATTTATCTAAGATATCTGCATGATGCGAAAATTGGAAATTGACACTAAATAATCAAAAATGTGAAGTCACCCATACGAGCATTAAATGAAATCCGTTAAACTTCATTTACTCGATAAATCAGTCACATTTACAGGTCATAAATACTGCAAAATAACTAGCAATTACAATTACGAGTATACTGAAAAAAAAAATGGATAATGCCGTTCAGAAATGGGAACATTGTTTCGTATTATCGCGATACACGGGAAATAGTGCAACGGATACGACGTAGAAGTTGGGATGGAAATCATTGAAAGAAAGCCGTTTCTCGTTGTGCAGGAATCTTGTTGCGAAATTTCTTTCACTAACTTTTTCTTCCAAATGCGAAGATATGTTGTTAAAACCACGTTCTCAGAAAGACGCGATCACCATATTAAAATAGAGACATCAGATGTAAAAGATTTAGATGTTCCAGTTTCGCATGCGCTATTACAGAACAGAACAATAAGGAAACATTATGAGAACAGTTATATGATCCCTCTGCCAAGCACTTAAACGTGATTTACATGGTAAATTTGTTGGTCTGAACTTAAACGAAACTCTGATGTTGCACAATGTCACATTTAGAAAGAGTAGGAAACAGTTTAGGAAAAGTGTCTCTGCATGTGGCTAGAAAACTTATATGCAGAAATTTCAGAACATCCTTTCAGGTACTCAGTACCAGTGATAACTTTCTTCCCAATGGTAAAGGCAAAATTCAGCGTTGGAAAAAAGAGTAAAAAGTTGAGACAACAAAATATGGTACTGTATCACTAGCAAATTACAATTGTAATCGATATCTGAATATAAAATATGGTATCATATGACACCTCACCTGATCTCCCAATTGTTTTGAGCCATGTATATAAAGGGCTTTACTTTTTTTTATGTTCTCTTTATTGAGAAGAAAATGAATGAGATAGGATTGATGTAGGAGTTTCAGAAAGTGCAAAGGAGGTCGATGTTTTTTGCAATTAAGGCAAGACAGATGTATGATTCTCGAAATGGGTTGGCAAATAAGTGATAGGTATTCCCCTGTTTTTGTTTTGTTTTTGTTTTTTAATGGTGTTTCTCTGAAGAGTAATTCCTTTCCAACTGTAGTTGGCCAAGGTTTCATATACATGTTTTATATCTGTGTGACTATTTTTAAAACGTAATCAATCTATTGTGATATATACTGTAACTATTTATATGGTTCCAGAGGCTCACAAATTACCCAGTTAATCACGGTATGAGAATATGTATATCTGTCTAGTGTTAGCAGTAGTTTTTGGTTTTCGAATTTGTTTGTATTGGAACTTCTTATCGTTAACGCGAAGAAGTTAACTTTTTTTACTGTAAGAAATTTCCTTTTTTGTATGTAGACAGTTAAATTTCTTAAGTATCTGCAGTTCTGACATGTGGCACTATTTTCGATTCAAGTAGCGCGTTGAAATTATTCCATTCCTGATGATGACTTTGAGTCGAAACTGTGAACAATAAGAAAGATTTTGGTGCCAGAAAATTTGAATCGTATCTAATGTATGTCCCCCCCCCCTCCAACGCACAGAGGCTCAGTAGCCTGACAAAAGTAAACCAATTGGACGCCGTTTCGCTGATTTGTGTGTCCCTAACATATTCCAGAAATCCAACTGTGGAAAAAATAGCGAAAGTTTAACGTGGAATCCGAATCACGTGTCGTTTCTGGCAACTCGTAACATCGTACCATTATGGCCGAACGCTGCTTCGGCGCAGCTTAGAGATAAAGGCTAGCGTTTCTGTGAATCACGCCACCAAATTCCATTGGGTGCCGGCCTGTGTGTAACACGTGATGCGTTCACTACGGCCGCACAGCGCGCTGCCGCAGCTGCAGACACAGCCCTCCGCGTTTAAGTGAGTCATGCCGCCGGATTCCAGCGAACGACACGGCCACTGCGGGACGCATATCACACGCCCCAGCACACAACGGAAGGCAGCAACCGGAAACACAGTCTGTCTGTGTCCAACTGTTACTCGCATGACACACAGTTCCCGTATTTCACAACCCTTTGAAGCGTTTCATTGGTGGGTTTGTAGTACTGAAGAAAATTAGAAATGAACAATAAATATGGGGATCTTCAATCGAAAGGCATAATAGACTCCAAAATTTCTTGGAAAGCAGTTGATGTAGTTGTGACAGTATTATGCACTGAATTATCACGTTAGCGTTTTACCGTTCCTGATGTAGACTCGAATCTACGCAAAAGAAGATTCCTACCGGAAGATCAGCGTTGACCCCACAAAGAAGGTGGAAAACAAAACGAGGGCGCTTCTCAAGGATGCGAATTTACCGGAGGGTGTCGCCAAGAAACTGCTACCTCAAGGTCCGGTACGGCCAAGACTTTATGGACTCCCTAAGGTTCACAAAGATGGGGTGCCGTTACGTCCCATTGTCAGTAACATCAGAGCATCTACATATATGTTAGCCAAATACTTGACGGGAATATTTAGTCCTTATGTGGGTAAATACCCTCATCACATCCGTAATTCCGTGGATTTTGTTAAACGCCTTAACAGCTTCAGGCTGTATGAGTCAGATATCATGGTGAGTTTTGACGTCGTTTCGTTGTTTACGAGGGTGCCCCTTCGAGAGTCACTAGATTTGATTGGTCAGAAGTTTGACGAGAAGACCATCGAACTTTTTTAAGTATGTCTTGACCTCCACGTATTTTCTTTTCAATAGCGAATACTACGAACAAACGGAGGGAGTCGTCATGGGTAGCCCACTCTCCCCTGTGGTCGCAAATTTGTACGGAGGGTAAATTGCCGTTCCTTGACGTCTTGGTCAAGAGGAGCTGATGGCACCCTGGGTCATAGTGTATATCGGAAGACAACGCACACTGATCTGTATTTACACACAGACAGCTGTCACCACCCTTCACAGAGGAATGGGGTACTTAAAACTCTAGTACATAGGGAGCGCACTATCTCCGACGCAGAGAGTCTACCCCAGGAATTGGAACACTTGAGAACTGTATTCCGAAAAAAATGGGTACTCAGAGTGGCAGATTCAGCGGGCTCTCCGCCCAGCCACTACAGTACAACCTGTGGCAACAGATGAAAACACGAGGGAGGAGGTAGGCACTGCGTTCATTCCATATCCAGGTGCACTCTCGAAGAAGGTCGCCCGCATTTTGAAAAAACACCAGGTTGGAACTGTTTTTTGTCCACCGAATAAAACTCGTGCACTGGTGGGAAGCGCCAAAGATGATCTCGGATTGAGGAAGGCCGGCGTGTACCAGATTCCGTGTCAGTGTGGAAAGTCATATATTGGACAGACGATGCGTACCGTCGAGGATCGATGCGTTGAACACCAGAGGCACACACGATTGATGTATCCGAGCAAGTCGGCGGTCGCTGAACCTTGTTTGTCGGAGAATCATGTGATGGAGTATCAACGCACTAGGATTCTGGTACAGACGTCGAGAAACTGGGACTGCGTCCTTAGAGAGGCCATTGAAATTCGCACAAATGACGACCTCATAAACCGTGACTGTGGCTACAATATTAGCAAAGCTTTGAAACCATCGATTGGGTTAATTAAGAGTAAATCTAGCAAACGTAACGAATTGACGACCACGGCGGACAGAGCCCTCACACCGACGTCATCTCAGACGCCGGCGCAATCGATTCCACTGCGCGGCCGCGGCGCGGGGCGTGGACCGCGGAGGGGTCGCTCCGAAGGCCGAGGGTATTTAAATGGCCCGCTACCGGGCTAGAACCCAGTTCCCTTCGAGCAGCCGTAGCGTGCGGATCTCCGTGCCGGCGCGTTTCCAGGAGCTCAGTCCGTCAGTTCACCTGATGATGACATGTATGATCGCCGAAACATTGTGCCCGTTGGACACTATAGACCGGCAGTACACCCGTGGATATTTTGATTACGAAAAATAGGATAATAAGGAGAAAAGGACATCAGACACGAAAACTGTTTCATTTTAGACAGGTCACGCGTGTAGGCACAAAAATTCTGAGATACTTTGTGAAAACCACCCTCAAAGATCACTTTACTAAATGTACTCAAAATTCAGTGGATCTTTAAACAACTGTAAACCGAGCATTTTTTATCATCATATATCTGAAACTACATCTACAACCATACTCTGCAATCCACCTAACGCTGTATGGCGGAGGATACATTGTGTGCTATTGCCATCCCTTCTCACTATTATATTCCCGTATGGTTTGCCGGTATGCCTCCGTGTGGGCTCTAAGCTCTCTAATGTAACACTTGTGGTCTTATCCACGCGTTATACGAAGCAGGAAACAACATGCTGGAGGGCTCTTCAAGAGAACACGTAGATAACGTGGGAAACGCCAACCAGAGACTGCGTTTTGTTGGCAGAACCCTTAAAAATGCAACAGAACTATTGAAGAGACTGCATACACTACGCTTGTCCGTCAGTTTTTGGAGTATTGCTACCCAGTGTGGGATCCTTATCAAGTGGGTTTAGCGGAGGACATCGAAAGTGTCCAAATAAGAGCATCTCATTTCGTATTGTCACGATACAGGGGATACAGCGTTACAAAAATGATACAGGATCTGGGATAGGAATCATCGCTATTTACGAAACTCCGACACTTACCTAAGTAGAAAAGATCATCAGAATAAAATACTAGAAATCAGAGCTCGAACGGAGAGATTCAGGTGTTCTTTCTTCCCGCGCGCTATTCGAAAATGGAATGGGAGATAAATAGTATAAAGTTGGTTCTATGAACCCTCTGCCATGCACTTAAATGTAATTTTCAAAGTATCCCATGTAAATGTAGATGTAGATGAAGAGACGTACGTTCTCGAAATTTAACAGAATTCCGCAGTATCGCGATACAGAACGTCTCTCTTGCAGTGTCTGCCACTGGATCTTCTTGATCGTCTGTGTGACAATTTCGCGCATACGGAATGAACCTGTGACAAAGCCTGCTGTTCTTCGTTGCATCTACTCAATGTCTTCCATTAACCATGCCAAGTGCGATCCCACATTGACATGCACTCAAGCGTCCGCTGAACCAGTATTTTGTAACCTACCGTATTTTTTTAAGTACTACGCTTTCTGAGGACTTTTCCATGGCCCACAGTCTGCCTGACATGCGAGTAATTTTATATGGTCGTTCCATTTCAAATTGTGGCACTTGCCCACACTCATATACCCTGTGGAAGTAACTAGTTCCAGCGTGTGTCCTGCTCTTGAGTAAATACACATTGAATAAGCTTTCTATCAATCTAAACGCAGCACTTTACGTTAAGAACGACATGCTACCTTTTGTTAGCTATAACATCGTCAATACATTCGAACAGTTGGACTGATAATTTATATGCTCACATGAAACTTCCTGGCAAATTAAAATTCTGTGCCAGAACTGGGACCTTTGCCTTTCGCGGGCAAGCGCTCTACTGACTGAGCTATCCCGACACGACTCACGATGTCGCCTCACAATTATACTTCCGCCAGTACCTCGCCTACTAGTTTCTTCACAGAAGCTCTGACTAGCATTCCTGTAAGAAAGGATATGGTGGATACATGGCTTAGCCACAGCCTAAGGAATGTATTCAGAACAGAGTGAAAGTTTCATTCTGGAAACTTCCCTTAGGATGTGGGTAAGCCATGTTTCCACCATATCCTTTCTTCTAGGAGTGCTAGTCTTGCAAGGTTCGCTGGAGAGCTTCTGTGAAGTTCGGAAAGTAGGAAGTGCCGGGATAGCTCAGTCCGTAGAGCGCTCAGTCTGTAGAGCGCTTGCCCGGGAAAGGCAAAGGTCCCAGGTTCGAGTCCGGGTTCTGGCACACAATTTTAATCTGAAAAGAAGTTGCATATCAGCGACCTCTCCGCTGCATAGTGAAAAGTATCATTCTACATGCACACACTTTGTTCATCAGTGCGGGACGGTATCGAACACCATGCGGAAAGTGAAGAAATACGTCATGTACATGGGAACATTACCGCCCTCTGCGTCTCGCTGATGAAAAACGCGAACTATTTTTGGGTTGATCGTTGTTTATGGTTGATTCGTAATGAGCCGCAGCAGAGTTGCGGAGCGCATTGAGGCGCTATGCTACGATGCGCGAGGCCGTTGCACGTCGGGGGGTTGGAATTCCCCCTCGAGCATGGATGTTTGTGCAGTCTTTAGTATAAGCTAGTATGTGAGTAGTTCGTAAGTTTAGGGACTGATGACCCCGCAATTAAATTTGAACATTTTTGATTCCTACTGAGGATGTCTCCGATATTTATAAACGCAGTCGCGCGGGAGAAGCCGCGTAGTGGGCAGCATGCTACGGACGGGGCGACCGCTTCCGCCGGAGGTTCGAGTCCTCCCTAGGTCTATATTCTGGGTTGTCCTCAGTATAAGTTATTTTCAATCCGTAAGCCGTATAGTTTGGTGCAATGGGTTTACAAACATTTGAACATATTAGAAATAGTTCTAAAATACTAGAACTATCTGACGGAGATATACGCTGTTTTGGGTTATACGACGCCCTTTTTTTCAATCCTCAGGAACTCTTCGCTCCTCTGGAGACATACGATGCACCTCTGCTACAAGGGAGTCAGTCACCGCATACTCTGCCCAATTGAACTGGTATTCCATGAGGTGCATCACTTTTTCCTCTGTGGAGAGATTTGAATTACTTTTACCGCGCAGGAGTAGCGGCATGGTCTAACGCATCATTCTGCTGTCTAGGCGGTCGCTCCCGTCAGAGGTTCGAGTCTTCCCGCGGACATGGATTGTATATGTTGTCCTATGTTCAAATAGAACTTTGCAGCGGAGTGTGCGCTGATATTAAACTTCCTGGTAGATTAAAATTGTGTGTATCTGGGAGTCGAAGCTGGGACCTTTGCCATTCACAGGGAAGCACTCTACCAGTGAGCTATCACGACACGGCTCAAGATCCGTCCTCACAACTTTAATTCTGCCAGAACCTCGCCTCCTAAGCTTCAGATAAGTTCCCCTGCGAACCTTGCAGGACTAGCACTCCTAGGAGGAAGGATATCGCGGAGACAAGGCTTAGCCAAAGCGTAAGGGATGTTACCAGAATGAATCTTTCACTCTGCAGCGGAGTGTGCGCTGATATGAAACGTTTCAGTTTAAATAGTTTATAAGTCTATAGACTGATCACAATAACAGCATGGTCCAATTCGTTAAGAAACATCTGAATCAGTTAGTGGTAGGGGTGTGAAGGTTTCGCCCCACTGAGATTCGCGCGTCTTTTGTTTTTTAGCGAGAAATTTGAATTACCCCCCACCCCTCCTCCCTCGGCCAATTGCCGGACCGCAGAACAAAGGATGCCGCCACAGGATGATTGCTAGGTCTTCCCGGAAGGACAGGATGATTACATTTAGGTCCTTTTGATTCGCTACTTGTCCGACCGCTAATCAAAGGACGCCGCCGCAGGATGATTGACAGGTTGCAACACCTCCCTCGACCACACACGACGCCCCCCTCCACCCCTCGGCTCCGCCGCCAGACAGGCAGCACCTCCGACAGGTCCAGACCTGTAGACCCCTCAACATGTCTGTACTTGCACACTCTGCCACACACCTGGCCCGCACTGAGACCCCAACCCGCTCGGCCGATGCCGGAACGCTTATCAAAAGACGCCGCTTCCGCCGCCGCTGCAAGACAGATGCTACCCCCTCCTCCTCCACGCTCGCGACCGCTTCACAAAGGACGCCGCCACCCGCCCTACCCGTGAGAACAAACAATACCGCCACGATTGTCTTGACCGCATCGACACCGCTCCTGCCGGCCGACCCCTGTGCCCAGGTCAGGGGCGTACTGTACTCTTTTTACGGCGACCGCGCCCCGCCAGATCAGCAGTCAATTTAATTGCTTATTTATTATTAAGTGCGCCGCAGCGATCCATACGCCAGATCTCCATTTATGTAACAACAATTTCCGCCGTTTATTATTATTATTATTATTATTCTTGGAAAAAATAAAGTTACCACAGTGTTCTTTGTATGTATTTTTAACGAGAATTTCGGTTTAATGTTAAAAAACAAATTAGAACAGAAATGCTTAGTTGGTCTCGTATACTACAGCTTGTAGTAGTAACATATTAAAACTCGTAGGCAAAATGTGCAAGTAAGAATTTACACTCCCATCTCTCTCCATGCTCTTCGCATAGACTACAGCCGTCAGACATGTTTAATAATAATAGCGCAGGTTACGGTAACGAACGCCACAAACTTACGTATCCATCTTAACATATACTCTTTCGATATACAGAAACAATTCTAACGAAAAGAAAAGAAATGGTCCATTTCGGAACTCGACCGCAACCTTAGATCTATAAATGTATCTCTTCATTTAGATGATGCAAGCAACAGCCATCGAACGGAATGTAGCTTGTATGCCAACCACTCTTTCGATACAACAGCAGCGGTAGCAGCAGCAGAAGAAGGCACATTGTTTATAGAAAAATTCCAAATAACGAAAATCGGCAATGACATCTAGTACAACGTCTCAAAATATGCAAAATTTGCAAGTAAGAATTTACACTCCCATCTCTCTCCATGCTCTTCACTTAGACTACAGCCGACAGGCGTGTTTAGTAATAATAGCGCAGGTTAGATAATAAACGCCAAAAACTTACGTATCCATCTTAACATATACTCTTTCTGTGGTGTCACACAAGTATGAAGTGCATGCCACCTACTTTCGCCGCGCGCCACCATGCACGCACGGCGCGGCGGTCTTACGACGTCAGCCACAAGCACCCTCTGCTACAGCTCTGCTCGTGGCAACCACTGGACTGCATCGTTCACTTGAAATAGGAACCAGTTTACACTTGAGAATCAGATATGCACCAGTTAAGACTTGGCTATCGGATAGGCACTAGGAATCATCAGTAGGCAGGCCTCTAATCTATGTATCATCATTCTGCAGTCAAGAAGTATGTACAAGTTAAGTATTGCTAAGACTCAATAAAATATATATCTCGTTCTAATTTACTCTAGTTTTTTCTAGTTTCTGCTGTCCCACTGGCTGGTCACCTCCGTACCTGCACAAGCATGCATCCTTTATTCCTGTGTCTGTCTCTTTCTACTCGGCCACCAACACTACGACCACCGGCAGAGACGAGACACAAAAGCGCCGACGAGGCTGGGACACAAAAGTGGCGACAAGGAGCGATAGAAGAACCGTGGACCAGCCCGCTAGCAGCAGCCAGACAGCGACAGTCGGAGCATGCAGAAATTGCTCCCGCCCACCCACTCTTAATATAAGATTTTGGGGAACTTATTCTGTTACGTGTTTTGTGGACTTTTTTTGTTGCAGAGCGTCCTCTTTCACATTGCATTTGTGTGTTGTTATAATTTTTCTGTATGCGCGGCGCCTAATCGGTCAGCATGGCCATTACCCCGAACCCAAACTTGATGGAAATTATTCAGTTACAGACGGCACAAATTACGCAACTACTTCAAGCAGTGTCCCAGTTGATGGCAGCTAACCAACAACAGCCATCGCATCAGCCGCCCACACCTGCAGTCCCACCTCTTCCTACGTTTCGCCAGTACAACGAACGTGAGGAAGAATGGAGTGACTACTTCGCTCAATTTCAAGAACTCGTCGCGGCTCATCAACTTACAGGTCAAAGAGTGAAGAACCTTTTCTTATCGATTGTGGGCACTTAAACCTTCGTATTACTGCAGAAACGTTTCCCCCACGCATCTCCTTGTGATCTAGAATTCGATCAAATTGTAGAAGCACTGAATGCTCATTATGAGAGAAAAGTTCTCATAACCGCAGCGCGATACCGATTTTTCAGACTAAAAATATCACCCGTGCAGTCACACCAGGAATGGATTACTGAACTGAAGGGCTTAACCCGCAAATGAAAATTTACTTGCTCTTGTGGACACTCTTATAGTAACGTGATGTTGAGAGATGCAATTACGCAGAACATTCAGGACCGCAGAATTAGGGCAGCAATTCTGAAACAGTCTGACCCTTCATAAGACAGTGTACTGCAGATTATTGAAGCGCATGATACTTTTGACTTAGCAGATGTAGAAATGAAAAGCCACAGTGTTAATTCAGTGCACCGCAACGGACGCTTTCCTAGCCGTAGTTCTCAGTATAGCACTAGTGATTTTTATACTTCTACCGGCCGTGCAGAACAGACAGTGAACAGTAGCCAGTGTAAAAATGCGACACAAAGGTCGCCCTGTCGCGTTAGAAACAGTAATGTGAATAACGGGCGTCAACGCTCTTTTCAGAAAAATGTTCTTAAATCTTTCCCTCAGTGTGTATCTCGCGACAAAATTGCATAATGCCCTAGTCGCAACGCAACCTGTTATCAATGTGGCAAATCGGGACATGTACAGTCAGTGTGTATCCAAAACAAACATTCAAAGAACGGTGCCATTAGGAATAGTGCTTCGCAGAGTGCGAGAACAGTTCTTACTGTAAATGTCATACATGCTGCGGACTTGGACAGTGCTTCTCTTGATTCTAAAATGCAAGGTAGTTCTTCTGTGCCTACAGCAAAACTATGTAGTGAGTCACGTAGCAAGCGGCGACGAGCGTGTAAAACTGTGCAATGGAAAAGGGTTCGGGACCAGCATAATGTCTATGTACAGTGCAATCCTGTAGTGAATCTAGTGCCTACTGCAACTGCTCATTGTAATAGTGCCCAGTACTGTGTAGCTAGTGAAAGTAGACTTGATGTAGTTACTCAAAAGTTTAGTGCAGTAGTTAGCAAATCTGTGGTAGCCTCGCATTGCGTGGACGCCGATCCGGCGGTAGTGCCATCTAGTGACAGTGATATTAATCTGTGTGCCGATTCTGCGCCGCTTCCTTCATTACACGGCCTGCGCATGCGCAAGTATAGCAAACAAGCTGTATCTGACGTGGCCCATATTCGATCACCTGTCGAGCACCACAAGCAAAAACTTTTTGTTACTCTTTCTATAGAAAATAAGGCTGTATAATTTCAGCCCGACACTGGTTCCGCTGTTACGTTAATGAATAAAGACACTTATGAACTTCTGGGTTCGCCAAAATTGTCGCCGTCACAGCAAGTGCTAAGAGCGTACACAGATCAAAATATTCCCGTGCTAGGAACGTGTAGC
Organism: Locusta migratoria; assembly: GCA_026315105.1. Taxonomy (NCBI): domain Eukaryota; kingdom Metazoa; phylum Arthropoda; class Insecta; order Orthoptera; family Acrididae; genus Locusta; species Locusta migratoria. Next base: position 398,139,945 of record CM048747.1, on the reverse strand, counting down.
CTGCCCGCCTCTTTTCTAGGTGTAACAAAAACAGTTGCTTTTGTAGTTCTTCAGGCCAAATCTACACAGAACATTTTTGGACTAGATGCATTCGACTTGTTTGGCTTATCAATTCAAAGAGATGTGCTTCAAATTTCGTCAGTAGTGCCTCAGGACAAACTCAATGCATTATGTGAAAAATACAGTGACTTATTTTCGCTGGAACTAGGTTGCGCAAAAGACATCGTGGCACATGTAACTTTAAGAGAATCTGCAGTGCCAAAATTTCGTAAAGCTAGACCAGTGCCTATCGCAAATCGTAATAAAGTTGCTGCAGAAATTAAACGTTGGCAGGATAGTGGGGTGATTTCTCCTGTTTCTGCCTTTAGTAATTATAACCAAGCCGACAGGAAAACTTCTCCTCTGTGCGGACTTCAAATCAACAGTGAACAGTCGAACCATTGTAGACACTTACCCCCGCCCAGACCTGGGGAACTAATGCACAAATTAGGTCAGTCTCGCTTCTTTTCTAAGATTGATTTAGCAGAGGCGTACTTACAGATTCCGTTTGATGACGAGTCAAAAAAGTTTTTCGCCATTAATACTCACATGGGCCTTTTTCAATTTCAACGCCCACCCTTTGGCAGTTCTTCCGCCCCCCACTATTTTTCAGCGTTTTTTGGAACAGCTGTCAGTTTCTGCACCGTATTGCTCGAACTATTTAGACGATATTGTGGTCTCAGGTCGCACAGTTGAAGAACATTTAGCAAACCTGGAGTGCCTTTTCAAAGTGTTGACTGCAGCAGGTCTACGTTATAACAAAGCAAAGTGTTCGTTTTTTCAAACTGAAATAGAGTACCTAGGCTATGTGATTAATGCCCAAGGAATCCATCCCTTAAGTCATAACTTCGAGCAATCAAAGACTTGCCTCCTCCTAAGAATGTGCACGAATTGCAAGCAGTAGTGGGAAAGCTTAACTATTATTTCCGATTTATTCCCAATGCCTCTCAGATTGCAGCTCCACTGCATCGATTACGTAGGAAGAATGCCAGGTTGCCTTCGACAGATTAAAGTCTGCACTTCTCAGTGATGCATGTTTGATTCCCTTTGAACCACAGAAGCCTGTAGCGCTAGCAGTGGATGCCTCATCATACGGTCTGGGTGCAGTAATGTCACATCGTATTGGATCTCACGCTCGTCCTATTACCTTTGCATCCAAGCTACTGACGCCAACGCAACAGAATTACAGTCAGACAGAAAAGGAGGCCTTAGCAATCATTTACGGCGTCACAAAGTTTCATCATTATCTCTATGGCAGAAAATTCTATTTGTTGACAGACCACAAGCCTCTCACGTCGTTGTTCTCACCCACAAAGCCAATTCCGCCACGAATGGCGCAAAAACTTCAGAAATGGTCTTTGATACTGTCTAATAATCAGTATGAGATTTTGTACCGACCTACCACTAAACATGCCAACTCGGACACACTTTCCCGACTTCCGGTTGGCCAGGATGTGTCATTTGATTCTTCAGAAGTGGCATGTTGTCAGATAGACTCCAGAGATGCTTCCGCTGTCACAGACTACCCTTTGAACTCTCGTCGGGTTGCACAGGAAACAGCTGCGGATGCCAGAGCCAAAGACATTGATCAGCCTCTGGCTCGTCGTTATTTTGCACAACATCATGCATTGTCTTAAAGTCAGGGTGCTCTGTTGTTGCATAGCAACAACGACCAAACAAGAGTGATTGTTCCTCGTTCCCTGCAACGAGAAGTATTGCGCCTCCTGTATCAAGAACATTGGGGTATTGTTAGGACAAAGCAACTGGCAAGATGTCATTGTACCTTGGTTGGTATGGACGCCCAGATAGAGAGCATGACGTCACATTGTACAGTTTGTGCGGAGCATCAGGCGGCTCCTCCGCAACGTTTCTCAGACTGGCCACGCCCCAAGTGACCATAGCAACGTTTACACATTGACTTTGCCGGACGTTTCTGAAATGGCGCTGGTTAATTGTTGTAGATGCTTTCAGCAAGTTTCCTTTCGTGATTGCCATGAACTCAACGACAGCGTCTAGTACAATCAGTGCCTTAACATCAGTGTTTTGCGTCGAAGGTTTGCCTGAAACTATCGTCAATGACAATGGACCTCAGTTTTTTAGTGCAGAATTTCGAAAGTTTTGTCGTGTGTGAATGGCATTCACCATATCACCACCGCACCTTTTCACCCTCAGTCCAATGGTAAAGCAGAACGTTTCGTTCGAACATTCAAGTCACACATTGAAAAGATAAAAGGTCAACACTCCAGGCAGCAAGCTCTTCAAATTTTCCTGTCTACGTATCGGTGCATGCCACATGACGGCCCGTCTCCTGCCGAGCTGCCACACGGCCGCCGTCACTGCACTCTCCTTCACCTGCTGCAGCCTCCCACGCACCGAGTCGGTTTGTATGGCGCTTCGCGTTTTCAGGTTTCTACGCCGGTGTTGTACAGGGTGTTTGCTGGAAACAAGACAAGATGGACGCCGGGAACGATTCAGCGCGTGCTCGGTCGCAATATGTATGTTGTACGTTCTTCCACAGGGTCGGAGCTGCGGCGCCAAGCAAACCAATGGCGCCTGCACAGGACGCGCGATCCTGTCTCTGGCTTCTTGATTCCAGACCCAGTTCACCGCCAGGGAGCACAGCCTCATCGCTCACCAACCGGTCCAGCGTCCCCGGACTAAGAGATCATACCTATGGAGATCGACGCGCCTCCGTAGATGACTGTGTCACCGAGAGGGACTCCGGGACCGTGCGTGCCCCCGCCGCCTGTGCCACGCATCTCAGAAGAAGATGACCTGCTCCCTTAGGGCCGAGGCGTGCGCCCTTCCCCTGGTTTTGGTGGGTTTCCCGGGGGATCGGAAGGTGGATACCGGGGCGCGGACGGCGTCTCGATCCCAGCCTCTGCTACGACGGCTGTCCTACCAGCATCGCCCCCGCCCAGGCCCTCCTCCCAGTGCCGTCGCCGTGGCCCTCAGCCCTACGCTACGACGGCGCGGCGGTTTGGCGGGGAGGGGTGTGGTGTCGCACAAGTATAAAGTGCGCGCCACCATACACGCACGGCGCGGCGTTCTTATGACGTCAGCCACGAGCGCCCTCGGCTAAAACTCCGCTCGTGGCCACCACTGGACTGCATCGTTCACTTGAGACTGAGATAGGAACCAGTTAACACTTGAAAATCAGATAGGCACCAGTTAAGACTTGGCTATCGGATAGGCACTAGGAATCATCAGTAGGCAGGCCTCTAATCTATGTATCAACATTCTGCAGTCAAGAACTATGTACAAGTATTACCAAGACTCCATGAAATATATGTATCTCGTTCTAATTTACTCTAGTGTTTCTAGTTTCTGCTGTCCCACTGGCTGGTCACCTCCGTGCCTGCACAGCGTGCATCCTTTATTCCTGTGTCGGTCTCTTTCTACTCGGCTACCGACACCAGGACCACCGCTGGAGACGAGACACAAAAGCGGCGACGAGGCTGGGACACAAAACTTTCGATATACAAAAGCAATTCTAACCAGAGCCAATTAACCAAAAGAAAAGAATTGGTCCGTTTCGGAACTCGACCACAACCTTAGATTTATAAATGCATCTCTTCGTTTAGACGATGCAAGCAACTGCCATTGAATGGAATGTAACTTGTATGCCAACCACTCTTTCGATAAAACAGCAGCAGCATCAGAAGACGGCATATTGTTTATACAAAAACTCCAAATAACGAAAATCGGCAATGACATCTAGTACAACGTCTCTGAATATATATCTGCAAGTACCGTAACAATCGTGCAGAACGCAGAGCGCTCTCTCGGCAGGCTACATAAAAGAAACATATGGTAAGTGTTTAAAAGCACCTAAGTTACATCTCCAAATGATCAAAACCTTCTACGCAGACGCACCACTCTGACAAGGATAGCTCGCAATGCATTTATTTAATGGGGCTGGGCCGTGCCGAAAGTTCCGAAATTTAACACTCTAGCGATCTTGCCCTGTTACATTTCCTTCTTAGATCGAGGTATAGGAGCGCCTTCCGAGAATTCGTGTACTTTAATTTTATCTCTTATTTCCTTGCTACAGGAGTACACATCCCATCTAAGGAATCTCTATGTCCTGTTACGATGCAAGCTACATTTATCTGACACCGATATTCCAGCGCCCCAGAAGATATTTAAACCCTATTGTGCAACGGAGAGTCAAAATACATGAAATAATTTACCGATTTCCGACCGTCTACACTAAAACTTTTCGAAATTATTGGCCTAACTACACCCTTATTCGACAAAACAGCAACCTCAGAACCGAGGTTACCTGTCCAATGCAACACCAATTTCCAGTTCGACCCGCCCTTTACCCACAAAATTCCTACTCCAAGTTCCTTTCTTATGCATTCCACTAATCATAACTAAGATTTATTATTTTAATTACAAGTAGATGTCTACCGCAAACGAAGATGCTAACCCACACACCGCAACACATGATCCTATATAGGACATGAAATGTTTACATTTTTATTTTTTATTTTTATTTATTTATTTATTTATTTGTTACAGTACAACTGAGTAAATGCAACATAATGTTCGCAAACACTTATATCGCAACCAACGCCCTCACACATTGATCATAATCTGCTCTCTAAGGAATGGATGGGACTCACACACAGTACAAACACGTTTGTCGTGTGTTCCGCTAATTTCGGTCAATAAAACGATTCGAGACCAATCTCCCCCTGGCTGTTTAGTGTAAAATCAAATATTTCTCCCCACACTGTGTTTAAACCGGGCCTGCACGTATGTAATAACCTCCTTTTAAAAGCCTATGTCTTCGCGATATAACCTAGTTTTCGTTTACCCTTCTTCTTAGGACTTGTGGAATAACGTAGACGATATCTACGTCTGTGGATAATAAAGTCCTGGAATGCTAAAAAAATAGCTCCTTGCTCGACTCTATAAGTAATTTACAGTTGAAACTAAAAAACATAATGTCCGAAAGAGCGGTTAATTTTCGGGTACTCTTAATACCCAAGTAATCAAAACTAAAAGCGTATATTAACCGGGAGCGACGCACAGTGTGTGTCTTCGCTATAGCCGGGAGGTCCTCCCCAGCTGTTGCGCTTCGGGACTCGCCACCATCGCGTTGTCATATGCAGGTTTCGATTCTAAGCACCTGTATCTATACCACAAGTCCCGAAGAACGCATCTAGAATCTCGCCTATATGGAGGTTATTTAGTACTTGGCCTGGAAATATCAGTCAAAACAATAATTTGGAGAATGTCCTGGAGTCTTACTAGGGGATAATCCCTGACCTGATTTACCCTACAAAGAGAGATAGAGGTCTATTTGCTACATTTGAGCACTTACTTCGTTGTTGGGTCGAGAACAGGGGTATTACAATATACTATTACCGGATGGAGAGTGTTTTTGATCTTGTGCAAGACTGTTTAAGTGTTTTAAACGGTATCTGCACAGTGTTTCTCCACCATGTGGAGGCGAATAAGAAACATCTGGGGCAACAGATGCTTTGTAGTGTTTAATAGTGTCCTGCAATTTGTGTACTGGGGTAATGAAAATACCTGAAAATTGATCCGTGTACAGGTTAAACCTTCCAGATCGATAAGAGCTTATACATTACGTTCTATCAGCTTTTAGTTTCCATTGTATACCTGTAAATTACGTGGAGATTCGTAATACTGACACCGGCAAAGACGATATAAAAGCTACATTAAAGCAAGGGAAACATACTTCTCCCAATCCAGAACATTTTTCTCCACATTGCCTCCAGATATAGACATCGCCGAATTAGGTCTGGTACCTACAAACAATGTCATTCCGCAAGTCCAGCGAAAAGAGTAAATGTGTCACACATGCTTAAGCCATCCCCCATTAAAGAAATTACATCGCTACGTGCAGTTAATGTCTTATGTGCGCGAAAAGAAAACTGGTAATGGCGGATATCGGTACCAAGAGAAGGAAGCTAGACTGCATGTCAAAAGCAACTGCATTAAAGGACGAGTACATAGTAATGCCGGAGAAAGACGAATCTATGGCATATGTGTAAGCCCGGCTTAAACAGAGGGTGTGGAGAAATGTGGTTACGACTGGAACTTATAAAATATTTGCTTTTTACAGTAAACAGTCAGGGAGATTGGTCACGCGCCGGTGTACCGACCGAAAATAGCGGAAGACACGAAAAACGTATTGCATTATCGTTTGGAGAAGGGACTACATTGCATCCACATGTGGAGGACTGGGGACAGTCATTTGCAGAGTTAAAAACGAGGGAATAACAAGCAATCGTTTGCAATAGTCGTAAACCTAGTGCTCCATACAGAAATTACCACAGGAGTTGGTAACGTACAGACATAGGGACGCATAGTGCTATACAGTAAATAATGGGAAAAGTTAAAATACCCGATTGTTCTCGTCTAGAAGCATTGCCCGAAGGTGCAGAGCTATAAAGGAGTTGGAATGCAGGAGGAAACGAAGATACGTAATGGAGTTCAAGAACATACCATCCCTCTACCTTTCGAACTTCTGGCTGGAACGGTAATAGGAGACACCGATGTGGATCTAAAACTACGAGTTAAAAAAATTACAGCGGAGAAAATTAAAGTTACACATAACAAGAATAATACAGAACGATTTGTATTCTGTGTCTAGCTTCTCGAGTAGAAAGTTTCGGTCTTACAGGGTTTAGGAGAAGATACCAGGTTGCTTGTTACCAGAGAGCAGTAACTCCCTCGATAAAGTATCTGTTAGGGAGGTGTAATTCTGTGTTGTTCTATTCTACAGCTAAGCAAAGCGGTCGTTTAAATCGATGTTGCTCGGTACCTTGCTGCATGGAGTGGGGTTTGACTTATTGCACATTGGTTCATCTTGTATAAATTTCGTTATTCTTCTTATCGAATTTCTAAAAAACTATGTTTCGTTTCTGTAAGAGCTGCATCGCAAATTTGCGCTCACCCTACTGTCTGTATATGTATCTGCGTATAAAAGTTATAACGACAGCTCGTCCGGCAAAAAGCATGGAGGTCCGGGTTCGATTCCCGGCCGCACCACAAATTTTAATTCAATGCTTCACATCTATCAATAATGTCTTTGACATATTTGAGACGAAAATCCGTCTCAGGGATCATTTATTCATATTAATTGATATTTATATCACCATAACGGGATTGTTCCACCATGTCCATTGCTGAGGTGCTATTCCGCTGCATGGAGAGCCTTGGCAGTAGTGGCAATTATCTTTGGAACAAAGAAGCTGAATTAAAGTTTGTGTTGTCGAGGGAAATCGTACATAGACTATTCCGAGACGCCTTAATCGTTAGTGGTGTGGTAGTCTAACGGTTAAGACGTCTGCCTAGTAAGCATGGAGGTCCGGGTTCGATTCCCGCCCGCACCACAAATTTTAATTCAATGCTTCACATCTATCGATAATGTCTTTTAGCTGTGTTTACGAATGGACGTCTCTCGGTAGCGTATCGGAGATGATTTCAGTGGTAAATTAATGTTCTTTGGTCGATAAGCATTGAGTTAGAGGATTAGTTACTTACTTTGGGAGGTGCATTTAATCGTATGTTTAAAGGATTGCTCTTGGACATCGTTTCGAAATGGTGTAGACTATTTTGCATTGCTGCTTGTAAGGATTGTAAGGTTGGCTTTGATCTAGATCTTTTCTTGTTAGCTGTTCTGTTCGTGTACGTCGATCATTTTTTAAACTGTGTTACAGATGTTTATCGAAAGTAATAATTTGTTAGAAGGAGTGGATTACGATTGTGGTTTGTGCGAGAATGCTTGAGGTATATAGTCTAATGGCTGACAGAAAGCGTTCCAGAACTATTGTCTGCAGGTCTATGCATTGGAAACAAAGTTATTAAAACGCTGTGTGTCTGGGAGATCTTGTCTGTTACTGATCGCGGTTATAACACCATCTGTGGTGTAACTTGTTTAGAGTTGGTGCTGGGCTAGTGACAGATGTAAGGATAGCTCTGTCTGGGTTGTTACGAATGTATACATAGCTTGCAGCATGCTAGTTGGGACAAAAAACGAGTAGGAATGGCTAGATTCGTTTGTTGTTGTAGGTTCGTGTCGACTGCAGGTGTACTTCTGTTACTGTGTTGGAAATATATGGCGCTTACATAGAGTGTTGTAGGCTAGATGGGACGGAATTGAAGTAAAAAGTGTTGATATGCCCTAAATATACATCACGGTAAAGCTCTAAAGAAAACCGACTTTGGTGGTGCAGTGATCTTTCGTCGAAGCATCGCCTGTTTAATCGTATGCTAGTGTTGTCTACTTTACGGATGGTGTGCATTACGTTCCGTAGCGGATGTGCCTGCTGCGGTAAATCACAATTCTTTCATCGAAAATCAACGTGTTTTATAAAACTCCTACAGTTCGGTAACTTAAAGTGCGCTAGTTGTAGGCAATGGACTGCGCGTGTGTGTAGTAAATTCAGCAATTTCGATACTGCAAACGCTGGAGATAAGACGAAGTTACTATTTCTGGAATACATGGGGGAAATATGTACGTTCTGTGGGTATATATCTTATAAACTGCAACTAATCGATGTTTTTCAATGGAGGCGCTCCCATCTACACTACAGCAGCATCTTCGTGTAGATGGTTTCTATATCCTGGATTTTTGGACAACACGCAATATTTCGAAGGGATTTTTTTTAACCGAACATGACTTTCGGATGGAAGGAGCATCATCAATGTGGTTGCTAGTGAGGACAAGACAAGTGCGCCGTTGTACTGTGCGTCGCTCTCGGTTAATATACGCTTTTAGATTTGATTATTTGGGAATTAAGAGTACCCGATAATTGACCGCTCTCTCGGATATTATGTTTTTTAGTTTCAACTGGAAATTACTTGTAGAGTCGAGCAAGGAGCTATATGTTTTTTAGCATTCCAGGACTTTATTATCCACAGACGTAGATATCGTCTACATTATCCCACAAGTCCTAGAAGAAGGGTAAACGAAAACTAGGTTATATGGCGAAGACATAGGCTTTTAAAAGGAAGCTATTGCATATGTGCAAGCCCGGTTTGAACAGATAGTGTGGGGAGAAATATTTGATTTTACACTAAACAGCCGGAGGCTATTGGTCTCGAATCGCTGTATTGACCGAAATTAGCGGAACATACGACAAACGTGTTTGTACTGTGTGTGAGTCTATCCATTCCTTAGAGAGCAGATTATGGTCGATGTGTGAGGGCGTTGGTTGCGATATAAGTGACCGAGTGAGCCGGTGCGGCAGCTCTGCGCAAAAGGTCCGCCCTCTGTAATAAGAGAACTGGGCAGTGATCTCGTGGATACACAATAAAGAAACGTGAGACAGAAAAAATCTTAATTTACAATTATCTGTAGACCAAGTTAGTTTTGCATCCATGTAGTATAATTTACTTTAAGAAGGTTTTCTCCACATCTGAGAGGTAGTGACTGATACCAACCAGTAACGGATAGGGTAAGGATCGTTAATTCGGGAACGGTTGGTGCACGAATCTTTCCTCAATGGATTCCAAGTTTCACTTTACTGCAATTATAAAATATAAATACAATAATCCAGAAGAGCTAGCCCTTGAGAATCGAGATATATATAAAATAATATTTCTTTAAATATCTGACAATAATCATTTGCCCACTAAGGGAGGGCCAACAAACAAATACATTTAAGTACAGCAATAAATGACGTTGAAAATGGTTCAGGATAATACAACACCCGTAAAACATACACACCCAAGGAAAGTACACTTGCAAGCAGCAATTAATATGCTTGGGAAAATGTTTAAGAATGTAAGGAGGGAGAGAAGTATTGGAAAGACGGCACTCCGTCAACACAAACGAACACTTAACTGAAGTAACGTCAAATAACCATGAGTGCCAGACCAACACATGACATCACAGACGGGAGCTATTCTCAACAGAATCCCCCAGAAGTAATCTGCAACATCAACCAAAACAAATAAATAGGGCGGAAACATAATCCAAAAATTGAATAATAATAATAATGTAAAAATATAAATAGTAAAGCCCCTCCATGTAAAAGACTTACGACTAAGCTCAAGTTTACTAAAATTACCCACGCTTAATGGATGCAACTCAATAAGCCAGACAGTTCCATAAAAATCTCTACTGTGGTGGCTCATTACAAACATAAATAATAACTACATGAGATTAGTGCACTACTAATCTGGGTCAAAGATCTGTATGAAGAGATGCAAATAGCCAAGAGTAAAATATGCCACTTGTATCCCATCCTCGTCGCGTTGTCGTAGGTGTCGGTGGCCGAGTAGAACGAGACCGACACAGGAATAAAGGATGCACGCTTGTGCAGGTACGGAGGTGACCAGCCATTGGACAGCAGAAACTAGAAACACTAGAGTAAATTAGAACGAGATATATATTTCATAGAGACTTAGTAATACTTCTTTTACATAGTTCTTGACTGCAGAAAGCTGATACATAGTTTAGATAGAGGCCTGCCTACTGATGATTCCTAGTGCCTTTGCGATATCCAAGTCTTAACTAGTGCCTATCTGATTCCCAAGTGTTAACTGGTTCCTATCTCAGTCCCAAGTGGCCGATGCAAACGTCGTGGCCACGAGCGGAGTTGCAGCAGAGGGAGCTCGTGGCTGACGTCGTAAGAACGCCGCGCCGTGCGTGCATGGCGGCGTGCGGCGAAAGTACGTGGCGCGCACTTCATACTTGTGCGACACCACACCACTGTTTACATAAAATAAATTAATGATCGAATAAAACACAGCGATCGTAGATAAATCGTCGCAGGCTGTGGTGGCCGAGACGACTGAGGCGCCCCAGTCTCGGTCTGCACGGCCACTACGGTCGGGGGTTCGAATCCCCCCTCGGGCATGGATATTTGTGCCGACCTTAGTATTAGTTAGTTCATAAATAGTTTGTAAGTTTAGTGACTGATGACCCCGTAGTTAAGTCCCATAAGCTGTACAAGTATTCGATAAATCGTCCAATACAGATTAGGAACACCGTAACCGTAAAATTTGTGGCACAATTTCTGAGCACACTCACAATATTATACAAGCAACATCACAGTACTTGACAAGCACAGCATAATTATCCAAAGGTGCCAAACAATACATTACAGGTGAAACAAACTTGAGCGGCCGAATTCAAACGGCAACATCATATCAGCAGTTTCACAGCATGCACGTTTTTAGATTAGACAAAATACAATGCCAATTCACCTTCATCACATAGCAGACACTTCTGTCAACAAACAATTTAGTTAAAGAATAGAATATCATAAAATTCGGGGCATGGATGTTTGTGTCGTTTTTAGTATAAGGTAGTTTTTAAGCTTAGTGACTGATGACCCGCAGTTAAGTTCCTTAAGCTTCGCAAACATTTGAACATCATAAAATATAAACGGTCCAAAGAACATGCAATTAGGCTACAGCTGGTGCAAACACATCATGGCTAGAAGAACCCCACACTGAACACGTAACAGTATACGCAATCGGTGCCAAGCCGCTAAACAAGTAATGCTACGGAACAACAAGTCCAGTTGATTCTAATGCTCATTGCCAGACAAGGGTACGGCAACTGCCACGACAGAGCTCCGTCCTCTACACGAAGGAAACACACGGATAACGATCTGTCGAAGTAGCAGAGACTGGCGAGACCGAAGAAAACCTGAACCTCAACGGTTCAGTGACTCAACATATGTTACAGTTCTTCATTTTTGTTTATTTCGAAGGTATTTATCGCAGATGAACCAAATTGACTGGATATCACTGAATTCCCTCCCCCCATCCCCCCGCAAGAATACATTTGCGCCAGGGGCAGCAAAGTGGTGTGAACGGACACAAAATATTACCCGTGACCGTGATTTACATTACCCACCTTCTGATCATTGCTAGAACACGACAGGGGATCACAAAACATTACAATGCACGTCTAAGTGGTGAACATACGTGATCAGTGTGCCCCCCACAAAAGCCAAGTTACTGAAATTTAATTTAAAATAATTACCACCACGCTGAATAATTACTATAACACTATTGCATGAGCAGGGTAAGCAATTGCAACAGACCATCTGTTACCAGACTTACTATGTACTGACCACCACGTGGCACAACGTACACCCTGATCACATTGCACAAAGGAAACCGTCATTATTCAGAGATTAATCCTACACATTTATGCATTAAGAAAATCTAAAACACACTAGAAACAAATTATAACTAATAAAAGACTACTATAGCACCAACTGGACTCACAAACTACAATTTATCCATTTCGCGCGCAAAGTCCTAGTTAGAAGGAAAATCACTGTAAATTTAAATATTGACCCTCAAAATGAATTTGTACCGGAAAGAAATACAAAAACACGTTCAACGAACTAATACTCCCCATGGTAATGTAACCAATAACCGACTTATCAGCAACTTTAACCCACGACAAAGCACACACCATCTCGGTCTGATTCTATCACTTGAAGTCACCAAAAAATTTTGAAATTGACACCCATTGATTGCGACCCCTAACTGGTGGTGAAAGCGTCACCATGAGCATCATTGCTGAATATTCTCACCAAACCGTTACCAAAACCTCCGCGACACCAGCGAGCAGCTCTCCTCACGTCCGCACTCCGCCAGGCCAGGAACCGATCCCTTTCTCTCAACCGTCCCCTCTTCAAATTCGCGAGGGCGGAGCGCCATGATTGGCTGGGCACCGAGGGTCCTTTACTCCGCCGCCTTCGCAACCCCTGGCTTGACCAGATCGACCCTCTACTTCAACCCTCAAACAAAACCTTTGCTGCAAGGCAGTCTTTGACAGAACTACATAGCCACAACCAAAGATTACAATATTGCCCATGTTACCAACACCGAAAGAAATATTAATACATTCCACTCGCACTACATAGTACACAAGGATGGGGAAAAGAGGAGAGTTACTTATAACAGGAAAGATATAAAAGGTACACCTTCGCCATCTCTGTTTCTACAATTGCTCTTTCAGTTTTCAACACCTGCTACAAAGTGTTGCAAGCCATTCCCAAGTGAATCAATTCCAATTTCATTCATAATGAATAATGAATGTTGACATAATGAGACATGAGAGCAATGAAACGAAATGACAGTCTCGTTTCAACATTTCTGACGAACGTTAGTGTAAGTTTACTCATTATCTGTTGTATCAACTTGACCTTCTACAAGCTGGGAGCGCAGTCTGATGGTTTTTCTCGATCAAGACAAGTGCGATTATTTAGAAAAGTTTACTATTTCCATTTTTTGATATCGCTTTCGTGAATTCTTGCCATCTTCATATCTCTTCCTCACCATCATCTTCATCACTAACATTTAAGACTGATTATGGGTATGAGAATTCAGTCTTAAGTATAATCCCTCTCATAAAACACGTCCAGAATCACCTCTTCAGTGCTAACATCGATAACTCGTCTGTTGAGTACCCTTGTACTTCAATATCATTCCGTAAGTCACTTACGTAACCTTCATTCTCCCATGCGTGTAACATGACCCCAACATCTAAGCCTGTTCGCTGTAACTGCTTCACATATGAGGTTCATTCCCAGTTATTCTTCGATTTTCTCATTATGAACACACTCTTTGCATTATTCCCTTCTACTATTAGTACCTGCAATCATCCATGCAGCTTTCATATCTCTAACCTCAACCGTATTAACAACGTAGCTCGTTTCCACTCACCTCTCACTCCCATACAACCAAGATTGAACGGTGAGCTCATAGCTTCGCCTTAGTACCACTGCCTTACTAGCAGAAGAGAGTAGATTGTAGCTGAACGCTCAGTGAATTAGCTTTATTACAATTTGATCCTGTTGAAACATTTCTCCCAAATTGTTAATATTTTTATTTAATTAATATCTGTACGCAAATATTCTAGAAATGGAATAGCTCCTGCAAATGAAACTGTTCCGCGGTTTTAATAAAGAAAAATTACAGCAATATTAATTTGAATGAAATCACTGTAAGAGCCAGGTTATATTTTTGAAAAGCTATCACTGACGGCGCTATAAAGATTAAACGGGAGAAACATTTCAAATTGGAGTCGTTGCATTTACGTGAGCCATGAAAGGTACGTCTGTTTTTAAAGAAAAAAATGCAGCACTGTAAAAGAATAGGCGAACTATGCACTAAAAAGCTGTTGTTGATGGAAAACCTCCGTGAACCTAACTGTTGGCGACATCATTTACAATCACTATCGTTTACTAACAAAGTCCACGACTAGCTCAAATTGTTAAAACTAAAATTTATTAGGTCGGCACAAATCTCAGGATCTAATTTAGAACAATTATTTCGTGAAAAACTGTAATGAAAACGGTTACTATTCTGATCTAATCTCCAACAATTAGTTTCATAATTAGATGTAATGGCGGAATCTGTTGTCCTGAAAAATAAACTGCATCACAGTTAATGAAATGTGAGAAGGAAAAAATAAAGGAATTAGTTTTCTGCTAAATGACATCATATTCGAAGTTTGGTTAAACTGCAGAGCTTAAAATTGGATTTCAGAACAGCAGCATATCTACATAAAACTTACATCATTTAAATAGCTCATAGAAGTCCTGGAAAAATTAGTAATAATTACAGAGCTAAAATCAATTACGACTTTACTGTCTCAATGATCGAACAAGAAGAAGGAAATGGAGACGCAGCCCCTGTCTTCATAGATGGGAAGAATTGAACATTTCATTGTCTTTGTATTCTTTGCACAGAGGTTTACGTACATTAATCAATCTTCAAAGAATATTAAGTCCATATGACAGCGAGCAATATAGTAATATTTACAAAAAAATTCAACAAAATATGCAAGTATGAAAAGGAATTAATTTTAAAATATCGGTAACAACAACCTGGAGACACATGTAACATTACACTGTGAAAAATACATCCGAAGTACTTTAACCTCTACTATGTTTGTTCCTGCTATTTCGATTTCAATTTGTTTCAGTCTCTTCTACATGTCGATCTTTGTACCCTTTCATCTCTGAAATATTTGTTTTCAAACCTTCAATCGAATCTCCCTTTACAACTAAGTCGTACACGTATGAGAAACTGCTTACTTTGTGTTGGCTTATTTTATCTCACTGTGCCAGTCTACAGTTCTCAACATGTGAGCCATAAACAATGCGAACAACTAACATGACACTTATCCCTCGAAACATGAACTTAATTTAAAGTCCGACTGTCTACGTAAAGACCAATTCCCTGCAGAAACTTTCTTCCTATTACAAAATCTAGTAAATCTGACATTACCTTCCTCCTAAGAACAAACTCATAAGTATTTTCTACATGTACAAAACAAACATACAATTTCTTGTTCCAAACATACCACTTCTGCATTATCCTCCTTAAGCTAAAGGTTTCTCAGAGGCCTAGACCCACGACCAGTTTCATCCCATTTGTCTTCAACTAAAACTCACACTCTCATTTCAACAATGCCTCAGAAGATTTTGCCCACAACAAAAATGGAAGAAACACTTTTGTAGTTGTTGTAATCTTGCGGACGGAGAAGTTAGTACTGCTTCCTCCCACAAGTCCCCCAAAAACCTCCACATCCTTGCGGATGCTGTTGCGTAGCAGTGTACGTCTGTACCGCCCTACAGTACGCACGAGGTTCCGTAGTTGCTGTCCAAGACTTTATGGAAAGCATAGAGTTCTGACTAACCTGTTGTCTTCTATAGTTGTGTCCCCAGCGCAGAAGATAGAACACAGGTCGTAGGTTCTTCTACAGCATACAAATGAGGCTAAAATAAGTTCAGTTTGATGGAAGCAAAATAAGTGACTCGCGAGATTTTTTAATTGTCAGGGATGCCATTTATTAAATAAGTAATAAAATATGAGCAACTATTGTTAATATGATACGGCCTATGCTGGCTATAGTTCATGTTGAGACCTCACTATTACACAAATATTTACTCATGACCGGCGCGGTCCGGCGCGTATAGTGGTCAGCTCGAGACTGAAACTGCGGCGCGTTGCGAGAGGGCACCTGACGCTCTATTTCGCGCCAAAACAGGGCCGTTGCGAGCCTTCTGCAAAATTGCTCTTCTCTTGTTACAATAAGAGAAGGCACCTTAAACTTTTTAAACTGTCAAAACCTAGACTGTCCTTGAGAGATATTTATTACAAATTCTCAGATCTGAATAATTAATATTTAGTATATAATAAACAAAACTAATTTCAAAAGAAATAACGTGACGTGAAATGCAGCGGTAACATAGGCGGGCTTTCCCACGGGAACTAGCACCTACTGTGCCACATGCTACTGCTCCCCACCCCACATTTCAACATGTGCTGCACTTCTGTCGTTCTTCCGCGTTTAAGACAAGTACGATAATAGCAAAGAAACAGCCAGCGGCCAGAAATATGAAGTGGCCATTGGCCAGGAATATCACAACTGCTATAGAAAACACACAAAATATGTTCCAACCACATAGTCGCTTTTCAAAAAAACAACTTTCTAATATACTTCCATCTGACTACCAATGCACTATTAGTTTCTGCGCCCTATGGCGTCATTTTCAAATGCCTATGATCACAAAAATATTACAATGGTTCATTCACATTAAACAGTGTAAATTTTCTAAATTTACTACAAAATAAATAGACCAGAGAATTTAGAGCCGGAATGCCTTGTGTGTAGCTGTGGGCACAGTTATTTCATCCTTCATCATCATAAAGGTTGAAACACTTCCCAACAGCTGAACATGGGGCCTTCAGGCTCTGAATGTAATTCCATATGTAACTGTTTCTGAGCCAGATGGATATATGCGAATACCTAAAGCCATGCGAAATTGGCATAGGTTTCTCTACATACTTACAACTTTGGAATAATTGGACTATAAGACTGACCACTTGAACATTCAAACAGTTGTACAATATAGTTGAAAATAACAGTTTATGTGATATTAAATAAGCAAAAATCACTTAATGGTGATTTTACAAAAACCTAGGGTATATGGTTTAAAAAACAAATAAAATATAAAAAAAAGGTTCAAATGTTTGTAATCCGAAGGGACTAAACTGCTAAGGTCATTCGTCCCTAGTTGTACAAACTACTTAAACTAATTAATTATAAGTGCAACATACACACCCATGCCAGAGGATGCACTCGAACCTCTGCTGGGAGTGGCCACGTTGCGCCCCAGACCACACGGCCATTCCATTGCGGTGCAGATGGTCTTATTGTCATGTTGGTAAATATAGTGTACCGATATTCTTTTTTATTTTGTGGTAAATTATTAAATTTATCGCTGTTTAGTGTGGTTGAAGCATTGTAATATTTTTTGTAATCATAGGAACTTGAGAATGACGCCATAATGCGCAGAAACTATAAGTGTATTGGTAATTAGATGTAAGTATATTAATTTGACAAGTAAAGACCATCTACACTACTTGAGGAACATGCATTTATATCGGAACGCTGCCAGCGTTACGCTGCACCTAAACGTGAAATATTACTGCACACATTGTTACGGGTAACGTTTCCAATACTGCGATGCTACCTTCTGCTCTCTGATGCTCGCTCTTGCCAGCCACGGTACACGCCTTCTACCTCTGCCAACAGCTACCGCACGAATCGTCAACTTACCGTTGATGAACAGTATAGTACCCGGAGCAGCTGTGTCATTACCTAAGAATGCAGGAATTGGAAAAACAGCGTATCCCAGAAGGCCGCCTAATAACGGATCAGAAACAAACAGTCAGTAAATATATCGCGCTATGTTTGATATTCTCTCGAAAGCTAAAATCAGATTTCTTGTATTTGCATTGCACTGAAACGTTCTTCATTTTTTGTAAAGCTGCTACGCAAAACGAGGTAAGTTTTCAAGAAAGCTTTAGCGGTTAGTAAAATTATTCTTGAAACTTCCAGACAAATTAAAATTGTGTGCCAGAAACGAGATTCGAACCTGAGACCTTCGCCTTTCATCGGCAAGCGCTGTACCATCTGGGCTATACCGGCACGCTTCACGGTCCGTGAACAAAAGTTTACTTTTGTCTGTACCTCGCTTCCTACTTTCCAAACTTCACAGAATTTCTCCTGTGATCCTTTCAGGACTAGCACTCCTGAAAACATCCTCCAGGCTGTGGCTAAGCCATGTCTCCACCACATCGTTTCTTCCAGGAGTGCTAGTCCTGCAAGGTTGGCAGTAGGACTTCAGAAAAGTTTGGAAGCAAAGTTATGAAGCGTGATGTGATAGCTCAGACGATAGATTCCTTGTCTGCGAAAGGCAAAGGTCGCAGGGTCCAATTCCGATTCCATCACACAATTTTAATCTGCCAGAAAGTTACATATCAGCGCACGCTACGACTGTAGACTGAAAATTTGATAGTGAAAATTACATTTGACATTGTTTCAAGAAGAATTTCTACTACCATGAAAATGTTTTGTATCTGATGTGTAGAAAAATGCGGTTGATATTTCTAATTTGCTCTAATAATAGGAAAATCGAAACTTGTAGCTTCAAATAAAACTGAATGGGTGGCTGTATTATCTCTCAGTGTCAAGGAAAAGAATCCAGAGAGATAAACCGTTTACCGAAATCACCTGAATGCGACAGCCTGAACGCAGATCTTAAAATACACAGTTTTTTCATATATTTCAATAAAATATGCACAATAGCTCATTTGTCCCCAAAGCAATCACGTTACAATAAGCAACTTTTATTTTTTTTATCGTAAGTTACTGACAAAAAAGAGCAAGAACCAATTAAATGAACACAAAAAGTCAAACTACATTATATTAATTACAGGGATTTTGCACTTTTAAAATCACAATTACATGCTGCCCGTAAGTAAAAGTAAATTATTCTAGTGCTGAGATTTTTTCACTCCCTCCCTTCCCCGCCCTCTTTCTCTCTCTCCCTCCACCCTTCTCTCTCCTTCTCTTCCTTCTATCTCTCTCTCTCTCTCTATCTCTTCCCCCCGCCCCCCGAATCCGCCCACGCAAGAAAGCATACAGCAGCGACACGACCAAAGATGAAACCGGTCAGAATATCGACAATAAACATTAGTTCTCGACGGATGAGGACGGATAAGTTTTGTCCCTCTGCTTTTTGACAAGAGACAGGATACCAAGTGCAATTTAAGAAGAACCCTCCATCCCTATTCATAAGGTTTTCACCTAGATTTATTTCTATCGCTTCCTTGATAACGCAGTCCAAGTAGTTGGAAGTGCATGCCAGAATTTCCGTTTTGTTGTATTCCATACGACGACCTGTGTCAAGACAGTGTTTGGCCACAGCAGATTTGTTTGACTGTTGTATACGTGTGTGACGTTTATTCTCAATAAATGGTCCTCAAAAGTCCTAATAGTCTGACCAACATATGACATGCCACAGCTACATTGGATACGGTAGACACCCTTGCGCAAACCGAGATCAACCTTAACGGATCGCAACAATGCCTTAATTTTAGAATGGGGACGAAAAACACATTTTACATTGTTTTTACCCAAGATGAGACCAATTCCGTTGGAAGTGCTGCCAACGTATGGCAGAAAGGCCACTGACGTGGGTAGCGACTCTCTGCTATCATCACTAGCCCGTTGCACATGTGGTCTGTCGAAAAGTTACCTCAGCTCAGCGGGCAAACTGTCTGGGTCATAAATGATATGAGCCCTATGACTAAGGTTCGAAGAACCCCTTCACGTTGAGCTGAGTGGTGACGACTATCAGCTGGCAAATACAAATCAGTATGAGTTCGCTTCCTATAAACAGGATGTCCCAACGTACCATTTGCCTTTCTCCTGACCACCACATCAAGGAAGGGAAGGCAACCATTCTTTTCCGCTTCAATTGTGAAACGGATGATGGGGTGGATTGAATTTAGATGTTCGAAAAAACAATTAAAGTTCTCACTACCATGAGGACAAAAAACAAAAGTGTCGTCTACATATATGATAAAACGAGCAGGTTTCAATGCCGCTGACTCCAGTGCACGATCTTCAAAGTCCTCCTTGAATAAATTAGCAATGAGAGGTGACAAAGTGCTTCCCATCGCAACTTCATCTGTCTGCTCATAGTACTCGTCGTTGAATAAAAAGTTGGTGGAAGTCAAAACATGTCGAAATAAATTCGTTAAATCAGTACCAAACTTCGTCTCAATTAGTTGCAACGAATCAGACAGAGGTAGGCGAGTGAAAAGAGAAACCACATCAAAATTAACTAAAATATCCGAGTGAGCCAAGTGCAATCCTTCCAATCGACGTAGGAAATCCCACCGAGTTCTTAATGTAGTGTTCACAATGGCCTACCAGTGGGCTCAACAAGGTGTATTGCCACGCGATATGTGGGAGCACCAATGTTTGACCCAATAGGCCTAAGAGGGCACCCAACTTTATGGACCATAGGAAGGTCATATAATTTAGGAGGTACAATATGAATTAAGACTGTTGATAGTGTCCTGTGAACATTGTTGTGCATGGCTGTGAATCAGAGACTGTTACAATACAGTTAAACTTTTAAGGGGTAGCCTCAGTCGCAAAGTACGAATATAATTGTTTCCTGTAACACAGGATATTGGTCTTCCTCACAGCCCTTTTTGTAGGGTCAGCATAAGTCCTGCGATATGCTGAATCTGAATGTAAATACTGCATTTTTTAGATAATCCTGCTTGTTTAAAATAACAGTAGCATTTCCCTTGTGCGCAGGTAAAACAACAATATCAGGATCCATCCTAAGAGACCATAAGGCAGCTGCCTCAGCTACTGTTATATTACTCACAGGTGGAAATTTTGGCATGCACTTCCAACTACTGGGACTGTCCAGGAAGCGATAGAAACAAAACTAGGTGACAACCTAATAATAGGCATGGAGGGTTCTGCTTAAATTTCCCTTGGGATCCTGCTCTCTCACTTGTCAAAAAATCCGACCTCATCCATCGAGAACTGATGTTTATTACAGATATTCTGACAGGTTTCATCTTTGGTCGTGTCATCGCTGTATGCTTGCTTGCTCGGAGTATGTTGTCTTTACTGTTTACTCATTGAAAACCGAGGTTTTAAAGATCGTTGCACATAGCTTCCTCACTGCAGTTTCGCCCTGAAATTGGCAGGGTGGTCTCCTGCCGAAATATCGGCCGTCGTCGATTTTGACAATTGGCTGCATATCCGTAAGTTTTTCATACATGGGAACAATGCTACAAATCGACAGCTCTGCTTGCACCCCGCGTGCGAAGGCAGTAGGCTTCACTAATTCCGCCAGCCGCCCGTAGTAACTAAGGATGTTCTCAGAACCCAAGTGATTAGCATCATTGGTGTCGACGTGAGCGTACACTTGCACTCGACCGCACCCCGT
The DNA here is from genome assembly GCA_026315105.1 of Locusta migratoria. Classification (NCBI taxonomy): domain Eukaryota; kingdom Metazoa; phylum Arthropoda; class Insecta; order Orthoptera; family Acrididae; genus Locusta; species Locusta migratoria. The sequence goes on along the minus strand of CM048747.1, from coordinate 398,118,610 downwards.
ACGTCGATAGCCGCTGGCAAGGCCACCTCCACATCTCAGATGAGGCTCCCCGGCAAACACACCGAGTGCACATTGTAATTCTTTTTGGATATTGACGCTATCTGCCTAAGGGGCTCCATCACGTGCCTAACATTGGAGCTCCCAATAAATAATAATCTCCTCCCACCGTGCACCCTCTCGGACCCTGCGGAAAAGGCGGCTAGATGTCCACTCACAGGACGAACGGGCGTGGACGGACGGCCTGCAGATCGATCTTCTGTCTCGTTCAACCCGCTACTCCCCTCGCGCAGAGGGCGGCTCGACCACGTCCGGTACACCTGAAGGTGCCTCGGTAACAGAGACAGAGAGCGAAGCATCAAACACCTGAGGTGTCCCACTCGACGCACCAGACTCCCCACCATCGCTGCACCCCGAGACAGCAGCCTGAAGACTGCCGACCACAGCCAACAGTACGCTTATCTGATCACGAACTGCGATTAACTTCTCATGAATACGCACAAAGCAGGCACCCATCTTGTTCAAAATGTTTGTAGAGTCTATGGGACTTAACTACGGGGTTATCAGTCCCTAAACTTACAAACCACTTATGAACTACTTACAACTAAGGACGGCACAAATATCCATGCCCGAGGGGGGATTCGAACCCCCGACCGTGGTGGCCGTGCGGACCGTGACTGGAGCGCCTCAATCCCCTCGGCCACCGCGGCCGGCACCCATCTTGTCTTTTGTATCCCATCCTCATCGCCACTTTTGTGTCTCGTTTCCGCCGGTTGTCCGAGGTGTCGGTGGCGAGTAGAGAGATACCGACACAGGAAAATAGGATGCACGCGTGTACGGGTACAGAGTCTAAGGTGAGCAGCCAGTGGGACAGCAGAACTAGAAACACTAAGCTAGATTAGAACCAGATATATATTTCGTAGAGATAGTACAATACTTTGTTAACTGAAGACTAATGTAATGCAGATACATAGTTTAACTAGGTAGAGGCCTGCCTACTGATGAGAGACTTAACTGGTGCCTGTCCTAATGCCAAGTGACCAATCCAGTTTAGTCGTAGGGACGAGCGGAGTTGCAGCAGAGGGCGCTCGTGGCTGACGTCGTAAGAACGCTGCGCCGTGCTTGCATGGCGGCGCGCAGCGAAAGTACGTGGCGCGCACTTCAGACTTGTGCGACACCACACTATCCATCCTATCGATACAATTAATTGTAGAAAGCAGAAAACTAAATAATCAACTTTTGATTAGTCTGGTTCTTCGACAAAGGCGGCTGGCAGCTAACTGAACTGTGTTCACCGGTAACAATACTGTCAAATCAACGAAACTGTTTCTAGCTGTTTTCAAAATAAACAAGAAAATCTATGGAGTACTCTGTTATCAAACACGCTGTAATAAAAGCTTTCTGAATGTGAAACATTAAATAAAGAAATGACGAGCTCACACTTGAATTACGTAGCTTGCAGCTGCCAAGTACTTGAGAATAAACTCTTTAAAAAAACAGAAGCACCATCGAAAATTAAGAAATTGATTGACAAAGAAATGTGACATTGGCAGCAACTGGCAGTGGTTGGAGGTATTTACTTTCGTATAAGCGGGCTGGGTTTCACGATCATTCTCTATTTGATAGCTCTATTTCGCCCCACATGACCATTCTTCTGAAACAATAGGCCAATTTTAATGTAGTTCGTGAATGTATCTTTCAACTTTCCCCATGCTTTCGAGCAACGATATTAATCTCGATTATATTCTGTTCAAAAATACTCAGACACATTAATGAGGAACCTAAACTCACCTTGTATGGGTGTGTATGGCAAAAATTAAAGCAAATGAGATTGGACGTTCTGAAAATAAGTCTTTAATAATGCAAAACTAGGTTTATTCAACACGGATGCACAGCAACCGGTTATAAATTTATTGAACTACGGCAGTGTCGGCTGCAAATTATTTTCATTAAATATGACGCGTATCGCTCTTTTAGGGAATCCTTAGATTATTAAAGGGCACCTTTCCTTAATAAGGCGTAATAAGCTTACAACTAGTTTGAACTATATAAAAGAAGAACGAAAACTGTTTACTTATTTTGAACCTTAAAAACATATTGCAAGGAAGATGTGGGCTGTATTACTAACAGTTAAAGAATCTGCTAAGAAAATGTAAAAGGTGAAACGAAATTCGCGCACTCTGTCTCCGCAGCGCCATTCCTCACATGCCAGCAATAATAAAATATCTCACAAACTTTCGTCTTGCGCAAATGTCCGGCAGTGAATAGACGTCAGAGACTGAGATCAGTGTGTGTAGCATACGTCACTGTGTTTCAGAATTCCACAATTCCACCAAAAAACTCCTAGGGGAAGCAGAAGCATCTTGACGAACAAATTGAAGTAAGAAACTCATGCCCGGAAACGTCATCAACGACGCTACAGAGCGTCGTCATGCAGTCGCCGAAGCTGTAACTCGGACATTTCGTAGTGTCGTTTTAACGGTGTTTCTGTGCTCATATTATTCCTCAAGACGTATTCTACTTCGGCCTGTACCTTTATTCGCCTGCACAGCCTAGAACTATGTCCCTTTTCTATTGCTACTGTAAGTCTTTGCAACAAGTTTTACAGTATTTTTATCTGCCCGTAGATAATCTAAAGATGCACTGTAATAGAAAGCATTTGCAACTGAGTCTGCTTTAGTTCAATAAAATTACAAGTTTTGTGAAACTCTTCATAAAGGGAAAAAAATCCCATGATGATCGAATACAGCATTAGTTGTGAGCGTGTTGATGCAGTCGCGTTGTACAAATATCTTATCGTAACATTGCAGAGCGATATCAAATGGAACGAACATGTAAACACAGCGGTTTATTGGGAGAAGTTTGGTAAGATGCACTTCATCTGTAGAAGACACAGTGTATAAAGCGCTTGTACGACCACGTCTTGAGTATTGCTCAAGTGTTGTGAACCCGCAGCAGATCAGTTTGAAGGACGATATGGCAGCAGTTCAGAGGCGAGCAGCTCGGTTCGTTACTGGTAGGTTTGATTAATGCCCGAGTGTCTAGCAAATGCTCCGGGAACTCGACAACGCATGAGGAAATTCTGATGAGGGAATTTAGAGGCCGGAATTTGAAGCTGAGTGTAGGACAATCTCCCTGCCGCCTACTTACGTTTCGGGTAAAGATAACAAAGACAAGAGAAATTAGGGTTCGTACAGAGGCATATAGACATTCTTTTCTCTCTCGTTCTATTTGGGAGTGGAAAAGAAAAGGAAATGCCTAGTAGTGGTACAGTGTACCCTCCGGTACGTACTTTCCAGTGGATTGCGGAGTATATATGTAGATGTAGATCTACTCTGATTTTCTAGAATTGAATACATGTAGTTTCAAAAACGTTTACAAAGTCTTCTTTACACACTAAAATACTTTCAAAAAATGTTGAAATGTTAGTTAAGCTTATGGGCGTTACGGCGGGGCTTCTTTTTTAAAATAAGACAGGGAGGGTCGGTCAGTGCATAGTTGACAAACTTCCTAAAACACTCCCCTCTTTCATGTCTTCCCTCGGCGATGTTACCATCACACTTCGTGCCAGTGCCATGGTTTGTAAACGGGGCAGCACTGCACGCGAGGTGCCGTGTCGACATGCAACTTCAGTGCATGTCTGAATTCACTCTTTTACTAACCTTGCGTCTTCTGTCGTAGTTGATGTCCCATTGCGCATGTGAAGCACACAGGTCGCACATCCGTTGTACTGGAAGTGATGCTAAAAGAGATGTTGAGATGTGGCTAGGAAGTACTGCACTACGAATAACTTTAGCTTTTGTAGGATGCCAGTGCTTGTTTTTATTGAAGACATGCCAGTGTATATCCAAGCACAAATATACAGACTGAGTAATGTTAAAAAATAAACGTTGCATAACGTATAAACTATCCCTGGCCCGCACTGAACTAACATGAATGTGCAAGGTATCGCGGTCGGCGCTCGACTGACTGCTGCCGCCTCGCGCTGCGCGACACAAGCCACCGTTTTGGCGCCAAGCGAAACTTCTAGACTAACATTGTTCAACTTATTACAAAATATACAAATAATTAAATCTTTGAATTAACCAAAATATAGCTTAGCACAAAAGCCTTAGAGAAAAATTAATAAAAGAAGCTTAAAGTTTTGGCGGACAACTAGTATAGGCGGGAGCCAATCAGATCTTAACTTGCAATAGGGGCGGAGCTTTCCCACGAGATACAAGCTCATCTACTGTCTCTCTCTCTCTCACCCTTTCTACTATTGCGTCACACGGTTCTCCAACCAAGAAAACTTTTTTAACACCTAATATATTGATATGCGAAATAAACGGCTCCATATCAGCCCCCTCACAAACTTAACTACTGGGTCATCAGTCCCTAAACTTACAAACTACTTATCCACTACCTTATACTAAGGACGGCACAAATATCCATGCCCGAGGGGGATTCGAACCCCCGACCGTAGTGGCCGTGCAGACTGGAGCGCCTCAGTCACCTCGGCCACCGCGGCCGGATAAATACTTTCAGTTTGTCATAATCAAGTCATAATAAAAGAATTTGGTGCTTGATAATTTTCATCGTATCTAGTGTAAGTTGCTCCCCCTCCCAGTGTTATTATGAGCGCACACTGCTCCGACGCATCTGCAGAGAGAAGCGTAAGTGTTTCTGGGAATCACGCGACCAAATTCCGTTGCTTGCAGGCCTGTCTGTAACACGTGCTGCGTTCACTACGGCCGAGCAGCGCGCTGCCGCAGCTTAAACCAGCGTTAAGTGAGTCACGCGGCCGGATTCCAGCAAACGACACGTCTGCCGGGCGACGAACATCGCTCGCCTCAGCACACAGCGGAAGGCGCAAGGCGGCAACCCGGAACACACTCTGTCTGGGCGCGCGACGTGCTGTCTCTCCTATGATGCATGGCGTCTGTCTTTCAAAAACCTTTGACAGACTACCTGGCAGATTCGAATACACTACTGGCTGTTAAAATTTCTACACCAAGATGAAATGCAGATGATAAACGGGTATTCATTGGACAAATATATTATAATAGAACTGACATCTTCACTCAATTTAGGTGCATAGGTCCTGAGAAATCAGTATCCAGAACGACCACCTACGACCGTAATAACGGCATTGACACACCTGTGCATTTAGCTTCAACACGATACCACAGTTCATCAAGAGTAGTGACAGCCGTATTGTGACGAACGAGTTGCTCGGCCACCATAGAGCAGATGTTTTCAATTGGTGATAAATCCTGAGAATGTGCTGGTCTGAGCAGCAGTCGAACATTTTCCGTATCCATAAAGGCCCGTACAGGACCTGCAACATGCCGTCGTGCATTTTCCTGCTGAAATGTAGCATTTCGCAGGATTCGAATGAAGGGTAGAGCCACGGGTCGTAACACATCGGAAATGTAACGGCCACTGTTCAAAGCGAACAAGGGGTGACCGAGACGTGTAACCAATGGCATCCCATATCATCACGCCGGGTGATACGCTTCCAATGTGCGTTCACCGCGATGTCGCCAAACATAGATCGACTGTCACGATTCTGTAAACAGAACCTGGATTCATCCAAAAACATGACGTTTTGCTCATTCGTGCACCCAGGTTCGTCGTTTCGTACACCATCGCAGGCACTCCTGTCTGTGATGCAGCGTCAATCGTAACCGCAGCCATGGTCTCCGAGCTGATAGTCCATCTGTTGACTCAGAGGTCGAGACGTGGCTACACGATCCGTACCAAGCGGATAAGCTGCCTGTCATCTCGACTCATCTCATACGAGGCCGTTGGGATCCAGCGCGGCGTTCCGTATTGCCCTCCTGAACCCACCGATTCCATATTCTGCTAACACTCATTGTATCGCGACCAACGCGAGCAGCAATGTCGATACGATACGATACGATGCGATACAATGCGGCCTTTATCAAAGTCGGAAACGTAATGGTAGGCATTTTTCCTACTTACACGAGGCATCAAGATAACGTTTTACCAGAAACGCCGGTCAACTGCTGTTTGTGTTGGAAACTTTCCTCATCTCAACACGTTGTAGGCGTCGCCACCGTCGCCAACCTTGTGTGAATGCTCTGAAAAGCTAATCATTTACATATCACAGAAACTTCTTCCTGTCGGTTAAATTTCGCGTCCGTAGCACACCATCTTCGTGGTGTAGCAGTTATAATGGCCAGGAGTGTACCAATGAAAATTCGAAATAAACAATATGCCACACGTTCGTTCTAAGCGTCAGTTCATATATACGGCATAGTAGCTTGCTAAGTGTAGCGAATGTCGTAACTCCAAAGTATTTCATGGAAAGAAGCACAGATGGAAATTAGTATGTGTAGTTCTAATATGTGGCACTTTTATCCATTCATTTATCAGGATAAAGTGTTCCCATTCGTCATGCTGACTCAAAACCACGACTAGATAATATTAACATGGACAGGACTTCAGACGAGGCAAACTGATTCGTTTCATTTCAGACAGGTAGCTTTATAAGCACAGTAATAAGATAAGGCATTTTGCCTCATTACCGTCCGTATTGTGAGATAACCGCTCTCAAACATCATATCACTAAATCTACTCAAAGATAACTGGCTTGATAGATAATTGTGAAATCAGCTATTTAGCATTTTTCGTCACGTATCTACATCCATACTCCGCAAGCCATCTCTCTTCATCTTATAGTCACTTTTTCGTGTCAGATGTAATCTCTCTAGTTTTATCCTTGTGGTCTTCTCGTGAGATATTCGAAGGAATATACTGGTTGACTCTTCAAGATACAAATGGTCTCGGAAATTTGATCGAAGGCCGTACTACGATGCAGAGCATCTCTCTTGTAGTGTCTTCTACTGAAATTCCCCGATTATCTCTGTGCTCTGTGACTCAAACACTCTTACTAAATGAGCCCTAAACGACGCGTGCTGTTGGATCCTCTTTATGTCTTCTGACAACTCTACCTGCTGCAGTCCTACACTGATGACTAATACTCAAGCGCCGGGCGAACCACTGTTTTGTAACCAACTTTTGTTGTCGACGGACTAAACTGCATAAGGATTCTTCCAATGGACATCCTCCTAACATTCTTCCGTTCTACTAGTACCTGTCCTATTTTAATATAACCTCAACTTTATTATTAAGATAACGCGTATCCACCCAGTTTTCATTCCCATATAACAAAGTTAGTCGAAGGATTGAACAGCGTACTCATAATTTAGCTTTGTTGTGGGACCCCTATTGTTCCTTGTCTCTATAAATGATTTGGAAGACATTCTCAGACTGTTCGCCGATTATGTTATCTTTTATCAAACATTATAGTCACCATAAGTTCAAAATAAGTGCAAAACGAATCTACGTTACACACGATTAATTTTATATGGTCCTTCTATTTCTAATGGCTCCTTAAGCCTACATCCAGGAATCGTATGGAAGCAACTTGGACCAACGTTCATTCCGCTATTAATTTTAATAAATGATCTTCCTTTCTATATAAACTCTGCACTTTCACATTTGAAGTCTCGGTTAAGAACGACATACTGGGTTCGGTTAGCTAGAATCTCTTCCGTTCATTCCCATAAATGGTCTGATATTCCATATGTTCACACTTTGTTCATTAGAAGACGGTGTGGCATTGTATGGAATGCCTTGCAGAAATCAAGAAATACGGCATATACCTACTAAGATCTATATACATACTGCCCTCTGTGTCTCGTAGATGAATATTGCGAGCTGTGTTTCACATAATCGTGCTTAGGGATGGTTGCTACTGAGGAAATTTCCGGTATTGATAAAGGTCAAAATACTCGAACATAAAACGTTTTCGAAAACGCAAAAAGTAACCGACGTTAGAGATATATGCAAATTGCTTCTCTTCAATCTGTAGCAACACTTCCCTCCTCTAGAGACCTTCGGCATACTGATGCTGGAAGGGAGGCATGTTCCTTAGCATATTCCGTGTACAATCGGATTGCTATTCCATCAGGTCCAGCGGTCGTTCGTCTGTTCAACGATTTCTATAGATTTTCCATCCCTGTGAATTTTGTTTCTAAATCTTTTTCTCCCTCTTGCGACGGTTTAGAGGAGGAACTACAGTGGAAATATCATATGTGAAACAGAATCGGAAAAAGACATTTAGTATTCTGGCCTCTTGCGTCCCATCTTCTGTTTTAACGTTGTTTTGGTCACAGAGTGTTTGGACACATTTTCTTGACCAATTTACCCATTTGACATAGGAACAAAACTGCTTAGGACTTTTTTCCACGTAATTACAAAAATCATTGTTTTCCAAGGCGCCTGGCACCTTACGTCGATTTTGGCATAATTCATTTTTTGGTTGTATGCAAGAATTTGGTTACGATTATTTATGTAATGAAGTTATTTTTCTTATCAATTTTCTAACTCAGTTGTTGAACCACGATGGCTCTGCCCCATCTCGTATAATTTTATTCGATACATGTTTGTCTACTTTACGGTTGCTTTTGAACTCTGTCCGTGAAAGCGTTATATCGTGACATCAATAAGACAAGTTGTCGCTTGAACGTGCAGTAAAGTGTAGCCTTATAACAGCGAACAGCAGTGTCCTCATTGATGTACAGTGAACAAACATGATCCCAGGACAGAAGATTAGTTTACAATATCAGTAGAACCAGTTAATTTTGTGGCGATCTAGGAATTTTTCTTTAAGGGTACTTTCCTAAAAATCTGGTAGGTAGTATGTTAAAATATTTTACAATCCTACATTTCTGTTCATTTACAAGCAACCTGTAAAATATGAACCTTACAGGTAAGCCATATCTGAGGTCGTTCCCTCGAAGAATTCATACACATTTATGAGGAATATTACTGCAAGTGTAAATATTATTTGCAAATTAACTTGAACATCTAGAAGATTGTTTAAGGAACTTTACATCTAACTTACTTTGAATTTATTTACACCGGTTTCAGTAAGGCTATCTTGCCATCTTCATCTCTCTTCATAATCATTATCATCATCATTATTTATGACTGATTATGCCTTTCAACGTGTCGTCTGGAGCATAATTCTTCTCGTAAAACTCTTCCACGAACCACTCTTCAGTGCTAACATTGCTGCCTCGTCTGATTTTAACTCCTTTACTTCAAATTCATCTTTCACACAATCCAAATACAATTCTCTAATGCTGAATAATCAGAAAATTAGGCGACCTAGCTTCTCCCATGCGTGTCTGCACTAATTCCTTCATAGATGGCGTTTATTTCCGCTTATTCTTCGATTTATGGACATCCTCCTAACATTCTTCCGTTCTACTAGTACCTGTCCTATTTTAATATAACCTCAATATAACAAAGTTAGTCGAAGGATTGAACCGCGTACTCATAATTTAGCTTTGTTGTGGGACTCCTATTGTTCCTTATCTCTATAAATGATTTGGAAGACATTCTCAGACTGTTCGCGGATTATGTTGTCTTTTATCAAACAGTATAGTCACCATACGTTCAAAACAAGTGCAAAACGATTTAGGTAAGATATCTGCATGAGGCGAAAGTTAGAAATTGACATTAAATAATCAAAAGTGTGAAGTCACCCATACGGATACTAAAAGAAATCCGTAAAACTTCATTCGCGTGATAAATCAATGAAAGCTACAGATAGCAATACAGCCAAATACATAGCAATTACATCTACGAATAGAAAATGTCGTGGGAAAGTGAAAGAAAGGCCGTGGTTTAATGGAAGAAAGCAGATGCAGCAGTCATACTAAATCAATTGTCTGTACTACACTTGTCTGTCCTACCTTGGAGTATTGCTGCTCATTGGTGGATACTTTTCAGTTGGGAATAACGAGGGACACGTAAGTTCAGAAATGTTCAGTAAAGAGTGACACGGAAATAATCCAGGTGTTGGGGTGGAAACCATTAAAAGAAAGGTTTATTTTTTGCGGAAAGATCTTATTGCGAAATTTCTTTCAATAACTTTTTCTTTCAAATGCGAACTTATGTTGTTAGTACCAACGTACACATTAAAGTAGAAATATCAGATGTAAAATGAAAATAATTAGTTCTTCCTTCCCGTGCGCTATTAGAGAATAGATCAGTAAATAAATATTATGATCCCTCTGCCAGGCACTTAAAAGCGATTCACATAGTAAATTTGTAGGTCTAAATTTAGGCGAAACTGTGATGTTGCTCAATTTCATACTTAGGAAAAGTATCTCTGCATGAGGCCAGTAAACGTAAATCAAATTTCAGAACATCCTGTCATATACACAATACTATTGGTCACTTTCTTCCCAATGGTAGAGAAAATATTCCAGTCTTGAAAAAGAGTGGAATATACCAAATTACTTCCAACTGTGGGAGATTTTACATTGATCGGTCAGGCAGGGCAATATATACCAAATTAAAAGACCATAGTTTTGGGAACCTTAGGAAAGAAAATTCAACATCTGCAGACCACCTGTTAAAAGAAGACCACTGCTACAAGGTAACACATGAGGCTCTACACCATTTTCAGAAAGGGGGGGGGGGGAATGAACTATTTTGAGATATTGGAAGTTAATAGACATATGTGTATTTTCCCAGACATTGTACTAAGTGACCAAACACAATTTCAATTCTGGGCACTTCTGACTGCAGAATGTTACCAGCCTACATAAACTACTGCCAACAATTAAGTTGCCTCATGTCCCTATTACAGATCCACAAGCTGATTAATCTGTATGATCACAGAATTTTAGCTACTTACCAGATATCAATTGTAATTTTTTATTTGGTAGTAATATTGGAAAGTCAACAACCATAATTTATTCATTTCCCTTCTGTTGTTGTTGTGGTCTTCAGTTCGCAGACTGGTTTGATGCAACTCTCCATACTACCCTGTCCTGTGAAAATCTCTTCATCTGAGAGTATGTTCTGCAGCCCACATCCTTTTGAATCTATTTACTGTATTCGTCCCTCGGTCTCCCTCTACGATTTTTACCCCACACACTTCCCTCTTAAGCTAAGTTGACGATTCCTTGATATTTCAGAATGTGTCCCACCAATCTACCCCTTCTGTTAGTCAGGATATGCCAGAAAATCCTTTTCTTTCCAATTCGATTAAGGACCTTCTCATTAGTTACGTGATCTACCTAATTTTCATCATACGTGTGTAGCATATTTCAAAAGCTTCTATCATCTTTTTGTCTGAACTCCTTACCATCCACATTTCACTCCCGTACAATTCTATACTGCAGACAAATGCTTTTTAGAAAGCACTTCCTAACATTTAAACTAATATTGGAAGTCAACAAATTTCGCTTTTTCAGAAATGCTAATATTCCCAGTGCCATTCTACATTTTATATCTTCTTTACTTCGTCCATCAGAAGTTATCTTGTTACACAAATCACAAAACTCATCTACTACTTTTACTGTATCATTATCAAATCTAATTTCTTCAGCACCGCCTAACTTTCTGATTACCTTTCCATTACCTTTGTTTTACTCCTGTTAATATTCATCTTATATCATTCTTTCAAGACCCTGTCCATTGCATTCAGTTGCTCTTCCAGATCTTTTGGAGTCTCTGACAAAGTTACTATGTCATCTGCAAACCGCAATGTTTTCATTTCTTCACCCTGCACTTTAATGCCATCTCCAAATTTCTCCTTGCATTCCTTCACTGCTTGCTCGATGTACAGATTGAACAACATTTAGGAAAGGCTACAACCCTCTCCCTTCCCTACCTGTGCGTCCCTTTCAAGCCCATCGAGTCTAAGAACTGCTGTCTGGTTTTTGTATAAGTTGAATATAACCCATCGCTCCCTACATTTTACCCCTGTTACCTTCAGAATTTGAAAGAGTATATTCCAGTCTACATTGTCAAAAGCTTTCTCTAACTCTAGAAATGCTAATAATGTAGGTTTGCCTTTCCTTAGCCTATCTTCTAAGATAAGTCGTAATTTGAGTATTGCCTCCCGTGTTCCTACATTTCTCTTAAATCCAAACTGAGCTTCCCCAAGTTGGATACCACAAGTTTTTTATTTCTTGTTAGTATTTTGCAACTATGACTTATGAAACTGATTGTTCTATAATTTTCACATTTGTCTGCACTTGGTTTCTTTGGAATTGGAATTACTATATTCTTCTTGAAGTCGGATGGTATTTCCCCTATGTCCTACATCTTGCATACCAGGTGGAACAATTTCTTCATGACTGGTTCTCCTAACGATATCAGCTGTTCAGACGGAATATAATATTCAAATATAATATTCAAATCTTTCAGCGCTCTGTCTAATTCCTCTCGCACTATCATATCTCCTATTTCCTCTTCCTCAATTTCGTCCTCAATTTCTAGAATATGACTTGGAAGTATATTTCCTTTATACAGGTCCCATATACATTCTTCCCACATTTCAGCTTTGCCCTCTTTGTTTAGTACTGGTTTTCCGTCTGAGTTCTTGATATTCACACAGCTACTTTTCTTGCCTCCAAATAACTCTTGCATTTTCCTGTAGGCGATTAGTTAGTTACACCTTCTTCTAAGGTTCCTATAGCCACTACTGCTTAACCAGTCTGCATTTCCTGTAAATCTCATTTTTCAGACGTTTGCAGTCTCTTTTGTCTACTTCACTTAATGCATTTTTATATTTTCTCCTTTCATCAATATTTAGTATATCCTATGTTATCTGGGGATTTCAATTAGGCCTTTACTTTTGCCTATATGATCCTCTGCTATTGTATTACTTTCCCCTGTTTCAGTCAATCCTTGCCTAATGTTCCCTCTGAAATCCTCAAACACCTCTGGTTCCTTCAGTTTTTCCAGGTTCCATCTCCTAAAGTTTCAACCTTTCTGTAGTTTCTTAAGTTTTAATCTACAGTTCATTACCACTAAGTTATGGTCAGATTCTATGTCTGCCCCTGTGTATGTCATATAGTTTAAAACCTGGTTCATAAAACTATTCCTTACCTTTATAAAGTCAATCTGGTACCTTCTAGTGTCTCCTGGCCTCTTCCACGTATATAACCTTCTTTCCCGATGTTTAAACCAAGTGTTGGTGATCATTAAATTGTGATCTGCACAAAATTCTACCAAGCGATCGCCTCTTTCATTTCTTTTCCCCAGACCATATTCAGCTACAACATTTCCTTCTGTTCCTTTTCCTACTGCTGAGTTCCAGTCCCCCATCACAATCGAGTTTACGTCTCACTTAATTTTCTGAATAATTTCTTTTATCTCCTCAAACATATCTTCGATATCCTCATCTTCGGCAGAGCTAGTCGGCATATAAACTTGTACCACTATTGTAGGTGTTGTTTTGTGTCTCTTTGCTATGATAATGGGTTCACTACGCTGTTCACAGTAACTTAACCGCATTCCTATTTTCTTATTCATTATCAGACCTACTCCTGCGTTACCACCAACTGATTTTGTATTGATAACCCTGTACTCAACTGACCAGAAATCCTGTTCATCCTGTCACCGAACTTCACTAATCCATACCATATCAAACTGTAACCTATCTATTTCTATTTTCAAATTTTCTAACTTACCTACGCACTACAACTTGTTGTTGTAAATCTATCGGACCAAACTGCGTGGTCATCAGTCCGTAGCTTACAAACTACTTAAACCTAGGTAAACTAACCTAAGGAAAACACACACAGCCATGCCCCAGGGAGGACTCGAACCTCCAAGGCGAGCAACCGCGCCCTCCGCAGCGAGACGCTTTAGACCGCTCGGCTACTCCACCGCGGCCTTACCTACGCGGTTAAGGGTTAGAACACTCCACGAGCCGATCCGTAGAATGTCTGTTTTGTTTTATTTGAAAGTCCCCACCCGGAGATCCGAATGGGAGACTATTTTACCTCCGGAATATTTTACCCAAGAAGACGCCATCCTCATATATTCATACAGTAGTGCTGTATGTCCTCGGGAAAAGTAACGGCTGTAGTCCCTCCTTGCGTTCACCAGTTCGCAGTAACTGCATGGTGAAGCCATGTTAACTGAAGTTACAAGGCCAGCTCAGTCAATCATCCACACTGTTGCCCCTGTAACTATTGAAAAGACTGCTTCCCCTCTTCATGAACCACTCGTCAGTCTTGCCTCTCCACAGATACCCCTCCACTGTGGTTGCACCTATGGTACGGCTATCTGCATCGTTGAGGCACGCAAGCTACCCCACCTCGGCAATGTCTGTGGTTAATGGGGGTGGTTCAAATATGTAACTTCACAGATTTTTCACTCAGTTTATTATCTGCCTTTCTATGCTCCAATGGTTTGACCTGTTAAACTTAAAATAATATCCTCAGCCAATTTGTATTGTTAATTTTCCTTTCCTATGATAAACATTGTGCTTTATATCTTGTCATATCTTATCAATGTTAATCTTGTTCATTTAAGTTTCGTTTGTGCAGCCCCAAGAATTCTTCTTCCAATATTTCGGCTCGTTCCTCAGAGTAAGCCGTAAGACTGACGCTCCAGTGCTCGCTCCTGCCCTTTATACTCGCGTAACGCGCAACTGCATATGTGGCCACAGATAGCCTACATATGCGCCAGAGACGTTGGTCGGTGGCAAAGACAAGCATAATGCACGAGTTAAGTTTGTGACTCTATCTGTGTTGGCATGTCGATATAGCACTGTGACGACGTCTTCGTGAATTTATTACCGAAAGCGCCGGATTCCATGATTTATTTAGATTGAAACCAGTATCTCTATTAATTAACGTAATCGTCTAGCGAATTTTAATTTCCGAAAAGATTATGTAATTGCCAAAATTTCGACGCTGCCCTGCAACATACTGTGGCTAGTGTCAATATACCGTTCTGCCATTGTCAACGTGTTAGGTTGTAAAAGTCGTGTGTATCTACGATGTTTCGCTCCAGATTTTCGGATTAGCAAATTCAAATGTTCAAATGTTTGTGTAGTCTATGGGACTTAACTACGGGGTCATCAGTCCCTAAACTTACAAACTAGTTATGAACTACTTACGAACTAGGACGGCACAAATATCTATGCCCGAGGGGGGATTCGAACCCCCGACCGTAGTGGCCGTGCAGACCGTGACTGGAGCGCCTTAGTCCCCGCGGCCACCGCGGCCGGCTTCGGAGTAGCAAATCATCTTTGACGGAGCCCACAAGTTCAGCTGTCTTTGGTGGCGGACGAAAAATCACTTTGTGTCTGCTGAGAATTCGTCCTTTTTTGCCGAAAGGATACCCACATATGTCAGGAGAGCCATGTATTTAAAGGTTTCATTATCTTCTTCTGCATTCTTAGTGGCCTCATTCGGTTTCATTTGTACTGCCTTCTGTATCTGCTGTGGAGAGCACCCATCGTCTTCAAACACTCTCTGCAAGTGGAAAAATTCATCTTGCAGACTGCTTTCCTCAGACATAATATGTGCTCTGTGTATCAAAGTTCTGAGACCAATCTTCGTCTGGGAAGGGTGATGGCAGCTATTTGCACGTAAATACAAATTCGTGTGCACGGCTTCCGATAATGTCTCAAAGTGCACATCCTCTTAGCGCCGAGCTTTATTTGATCATGGATGGAGGTCAGAAATGTTTTGAAAGTTATCTTTACCGTTAGACCATACTACAAAGGTGTCATCAACATACCTTCATAATACTGAGGGTTTCATGTCTGCAGATTCCGGGGCTTTTTCCTCGAAATCCTCCATGAGGTGATAAGGCGCTACCCATGGCGCCTCCGTCGGTCTGTTCAAACCATTCTTTGTTAAAGAAGAAGTACGTCCAGGTATTATGGCATAGGTGTGTGTGTTGTCCCTAGGTTAGTTTACCTTAATCTAAGTAGTTTGTAAGCTACTGACTGATGACCTCGCAGTTTGGTCAGATTTACAAACATTTGAATATTTTGTCGAGGTATAACGCGTTAAATAAAGATTTATATCTTAAAAATTCTTTCAATAAGGTATAAATAATCTGGAAGGGGAATTTTTGTGAATAAAGACACCACATCGAAATTAATATATTAGAAGAATTCAGTTTCAATGATTTCAGATTACCAATTCAGTCAGCAGAATTTCTTATGTGGTGATCACATTTTCCCCCGAGAGGCCTCGATATAGATGCCAAGTGTTTGGCAATGTTATAGGTCGGAGAACATACTTTACACTATCGGGTGGAGAGGAACATTTTTCTTGTGGGCCTTTGGTAATCCGTAAAGTCTTGGAGGCATCGCACCACTTGGTTTCTATCTCCTAACTACTTCTGGTGTGAAGAGTCATTCAGAAGCGAAGCAGGTTTGCTTGCCACTTCATAATTGTCGTTCTTGCTGATCTTCCAGTACATGCTGTCATTCAATAAATTGTACATTTTATCGTGGTACTCATCCCAAAACAATAAAACCGAATCATTACCTTTATCAGCTGTCAGAATCTCGGTCTGAGTATCCTGGCGCAGCTTACGAGTGCTATAGAAATATTCCTCCTCTGTGGCGAGCCTTCATCATTGCACGGCATGTCTCACGTCTTATTTCATCTGCTGAATGCGAGGGACGTGGTCGAACAGCTTCTTAAATACCGATGATAAACGATGGTAATGGAAGAACATGTGACGAGGATGTAAAGTTCAGTCCTTTACCTACCAGCTTTACATATCTACAGGATACAGAATTAAGGCAGAGACAAAACTTACGAGCGAGCATTTGATTTCTTAATCTAAAAGTTGCAAACCATTTACCTTTAAAGATATATAACAGTAATAGCTAAAGTACATATCCAAACTATCTACATTTTAATCAATAATACTCAGTAATGTGAAAGACTGGTAGAGCGATCTCAATAGTTGATTATGAGTTCATTGACATGCTTCCACTCGGAGCAGTTGTTCGACACCATAATTGTCCACTGCAGCTAATCTTTGCGATGTACAAAGATTGACGACAAGTTTGTCAGTTTTCGCTCGAACTGTGAAGCTTGAGAAAAAGAGTTTCCCGTTATCTACGAGATGTTTCTGAGGAATTGCCATTATACCATGCAAAATGGGGAGCTTTATCCTTGCTAGTTACAGAACCACTTGCGTTGACCTATTACCATGGAAGAAATGGTATCGTCTGGTTGGAATTTTATTGCTCCGTTTTGAAATACTATAGTTTGTCCCTCGCTCAATATATCACAACAATCCAGCAGAAGATAGGAGACTAGCTTAAAATCGGTTGGTTCTGTGCAACTAATTTATATAAATGAGTCCATTTGATATCCTCCTTGAATGTTGCAAATAAATAAAATGAGCAGTTGTTATACAAATTATATGTGGCTCTTATGAATAAACAAGTAACGGAACGTATTAATTGAAAGATAGTAAAAAATTCAGTACGTTATACTTATTAATACTACGCCATAATTATTTATGTTGCAGAAAAAACAAAGGGAGGTAATTCTGGTTCTGATGAAGAGAAACGCTGTGAAACTTGGTGGGGAAAAATAATAAAAAAATGGAACTAAAACACTGAATTGCACACCTTTGGCATGGTGAAATCTTGTAGTACACTCACTTAGTAATGTAACAACGACCTAACAACAATCCACTTTCAAACTCTAATGTGACTGTCACAGAACACTGTTTTATAGCACCTCGACAATTACCAGACTGGAACTGCAGTCTCACCGATTTCTAGTAGCTTCGTGCAGATGCAAGTCCCAACTGTCGAAACTACGAGGGTAGTGTTACTGAAATCCCTGGGTGAACCAGCTTCACTCCCCACGAGAGCAGGTGACGTCTTTCATAGTATCAAACGCATTCACGAATATCAGAATACTGATTGTCTGGGACAGAATCACTCAGTTACATTATTAGGGGCTATTTTATAGCAGAAGAGGGTTTGTCAAACATACAAATATTTTCCAACGTGGTAAGTTTGCTTCTAACTCCCATGTGACATTTACTGAAAGAGGTGATCTTACGATTCGCAGCTACACAGCAAGTTGAGGAAACTTTAATTGAATGTTATTCCATAAAGGCTATTATAATGGACAATATTTCAAAGTAACTGTAAATGCTTGTTGGAAAAATGCTTGACAGTATGTAAGGAAGCTTTATCGAACTACACACAAATTTATTATGGTTTCATTTCTACAAACATGCAGAAGACAGTCTGTGTCTAAGAATTTGCTACAATATTATTTATTTATTTGCTCTTTCTGCATCAACAAAGGCGATTGTCACATGTTATTTTAATTACAACATTGTTATAGTTCTATGCTGACAACAGTGTCTTTTACAGAATTTCTTACAATTCCACACTAAATTACATATCTAGAGCCACTCCACAGTGTGTCCGTGAATGTCCTTCAATTCACCAACGACGCCGTACACTTTTAAGATGAGTAGATGGTCAATAGACTGTATTTCATCACATACACACTCAGAAATGTCTGACAGACCCTACTTGTACATCAGTTGTTTTCATCTTCCAACGCTTGTTGTTAGACGGTTCAGAGCTGTTAGTAGCTTCCTCGGAAGATTGAGTCCACCAAATTTCTGTTCTTATGACATGCGGCCCACAGTTTCTTCTCGGCCCTTTTTGAGTCGAAGCCTTGAAGTCCAGGATTTAAACCTGCTTATGGTGTTAAGTCTTGATACATAGGGAGGTCCGGGTTGTCTAGAATTTTCCTGTATGTTCTTAGGGCCAAATGAGGTCGCCTTACTTGAGTGGGCTGTTTGATAGGACGGGGAGACATGCGTAGGGGGTAGCCCTGAGCGTACCCGATATTGTTCGCACTGTCTCCCTCAGCTGGACGTCCACTATGGCTCATCCAGACTGGTGAAGATCCGGTACTGAAGTTCCTGAAGTGCTCGGCCCACATACCCATGTCGCTTCAGCCAATTTCGAAAGGAGATCATTGCGGGATTTTAGTTTTTGTTTCGAATCTTCTAGATGTGGGTTATACGTTAGAGTGCGATCTAGTTTCACTCCCAGGTACTAAATATTCAAATGTTTGCATAGCTTATGGGACTTAACTGCGGGGTCATCAGTCCCTAATCTTACAAACTACATATGAACTACCTTATACTAAAGACAGCAGAAACATCCATGCCCGAGGGGGAACGCCCCGCGCATCGTAGCATAGCGCCTCAAAGCGCTCGGCCGCTCCGCCGCGGCTCCCAGGTACTAAGACTTATGCACATGTCTAATCATTGCCAATTCATATAAAGCCATACTTTTCTATATATACATGTGGCGTCTGTTCCGAAAGAACTTTTCTATTTACATCTCTGTTGTTGAGGTGAATTATTTTGCTGACTGTCTTTTTACGATTAGCATGTAGATGCCGTTTGGAGTAAGAGGTGATCAGGACATCCAGATCTGCATTCAGAGTTATATTATGGTCACGAAAGCCAGATCGTCTCCATACGCAATATATAGCATGTCAGCTACATATAAAGAGAAGGGAGGCTATTGCTGAACACTGCGGCAGGCCATTATACAAAACAAAGCTCCTACTGCGTGTAACATGCAGTGAAACCCTAATTTTCCTGTTATCGTTTTCTTGAGTAGCGCTTAAGTCTGTTTGCATTTTATACTTACAGTTAGCTAAACAGTAGTCCTTCAATCTATACTACATCGTAGACTGATGTAACATCCATGAGAACCAAACGTGTTTTCATTTTGTTTTGGAAGCTTTTTTCATTATACGTTGTGAGGGTCAGAACATAATGACAGAAAGTTCCGCACGATCGAAAACCTAGTTGGTATGCCAAAAGGTTGGTTTCGATGGATGGAGTTAGTCTAATAATTGATAGGAGGTACATAGCAGGAATATCAGTCTATAGAATACTGCTTCTATTTGTATTTACAGCATTCATTGATGCAAAAGTGTGCTTCAGTGAATATTTTCATTACTAGGCTATCACTTGTACTTCCATTTCCGTTTGAAAGTGTTCTGAACTGATTTTAAAGCAGTGAGCCTGTGACACGTCGAAATTGTCGAGCTCCGCTGAGTTGGCTCTACTTTCTACACGGATCAAAACATCTAGGGGTATCGGTTGAGATATCTAGTTACTGCCATGGGAAGAATGAACTAAAACGGTTCGACTTCTTTCTTTCGGTTCTACAGACAGGGAACAAGACCATTACTGCAACAGAAATTTTCTGTAGAGGAGGTAGGTGTCGACCTGTCATTACCAAACGAATTACACGAGCAGTTGGGACCAGATTATGTAGTGAGCCGGTAGTGCAATACAGCAACTGCGTGGCGAACCCGTAGCTATGGCATGGAGAGCCATACACAGAGGGTGGTGGCTGTAGCTATTGGTGTGTCCCAAAGTGTAATTCGCAGTACGTGATTCCAGACAACAGCAACCGGTAACAAAATACAAGGCCAAGGTCGCCCACGGGTAACCAGCATGGGATAACTGTTATCACCGTTTAATGGCCCGACGAGACTGGAGGCTGAATGCAATTCAGCTGGTCCAGGCAGCAATGGTCCTAAACAAATTTCTGAAATGTGGCATCTGCGCAAGGGAGCCTATGGTGTGTGTCCCATTAAAATCATGACACCGTTTAGCCAATAGAAACTGGAGTCGTAACTAATATCGACGGGTTGTGTTCATAAGAATTTTGTGTTCATCTGGAGAAATGTTGTTCCCTCGTCTTGAGAGAAACTGTAATTCGGGATAATCCTGCTTTTGTGAAGGAAACATGAACATATCACGAACGTGGACGAATGGCTTGGAGTCAGGTTTGGTAGACGTACGGACTTCTATGTCGTTCAGAACGGCACTTGGCTCCTGCTTTCGTTGTGCCCTATGGCGGTGCCATAAGAGATGTGTACCTTCCAGTGGACAATAACGCTCGTCCCTACAGATCTCTACTGATTGACAACAGGCTTGAATCTGACGAAACTTGGCGAAAAGTGACCTCCTTGTTCACCTACATTAAACCCGATTAAGCATGTCTTGGATGCACTTGGCAGACGAATTGCAGCCAGACCAGCACCTTCGATATTCCGTTGGTGGAATGATCAAATATCCCTCATGGGCGGATTGATTACATCCTACTGCCCATGTCACGCAAGTGTACAACTGTACTGGTTGTCCGAGGTGATCACAGATCAGATTCGAGAGCGATGGCAATGGCTTTTTCACTATTAGGGTAGCGGCATGGTACCTCGCTCTAAGTAAAACCCACATAAACCTCAAGTAGAAAGTTGAGACAATAATATATCGTACTGTATAACTGTAACCGATATCTTAATAAAATACGTTAACATTATAACTGAACTCATCTCCTAATTGTTCTGAGCAGTTTATATACAGAGGTTTACTTTCATTGTCCAGAAAGTTCTGTAATTTGTGTGTTCCCCTTTGTAAGGCCCTGTATTGCGAGGAAGCTGAATCAGAGGATTGACCTATGTATTTTTTTTATATTTTCTTGTTCTAGAGGCACGCTAATTATCCTATTAATCGACCTGTGAGAATATGTATATATGTGTAATTTTGGGTTTCATCAACATGCACTGATAGTGTTAGCAATAGTTGTCGGTTTTAGAATTTGTGTGTATTGGAATTTCATATTGTTAACGCGAAGAAGTTAATAGTTTCTTTTTCCTGTAAGAAATTTCCTTTTTTTAGATGTAGACTGATGAATGTTCTAAATATATGTAGCTCTGACATTCAAGTACCACGTTAACATGGTTCCATTCCTGATGATGGTTTTCAGTAGGAAGTGTGCATAACGTTAAGAAAGATTTTGGTGCTAGAAAACTTCCATCGTATCTAGTGTAGACCCCCTCAACCCTCCGGTCCCCACCTCGTTCATAATAATAACTTCGTGTTGTTCAGTGGCCTGAGGCAAGTCTCTCAATTGGATGCCACTTTGTCGCCTTGCGTGTCCCTAACCTACCCCAGAAATCCAGTTTAACGTGGAATGCGAACCACGTATCGTTTGTGGCGACTCCTCACATCGTATCATTATGGCCGAACGCTGCTTCGTCACAGCTACGACAGAAATGCCAGCGTTTCTGTGAATCACGCCACCAAATTACATAGGAAGCAGGCCTGTCTGTAGCAAGTGATGCGTTCGCTACGCCCGCACAGCGCGCTGCCACAGCTCAAGAGATAAGGCTGCGCGTTTAGGTGAGTCATGCGGCCGGACTCCAACAGCGACACGGCAACTGGGCGACGAAAATCACACGCCCCAGCACACGACGGAAGGCAGCGACCGGAAACACCGTCTGTCTGCGTCGAGCTGTTACTCGTATGACGCATCGTTACCCTATTACACAAGCCTTTGACGGGTTTCCTAAGTGAGATTGTAGTAAAGAAAATTAGAAGTGAAGAATAACGCATACGTTCATTCTATCGTCGCCTTAAAACATGAGGCACAATGCCCTCCAAAATTTCTATAATGTGAGTCACTTAAATGTATTTCTTGAAAGCGAGACAGGTATAGATCTGACATGAGGCACAGTTAGTCATTTAATTATCACGTTAACGTGTTCCCATTCCTGATGCATACTCAAAACCATGCAAAACACGATAATAACAAGGAAAAGGCCATAAACACGAAAAAAATTCATTTCATTTTAGATAGGAAGGCTGCGTATGTACAAAAATACTGTAATATATTTCCCTCAGTACCATCCAATTTTGTGAAAACAGCCCTCAAAGATCGCATCGCTAAACGTAATAGTAATTAACTGGAACATTATATAACTATAAACTGAGCATTTTCCATCATCTAAAACCGCAACCACAGCCATACTTCGCAACATACCTAACGGTGTATGGCGGAGGGTATTTTGTGTACCATTGTCATACTTTCCTACTATTCCAGGCGCTTATTTCGCGGGAAAAACGATTGTCGGTATAACTCGATGTGAAAGTTTGCCCCAGGTCCGACTAAAACTTTAGATTAGACAAATACCAGAAATCGTCCTATTTGAGCATTTTGTAAAGATCATGGATGTGCGTCAGAATATTGCTATATACAATTGTGAATGTTCATTGATTACCTGTCCAGTCAGACTCCGTGATAAAACCTCTTGCTTGATACTCATCAGTAATTTGTTTGTTAACTGTCGTGTTTGACCAATCCGACAGCATGACAGAAAGAACGTATAACCTTTTACTGAGTTACACAAAACTGTTTTTTAACATTTACTTTGGCAACAGCATCTGAGCAATAATGATCTCTATCAGTGATCGGCTCTGAGTCATTAGTAATTTAATTTAGCTGACTGTACACATGGAAACGCTCGTTTTCTCATGCAATTAATTCCTTTCAAAATAGCAACTAATATGACTCCCATTAATACACTGTAAATTAATTTCCTTTATAGTGTCTACCACTTGGAATGTAGGCCAATCACAACACGTACCAAACAATATAACATTCAACATTTTATAAAAATTCCTCTATCAATGGTCTGAAGTTAATCATTAGTGATTTAATTTTTTAACACACTGTAAATTAGTTTCCTATATAGTGCTTACCACGTGCAGTGTAGCACAATCACACGCGGCCGAAACAATGTAACATTAATGACTTTATCAAAATTCTATGAAACGGAAAATGAAATACTACTCGCTACTAAAAAAATACAATCTACGATTTGTGACTTAATGATAATTATTATTGAAATCTTCTTTTGAACACTAGTTTAACAATGTCTACAATGTCTCTAAAATTTTAAAACTGATTAATATTATAATTACCTTTTATATCTCACATCTGCAAGTTTCTTTCATAAACAGAAAAATCTCATATCTTCATCACAAAGAAAGTTAATTAATAATACTGCCTCCACTGATGGTAGGGCAGCCTCCTCATTCAAGACATGTTACCACAGCGACGCTCTGCACACACTGCCACTCACAACTACACTATACTGCTCTCTCTCTTTCTCTGTCTTTTACCAGCGATAATGTATACCATCCAAAGATATGATATAACAACATCCGCACATATTACAATCACTTTGGCATATAAGGTTCAGACAGTAAATATTGTTCATTCATTATATGAAAAGCAATTTATATGTATTTTTAAACAATCTAGAGAGAGATAATTACCTTTCATGTGTGGTCCCTAATCTCTCGAATTGTATCGTTGTGGTCTTTTCGCGAAATATACGAAGTACGAAGTAATATATTACATGACTCTTCAAGAAACGTACGCTATCGGAAATTTGGCAGAAGGCCCTAGTACTGAAAAATGAAATGTTTCTCTTGCCAACGGACTTTCCTGATAATCTCTGTGACGCTAACGAAGTGGCCTTTGACGAAGCGTACTGTTCTCCTTTGGATCTTCACTGAGTCTTCCATTGACCATACTTGGCACGATCCTAAATTGATGAGGATTACTCAGGCGTCGGCTAAACGGGTCTTTTGTAACGTACGTCCTTCGTTGCCGCGCGGAATGGCCGCGAGGACTAATGCTGCGTGCTACGGATTTTCGAGTCAGCTTTCGGGTGTATGTATGTATGTATGTATGTATATGTGTGTGTGTGTTTGTGTGTGTGTGCGTGTTGTTCTTAGCGTAAATTAGAATAACTAATTAGTCCAGGAACTATTTGAACATTTAAACGCTCTTTGTTGACCCACTGCACTTCTTGAGGATTCTTTCAGTGACTCTCACTTTAGTATCTGCCTGACACACGATTATTTTTAATGTTATTACCATTAAAAATCGTCCTTTATGCCTACACTCAAATATAACAGTAACTGGTTCCTGTGATTGTCCTGCTCTTGTGAAACTATATCATAAACGATCTTTCTTTCCATGTAAACAGAGCCCGTTCACATTTGAAGTCTCGGTTCAGAACAGCATGTCGCGTTCTGTTAGATAGAATTGTGGTGTCGCACAAGTCCAAAGTGCGCGCCACCTACTTTCGCCGCGCGCCGCCATGCACGCACGGCACGGCGTTCTTATGACGACAGCCACGAGCGCCCACTGTGGCAACAACCTTCGTATTACTGCAGAAACTATTCCCGCAAGCATGCAAGCATCTCCTCGTGATATAGACTTTGAACAAATAGTAGAGGCACTGAATGCTCATTATGAGAGAAAAGTTCTTGTAGCCGCTGAACGGTACCGATTTTTCAGACTGAAAAAATTACCTGAGCAGTCACACCAGGAATGGATCATTGAATTGAAAGGCTTAACCCGCAAATGTAAATTTACTTGCTCTTGTGGACTTTCTTATAGTGAGGTGATGTTAAGAGATGCGATCACGCAGAACATTCAGGATCCCAGAATTAGGGCAGCAATTCTGAAACAGTCTGACCCCTCATTAGACAGTGTACTGCAGCTTATTGAAACGCATGATACCTTTGACTTAGCAGATGTAGAAATGAAAAGCCATAGTGTAAATTCAGTGCGCCGCAACGGACGCTTTCCTAGCCGTAGTTCTCAGTATAGCACTAGTGATTCTTATTTTTCTACCGGCCGTGCTGAACAGTGAACAGTAGCCAGTGTAAAAGTGCGACGCACAGGTCGCCCCATAGTGTTAGACAAAGTAATTTGAATAACGGGCGCCAACGCTCATTTCAAAAAAATGTACGTAAATCTTGCCCCCAGTGTGTATCTCGCCACAAGCGTGCGCATTGCCCTAATCGCAACGCGACCTGTTATCAATGTGGCAAAACAGGACATTTACAGACAGTGTGTATGCAAAACAAACTTTCAAAGAACAGTAACGTTAGAAACAGTGCTTCGCAAAGTGCGAAAACAGTGCATGCAGTAAATGTCATACACGCTGTGGACTTGAACAGTGGTTTGCTTGAATCTAAAATGCAAGATATTTCTTCTGCGCCTGCTTCTAAACTATGTAGTGAACCACGTCGCAAGCGCCGTCGAGCGCGTAAAACTGTGCAACGAAAAAGGGTTCGGGACAAGCCAAATGACTATGTACAGTGCAATCCTGTAGTGAACCTAGTGCCTTCTGCAACTTCTTATTGTAAAAGTGCCCAGTACTGTGTTGCTAGTGACAGTAGACATCAAGTAGCTACTCAAGAGTGTAGTGCAGTAGTTAGTAAATCTGGAGTAGCTTCTCATGCTTGCGCGGACGCGTATCCGGCGGTAGTGCCATCTACTGATAGTGATATTAATCTGTGTGCCGAGTCTGCGCCGCTTACTTCACTACGCAGCCCGCGCATGCACAAGCGTAGTAAACAAGTTCAATCAGACGTTGCCCACATTCGCGCACCTGTGAGCGCCACAAGCAAAAGCTTTTTGTGAATCTTTGCATAGAAAATAAGACTGTGCAATTTCAGCTTGATACTGGTTCCGCTGTTACTTTAATGAATAAAGACACTTATGAACTGCTGGGTTCGCCAAAATTGTCGCCGTCTCAACATGTGCTAACGGCTTATACAGGTCAAAATATTCCCGTGCTAGGTACATGTAGCCTGCCCGCCTCCTTTCAAGGTGTCACAAAAACAGTTGCTTTTGTAGTTCTTCAGGCTAAATCTACACAGAACATTTTTGGACTAGATGCTTTTGACTAGTTTGGTTTATCAATTCAAAGCGATGTGTTTCAAATTTCGTCAGTAGTGCCTCAGGACAAAATTAATGCATTTTGTGAAAAATATAGTGACTTGTTTTCGCCGGAACTAGGTTCTGCAAAAGACTTCGTGGCACATGTAACTTTAAAAGAATCTGCAGTTCCAAAATTTCGTAAAGCTAGACCAGTGCCTATCGCACTGCGTGATGCAGTTGCCGAAGAACTTAAACGTTGGCAAGATAGTGGGGTGATTTCTCCTGTTTCTGCGAGTCAGTGGGCCTCGCCTATAGTAATTATATCCAAGCCGTCAGGAAAACTCCGTCTCTGTGCGGACTTCAAATCAACAGTGAACAGTCAAACAATTGTAGACACTTATCCCCTGCCCAGACCTGAGGAACTTATGGACAAATTAGGACAGTCTCGCTTCTTTTCTAAGATTGATTTAGCAGAAGCATACTTACAGATTCCGCTTGATGACGAGTCAAAAACGTTCTTTATCATTAACACTCACATGGGCCTTTTTCAATTTCAACGCCTACCCTTTGGCAGTTCTTCCGCCCCCGCTATTTTTCAGCTGACAGTTTCTATACCGTGTTGCTCGAACTATTTAGATGATATTGTGGTATCCAGACGTACAGTTGAAGAACATTTAGCAAACCTGGAGTGCCTTTTCAAAGTGTTGACTGCAGCAGGTCTAGGTTGTAATAAAGCAAAGTGTTCGTTTTTTCAAACTGAAATAGAGTACCTAGGCCACGTGATTAATGCCCAAGGAATCCATCCTTTACAGTCACATCTTCGAGCAATGCCTCCTCCTAAGAATGTGCAGGAATTGCAAGCAGTAATTGGAAAGCTTAATTATTATTTCAGATTTATTCCCAATGCCTCTCAGATTGCAGCTCCACTGCATCACTTACGTAGGAAGAATGTTCCTTTTGTATCGTCTAAAGATTGTCTGGTTGCCTTTGACAGACTAAAGCCTGCACTACTCACTGTTGCATGTTTGATTCCCTTTGACCCACAGAAGCCTGTAGTGTTAGCAATTGATGCCTCATCGTACGGTCTGGCTGCAGTTTTGTCGCATCGTATTGGATTGCCTTTGCATCTAAGTTACTGACGCCAACGCAACAGAGTTACAGTCAGATAGAAAAGGAGGCCTTAGCAATCATTTACAGCGTCACAAAATTTCATCATTATCTCTATGGCAGAAAATTCTATTTGTTGACAGACCACAAGCCTCTCATGTCGTTGTTCTCACCCACAAAGCCAATTCCGCCACGAACGGCACAAAAGCTTCATAGATGGTCCTTAATACTGTCTAATTATCAGTATGAGATTTTGTACCGACCTTCCACTAAACACGCCAACGCGGACACACTTTCCCGACTTCCGGTTGGCCAGGATGTGTCGTTTGATTCTTCAGAAATGGCATGTTGACAGATAGA
Organism: Locusta migratoria; assembly: GCA_026315105.1. NCBI lineage: Eukaryota > Metazoa > Arthropoda > Insecta > Orthoptera > Acrididae > Locusta > Locusta migratoria. Next base: position 398,090,745 of record CM048747.1, on the reverse strand, counting down.
CTCCAGAGAGGCTTCCGCTGTCGCAGATTTCCCTTTGAACTCTCGTCGTGTTGCACAGGAAACAGTTGCGGATGCAGACTTAAGTGTGGTAGCACGTTTTGTTCGCTCAGGGTGGCCTCCCAGAGCCAAAGACATTGATCGGCCTCTGGTTCGACGTTATTTTGCACAACGTCATGCATTATCTTTAAGTCAGGGTGTTCTGTTGTTACATACGGACAACGACCAAACACGAGTGATTGTTCCTCGTTCCCTGCAACGTGAAGTATTACGCCTCCTGCATCAAGGACATTGGGGTATTGTTAGGACAAAGCAATTGGCCAGACGTCATTGTACCTGGATTGGTATGGACGCCCAGATAGAGAGCATGACGCCAAAATAGTTTACAGTTTGTGCGGAGCATCAGGCGGCTCCTCCGCAACGTTTCTCATACTGGCCACGCCCCAAGAGACCATGGCAACGTTTACACATTGACTTTGTCGGACCTTTCTGGATTAAGCGCTGGTTAATCGTTGTAGATGCTTTCAGCAAGTTTCCTTTTGTGATTGCCATGAACTCAACGACGGCGTCTAGTGCAATCAGTGCCTTAACATCAGTGTTTTGCATCGAAGGTTTGCCTGAAACTATCGTCAGTGACAATGGACCTCAGTTTGTTAGTGCGGAATTTCAACAGTTTTGTCGTGTGAATGGCATTCAGCATATCACCACCGCACCTTTTCACCCTCAGTCCAATGGTGAAGCAGAACGTTTCGTTCGAACATTCAAGTCTCACATGGAAAAGATGAAAGGTCAGCACTCCAGGCAGCAAGCTCTTCAAATTTTCCTGTCACGTGACGGCCCTTCTCCTGCCAAGCTGCTACACGGCCGCCGTCACCGCACTCTCCTTCACCTGCTGCAGCCTCCCACGCACCGAATCGGTTCGTATGGCGTTTCGCATTTTCAGGTTTCTACGCCGGTACTGTACAGGGTGTTTGCTGGCAACAAGACAAGATGGACGCCGGGCACCATTAAGCGCGTGCTCGGTCGCAATATGTATGTTGTACGTTCTTCCACAGGGTCGGAGCTGCGGCGCCACGCAAACCAAATGCGCCTGCACAGGCCGCGCGATCCTGTCTCCGGTTTCTTGATTCCAGACCCAGTTCACCGCCAGGGAGCACAGCCACATCGTTCGTCCCCGGACTACGAGATCCCTATGGACGTCGACGCACCTCCGACGCAGTCGTCGCCGCCGCTGTCGCCGCCGCAGATGACAGCGTCACCGAGAGTGACTCCGGGACCGTGCTGGCCCCCCCAGCCACGCACCTCAGAAGAAGATGACCTGCTCCCTCGAGGCGGGGGTATCCTAGAGGATCGCAAGGCGGATGCCGGGGCGCGGACGGCGTCCCGATCCCAGCCTCAGCTACGACGCCCGTCCCAGGCCCTCCTCCCAGTGCCGTCGCCGTGGCCCTCAGCCCTACGCCACGACGGCGCGGCGGTTTGGGGGGGGGGGGGGGGGGTGTCGCACAAGTCCAAAGTGCGCGCCACCTACTTTCGCCGCGCGCCGCCATGCACGCACGGCGCGGCGTTCTTATGACGACAGCCACGAGCGCCCTCTGCGGCAACGCCGCTCGTGGCCACCACTGAACGACATCGTTCACTTGGAGCTGAGATAGGAGCCCGTTAACACTTCGAACTCAGATAGGCACCAGTGACGACTTGGCTATCGGCTAGGCTAAGCTATGTAAAAAGTTAAGTATTGTATAAATTCTGTGCAATATATATCTCGTTCTAATTTACTCTAGTGTTTCTAGTTTCTGGCTGCTCCCCTCCATACCTGCACCAGCGTGCTATCTTTATTCCTGTATCGGTCTCATTCCACTCAGCCCCCGACACCTACGATGGAAACGAGACACAAAAGCGGCGACGAGGCTGGGACACAAAAAGAATCTCTTCAGTAAGTTCGAACAGTTAGTCTGATAATCCATATTCTCAACTTTTTTCATCAGATGTATCGAATGTTTCGTGAGAACCAAGAAACACGGGATCTGCCCTATGGGTCTCGTGAATTAATAGTGCGAGCTGGATTTCACAAGTTCTTAGCTTACGGTTGAATCCAACTGAGCAGATTTGCGGTGTTTAGAAATGTCATAATACTCGAACATCAAACGTGTTGTCTAAAACTAACTTACGTAGGTTATACACCAGTTGGTTTGCTCATTCGTTGGACGACATTTCTTGAAAACGAGAATGACTTGCGCTTTTCCCAATACTCAGGAACGCTTAGCTTCTCTAGAAACATACGATACGCTGCTGCTAGAGGGCAGGCAAGGCCATCGCATACTTCCTGTACAATTGAACTGGTATTTCGTCAGCTACATCAATATTTCGTCTGTGGACAGAGTGCAGTTTCTTCTGCAGCGCGGGAGTAGCCGCATGGCTAAGGCAACATGCTACGAACTGGACGGCTGCTTCTTCCGAGATTCGAGTTCTCCCACTGGCATGAGTGTGTGTTGTGTCCTTAGTGTATCTTGGTTTGTTTGTAAGTCTAGAGGCTTATGTCCAAAGTAGTTTGGTCAAATAGGTTTACTTTCTTTCCCCCTGACATTTATTTTAATATCTGCTGCTGCACGTGCGATGGTTTAGAGGAGGAACTACAGCTTAATCTTTCTCTCTGAAACAGCTTTCAAGAAAGACTTTTGTATTTTGTAATAAAAAATGTCTCTCAATAGTCACAAACCTAAAACACTATCAAACAGTCACACAGCCGCAAATAACACATCTTAGTGGAACTATATTTAAAACAATGAACAATGTATCAATAAACTACACAAAATTTGGAGGAGGATAGTCGAAACATGCATAAATAAAAATAGTTAGAAATTAAACAGTTTATAAAAAAATAGAACCAGTGACAAGCACAATTAATCAGAAACGGAACTCTTTCCTAGGACATTTGATGAGGAGAACAGAAAATAACTGAGATGTTATGGAACATCGAGATAAAGGAGGCAATGATGTAATTATAGATAACGTTGGAAGACTTGAAAGGCAACACACTGAGGATCCTTCAGGACAAAAAATAAACAAAGAGAGAGTGGGAAGGGTGAGTGTGGATAAGGAAAAGCACGATCTGACAGAAAGTATTGCCTCAACCAAAAATTGAGGAATCTAATTCATAGTATTGACTAAAGTGGCCCAATGTTAGCCCTAAAAATTATCATTTTGCCTGCCATCCTCTGCTTCAACGTCATTACCGTAACAGAGTGTCTGGATACATGATTTTGATCCGTCATGACGTAGGAACAAAAGTGTCCACCTGTTCTGAACCAAAGAAAAATTAGTACGCTAAATTGGGACTTCAGGTATGAGTTATTCCTACATCTGAACATCAGAGTTCTCAATTTTTTATTGTTATTTATTTACAAATAATTTATTCTATTGTTATTTTTACCATGTTTGACACATATGTCAATTTTCTCTGTTTGAATAACTCATTGGTGGGATCCAGGAACATAGATAAGTGGGGGACGGAGAGGGCCGATTCCAGATACCGCTCTCCCGAACCCGAAAGCCATATCCATGATAAAACTTTGGAGATATTTTGCCGTTTTCCTTGCTTTTCAATGTTAAACGTTGAAATGAATTGCCAGTTCATCTGCAGGTATTTTGGGTACTGATCTGAACAAGAAATGTCTACCTTTCCACAGAAGACAACATCCCCCAGAATAAATTATCCACGGCCAATGTGCAAGCCTACGATGATGACACTGCATGTACTGCAGACCACAGCACACACACACACACACACACACACACACACACTCGGCTTGAACCGGTTCATATAATCAGGATAAACACCAAGATAAATAAAGATAAATATACACGGAAATAAAATATGCTATGTACAATAGGGAAAACGAACTATGCACACGCGACATTAAATACGAAAATTAAATATGTATATATACAAACAAAATTCAAAACTGTTTAAAAACAATGATACCTTACAGCTAGCCGGATATATGCAAATCTAAACTACACTTCTAACTGACTACTGTTTAAATACTCTAACTACACTAACTACAGCCTTATTCCTCTAACTACAATTTAACTAAATCAAATAAGAAAATCAACTATACTGCACACTAAAGTATCTACTGTAGATAATAAACTAATAATTAAAACCTCTGCGGAAATTTTCTAAAGATAATAAAGAAAGCTGCGATAAGCATTAAAGTATATGTAAATGAGAAATGCAATAGTCATAGGTTACATTTTACGCGCTTCATGTCAATAATAATAATGAGAATGTATTTGTAGAAGGCGTATTGCCTGACAAAAAAAAAATGGTGGCTACATTGTACTTTGAGATAGGGATTATTGAATTGTTTTGTGCTAAGGCACGTGGCGCTTATGTGCGCTTTCGGTCGGATATTTGCGCGATGGTATCTAAATTTAATAACTGTGGCCTCCGCAACTCCGATTTTTCTTTTCTTTCAACCCTATTCTACGAGGACGACTGTGTAAGAATGAATGCGATGATGAATGAATGTGAAGTGCCTTAAAACGGACTTCATGCCTAATTTAAATTATGCTGAATTATTAAATATTGATTGGGAAAAACAATAAATAACTGAGTAACATACTGAAGCAGGGGTTACAATGATACAGATAAAGAAGGCAGGGAACACACTTGCAGTTCTGATTTGTCAAATTTAATGCTTAACAAGTCAAACCATCCGTATATAAAAATCAGTAGGTAAATGAATTTTGGGTTCCGAATCATATTCCGTTTATACAAGAAAGTTGAGATTAATATACGAGTAGCTATCAAATACAGACGCCGAACAAGGGTTCCTATCCTCTCCTTGCAGATAGCAAGTTCGACAGTCAAAAATCATAACAAACTCATGAAAAAGGCGAACAGTCTATGAAGACACACAAACTATCCTCCAAGTAACGAAATACCAACAAATTGGGTATTGTGCTGTTACCAGGGATGGAGTGTTGGGATATCAGAACAGTAAAAAGCGAATTTCTATTTCAATTTCATTTAATTTCATTTTTATTATTAAAAATTAATAGTAATAATAATAATAAAAGAAAATTATTAATTAATGTTGTGAAGAAAAAAATCATTTGTGGAACTAAAAGAGAGAAGTGGAAGAGCAGTGTCTTTGCTTGTTAATTAGCAGTTAGTCTTGTCTTGTCTTTTCGAGTAGTTAGAAGTAATAAGCTGTCACGGTTTTTTTTTAATCTTTCAGTTGTGATGTAAATGTTTTTAGAAAAATACAGATCTTTCTCAAGAGTGAACAGTTTCGTCTTAGTTTATCACTTAGCCTTAAAGTGAACCACATAATGATCCTGGGATGTGATGAAGCATTCAACAATAAGAAGACATTCAGAAAACTGTCGGTATTTTTTTTTACATGAGTTAATTCTAAAGTTTCTATGAGGTTTATTAATATTGACTGCAGTTCTTCTTTGCTAATTTTAATTAACAGTTATATATATATATATATATATATATATATATATATATATATATATATATATATATAACTGTTGATGTTTCACAATGGCGCCCAACGGGGTTGCCAAGTATGGTATTAATTACTAACCGATGTAAATTTTTTTCTTTTCCATGTATCGTACTTTATTGAGTCGCAAATAAATAAATAAATAAATAAAACAAAATAAAATAAAAAAGGGATATAAGGATGAGATCGACTCAGGTAACGGGAAAGGAATCCACAAATGACAACGCAAAGCGGTATTAAGAAGACAACAATAGGTAGGAGAAGGTAATCCATTATATATAGGTGCTTCCACGGTGGTAGAGGTGTCCTACCTATACCCCAACTTTAAAGAAATTTTCATTAACAATCTATCTGGTAGTAAAAACTAACAATATTTTGAAATTTCTCTTTCCACCTAGCTTCAATAGTTACTCAGAATTAACGTAGTTGGATGGTGTAACATCACGTAGTTGCTGATGTAGCTTGAGTGTTAATCTAAATTTATCCTAAAATTAACTTCTTGTGGGATATAAGATATGAAATTGGTTTTAAGTGTTCAATTGTGATTGTTGAAGCGGTTTATTTTAATACTGGTTTGAGGAAGGGAATGGTCATTGTTGCCGAGGCCTTAAGTGAAAGTTTGCCAAAATGTCCGATAAACGTGAACAGTGTGAACCATCAGGAAAATCTTCTAGCAGTGATGGCGAAGTTAGTTTTGATAATCAGTTAGTCCAAAAGCCCGAATTACAGATCCCAGTCTTAAATTATGAATCCAATAGTGGTAACAATACCCCCATTCATATCAAACAATGACCCGATGATGAATCCTCTGTTAGATTCAAATATATCGATAAGTATAGAATCTTCTGGAGTATCAGAGCAGTTGTGTGGGGCTGATGATGAAGCTTCACAAAACGCCCACACAATTGAATTTAATAACTGGTAGACCCCCACTTCTTCAAAGGCACAAACCGTGCACCCGGCAGAGATAAAAATTTCAGATAACAGCCGAGTACAGACGGAAAATAAATCTTCGTCAGAAATGTAGATTCTTTTTAACCGAATAATGGAACTAATAGACAAACAATCACAAATTTTGTAAATGAAAATGGACAAACAATTAGAACAAATGCAACATTTGAGATCTGAAGTAGGGGCTACCAAGGAGTCTGTTAAAAATTTACAAACACACGTCACGCGAATGCGAGCTGACATAGAACAAGAAGTAAAAGAAATCAATATTAAATTTGAGGCTTTAAATGTTAGGCAAACCAGTTTGAGTACTCAAGTAGATCGTATTGCCAAGGATTGTGAAAGTTTAAAAGCAGCAAAACAAACGGTCGAAGTATCCATAAGCTCAATTGGGCAAAGAATAGACGAGCTGAGCGAGGGGTTCAATCCGTTAGCTGATAAAATGGAAAACAAAATGCAGAAAAGTCATGGATCACCTCTGGAACATCTAACTATGCCAACACAAACAAATGGGTCGCGTACAAATACGGTAGCAGGTTTGTCCACAGATGTAACCCATACCCAATCAGCAAAAAACGGGGACCAGGTTATCAGTATTGTTATTGAAAACGGTTTAGGTGGATCGAGAAAATTTCCCACATTTTCGGAAGAAAAGAGTTATCCAATCACATTTTTGCAAGCATTTCGGAATGTATTGCCACATTCTTGGTCGGATGCTCGGAAAATTCAGGAAATAGTTGGTTCCATCGAAGGCAATGCTCCTGCTTGGGCTGCTAGTGCCATAAATAGCTGTTAAACCTACGCTCAATTTGAGCAGGAGTCCATTGCAAGATTTTGGTCACAGTTTATACAAGAAAGTCTACGACGGCAAGTTTTCAGTCCGGAGCCGTATAACAGACCCTCGGGCAGCCTACGTAAATATTTCGAAATATATCTGAATAAAACCTTGTATTGGACGACACCATTGTCACACGTGGACGTAATTATGATACTCAAATCAAAATTACCCGCTGATATTGCTGAAAAAATTATGTGGGTGCCTGAGTATAATTTGCCAAATTTACTGGATGCATTAGACGATTACGACCTGATCCATGAAGTGGAGAGAAGTTTTGTTCGCAGTTCTAACAGGGATAATTTTGGTGACAATGTGAACAATGGGAATTCTGGTCGGAACTCACCACCTAGGCAAAATGGAACGAGTTCTGGCCGAAACTGTAATTACAGTAATAACAGACACCGAATGCGGAACGACAAAAGGAGGAGGAATGATAATACGTATAACCCGGTCTACCAGAATGGGCAACAGCGTAATAATTTTCACAATGGACAAAACCAGAATAATTTGAATCAGTCACGCGATAATTACGGAAGGCAGCCACACCAACAACAACAAAGATCCCAGGTACAGTCAGGTGGTAGATCGTGGGGTAATGCGAATAGGTAAAGGGAACAAAACAACCATCCGACATCAAACAATGACTGGCCCCGGGAGGAAATCAGATTCATATTATAAAAATAGAACCGGATACTGAGGCTAGCACACAGACTCAGGAAAACTTGAATCAGTCGTGTTAAACCCCCGTACCCCGGCAATGCATGCTAGTGAGGGGGGAAGTTATTCCGAAATCAATTTTATGAGGTATCCCCATGCAGGTGGGCAAGCTTTACAAGATGAATTAATAAATGACCAATCTGAGGGGACAACAAAAACCGTTGATGTTGTTCAGGCTATGGTAAAGGGACATGTAGGAGAAGTACCAGTATATGTGGTATTGAACACAGGGGCGACTGTTAGCGTAATTTCTAACAACCTTCTCAAAGAAGTATCAAAATTTATGCAAGGTCCTTCTCTTCCAGTCCAAAATTGCAAATTCTTATGGCAGTAGGACGGAAGGCACAACCTGTGAAAAGACAAGTACTCTTCCGTTAAAATCCGGAGAGAACACAACTATGTGTAATTTTTTGCTCTTAGAAGGGTTAATTGTTGATTGTATTCTTGGTATGGATTACTTTCACCAGGCGAAGGGAAAATAGATATAGAAAAGGGAGATTGTTATTTTGAATTTGAAGAAGGAACAATTGTTGTAGATCTGGTTAGGATGAGAGAAAGTATGAGACAAATGTCGAATTCTGTTAACTTGCAAATAATTTGTCCTGAAGGTTTGTTTATAAAAGAACAAATTAACATCGTTACCGAAAGCGAAGGGTTTGTGCATCATGACACAAATAAAGGTGCACTGAGTCTCACGGAAATTCAACAACAGGAATTGCAGGCATTGTTAGAGCAAATTCCGGAAGTTTTCGACAAGAAACCCAGAATAATAAAAGGGTATGAATACAAAATGGAAACAATACCTCATGAGACTTACTGTAACTACTCCTATCCGATACCATGGGCCAAACGGGAAGCAGTAAATACAGAAATTAATATTATGCTAAAGTGGGATATTATAGAACCCTCAAATTCACCCTATTGCAGCCCCATCTTGGCAGTGAATAAAGCGGATAGCAGCGTTAGACACGTCTTGGATGCTAGGAAAATAAATCAAGTCATAGTACCTGTCCGGACCAGACCAGAAAATTTAGATGAACAATTGTTAAAATTTTACGGTGTCAAGTATTTTACTGCCCTCGATTTGAGATCTTCCTATTGGCAGATAAAAGCTACATGTAGAAAACCGAAAATTTACAGCTTTTGTTTGTTTGTGACGTAGTTATTAGTTTTGTGTACTACCCATTGGACTACATGTTTCTGCGGGAATTTTTATAGCAGCTCTGGATAAAGTTTTGGGACCCGAGCTGCGTAGCAAAATTACATTATATGTTGACGACCTATTAATTGCAACAGCAACGTGGGCAGAACACGTGAAGTTAATTACACAGGTGCTATAACGATTTAATCAATCCGGAGTAAATTTAAATTTGAACAAATCACTGTTCGGACAAGAAAAGATCCAGTTTCTTGGTCACGTGATTTCGCAGGATGATATTGTTCCGGACCCTGAGAAACTTAGGGCTATTAATCATGCTCCTTCGCCACAGAATAAGAGACAATTGAAAGCTTTTCTGGGGTTGACACCATTTTTTCGCAAATTTCTACCAGGTCAATTATTAAATAATGACAATTTGTTAAATCTATTGAGAAAGGGACCGATATGGAGATGGTCACCAGAATGTGAACGGGTTTTTTAAGGAAATAAAACGTGCTCTTGTCAATGCTAACATACTATACCATCCAGATCTGTCGAAGGACTTTTGTCTGTCGACAGATTCGTTCCCCCAGGGCCTTGGTTCGTGTCTCTTCCAATGTGTGGGCTTTCCGGAAATTTAAATTTTATTTTTGGGGAAACACACTCGTGTGTATTGTGATCATCAAGCCCTCACTTTCTTGCAAACTCTTGCATAGAAGACTAGCCAGGTAGATCTTTTTTTTTTTTTTTTTTTTTTTTTTTTTTTTTTTTTTTTTTTTTTTTTTTTTTTTTTTGCGAGAATGTAGCTATGGAGTGATTTACATAAAAGAGGAACATAATGTAATCGCGGATTGTCTTTCACATTTGCCAGTATGAATACAAGAATTACAAGAAATTTTGGACCAATTTGCCGAAAACCGCATTCTCTAAATGCATGACGGCATTTTCCGCCCATATTTTTTGAAAAAGTGCAGAGAAATGGATGCTTTGCAAGAAGCAGATGAGAAATGGAAAGGGGTTAGACTAAAACTTAAGGAAGACAATACTTCACTGTTAAGGCAACATTACAAGATACACGAAGGTGTTTTGTTTTATAGAAGCAAACCTAATTTAAATTTATGGAAGGTGGGTATACTTAGTATTTGTGTGGAAAACCTAATTAGGTACACGCACAATGCTTGGGGGCACTACGGAGTAACAAAACGTGTGGGAAAAATCAATAGCCGGCCGCGGTGGCCACTACGGTCGGGGGTTCGAATCCCCCCTCGGGCATGGATATTTGTGCCATCCTTAGTTGTAAGTAGTTCATAAGTAGTTTGTAAGTTTAGGGACTGATGACTCCGTAGTTAAGTCCCATAGACTACAAACATTTGAACATTTTTTGAAAAATCAATTGTTATTGTTACGTACGCAATCTTTTCTGACAAGCATATAAAATAATACGAGCTTGTCCAGTTTGTCAAAAGTTAAAATACTCAAACATCTCTAAATTAACTAATTTGCACCCCATTGTTCTAAAATGCCCTCTCGCGTTGGTTTTCATGGATACAGCATGAATAATGCCAAGAGCAAGAGGTGGCGCAAAATATGTAGTGGCAGTGTACGACGTATTTAGTAAATACGTATGCATGTACACCACGATAACAATTACATCATGTCCCATTATAAAAAGGTTAATAGATGAGTATTTTGTCAATGTGGGCAAGCCGCAAGTTATAATCACTGACAATGCAACTAATTTCACTAGTGGCAAGTGGAAAGATTTTCTAAAGGAACAGGGGATTAAACACATTTTAGTCTCACTATATCACTCAGAAGCTAGCCCGGTAGAAAGGCTATTCAAGTAATTTAATCGGTTCATGCCAACATACGCGCCCAATAAACAGAAAAAATGGGTAGAGTTGATAACACCATTCTTACAGATCATAAACAACCTTCCCCATCCATCGACTGGACTAACGCCATCTGAACTAATTTATACTGAAAGAAGGGAAGACGAATGGGTGAAGCCCTTACCAAAGATACCTACACCAATTGTACCTATGGAAGACCGAATAAGACAACCTCTTAATGTATTGCATGAGGAGGCACAGAGAAGAAAGTGTAGGTATGACAACAAGCTAGGTCGTATTCACAAATTTGAAGAGGGAAATCTGGTACTTCTGAAAAGCCATCCAAAGGCCGATAAATTAAAGAAATTGAATGCAAAGTGGCAGGTGGTATACACAGAACCATCTGTTATTGTGAAGATACCACACCCTGTTAGCATATCCCGGATCAGGAAAAATAAAAGGACTGCATCCGCATAAGGATCTAACACCATATATCCAATAACACTCGGACAAGACACATTCACCTTATTTGATAAAGATGTTTATATGACGGTGTTAAGTATGCGTACGCCCACCGCTATGCACGCGAAAAATTCGAGCCACTAAGTTGAATTCTACTTTACGTGGCTATCATAAACACTGGCACACAGCGTTGAGACAGCTGATGATCAACGCCCGCCAGCTGTCAAAGTTGATTTATGCGGGTGGAGTGTCAAACAGATGTGGGGGCGTGCTCAGCTTGAACCGGTTCATATAAACAGGATAAACACCGAGATAGATAAAGATATATATACACGGAAATAAAATATGCTATGTACAATAGGGAAAACGAACTATGCACACGCGAAATTAAATACGAAAATTAAATGATACCTTACAGCTAGCCGGATATATGCAAATCTAAACTACAATACAAACTGACTGCTGTTCAAATACTCTAACTACACTAACTACAGCCTAATTCCTCTAACAACAAAACTAAATCAGATAAAAAAATCAACTATACTGCACACTAAAATATCTACTGTAAATAATAAACTAATAATTAAAACCTCTGTGGAAATTTTCTCAAGATAATAAAGAAAGCTGCGATAAGTATTAAAGTATATGTAAATGAGAAATGCAATAGGCATATGTTACATTTTACGTGCTTCGTGTAAATAATAATAATGAGAACGTATTTGTGGAAGGCGTATTGCCTGACAAAAAAAAAAAAAAATAAAAAAAAATGTGGCTACATTGTACATTGAGATTATTGAATTGTTTTGTGCTAAGGCACGTGGCGCTTATGTGCGCTTTCGGTCGGATATTTGCGCGATGGTATCTAAAATTAATAACTGTGGCCTCCGAAACTCCGATTTTTCTTTTCTTTTAACCCTATTCTACGAAGACGAACGTGGAAGAATGAATGCGATGATGAATGAATGAATGCGAAGTGTCTTAAAACGGACTTCATGCCTATTAATATACATTGTGCCGAGTTATTAAATATTGATTGGGAAAAGCAATAAATAACTGAGTAACATATTGAAGAAGGGGTTACAATAATACAGGTAAAGAAGACAGGGAACACACTTGCAATTCTGATTCGTAAAATTTAATGCTTAACAAGTAAAACCATCCGTATATAAATCAGTAAGTAAATGAATTTTGGGTTCCGAACCATATTTCGTTTATATAAGAAAGTTGAGATTAATATTGCTATAATGTTCTTCCGAACACGGACTTAGCCTCATACGGTTAGTGTCTATGAACAGGATGAATATTTTATTGCAGTTCAGTCAATTAAAGTCTAGAAAGTCTATATATATATATATATATATATATATATATATATATATAGAGAGAGAGAGAGAGAGAGAGAGAGAGAGAGAGAGAGAGAGAGAGAGAGAGAGAGAGAGTTCTTTCACAGTTATTATATATAAACAGAGAGTTCTTTCCCAGTTATTATCATATCCATTGAAACACGTGTAGACAAAGTTCTCACAGTTATTCTCTACTACACAACTAACCACATTACACTCGATAAATAATGTAGGATTCTTTCCTACTATCGTGGTTGGAGGATAGTGTGGACCGATTTCTTGTTTCCTTGGAGGATGTGTATGTATATATTCGTCTATAAACCTTCATGAGACGTTTACGAGTCTGAAAAAAAAAGGAAAAAAAGTTTCAATAAAAGGAAGACCAGAAACCTGGCCTTATCTCATATTTATATCCGAATAAATGGGTCTGAACATAAATAGATTAAGTAAATCCATGGTTGGCGTATAAATTTATAAGGAAATATTTTTTACGAGAGGTATAGAAAGAGGGAAAAAAAGTGGGGGGTTAGAATACTATGGGTAATAAAAGAACGGCGTGTATGTTTACTTATGGTTATGTATAATTTCTGATGTAAAAATTGTTGCAGAGTATCCCATGTAGATGTAGATATACTAAAGACGACAAAAACATCAATGCCCGAGGGAGGATTCGTACCTCCGACGCGGGAGGACGCGCGATCCGCTACGTGGCACTCCAGACCGCTCGACTACTCCCGCGCGGCCTTGTCTGGAAACCAGCAGTTAGACGGCAGAGCTCATTCATGGAGACGAAAAGTTGCAACATTGCCAGCGGTCGGACCGGAGGCATGCTTACGGAGAAAGCTGCAGCTCTTGGTGAACAATTCTCGGTAGCGCTTCCGACAGCGAACACGCAGAGTAAGGGAGTATTTAGCGACATTATTAGCGGACTTTTGTAATTCCTGTGTGATGGTCTGGATGGATGCCTGCCTATCACACCGTACGACGCTCTTCAACTGTCGGCGTTCAGTCAACATACGTGTTCGTCGTGTGCGCTTTCGTGGTCTATGTCTCCTCACGTTTCTACTTCACAAACACATGATAAACAGTGGAACTACCGATGTTTAGGAGTGTGCAAGTTTCGTGTACAGACTTCTGAATAAAAGTGACACCCAGTAACCGAACCGCATTCTAAGTCCGTGAGTTCCGCGTATCGCCCCATTCTGCATTCTCACGATGTCTAATGACTACTGAGCTCGCTGATATGGAGTATCTGGTAACAGGTGGCAGCACAACGCCCCTCATATGAAAAACGTATGTATTGGGGCATATGGATACGTTTGGTCAACTAGTGTACTGTGAAACATCATTTTATATTTTAAAAATTGTTAAGGAAAATTTGCAAAGAAGAACTGCAGTCAATATTAATAAACTTCAGAGAAACTTTAGAATTAAATCATGTAAAAAAAAAAAAAATAAATAAATAAAACGACAGTTTTCTGAATGTCTTCTCATTGTTGATTGCTTCATCACATCTCAGGGTCATGATGTGGTTAACTTTGAGGCCTAATTAATAAATTAGGCCGAAACTTTTCACTCTAGAGAAAGATCTGTATTCTTTCTAAAAACATTTACATCACAAATGAAAGTTTCAAAAAAAAAAAAAAAAAAAAAAAAAAAAAAAAAAAAAAAAAAAAAAAAAAAAAAAAAAAAAAGGAAACGTGACATCTCATCACTTCTAACTATCAAGAAGACAAGACTGACTGCTAATTAACAAGCAAAGATGCTGCTCTTCCACTTTTTTCTTTTAGTTCCACAGATTAATTTTTTTTCACAACATTAATTAGTAATTATCTATTGTTATCATTATTATTATTACTATTAATCTTTTTTTTAATAATAAAAAATGAAATTAAAGAAATTCGCTTCTTACTGTTCTGATACCCCAACACTCCATCCTTGGTAACAGCACATACGCCCCCATACTTTTGGCGAATGTACTCCGTTACATGAGGCAGAAGTATGTTATATATCAGAACAGTAAGATAGCTTTCCTTGTTGGCAAAAGTTAACCTTGAATAAGAAATATTTGTCCATGGATTGGCTCACTAGCTGCTAATCTAATTGAGAGGCCGTTTATCTACCTTTTCATTGACATAATTTACCAGAAAGAAATTTACACAAAAATATACATCTACACATAAATTACATAGATCAATACATATACTAAGAAATGTTTACAAGCAAAAAAAAATTTACAAATTTTCCACACCACGGGCCGTTATAACCTTCATCTTGCTCGACAGCTAGGCGCTTAGTTCAGTAGCTTGCACTGTTGAGAGCATATTGTAGTTCGCGCTATTGTGTGAGGGAGGCTCCAGATGTTGCTGGCGTCGTTGTTATATCACGCTCTCGCTGTTAATGCTAAAGCGTCTATTGGGATATCATTACGACCACCGCCCGTGTACGCCCTCACAGATTCACACGTATCACCCTTTTCTCACTAATGAATTTACGTCCTCGTCTGCTCGTTTTGTCATCATGGCAGGATAATTTTCGTTATAATTAGTACTTTACCAAGACACTTGTTCAACAATACATATCCTCCTGTCGATCTTACTTTATACTTCCTACATTTAATAGTGTTCATAGTTTTCTTTAATGTTCGCAACTGTTAAATTATGAATTTTACATATATTTCATCCTTGAAACAACATTTTTCTGATTATTACTTCAGTTAGATATGACAATAATATAGTAATATTATTGTTGTGCGAATGTTTTAACAAGGTACCCTGAAAGCTGGATGCTGTTCCAATTAATATGTAATCATTTTCTTATGTCATCCACCTGAAGATGCATCTTTACTTATGAGAAACCGTTAGTGTCGGAATAAACACATCTTGACAGCTGTTGCGATTTCATTCTTTACGCACCTCCACCTAAGACATCATAGAAGTCATTTTAATTTTCAGTCTTTATTTTTTGTGGTGATTGTGTAGAGAATTACATAAATCACATTTAAGTGCCTGACAGAGGGTTCATCGAACCACCGTAAAATTACCTATCTTCCATTCCACTCTCGAATAGCGCGCGGGAAAAAAGAACACCTGAATCTCTCAGTTCGAGCTCTAATTTCTCCTATTTTATTCTGATGATCATTTCTACCTATGTAAGTGTGAGTCAACAATATATTTTCGCATTCGGAGGAGAATGTCTCCGATCTGAGTTTCGCAAGTAGCCCACGCCGCAGCGATAAGCGCCTTTGTTCTAATGATTCCCATCCCAGATCCTGTATCATTTCCGTAACGCTTTCTCCCCTGTATCGTGACAATACGAAACGAGCTGCACTTATTTGGACTATTTCGATGTCCTCCGTCAAACCCACCTGATAAGGATCCCACACTGGGCAGCAATAATCGAAAAAAGGACGGACAAGCGTAGTGTATGCATTTTCCTTAGTAGTTCTGTTGCATCTTTATGGGTTCTGCTAATAAAGTTAGCTCATAAGCAGTTTGTAAGTTTAGGAACTGATGATCTCGCAGTTAAGTTCCTTAAGCTTTAGAAACATTTAAACATTTCTTTTCTAGACAAGCCTTTAGATCATTCAGTTAAGGATATGTTGTTTCAGGTTTCCTTAAAGTAATGTAAACCAGTAATACGTCATACATTCAAATGCCGACCTACATGACCGTAATCGAGTTCAGATTTCTTATTAACCATTTTATTAGCATTCATAAGACAGCAAAAACATTTTCGACGTTGGACAGATTCATAAATTGTTCGAATGCAACTCAGATTTTGTCTTGAGGTTGTTTTGCCTTTAAATAGTAACATCTCTAAGCTGTGAGCTTTCTGTCAGATTACGATGTTCATCGCAAGCCATCCAAAGCAGTGTTGAACACTAACTCATATCGTAAATCATCTATGTCTACCACATCGTATCACATATGTTCTTGTCCACATAATCATAACTGTTATTCCCTTAACGTCGAATTTCAATTTACTTTTAGCACCTATAAACTATTACGCACAAACAGGTCCCGTTGCACTTTTAATGTTAACGCCTGTATTTTCGCAGAAGACTTTTTCCACGAGCTGATGACCAATTCTTTTTTAATTTCTTTACTTACTTTCTGATGGCACTTCCCCATTTCTCTATTGTGATGACTGTGATAGCAACCGAAGATACATTGACAACTGTGGAATATGAAAACGTTTTTGCATTTATAATATGTGATGATGACGGCCTCAAACAGAATAACTTTCCGTATTAAAAGGCCAGATAACTGCTACATTGGTGAAATATATTAATGTTCAAATATTTGTTAAGCTAAATGACCAAAATGCAGAGGTCGTCAGTTCCTAGGCTTGCAAACTACTTAAACTAATTTATACTACGGACAACACACACACCCAAGCCCGTGGAATAATCTTTGACGGGAGCGGCTGCGCTGTACATGAGATGGTGCCTGAGACCGGTCGTGTGGCATATATTTTTGCTTGACCGACAAATTCGCCTTATCGTAGCCTGATGAAAACATCTTTGACGCTACCAGACGTCAGAGCTGTGTCCACAGAACACTCGCCTGTTATTTGTGGGAACATCTCGACGACTTTATTCCCCCTACTTTTTGGAACACTTTGTTTATTTCTTATAATTCTTGCATAATTTTATAATTCACTTATTCTGTGACCAGTAATTACATTGTCATTATTAAATTACAATGGGAACCCTATTGGTATGACTTGACTGAATGCATCATACAATGCAAACAGTTTCTTTTGAGGCTTCGTAGGATCATTCTAACTTCTCCTAATCCTCCTCAGTGGGATTTTAAAATTATCTACTTCTAATAGCACCATTGTAATATAAAGAAAATTTGTGATTATTTACTAAATATGTGTCAACAAGTGACAGCATGCAATTAGGGGGAAATTTTAATTTTACTTATCAATACCCATATAACGTCCCTGTTGAATTAAGTAATTGTTGCCCCATTGACCAACTGTTACAATGCGAAGCATTAACACAATGTCTCAATAAAGAAAACATGTGGAATGTTTTATTTTGGTAAAACTTTCAAAGTGTGATAGTTGTGTATGTTTCAGTATGTAATGTTTTATCCCTGCAGAGAGAGAGAGAGAGAGAGAGAGAGAGAGAGAGAGAGAGAGAGAGAGAGAAGTTGTCGAGAGACGCAAACTCCAAGAAATACAGTGAAAATTAGCAGCTGAAGTGGATGAGAATAAACAAACAAGATTCCTTTACTCAAGTATTTGAGTTGATCATGAAAGTTTCTAATATGAAGCGAACTCTTCTGTGCCCATTTCAGCGATCATCAACCAAGACCATACCTAAGGACCCCAGTGTCACCTTGCAAGAATCACCCCCCCCCCCCCTCAAGGTCAAGAACTGCCTCTTAGGTTTATAAAATGGTCCGACCTGCAGGTCTAAGATTTCTGAAGCTCTGCTCTATGTAAAAGGTCAGTGCAAGAAGAAAGTAAGTTCCGTTTCAATTTATCTCCGCTGCAGCGCTGCGATTGCAGTTCCGCACATGCGCTGTAGACGATGTGTATGAAGGAGAAGAACGTGCACCATTTGGATATCGCTGTCAGTTACGTACGCTTTGTTTTGCTTGTTCGAAATGGCGTTGATTGGAAATCCCGTCGCCTGTGAAATCAGGTCGGTGTTTCGGTTTCTGAATGCGAGGAAAGTGAAACCATGTGAAATTTATCGGCAAATTTGCGATGTTTACGGACCAAATGCGATGAGTGATTCGATGGTGAGAAGATGGGTCCCACAATTCAATGGCGGGCATAGTGATGTGCACGATGAAGAACGAAGTAGGCGTCCACCTTTGGTTACAGAAGAACTGGTTCACGCCCTCGCTATGGACTTCCCCCATATTTTACGATCACTGATGCATGAAATTGTTACCAAACAACTGAAATTCCGTAAACTTTGCTCACGTTGGGTACCAAAGATTCTCACTGAGCAACACAAAACACAACGGATGGGTAGTGCACTTGACTTTTTGACCCGTTATGCTGAAAGCGGCGAAGAATTTCTGAGAGGGATAGTCACAGGAGATGAAACGTGAGAGTAAGCGGCAATCAATGGAATGGAGGCACACTTCATCCCCACCAAAGGTAAAGCCGAAGCAAATCATGAAACCTCGGAAAATGATATGCACAGTGTTCTGGGACTGGATAGGCATCCTTCTCATTGACTTCTTACCGCGTGGTCTAACAATCAAAGCAAATTGTTACTGCAAGACATATCGGCAATTGCGCCGTGCCATTCAGAATGAGCGCCGGGGACTGATGTCAAAAGGTGTTGTTTTGCTTCACGACAACGTACGACCACACACTGCAATTATAACGAGAAACCCCCTACATGAATTGGGCTGGAACGTGTTTGAACATCCTCCGTATAGCCCTGATCTAGCTCCTAGCGACTTTCATCTATTCTTACATCACAAGTCTTTCCTTGGCGGTCATCACTTCACCAATGACGACGAGCTGAAAGAAACTGTTTCCAACTGGTTGCAGACACAGGCAGCAGATTTCTATGAAGAAGGTATACAAAACTTGGTGCCACGCTATGAAAAATGCCTGCAAAATTTCGGCAGTTATGTGGAAAAGTAGTTTAAGAGTTGTAGAATGTTGTGCAATAAAAATTTCTTCTGTATCTATGTATAGTTTCATTTTGTTACCAAACGGAACTTACTTTCTGGACGCGCCTCGTGTATTTGTCGAGTTGACTGGCGTGCGAGTGAGTCTTTTTCCTTTTTTTCGCAGAAGGGTCAAAGAAACCCTCTTTTTCATTAATCTCTAGCGCCTATATCGCTTGTCAGAAAATGAAACCTGAGCAGTGCATTGTGCGGGTAATTGTATCTACTTTTAATTTTATGCAGAATGGGCAACGAAAACATAAAATAAGACTGTTCTGAGTCGGACATCGGATATAAAATCGGGTGAGTAAGGGTGTGGATATGGTTTAGGCTACAGGCCCGACTGAAATCATTCTCAATCAGGCCATACCCGCCCTTCGCAGATCTTTCCTGGCTTCTCAGCTTTGCCCCATATCTGGTACGGGCCGCCTATTTGTGACATACTGCTAACAATTCCATGGTTTTAATTTATATGAAGGGTATTGATATAAGAATGACAGACAAAGGAACACAACAGTATTTTTATTGGCAATAATTACAATTTTCTCACTTAGAAGAATCATGGCTCAGACTTAATTCCTTGCATCTTTTGTAAAAATAGATAAGCTGCAACGGTACACAAATCAAATAAGTTAATTATAAATGCTAAAGGATCCATACTATTTTCATTACTACCAGTATCACTGAGCAAGTTATGTGTGAGATACTTTTTTCCTTTCCACCCCCCCCCCACCCCAAAATAATAATAATAATAATAATAATAATAATAATAATAATAATAATAATAATAATAATTAGAGCAGTCTACGCATAAGAAATCTCCACGAGATGTGAATTTTACATCAGAAGTAAAAATACATATAATGTCGACGTCAATGTTTACATTCTTTAATGTGTACGCTAATCATTTATTTCAGTTTTACTTCTTATTGTAGTTGCATGAGAAGCGTGTGCTGGTTGAAGTCATTCACGGAAAAGATGTGCTTAATTCAAGTCAGACACTGCCCCAGACTCTGTCAAGCCTGCCATGATCGGCCACAAGGCATATTCGGTCAAGCTCAAGCCTCGTATGTTTGGTTCAAGTGTTCAAATGTTTGTTAAGCTTAACGGACTACGGGGTCATCATTACGTCAACTTACAAACTACTTATAAACTACCCCACCCCCTCTTATAGTAAAGATGACACAAACATCCATGCCCGACGGGTGATTCGAACCCCCGACGGGAGCGGCATCATAGCCTCAGTGCGCTTGGCCACTCCGCCGCGGCTCGTATGTTTGGCTGCGGCTTGTTAGGCAGGTAGCCTATATATGTTCAAATGTTTGGAAACCTATAGTACCAAACTACAGTAGTCATCAGTCTACATAACTACAAACTACTTAAACTTACACTAAGGACAACAACACACCCATGCCCGAGGGGGGCTTCGAACCTCCGGCGGGGAGCAATCGCGCATTCTGTATCAAGGCGCCTTAGAGCGATCTAGTCACGAGTTTCGTTTCGCTTTCTCAGTCATGCCGTACTCCAATGTGAACCTCATTTTACTGCATACAACGGTCGTGCTAATAAGCTTCGATCACATCACGCTGAATAACAGAAGTAAACCGTTCGTTTCTCATTGTCACCCAATACACTGTGTAACTTACTGTGCCATAAACTTCATTTTGACGATATGTGTGCTTTACTGTGAGGGATTTTTTTCTGAAATGTTCTTTGTTAGGTTATGTAAAGCAATAGGAGAAAGGCTGCCACACTTGATTTAGCATTAGCAGGAAGAACAAAAAATGTCATTCATAGGACGTACACAGTAATAGGAGAGATTTCTGTTAAGTCTAAAGAAACTCAATTTTTCATCTTTCATTATTATTATGTTTGCGGATAACGGTCGGTGGTCGAGACCATAAACATAACCTTTACTTCATGGCAAGATCATAGCTTTTGATTCGAATAATGCTCTCTCGTTTATAAGCTCAGTACTTAATTGCAGGGAGTAATCAGTTGAGGTAGGGGTGTCCGTTCGGATTAAGAAAGAAAAATATTCGAATCAGACATTGTGTATTGTATTATTTGGATACAGAGGTACCAGGGAGGTGGCCGTTGGCTGAGAGCAACAAGTAAGGAGGCGGAGGGAGCGCCATTAGTCGGGAACGGAGAAGTACTGTGCGTCTGGAGAGATCGGAAGCCGGAGGGGGAGAGAGCTGCGGTCTGCAGACGCTGGCCTCAGCAGGTCACGTGATTCCTCCTCAGCCTGCCATTGGTTCCTTCCAGTCAGACCACGCGGTTAGCGTTTGGTGGGCTCAGCTATCCTGATGATGTAGCTGAGAAGCGTTCACATGATCGGGTCATGGCTTGGTTGTAGTTGCTGACCACACTATGACGGTTGGAAACGATGCTTCTACTTGGTAGTAGGCAAAGGTTGCAATGAAATTTGTAAAAAATTCTTGTAAAAGCCTGTTCCGTAGTTCTCGGAACCAACGGCCCTGCACAGCTCAACTGTTCTTCAGTGGCAGACGCGCTCCCTCGTAAGGCCTCTGCCGCCTCCCCACCACATTTCCCCCACCGCTACCCATTCTCGCGGCCAATAGGAAGGCAGCAGCCTGGAGCGCTCGTCGCTGCCTCGCGAGACGTCAGAGCAGTTGGTGTCGCTCCGTTGGTCTACTAGTGTCAGTTCGGTCTCATCCGCGGTCGCGTCTTCCGTTGTGCCACACAGAAAATCCGAAATGTATTCCACTGTTTGTTTTTTTCCGTGGTTTCCGATAGATTATGACTTTGTACGCGGTATCTCGGTATTCTTTAACATTTCTGCTGATCAGATCGTTTCTTTCCGAACAGAGATGCACAACAACATTGTAGTATTTTCAGTTGCATCTCATGAAGTCTTTATTAGACTTCAACAATTTTTCTGTCGTGTTCTGTTTTTCCCTCTAGAGGGTCACCGTATTTTGGAGTGCTTTGCTTACCCTGAAAGCCCCCAGTACCGATTCGTTAAAATATCGGCTAATATCTTCCCAGGCAATTTCAATGGATGGATAGGCGGTCTAGGGACGGTATTGTACCATCGGTACATGCGTCACGGGATACCTGCAACGGCAGACTTCCAAAGCGATACTATCGGAGTGGTTGTACTTGTCCCACCTACAAGCCAACTCCCTCCTGGATACGGGCAGCAAATCCAGACAGCGGCGACCGGAGTGGCTTATGTACTGGTTGCCGGTCCTAGTAGTGGAGGCACTGTGTTCTTCAATCCGGCAGGGGGCTCAGCTGTAGCTATGCAGCAGCCTTTCCCTACACCTGGATACTTTCCACAACAGGGAGCTGTTCTGCAACCATCAGGTATGAATAAATCTAGCATTAATACTGCCATAAACATTACGTTTGTATGAATGCACGTCACTTCATTTCATACTTTAACTTTTAGCAAATCAGCGTCTGAGGCTTAATCAGGCTCTTAAGTGCTAGTTGTTGTGTAACTCACATTCGGGTAGTTGTAGGCATAGATACCTCTCCAAAAGTGAGCCAATTGCCCTAGGGAGTAATTTCAGTAATAGTGTACTGTGGGAGGCCCTTTAACTGTATGTTGGCTTCAATAGACTGCGGAAAAACTGCGTGAATATTAACGTGTTTTATTGTTCGACGACAGATACGGTACTTGCTCCAAACACAACATGTGGAAAAATGGTTATATTATATTTTACCACTTTTTTATATTACGTGGTCTTTAGAAATAATGTTTCTGATGTCTAGGTAAATTTTATATTATTTTTTTAAATATCGTATGATTCACGTTAACTAACGGTTAAAATAGGACTAAAACATCGCTCCGACACTCTGTGATGGTATGCTTGAAAGCACCTGTAAAACGAGATTTCCCTATAAGAAGAGTTAACGAATTTTCTTTGTCAGATTTTCCGTTACACGTCATACACGAAGTATTAATATGTTTCAGTCTTCAGAGACGTGTTGGTG
The DNA here is from genome assembly GCA_026315105.1 of Locusta migratoria. Lineage (NCBI taxonomy): Eukaryota > Metazoa > Arthropoda > Insecta > Orthoptera > Acrididae > Locusta > Locusta migratoria. Next base: position 398,067,329 of record CM048747.1, on the reverse strand, counting down.
TAAACATTAACGTCGTCTATATGGAATAGTCTTCCTTACGGTATCCATAATGTATGCGTTTGTAATTTTTGTATAAAGATGAAGTTATACACCATAAAGCAATTGACAATGTAGTTTTGACTCATTGATATCATGGTCATAGTATGCTTTCTGCCACAGTGTAGCATAATGGACTGTATTTGGATGAAATATTTACGTTCTATTAATTCTTGACAAACTAAAGACAAAACTGACAGGTATGAGAAAACTCGAGATAGCAGTGTACCTTGGGTGTGGTATTTATATATTCGTATGTTTCATTTCTTTCGTCTTAGATACATGTCTCCAAAATGCCTCACATTAAGATAACGGAAACGGTGAGATTCGACGTTGTGTACTGATGAACTATCTCCTTACTTCTGGCAAAACATACTACCTTGATTCAATAACATTGGAAGTCTGAGGCAGTAGAGTTTATAAAATTTTGTGTTTGTTTCAGTATATCTTCAACCATTCCAAGGACCAAATGCCCAGGTATTTGTAAGTATTGGACACAACGGAAACCAAGCTCCAGCGATGGGTGTGTTTCCCCCAGCCCAGGATCCAGCACAGGACGACAGCGCAGATGAAGAATACGGGGATCCTGAGGAAGAAACCTCGACAGGTTAGTAATGAATCGCTAGAATGCAATTTTCTCGATGAGCTTTCAACTACTTTGGGTCCCTGAGTAAGACTCTGTACCAGAGAGTGTGGGTCAACTGTTTGGGGTGGGGGTGGGTGTGGAGGCTGGAATGGTTTTCACATGCATACACCCATGAACTAAAGTTTCTCAATATTTAGCGTTTTTGGAGAATATTTATTATAGTTGGAAATATGAAAAAACAAGAAGAGGACAGATGAAGGCTTTGGTGTGATGGTCGTCCCACAGGACACCTAAGTAATATTCACTACTATGTACAGCAGTGTTCGCTTTTAATTGGTTACAGCGTTAACAGAATTTTTGATTGTATTCTACTTTAATGATAGCTATATTATTCTGAAGCACTTAACAAGGTCTCAGGCACTAGTTAACTTATACAATGGCTACTTAAAATTAAAATATTTTATTACCAGCTGTTGAACCAGCTGTATTCATATATCTTGCAGTATCAGTGGAGTCTTGAATATGCATAAACTGACTTACTGTATTCATATATGGGCTTGTTACTTAAACCGTATACACACACGTTTGTCTTCTAGTTTCTCTGGGATACATTCAGATTGGTCTGAAAAAACACCCGCAGTTCAGGATATGTGATTCAGTACATAGCCTACAAGGCTATGTACTGAAGTTGCCAAAAATTTTCCCTGAATGGGATAGGGAATGATTGTGATGTTTTATGTTCTTTTACCATTAATGGATGTTTGTTTCTCCTATCAGTTAACACTGACGTCATTCACTTAATATTGTAATAACTATCAAATATTGTTAAAGCTTGTATTGAATTTCATAATGCAAACTATCATTTTTATAATTGTCATGGGATAAATTCTTTCAGTGACTACAAAACAAAAAAAATCAGTATTTTAAGCTGGTAAATTCCACATCATATGGAGGAGAAAATAAATTATCTTTATTTCTTGTTCTATTTTTTCAGATGAAGGCTATCAAGAAGATTTTGACAATGGAGAATAAGAGGGCGGTTATAAGTTTCTGAATGCTAAATGAAATTTTAATTTTTATACTCGAGTAAAGCACATAATAAATAATGAAATATATGTATGACAACAAAATCATTATGTAACTTTCTGAATACAAAGTAAATTTTAACCTTTGTACTCGAATAAAGGACATAATAAATATATCAAAGTTGGAAGTCTGTATGATTAGTTTACTACCTGTAGTCTGTATGCAGCTTAAGAAATATATTAACTTTACATCTTTTAACTTCAGTTAGTGTAATAAATGAAGTAACTCTTCAGCTTATTTATGTTGATAATTATTACATGATATCAATCAGTTGTAAGTGAATAAACTTGTCAACATGATTTATCTTCGCGGTATTAAACTTTTTTTCAGTGATAAGGAATTTCATTTTCATGCCGTTAGGAAAACAGCATTTATTTATGTACAGTAAATACTGTAACAGGGAAAAGAAGACCTGTAGAGCAGAGTGTACAAGACTGCCACTAGATATATGTAACTAAATATTTATTTAATGCACCTTTAACGGATAGATTTAAAGTAATAAAGACTTACATAAATTATGTGCAAATGAGGAGGACAGAACAGCTATAATTAACGATAACACTTGACTTACAAGAGTTGTCATTATGAAAGGTAACGAAAACAGTAGTGGATGCAGTTTGTTGCCTTAATCTGAGATTAGAGAGGTATAATGTTGATCACTCCACACTCCTCTCCTACCCTCCCATCCATCATCCATCATCCATAATCCAGTAGCTTACAGTCCTTCACAATCAAACAATCTGCAAATCCCGTAATCCATAGTTACTGCACTCAAAAACATCGAAATGATCGGAATTTGTAGATCATGTTAAAAATGTTTCAATGAACTCGAATTATTTATCAAAAATTATCAGATAATTACACAAACACACACACACACACACACACACACACACACACACACATACACACACACACACACACATAAGGTCACGTTAAAACTAATACTTGGCAACTGTATTTCCATCCTTCACTAAAAATTAAATATTGTACTCAAGTCACATCTCCTAATTTCAGTAGAAGATATACTTAATCACTATGCTACTAGTATAAAATCATATATGCAATAATGCTAGTTAAAATCATTGTTTGGTTACATCATGTTAATAATGAAAAAGCAGTATAAAGTCGCTGATTAAGAGTTGTAAATTCAATACTTTTACGTAAATCTTCAAAGTGTAAAATTAAATTTAGCTCATCCTAAGTGCAAGACACAGTGCACTTTCAAATTAAATGTATCGACCTATACACTGTTCTATAAGTAATCCATTGTGATCTCTGTAAAGAGTCTTCATATTTCATCAAAATTAATGCTTTATTATAGGTGACCACCTCACTTTTCATAATTTTTTCATAGTGTGTCACCAACAGTTTAGAGGAGAGGAAAGAAACGTAGCTCTATAAAATAGACTCACTGTGATTTAGAAGCTAACATAACTTTTTATTTGGGTTTAAATCAGGCATTTACGAGGCTAATCAAAAAATGAGAAGCAACAACATTTCTCCAGTGCGACCTATGATGCCAACACTCTTCAAAACTGAATTTCCTTTAATGAACAAAAAAAAAAAAAAAAAAAAAAAGAAATAAATAAAATAAAATAAAATAAAAAATAAATAAATAAAAAAATACCAACAAGGACCCTGATAAATTGTTGTAGGAAAGCGAAGAATGTTATTTTTATCATTGAATATTGTATAAACTGCAAATTTGATGACACACAGGAATAACGTCTGCTTCGTTTACACACATCATAAAAGTGTCTGTCAGATAAAGAACATGGACAAATATGAAGGTATGGTTTACCTTAGATCAGCAAGCTCACAAATCACATCAGCAAAGTACTCAGTATTCATACAACAAAGATGTGTGAATATGTTAATAATGCTAAGGACCTACGCCTAATGCTTCCTGTTGTTGAATATAAAATTTCTTCAACTTTGTCATGCCTCCATAGACACTATTACGCGGACTCATTATAGTATAGAATGGGTTGCAGTCAGAAAGCATGTAGGAACAATGGATCACGATTGTAGACAAGTAAAACCTGGTAGTATAGTTACAAAGTGCTCTAGCTATGTTGGAAATGCAATATAGCTTCCAGTGTTAATAGAAACAACTGAATTTAAAATTGTTACATGTTTAGGAATGTGGCTAAATCTAGTAATAGTCTTTGTCCAATGAGAGGTTGTTCTTGTTGTTGCTGTTGGGTGTTAAAAGGGGACAAACGGCTGTGTTATCAATCCCCCCTATGAGAGGTAAGTTTCGAAGACTGTCTAAGACTTAATTTCATATAGTGAACCAACAAATATGTAGAGTAATTATAAAATAAGCGCTAAGCGCCAGAACTGCTGTTTTGAGGAAAACGCAAAAAAAACTTCCGGAAATTATTTCTTTGTGATATCCTTAATTTTATAGCCTAAAAAATGAGGACAGTTAATCCAAAAATATTTTTAAAGTTACTGTAAAACAAGAACAGGACTATGTGCAAACTTCTCTCATCATAAAAACCGGGCTAAGTCCACCTCTTATATCAGTAAATAATAATAATTTTACTATTAAAAATCTGGAAACAATTGTTTAACGTATTTCTATAATAACTATATTATTATAAAAATTCAGGTAGGCCTACAGAAGTGCTGCGATAGCAAACAAACTAGTTAAATAACAAAGAAAAAATGAAGGACATTACTGTATTGTTACAAGTTTTGTTTCAAAATTAATGCCGTTTACAAAGTTCCATTTTGTGTAGATTTACCACCATTTAATGAACACACTATGAACAGCTGCTGCGTTCACTCAGCCAGATTTTGATAAGACAGTATGTTTTCTTGTTTGAGATAAGGTTTCACCGTTTTTAAGTTGTCCCGGTCCTCAATGTGGTTGTTAGTTTCAACTGTGGTGGATCTAAGCTTTTTGTGGTTGCCATCGTCACACCGTTTTTGAAAATGTTCGTTTGCATTCAGGGTTCACCTTCATTAAATTTATTTCTTTTTATACACTTTTCTGGGTTGGTTTTGAAAACTTTGAAACAAACAGCCTTGGATTTTTTCTCTTTCTTTTTTGTGACATGAGGTGACCTTTAGCTGCTTTGGAGAAGACATATAATTCATCATCGTGGTTAGAAATTAAGTTAGAAATTGGCATTACACAAAACTGTCACAGGAACCAAAGCAACTTCTCAAATATCTACTCTGTTTCTTTTTTCAATGTGAGCCAAGTCTCGATGACAGGTTAGAGATGGGTGTTCAGAGACGTAAAATTCGTCAAAGAAATCCTTGCAGACCAAGTGTATCCAAAGGTCCAATTTTTTCTTGTTTGATCTACCACATAAACCACAATAGTAAACTCACAGACAGCACTAATCACTGCACTTCAACACAAACGAACCTCCATCGAAAAACAACAGCACTGCCACATATATAGGATTTTGTTGCAGAATAGCAATGGTCCATTCTCGGTGCAATGTTTGAAACTACTTCCACATTGATGTCTGGACAGCCCGTTTTCATTGACGAACGTTAGGCACTTAGCACATATTTCGACCCACTTTTTTTTTTTTTTTTTTTTTTTTTTTTTTTTTTTTTTTTTTTTTTTTTTGTCAATCGGCCCAGATCTTATAATAGGTCTGCACGTATCAACATCCGTCCAAACGCTTACCAGATGTAGGTGATGGTGGTTCTTTTGTGGCTGTTAGTAGTAGTTCATCTTCCAGTAAAATTGAAGTAGATTTTTGATGTGAATTATTATGTGAAGAGGTTAAACTCAACAAACGAACTAAATTATTGATTGGTACCTTTTCATGACTCTCATCGCAGATGATACACTTGCTAACGGTTATTCTAACGGTTATTCTTATTACAAATATGTATCCCACTTATACAATTGTAGTAGGTGAGAAAATCAACTACAATACATAGGTCTACACTTAACAATCATATACAACAGCTCTCTCGACAATGATTCTTCCATCAACTACAAAAAGTTGCACAAGTCACACCGATACTCAAGTAAAAAAATAGTGTTCTGTGGACTACATATCAATACAAATGACGTCGGTTTACGGTAGGATTTCGGTGAACACGCTGCATTCGATCATTATTAGACGCCTGATAGGAAAAACTCTATAGAAAGTCAATCAGAAATGTGACTGTCGTCGCGGCGGAGCGCATTGAGGCGCTATGCTACGATGCGCGAGGCCGCTCCCCGTCGTGGGTTGGATTACCCCATCGGGAATGGATATTTGTGCCGTCTTTAGTATTAGCTAGTTCATAAGTAGTTTGTAAGTTTAGGGACTGATGATCCCACAGTTCAGTCCCATGAGCTCTACAAACATTTAAAATTTTTTTTGTAATTGTCGCTAAACACAATTAGATCTTTCTTTTCGTAAAATAATGAGTTATTGCGAAAGGTTATTTCAAATTAATTCCATATTTCTAGGTTTATCGAAGGCTTTTAACATCGTTCATTCCAAGCAACGCTCAATCAATGTTCATGCCTATGGTTCTCAGTTGTGGAATAGGGTTCATGATTTCTATTTACAGAAGTTTCATTCCTTAGAGTACAACAGAAGTGATATCAGGCGATCTCCAAGGGAAATTAATAAAGCTCTGCTGTAGTTAATCGTTATGTATGCTAACGAAGATACAAGGTTCACAGATTTGTGACTGGCTGGAAGATTTCCTAAGTAATGGAACGCAGTACTTTGTTCTCGACGGCGAGTTTTCATCAGAGACGAGTGTATCATCAGCGTGGCCCAGGGGCGTGTGTTAGGACCGCTATTATTTTCTATCTATATAAATGATCTGATGGACAGAGTAAGTTGTAATTGGCGGATGTTTACTGATGATGCTGTGGTGTATGGGAGGGTGTCGTCTTTAACTGACTGTAACAGCATACAGGATGACTTAAGACAAAATTTCCAGTTCGTGCGAAGAATGGCAGCTAGTACTCAATGTAGAAAAATGTAAGGTGATGCGCGTGAGTAGGAAAAACAATCCCATAATGTTCGAATGCAGCATTAGTAGTGAGCTTCTTGATGCAGTCGCGTCGTTCAAATATCTAAGCGGAGCACTGCAGAGCGATATGAAATTGAACGAACATGTAAGGACAGTTGTGAGTAAGGCGGACAGCCGACTTCGGTTTATTGGGAGAATTTTGAGAAGATCATCTGTATAGGATACCACGTATAAAACGCTTGTACGACCATGTCTTGAATATTGTCAAGTGTTTGGGACCTGCAGGAGATCAGTTTAAAGGAAGACATAGGAAGCAGTTCAGAGGCGAGCAACTAGGTTTGTTAATGGTAGGTTCGACTAATGCGCATGTGTTACGGAAATGCTCCGGGAGCTCCATTGGGGATCGTTGGAGGGAAAATTGTGGAAATTTAGAGGACCGGAATTTGAAGTCGAGTGTAGTACGATCTTACTGCCGCCTATTTACATATCGCGTAGTGATCACAAAGAGAAGATAAGAGAAATTAGGGCTCGTACGGAGGAATAAAGGCATTCTTTTTTTCCTCGTGAAAGCTTCTCATTTATAATGATTAATTGAAAGTGGGTCCTAAAAGCTTGTAATTTATAGTGACTAACTGAAACTACCACTAGTTTGCAAAGTAGATTTCAGTGGCAAGAACTGATTACTTTACTGGCACTTGAACATTTACATTTAAAGAAAATCTCGAACTCGACACCTACCATGCAACAAAAAATAGAAAACTGCCACAATCCTGAAAATGAGGGACAAGTTTCAGCTTTAATAAGAAAATTAGTAATCATTAAATTATTTATTTTTGCTAAATAAACATTCCTTTGTTTTTGACTTATCAATAATGGCGATTAAAATGGGTTTGTACAATACCGTTCCATACAAATATTCTCGTCATATTAATACAAAATTCCTCTTCCAAAATCAAATGAAAATTATTCACCCTCTGGCGGGATACATTCTAAGGTACATGGACCAATCAGCGAAAACAAATTCGGCACGTTAGTCATAGCCGATCAACTGAACCGTTCAACGCGTTGCCTACCATGCGACTGACTGAACTATCTTCCACTCGACCATTTTACTAGCCTTCTCTCCATTGCCCGCCTCAGCAGTCAAAGATGCTGCTGTAGCGCAGATGTTACATCTCAGTAACAAAGATTTATGGTGTGCAGTTGTTACAAACATCAAATAAGATGAAACTTCCTGGCAGATTAAAATTGTCTGCCGGAACCGGGCCTCGAACCTGGAACCTTTGCCTTTCGCGGCCAAGCGCTCTACCGACTGAGCTATCCCGACACGACTCACGATGCCGCATCGCAACTTTACTTCCGCCAGTACCTCGCCTCCTACTTTCCAAACTTCACAGAAGCTCTCCTGCGAACCATGCAAGACTAGCACTCCTGGAAGAAAGGATATGGTGGAGACATGGCTTAGCCACAGTCTGAGGGATGTTTCCAGAATAAAACTTTCACTCTGCAGCGGAGTGTGCGCTGATATGAAACTTTCTGGGAGTTTAAAATTGTCTGCCGGAACCGGGACTCGAACCTGGGACCTTTGCCTTTCGCGGGCAAATAAGATTATCGAAGCATATAATAGATGTGTTTTACATACAAATAAAGTCGTAAGACAAATAAATGTCTAGATTCACAAAATATCACAAATAATCCATTAATAATTATATTCAGCCTATAGCTACTTTCACTCATTCTATTTATGAGTGTAACAGGAAAGGTAATGGCTAGTAATGGTACAGTGTACCCTCCGCCACGCACCTTATGGTGCATTGCGGAGTATGTGTGCAGATGTAGATGTAGATGTTTGATCAAGGTGGTAATCTGAGCAACATTCTGATCAGGTGTTCAGATGATACTTTTATTTACCATATAGGAAAGTACTATGTATGCAGTTGTAGATGTTTGATCAAGGTGGTAATCTGAGCAACATTCTGATCAGGTTTGCAGATGATACTCTTATTTACCATGTAGGAAAGTAATCAGAAGATCAATACTAATCGCAAAATTATACAGACAAGATATCTGTAAGGTCTTAAAAGCTTCCATTGACCCTAAACAATTAAAAGTGGAGGTCATTTACATGACTACAAAAATAAATCAGTTAAATTGCGGTTACACGAAAATCTTCGTTATTATCAAAGCTGTCAGTTGAACTAAATATACGATATTACATCTACGGTATACTTTAAACGGATATACCACATTATTAATACTGTGGGGCGGTTAAATACACATTGTACTTTCTTCGCAGAACATTTAGAAGATGTAAAAATCCACTTGAGGGACATTTAGACGCTGGTGTGGTGTCGCACAAGTCCAAAGTGCGCGCCACCTACTTTCGCCGCGCGCCGCCATGCACGCACGGCGCGGCGTTCATACGACGTCAACCACGAGCGCCCTCTGCTACGACTCCGCTCGTGGCCACCACTGAACGACATCGTTCACTTGGAACTGAGATAGGAACCAGTTAACACTTCGGAATCAGATAGGCACCAGTGAAGACTTGGCTATCGGATAGGCACTAGGCAGGCCTCTAGCTCAACTATGTATCAGCATTCTGCAGTACTGAACTATGTAAAAGTTAAGTATTGTATAAATTCTGTGCAATTTATATCTCGTTCTAATTTACTCTAGTGTTTCTAGTTTCTGCTATCCCACTGGCTGCTCCCCTCCGTACCTGCACAAGCGTGCTACCTTTATTCCTGTGTCGGTCTTCTTACTCGGCCACCGACACCTACGACGGAAACGAGACACAAAAGCGGCGACGAAGCAGAGACACAAAAGTGGCGACGAGGCCGGGACACAAAAGCTGGAATACCGTTTCGTTGTACGAGATTGACAGAGAATAAACGTCTCGTGCAAAGAAGGGCTGTGCGCTTAGTACACAGATAGTACAGAACATATGACCACGTACGGAATAACTGGTATGTTCGCCTATTTGTCCAAGCATTAGAAAGAAGCGAATGCCAAAAATTATTACCTGAAAACAATAATATGAGCGTATTGGAAATTAATTTTTAAATAAGTTTTCTATTTCAGAAAACTCGATTTAAGATAACGTACAAAGGCAGAGAAGTTCACAAATTAAAAAAGAAAGAAAAGTTGTCATCCTTAAGTAAAACGGCACAGATTCGGTTCAGACGCTGAATCGATTAGTCGAAAAATTATTGATTGCTTTATTGCGTTCCGATTATTTAAAACTCGTTAACATTTACGTTCAAAAACTTGTTATTTGTCGTAAGCATATTCCGTTGTAAGCCAAAGAAGTTGTTGTTTGAAAAATTAAATGGTATGAATTAATATCCGGGATGCATCGTTTCCATTGATGTCACTTGTTATGTCTTCTCAGTGGATCGACCTACGGTATCGGTTTTAAGCATATTTTTTCCTTAAAGTGTTGTACTTCTATGACTTGTAAGTTAAAAAAAATTACAACGGATAAAACTTGTACTTTTGCTGGGCTTGTTCTTTATAGTGGCTGTGTCAATTTTTGTGTTATGAAAATAACGTTTAAGTAAGTTTGCTCAGATTTGTCAAGAATTCAATGACAATGCTTTTTCTTTAAATGAATGTAGGGGGGAGGGGTAATTAAATTTTACAGCAATGACGTTGAAGGAAGTTTGAAACTTGAGACGTTTATTTTCAAGGAAGAAAAACTAATGTAGGTTTAATAGTTTCGATGTTATCAGTAACAGAGTAACAAATGAACGCTACCAATGTATGCAGAGTAACAAGGAATCATGCAAACCCATAGATCGGCAGATGGTGCGGAGTAAAGAGACGGGCGCTATTTCTGAACATTCCGGAAAGTTGCATTTGAATTTTGTGCAGAAAGTATTTAAGTAATGAATATAAATAGCAGCATTTTAGTGTTGACTGTCAGTATTTGTGAATTGTTAAAACAGTGACAGTGGACGCTAAATTCTGCTTTTCTCCTTCACTACTCCACCAATGAAGACACTAAGAAATTTGCAGATAACAAACTGTCAACGAAGACCTGCACGGATGATGTAGGAAATATGTTACATATTTGAACGTGTAAAACTGAAGGTGCTACAACTGTAGCGAAACATTTGTGGGTATACAACAACAAAGTCACGTGTTTTCCTCAAGTCAGATCCTCATTGAGAAGCAACTAAACATTTATAAAGCAAATACAAATCAAAAGGGCTTCGACATGAAGATGATTAATGAATAATATCTAAGTGAAATCAGCATGTGTAGCGTGAGTATTAAGAATTCAAACATTTAAGACATGACATGAAAAACACGTAGGTAATATCGCGAAATTATTAAAACGACGATTATCGTAATGAAATGAAATTTAACTATTTTGCTTCAAAAATTAAAATCAGTAACTCTCATGTTTATCTGATCAATGAACGCGTTACTTACAGAAGAACAGTTACGCATTGTCAGAGGTGGAGAAATCAAAGATTTTGCAAACGCAGTCGTTTACAATCGGTCTTTCGACTGAGCACATGCTAGTTCATCCACTCCGCCAACGGTTCCAGCAGCCGCTTCACGTTATTATATGGTATTCGAAATTAGCTCCCTTGAAGTCCTTATTTTGGGAAACATCCTGCAATAACAGCGATCTCAGAATGTCTGCACAGCCGTGGTGATCGCAGGGGCCCCAGTGGCGTAGTGGTCGCGGCGACTGCTGCTTAACAGGAGACCCAGACAAGAATGCCATCGGGGCACAAATATTCAACATCAACCATGCTTTAATTCAATGAAACTGTCGTAAATTCCTTCGTGTGTTCAAACTTTTCTAGTTGTTGTGATAAATGGCATCTAGTCTGATACGTAGGGAAAAAAATGCACCAAGATTAGTTGGAAAAATAGTCGTTAATATTTGAACACAGTATTAATTTTGTTTATCTTGATACAGGTTAGTACATTAAATAATTATATACAACGTTTCAGTGCAATTGGAAATGGAATGAGCATATAAGGACAGGTGAGGAAAGGTGATATTCGAGTACGAGTTTTCTGGGACAATTTTCGCAAGATATGGTTCATACGCAAGGGACATCGTGTACAGTAGTTTCATCCATTCCTTAATTCTTCCCTAGGATTTTAACTCTTTATCGGGTCAGATGAAGTAAGACATAGAAACAATTCAAAGATGGGTTACTAGTGGACTATATCAACACGTGAGTGTTTTGGAACCCTTCTGAAACTCATAAATAAATCCCTGAAGGTAAGACAACTACTATCATTCCGAAGAAGGCTGTTGAGGAAATAATTTAGAGGACCGACATTTGACGCTGACTGTAGGATACTTTTACTGGCACCAACTTACATATCACGGTGGAACCAGAAATTTAAGAGAAATTTGGACTCCTATAGAGGTAGTAGGCAGTTGTTCTCTCCTCGGTCTATTTGTGATATAACATGAAAGGAAATAAGCAGTTGTGGTATTAGGTACCCCAACCTCCTCGTACCATACGGTGGCTTCCGTAATACATGTCCAAGAGTAGATTTAAAAATGCAAGCGTCCATCTTCAGTTACTTAGTGATGCAGATACTTTTGATAAGATATGTAAATAGTACCATAAGAGGAAAGAAATTTTTTTAACCAGTCTCAGAAATGTTCAAATGTTTGTAGAGTGTTGTGTCCTTAGCGATCACACAGAAAGGTGGGTCCAGGTTGTAGGCCACAATCGGGAACTCTGAAGAATTTCTATAGACATAGAACCATTAGTCAGTAGTGTATTTTAGAATTAGTGCGATACATAAATACAAACAAGTACAGCAGCTATCCTAGTTAGAAACACGCGATGTATTCCGAGGAGTGCTGGTCGGCGTCCGAAGGTCTTCTGGTCTTCGCGTCTTCTGGCGTGGTGTCTTTAACTGCCTAGGAAGGCGCTGGCGGCGCCGCCATCGGCCGTGGCTTCGCGGGGCGCTCTCTGTGGCGGCCCGCGAAGGTGATGTTGCCAACCTATCTCAGCTATCGATATAGCCCTCCCCCTCGGGAGCCATGGCCGGCGCGTCTCGGTACACTGGGCGCCGACGGCCGTGGGGAGAGGGAGCCGGGTGGAGACCACTGATGGAGCCAGGCGTCGGACTGCTAGCGGGGGACGCCCGGCTCGCGCGCCCGGATCTCACCGCGAGCGCCCACTGTAAACCCCGCGAGGAAACCGGCGGCGGCGCGCGTCTCCACGTCCGGCGTGTGGCAGGTGTGAGGGACGCCCCACGAGGGCGTCTACTTCCATCGGGCGGACAACCGTCGAAGGAGCAGGCGCCGGACCGGGAGGCGCCGACGGCTGAGGCGACGGCGGCAGCTGTGGGACGTCCACATCCATAGGCTCCTGGGACGGAGGCGTGGCGGCCGCGCTCTGGTGCTGGTGCTGCTGCTGCTGCTGCTGGTGCTGCGGATGCGGCGGCGGCGGCCGCTGGACAGCAGACTCCACGGCTGGAAACACAGAGCCCGCTCCAGAAACACAGAGACGGAGCTGATTGCGGTGCCGCTTCTGCAAGCCGCGCGCAGTACTAACTAAGAACATTGCGCGGCCGAGGCGGCGAGCAATTGTGCCGTGCTGCCAACGCTGGCGCGTGCCATAATAACGAAACCAAACAGGCGCGCCAGCACGAAGAGGCGACGACGGTGCCGACAGCACGAACCCCAAGCTGCGTGGCCGTGGGTGTAGCAAGTGAAGCAGAGTGCGATGCGTCCGGCCGTGCAAAAGTTCCGCCGGCGAGGAGCCACGGTAAGGCTGCGACCGATAGGTAGTCAGGAAGATGAGCAAGGCGTCATCGCGGGAATGGTCATGCCTGAGGCGGGTCATATGTTCTTTAAACGTCCGCACGAGACGTTCCGCGGCACCGTTCGACGAAGGGTGAAACGGCGCGCTAGTGACGTGTTCGATACCCTGGCTCCGACAGAAGGAAGCAAACTCCGACGATGCAAACTGTGGGCCATTATCAGTGACGATCGTTTGTGGCAGACCTTCAAGGCAAAATATGGACCGTAGAATCTTAACGGTGGCAGTTGCCGTGGTCGAAGACATAGGCACCACAAACGGGAAATTACTGTAAGAATCCACTAACATTAACCAACGAGAATTCCAAAAAGGTCCCGCAAAATCAACATGAAGACGTTGCCAGGGCCCGGTTGCTTTCGGGCACGAAAAGAAACGGTGCGGTGGAGCGGACTGGTGCTCTGCACAAACGCGACAACGGGACGTCATACGCTCTATGTCCCCATCGATGCCCTTCCACGTACAATGGCGGCGGGCTAACTGCTTCGTTCGGACTACACCCCAATGGCCCTCGTGCAGAAGTCGCAAGACTTGTGCGCGTAACGACGTCGGCACAACCACTCGCAACTGATCCGCTCCGCTGCGGAGCAAGATGACACCGTCTTGCAACGAGAGCTCATTACGGTGCGCAAAAAATCGGCGAACTTCGGAGTCTGCAATGTGCTTCGAAGATCGGGGCCGACCCGAACGAAGATAACGGACTAAAAGGTTCAGTGTCGGATCGGCGGCGGTTGCCCGTGCCACCGTCCGAGAATCAAGAGGAAAAGATGCAAGCCAGTCGGAAACCTGGGCGTCGAGCGCAAAAGAAGACGCCGGCGACGAATCAAAATCTGGATCAGAGCCCACTGGAAGGCGTGATAAGACATCCGCGTTGGCGTGTTTCGATGACGGGCGATACAAAATTTCGTAATTGTAAGAAGACAAAAGCAGCGCCCAGCGTTGCAATTTATGGGCAGTCGTTTCCGGGAGAGGTTTGTGAGGGTGAAACAACGATTGCAATGGTTTGTGGTCTGTAACAAGAAAAAATTTCCTACCATATAAATAATGGTGGAACTTCGTGACACCATATACCAGAGCAAGCGCCTCCTTCTCTATCTGAGAGTACCTGAGCTGCGCATCAGTAAGCAACTTTGACGCAAAAGCAATTGGACGATCCTGTTGTCCAATCCGGTGTGACATCACAACGCCAATCCCATAGGCTGAGGCATCGGCAGCTAAGACTACAGGAAGGGAAGGATCAAAATGAACTAAACATCTGTCACTCAAGAGTTCCCGTTCTAAAGTTTGAAAAGCGGCATCACATTCAGGTGTCCATCGAAAAGGAACATTCCGTTTCCGAAGACGATGTAAGGGTGCAGCGATTTAAGCAGCATTTGGAATAAATTTGCAATAGTAATACAATTTACCGAGCACAGATTGCAATTCCCGAAGATTCTTGGGAGTCGGCAAATTCTTTATAGCAAGTAGATGCGTCTGCAGGGGATGTACACCCTGCCCGTTAATGCGATGACCCAAATAATCAATTTCTGTTTGAAAAAAGACACATTTGTCCTTATTACAGCGGAGGCCCGCTTCCGAAAACACTTCAAATAACGAACGAAGATTTCTCAAATGTTCGTCGAGGGTACGACCAGCAACCAAAATATCGTCCAAATACGTCGAACAACAGGGAACCTTGGCGGTCAACTGTGTTAAAAACCGCTGGAAAATAGCCGGAGAAGATGCGCAACCAAAAGGCAATCGCAAAAACTTAAATAAACCAATAGGAGTATTGATAACTAAAACATTCTGCGATTTCTCATCTAAAGACACTTGCAAATAAGCATCTTTTAAATCAATTTTAGAAAAGTACTTTCTCGCCCCGAGTTGGTCCATGAGTTCTTCTGGGCGTGGAAGTGGGAATTTGTCCACAACCAGTTGAGGATTAACAGTCTTCTTAAAATCGGCGCAGATACGGAGCCGGCCAGACGGCTTACGGACAATCACTATGGGGGAGGCCCACTGACTGGCTGAAATAGGTTCTATAACACCGTTGCGTTGCCATTCTGAAAGTTCAAATGCCACTTGGTCCTGCAGGGCGAGAGGCACACGGCGCGCACGACAAAACTTGGGTTGGGCCGATTCCTTGAGTGTCACTTGTGCAATATACTTTGTTGTTCTACCAAGGCCATCTGTGAAAAGTACAGCGAAGTCCTTGCACAATTTATCTAAGCTGTCGGTGGGCACACACGATTGAACAGTCAGCACATTTTCCTGTATATTCATGTTGAACAAGTCGAATAAATCGAGTCCAAAAATGTTTGTTGAATCTTCGGAACACAGTACATGGAAAGTCACTGTCTGCGTACAATTTCGGTACTTTGCGGGCAAGCTACATTTACCGAGTACCTGTATAGTGTCCCCATTGTATGCTGACAATTGTACAGGAGTAGATTGCAACGGAGGTTGGCCCAGCAATTTGTAAGTTCGATAATTTAGTAACGAAAGTGAGGCTCCCGTATCTAACTGCAATTCCACAGGCAAGTTTTGAATCTTAAGGTTCACAAACAATTTATTGTTCTTACGAAGCAACGGGGTCTGTTCACTTTTATTGGACACTGCAACACGAGATTTGTCTGAGACAACATTTATGAAATGCTCGTTCACTGTACTAGAAGTGATTAAATTTGTAGACGGCTCACCAGGTGCCTGTCGCTGTCTTTGTAAACACACCGATTGTACATGTCCTTGCTTTCCACACGCAAAACACTGAGCATTTCGCGAGGGGCAGTCACTTCGTTTATGTTTGGACAAACAACGTGGACAAGATTTTCTAACATTACGAGTTGTGTCCGTGTGGCTCTGGCGCTTGTTGTCTTTCTGACGTAAGGCGTCCGAGCGAGGAGTCTGTGGCCGTGTCCGCGAACTATGTTTATTGCCTCGGCGGACGCTGCGGCCGTTATGGGGAGGCGTGTGACGCTCATTATGTGCCGCTACACTACACACTTGAGGAGAGTCAAAGCACTGGGTAGCTAATTCACACGCATCCTGATGATCAATAATAGTCAATACTTGCTGTAATGAGGGATTACTATATTGTAAAATTTTGTCCCTAACTTTGTGATCTGTCACATTTTGTGTTACCGCGTCCCTGATCATAGAATCCGCATAGGAAGCACCACACACGCACTTAAATTGACATTTTTTTGTCATTCCCTGCAGTTCTGTCACCCATTGGCGATACGTCTGATTTTCCTTTTTTCTAAGTCTAAAAAACTGATAACGGGCGGCCGCTACATGCACGTGGTCTGAATAGCACTTTGAAAGGGCGTCTACTAAGGTGGAAAACTGCACTTGATCGGGTTTATTGTCCGGGAACAGCTTTTCAGCAATCGCGAAGACTTGGGGGCCACACCACGACAGAAAAAAATGAATTTTGTCAGTACCTGGTACGTGATGGGCGATGAAATGTTGCTCCAATTGCTGAACATATTTTTCCCAGTCCTCCTTGTCTTCGTTGAAGGGACGGAAAGACGGCACTACCTTCGGTGTGGTGGCTGCTGGCTGCTGCTGCGACAGTTGCTGTGCTTGAGCCTGCAGTAGTTGAGACAGTAGTCCTTGCAGAGCTGCTGTTTGCTGCGCCTGTGCCTGAATAACAGAGAATAAATCAACAATTATAGGTGGCGCGTTGCCTGGCTGTGACAGTTGAAGCCCGGCAGAAACTGTGGGTGGGGGAGCAGTCATGCTTACAATATCTCACGAACAACAACAACAACAACAAAAAAAAAGAAACACGCCTTCCAGAGCAATATAACAAATTTCTGAACTACTTTACCAGACAAAATTAACCAATACGCCAGAGCATTGAACGAAGACCAAGACAACAAACCCTATTGGCACGTGCGTGCGTGGTGTCGCAATGCTTGCGAAAAATTTGACCACTTGAGCAACGTCGGCAAGGCAATGCAGTGCGCTACTTACAAATACAGCTAATTACAATAGCATCTACAATCCCATCCTCGTCGCCATGTTTCTGTTGTGTCCTTAGCGATCACACAGAAAGGTGGGTCCAGGTTGTAGGCCACAATCGGGAACTCGGAAGAATTTCTATAGACATAGAACAATTAGGCAGTAGTGTATTTTAGAATTAGTGCGATACATAAATACAAACAAGTACAGCAGCTATCCTAGTTAGAAACACGCGATGTTTTCCGAGGAGTGCTGGTCGGCGTCCGAAGGTCTTCTGGTCTTCGCGTCTTCTGGCGTGGTGTCTTTAACTGCCTAGGAAGGCGCTGGCGGCGCCCCCATCGGCCGTGGCTTCGCGGGGCGCTCTCTGTGGCGGCCCGCGAAGGTGATGTTGCCAACCTATCTCAGCTATCGATATAGCATAGAGTATATGGAATTTAACTACGGGGTCATCAGTCCCTAAACTTACAAACTACTTATGAACTACTTACAACTAAGGACGGCACAAATATCCATGCCCGAGGGGGGATTCGAACCCCCGACCGTAGTTAACCAGTCTCAGTATCAACTTTTCATTATGTAGGTGTTTTTTTGTTAGTATCGGTTACAATGTTTGTAATAAAAAAGAGCTACCAACCACAAGCATGGATATAAAATATTAATTTATTTTAAGCGTGACCGGTTTCGGAATCTTTCACAAATTCATCATCAGTTGTTGTACTCTTCACAAGCTGTGGCTTCGTTTTTATGTTAATGATGTGCTGCCCTAAGACAGACAAAAAAACATTCCATGAGCTATTTGATGAATTTGTACAATGGGTTATTTATTTTAGTCGATATTTACACTTTTGTTAAGGGATTTTTAAGTTAATGACACATGGGGTGTTGCAAGAACTTACGTGTCATGTTCTTCTAATCTCTTTTCATCAGTTGTTATCACAACCGTCTTTTCCGCCGCGTGGGGGCTGTTAAATTTTCTCTTCTACACGTGATGTAGCACCATTCTATGGAGGCAGCACAAGAATTAAACACATACAAAACGTGACCCAGCTTCACAACGAAAATGTAAACACTCCAAAACTTACTGCTATACAGATGCTAAGCTACACATACATTTCAACTTTATGCCTATGTTAAAATATGTCTCTGATTTACAGTGAAATCTATTTAAACATAGCTTTTAGATAAATTATTTACAGTATTTTATAATATGGGACTGATCTAAGTGGGTGACATAACAAACACAAAGATTGCATATGAGTACAGTGAAAAACTAAGTGTAGCGTAAAGGCTGGGACACTTGTCTTGAAGCCGGTCGCTGTGGTCGAGCGGTCTGCGGCGCGCCACTCACAGTCTGCACGGTCACTACGGTCGGAGGTTTGAATCCCCCCTCGACCATGGATGTTTGTGTCGTCTTCAGTGTAAGGTAGTTCATAAGTTTAGGGACTGATAACCCTGCAGTGAAGTCCCTTAGGCTTGACAAACATTTGAACATTTTGAACTTGTATTGACATGTAAACTCATGATTATACTGTTGATTATTTGTTCAGTTTTACTGTTAAGGTACTGATACACTGTAGGTTCATGTCTATGATTAAATTTGCCTTGCTTGAGCAATTAAATTAATATGTAATTTTAGGAGTAAAATTATTCTTAATGCCTTATAGTATGAGATTAACTAAGTTGCTGATACAATATATATATGCAGATTGTATCTGGGCCAAACAAATATTGGTATATTACAGAAGCAGACCTAGTTGTATTAGATTAAACTCAAGAATGCACTGTGGATTACAAGTAGTACTATACTCCATTTTACTGATTAGTAACATAGCTTGCAACAATTTTTATTATAATCTATCAGACTATGAACTTTATTAGAATGTAAACCTTACATAAAGGATTTAATAGAGCTAAACTGAGTACATATGAGATGGGTACAGAATCAATGTCATTTGTGAAACAGCTTTTCAGTGGTTTTACTTACGAGAGTGTTATCTTGGATTAAATGTTGAAAAAACCTCTCGGAACGTTTTTAGAGAGAAGGTGTTGTCTGATTATGTTTGCTCATTCAGAATGAGATCACCTCTTGTGTCAATAAGAGTAAAATATATAGCCCATTGAACAAACTCGTCAAATAGCGCATAAAACGAAATTTTTTCGTCTACCTTAGGGCAGCACATCTTTAACATAAAAACGAGGCCAAGAGTTTGTAAGTAGTACAACACCTTATGATGGATTTGTGAAATATTTTATACCATACATAAACATTTCAATACCAAAACCAAGGTTCTCAGAATGTCAACATTTGACTAAATAGCCAATATCGGTTATATATTATGCTGATTTATGGATTGTTATTGAGTCAGAGTATGATGTTATTTAGTTTACAAAGACGGATGTCAATTTTGCCAATTTCGGTGGTTCTTTCTCCAATTTCACTGCTATATTTCTTTTTCTTTCAAATTTGGGTTTTGCACTTTTCCCGATATCTTGGTCACTGTGACACAGATATCAAACATTTTCTTGACTTTTCATATCTTTAGAGTCATTTATGGCACGTCGGGATGACAAGACGTTGGAACTACGAACTAGGCATTTTTGTATAAGAAAGGTAAAAGCAATACTTTGTGTGCATTTATTGTAGCTTGAATTATTCTGTTACATCTTTGGTAGTAGTAATTATTTAATTATTATCAGTGGATGAGTTTATTACTTTCTGTAGTTGTATTCTTTATTATTGTGTGTACCTCATGTTACAGTATAAATGCTGACATGAGCTAGTTTCGAGTAACTCTGCTCTTCTCTCTGCTCAAACCAACTGTAGGATTTAGAGGGCTAGAAATAGGATACATCGTTTTCCCAATTAATAATTTACAAGTCCCGGGTATTTAGAGGCGACTTGCAGGCGTATGTGTGATACGACCTTGTCGTTTTCATGCATGGAGTACTGTGGCTTACAGTGGCTCTTTGCAATTTATCCTGTCTGATATAGTTATTCAGAAAATTGGCAAAGGTATAGAAAAATTTCAAATAACAGAAAAACAGCATCCAAATGGGAGAAAAATACAACTGAAAAAGGCAAAACTAACGCCGCTTTTGAAAAGATGTAACGTCGACTTTGGTGCAATAAAAATACAGAAATCGGCAAAATATACAACCAATATTGAGAATTAGTAGTACCGATACTGACAAGAAAATCTCTGAAATTAGTTAAAAAAAACCATGTATGAAAGTTAAAAAGAATACAATTAGGTGGTAAATTAAAACTGTTTTTCCTTACTCTAATTATACTGTATACGCACTCTGATCAAGAGTATCTGGACACAACTAGAGGTTCGCCCCATCACTTATTAAATCTATTGCAAGACATCTATTTCAGAAGCAATCGTATGGTGCGTGATAAATAACGAGTTATGATGTTGGATATGAAGGTCTGAAACAACAGAGAACGGTTGTAATAACGAACGTAGATGAAGGTCGCGAAGCACAGGTGCCTCATGAAGAATCGATTAAAGCTACGAATGATCATCTTACACCACAGCAACAAAATAGCTATGTACATCTACAGAACAATCAACAGTAGACAATCGTCATAGTTTGAAGCGAGGAATTCATAACGTACAAGAAGAGTCGGATCTCACTAATTCCGTTCCTGTTGGAGAAAAAGTGGTACGACAATTAATGCAATTTTAAAAGTCCAGAAATTGCACAGCAAATGGAAAGACGAAAATATGAGCGTTTTTAAGAATAAGTGAATTCTTTGCAGTCGAAGAATCTACCAACATATGTACGTGTGCAGGAGATTCTGCAACATATAATTGTCTCCTTCTGAAAAGGAAGCAAGATCAGTTGAATTAAGCAGTTCGGACTCAGTTTACCGTCAAATATCCGAAGTCACGAAATAAAGGACGTTGAAAGTTCGACTTGAAGGAAAAATTAATTCAAGTACAAAGTTTCCGGTAAAAAGCAACAATTTGATGTAGGTATAAGTAAAATTGGAAGTGGAGAATGAGAACACAGTAGTTAGTAATGAGCCATAGATAATGTAAATGCTGATTTGTAACGTAATGAAGTATAGGAATAAATATATCTACGAAAAGCAAATTGTTGTTTACAATTTAAAGAGAACTATTAATGGTTATAAAATATATGTATTAAAATGCGTGTTTTCCACAGGAAAGTAAAGATGATGATTAGCGATAAGTTTGGTGCTGGTGTTTTTAACAGTGGAAAAAAAGAGAGAATGATAACAATGAGAAAATTACGAATTAAGAGAGTAAAAGAAGGAGACACTAAATGTGACTACTGGGTAATCAAGGAAAGAACCAAGCAGTGTAAAGTAACCTTAATATACACAAAAAGCAGCAGCTGCAGTGCGCAAGCAGAAGGAAACGGGTTGTACAAAACTTGTGAAATGTAGTGGAGAAACTTTATTTAAATCACCGGCCTGTAAACGATGTTTATATACCTTCTCCTAACCTTTCACAAATCCTAGTCATAAGAGAACAAAATAAAAAAGAAGGATAGAAATGTAGTCATCATGAGCTTTCAGAGACAGTTAGGAAGATAAAGTAAAAGGGGGAATTACGTAAAGGTCTTCAATAACAAATTCTAATCCTCATATGATGTGGCAGCATAATAATTTTTCATAATTAGATAAGCAGATTTTCCGTGTGCAAAGAACGTACATTTGTTTAATGTGTTCTTGTTTTGTGTAAAACATTTCCAAGAACATTAGGTGAACCAAAACGGCAAATGAATAAGGATACACCTGTATAAAGGGTAAAGGGTATTTCAGGATGATTAGTAAATATTTCAGGCTGTGGTAGTATACAGAAAGGTCTAATAAAAATGCGACATAACATACTTTAAATTTTGATTGAGAACAGAGATACAGCTGTTAGGCGTTACCCAGACAATGAAGCTTCAATAGGAATTAAAAACATTGTACATCGCAAAATTGAGTATTTATATTTCATAACTGGTTTCAGTCTATGGCATAACGCCGATGCGGCCTGCTGTCTTACCGCCACCGCCTGTCATCATGGTGGGATCCATTTGAAGATTGTCTTAAATACCCGGAACTGGTTATGAATTAGAAGCAGTAAATTTGCGAAGTGGACTGTTTTTAATTTCCATTATAACTATTGTATCATGATCATCTCCAATGAGGTTTCTAAGATTGCAGTTTAGTTGGGTTAAATGATAACAGCTCTATCGCTGTACTCATTAAGAAGTGGACACATGTTGAATAAAACTTTTTTATTCCAATTTCATCACCATCTCCTAAAATATGTACCATCCCTTTTGAAGCACCCTATATGTAAGACGTCATGGATTGTATTGGTTTCATTTGTTCTAAGAATATTTCGTATTAATATATACTCACGCGAGAACCCCATGCTGCTCAGGACGTGCACTATCCGCACGTTTCGCGTATTTCAAGCGTCAACTTCGCATATCTCGGGATGTAATTGGAATATTGCGATGCAATCATCGCCATTGTTTATGTCATTTGTCATGCTAGGGGTTGCTGAAGAAAAAATATAGGGTGTCCATTTAAAAAAACATAAGTTTGTGTTTAAAATCACATTTGATTTCGTTTTAGAATGTTTCCAAATATGTACATTCATGGACCCAGCCGTACATTGATACCGGTGAAAGTCGTTTTCCAATAGCTGTTATTGTTCCAGAGATATTTTGGATGGACAAGATTGCTGGGACACCCTGTATGCACAGAGAACTTGAGACTATGTCAGAAACGGCGATCGTCAGAGAGAAAGGGAGGGATGACAGGGGGTTTGAAGCGGCCACAAGCACGGCGTGTGGCCAGAGCTGCAGGAAGTCAGTCTGGCTGTGCGAGCCACCAGCTCGACAGTCACAATCACATTCTCGGAAGGACGGCTTTTCTGGGAAGCTGCTACGGCGAGCAGCGAATGAAGCTCACTCTGCCGATAACAGCTGTGGAGAGAACTGCAGTGCTGCGTCAACAAACACAGATTCCCCAAGCCTCGCAATCTTTAACAGAAACTCAAATATAGCTCCAACTTCAATGAGACAAGCTTGTAAGTTTCCACAACGAAATCTTGTCACGTAGGCCACTCCCACGAACCACAGACATTGCCGAGGTGGGGTGGCTTGCGTGCCTCAACGATACAGATAGCCGTACCGTAGGTGCAACCACAGCGGAGGGGTATCTGTGGAGAGGCCAGACAAACGTGTGGTTCCTGAAGAGGGGCAGCAGCCTTTTCAGTAGTTACAGGGGCAACAGTCTGGATGATTGACTGAGCAGGCCTTGTAACATCAGCTAATGTGGCTTTGCCACACAGCTACTGCGAACGGCTGAAAGCAAGGGGAAACTACAGCCGTTACTTTTCCCGAGGACATGCAGCTCTACTGTATGAACATATGATGATGGCATCCTCTCGGGTAAAATATTCCGGAGGTAAAATAGTCCCCCATTCGGATCTCCGGGCGGGGACTACTCAGGAGGATGTGATCATGAGGAAAGACAATACTGGCATTCTACGGGTCGGAGCGTGGAATGTTAGATCCCTTAATCGAGTAGGAAAATTAGAAAATTTAAAAAGGGAAATGGATAGGTTGAAGTTAGATATAGTGGGGATTAGTGAAGTTCGGTGGCAGGATGAACAGGATTTCTTGTCAGGTGAGTACAGGATTATAAATACAAAATCAGTTGGGGGTATCACAGGAGTAGGATTGATAATGAATAAGAAATTAGGAATGCGGGTAAACTACTATGACCAGCACAGCGATCGCATTATCATTGTCAAGATAGATACGAAGCCAACACCGACAACAGTAGTACAGGTTTATATGCCAACTAGCTCTGCCGATGATGAGGAGATCGAAGAAATATATGAGGAGCTAAAGGAAATAATTCAGACAATAAAGGGAGAGGAAAACTTAATTGTTATGGGAGACTGGAATTCGGTAGTAGGACAAGGAAGGGAAGGGAAGATAGTGGGGGAATATGGTCTGGGCAAAAGGAATGAAAGAGGAAGCCGCCTGGTAGAATTTTGCACGGAACATAATTTAGTTATAACAAACACGTGGTTTAAGAATCACAAAAGAAGGTTGTATACGTGGAAGAGACCAGGAGACACCGGGAGATACCAGATAGATTTTATAATGGTAAGACATAGATTTCGGAACCAGGTTTTGAAGTGTAGGACATACCCAGGGGCAGACATAGACTCTGATCATAACTTGTTGGTTATGAACTGTAGGCTGAAACTGAAGAAACTACAGAAAGGTAGGAAAATAAGGAGATGGGACCTAGATAAATTGAAGGAACCTGAAGTTCTTAAGAATTTCAGAGGGAGCTTCAGGCAACAATTGACAGAAACAGGGGAAAATAAAACCGTTGAAGAGGAATGGGTAAAATTGAGAGATGAAATACTGAAGGCAGCAAAGGACAAAATAGGTAGAAAGGCAAGACCTACAAAAAATCCTTGGATATCACAGGAGATACTAAACATAATCGATGAAAGGAGAAAGTATAAAAATGCAGTAAATGAAACAGGCAAAATGGAGTACAGACGACTAAGAAATGAGATTGACAGGAAGTGCAAAATGGCTAAGCAGGAATGGCTAGAAGCCAAATGCAAAGTTGTAGAAGAATGTATAAATAGGGGAAAAATAGATACAGCCTACCGGAAAATAAAAGAAACATTTGGCGATAAGAAAAACAGCTCTATGAATATCAAGGACACTGATGGAAAACCAGTTCTCAGCAAAGAAGGGAAAGCTGAAAGGTGGAAAGAGTATATAGAGGGGCTCTACAAAGGAAATGAACTTCGAGACACTATTGTAGGAAGGGAAGAGGATGTAGATGATGATGAAATAGGAGATACTATACTGAGAGATGAATTTGACAGAGCACTGAAAGATCTAAGTCGAAACAAGGACGCGGAATAGATGATATCCCGTCAGAGCTACTGAAGTCTCTGGGAGAACCAGCCATGACAAAATTGTTTCACATTGTGTGTAAGATGTATGAGACAGGTGAAGTACCCTCAGACTTTAAGAAAAATGTTATAATCCCCATTCCAAAGAAAGCGAGTGCTGACAGGTGTGAAAACTACAGAACCATCAGTTTAATAAGTCATGGTTGCAAAATATTAACACGAATTATATACAGAAGGATGGAAAAGCTGGTAGAAGCCGACCTCGGGGAAGATCAGTTTGGGTTCAGGAGAAATGTAGGAACACGGGAGGCAATACTCACTTTACGGCTTATCCTAGGTGATAGATTAAGAAAAGGCAAACCAACATTTCTAGCGTTTGTAGATTTGGAGAAGGCTTTTGACAATGTTGATTGGAATAAACTCTTTCAAGTTCTGAAGCAAGCAGGAGTAAAATATAGGGAGCGTAAGGTTATTTACAACTTGTACAAAAACCAGACAGCGGTTGTCAGAGTTGAAGGGTATGAAAGGGATGCAGTGGTTGGAAAGGGAGTAAGACAGGGTTGTAGCCTTTCTCCAATGTTGTTCAATTTGTACATTGAGCAAGCTATAAAGGAAAGCAAGGAGAAATTTGGTGAAGGAATAAAAGTTCAGGGGGAAGAATTAAAAACATTGCGTTTTGCCGACGACGTAGTAATTCTGTCAGATACAGCAAAGGACCTGGAAGAGCAATTGAACGGAATGGACAGTGTGCTGAAAGGTGCATATAAGATGAACATTAACAAGAGTAAAACTAGGGTAATGGAGTGCAGTGTAAGAAAATCAGGTGATGCTGAAGGAATTAGATTAGGTAACGAAACAATAAAGGAGGTAGATGAGGTTTGTTACTTGGGCAGTAAAATAACAAATGATGGTCGCAGTACAGATGATATAAAACGCAGAATGGCAATGGGTAGAAAGGCGTTTTTGAAAAAGAGATATTTGTTAACATCGAATATTGATTTAAGGGTAAGGAAGTCCTTTCTGAAGGCATTTGTATGGAGTGTTGCCTTGTATGGGAGTGAAACATGGACAATAAGCAGTGCGGACAGGAAGAGGATAGAGGCTTTTGAAATGTGGTGCTACAGAAGAATGCTGAACATTAGGTGGGTGGATCGCGTAACTAATGAGGTGGTACTGAACCGAATTGGGGAGAGAAGAAATTTCTGGCATACCTTGACTAAAAGAAGGGATAGATTGGTAGGACACATTCTTAGACATCAAGGAATTGTGAATTTAGCGTTGGAGGGAAGTGTGTGGGGTAAAAACCGCAGAGGGAGGCCAAGAGACGCGTATAGTAAGCAGATTCAAGTGGATGTGGGTTGACGTTCTTATGAGGAGATGAAAAGGCTTGCTCAGGATAGAGTAGGGTGGAGAGCTGCATCAAACCAGTCTCTGGACTGAAGACCACAACACAACAACAACAACAATGTGGTAGAAGGTCCTAAGAAGTTCCGCGACAACAACGGTGATGCGACTGACGAAAGCACTGCTAAAGCAGAAATGCTAAACACGGCTGTCCCAAATTTCTTCACCAAAGAAGACGAAGGAAGTACTTCATAATTCGAATTAAGAACAGCTACGAGAATGCGTAATTTAGAAGTAAATATCACCGGTGTATTAAATCAACTTAAATCACTTAAAATGTGTCTCCACATTCAGATTCCATACCAATTAGGTTCCTAGCTCCATACCTACCTATCATGTGCAATCACTCGCTTCGCGACAGATCCATACCCGAAGACAGGAAAGTTGCACAGGTAATAGCAAAATTTTAAGGAGTCAATAGGACTGATCCGAAGAATTACATGCGTATATCACTGACGTCGGATTGCATTAGCATTTTAGAACATATATTTTTCTCAAACCAGAACGACCTATTAACCCCCAGTCAAAAACATGGAAAGGTAATGTTGCCAAAGCCGTGTTTTAAAAGAAGCTCTGCAATCCTGGGCCTGAACAGGAGAGACATTAGACCCATGGTTGTATTGCTGACAGGCCATAGAAATTTCACAAAACACCAACATACAATGGGAATAACAGAAGAGGATCCTAAATGTAGGATCTGTGATGACGGTGATGAAACTGCATCACATCTAATATTCGAATGCATTGCATTGTAGAGTAAAAGTCACAGAACATTTGGGACAACCAGACCCGAAGAAATTGTGTCTAATAAAGAACTGGTAAAGGGACTCCTTGCACTGTTCAAGGGCATTGGTTAGTTTCGGTTCGGGCAGTGCCGGGTTGGACCCAGACTGTTTTGAATTCCCTGAGAAAATCAAATCAAATCAAATCATCAACCCCCAGTCAAAACGGATTCAGAAACAATCGTTCTTGTGACACAGAGCTAGCTCTTTACTCACATTAAATGATCCGTGCTATCGACAAGGTTGCTCAAATCTCTATATTTTTAGATTTCCTGAAAGACACTATACCTCACAAGTGAATTCTAATGAAATTGCGTGCTTGTGGAATACTCACAGTTATGCCAATGAATTCGCGTTTTCATATCAGAAAGACGACAGTGCTTTGTAAATGACAGATAGTCAGTGCGTAAAACAGAAGTGATATCTGGCGTTGACCAGGTACGTTTTATAGGACGCCTACTGTTCCTTGTGTTGATGAACAATGCGAGCAGCTCTCTTAGACTGTTCGCGGACGATGCTGTCATTTATCGGTTAGTAAACTCACTAGAACATCTTAAACAACTACAAAATGTTTTAGATAACTGCATGGTGAACAAATGGGCAATTGAGCGTGAATAACGTTAAGGGTAAACGCACGCATTATGAGCACTAAACGAAATCCTTTAAACTTCATTTACGCTACAGTCAAATATACAGGCCCCAAATTCAACTAAACTACTATGCATTTCATTCCATTCCATGATGGCGGTGGTGGTGGCGGCTGGTGCAGCAACAGTGTTGAATAATTAAAAATGCTCAGTCTCTGTTGCAATATTTTATTATCCAATAACGCGTTTCGCGCTATTAGCGCATCGTCAGACTGGAAAAAGACAAATGTTTTCTTACAGTCCGTGTACCTGGCGGGCAGCGAATCTAATGTGGCTAAGGTGAGTAAATTTGAAAATTCAGACTTAATTGGGCTGAGATGGAGCCACAGAGCTATCTAAAGCTGTGTGGGAGGTATCTTAACAATTTGTATTGCCATTGGGCGCCTGCAAAGAGGTAAACGTACAAAGTACGTAACGGTTATTTGAATTAGAATAACTAGGGACTAAAGGGGTCTGGTATGGAAATTAAAGGAACGCTTTATATGATAAAACTCACCATAGCAGCAGAGGAGTCGCTGTCGCGGCAGGTCCACGTTTACAACTGGTATTATTAATAACTGCGGAACATATGCGACAGAGCGATATGGGCAGAGTTACGCCTGCGAGAATGATCGGCTTTCCAAGCGGTAGCTTGATATTATTAGAGATATTTGTGACGTGGGGGAATGAATCTTGTGAAATGATACATGTTGGTATGAAACAATAATAAATGAATGAAAACGAAATTATTAGAGGCCTGAGGGTGGGGCGGGAGAAAGATGTTGTGAATTGTCAGAAGGTGGGTCATTTTGGAAAAAGATGGATAACATGATGTCGTAAAAAGTTCGATTTTTTGTGATGAGCTGTTCTGTTGAGACTGTTTTCCAGTCTGACGATGCGCTAACTGCGCGAAACGCGTTATTGGATAATACAATATTGCAACAGATACTGAGCATTTTTTAATTAAACTACTATGAACAACACGTACGAAAACTCTATATGTGGAGAGAAACAGCCGGCAGCGTGGCCGCGGTGACTAAGGCGCTGCAGTCACGGTCTGCACGGCCACTACGGTCGGGGGTTCGAATCCCCCCTCGGGCATTGATATTTGTGCCGTCCTAGTTCGTAAGTAGTTCATAAGCAGTTTGTAAGTTTAGGGACTGATGACCCCGTAGTTAAGTCCCATAGCTATACAAACATTTAAACATTTGAGAACACAACGAAAATATCGTAGGGAAGAATAAGCAAAGGCTACGTCGCATTGGCAGAAAGATAAGAAGATACAACAATTACAATACAGAATCTGCCTACACCACACGTTTGCGTCTTATTTTGGAGTATTGCTGCGCATTATGTGATCCCCATCAAGTGACTGACGAAGCATATAGATAAAATTCAGAGAAGGACAGCTCATTTTGTTTTATCACGATAAAACAGAGAGAGACTGTGACGGAAATGATGCACGATTTGGTGTGTAAATCTTGAAAACCGTTATTTTTTGCGGCGTGAAATTTCTTTTAGCAAATTTTTCTTCCGAGTGCTAACGTATGTTGTTAGCTCCCACCTACATATGGAGACAAGATCATCATAATAAAATAAGAGAAATCTGATCGAAAACTGAAGGATTTGTGTGTTACTTTTCCCGCACGTTATTACAGAATAGAATAGCAGAGGAGTATCATAAAAGCGGTTCGTGAACCATCTGCCATGATCTTCAGTGTAATTTCCAGAGTATTTATGTAGAAGCAGGGTTGTACTTCGAGCTCCCCTATGTATGAAATGCGGGTACAGCTCTCTAGCGGTTATGCAGTTGTTATCAGTCATAAACATGTCATGCACTCAGCAGGTGTCTAACTCAAATCAAGTCGACCCACAATACTAGAAAACTGATTAAATGTTGACAATCCAAAAAACTTTAGGAATGTCAGTACAAAGTCAGACTCAAATGGAGACGATATCAATATAGCGTAGCCCTCCGAGATATCTGACCAGTATTTCGATATATGAGGCAGATGGTAACTGCATTTGGTATTGTAATAAGGAGGGATAAATTTAAATGCAGTCTCTACACAGGACAAACCTACTGTTATGTATGGACATTACAACTACAAAATTTACAACATGTTCTCAACAACAAATCAAGAAAATAATTTAAAGACATATATGCCAGTGGGCAAAAATATTAGTTTCCCCTTTAGTCTTGTAGAAGAGTTAGATCAGGACTCGCCATTACATAAGTAACTTCTCGTGTCAACTAGTGTCGCTACATGTTTCTGTGCGCCATAGACTATTGTGAAATAGAGAATCCCATGTGCGTGACACCAATAATACCTACAATGTAGGATTGTCATGTGTTCTGTTAAATTTTTTGTTTCGCTTTCATTTAGCAGACAAAAATCAGACATGTGTCCAAATACTTATTTTTCAGATGGATATTATGTTCATTTTCGTATTCTAGAACTAGTTTTGTACAGAGAGACACAATAATCGAAACTTCCTGGCAATTAAAATTGTGTGCCGGAACCGGGACTCGAACCTGGGACCTTTGCCTTTCGCGGAAGTAAAGTTGTGAGGCGGCATCGTGAGTCGTGTCGGGGTAGCACAGTCGGTAGTGCGCTTGCCCGCGAAAGGCAAAGGTCCAAGGTACGAGTCCTGGTTCCGTCACACAATTTTAATCTGCCAGGAAGTTTCATATCAGCGCACACTCCGCTGCAGAGTGAAAGTTTCATTCTGGAGACTCAATAATTGTTCGTGCATTTAACCTGAATTGTAATATAGTAGTACGAAATTTAATTTTTCTGATTCTTAAAGATACTTATTAATGGTTGATTGAACACGCAAGTACCTTTCCCTTTTTTCAATTATTCACAAATTAATTGTGTATAATTCTGTGAAATTTGAAAAACATAACTGTATATAGATTAATGCATGAAGATATAGGTGTGGAAGAATCAATCATAGTAAATGTTGGACTGAGAAATTCTAACTTCTCGCATAGTTATTTCAGTGTCATGTAGCAAATATAATTGTAGAGTCAAGCACCAACGAACTGATCACTACTGTTTAGAGTAAAATTTAAATTAATAATAGGTATCATGGAGATGTATGCAAAAAGAACATTTATTGATATGACACTTACTATGGGGAGGCATCTCCACAGTGGTCAGGCAGAGGAAGATTTTTTGATCATTTGTGTGTGACCAGAATTTGTGTCCTACAATATAAGAGTGAATCACCTAACACTCGGACCGCAAATATTACGGAAACGGAAAGTGCGACTGATGTGCGGTTTTCACAGAATTGATTGGTAGACAGGGACTCGTATTTGTATCCAACAAACAGATTATAATATTAGTTAGAAAGTTTATTTTTTTATGCAAACATACAGTTTTTTAAATAGAATAATGGTTGTGTCTATCATGCAGTCGAATTTTTAACACCAGTTGTGTACAAAGATTTTTTAATCAAAATTTTATCACGTTTAGTTTGGTAGTTACAACTATGACTATCAGCCAGTCAGCTACGCTGTCGTACCCTCCGCCCCCATAACTTTGAATGGTTGCAGCTGCCAAACTAAACGTGATAAAAATGTCATTCCTAATTCTTTGTACACAGCTGGTACCCAAAATTAAAGAGTATGATATAAACCACCATTGTTCCATTTCAAAAATTGTATAATTGCGCAAAAATACACATACTAGGTATTTTTACAATCTGTTTATTGGATAATAATACGAGTCCTTGTCTACCAATCCATTCTGCGAAAATTCCGCAATATTTTCGGTGCAAGTGTTAGGTGATTCACCCTGTATATGACTGTCTATTCAAGGTTTTACGTTACTATTTGTCTCAGCTTACGGTCGTCAGGTGAGTAACAAGCAGCAGTGTCATTATACGTGGGTGACATAAATTTTGTTTGCGATCTAAATCACTTATACTGAAACTCAGAAATATCCCTGCACAGGCGGCTTATCAAAGATGTCACGTGTTTTAGTTACATTTTTATTTTTATTCACTTATTTCTCACCACGTTAGTCTGATTGAACGATGGAGCTATGGATTATGCAAGTTTCTAATAAGAAGGGATCAGCCAAATATGTGCATACGTTAGATCATTAATTATTCTTTGTCATACTTTACTAATCATTTAATTATGATTTGTGCTTGACATCTATTTCATTTTCTGTAGCGCAATTCCTTATTATTATGTGTGCTTCCTTTTTACAGCATATTTTTGACATTAGTCAGTTTTGAGTAATCATAGCAGTCATGGTAAATCTCAGCCAAGGGCCAGTGCAGGATCTCGAGCGCCAAAACAGTTCATCATCGACTAAGATTTTACAACACCAGAAGATAGCGGCGAGGTGGAAATGCATAGGCACCAGGACCCCATCTTTGGGACCTCTCAGTTGTAATGGGCGAGGGACAAGCATAGTTCCAAGTGCCTCTTGCAGAACACTACACAAGTCGCCCATTCGGTTATGAACGATACAGCGCATGACACGGTAATCATAGACACAATGTAAAAAAATGTCGTTTACAATGTAGTCATGTAAGCACTCCACTCTGGATACTGAAGGTTTTGCAACTTGCATGGGAGCTTAATGATTCTGTAAAGACCGGACTTCCCTCTATTTCTTCATTTCTGTGATTGGTTATAAACTTAGGGAGATAGAAGTTCGTCTTCCAGCAAGAGGAAAGCGCCGGTTTCAGACACACTTCGTTCATGGCCGCAATACTATTATTGGGGGCCGTGAGATGAGACACTTGTCTCTCTCAGTCTCTTCGTGAAGAACAGACTTCATTAACTTTGTGCTGATGCAGGAAAACTACTGTGTTTTCGTACAGGTGTGAAAGACTTCGCCTTGGGGCATGTGATTGTGGGATGAATTTCTGCTTTCGCATACAGTCAACTACAGAGAGATTTCTGCACACGTTCACGCATTAGTTAATTCAGTTCTGTCAGTTGGGGAGAGTATTGACAAGTTTCTGGTTCTGATATTGCAAGTGAATAACAGATTTGTTATTCTTAAATAAAGGCTTCATCTAAGTACAGGTTAAGATAGCAACTTCAGTCAGGTCGTTTTTATTGTGAACTGAACTCCTGAGACTGGTATGATGCAGCTCTCCAAGCTACCCTATACTTCACAAGCCCTTCATCTCTCCTTAAGAACGGCAACCAATATCCACTCTGCTTACTGTACTCGTCTCTCGGTGTTCCTCTGCGTTTTTATCCCACATACTTCCCTGCAATGCTAGACTGACGATGGTTTGATGTCTCAGAATGCGTTCTATCAATCGATCCCTTCTCATAGACAAGATACGACAGGTACTTTTTTCTCCCTAGTTCTGTACAATACCTCGTAAGTTACTCAGTTTCCCCATGTAATCTTCAGCACTCATCTGTAGCACCAAAATTTCAAAAGCTTGTATCATCCTTTTGTCTGAACACCTTATCGGAAACGTTTCATTACCTTAAGACGCTACTAATACTTTCATAAAGGTAGTTCTTTCATTTACACTAAATTTGGATACCAGCAAACTTTGATTCTTCAGAAATGCAAGTTTGCCACAGCAATTTTTCGTTTTATATCTTCTGTACTTCGGCCATCAGAAGATATTCTGCAACTCAAATAACAAAACTCAACTGCAAAATTTTTTATATCATTAATTAATCTAACTCCAGTATCGTCTGATTTTTTACACTACATTGCATTACCCTTGTTTACTCGATTTACTGTTTATCTTGTAACCTCCTTTCAAGGCAATGCTCTACGAAATATTCTGCTGTCTCTGACAAAATTACAATATCATCGGCAAACCGCAAAGTTTTTATTTCTTCTCCTTGCACATTCGTGATCGATAAATCAAAGATGTTTGTTAAAGATACGCCTTTTTCGCGCATTTGGTAAAAGTAATTATTTAAGAAAATAGAAATTATTACTAAATTTGCCAATAATTATATTTTATTTCATGTAATGACACTTGTCCGCCACAGCTAAAACAGATATAGAAATTAGGAAAGGGTTGGATTTGAACACAGAATGCAAGATCTGTAAATCAAATCACTAATTACGGTACCTGTGTATTTTTATTTCATTTATTTATTTTTCCAGGTTGTTCTTTCCGTTGCGGACATTTGTTGGTGGTTCATCGTTTAGTTCTTGCCTCACTTCTTATTATTATCCTTCTATTACAGGTAGCATTCAACACTCTCACTGAACGCTCTGAGCTACCTAACCGGCTTACCAATCAGCTACGATTAATGCATGCCTGGCATATAAACTCACTCCACAGATATAGTCAATGGAAAACTTCGACCATATTAATCTTCGAAAATATTGAACGTTGAACGTTAAGAAAAAATATGTCCTCTTATTTTCACCCTCACTTGGGAACCCCAAGTTGCGATTTAATGTGACAAGTTTCTGTGTAATTAGGACAATAAAATGCAAACTCATAAGGGGAAAGAGACAAGAGCGTAAGATTAATTTACGCAAACTTAATTAATCTAAATCTGAACTATACAACACATTTGCGCACTATCATATAACTTTTACAGTGGCCATCGATAACAGTGTTAATTTAGATGTAAAATGTATTTGGTAGAAAAACGAAGAGTGAAACTGAGATGGCTGCACGGAATGGTCCATGGTCTAAGGCGTCATTCTACGGACTGATGACCATAACAGTTTAGTCCAATTGGTTAGCCCACGTTTGAATTTTAACCCAAGATGCAGTACCTATTTAGAGAGGTTTATCGTGTAACACAGTTCCTGTGTAGATTAATTGTACTTGAACGCAGTTTCGACATTTCTTATATTTGGCACGTAAATATCTGGGTTGTTTACGAAAAACTAAGGTATTATAAACGCATCTACTTTCAGAGGAGTTTCACTATCACACTACACAAAATTCGTTTCCGTTTTCACATAAAAAGTTGTATATGCGTCTCCATCAATAAAAACTGTACGCTGTAAAAGTAAGAAAGACGTTTTCTAACGTTGCTTCGCCTTCTTCGAGTCTTGTGGCGCCAGCAGAGCTTCTAGCAGAATATCAACAATGGGAAACACATTTTAACAGAGGAAAATAGCCTCTCACAGAACAAAAGTTGGCTTTAAAAAAATTGGATAGGTTTTTTTTCTGAGTTAGCCGATTTAGTTTCCTAGACTAGGTATTACCTTTATTAAATATTCAGCCTTTTCTTGTACAAATGAGTCTCATTATAACAACTGAACTTGTTTTTTGACATACATAATTAGTAAGCTTCGTTTACAGTAGCATTTTTTTTATTGATTCGATTATGAAGTTTGGAAATGGCATCCATTAACAAGATCTTCTCTCGTCCGGTAGCTGTGACCCGGCAACGTTTGATGGCCAGCTGTATCACCTCTGGCCGCGGCAGAGAAGATGTTCTCGTGGCTTGCGCCATTGTCAACACACCTGAAACATCAAAATAGAAACACACACCTTTGAGAATCACAAAATAAAAATAATGATCACAAAAAATATTAACAATAGTAAAAATGAACATGTTTTCAGCTGCAAAACTGAGGTGATGTAAGGCAGTAGCGGGCATAAAATTTCGTGCCATACCTCACACACTAGCTCATTTCAGCAGGAAACAAAAATGGGAAATTCATTTGAGTCATTTAGTAAAATTTTATCTCTGTTTTGTATATGTATTTTAGTGAATAACATTTTTGTAAACAAATAGTGTGTATTCGTTGCACTTCATATGTCACCATATTCAGCATAACATTCCTTATTGTTTTTCTATCTCAACACAGAACACTTAATGCATTTTCTATGAGTCAGTTTATCACATAAATCTATGAATATTTATTCTGTTTTTTAAATTAAAATATTATATACTGTTAGAATCTTATTTTCACTAATTATTGCTATTCGTTTGATTCATTAACAATCATCTTTCAGAAGTATAAGTTATTTTATTTTTATAGTATGTAATTTTCTCGTAATGACATTACAGAGTAAGTATTATATTTTCATAGTATGGAGGCCGAACGCACAAAAAGTAACAGGTAACAATTAGTATGAAACAAATTTTCTACTGTTAATCAAAGATTCCATCACCTTCTCGGTTAAATTTCCTTCTGTTCCATATGATGGGCTTGTCCAAATAATTTTTAAGTTTATATCCCTATAAAAAATTCCTTAACATTTCCCCTTTTATCGTAAATGTCAGAAAGAGATTAGCAACTTTAAAGCTTAGGAAACTCGGCACGGCTTCCTCTTGCCTTCGAATACTACCATTGGGACATTGGAGGGGCATTTATTACATATGTAAGATCCCGGTTTGGCCTCATGCAACCATCTATAAAAGGAACATAGTTACTTTCCCGCGAGCATAGCTGCGATCCAAATTTCTATTAAATGTTATCAGTATCGACTACACCATTTTGTATCTACGATTCATGTTTCTCAGTATCTCTTCTGTTCCTTATTAACAAAAAATACTAGTAAAACTATAAACTTCTTCCTTTTATTTGATTTACCCATGTATTCTTTCTTAAAGCTTAAGACAATTATCTTTTTATCATTCGTACTCTTATAACTTTTTACCGTATTGACTCGCCAAAAGATTTTATTTTAATAAACAAGCTAGTCTCTTTGTTGATAAAATATAATCCTAATATTCATTTCCTTATTACATTTCAGCGTTCGATAGTAACATCTTAAAGATATAATATCTTTAGACTCTATTATAATTGTATATCAATACATAGGTTATTTTCCTTTACGAAGTTCTTTGCCCTTGTTATTTCCTTAAATAATCGTCAAGTTCACCTAACGTGTATTATATAACTTTTAAATTACATAAGTTCTTCAATAATTAATATAGATTATTAAAGTCGAATGCGCCAGCAACTGAGGACTCTCAGCTGGCATACCGCTCCACGCATCGACATCTTTAAAGATACTCCGCAAATCACATTTAAGTACCTGGTAGAGGGTTCATTAACCACTTTCGTAACCTACCGTTCCAATCTCTAATAGCGCGCGGGAAGAGAGAACACCTAAATAGTTCCGTTTTCGATCTGATTTCTCTTATTTTATTGGGATGGTCATGTCTCCCTATGTTGGTGGGTGCTAGCGAAATATTTTCACATTCAGAAGTCAAAGTCGGTGATTGAAATTTCGCAAACAGAACTCGCCGCAACCAATAACGTCGATCTTTTAATGATTTCCGTGACGCTCCCCTGCCCCCCCCCCCAACCCCCTGTAACGTGATAAAACAAAACGAGCTGCCCTTCTCTGGACCTTCTCTATATCTTCCGTCAGTCCCACAAGGGGCAACAGTACTCCAGGAGAGGACGCACAAGTGTGATGTAGGCAGTCTCTTTGGTGGAGCTGTTGCATCTTCGAAGTGTTCTGCCAATGAAACGTAACCTTTGGCTCGCCTTCCCCACAATATTTTCTATGAGTTCTCTCCAGTCTAAGTTGTTAGTAATTGTAACTCCATCTTGGAGGAAAACCCTGAATATGGCCCAACATTTGTTGAAACCGTTTGTTAATAAATAAACAATATTGCGCTCTAAATTGTGTTTTATATATTACAAAACTTGTAGATTCCAACATGAAGACGGAGTTTGTAGGTTTTCAAGTATTTTGCACCCCTACAGAAAGCTAATTGAGCCTAAATCTTCTGTACAGTAATTAAAATTCTTTCCCACATATACCTGCTCGCACAGTCATCTGGAAATGTTTTGCAGTGCTTTCTCAGGCGTGGTGGGTGGAATAAATAACCCAACTGCACGCCTGTTTATGTCTGCCTACAAAGGACTTTCAGTGCACAATGAGATTAGGGAGTCTGAGAAAGGCAATTGTCGACCACTGGAAGACATCTCTATTATGACTTAAAGCGGTCAAGGCACTGAAGAAGACATGGATGTTACCACAGGTCGTTCACATTAGCAGACATAGAAAGCCATATAGCGACTTATGATAACAACTAAGTTGCTGCCGGTGTATGCCTTTCAGAGGTGGCAACACATATTATTGTTTACATAATTATTTCCGTGGCATTAAAGCCACATAATCAGGGTTATCTGTATTGAAAGAAGATCATATGCCACTAACAATCGCGTTATAGTATTTTTACATTTAGGCTATAGATAAGAAATTGTAGGTGAAAAGTACTCACTAATTAATTCATATTTTTCTCTTCGGTGACTCTAGACGACCCAACTTTCTCTGGTCCTAATCCATAAAATAATAAATAAAATGGATTGCCCGAATTGAAACACAGTGTAAATGGTAAATATGAACAAATTAAGCATACATACCGATTGTGCTGCGCTAGGACCGCCCATCGTTAATCCTGTTGTGCTCGTGACAGAGATGGCATGTCATAAATGCGCATGCGCGAAAATCAATTTGAGCGTGAGGCGGTTAGCGCTGTGGAACAAGTATTTTAGCAGAGAAGACGAGGTTACGTCATTACAAATTTTTGTGAAATTTGATTTATATGAATGTTAAATTTTCTGAAACTAAATGTGTTATCATGCCTAAGGAGACTGCATTTCTCCGTTGAAAATATTTAGTTATTGTTGGACTATGATTTTAAATGGAGCAGGGTGTGATAGCGGGTAATAATGACAATAGTTGTAGCATCTAATGACATTTCTTTGAGTGTGGTAGGGTAATATTACAAGGTGTATGTGTAGGTAGTGCATTTTTTTTCCATTCCTCGACCGATACTGCACGGAGAGTGGATGTAATTCGACAGTTTGTTTCACTCTTTGTTTGCTCTTGAACTTTGTGTGTCCTTTCTTCTCTATTATTGCTTCCTTTGTCTACCTTTACCTGCTCAGAAACTGCCTATGGATTCGCTGACAGGCCGAGCCGAAGACCAAAAAGTTTGTAGGGCTGTTTCCTCCCGTGTCCTGTTTCCTGATGCCTAGGACGCGGTCGTAATTTTCAGTTATTCTCCGCACCGCGTGAAGTGTATTTTAATCTGATTTATCATCTGGAGGACATGTGGCGTCGTGTAATTTAATTGTGCCCGAAAAGGTTTATATTCCTACCTTACTCCATAAATTCCAACTAGTTTCGTGGTGGCTGTCGCTATTTTCACTGTAAGTGAGGTGTCACCACCAAATGGGAATGAGGAATATATGCTACGTAACTACCTTGTCCTCTAATTTATTTACCAAGAAGTGCATCATCGTGCATTCATCCTGCTCACCATTAAATTTCATGCTTGTCTTCCAGCTGTTCCTTGATTATTGCGAAATATTTATAAGCAATTAAGAAAATTTTTATTTAAGCAATCTTTCACAAGTTGTTCATGTGTGTTGTAATTTTTAAGATTTCTTTACGCATGCGGCCTATTTCTTGGTATCTACCAAATTGTAATGTTTCAGAGCAACTTCTGGAAATTACCGAACGTTTGGAGCTTAGCAGTGTAACCTAATTTTACTGTGGTTTTTTTTATAAGGATTGCAATATGTTAACTGCTGTCTAAATTATTTAAAAAGAATTCATTTGCCAAAGTAGTGCATTAGATTTTAAACAAGTTGAAGCGAGATATCTTGCGTGAAACTATTGCCCCTGTACTTGAATTTTTTTTTTCTTTTTTTAAAACGTTCTTCATCCAAGGCCATTGAGGGTTCATATTCATTTTGAATTTCATTAAACTACACCTGTAAGCCAGCCGACAGTATTTGCAAGGTTTTTGTACTCTTAATTGTAATCTAAAATTTTCCTTCAAAGATTTATTTCCTTACTTAAGATATATTCTAACTTGAGTATGTTTATTGCCCCCTTCCTTAATTGTTGTTTTTATAAGGTGTTAATGAATATTATTATTGATTACCTACATTTGATGAAGGCGTAGTGAACAAGTATTCTACTAAATAGAAATTGGTTCTCGTGAACCTAACCCTGCTCTTCCGCTTCTTGATTGTTGTTCTCCCCGTATTTCAATGTTACACTTCCATTGTTAATATCCTTTGCTCTGATTAACTTGAACAACTATCTAGTTATGATAGGTAATGATTGTAAAAAAAGAGGTGCATATTTGTCAGTTTTTTTCCTCCGTATGTCTAATGTTCGGTTGTCAGTATAGAGAAAAATAAGCACATTAATCCTTCTTGTGGCTTATGCACATGATAATCTGGGATGTTTTGGGCGTGAAGTGATAAAAAATTTGCATTTACAGTGAATTCTAAATTGATGGAAAATGTATGTGTTAGTATTAATGTCGGTGTAATTTTTTCGACTATAGTTATGCATTGCTCTGGTGCAAATCATTCAATTGGACGCCACTTTGGCGACTTGCGTGTCCCTCACGTTACCCCAGTTATCCAACCTGCGAAATGGGAACTACAGATTAACGTGGAATTCGAACCACGTGTCGTTTTTGATGACTACTAATATCGTTGAGAGGCAAAATTTATTTACTTTAACTCACTTCGAAAGTATAGCTCTGTGAATAGCTACAGTACTAGGTGATATAATGAACTTCATATTCAAGGTTAATTTAAAATTGGTACAGAAAGGGGTCACATATACCGAGTCTTTGGTCATTTATCGAACCCCTTCTACTGAGGAAATGATTCTGAGAACTATATATTAATATTGCAAAAATAAACTCTTAATAAACTCTTATTTCACACTATTTTGTTAATTCATATTCGCAATTATGGAATATGTATTAAACCATACTGATATTCAAAAGTAAAATTAGAAAAGCAAAGGAGAAAATACTTGTCAAAGCAATATTTTAAATTTCCCGATATTATCTTCTACCATCCTATTGAAGGTATTAGTTTCAACAGTTAATTAACACTATCACACCTGCCAACTAGTGCCATTTGTAGCATTCCACAATAGTGTAACATCTTGTACGTAATTGTTTTCTTACCCTGTAAATCATATTAGCCACATTCTGAATGACATGGGTATTTTCAAAGAGATTATGTATGAATGACATATGGACTGAAATCCTGATTAAAATAAATCCACTTGCAGTCTGTTTCTTTGCTTACCTTCATATGCTGCAAATCATTTAGTTTGTTGACTGATAGAAGAGGTGATATCATGGGTTGCTTCTTCCCTCAGTGCACACATTTATAGTGTAGCGACAAAAACTTAAGTCAGTTATTTTGATTTCTTTTTCAAACTTTAACACTGCAGGTGTAATACAATGGAAATGAAACTGAAAATGTAAGTACCGTAAGTACCGAGATGTAAATAACCATTGGTTTCAGTGTTCTGGCTTCATCGGTTGTAGACGTATATATATGAAAAAAAAAGATTGAAATATGTTACAAAGCATCTTTTTCTCATCAAATTCTGCTACTCTTGATAATTCAAAATGTA
The DNA here is from genome assembly GCA_026315105.1 of Locusta migratoria. Classification (NCBI taxonomy): domain Eukaryota; kingdom Metazoa; phylum Arthropoda; class Insecta; order Orthoptera; family Acrididae; genus Locusta; species Locusta migratoria. The sequence goes on along the minus strand of CM048747.1, from coordinate 398,025,812 downwards.
TAAACAAGATGGTGATAGGCCCCGACCACTGGCAACAAAATAACGTACAACAGAAGTCTGTTGTGTCATCTCCTATGCTTTACCTTCATGGCTATACCTCGGGTTTATTGATGTTATCTTTGGCAGTTTCGAGGTAATTACATATTTCAGACAGTAATCTTTTAACATTTTCAGTTTTGCTGTGGTCTTTCTCTACTTGTTGAACCAACGAGTTTCATTCGGAGTTATATACTAAAGAAATTTCTACTGTCTCAGTAAAAACTTCTCTAAAAGATTCTTGTGGCTCCTTATGCACTTTTCTGTTTGGCTTGAAATTTCATCCCGTGTTTCCTCTCGTACTTTGAAATTGATCTTTTCTATGTAATAAAAAAAAACATTAATGTTATCTAAAGGTCGTGTTAATTCAGCGATATCTTTATGCATTTGAACCTTTTCTTCCCGCAATTTTCGGATACGCTCTCCTAGTCTACTATTATGTGCAGATAGTGTCCCCTGTGTTTCAGTGTGAGAAGCGTCCATTTTATAGTTGATTTCCTGTCTCGACTGAACGATCTCTTGTCGTAATTGACTAGCTAATTGTTCGTTATTTTTTCTTATTTGACAATCTAATTTTTCGTTATTTTGTTTTAATTGGTCTAATAGTATTTATCTTTCCATTTAACTACCTTCCATCTCTACTGGATAAAGATTGTTCAGATTGTTCATCACTTAAAATTTCTCTTCCCAACATTATTGATGTATCCTAACTTGTTACCACAAACCCGAATTTTTTTTCCCAAAAGGCCTATCGTACATAGCAGCAGTGTCAACTTGACAAAGACTCACGGGATATTTAGCACTGTTAGGTTAACAGCCGGTGATGCTGCGTTGTTGTGGTATCTAAGACTGCACCTTAGCAACTTGGAGGATGCGAATTCGAACAAGACAGCTTTCGTGGCTGCGACAGCTGCGGTGGTGACTGCGACAACGGTGATGGCGGCTACGACACAATTCGACTGAACTGCAGACAGATCACTCCAACGAAAGCAGTGCTACAAGGCCGCTTATTAACTACTGTAAAATAAAACTTGGGATGGAAAAAGCTCGCATCACAGCACGAGCAAACAAGAAGATAGCCTAAATCTGACAGGAAATATCATACTACCGTACACTCCGCTGCAGTGCGTTAATATCATTCTTTATAAATACCCTAGGCCTTGGCAAAGACATGCTTTGCGAGGTTCACAAGAGAAATTTTGCGAAGTTTGGGAGGTAACAGGAAAGGTACTGCCGGATCTAAAGCTGTGGGTCGGTTCGTGATGTGTGCCGAAATAGCTCAGTTGGTAGAATGCTTGCTGCGAAAGGCAAAGGTCTCACTTTGGCACAAAGTTTTAAAACGCTAAGATCCAAACAGGGAAGATGTCCTGACTATAGATATAAAATGAAGAATAATATTCAAGCTGATCTGCTAGCTTTAAAAACATTAAAATTAAAAAAAATCTTGGTGTGTTTGGTCTTTCTTATGAGTTAACAACAATTCCACAGACCTGTGGTTGGATCATTTTGATGCAGTTTTAGACTTACATTTCGATGTACAGTTTTACTCTTGATATTTCACAATAAGCGGCGTGTGAATGGCCGTGCATTCTAAGGTGCGTTGCTGCGGAGTTCGCGGCGGTACCCCGTCGGAGGTTCGAGTCCTTCCTCGGCAATGTGTGTGTGTGTGTGTGTGTGTGTGTGTGTGTGTGTGTGTGAGTGGGTGTCGTCCTTTGTATACGATAGTTTAAGTACTTTGTAAGTCTAGGGACTGATGACCGCTGCAGTTAGTTTCCATACCTTTACAAACGTAAAAAAAAGAAAAAAAAAGAAAAACTACCTATATGGCACTTTTGTAAAAGGATAAGGATTGTTTACTTTTCTTCACATGCCTTATGTTGTGACATGTTTCATATGTTGAAATAGGGAAATAATTTTTAAGTAAAAGGGCATTATTAATATTAATTATTGTTGTTAATTATTAGCTTCTTGGAGATGTGTTCCGTACACGCAACTAATTTGAATGTTGTGTGTTTTCTTTCTTTGCTATCAACATTTCGCTTTCTTTATTACCGAAACAACCACCACGACCAGTAAATGAGCACGTCCCAATAAATAAATCACTACTTTTTTTTTCTCAAACAAAAACAGTTCCTAATAACTCCATGGTCAGGTGCGAATTGTTCAATTAGAATCCAGTTTGTCAAGGTCCATGTCCATAATCTACTTCAGTCATCTGACCAAGGAAAGAGTAATTAAAAACATTACTTCTCAGCCATTCTGAAGTAGGTACCTGACACAGAGTTCATCAAACCATTTACAAACTGTTTCTCTACATGGAAACGTAGGCTTACGCGGCCGTTGTCACTTTCAATAAAATTCTTCCGGGTATGAGACCGCGTCGTCATTTTATAAACTCTACCGACGTTTCGGCCACTGTTGCAGACGGCCTTCATCAGGATCTGTGTCTGACTGCTGAATGTACAATCACTTGGGGTTTATATATCAGCGGATGAGGGACAGGAAAGGGGACATTGGTTTTCCTTTATTGGTGGTTACATTATTGCACGCCATTGGTCAAAAGGGGCATTGATGAGTCGTGGTTGCATTCTTCCCCCTTATTGGTCGAAATGGACGTTTTCGGTTGGCTTTTGCATTAGAAGTTGCTATTGGCGGAATGGACCTAAGAGAACGGACAACAGTTGTGGCGTGCCGCTGTTGTCGCCTGGCGCAGACGGCGGCGGGCCGGTGCTCTGCGTGTTCGCGGCCGCTGTGGTCTCTGGGGCGCCTGTGCGAGTCATTCCGCGCGCGGTGCCGTCACTTAGTGTTGCAACTGCTGGCAGCCAATACGTCGGCAGCCTATAGCCATCCTCCATATTGGCGAGGCGCTTGACTATTTCTATAGCTTCTATAATCTTCCTCCTCGTTGAGAATGGTTGTTTCTCCAGCACGAGGGCCTCACCGAAAGAGAACTGTTTTTCGCACTGATTGTGGTGCTCATAAACCGCTGACTTCGTGTGCTGTCCAAGCCGTATGAACCTTTTATGTTCAGAAAGCCTCGTGCAGATTGCTCGTCCGGTCTCTCCTATATAGACCAGCCCACGCTCGCAGCTTATTTCGTAAACGCCGGCATTATCAGTTTGTCAACTGCGTCCTTAGTTGAACCTAGGAAATCCTTAGTCTTATCGGTGCTGTGGAAGACTGGCTTGATGCCTGCCCGACGAAGGACTTTGTCCACACGTTCAGTGACGCCCTGCACGATGCTTTGTGCTTCCTCTTGCTCCCCTTTATTGCTTCCATTCCTCCTGGACATTGTTTTATTTATCTCGCCCAGTCCATAGCCATTAGCCGCAAAGGTGCATCTGAGACGTCGTAGTTCCGCCTGTAGGTGATCGGCATCGATGATCCTATGGGCCCTCCTTGTTAGAGTTTTAAGGGCGGATTTCTTCTGCATGGGGTGGTGGTGGAAGAAAGCGTGGAGGTACCTTCCCGTGATGGTAGCCTTTGTATACACCCTGTGGCCGAGTTTACCATCAGAATTTCGGTAGACTTCAACGTCGAGGAAAGGCAGCACCCCACTCTTTTCTACTTCTATGATGAAATGTATTTTGCTGTGCTACTGATTGAGATGTTTGTGGAAGTTCTGTTGCTCCTGTTCCCCATGTGGCCAGATGACGAAAGTATCATCAACGTATCGCAGCCAGCATGCTTGTCATAGTGGCGCTGACTGGAGAGCTGTTTCTTCAAATGCTTGCATGAAGATGTCTGCTGCAACCGGCGAAAGAGGGGAGCCCGTAGCTACACCGTCGGTTTGTTCATAAAATTCTCCTTTCCACTTGAAGTAGGTGGTCGTCAAGTAGTGGCGTGCTAGGTCACAGGTGTCAGGTGCTTCAGCGTTCTTCTAATATGTTCATTGTGTCTGACACTGATACGTTAGTGAATAACGATGTTACATCAAAAGTAACCATCAGTTTCGTAGCTGATACATTCTTCTCTTTTTAAAGTGCCACAAAATGGGTCGAGTTTTTGACGTATGACTCTGGATGGCTCAGTAGATGTCTGAACTTTGGTACCAGCTCTTACCAGCTTGTACGTCGGTGAATTAATGCTGGCCACTATAGGTCGTAAAGGAAAATCTTCTTTATGAACCATCGATACATCCCTTACATCCTCGGTGCCTGCGGAACGTGTGGGATGAGTCTCCTGGTTTGCTTCAGCAGCGCCTGCGTCGATCTGATTATCTTAGCCTTAATTTTCTTGTATATGGGATAACCTAGAAGATTTTCCATTCGTATATTGCAATCTGGTGTACCATGATGACAGTGGCGTTGCCTTTGTCTGCCTGTATCACTACTAAGTCAGGATTCTTCTTCAACTCCACTGTGACCTGACGTTGCTCCCTGCTAATGTTTTGTTTTGGTGGCTTCGCCTGAGACAGGATTCGTACCGTTTCTTGTCAGATCTTCTCTGCCTCGGTCTGTGGCAGGTGACGCACAGAAGTCTCAAATGATTCAATGATGTCTTGCTTCGGTACATATTTCGGTGCGATCGCAAAACTGAGTCCTTAGCCGAGATCAGCAAACGAAGTCAGCGGCTTCTGAGCACCACAATCAGTGCGGTAAACAATTATCTTTCGGTGAGACCCGCGTGCTGGCGAAACAACCATTCTCAGCGAGGAAGGAGATTAGAGAGGCTATAGAAACAGCCCAGCGTCCCGCCAATATGAACACGGAGGATGGCTACAGGCTGCCGGCGTTTATAAACTGCGCCGGGGTTCGAAGCCGGCACATACTGCATTCTTGGAAAGCTCTACACCCACTATGCCACCGCGACCTACAGTTGACTGCATGGACTGCCTTAACGCATGTCTCCTCCACAACACAAACTTCAAATCTGTCTAATGTGTTGTTGAGGGAGACGAGCTTAGTCTATGGAATCACTGTATGCATCAGGTTGCAGTTGCGTAGGATTCAATGCTTCTCTAGTAATAAAGATTATGAGGTCCTGCGGTCGAATTTCGGCTGCGACACAAATTTTAATTCCTTACCTTACATTTATTATCTTTGATATACAGAGGCAAACACACTTAGTGAAACACCCTGTATATCGAGACACAATACGTCTCTGGAAAGTCACTTCTTAATAATAATAATAATAATAATAATAAAAGCATCATTTACTACCTGTGAGCCTGGAAGCAAATATAGTACGTGCGAGTAGCCGAAACAGTGTTAAAAAGACTAAGAACTGTGGCGCGTGGGCTTTAATTAAGAATTCCTTGCCGCCGTCCCGCTATTGGTGCTCGACAAATTCCACCTGGCTCCGAAATTAGCCGCGCCTCATCAAAGTTGAGCCCCTTCATCGGCAGCGCGCTCTCGCCTGATCAGCCACGGGGACGAATTTAACGAGCGGGGCGGCTTATTAGCCCTGGTTAGGGTAGCGGCGGGCGAGGCGAGCCGACTGCCGAGAAGCACTTGTCGCGACAGAGTGCGCCGACAGCGACGACCACGCGTCTGCACCAAGATTACACCTGTCAAAGAAAAAAATGTAAACGTCAAGCGCTCACCAACCCGAAGATTGATTCCGAAAACACAGCGTTATAGTTAGGGGTGGTATGCCATTACGTTCCTCCGACGTTCGAACTTACCTTCACAGCCACTGGAGAACAAACAGCTTTAGCGTGCATTCCGAAATATCGTAAAACTTGCCAATTTTAAATAAACATTTCCACAGATAAAAGACGTGATAAGTTTCATATTGAACAGTGATGCAATCCATGATCTTTGGATTTGTGGCCTAACACTTATAACAGAACTATATTATTTTAAAATTAATGAATACATAAAGAAGTGAGAAGTTGGTTCTGAGTTTTCACAGTCACTGTAGTAAAATTGTGTAGCTGTGCCAAATTAAACTGCTTGTAGATCGTTTACAGGACAAAATTGAATTTCGGTATCTGGTGTGTACTAAGGAAAATGAAAACCGCGAGTACAAATAGTTTTTAGCTTTCATCATTCTTCGGTCAACAGTGTGTCACAAAGAAAAACCCTTTAACACATTCCACACTGCTATGTATGTACCTCGACTGTGCAGGTGAACTGGCAATTTTTATGTAACGTTAATGAATATCTGTACAGCAACTAAGAGCCAGAAAGGCGAATTTCTAGCATCATTTGAAACTCCATCCTTTATAGATTAGGAAAAATGTAAACTTATATGTATGCCTGCATTGGTAGAGGTGTACCAGCATCCCGAAAAACATAAGAAACCTTCATATGGGGAAAAAAATTACATTTCCTAACATGATTTGGTTCACAATAGGTTTTTTTATTACATATTTTGTGATATAAAAAGATTACATATATGCTATACATAATTCACTTTCAAGTGGTAATCCTGAAAGCACTGAGGTACGCAGAGTCCTACATCGCAGTCTTTGCACCACTATCTGCTTTCCTTTCTTACCCGCATTCCAGTCTCTTTCTTCCATTTGTCGGAGCAAACTTTGCAGTACCGTGTAGTATTTATTTTGTTGACAGTGTGAGGTACTTTTTCTGAGAAGTTACAACCAAAATTTCTGTCCAGGCTAGTGCTTGGTTCAAAAATGTTCAAATGTTTGTTAAGCTTACGGGACTTAACTACGGGGTCATCAGTCCCTAAACTTACAAACTACTTATGAACTACTTACGAACTAGAACGGCACAAATATCCATGCCCGAGGGGGGATTCGAACCCCCGACCGTAGTGGCCGTGCTGACCGTGTCTGGAGCGCCTTAGTCACCTCGGCCACCGCGGCCGGCTAGTGCTTGGTGTTGGCTCTACAGATCTAAAGCCTCCACCCTTTTCTACCAACGTCAAGCTAACGTTTTTCATGAAGTCCACAAGAGAGATTTTCTGTTTACTGACGTCTTTGTACAGAATAAAACTGCTCACGACAGACATTAGGAAAACATGAAAAAACAGTTTCTTCCACCACTTCACTGTTTTTCGTGCGAATGGGTAGTAACTGTACAGCTGATCCACTGATCTACACCAGTCTTGTGCTTATTGTAGTCAATTACAACGTCTGGTTTCATTACTGTTGTAATCCAATCTTTTGAACGTACTGGGACGTCTTTTGTTGTTTTGTAGTAAGGCAGTATACAACACTCTTATTTTTGCACTTCAGCGCTAAAATAGGCCCATTCCTCAAAAATATCGTTTCATTTTACTTCCGTTTCTTTTTTTATGCATGTTGGTAAGGCTTTTTTGTTTTTCACAACAGTTGCTACAGCTTATGTATTTTATACCACTGATATCCAGAACACATCGACTGCTGCTTCATTTAGTGAACAAAATATGAACTACAGCAGTTATCTTACAGCCGCCAGATAACAAGATAACTTCTGATGGCCGAAGTGAAAGAGATATAAAATGCAGAATGGCTATGGGAAGAAAAGCGTTTCTAAAAATGCGAAACTTGTTAACATCCAATATTAATTTAAATGTTAGGAAGTCCTTTCTGAAAGCATTATCGTGGACGATAAGGAGTTCAGATAAAAAGGCAACAGAAGCTTTTGGAATGTGGTGCTACAGACGAATGATGAAAATTAGATGGGTAGATCACGTAACTAATGAGGAGGTGCTTAACCGAATCAGGGAGAAAAGGAGTTTCTGGCATATCCTGACTAAGAGAAGGGATTGGTTGGACACATTCTGAGACATCAAGGAATTGTCACCTTAGCATTAGAAGAAAGCGTGTGGGGTAAAAATCGTAGAGGGAGACCGAGGGTCGAATATAGTACGCAGATTCAAAACTATGTAGGTTGCCGAACGTATTCTCAGATGAAGAGACTTGCACAGGACAGGGTAGCGTGGAGAGCTGCATCAAACCAGTCTGTAGACTGAAGACCACAACACAACAACACACACAATGCACATTACCTTTCAACTTCTTTTCCTGAGTACTGAGGTGCTTATACAAACATAACATATGAGTTCATTTCCCATGTAACGAACTACAGTGAAACAAAACTGCAGACAAACTGGTAAAAATCAAATTTGCAAAAAATACTGTAAATGGCACCTAACTAGTAGACACTGGGAATGAAAAAAATTGATATTTGAAAGAATCTGTAAATTTGGAAACATACCGAATTTGAAAAAAAAAAAATTACATTATTTTGCCAAGAGAAGAACTAACATGGTAAAAGATAGACTAAATATGGCGAAAGAAAAACAAAACCTGCAAACAATAAAGGTTGTTTATTAATGTGTGTTACTTGAAATAAAATATGAAATTTTATTTCCAGTATCCGAACGTTAAGGAAATTATTTGAACCATTAAGAGATCCAATTATTTAATTAAAGTCACAACAAAGATTATTCAAGATTTTATACAGTTATTATAAAAAGTTGTGTCCAGGTTTAATGAATGGATATTTTTATCACTTGTTCATGAAAAATATCTCTGCTTCCGAAAATAATTGCATAACTTTCAACGAATTTTTGAAGAAATTTTATTTAATTACACTTCATATTTCTAACTTTAAAGAGAGAATTATAAGATTTGGAATATTTTACATTGCTCAAGAACCTACCCTTCAAGACTATTTAAAGATTTTATGGGAATTGATGTTTCCGCAACTTTTCGTTTGTATAGCAACTGTTAGGAACGAAGTGTGATGAGGCCTACCTGAAAATTTTGATTTACAGGCTTTGAAACATCAAGCAGTTTCTTGAAGGTGACTAAAACTATAACAGAGAGAAATGTAAATCGCCCGTTCCAGTACCCACTCCAGGACTCAGCAGCTGGTACTAGTCGTCGGAGAAGCCATTCCCGCATTTAACTATCGGGAGTACTCTAAAGTGATATTTTTAGAAATTTTCAAGGCTTCTGATAGAATATCTCATAGGGGCCTGCGATACAAACTTTTCACACGGGGTCTTCCAGACTAATCCAGATTTAGAAACCAGGAGTAAACACGAAGAAACAATGAAGTGGGAGTTACCCAAGGAAGTGTACTGGACTCCATCTTGTACACTACATACACTGCCAACCTTTGCATATCACCAAGGGTCATCAGAGTGATGTGTTCTTGTAATGGAACTGCCACAAGGACTGGAATTAGTGCAAGGTTCGTCTTTTTATTCAGATTTAATTTCGTACACGTTTTCTAAGTCTGGATTGAGATCAAAGATTGTCAAAACTTTGTAAAAAAAATTCACTGATAGCAATTACTAAATATATGGTGGAATTAGTATGGATATTTTAAAGATTTTAAAAGCTATATTTTGATTAAATGTTGGCGGAGTTTTTTTATTTTTTTTTATTTTTATTTTTATTTATTTATTTTTTTTTAATAAAAAAAGGCGGATTCCATCTGAATGTCATTTATCAGATCAGTTCATTCCGGTGTTGTAGCTGTAATAAAATGCATATTTATGAAGGTATATCGCCGCATGAAATGCTTTTAGACTGGTTACGTGATCTGTTTACCTTATAACGCCATTGCCCAATTTTGACCATTTTTGGTAACAATGTTTCATTTTTTATGTCATGTAAAATTCTAAATTTCATGTATATTAAAATAGATCCCACTACTGTATGGTATTTGATTTCTGTAATCCATACGCTTTGTATGTCTTATGAATACGTCATGTTTAGTTTTGTACACTCCTGGAAATTGAAATAAGAACACCGCGAATTCATTGTCCCAGAAATGGGAAACTTTATTGACACATTCCTGGGGTCATATACAACACAAACCCATTTCACAACTTAACCGGGCTGAATTACTTAGCCAGATATCAATTCCGCGGACTAAAATAAAAAATTCTCATTACAATAAATTTTGCCAACATTTCTTACGGTTTATTTTAACAAATGATTACACTAACATAGATAAAATAAGGATAAGATGAGCTGACACAGCTACGTCTAAACAGTTCGGAAGATAGGAACAGACAGAGATGACGTGGAACGCTGTTCTCTATGTCGTGTTCAGAAAAGCAAGGGAATACTGATCAGGGTTCAGAGATACACGAGAGAGAACAACGCTCCGGGATAAATAGTATCTTCGATTATATTTTTAATGTATCGTTTCATGCTGATGATACTGTTCTGATCACCAAGCGCTGGTCCGTGGCTGTTCATCGACGACTACAGGCATGCCACGTCTTCGAGCGACGGGCTGCAGATTGGAGAATAGGATTAAACGCTGCGAAGTCATCGGGGATGGTAATTACCAAAATAAGCCTTCCTTTATATATATAGCTTAAGGGACTTAACTACGGGGTACGGGGTCATCAGTCCCTAAACTTACAAACTACTTATGAACTACCTACAACTAAGGACGGCACGAGGGGGGATTCGAACCCCCTACCGTAGTGGCCGTGCAGACCGTGACTGAAGCGTCTCAGTCCCCTCGGCCACCGCATAAGCCTTCCTAACATATCAAGTGTCACCTTGTTTAGCCAGGCTGTACAATGGACCTCGAAAGTGAAGTATCTCGGTGTCATAATTCACCAACGACTGACCTGGAAGACATCACAGAGAGCGGGCAGACTCTACCCCCTCCAAAGTCAAAACTCATCGCTATCAATTCTTCTCTTGTATCGGGCTTCCATTCGCCCTGCTATGTACTACGCCTGTGAAGTTTGGAACAATACTGCTCTCACCCACTTCAGGACACTGCAAAGTTAAAAAAAATACTTTGACATGTGTTTCGCGTACAACGGTACTTCCTGCACCTGTACCTGTAAAAAGCTGCACAAGAGAACGTCATGGAGAGGTTCCTACAAATAACACGAAATTTCAACGCATGCCGTGGAATTCCATGAATCAGACAACTTGCTGACCAGAATATAGGGCAACAAAGAAATATTAGCCATCCACTTTCCCTAAAACGGCAGACACAATCCAACCAGATCTACAAATCCCACATACAATAGTAACTCAAAATAGTAGGTCAAATCGTAATGGTTAATACTACTCTATAGTAAATCTCTGTGGAAAGCTAGACACCATAAGAAACGGGTCACAACTCTTAATATCTAAGCTTTATATTCTTACCATTAACTGTACTTGAGATATCAATATTTGTTAAATCATTGTACAATATCTGATAATATATCATCATCATTTATTGCACTCATGTGCCTTTAAGGCCTACAGCAGAATTAAAAAAAAAGTGTACAACCACAGCTATAGAGGTATACAGACTTGCACATTATATGAAAGGTATACAATACAAAAAAAGTAAATCTTTTTCTTTCCATTTTAATGTGTTGAAAGGCTACAGCTATTAACTTACTGTACACACGTCTGAATGTGTGAAGGGAATTAATGATAATTGTTTTAGACAACCTTAATCTTATTGTGATTCATAGCTTCATGTCTACTTAATCACATAATTTTACAGGGCAACCTAGAAACCACATCTCAATCCAGTCTACAGTCCTATTATAGCTCATACTAAGAAACTGCAGTATTTTACATCAAAATACATGTAGAATATAATTTTCGGACATTGCAGTATATAAATATGTATCAATAACTAACGGTGCCTGTAATACGAAATCCATAATGTAACTGAAATATTATCCAAAGATAACAAAATTTTGTATTATGTAGACACAGCTATTATTGATTCATAACTTGAGAAGATCGGTATTGCGTTAAATTCCATTTATTTATGATTTCATGTGTGAAATGTGATAAACAGGTGATAGGTGGTTAAGTTACAAACTAGAAAAAGGTTAAGCAATTAGTAGGCAAGTTACTTATTATAATGCTGATAACCAATATATCCATGTGCACCGTCCATAGGTTTCAATCAGTTACTTATATACTGTCGATAAATATTTTAGAATGTAATGCATTGTGAGTGGTATATGTATTATCAAGTACATCGTTGTAAAGTCTATAGTCTCAGTAATGTAGGATAACAATGTTGAATTCACAATCGCAGTTAAAAATCTATTGGCATATAATCTCAGTGAAGGAACATTAATGTTGATATGTAACACAGTAATAAAACAAGTCGACATCACCTGATTTATATAGTGAGTCACTGTATGCAATCACAATTTTCATCCTGCAATACTCACTTTAAAGCCTACACATCATCAAAAATGAATAAAACTTTTGATATATAACTTCTACTTGTTCATTAAATATCTTACTGGTTAAAACTTCCTGGCAGATTAAAATTGTGTGCCGGAACCGGGACTCGAAGCTGGGAGCGCGAGCAAGCGCTCTACCGACTGAGATATCCCGACACGACGCACTCTGCCGCCTCACAACTTTACTTCCGCCAGTACCTCGCCTCCTACTTTCCAAACTTCACAGAAGCTCTCCTGCGAAACATGCAAGACTAGCACTCCTGGAAGAAAGGATATGGTGGAGACATGGCTTAGCCACAGCCTAAGGGATGCTTCCAGAATTAAACTTTCACTCTGCAGCGGCTAAGTCATGTCTCCACCATATCCTTTCTTCCAGGAGTGCTAGTCTCGCATGTTTCTCTGGAGAGCTTTTTTGAAATTAGGAAAGTAGGAGGCGAGGTACTGGAGAAAGTAAAATTGTGAACCCGCATCGTGAGTCCTGTCGGGGCAGCTCAGTGGGTAGAGCGCTTGCCAGCGAAAGGCAAAGGTCCCAGGTTCGAGTCCCGGTTCCGGCACACAATTTTAATCTGCCAGGAAGTTTCATATCAGCGCACACTCCGCTGCAGAGTGAAAGTTCCATTCTGGATCTTACTTATTCTTTATTGTTGCTACTGTACTTATTAATAGTCTCTAGTAAGACCAACATCATTCTTTTTCTAATTTTATTTCTTATTTCCATATTGTGCTTCATACTGTCACTTGAAAATGGCGACATAGCCGGCCGCGGTGGCCGAGCGGACTGAGGCGCTCCAGTTACGGTCTGCACGGCCACAACGGTCGGGGGTTCGAATCCCCCCACGGGCATGTATATTTGTGCCGTCCGTAGTATTAGTTAGTTCATAAGTAGTTTGTAAGTTTAGGGACTGATGACCCCGTAGTTAAGTCCCATAAGCTATACAAACATTTGAAATGGCGACATATCTTAGTAGGAACTGCCGTCAGCACGATTAAATGTAGACTAAAAAGGAGCTCTTGGCTTGTGAGTACATTACATAAATGGCTCTATCGTAAATAAACCACAATAAATTGCAGTCGTTACTGACAATATGTTGGATATTACAAAAATTAGCGATACAGTTTTCCTATTGTCATGAGCAACAAACACGCGGAGTGGCCGAGCGCATTGAGCCGCTATGCTCTGATGCGCAAGGCCGTTGCCCGTCGAGGGTTAGAATACCCCTTCGGGCATGAATGTTTGAGCTGTCTTTAGTATAAGGTAGTTCATAAGTAGTTTGTAAGGTCTATAACCCCGCAGTTAAGTCCCTTACGCTTCACACTATTTACTACGTGTATTAGATTCACACTTCAATACCCCACGTGGTTCTTCATATGCCTATATTCAGCTGTTGTGTGTGTGCCAGAGTCCTGCATGCTGGACTCCATAGAGTGCTGGCAGCCCGCGGGCGTTGTGTCACGTGATGCGGCCACACCGCCAACCCGTAGCACAAGGGTGCTCAACCCGCCACCTTGCACGTGTTTGGTCGCCTGTCGCACATACACCCCGCGCTGCATACCGACCTCTACCACTCCAGCCATTCTGTTAACATTCTCACAGTGACAGTCTTTCCTAAATACCGTGAAAAATATTTAATACAAACCTGGCGCCAAAGTATTTCTCTCTGTTAAAATAAATTTACTTTACATGGTGTGTGTGAAAAAATGACCAACTATACACTTTAGGTTAAGTAATTATATTAAATGCTACTTGCTAGAAGGGGGGGGGGGGCTCCAAATACTTCAAAAACTGTTTTTTCCTGTTTTAGAGCACGCTTGTCCTTTCCTTCTGGGGCCTCTAAATCTCGAAAGCTATCTTTTTTTAGACTATCCTGCGCCACTCGTTCTGGGGGGCCTCCAAATATCAAAAGCTACTTTTTTGTAAATAATACATGTATTTCCAAGTGGACGCGGGGCCTCATTTAGTTTTAGTTTTTCCGCCGGCCCGGGCCGCCGACAGCCTAAGGCCGTGGCCTGTGCAGCGTGGCGTAAAGCGGTGCTTGAAGCGGGCCGCACAGCGGGCAACACAAACCCATTTGACGCTATGGAGGCGTCCTGGCGACGGGCGTACGGAGTGGCGCTTGCAGCGGACGGCAGTAGCGGAGAGCGAAGGGTGCGCAGGCACCGCAAACACGTTTGTTTTTCTCCAGCGTGCAGCGGGCGGAAAGACAAGAAAGGCCAAAAATTTGGCAATCTAGTGACAGGCAATTTAAAAATAGGTCCGTTGCAAAAGAAGATATCGAATCAAATAGTAAAGAAGCTCAATACTGGTGGTAAGTAAATATTGTGTTACTCTATTCTTTCACAATTATTTCGCAGACATCGGCAACTAAACATTTCTATTTTTCTTCTCTGTTTTGCTAATAGTAGTTCACACACATGTCTCGTACATTTCTTGCCACTAGTGAAAGAAATGTTGGTTCGTCTACTGAGAACAGTATGTGCAGTTCCTGTCCTGTTCTTCATCGTGTTGTAATATGAGTTACTGTTTTCCATAAAAATCCCTAATGATGTTGTGTGAAATAAATGCTGTTTTGATTATGATACATGCAAGTTGTAGATTTCTCTCCAAGGGTGTTCATAATATGCGCCAGTTTGCACAGAAGATTCGAAACGCGCAATCGACGCTTTTTCGAGCTCGGGGAAGGTATTGATTGTAACATCTGCTTGTATTATCCAGAGTTCTTTCCAGAAATGCACAGATTAAGTTTGGCTTCAGTGGGTATGCTTCATCAGCAATAAAAACATATGGCAAAGGACTTGTAGTTTGAGGCATTATGTCTAGTGGGATATATTGAGATTTCGACATCTTGTAAAACCACAGAGAAATCATTCTTATAATCTCAATATGCCGATCCAGTCTGGTCTGGACAAATCATTTTACAATGTTTACTGTCAAGTGCCCCAGTGCAGTGGGGAAAATTCCATAATATACTCAGCTGCAATTTTCTTTATTTCATCTTGAGACGGAGGTACCATGTGTGTGTGTGTCAACAAGTTATAACCATATTGGTGCACATGTCTCATACACTAGTGTTGCTATTGTTTTTCCCGCGGAAGCTAAAGAAGAAAGTTCTGAATGCAATATATCTGTAACAAGAGAAAAGATAAAAATGTGTATTTCAGTACACTTTTTCTTTCTCTCATACGAGACTCAGAAAAATCAATAAAAGGTTCTGAAATGGGCAATTTGCGACATGGAAGATGGTGAAAGTTCCAGCTCAAACATCACAGCAGCTTGAGAACAAGAAGAGACTTGAGCATCAGTCGAGTGTTCTGCCCGTTCACCGCTCCGCCGTACTCAAGCCGTGTGTTCCACCCTGTACGCCCCGCTTCACGCTCCTCTTTACGCCACGTTGCACTCAGGCCATGGCCTTAGTCCGTCACTGACTTGGAGTCCAATGAAACTGTATTCATCATGTCTACAGTTCGGTAATAAGAAAGAAGAAGCTCCTTAATTCGCTCGATAACACTATTAATTTGTATAGATGAAAATTACAAGACAAACAGATACAATTAAGGACAATCGATTGATAGAGAATACAAATGAAACTTGTTGTTAGACTTTTATATTTTAGTTTGAGCGTCAATAGTTACCATTTTCTTGGACAGTTTTTGCGTGAGAAGTTTCGGTCCTATTAATTCATTCTCAAACACCCGGTCATAGCCACAATAATGGTTACATATGAAACTTCCAGCAATGTGTAACACATAACATTATTGCGGCTAACACCAAGTATTTGAGAATGGATTAATAAGTTGGAAACTACTGCCACAAAAACTGACTAGTAAATAGTGGATAACCAAAATAAAATCTGTAAGCCTAAATCCATTTTAATTGCTGTACCCTTGACGAAATGTGATGCACTAAAATAATTACATCATATTCGTTGATTCGTTTTCACTAAAACTGGAGTTGCTTTGTAGAAATAGAATAGCATCAATGTTGTCCAGGTACAAAAGTGACAGTCATGCACTGCAACCAGCAAAAGTAAAACAATTTTACACGTTAGATTTTTCAGGCGGTCACATCGAAAGTCGGAAATATTCGCCCGTTTATAAGGCAATATGAAGCCGTGTTTTTCACCACTTAACATATCTGGTTTAATTACCTACCCAACTCAAGTAGAACTCTTGTCAATATCAATCGTAATATTTTAAATATAGTTCTGTGGAAATAGTGAAACATATATTAGCAAATTGCCTAATTAGTTAGGTAACTAATATAGTTAGGTAACTATTTCTCATGTGTTGCGTAAAGAGAACTTCGTTTCAAATAGAAAAATATATTTCTTCCATCAGTTCCCAGTTAAATTTTTCAAATCCTGTTGGGAAGTCTCTCTCTGACCTGATGTCTAGAACGGTTGAGTTCGGTAGGCAGCGAAGATTGTGTACTCGGTAGACAGGCCCAGCGCGTGTGTAGTGCAGCGACGTAGGATGGGCTGCTTTGCAGTACTCCGGTATGAGCACTATATCACAAACGTGGAATGAGACTTTTCACGGTTAGCGTTCCATTTATCCTTTTGTGTAAGTGGATTTGAATATTAAATTACGGTTCTCGTTGTTGAAAAAACTGATTCTGTTACAGTGGACTTTATCTGGAATGACACACGAAAATATCTTTTTATTTTATTTTATTAATTAATTTATTTATTTTGCGCCACAAATTCCTCAAAATCCAACACAAGGCGTAGAAATGATTAATACTATATGCCAATAATATGAGCTGAGGCTAAGCGCGCGTATACGGTTGTACTTTCGTATCTTCTATGGGTTTTAGGCCCAAACCGCAATAAACATTAATATGCGCAACGGACAATAAAGACACGCAACAAAGCCATCGCACAAGCAACGGAGTGGTAACACCTTCTATGTTCATTCTAAACGGGAGAGCAAACATTCTAATTGCCTAACTACTGTCTTATCATTCAAAATGTTCAAATGGGACTTAACTACGGGTCATCAGTCCCTAAACTTACAAACTACTTATGAACTACTTACGAACTAGGACGGCACAAATACCCATGCCCGAGGGGGGATTCGAACCCCCGACCGTAGTGGCCGTGCAGACCGTGACTGGAGCGCCTTAGTCCCCTCGGCCACCGCGGCCGGCTGTCTTCTCATTGATTATATTATTTCGGTACAGGGGTAGCCCGGGATAATTACATTCAAAAGTGCGAGATACAAGATTAACTTTCTTAGGAATTGTTGAGACACCTAAAATTTCACGGTTATATGAGTAAAAGCAGACAAAAATTTCACATTTTACAAATGGTTAATACACCATAAATTTAACTGTTATTACGGAAATGAAAACAAAGAATGATGATCCTTCTGGTCCCCCTACGCTTTGGCAGCCAACCTAAATGGAAACAAGGGAAAAATTACACTTGGATGTCATTCATCGTCCTCTTGCAGAACCATGCGAAAAATAGGTTACATGAAACCAACTATGGAAGACGGAATTTTGCCTGCGTGCAGCGGTCCAGGTGGCAACACGTTGAGCTAAGAAAGCTAGCCATAGCAATGCTCGAACTAAGCCTGTAACGTTGACGATCTTGCAGCGAGACTCGAAAGTTGTTTTAAAGCAGAAAATGATGATGATCGTGCAAATCACTTGCCAAATTTTGTTCTGATCATAAATAATTCTAATAAATTATAAAACATGACAGTAAACACCTACAAACCTGTCTGATAAACTATGGAGCACCATGTGGCCACAACCAATCACCGTTACGAAGATTGAACGTAACACAAAAAACATATTAAATAAGCCTGCAAACAATTACACAAATAATAGGGACACCACAAGGCAGAGCAAGGCGTGCCATATTGGACAGTAACAGTTCATTAGGAGGCCGCGTGGCACCGACTGAGACACTACCAGTATTCACAAACCAATCCCGCTGAATAATCTCATAGAAAAACACTCTCCCTTTGTTTTCTAACCTTGCTTTAAACTCAGTCAACATCAGTTTTATGACATTCCCTTATACCATACAGCAACCAAGACGCAACCACGTGCACAAGTACGAGACAAGTCCCATAAGTTCTACAAACATTTGAACATTTGTATTGCTCAATGAGAAGAATTTTGTTCTCTCTCTTTTCAATGCTGCTGCTGTTGTTGTTGTTTTTGGAAGTTTTAGGGGGACAAAACTACGGATGTTATCAGTTCCCCACTTTTTAATGCCTGATGGACATTATATCGGAGGGTGATTTGATGATTTTTGGAGAATCTTGAATCAGATCACTGAGACATGCCTTTTTATTGTGCCACAAAATGGTTACGTTGCTCATAATTACTCTCAATCTTTTTTCCATTTGAGACAATAAGTAGCCTTGTTCACAAATATGAAAGGTTCTCCACAGACAGAAGATAGGGAATGAATCGCTGACCTTACTTTCATGAAAGACAACACGGGGTATATATATGTTTTATATGAATCGTTGCGAAGTAAAAATAAATAAATCGGTACCATATGTGATCCTACTGAAAGATTATAATTGAAATTTTCCTTTTTAAAAGTCAGCTTCAAGAAGAAAATGTGGACAATTCACCTTCTCTAAAATCTTTGAATTTACGTACTTATGACCACATCATCGAGACTACAAAAGCGGTGCAGTCATCTCATAAAAAACTGAGTATACGTTTGAAGAAATAAAGTAACTAAACCATCACAAATGTTGTTATGACGCCATTTCGGTGCACCCAGAGGATGCCCCACAAGTCACCAAGTTGAGCTGAAAAAAAAAAAAAAAAAAAAAAAAAAACACCAGTGGGATTCAATTTTGACTGTACTCTATTATGACTGAAATGGTGATTTCATTTCATTTTATAAAGTCGTTGATCGACGAGAATTCCCGAGGATTCATACCCTTGTCTTGAAATGTCTTGCAATGTTCTGAACAATATTCATTTCTGAAAATTAACAAAAGAAAAACGTGGTCGACTTCGGTAGTTCGTTGAGAGCTGTACGTCGAATTGTAACTGCCAAAACGATGGCTTCAAAGCGATGCCAAAGATCATCTATGTTGAAAATTAGTGCAAAAGAAGGACCGCTATTCGGTCTATAAACAAATATTAGAGCATTATTATTATTATTAGTTTTAATAATTCACAAATAACAACACGACTCTCGCCTGGCTAAGCGCTGCAACAACACGTTCTTCGGCTACCACTACCATGTCAGCGGCGTGTCTGCCCAACACCACCTAAATGCCCGTGCTACGTCACACTGAACAGGCCGCGGCCGCCACCCGAATGGCTGTCCGCTGGAGCACTGTCTCGTAGCGGGCAGCCAGTAAGCTGGCGGCCACGGCCTGGTTAGTGCGACGTAGCTCGGACAGTTGAGAGGCCTTGTCTGCAGGTGGTGTTGGTGTGCCCAAAACCTAGAGACAACGTGTTGTTGGTCCACATTGCTCACGTGGCCCACACAACCTGCGCTGCAGCAGATCTCCGTGCTTTTGCCGGTCGGTGCCCGCGAAGCAACTGAGTTGGATGTTGTTGTTGGATTTTTGAAGAGACTAAAGAGGAACGGTTATCAGTCCCTCAACTGAGTTGAAAAGGCCTGCTTACTCGACTTACCATGATGCGTATTTGTTTATCAAAGTGTGTATGGATATGAGTCAACGATCAGGCAACAGAGGATACAGTGGTTGCCGTTATATGACCAATGTTAAGCACTGTCGAGCTTGGCTATCTCTAGGATGCGTCAGAGTCTGGCAGTGGTGCAGATAAAAAATTAGAAAAATGTAAAAGAAAAAGAAAGTGTTATTGGCAAGTGGGGTTGAAAGTTTCTTGCTTGATCTTCTGTCTTACAAATTTTACGTCTCCTGCGAAAGTTATGTGTTTTACCATATGAACTAAGAAATGTAACTGACTGACGCTACTAGAATGAAATGTAACTGAATGTGTTTGGACTTGTTCTACCTGAATGCCTTTGCACAACGTTACATTAATCTGACTGCGTATTTTTAACTGTATTCTATGTGAATGTAAAGGTATTGCAAAACCTATCTGACTGCGTAACGTTTATGATAATGAAACTGCTAATTGTTTCTGTATGAGAATGTCGTAAAAAATTTAAATGTCTGAAAATTACTGATAATAAAGATCACTGTGTTAATAATTCTGACCCTACAATCTTGTTTCTGTCTGAACTAACAATCTTTAACTGAATGTAACGAACACAATATTTATAAATGCAATCTGACTCAGTGCATACACTTGTTAACCTGTACTGAACAGTGTATGAATTGTCATCCCCTGAAATCTGTAAATCATACTGAACTGTAAGCATGACAACAAAAAAAGATTCCTTCTCACTTTCACTTATTGCATAAATTTGCATAACACCAAACTGCTTTCTGATTAACTAACTACTGGGAAGCTAACTACAGAAAACATCTATGGCACTTTTAATAGATATCTGAGGAGGGATAATCTGGTAATCTGTTTAAGAAACTCGAACTAATAATTAAAAATGAAATATCTGGTTTATTTTCTAACTGATGTAACTTCATGAAAATTTCTAACAATGTCATGTTCTGTATTCTAAAATCTTTCAGAGAAAAATATAAATCAGATATTTAATCTGCCTGCAAATTATTTTTAAACAAAGATAAACATTTCTTTACTGTTAATAAATTTAACTCGATTCACACAAACAATGTTACAACAATATCATATTTCAAGAACGCTACCTATGAAATTCCTATTTCATAAAAAAACGCACTCTCAAAACTAAACTATTACAATAAATACTTTTTCTAACACATAAAGGGGTCCCTAGCATGAATGCTGAGACCACAAGCTAACAGCAATATCATTCCCGACCGTTACTGTTACCATCAGTTCAACCTAACAATGAGAATTTGTGCCACAGAAAAATGCCAAGTATTTCATGAAAAACTTTACCTTATAAAAATTCAAAAGATCGTTTCTCCGACGTCATCTATTCCTTTCGTCTCCATATCTTAAACAAACAGCTTGGCTCAGCATTCAAGTCTCGAAATCTAAACTCCACGGCTATCCCGTCGGAACTACAATGCACACAACCACGTCCCCATGCTTCTTCAATCTCATCCGTGCGCCTATCGAAGTCTGCACTCTCAACCCTACTTCCCGGCAACAATACTATCACCGTCTCCAATATCGATAGTACTGCCATCGAAAAATAAGCCTGCAACCAAAGATAAACGACCCATGCCTGACTAGCTTGACACTTGTCTCAAATTACAGTACATATGAATACGAAATGTATACCTTCCCATAGCAGGTATCTTACAACTTGACGTTATCTGCACACTCTTGACCCTGTGGCTCTATGAATATCGAATTCCCTAACGATTTACGAAATGGAATTCCCATACATCCAGCTCGAACTACCATTCTACGATCAGAGTCTTAGGAATCTTAGGATTGAACGTCCCGTCGACAGCTTGGTCATTAGAGACGGACCTAACGCTCGGAGTTAAGGATGGGAAAGGAAATAGGCCGTGCCCTTTGAAAGGAAACATCCCGGCATTTGCCTGGAGTGATTTAGGGAAACCACGGAAAACCTAAATCTGGATGGCCGGAGGTGGATTTGAAATACCATCCTCCTGAAAGCGAATCCAGTGCGTTCAGAGTTTGTTAATACCCGTCGTGGGACCATAAGCACATCGGAAACCGTTTCACATGAGTCAATGCCCGAAATGGAATACAAATGACAGTTCTGCTTTTTTTTTTTTTTTTTTTTTTTTTTTTTTTTTTTTTTTAAGCACTTTCAATTTCCATCCCAGAGGGAGTTCAAGATACCGCTTTTTTATACCTTGTGCGCGCGATTCTCAAATTCGCAGTACATTTGAATATTTAAATGTATACCTTCTCGTAACAGGTATCTTACAGGGTGTACCCAGATTTTGAGAGGCTAATTGAGAGCTACTTGACTGAGAAGTGGTGGCTCCAGTTCACGGATACCTACACAATGCCAGGTGTGCGAAGAGGTGACTGTGTCCCCTGCATACCGCATCCGTCATGACGCCTTTGGGCGGAGGATAACAACATGGACATTTATAGTATAGCTCATTAGTGTAGAGAATCATGGTAACGTTAAAGTTTGGTCTTCAAAAACCTCTGGAACCCGGTACTCATCGTGCACGGTACTGAAATCTGTTTACCTTCACAGAATGTCGGAGCAGAGTAGCGGCTACTGCGAGTGACGCACGCGGTGGCCTAACCAAATCCCTGCGGAGCGCGGTCATTTGGCGGTACCTGCGGCTGCGGCCTAATAAAGCTAACACTCGTTGCGCGCCGCTCCGCGTCCGATTTCGGCGGCTGTCGGCGTTATTAATGGGCGTCCGCTGGCAGGGACACAATTACAGCCGTCGCGACGCAATTACACTGCATAAGTCAGGAGGCGGGCCACCTGGCCGTCAACACTGGCTGTTTGCGCCGCAAATATGGCGCATGAATAATTGCCGGCTGGTGGAGGGTGGGGGCGTGTGTTTGTGGCGCCGTTACGGCCGCCCAGGGGCCCCGCTAATGCCTAATTCACGGCGGCCGGCCGCTGCAGGTGACCGCCCTAAAAAGCCCCATCACCGGGACTTAGCACTGTGCGCGGCCGCGGAAAGAGTCGACACCCAGCGGTGAAAGGTGCGAGCGGCTTTACACTGCCCGAATACTTCTGGGGTCACACACACACTGGATACACAAACGTTTAGCCTGATTTCAATCTTATATATATATATATATATATATATATATATATATTATATATATATATATATATATATAAAACTAGCTGAAAACTCGGCCATTGTTTCAGGTATACATACATAGGTGGTACCAATTCGATATAGGTACAATTCCGATCAACGTAAGTTTTCGCGCCATTTTTCACTTGTGGTGCTACGGTTGCACAGTGGTAGAATGCCAGACTACAAACCCAAAGTTTCGTGTCCCAGCCTCGTCGCCGCTTTTGTGTCTCGTTTCCGTCGTAGGTGTCGGTGGCCGAGTAGAAAATTACCGACACAGGAATAAAGGAAGCACGCTTGTGCAGGTACGAAGGTGAGTAGCCAGTGGGACAGCAGAAACTAGAAACACTAGAGTAAATTAGAACGAGATATATATTGCACAGAATTTATACAATACTTAACTTTTACATAGCTCAGTACTGCAGAATGCTGATACATAGTTGAGCTAGAGGCCTGCCTAGTGCCTATCCGATATCCAAGTCTTGACTGGTGCCTATCTGACTCCGAAGTGTTAACTGGTTCCTATCTCAGTCCCAAGTGAACGATGTCGTTCAGTGGTGGCCACGAGCGGAGTTGTAGCAAAGGGCGCTCGTGGCTGACGTCGTAAGAATGCCGAGCCGTGCAAGCATGGCGACGGGCGGCGAAAGTAGGTGGCGCGCACTTTGGACTTGTGCGACACCACACAAAGGTCGCGGGTTCGATCCCCGTCAGGTCCTAGGATTTTTATCTGTCACTTTCCACTTCTTTCACCTTTGGCAGTATTGTTCATATGAAAAATACCGAGTAGCACCGTGGTTCGGAACCCACGTTAAACTGTAGTTCCCGCTATAACTGGCTGGGTAAGTCAGTTCGAAGGTCGGAGGAAGGCAACGGCATACCACCTCCTAGTAAAGCACTGTGGAGTTCAAACCAATCTTCGGATTGTTGACTGCTTTACCTTTTACATTCATTTGTATAGGGTAAGGTGGTACAAATTCGATATAGGTACAATTCCGATCAACGTAAGTTTTCACGCCATTTTTCACTTGTGCTGCTACGGTTGCACAGTGGTAGAGTGCCAGACTACAACTCCAAAGGTCGCGGGTTCGATCCCTGCAAGGTCCTAGGATTTTTATCTGTCACTTTCCACTTCTTTCACCTCCAGCAGTATTGCTCATGTGAAAAATACCGAGTAGCACCGTGGTTCGGAACTGTAGGTCCCCCTATAACTGGCTGGGTCGGAGGAAGGCAACGGCATACCACCTCCAAACAGGACTGTGCCTAGTAAAGTACTGTGGTGTTCAATCTTCGATTTGTTGACTGCTTTACATTACCTTTCACTAGTAGCACTTGCCTTTGTGTGGCGTTGTAGTGTAACGGGTTTCTACTGCTGCTCCTGTCTTTTTCAAGAATACACCACTTTGTGCTACGGAGATATGAATTTCTTGCTTTTAAGATGGACGTGGAGCTACTTCGTCGAAAGCGCTCTTATAAATTTTTTAGTTTCCAAGCGCTTGTAAATTCATTATTGTACAACGATTGGTACCGCGAAGTATGCGCTGGTGCCCGAAGGACAAAGTGCTTTTTATGTGGAAAAAGTCAGTGATCAAAATTGTACGAGGAAGTGATCCCAGTTGTACCTAGTGTGGTACATTTCCTATCGATTTTTTTCAATTCTGTAACCTTTTTTTGTGTTCATACCAACATTTGTAATTGTCTAATATTTGTGTCATATATTCATTAAACATTCAAGAACAAGTGTCATAATTAAAATTATTTCTTTTCTCAAAAATGTTCAAATATCTGTAAATCTATCGGACCAAACTGCGTGGTCATCAGTCGGTAGCTTACAAACTACTTAAAACTAGGTAAACTAACCTACGGACAAATACACAAACCCATGCCCCAGGGAGGACTCGAACCTCCACGGCGAGCAACCGAGTGCCCCGCAGCGAGTTGCTTTAGACCGCCTTCTCCACCACGGCATTTTTCTTATCTCAATATATTTGCAGTTACAATTACATTTGTTCGAAAAGATCGAAATTGTACCACCTTACCCTATGGGCTGTGTGTCTGTAAAATCTCTTACAATTAGTAGTAAAGAAGAAATAGATTAAAACTTGGTGCATGATGGCGCGGTTTTCCATGAACGCTATTGTTTATGTGCTCATATAGAATGGACTACATGTCGTACTGTGATACAATTTAGAAGGCACACTCAACTATATGTGTGTATACCGTATAAAAATTTCCTGAGGCTACAATTTGTAGTGTAGAAATTATAAATTGTAACTTCATACCGAATTGCGGACTTTTAGTCCATGAACAGCAGAACGTTAATGTTTATGTGCTCATGTCTGCCGCGGTGGATTAGCCGAGCGGCCTAAAGCGTCTCGCTGCGGAGCGCGCGGTTGCTCTCCGTGGAGGTTCGAGTCCTCCCTGGGGCATGGGTGTGTGTGTTGTCCTTAGGTTAGTTTACCTAGGTTTAAATAGTTTGTAAGCTACGGACTGATGACCACGCAGTTTGGTTCGATAGATTTACAAACATTTGAACGTTTGAATTTGCTCATATCTCATGAACTACGTGTATTACTGTGATAGAATTTAGAAGGTACATTCAACTGTATGTGTGTATCCTGTCTGGAAAATTTACTTCGGCTATTATTTATAGTGTACAAATTATAAATTGTAACGTCATACCGAATGCCGTAGTTTTAGTCCATGAACAGCGGAGAAGTAGTAAGCTAGAAACTTTTTCCTTTCAGTTTTTGATGTGGTTTTCAGCGAGAAAAAGTTTAATAAAGATTTGAAATTATGTTTAAAGTTTGTTGCAAGTCGGTAAATACTGTTTGCTCTTCAGCAAAATATACACAAGCGAGACGGACGATCTCTCTGTGTTGTTGTAGTACAAAGTCTTCAGTTGTACACCATACCAGTTCCGTGTCGATAGCTATAAGAGGGTAGAAGATGTCGTATAAAGTCGTCAGCTTATATAAAATTCGGACTGAACACCAGCGATGACTTCTGACACTATAATAGCAAAGAGGTTATATTCAGCTAGACGTGATGCACGTTCTTCAGTTATTTTTCTACGACAAGCGTACGAATCAAGAAAAATAAGTGCATATTGAAGTTTGAAAAGTAAAACTACCAAGAAAGATGCCAAAGAGTAAGAAAGAAATTTCGCGTTCTTGATACGTTTCTAGAAGACAGAAAACGGCACTGAAAAGTGAATCTACAGACGATAGAAACTTGAAATTTGTAGACGTTTATCTTACACTGTAGGCAACAGCGATTTTTCGATATTCCCATCCCTAAGAGGGTCAAATAGGATATGAACGATTTTTTTTAAGCAAGAAATACGAAACTTTGGATTTAGATTTTTGATTGGAATTTTAAAAACACGTGATTCGGTATTTTTCGAAATTCAACCATTAAGCGGGTGAAATAAGGGAAATTCTTTTAAGACTGCTCAAAAAATGTTCAAATGTTTGTTAAGCTTAAGGGACAACTGCGGGGTCATCAGTCCCTAAACTTACAAACTACTTATGAACTACCTTATACTAAAGTCGACAAATGTCCTTGCCCGAGGGGCGATTCAAACCCCCTACCGTAGCGGCCTTGCAGACTATGACTGGCGCGCCGCAGACCGCTCGGCCACTGCGGCCGGCTTTAAGGCTGCTACTAAGACTATTTTGATGATAGAAATGTGAAAATTTTGATTTAGACTATGTTTAGACTTTAAAAAAAATGTGTTTCGGGATGTTTTGAATTCTGTCAACAATGGTGCAATAGGAGGTGGCAAGCTTTATCAAAATGCTTGATAAGGAAAGCATTTTTAAAGCTAAATCTACGAAAATTTATATTTAGAAGTAGAAACCACCAATGCAGACCATTCAGTCTATGCGTACGCAGCAGCAGGAATTAAGGTAGTAGTAAATAAAACTGAAGTCCAGAATTAAAGCAAACAATCCGCCACTCCAACGTCTTTTGTCAAGTTAACGATATAATCACTCAAACTCTCAATAGATGAAACTTTCACTCTGCAGTGGAGTGTGTGCTGATATGAAACTTCCTGGCAGATTAAAATTGTGTACCGGAACCGGGACTAGAACCCGGGACCTTTGCCTTTCGCGGGCAAGCGCACTACCGACTGTGCTATCCCGACACGACTCACGATGCCGCCCCACAACTTTACTTCCGCCAGTACGTCGCCTCCTACTTTCCAAACATCGCAGAAGCTCTCCTGCGAACCACGGAAGACTAGCACTCCTGGAAGAAAGGATATGGTGGAGACATTGCTTAGCCACAGCCTAAGGGATGTTTCCAGAATGAAACTTTCACTCTGCAGCGGAGTGTGCGCTGATATGAAACTTCCTGGCAGATTAAAATTGTGTGCCGGAACCGGGACTCGAACCTCCTACTTTCCAAAGTGCGCTTGCCCGCGAAAGGCAAAGGTCCCAGGTTCGAGTCCCGGTTCCGGCATACAATTTTAATCTGCCAGGAAGTTTCATGCCTGCAAGGAAGTTGGCATTCTTGCCGCGGGAGAAACTCATATGGACATATCCGGTAACACGTACTTCCTTAACTACCACCTTCCCCTTCTAACCCATACCGATGCAAGTTTGTATCAACCTCCGAAACATTAACTGCCAAGAGCTGAAACTATTTGATAACCAGCTTCAGTAGAACTAACTGCTGTAATCTCTACAATGTACACATATAGAAGTAAGTTTGCTTATGTAGGATCTCGGCATTGTGCGGCACGGGCTACTGCACGCACGGCCGAGAAACATTTCTGTGGCCGCATTTCCCTGCGCGCAATCGCTGTACCACCGCAGGGAGCATTCGCGCGCGGGCTGACCCAGCACCGCCTAGAAGACAAGGCCTACTTCACACCTAGAGTCCGCGAACACAAGCTAACTGGCCGGCCGCTACGACGAGGTGGGTGTGCCACAGCGGTCAGCTAGTCAGTTGGCGGCCGCGGCCTCTCGGTATGACGTAGGCTTGGCCACTTGTGAGGCCTTGTCTTCTAGCCGGTGTTGGCTCGCCACAACTACAAAGCGATTGGGCATCAAATATCAAATGTTGTAATGTTTGAAAATATATGGAACTTTAATACTGTGGTTGTCCCCAGGGATTACAAACTACTGAAAATAACCTGAGGACACAAACGACACACACCCTTGTCCCAAGGAGAACTCAGAATTCCAATGGGAAGCAACCGCGCTCTCCACAGCAACGCGCTTTAGAGCACTCGGCCATTCCACCACGGCAGATTGATCATCCAGGACAACACAAAATAACGTTAGGAACAGCCTTGTTGGCTACTTGCCATATTCCGAATTTATAATGACGGTTGCCGTAATCTATGACCTGGAAATATATTCTACCCCGACGAGACAAAAACCTCTGATTAGAGAATAATATTAATGTCTGGGTTGTTTGGTAACCAGCGGAGGTATTAAAATTCTGAAAAATGTTCCTGGAGACAATGTGTAGCAATTTTGAACGTGTGAAGTGTCGCATTGTGCTGCTGAAATTGCCCAAGTCCTTCGGAATGCACATGGAAATGAATGAATGCAGGTTATCAGCTAGGATGCTTGCTTACCTGTGTGTCACCTGTCAGAGTCGTATCTAGACGTGTCAGGGGTCCCAGCATCGCATGTCCCACACCGTTACAGAGCACCAGCTGCAACAGTCCCCTGCTGACGTGCATTGTCCATCGATTCACGAGGCTGTGCCGTTGCTCGCCGTCTGAGATTCGAGTCCTCCCATGAGTGTATTTCGTGTCCTTAGCATCAGTTACTTTAAGTAGTTTGTAAGCCTAGGGACTGGTGACCAGAGTAGTCCCACAGATTTACAAACATTTGAACACTTGATTTCATGAAATTGTCTCCATTCCCTAGATCAAATTGGAAACGAGATTCGTTAGACCAGGCAACATGTCAAGAAACATATACAAACCATTGACGGTGTTAAGGGATCCAGGTGAGGCGTAAAGCTTTGTGTCGTGCAATCAGCCAGGGTAAACCAGTACTTCTTCAGAAAGACGATATCAATAATGTTTCGTTTAATGCTAACCACATTGATACTTGCAATTATGTCAACTCGAACGATTATCTTCAGTCGAGGTTGATCCCATTCCGACAGAATCTTTTCCGGTCGCATCGATGCCGGAAGATGTGATGTGTTGTCGGATTCCCATAATTCACGATGCAATCGTGAAATTGTCGTACGAGGTAATCCTCATCTCATCGCAACTTCGAATATTCTGTGTACCATCTCCTGTACGTCGCGTATAACACTTAAATCGTGATAACCTACCTTTGTAACAGCAGTCATCAATCTAATGCTTGCTCCAGACACTTGTTTTATATAGGCGTTGTCGATCGCAGAGCCGACTTATGTTTAAGTCATATTCACAGAATATATGACATAAACTGCGAATGGGCAAAGCTGAAAATGTGTACCCAGCCGGGATTCCAACCCAGGTCTCCTGCTTTCTAGGCAGATGTGCTGATCCCTACACCAATGGGGACAGTGACCCCACCTGCAAGGACTACCTAAGTACTCCATCCACCATATAACACCGTGCCCCCAGTGGACCCGGGCGCCGTGGCTCAGCGCGTCCGGTCAGAGGGCTCAACACTCTTTGTATTAAAAAAGCTGAGCCAACATCGCATCAAATAAGAACGAACAAAAACGATCAGCGTTCGCAACGACGAGAACTACCCGTAGAAAAAAAAAAAGAAAAAAAAATGTGGTGTAGTGGTCTGCGCAACTGCCTAGTAGGCAGGAGACCCGAGTTCGAATTTCGACTGGATAAACATTTTCAACTTTGCCGATTCGCATTTGATGTCATATATTCTGTGAATATGAAACAATAACACCGTCTGTTCTTTTGTAAAAGGCACCACATGTATATATTATGTTTAAGTATCTCTTTGTTTCCATACCCATGCCTATACCTGCTCCTTTCCATCTTTAGTGTATATTCATGCCAAAAGATTGGTGATCGGTCCGAAGGAGCTTCGATCCTGAGCAATCTTTAGAGAAATGAGGATTAATATGTCTTCCATTTTCTTTAACTACCACTTCCACAATAATTAAAACTACTCTGCCAATTTCCTTTTTCTTGCTTAATACTTTATGTCATGCACTTGATTCAGTTATAAATTTAACATAACCATACACAATTACGTTGCGAGTAATTGAAACAAGATATGATATTCAGATGTTGATTCAATCTTTGATATTTTTAAAAATCTGAAAAAAATATTTAAATTCGTACTATTCAAAAGTCTATTATAGTACAATTCAGGTGAATGTAAACCGTAATTACAGTTAGGTACATTATGAAGTACATACAAACTTAAATAAATTACTGTATTCCGAATAAGTTATAGAACACAAAAATTAAAATTGTACCGATAGCGAATTCAGTGCATTTTGTGGTTAGTGTGGTTTTCAGTAAAAAGATTGAGCAAGTCTTTTCATCTCAAGAATGGCGACCCACATCTGTTTGAATCTGCTTTCTGTATTCATCTCTCGCTCTCCTGCTACGACTTTTACCCCACATACTTCCCTGCAATGCTGATTTCATGATTCCTTTTCTAAGAATGTGTCTTACCAATCGATTCCCTTTCTTTAGTCAAGGTATGTTAGAAATTATTTTTCTCCTCATTTCTGTTGAGCAACTTCTCATTAGTTACCTTATCTACCCGACTAATCTTCAGCATTGTGCTGTAGCCCCACATTTCAAAAGCGTCTATCATCCTCCTCTTTATAATCATGTTTCATACAAGTTGTAGCAATACATAATTTTTTTTTTTTTTTTTTGAATATTATATCTGCGACGCCTGTCGCAAGCATCCGTTCTCGCTGCCAATAAATCTCTGAATATCCTTGTTTTAATTAATACATTCAACTATTTCAAACGATCTGGAGAGAAAACGGAATCGCTTGTCGTCTTTCGTTTTCTATCTTTATACTGAGCGGACGTATTTTACTCGACCTCCAGAATCATGTAAGTGTGAGCTCTGGTTCACCCTTTAACGTAATAAACTTTAAATTACATTTGGAATTCCTATGTTATTTAAATAATGACTATTTCTCCCCATCTTTAATTTATTACTTGATTTTCAGCGAAATTAGTAAATTGATGCTTGGTCATTGTTGCCTATTGTCTCATGATGATAAAAGAACATTCTCGATGCAAAATTTATTTACTCTCATTTTATATTAAAAATTGAATTCAATGCCTGCAGGAAATCTTCATTTTGTTAAAAGCGATGTCCGATAATTTCTTTAAACTTTCGATATCCATAGTGATCAAAATTGCACATGGTCTTAAAACTTTAATAATTAATAGTCATGAAACCAATCATCAGTTTACGAGAACAAAGATATTAAACAATTCATACAGGTTCAACTGCAGTGTCACGGCTTCCACCAATGGATGCATACTAGGTAACTGATTCCGCTATTTTCTTATGTAATGGTGCTTTCTGGTGTTGTCGTAACTTTTAACTTTGCTACTGAGAACTGACGACGGAATCTTTTGTGGTCCTTTCAGTGTATTAAACATTTCAAAAATTAATATTCATTGCTGATCTTACGGTTTGTTAAATTTCAATTCCGGTTTTCAACTTTGATCTTGTGACAACACCAGCGATAAAATACAGAGCAAAAAAAAGTAACATTACAAAGTACAAAGCAACAAAGTGTTCAAATTTTTGTAAATCTCTGGGAATCAACTTCTGTAACCAGTCCCTAAACTTAAGCTAACTTAAACTAACCTGAGAGCAATACCCCCCCCCCCACACACACACAACACACACACACGCGCGCGCGCATGCTTGAGGTAGGACTCTAACCTCCGACAGACAGCAACCGCTCGCAAAGCAGCAACTGCGCCTTAGAACGCTCGGCCACTCCATCGCGGCTACAACACTTCACAAAATGCGTTCAGAGAAGACTTCTTTTCACATAAATTAATATTCGATATTAGCAAATTCTTCTTTTTCAAAAACGCTTTTCTTCCGAATGCCATTTTGCATTTCATATCCTCTGTATTGCGACCATCATGTGTTATTGTACTGCAGTAGCGAAGTAATGAGAGTTCGACACCACTGAGATTCTAACCATGATGCATTGCGAGAGTACCGTTACCCCCATTCCTCCGCTCTAGGCCACTTGCCCAACCGCTAATCAAAGGATGCCGCCACCCATCTTTCCTGGAAGGACAGGACTAACAATAGCACACTTAAGGATGATTCTCATCAAACATGAAATTGCACTTAGTAAGACAACGACACTCGTCAGGACTAATGACAAATAACAAGTAACGTTTTTGTAAACAACATGACCACCTCCACAAATGGACACTTGTGTGAGCACATCCCCCATACCCACCCCCGCCTCCACCTCCACCCCACCTACAGCCTAATGATTGACAGGACTCAAACTCATACCAATAAAAATTACAAATGTTATTACTTATTTACGTACAGTATATATTACTCTCTCCTACACCATCTTCGGAAAAAAGAATCCAATTATTTTATTTATAACCGCACTGTAGACAATATAATTACTTGGAATAATAACTGATAACGTCAAACAAGTACTCGCACTTAACATGGGAGTTTTGTAAAGAAACTGACCGTCTCCACAAATAATCACTGCCGCCATCGCCAGCTACCAGGCCCTCCATGACTGCTCTCACATTCCGTAAAACAACAGCAACAACAGCAGAAAAGATATTGTTTGTAAAAAAAAATTGAAATGACTGACTGAAATGGTGAAAATCGGCAAGGATTCGTATCAGTCTTTCTGGCTGGACTCAGCAAGAAAGACTAACGACAACTCGATCTCTTGTACAAATCATATCAGCTGCACTTTGTGGCCGCTTTTAAAACAAAATTATCAAGTTCCAAAATTTAATACTCGCTCTGTTTAGCGACCATGCCCTGTTACAATAGTAGACACTGCACACAATTCGGAATGTACTAAGTCTTTACAACGCTTCCTTAGATTGATGTATCACCACTACCGCCTCTACCATAGGGGCACACGGGCACAGGCCCAGGGCCGACAGCCTGATGGGACCCCTGACAAACTCGTTCCTTTCTCATAGGCAATTACTTTTTTTAAGTGAATTTTTGTCGCACTTATTATAGAGACGCAGAAATTGTTTCGAAACGTTTCATATATGGTGTGGCAAGTGACTTGGTTTTCACAAGCACAGTACCGTTTTTTGTTCCTTTGAACACATATTCTGGTAACTAACTGAATTGTTACTTATACTAAAATTTCAACTTGTATAGATGGGCATTAAAAATAATCAGACAAACCTGAAATCTAACTAAAGGAAAAGGTACTTCTCTTAAAAGATGTATTTTTTCTTATTCCCAGAGAAGTGACTTCATTGTGGGACGCTGCTTGTCATGTGGAAGTTGCGTGTCAGTCTTCTCCAGAAATTTTTATTCTTACTTTTTGTCCCACTTTCTTTACTCTTCTTATAGTCTGAAGTGAAACGCCAGTGGCAGCTTAAACTTTATCAAGGGAACTGTTTTAAGCGATTTTATCCTGTCTTTTACGTTTTCTGACATAAACTTAATTACGTTATACACAATATCTCGTCTCTGGTTAAGTAGAACCCTTTCTGCACCAACTGGTGGAGACACCAATGACGCCCTATGTATGAAAATTTTTTTAAATTATTTTTATTGTTATTTGGATTCAGGCAGAGCCCATTTAATCAGATCCAAATATTTTATATAACGAAGCATAAATACATAAACTTCGATAATTAGAAGGGTCTGGAGCAGACTGATGCGGCCTCCCCTCAGAACAAAGTAATGGACTCTGCTGGCGCTTACCACGACAATGCGCAACGGCCTCCACTACGAAGAAACCAATGGACTCGCCCGATGCTTAGGGCGGCACTGCGCACGGGCAGTGCATCCAGTCCTGGTGAATTCGACATTGTTGGATTTTCTACCTTACAAAGTGATAGTTTCTTATCGGGGTGCTTCGAAGCGCCATTTGATTGTACGCGATTCACTCTGTTTACTTGACAGTGACTACTCGATATTTGTCTGGTGTTTTTCAACAATGTCAAAAAGAATATACTTAAGTGGTTCAGAAAAAAGAAAAAAAACTTGCAATTCAAAAAGAAACCGTCAGCAGCTACCTAACCTTACTTCATTATTCACTGTTGAAGAAAGTAACAGGCAGAGTGATTCAACTACCTCATCATCTCAAGATATCTCTAAATCTCAAAGCTTAGAAAGGGTACCCATGTTTAACATAGAGGACAACATTTGTGTTCCGAGGTCATCTGGTCCAGTTATGACGACAGCTGCACACACATCACAACATGCTTCTTCCATCTGAAGCCACTGGACAGATGTATGTTAGAAAACATATCTCAGGACCCTGGTAAGTACTGTAATTAAATTTTAACGGAAGAAGTCCGTGATATTTGGATTTACAGGGACGCAGAGTTTTTCCAAAACAAAAATAGCGACTTCTCAGAAACCACTACACGTTTTGATAATGTAAGTGGTAAAACAAAGACCAGAAAATTAACTAGGACTGTTTCCACTCGCAAACTGACGAATGGTGAGAGTGTAGAAAGAATGTGGCTTATTTATCCACCATCCATGAAATCTGTTTACTTTGTTGCCGTCTATTCAATAACACTGTCGGCAATAATTTGACGTCTTCCAGGGGATACAAAGATTGGAAGCATATAAACAACTTATTAAAGGAGCATAAGAACAGTTTCCGCCACAGGGAATCAATGATGAATTATGTTGCAAGGAGTAAAATGGTTGGTCGAGTTGATACTGGATTGCTTCCCCAGTTTAATTTTCAGATCAACTGTAGGAGGAGCATATTGAAAAGAATTGTTGCAGTTGTGAAATTTTTGGCGTCAAGGGGACTAGGGTTTCGTGGAGAAAACGATATTTTGGGGTCTGAAAACAATGGAAATTATTTGGGATGCTTAGAATTTCCTTTTCGTGCTGATCATATACGAAAGTATGGCAATCGTGGCAAAGGAAATACATCATATTTGTCTGCAAATATTACCAATGAATTTATTAATGTAATGGGACATAAAGTGTTACCGACGATTGTCAACGGATTAAAAGCAGTCAGATACTATTCAATAAGCGTGGATTCCTCGCCAGATCTCTTCCATGTTGACCCGCTAACTTTCATCGTTCGGTATGTAAAAGATGGCCAGCTTGTTTAGGGATTTTTTGGCAATTTTTGCCTATGTAGGAGCATAGGGGTCAAACTATAAAATATACTGTTATGAAGTTTTAGGATAGCTTTGACATTTCAATAAAAGATTGCCGCGGATAGAGCTATGATACTGCAGCAAATATGGCTGGAAAGTATTCGGTCTTCAGGCAACAATAAAAGAAAAATATGAATTTGCTATTTTTGTACCATGTGCCACACATTCACTAAATTCAGTAAGTGTTCAGGCGGCTGCATGTGTTCTGAAGCAGTAGCATATTTCCAGTTAGTCTAAAAGTAGTCCATCTTTTCTTCTGCTTCGAACAATCGATGAAAAGTTTTGGTGCAGATAAAGGTCTGAAGCTGCTGTCTGAAACCAGATGGCCTACCCGTTCTGACGCTCTTAACGCTTTGCATAAAGGCTACAATGATATTTATGAAGCTTTAAAGTCAATTAGTAGCAACACTGATCAGCCAGTGGAAACACGAAATGAAGCTCAAAGCCTTTGCAAGAAAATGAAAAAACTCGAGGCCATTCTCCTAACGGGGATATGGGATGACCTGTCGAGAACTATCAACAACACAAATGTAACTGTACAAAGTAGTGCCGTCACAATACACTTGCGACAAAACAGTTTGCATCTATTTTCGATTTCATCAGTTCGGAACGCAGTAGATTCGATCAGTATGAATCTTCAGTCAAAGAGAAAAATCCAGGTACTGACTATAAGGCTACTTCCCAAAGGACGAGAATTTGCAGGAAGTATATCACTTTTTCCGAAGATTCGTCAGAGACTGTCTAGCTGAGTGCCAAAGAAACATTTCGCTTAGAAGATATTTCTGCCTATAATCAACGCATTGGATTCTTGTTTGAACGGTCGTTCAGAAGCATACGAGAAAGTTAGCAAACATTTTAGTTTCCTTTATCAGTTAAAAAAATTCGTTTCTGAACAGTTGAGGAAACACGTGCAAAAAATTTGCAGAATTTCATAATGCAGACCTTAATGCTGATGAACTCATATCAGAATGTTTTCATTTAAAACAATTTTTGAAAAAAATCCCAAATAAATCTCCAGAGCTAAGTATATCATCCTTATAGTCCTTAATAAAAGCAGATAAAATAGAATCAACATTTTCGAATGTAATAGTTGGTACCCGAATATTTCTTCATGTAATGGTAACCAATTCCAGTGGAGAGCGTTCATTTTCCCACTCTAAGAGAATCAAAAATGAAATACGAACCACTTTGCTACAGGAATGACTTACTAATTTCTCAATCATGTGCATAGAAAGTGTCACCCTTCAACAGTTGGACTTTGAAGACTTAATAGAAGATATTGCACTTCAGAAACAGCAACGTAAGTCCAGCTTGCAAAACAGTAATCACTAGTCTTTTATTTGTGTATTTCTAACAATAATAACCAATAAACTCACTAAACAAATGTACATCATTCTGATCATTCAAAGGAAAATTCAGTTTTTCTTTTTTCTTGTAGGGTCCTCTAATCTGTGTGCCAGATTAGAAAGCGACATACTCCAAAAAATGTATATTTTGTATTCTCAATATCTTTAAAGAAATCATTAATTTGAATGAAAGACTAATTTGTGGAACTAATCATTAGTATTTGGTTTGTAATATTTGAACCAATTAAGTGACTAAATAAATGTACACCATTATGATGCAATCATTTAGTTTTTCTTAAGGGCCCCAAAATACTGAGTGCCCAGGGGCCCCTGCATGGTTTAAGACGGCCATGTGTATCACTACCTTCTATTTCCTTCTCCCTTCCAGTATTTCTACGGGTAAGTTTACAAAGTTCATGTCTTCCTGTTATCCCCCGCTTTTATGGTTTTAATATCCAATTCAGCACCATCCGACAATTCTTCTAGACGAGAGAATTCGGGTAGTTTAATTTTACATCTCATTTCCTTTAAAAAGCAATTGCTACAGCGTTACACATCTTCTTGCGTATACCCATCTTGCTGAAACTAAACATATCAAAGGGAATCTATCTCTCTCTCTCTCTCCCTCTAGCGACCATACCCTGTTACAATAATAAACACTGCAAACGATTCTTTTAGAAATGCTCCAAATCTTTACAATATTTATCTGATACAGGTTCAACATGCAAATACCGATATTTGAGCACTCCAGAAGATGTTTAAATTTATACATTCTCTACATTTAAATGAATCTAAACCCTATTATACAATCGTATTACCTTGGAGAGTTACAA
The DNA here is from genome assembly GCA_026315105.1 of Locusta migratoria. Taxonomy (NCBI): domain Eukaryota; kingdom Metazoa; phylum Arthropoda; class Insecta; order Orthoptera; family Acrididae; genus Locusta; species Locusta migratoria. The sequence goes on along the minus strand of CM048747.1, from coordinate 397,988,445 downwards.
GTAACAATAATAAAATTCATGGACGCAGTGGAGAGGCCAAGCAAATCGAAGTGCTATGTTCCGATGCATGAGGCCGTTCCCCGTCGGGGGTTCGAGTCTCCCCCAGGCATAGAAATTTGTGTTGTCTTTAGTATAAGTTAGTTCATATGTAGTTTGTAAGTTTAGGGACTGGTGACCCGGCAGTTAAGTCCCTTAAACTTAACCAACTTTTGAATATAAAATTCATGACATAATTTGAGATCAGAAATTTACCGATTTTCGACCTCCACACTAACACTTTCTTTTTTCGAAAGCACTGACCTGACAAAATCCTTCTTCGAAATGACGCTCGCCACTACAACAAACATGGAACCGCAAACGTCTCCATCGCTAACTGAGAGGACATAAAGATAATACTTTACCTGCCCGATAGCTAGGATGCAACACAAATACAACAGATTTTCAGTTCTGTAGAGAAAGCTCGACTATCCCTTTATCCAAAATATAGACAGAGACAGACAATAATTCTTACTTCAAACAGAAATCAAGCTCATTTCCTGTGTTAACTAAGATGTTTTCAGTCCACTCAAACGAACTCGCATTTATTATTTTTTTAATCGATAATTACAAGTAGCTATCTATCGCAAACGAAGATGCTTACTCTATTAAGTAGAATGCTAACCTACACATTGCAACACCTGATCGTTAAAAGACAAATTTATAGCCATCACCGCAAACCACCAACAACCCTCAGATATTTCGAAATCCTATGTCATTGTACAGACGATGACAGATGATCTATCCTAATAATAATGGTAGACAATGCTTAAACATTAATCAACGAGGCATCTGAGCTATCATCATAGTAGACGTAGTCTAAACGAAGAGCATGTTTGGCGGTATTGACACATAACCGTGACAGATGAAATTCTTTATTATGTTATACATGTAAATTTTGCAAACCATACGAGTTGTAATTGTATTACAATACCTAACAGAGTGTATCGGATATAGTATATAGTTATTTTGTTTATAGACCTTAGGTGGCAGACGAGTTCCGAAAAATTTCTTTTCTTTTCGATAGTTCCAAATGTTTGACTCTGGTTATAATTGTTTTTAAATAATCTGTACTTCGAAAGAGTATTTTTTAAGATGGACATACATCTTTGTGGCGATCGTTACCATTACATCCCATTTATTATCTAACGAGCGCTATTATTAAACACGTCTGTCGGCTATTGCAATCATCATCTAAACAAAGACCGTGGGTAGACAATTCATAAACAATAAAACTTTATGATATTTTTTTCACATTTAGCGTATCTGTATACATAAAACTGTAAGAATTGCTTTATGTAACTTGCCGAGAAACAACTATGTGTGTGTGTTTGCAATTGGATTACAGATCGAGCTGTATTCACGTTACTGTATTTTTAAAACAATGTTCTTCTCTAGATCTTTCGTTGCTTGTGATTATCGTTTCCTTGGTGTCTATCTCGAGAAATTGTTTAAGGTAGTCATCGAAAGATTGTTTGTGGCGTTCGTTACCAATATATCCATTTTATTATCTAATTTCTACTATTAAAAACAAAAACAAAAAAAAAAAAAAAAACAGAAAACAAAAACGGAAAGAAAGAAAGAAACACGTTCATCGACTGTTGCATGCATTTTCTATGTGAAAAGATACATGTTCTGCTCCAGGCTCCTTAGTGGGCGAACGAATTGTGAAAGACGGAACAGTTTTTTGGATAGTCCTCAATGGTGGGTAGATTTGTTTTTGAATTAATGTATAACACTTTGAGTACACAAACCTGTAGCATTACACTAAATTTGTTAATACAAAAACATAGGATATCACAATTAATATACATATTAGGAATTAAAAAATAATCGGGAGCTGTGGTGGATGGCCTGGCGGCTGGCGGGGTAGTGTGGAGGCGGTCAATTTGTTTACGAAACTCTCGTGTTAATTACAAGTACATGTCTGATGATATCATTTATTATTCCAGCTAATGTTATTTCTGACGTACAGTTATAAATAGAATAATTGGCTTCTTTTTCCAATATCTGTGTAGGACACCATGTAGATAAGTAATAACTGTTGCAAAAATATTTAGGGGCGCTGTTTAGAGTCTGGGGATGGCGACGGGTCGCGTGGGGTGGCAATCTTTAGCACTGTCAGTGTGGCAGAAGTGAGGATGGTGGCGGGGATGGGGAGGGGGTCGACAGTGGGGGCTGTGCTCATGCAAGTGTCCGTTTGTGGAGGCGGTCATGTTGTTTACGAGAACGTTACTCGTTATTTGTCATTCGTCCTTAAGAGCGTCATTGACGTACTAAGTAGAGCTATATGTTTGATGACAAACATCCTTACTGCACTATTGTTTATCCTGTCCTTCCGGGAAGCACGGATGGCGGCGTCCTTTGATTAGCGGTCGGGCAAGTGGCCTAGGGAGGAGGGGTGGTGGTTATGGTACTCTAGCCATGCATCATGGGTAGAATCTCATGACGAACTCTCATTACTACCCTACTTATTGCCTAAGTAACAAAACTTATAATCCTCCTTTATTGTTACCTAACCTAATTAATTCAGCATAAATCTGATTTTCTTAGGCTGCCATTAACCAGGTTTTTCACTTGTTAATGTTCATATTCTGCGGTCTTCTCAACACATTGTCCATTCTGTTGAATTGCTCTTCAATGTACAACGTTTTTATTTCTTCGCACCGAACTTTAATACCTTATCCAAATCTCTCCACGTTTTTCTTCACACTCTGCTCCAGTAACATTGGAGAAATGCTACAACCATTTCATGTTCCCTTCCCAACCAATGTTTCCCTTTCATAACCTTTGACCCTAATAACTGCTGTTTGTTTTTGTACAAATTGTAAAAACCTTCCGTTCCCTGTATTTTACCACTGCTGACTTTAGTATTTTTTTTCCAAATGTTTGTTAAGCTTATGGGACTGAACTACGGGGTCATCAGTCCCTAAACTTACAAACTACTTATCATCTACCTTATACTAAGGGTGGCATAAATATCCATGCCCGAGGGGGGATTCGAACCCCCGACCGTAGTGGCCGTGCTGACCGTGACTGGAGCGCCTCAGTCCCCTCAGCCACCGCGGCCGGCTGACTTTAGTATTTGTAATCGTAAATTCCAGTCAACATAGTCAAAAGCTTTAACAAATTTAGAAATGTAGGTTTGCCTTTCCTCAATCTATTGCATCACGTGTTCCTATATTTCTCCTAAATCCAAACTGATCTTCCCTGAGGTCTTCTTCCAGTGGAATTTCCATTCTTCTGTAAGTAATTCATGTTAAAATTTTGCAACATATTAAAGTGATGATCTCTAATTTTCATATCTGTCTGCACTTGCTATCAATGGAAAGGGGATTATTACATTTTTGTTATAGTGGGAGAGAATGTTGCATGTCTCATATATCCTACACACCAGATGAATTTAATTGGTTTTCTCTTGCTGTTCCAGAGACTCCAGTAGCTCCGAGAAGATGTCTATGCTAAGGGCATCAATTGAATTTCGGTCTTCCCCTGCTTTGTCTAATTCAACTCTTTGTACAGTATCTCCAATTTCATCTTTATCTATTTCCTTTTCCTGCCTACAGTAATTTCCGCCATTTACTTTATTAAGCCTCTCTTTATATTTTTACCACCTTACAGCTTTCCCTTCTTTACTATCAACTACCTCTCAATCTGAGTTGATGCTATTCATACAGCTGCTTTTCTTGTCCCCAAATGTCTCTTTTATCTTCCTGTAGGTGGTATCTATTTTTTCCTAATTATACATTCTTCTACTGACTTGCATTTGCCCTCTAGGAATTCCAGATTAGGCATTTTTGCACTTCTTTCCAATTTGATTCCTTACTTTACCTGCTTCAATTACAAAATTTGATATTTTCTTCTTTCATCAGTTTCATTGATTCTTGTGATATCTGAAGTATTTTTTGTAGGTATAGTCTTTGCACCTCTTTGGTAGTCTGCTGCCTTCGCTGTTTCATCAATCAGTGCTATCCATTAATTCATCTACTGTGTTATTTTCTCATATTTCTGATATGTTCTCTCATTTGATCCCTGTTCCATCCCCTTATTTTCCTATCTTTATGCAGTATCTTCAGTTTCGGTCTACAACTCATACCCAATAACATATGATCTAGAGTCTATATCCCTGGATATTTCTTACAGTGTAAAACCTGGTTCCGAAATTTATGTCTTACCATTTTAAAATCTAACTGGTATCTTCCAGTTTTTTCTCATCTCTTCAATGTATATGACCCTCTTTCGTGATTCTTAAGCCAAGTGACTGTTACATTAAATTATGTTCCGTGCAAAATTCTACCAGGCAGCTTTCTCTTTCATTCCTTTTCACCCACTATTTTTCTTTCCCTTATTTTTCCTACTACCGAATTCCAGTCCCCCATCACAATTAAGCTTTCCCCTCTCTTAACTGTGTGAATAATTTCCTTTACAACCTCATATATCTCTTCGATCGCATAATCGGCAGTGCTAGTTGGTATATAAACTTGTACTACTGTAATAAGTGTTGGTTTCGTATCTATCTTGGCTACGATAATGCGATCACCGCTCTTCTCATTCTGCATTCTCATTTTCTTATTCATTATTGCACCTACTCCTATAATACCCAGAACTGTGCGTTTTATACTCATACTAACGGATATACATCTGGTGGGACACATCTACTTGTATTGTCCTTTGAGTAAACATGAAAAATTATAAATGGAAGTATTTGGACACTCATCCAGTAAATATCTGCCGAAAGAAAATGAAACAAAACTTTAATCGTAACACGACAGTTCTACATTATTGGTATCACTGTTGTTTTGAAGACGATGCTGTTTCACACTGAGCACTAGTTCATTGTGTATAGGCCCATACGGGGACAGTAGTTCAGAAAGAGGAATTAATGATACATAAACGCTAAGTGTAAGTTATACTGGGTGATCAAAAAGTCAGTATAAATTTGTAAACTTAATAAATCACGGAATAATGTAGAATAATAGGTGAAAATTGACACACATGCTTGGAATGACATGGAGTTTTATTAGGGAAAAAAGTTCTAAAAATTTCCGACAGATGGCGCTTCATCTGATCAGAATACCAATAATCAGCATAACAAATTAAGACAAAGCAAAGATGATATTCTTTGCAGGAAATGCGCAATATGTTCACCAACATTCCTCTACAACAGCTGTAGTCGAAGAATAATGTTGTGAACAGCACCATAAAGCATGTCCGGAGTTATGGTGAAGCATTAGCGTCGGATGTTGTCTTTTAGCATCCCTAGAGATGTTGGACGATCACGATACACTTGTGACTTCAGGTAACCCCAAAGCCAATAATCGCACGGAGTGTGGCCTGGGACCTGGGAGGCCAAGCACGACGACAGTGGCGGCTGAGCACATGATCATCACCAAACGACGCGCGCAAGAGACCTTTCACGCGTCTATCAGTACCTTTTTCTGGTTCTAATGAAACCCCATCTCATTCCAAGCATGTGTGTCAATTTTTTCCTCTCTATCTACATTATTCCGTGATTTATTAAGTTTTCAACTTTATACTGACTTTTTGATTACCTGGTACATGACGTAAGTTTCGTACAGGTCTCAAGTGGAAAGTAACGTTGTTCGATACTTGCTAAAATCTCATACGATTATCTTTTTTCAATTGTTGGTGGGAATAAGTTGCAAAATTTGTAATCGTCATGTCCGTACGTGACAGTTGGTTTCAATGCTAAGGAAACAGCATCTACATCTCTCTCTTGTTATCATAACCCCAAATTTACATAGTACGCAGTTACACAGTCAAAGGTTGTAAAGACATTTCTCGAGTTGCTGGGTTGTCAACATTTATTCAGTTTTGCTTGTTTGAGTGGTGGCTTACTTTGAGTTAGGCACGGATTGAGTACATAACTCGTTTAGGACGCTGATGATAACCGCATAGCAGCTGGAGAGCTTTAGCCGTATTTACTGGTGTAGGGGAGCCAAAAGCATACGAGTCAGCACGGTAAATGTCTCCTCAGCTGACGTCGGCTCAACTCCTCGCCGCAGCCGTTTCCCAGCAGCGTCCTTCCTAGAATGAGGGTCTGCTCAAACGCGCATCGCCAGGCACATTCCTGGAGCTCTCGCCGCGTGTCGCGCTCGTGGCCGTCTGGAATCTCGTGTTATCTCTCACTGCTGATTGCCGTGTGTGTCCCACGCCCTCATTCTCTGTGTGTAAATTGAAGTGGAATATTTTTAGAGCTCAAAGAAATCCAGTACATTCAGTGACACCATACATATGGAGGAATATCATTACTGTAACTTTCCACAACTGTACACCACTTTTGAAATTACCGGGTGATCAAAAAATCAGTATAAATTTGAAAACTTAATAAATCAAGGAATAATGTAGCTAGAGAGTTAAAAATTGACGCACATGCTTGGAATGACATGAGATTTTATAAGAATAAAAAAAAGAAAGGTTCAAAAAATGTCCGATAGATGGCGATTGATCTGATGAGAAATGAAAAAATCAATAATTAGCACAACAAATTAAGACAAAGCAAAGATGATGTTCTTTACATGAAATGCTCAATATGTTCACCACCATTCCTCAACAATAGCTGTAGTCGAAGAATAATGTTGTGACCAGCACTGTAAAGCATATCCAGAGTTAGCATATCAATTCAGATCGGAAGATTCACTTGATTGCCAATCTTGTTTAAACAACTGTATTACAGCACCGGTGCATACACTGTTACCAAATCATTCAACACCAGATTAATCTAGGGTAAAACCTATGACCTAGAAGGATTTTAGTAGTGTGAGCTTTTCATCTGCTGTGACTCTCATTAATGTTTTTAATACGTCTTTTTTATTTTATTTTTTATTTTTCTAATAATAAAACCCCATGTCATTACAAACATGTGTGTCAATTTTTACCTCTCTATCTACCTTACTCCGTGATTTATTAAGTTTTCAAATTTATACTGGCTTTTTGATCACGCGGTATTTTAATGCGTAACCTTATTGAATAATTTTCCGAAAGCCGCAATTTTTGTTTTACAGTTAGTAGTTTATGAAAGAAATTAAATTACTGTGAGAGTTGGACTGAACGCCGTCAATGTGTTGGTGAAACTTCATGCCAAAAAGTGGTATATTGTTATATGGCAAGTGCCCAAATACAGTCCACTGTGATTTTTACATGCTGCATCAATGATGCCGTTACTTTATTTATTTATAAACTCATAACGATGTAGAAAGTATTTAAATGAAAAATGAAGCCACAATACAAAGGACACACCTTCTCGGAAGTCTCCAACAACAGCTGGCACAATGTTATCTACCCCTTAACACCCCACTTGTCTTTTAGCTATGGGATACTGTACAAATCTATTTTCGAAGAGACCTTCACTGTACACTAATTTTACATACAATATCTGATATTTAGAACGTTAAAATATAGTTTACAGTTCGCCATTTGGAAATGTTCACATTTCTCTTGATACGGCTAACTGTGGTGCATGATTTATGCACATTCAGAACACCACCAGGCCAGTATTCCCACCCCGCCCTCCTCATTCTCAATTATCATATCACCCATTTGAGGCACGAACACTACTGTTGCATCAACGAACTTCAAGACATCGTCGCTAATTTTTTGTGTGTTCAAATAAAGCGATGCTTTACCGTGCGCGATCTTGCAGTTAATCATCCTGCCAGTGGACGGCAAACACCTTCATTAATTCGAGAGCGATGGTAGCGCTCGGCTGTCACTTAACGGTACTGTGTAGAGTCTTCAAAACCGATTTGAACCATAGTTGTGCTTAAGGACCATAGTTGTGAGAATTTACGCTACTCCATTACGTCTCTGGCTCTGTCAGTGTACTTCCAAATATTTTACACGGAGCCAGAAATGTATCTTTTTTACGCAAGGTTTGGCTTATCTAAGTGTATAAAATTTATTCTTATGAGAATTACTCTGAGATACACATAAAAAATAACTGTGTTGGAGTGGTCGAGCGTTCTCAGGCGCCTGGCTACGTAGCGCGCGGTTTTTTGCCGTAGGAGGTTCGAGTCCTCCTGAGGCATAAGCGTGTGTGTGTGTGTGTGTGTGTGTTTGTGTGTTGTCCTTAGGTTAATTTAAGTAGTTCGTAATTCTAGGGAATGATGACCATATCAGTCTCGTCCAATAGGCTTACAAACATTTGAATAAAACAATTACTGGGTCAAATGAGATAAAATAGACAATATAAGTGTTTTATTCAAATATTGCTATCAACTGCAATTTGTGTGTGATGTAGTGCGATACTTTGCTGTTTCAACTCTGCTTCATGTTTACATGGCATTTACTTAGAGCGAGACACGGCAGGTCAACCATCCTAGTGAAAAGATGTTCTCATTGAATTCTAATATGGTGTGTGATGGACTCGGACGGCCAGTACAGTTGTATACCTGCATGGCATGGATAATATGTGGCTCTCGAACAGCTCTTGAGGTATATTTCGCCATACTTCCATGAGTGTAATATCCAGCTCTGCAACCATTGTCGGAGGTATTAGTCTGGTTGTACCGCGTTTGTGAAGTGCATCACAAGCTCAATCGATTTTAAGTCCGGTAAATTACCACGTATTCAAGCATTTCCTTCCCCAGTGTACTTCTGTCGGAAAGAGCGTTGTCGTACACCAAAAGGAACCCATCTCCTATGGCACTAGATTAGGGCACAACAAAATGTGGACGATCTCGTCACTATACCTATGATCAGTCAAAGTGCCAATCTGAAAGACATAGAGGTCCTTACGTCCGGCCCACACCATTAGTCCACCACCATGATATGGTGAAGTTTCCTGCACATAAGCAGGATTGTTCCCAGTTTCACGTTATCTCCAGAAGAGCAAACGTTGATAGTCGGGCAGAACCCGAAGTCTTAACTCATGTGTGAACAGTACGACTACATTCCTGATGTTCCTCCACTCAGTTTTTTGTGGGATAAACTATGTCGTGGTTTTAATGGGATACACACCGTAGGTCTCGGTGCGTAGGGGCCACATTCCCGAAGGCGATTTCGGAATCGCGTCCTGTTACTGCCTGGAGGGTACGGATGGGTTATGAGTGCGCTTGAAAAACGCGCGACGTTAAGGCATATTCTCGAGTACTCTCGAGAAGTTTTCGTCAGTTCTGCGCTCTCTGGATACTACTCTACAAGGACACATTGCCACAGAGCAGTCGTAATCGCTATGTTGTGTATGTGCAAAGAAATAACTGAATTAGTAGCAGTAGTAGAATGTTTCGCAGAAGACAAAAATTATAGCATCATTATTAATTACAAAACGAATCTCCTATGAAATAGAAACTTTATTACGAAAGAAAGTAGTTATCAGCATGTTTCTCAGACCTTCAGGAAGTGGGAATTGAAATGTTCTTTTTTTATGTACATGATTATCAATAATTAGTGTTAAATACTTGCCAGAAGAGCAGCTTGGACGTTTCAGCCAGACCGATGCCCATTTGGGGGAATTAGAAATATCAGTAAAGGAAAACAATCTCAGAAAACAAAGATAATATGAATATTATTATGAAGCACGTATCTCACACGAAACAAAAACTTTGGCGCCTAGCGCCTAGGGTCTCGCCGTAGAAGGTTCGAGTCCTCTCTCAGGCATGGTTGTTTTTGTTGTGCTTAGCATAAGTTTCAGTAGTTTGTAAGCTTAGGGACTGACCAGCGTAGTTAAGTCCCATAGATTTACAAACATTTGAACTTTTTTTTGCATTCCACAAGTATTTATACTTACATGAGAGAAATATGCTGCAACATGTTACACCCAAAAATTCCTTACATACATTTCCTAATGGTAGAAGGAAATTCGGCAGAGCTTACAGTATTAGCAAGCATTACTTACCTAAGCATCCGCCCTTATTTCAGCTTAAAGCTCTCGTACTTTCCCAACACAGACACCACAATTTACAATTACAATACTGTTTATTAGTTGTTATGTCCTCATTCTGTTGAAAAGTTTGGATAGTGTTAATTTTTATGCATGTTGCATGTTATTGGGGCCAAATTAAAATTTACAGTTTTCTGATACTGGTGGACTGTTTCAGGTGCTATCCAACATTTGTACCAAATTTCCTTTTAATGTAGTTTGAATAGATAACATACATAATAGCTGGGAATTTTGCCTGACTTGTATTAATGTAAGAATACACTTCTGTATCTGTGAATGTATCTGATTGATTGCTAAATATATAGTGTAATTTTAAATGTCTTATTACACCCGTTGTTTTTATTTATTTACGTTTTTTTTTCAGCTCCGTCACTTTGGTTTTCGTGTATCCAATGCCCTCACTTCAATGATAATCACAGTGAGCTGCGAGTGCTGCAAACAACCACAGCGCGTGGCGTGGCGAGCTGCCTCAGTCAACCAGCGAGAAGCAACACGAGCCGGCCGATTCTCGCAAACTTCTCGAGAACTGCTCGAGCGCATGCAGCTCGAGAAATTCTCGATTCGCTCGAGTCGCCGCGTTGCACACTCCCATCCCTACTGGAGGGTGCGTTGCAGCTGAGTTGCATTCAGCATTCTGTCTTGACGGGCTCTTAACCGGAGATAACGGTCATTTGTTGCGAATGTTAACTGTGGACGCCCTTTGCTTCGCTTTCTTTTTACGGTTCCGGTTGTCTGTAAATCACACGCAAGTCATGGAAATTACACTTCAGGAGACTCCAATAGGTGCAGATACCTATGTGTCTGTCCCGCTTCTAAGGTTCCTATGGCTCTCCATGCCATAGCTTCGGGTAAGTCAAGTCGTTGTTGTATTGCACTACCTACTCATTACACTATATGAACCCAACGGCTTGTGTAATTCGTTTGGTCGAGTAAATATAACACTAATTTTCTGTTATTACCAGTATGTTGGTTGCCGTATTCACCAAAGAAGACGAAATCAATATTCCATATTTCGAATTACAAACACAGGCCAGAATGAGTAACGCTGAAGCAGATATCATCGGAGAAGTGAAACAACTTAAATCACTTAACAAGAACAAGACTTCTGGTCCGGACCGTATAGCCATTAGATTTCAATCTGATTACTTAACAGCCATATACACTCGCTCTCTCAAAGAAGAATCTGTATCAAATGACTGGAAAGTTGCACAGGTCACACCTATATTCACGAAAGGCAGTAGGAGTGACCCACTAAACCACAGGCCTCTTTCATTGACGTCAATTTGCAGTGGGGTTTTGGAATATATCCTGTATTCAAATATTATGAATTACCTCGAACAGAATGATATATTGACCCAAGGTCAATATCGTTCATGCGAAACACAACTAACTCTTTACTCGCACGACGTTATGAGTGCTATCGACAAGAGTTCTGACAGTCATTTCGTACTTCTTGCTTTCAAGTAGGCTTTTGACACCGTACCTCACAAACGGCTTTTAATCAAATTGCGTGGTTATGGTATATCGCCTCAAATTTGCGACTGGATAGGCGATTTCCTGTCAGTCAGGACACAGTTTGTAGTAATTTTTGTAAGGTGTTATCGGGCATTCCACAGGGTAGTGTTATTTGTCCTCTTCTGTTCCTTATTTACATAAACGATTTGGGACAAAAATCTAAGCAGTTCTCTTAGGTTGTTTGCAGATGAGGCCGTCAGTTACCGTGTAGTAAAATCATCTGAAGATCAAATCGAACTGCATAGCGATCTAAATAAGACATCACTGTAGTGTAAAAATTGGCAATTGACTCCAAATAGTGAGAAGTGTGAAGTCGTCCACATGAGTACGTAAAGAAATCCGTTAATCTTTGTTTACAAGATAAATCATTCAAAAGTGAAGGCCGTAAACTCCACAAAATACCTAGGAATAACTATTAGTGCAGACTAAAACTGGAAAGAACACGTAGGTAATGTCGTGGGAAAGGCGAACCAGAAATTGTATTATTTGGCAGAACCCTTAAAAGATGCAACAGAACTACTAAAGAGACTGCATACACCACGTTTGTCCGTCCTTTTTTGGAGTATTTCTACCCAGTGTGCGATCCTCATTGTACGTGACTGATTTTTCAGAAAGGATACAACGGACGTTGCCAACATCAATACACAACACCGCTGCCGCAAGGAAAATCGTAGCCCTTGTGTGAGTTTATTACACCTAAGTTATGTGAATAAAAAACGCAACATCGCCATCTATTAGTTATTTGGTATACTATGTTACGTACAGCGCCTCTATCGGATCTTTGCTATACTACGCTGCAATTCTAGCACAGCGTACACCAGAAACTACAAATTACGATATCTCTTCTTCCCCTGATCCGATTTTAATGAAATGAAGCTTATATGTTGCCCCAAGGTACCCTCAGTTGACCTATGAAACACCACAAGGGTTCGTATAGTATTCTTGGAGATTTGATTAAGTACAGCACACTTATAAGCATACTATACACATAAAACTTCAAATTGCGATATCTTTCCACCCTCTGATTCGATTTTGATGAAATTTAGCCTATTTTACTCTACAAACTATTCCAAACATACCTGTGGAAACCCATGAAAGTTCGTTTAGTACTTTTGGAGATTACCTTAAACAAATAGACATACACGAAGGCTTTTAAACAAATGGTTAAAGTATGATATCTTCATTTTCTCTGATCCGATTTTAATTATTGAAACCTTTATATAATTGCACAACATGCTAAAGTTACGTGTGAAAACCCTATGAAAATTCGTCCAGTAGTTTTGGAGATAAACGTGTTCAAAGAGACAGACCGATATGACGGTTGTAGATAAATAATTTCAAATTACGATATTATTTTTTTCCGTGATCCGATTTTTATGAAACTAAATTTATATGTTACCCCGAGTTACGCTCAAGTTACCTGTGAAAACCCCATGCAAATTGGTGATGTAGTTTTCGAGATAAGAGGTTTTTCATAGTTGAACAAACAGACATGGCGGTTACTGAAAACACTTAAATTAATTTTTTCCGCAATATTATGTTGATAAAATTATGCCTAAATGTTGACCCAGACGTTTCCCATGTTTCCTGTGAAAACCGCATGAAGATTCGTCCAGTAGGTTTGAAGATTTAAGGGAACAGCGACAGGCCTTAATATTAGTATAGATTTTCTGAAGGCTAGGATTTGTGAAATGAAGGTTTACTGCCGCGTGGGAATAACCATTCGGTTATACGCGACGTGTCAGGGACCACGAGAAGCCCCCTTCTGGAGAATTCTTTCTCGGGCAAGGGTGTGTGTGTGTGTGTGTGTGTGTGTGTGTGTGTGTGTGTGTGTGTGTGTGTGTGTGTTGTCCCTAAATTAAAGTGGGCTGTAAGCCCAGGGACTGATGAGCGCAGTTTTTATTTATTTATTTTTCGTATCCAGGACATGGAATAAATACAAACCAACTAGGTATTTAATCATAGCACAAATTAACAAAATTAATGTATATATAATGTGATGGTAAGATGATTATATTTTCTGCTGAGCCCACTATACAGCGGTTTTCATAGCAGTCTCACTGGCTACCGCTAAATCATCCGTTGTACATGCGGCCGGTAGATTCTTGCAGACGAGTAGATGTTGTTCGTCCTGCACGGCATCACACGAACACAAGTATGGGTTTTTCCCCATATGTTTACAAACATTTAATCACTGGAGGTTAACTGATTAGTCTTCAACATTAAGTTTCTTTACTACAATTCTGGTCTAAGCTTTCTACCAGTTTTCTACACCCATCTCCTCTTAACTATATAGGCAATGCAGCTGCTCCATTGCGTGAATATGTTAGTTGCTTTGTATGAACTGGTTCTGTCCTATTCAACACAGTAGTCACATTTGACATCTTCTTTTTCTTCCTAATTCGTATTCTCCTCATCTGTATCGTCGATTCTCTTCTCAACTGTTACTAAATCAACAACTCTAAGCTCATTGTTTATAATCTTCTTTCCTTTCTTGTTGACAACAAACATATTAATACACATATTTTATAACCATCAAAATTTCTCTTTAAATAACATAGTAATATTTTTCGTAGATTATTTATTTATATATTCTGTTACAGTTTATCATTTACGTTAGCTGTCGCTCATTACTTAAGACTGCAGTATCTTAGTTAATTTTTAATTTTATTTCACTTATAACCACATAAAATTATTGCGGTTCTCTCCTTCATAAAATTCCTTCATTCGTTTTATGTCTCTCCCTTAATTTCTTCTTCTCACAGTTTTTTCTTGGGCTATCCTTTGTCTCTTATTCTCGTATTATTATTAAATATTCATTAGATATGTCTACCTACTGTAGTTACTTCTCCTGAGCTAATCCTTTGTTCGTCCATTATTAGGTTTCCAAAATTCACCTCTCTTGCAAGTTTTCCCAACGTTTCCTGTATAACCCGCCCACAATTGTGCTCAATAGAATATCGTTATATGCGCAAAAAGTTGTTAATCAGCATACTAATGTAAAGCAGAACTCGTGAACTAAAACCTCTCCAAGCTTTCCTCCCAGCGTCGAAACCTTGGCGATCACTCTTTGGTGCAATTGGAACAAAAGTACTAAATATCCCTAAGGGCAGGTTTGCACGGACTCATAAACGGGCTATCCTCATAATACGTAAGGTGACTTCCTTTCCATTCTGTTATTACTCGTGGTACCTTAGCTGCTTGAAGATTGTAAGGCATACACAGAGGGGCCCAAAAATGTATCCATTGATAAAGGCCCATAACTTGCTAACTAATTGGCGAAGATGTCTCATCATTGGTAGTATAATAGTTTTTAGGTCGGGCAATCGGCACACAAGTGCAGAATTGCGTTGTTTTGTTTTGTCAGATGACAGTCGCATGATAGTCAGTATTTTGTTGTTAGTAGCACCTAGTTACTGGAGTAAACCTGGTTGGCCCAAGGCTTATATTCGTCGAAAGGAAGTCAGTTTCGAAGTGGCATTTTAAGTACGAAAATATTAATGAGGTTCAACAGCAATGGCGAGCCGCGGTGGAGTAGCCGAGCGGTCTAAAGCGTCTCGCAGTGGAGCGCGCGGTTGCTCGCCGTGGAGGTTCGAGTCCTCCCTGGGGCATGGGTGTGTGTGTTTGTCCTTAGGTTAGTTTACCTAGGTTTAAGTAGTTTGTAAGCTACGGACTGATGACCACGCCGTTTGGTCGTAATTTTGACCTTTTAGGCCGTGAAAGTTTACATTTTACAATAAAACATCAAACAGTCCATTGTCGAGATTAAGGGTTCCAAGCGACGCGTATAGCTTTGTGTCGTGCAATCATAAAGGGTACACGAGTGCTTCTTAAGATCAGAAGGCCTTCGCAAATTGATACATACACTTATGTCAACTTGAACGATTATCTCCAGTCGACGTTGGTCCCATTCTAACAGATTCTTTTTCCGGTCACATCGATGCCGGAAGATGTCATGTTTTGCCGGATATCCATAATTCACGATGAAATCGTGAAATTACCTTACGACGACATCATCATCTCTTCACAACCTCGAATATTCTGTGTCACGTCTCTTGTACGTCCATTATAACACAACACACTTAAATCGTTATAACCTGCCATTGTAATAGCAGTCATAGATCTAACGCTGGCGCCATTCACACCTTCTGTATAGGCGTTGCCGTTAGCAGAGCCGACTTATGTTTTAGTAACTCTTTGTTTCCATACGCAAGCCTATACCTGATTCTTTCGACCTTTAGTGTTTATTCTAGCCAAAAGAGTGGTGATCAGTCCGAAAGAGATTCAGTCCTGAGCAACGTCTGGAGAAATGTGGATTATAAGCCTTCCATTTCTTCTAAATACTAATTCCACACGTACATAATTAAAACTATTCTGCCAGTTTCCTTCTTTTTTTTTTTTTTCTTCTTCATACTTTCCGTGATGCACTCGATTCAGTTATAAATTTAACATAACCACACACAATTACATTGAGACTAATTGAAACAAGAAATTATATTCAGATGATCATTCATTCTTTGATATTTTTAAAAATCTGAAAAATATTCAAATTCGTAGTATTCAAAAATCTATTATAATACAATTCAGGTGAATGTAAACCGTGATTACAGTTAGGTACATATATGAAGTACATTAACACTTAAATCAATTACTGTATTCTGAACAAGTTACAGAACACAAAAATGAACATTGTACCGATACCAAATGCAGTGCATTTTGTGGTTCGTGTGGTCGTCAGTAAAGCGACTCAGCAAGTCTCTTTATCTCAAGAATGGCGACCTACATCTGTTTCAATCTGCTTACTGTATTCATCTCTCTGTCTCCTGCTACTACTTTTACCCCACTTAATTCCCTGCAATGCTGATTTCACGATTCCTTTTCTAAGAATGTCTCTTACCAATCGATTCCCTTTCTTTGGTCAAGGTATGTTAGAAATTCCTTTTCTCCCCATTTCTGTTGAGCAACTTCTCATTAGTTACGTTATCTACCCGACTAACATTCAGCATTATGATATAGCTCCACATTTCAAAAGCGTCTAACATCTTCCTCTCTGAAGAATTTATCGTGCACGTTTCACACCAATACAAAGCTACAAAGTGTTCCAATTTTTTGCAAATCTGCGGGAATCATCATCTTTGGTCATCAGTTACTTAAGCTAACTTAATGTAACCTAAGTGCAACACACACACGCATGACCGAGAGAGGACTCTAACCTCCGACGGAGAGCAACCGCTCGCACTGCAGCAATGCCCCTTAGAACGCCCGGCCACTTCATCGCGGCTACAACGCAAAACATCACAAAATGCCTTCAGAGAAGACTTCTTTCCTCATAAATTAATATTCGAAATTAAGATATTCCACTTTTTCAAAAACGCTTTTCTTCCGATTGCCATTTTGCATTTCAACTCTCCTGTATTGCGACGATCACGTGTTATTTTACTGCAGTAGCGAAGTAATGACAGTTTGACACCTCTGAGATTCTACCCATGATGCATTGCGCGAGTACCTTTACCCCTACCCCTGCACTCTAGGCCACTGGCCCGACCGCTAATCAAAGGACGCCGCCACCCATATTTCTTGTAAGGACAGCACAAACAATAGCGCTCTTAAGGATGATTCTCATCGAACATGTAATTGCACTTAGTAAGGACAATGACGCTCCTCAGGACTAATAACAAATAACAAGTAACGTTCTTGTAAACAACATGACCACCTCCACAAGTGGACACTTGTGTGAGCACAGTCCTCACCCCCACCCCTACCCCCACCTCCACCCCACCGACAATCTCACACCAAAAAATGAAATATACAAATGTTATTATCTACGTACAGTACATATTACTCTTTCCTACAGGATCAATGGAAAAAGAAAACATATACCTGTACTTAACATGGGCCGAGGTGACTGACGCGCTCTAGTCACGGTCAGCACGGCCACTGCGGTCGGGGGTTCGAATCCCCCCTCGGGCATGGATATTTGTGCCGTCCTAGTTCGTAAGTAGTTCATAAGTAGTTTGTAAGTTTAGGGACTGATGACCCCATAGTTAAGTCCCATAAGCTTAACAAACATTTGAACATTTGATTTGATTTACTTAACATGAGAGTTTTGTAAAGAAATTGACTGTCTCCACGAATAATCACTGCCGCCATCGCCAGGTGCCAGGCCCTCAATAACTGCTCCCCCTTTCCGTAACACAACAGCAGAAAGACTAACGACGACCAGCCCTCTCGTACAAATCATACCAACTGCACTTTGTTGCCGCTTATGAAACAAAATTATCAAGTTCCAAAATTTAACACTCGCTCTATTTAGCGACCAAACCCTGTTACAATATTAGACAATGCACACGATTAGAAATGTATACCAAGCCTTAGATTGATGTATCACTGCCTTCTATTTCCTCCTCCCATACAGTATTTCGAAACGTAAGTCTTCAAAGTCCATGTCTTTCTGTTATCCCCCATTTAATGGTTTTAATGTCCAATTCTGCACTTCTGCACCTTCCGACAATTCTTCGAGACGAGAGAATTCGGGTAGTTTAATTTTAAATCTTATTTCCTTTATAAAGCAATTGCACACCTTCTTGCATATACCCATCTTGCTGAAACTACAGATATCAAAGGGAATATCTCTCTCTCTCTCTCTCTCTCTCTCTATCTATCTATCTCTCTCTCGATCATACCCTTTTACAATAATGAACGCTGCAAACGACTCCTTTAGAAATGCTCCAAATCTTTACAACATCACACAGGTCAAACATGCAAATACCGATATATGAGCACTCCAGAAGATGTTTAAATTTTATCTTTCTCTACATTTAAATGAAACTAAACCCCAATATACAATTGTATTTCCTTGGAGAAATATAATAAACATAATAAAATTCAGGGACATGGTGGAGTGGCCAAGCACATTGAGATTCTATGTTCCGATGCACGAGGCTATTCCCCGTCACTGCGGTGGAGTAGCCGAGCGGTCTAAAGCGTCTCGCTGCGAAGCGCGCGGTAGCTCACAGTGAAGTTTCGAGTCCTCCCTAGGGCATGGGTGTGTGTGTGTGTGTGTGTGTGTGTGTGTGTGTGTGTGTGTGTGTGTGTTGTCATTAGGTTAGTTTACCTTAGTTTAAATAGTTTGTAAGCTACGGACTGATGACCACGCAGTTTGGTCCGATAGATTTACAAACATTTGAACATTTGACCATTCCCCGTTGGGGGTTCGAGTCTGCCCCAGGCATGGAAGTTTTTGATGTTTTTAGTATAAGGTAGTTCATAAGTAGTTTATAAGTTTAGGGACTGATGACCCGGCAGTTAAGTCCCTTAAGCTTAACCAACTTTTGAACATAAAATTCATGAAATAATTTAGGATCAGCAGTTTACCGATTTTCACTTGTACACACTAACACTTTTTTCGAAAGCACTGACCTGATACCATTCTTCTTCGAAATGACACTCGTCACTACAACAAACATGGAACCGCAAACATCTCCCTCTCTGAGAGGACATAAAGGTAATACTTTACCTGCCCAATAGCTAGGATGCAACACACATACAACAGATTTTCAGTTCTGTAGAGAAACCTCCAAGATCCCTTTGTCCAAAATATAGACAGAGAGAGAGACAATACTTCTTACTCCAAACACAAATCAAGCTCCTTTCCTGTGTTAACTAAGATTTCTTTTTTCATTCCAACAAACCGAACTGGGATTTTTTTTTTAAATCGATAATTAAAAGTAGCTTTCTACTGCAAACGAAGACGCTTACTCTATTAAGTAGAATGCTAACCTACAGTTTGCAACACCTGATCGTTAAAAGACAAATTTATAGCCATCACCGCAAAACACCATCAAACCTCACACAGTTCCAAATCCTATGTCATAGTACAGACCATAAAAGATAATCTATCCTAAAAATAATAGTACACAATGCTTACACATATCGAAATTTAGTAGACCCTCTAGAGGCCTAAACATTGGTCAACAAGGCATCTGAGGTATCATCCTAGTGGACGTAGCCTAAACAAAGAGCGTGTTTGGCGAGATTGTCACATACCTGTGACTGGTGAAATTCTTTAATACCTAACAGAGGCCGGCCGCGGTGGCCGAGGAGACTAAGGCGCTTCAGTCACGGTCTGCACGGCTACTGCGGTCGGGGGTTCGAATCCCCCCTCGGGCATGGATATTTGTGCCGTCCTATTTCGTAAGTTGTTCATAAGTAGTTTGTAAGTTTAGGGACTGATGACCCCGTAGTTAAGTCCCATAGACTATACAAACATTTGAACATTTTTGAACCTAACAGAGGTGGCAGACGAGTTCCGAAACATTTCTTTTCGATAGTCCCAAATATTTGACTCTGGTTAGAATTGTTTTTAAATAATCTGAACATCGAAAAAGTAGTTTTTAAGATGTACACACATCTTTCTGGCGATCGCTACCATTACATCCCATTTATTAACTAACGGGCACTGTTATTAAATACGTCTGTCAACTGTTGCAATCATTATCTAAACAAAGAGCGTAGAGAGAGTATGCATAAATAATAGAACTTTATTACATTTTGTTTTCACATGTGGCATATGTTTATAGATAAAATTGTAAGAACTGTTTTTTGTAACTTGCCGAGAAAAAACAATGGGTTGTTGTTTGCAATTGCATTACTGATCGAGCTGTATTCACGTTACTGTTAGACGTATTTATTTTTAAAACAAAGTTCTTCTCTAGATCTTTCTTTGCTTTTATTACCGTTTCCTTGGTGTCTATCGACAGAAATTGTTTAAGGTAGTCTTCGGAAGATTGTTTGTGGCGTTCGTTACCATTATATCCTGTTTATTACCTAACATATGCTATTAAAAAAAAGCAAGTTCGTCGACTGTTGCAAGCATTGTCTATGTGAAGAGATACATTTATTTCCTCCAGGCTCCTTAGGGGACGAACGACTTCCGAAAGACGGGACAGCTTTTACGATAATGCTAAATGTTTGGATAGATTTATTTTTGAGTAATTGTCGATAAATGTATAACACTTTGAGTACACTATCCTGTAGCATTACACTGAATTTGTTAATAGAAAAACATAGGATGTTGCAATTAATACTTAAATTAGGAATTAAAAAATAATCGGGAGCTGTGGTGGATGGCCTGGCGGGTAGTGATTATTTGTCGATCAATTTGTTTACGGAACTATCGCGTTAATTTCAGATACATGTTTGATATTATCAGTTATTATTCCAGCTAACAGTATTGTCTGAAGTATAATTATAAATAGAATAATTGGCTCCTTTTCCCAATGTTGGTGTAGGACACCATGCAGATAACTAATAACTGTTGCAAAAAAAAAAAAAAAAAAAAAAAAAAAAAATTCGGTGCGCGGCTTAGAGTCACAGGCTGCGTTGCGTGGGGTGGCAATCTTTAGAACTGTCAGTGTGGCAGGGGTGAGGACGGTGGCTTGGGATACGGAGGGGGTCAAGAGTGGGAACTGTGCTCATGCAAGTGTCCACTTGTGGAGGCGGTCATGTTGCTTACGAGAATGTTACTCGTTATTTGTCATTCGTCCTTAAGAGCGACATTGACTTACTACGTGAAGTTGCATCTCTGATGACAATCATCCTTACATGCACTGTTCTTTGTTCACTCTTTCCGGGAAGCATGGATGGCGGCGTCCTTTGATTATCGGTCGGGCAAGTGGCCTAGGGAGGAAGGGTGGGGGTTATGGTACTCGCACCATGCAGCATGGGTAGAATCTCATGACGAACTCTCATTACTACCCTAGTTATTGCCTAAGTAACGAAACTCATCTACCACCTTCATTAGTTTGTTACCTAATCTAATTCTTTCAGCATACACCTGATTTTCTTAGACTGCATACCATTAACCTGGTTTTTCACTTGTTGATGTTCATCGTAAACGCTCTTCTCAACACACTGTCCCTTCTGTTGAATTGCTCTTCTAGTTCCTTTACTTTGTCTGTTAGACGTCAATGACATCAGCAAAAAGCACCGTTTTTATATATTCGCACTGTACTTTAATACCTTATCCAAATTCTCCTTGTTTTTCTTCACACTCTGCTCCAGTAACATTGGAGAAATGTTACAACCATTTCTTGTTCCCTTCCCAAACAATGTTTCCCTTTTATACCCTTTGACCCTAATAACTGCTGTTTGTTTTTGTACAAATTGTAAAAATCTCCCGTTCCCTATATTTTACCACTGCTGACTTTAGTATTTGCAATCGTGTATTCCAGTCAACATTGTCAAAAGCTTTCTCCAAATTCAGAAATGCAGGTTTGCCTTTCCTCAATCTAAGATTAGTCATGAGTATTTCATCCTCTGTTCCTACATTTCTCCTAAATCCAAACTGATCTTCCCCGAGGTCTTCTTCTACTGTAATTTCCATTCTTCTGTAAATAATTCGTGTTAAAATTTTGCAACCATGTTAAAATGATGATTCTGTAATTTTCGTATCTGTCTGCACTTGCTTTCTTTGGAATGGGGATTATTACATTTTTGCTGTACTCTGAGGGAATGTCGCATGTCTCATATATCCTGCACACCAGGTGAATTTATTTTGTTTTCTCTTGCTGTTCCAGAGACTTCAGTAGCTCCGAGAAGATGTCATCTACGCTAAGGTCCTCATTTTGGTTTAGATGTTTCCCTGCTTTGTCTAATTCATCTCTGTGTACAGTATCTCCCATTCCATCTTTATCTACTTCCTTTTCGCTGCCTACAGTATTTCCTCCATTTCCTTTGTAAAGCCCCACTTTACATTCTTGCCATCTTACAGATTTCCCTTCTTTCCTCAGAACTGGTTTTCCATCTGAGTTGTTGCTACTCATACAGCTGCTTTTCTTGTCTCCAAATGTTTCTTTCCTCTTTCTGTAGGTGGTATCTAGTTTTTTCCTATTTATAAATTCATCTACAGACTTGCATTTGCCCTCTAGCAATTCCGGATTAGGCAATTTTGCACTTCCTGACAATTTGATTCCTTAACAGTCTATTCTACTTCATTTACTGAATTTTATATTTTCTCCATTCGTCAACTTCATTAATCCTTGTAATATTTGAAGTATATTTTGTAAGTATAGTCTTTGAACCGCTTTGGTAATCTGCTGCCTTCACTGTTTCATCGATCAAAGCTATCCATTAATCTTCTATTGTGTTATTCCCTCTCATTTCTGATAAATGTTACATAAAACACCCTCTGAAACTCTCAAAAACCTCACGTTCTCTCATTCGATCCCTGTTACATCTCCTTATTTTCCAACCTTTATGCAGTATCTACAATCTCAGTAGAAAGTTCATAACCAATAACATATGGTCTAGAGTCTATATATGCCTCTGGATATTTCTTACAGTTTAAAACCTGGTTACGAGATATATGTCTTACCATTTTAAAATCTAACTGGTGCCAGTTTCTTCTCGTCTCTTCCATCTATATGACCGTCTTTCATGAGTCTTAAACCAAGTGATTGTTATATTAAATTATGTTCCGTGCAAAATCTACCAGGCAGCTTCCTCTTTCATTCATTTTCCCCAGTCCATATTCACCCACTATTTTTCCTTCCTTTCTGTTTCCTACTAATGAATTACAGTCCCCCACCACAATACGTTTCCCTCTCGTAACTGTCTCAATAATTTCCTTTATTACATATATTTCTTCGATCTCATAATCGGCAGTGCTAATTGGCATATAAACTTGTACTACTGCAGTCGGTGTTCGTTTCGAATCTATGTTGACTGCGATAATTCTGCATTCTGATTTCCTTATTCATTATTACACCTACTCCTGTAATATCCTCAACTGTGCATTTTATACTCATATTAATGGATATACATCTGGTTGGACACATCTAGTTGTATCGTCCTTTGAGTAAACATAGAACATTATAAATTGAAGTATTTGGACACACATCCAGTAAATGTCTGCTAAAAGAAAATGAAACAAAAATTTAAATGTAACACACGACAGTCCTACATTGTTGGTATCGCTGTTGTTTTGAAGACGATGCTGTTTCACACTGAGCACTAGTTCATGGTGCATAGGCCCATACGGGGACACTAGTTCACAAAGAGGAATTAATTATATGTAGATGCTAGGTGTAAGTTATTCATGACGTAAGTTTCGTACAGGTTTCAAGTGGAAAGTAACATTGTTCAATACAGGTTGAAATCACTTAAGATTATCTTTTTTGAACTGTTGCTGGAAATAAGTTGCAAAATTTGTAGTTATCATGTCCATACATGACAGTTAGTTTGTACGTTAACGAAACTGCACGTAGATTTACCCCTTTTTATCACAATCCCAAATGTACACAGCATGCAGTTACACTGTCAAACATTGCAGTAACATTCCTCAAGTTGCTGGTTTGTCAACATTTATTCAGTTTTGCTTGTTTCAGTGGTGACGTACTTTGAGTACAAAACGAATTTTGACCTCTGATGAGAACTGCATAGCAGCTGGATAGCTATAGCCGTATTAACTGCTGTAGAGGGGCCGAAAGGATACGAGTCAGCAAGGTAAATGCCTCCTCAGCTGACGTCGGCTCAACTCCTCGCCGCAGCCGCTCCCCAGCAGAGCCGTCCTTCCGAGAATGAGGGTCTGCTCAAACGCGCATCGCCAGGCACATTCCTGGAGCTCTCGCCGCACGTCGTACTCGTGGCCGTCTGGAATCTCGTGTTATCTCTCGCTGTTTATCACCGTGTCTGTCCCACGCCCTCGTTCTCTGTATGTATATTGAAGTGAAATATTTTTAGAGCACAGAGAAATCCAGTACATTCAATTACACTATACACATGTAGGAATATCATTACCGTAACTTTCCACAACTATATACCACTTTTGACATACCGGGTGATCAAAAAGTCAGTGTAAATTTGAAAACTTAATAAATCTCGGAATAAAGTCGCTAGAAAGGTAAAAATTGACCAACATGCTTGGAGTGACATCGGATTTTATAAGAACAACAAAAAAGTTCAATAAATGTCCGATAGATGGCGCTTCATCTGATGATAAATGAGAAAAGCAATAATTAGCATAGCAAATTAAGACAAAGCAAAGATGATGTTCTTTACAGGAAATGCTCAATATGTTCACCATCATTCCTCAACAATAGGTGTAGTCGAAGAATAATGTTATGATCAGCGCTGTAAGGCATGCCCAGAGTTATGGTGAGGCACTATCAGTTCAGATCGGACGATTCACTTGAATGCCACTCTTGTTTAAACAACTGTATTACAACACCGCTCCATACACTGTTACCGAAAAATTCAACACCAGATTAATCGAGGGTAAAACCTATCACCTAGAAGGATTTTAGTAGTGAGAGCTTTTCATCTGCTGCCACTCTCATTAATGTTTTTACTCCGTATTTTTTTCTAGTATAACCCCATGCCATTACAAGCATGTGTGTCAATTTTTACCTACCTACATTATTCCGTGATTTATTAAGTTTTCAAATTTATACCGACTTTTTGATCACCCGGTAACCTTATTGTATGATTTTCCGAAAGCCACAATTATCGTTTTGCAGTTAATAGTTTATATAAGAAGTGAAATTACTGTGAGAGTAATTGGTGAAACTTTATGCCAAAAAGTGGTACATTGTTGTATGTCAAGTGCCCAATTATAGACCACTATGATTTTTACATGCTGGATCAATGATGCCGTTACTTTATTTATTTATAAACTCATGACGATGTAGAAAGTATTGTAATGAAAAATTAAGTCCCAATATAAAGGACACGCCTTCTCGAAAGCCTCCAAAAAAATCAAATGTTTAAATGTTTGTATAGCTTATGGGACTTAACTATGGGGTCATCAGTCCCTAAACTTACAAACTACTTATCAACTAGGACGGCACAAATATCCATGCCCGAGGGGGAATTCGAACCTCCGACCGTAGTGGCCGTGCAGACCATGACTGGAGCGCCTCAGTCCCCTCGGCTACCTCGGCTGGCGTCTCCAAGAACAGCTTGCACAATATTATAAGAAAAACTATCTACACCATAGGACCATTACCGATTAAAGCACATATCTCTTCCGAAACAAAAACATTATTATTACGAAAGAAAGTTGTTGCAGAATGTTTTGCAGACCTCCAGTAAGGGGGCATTTTAATCATCGACAGTTAAAATTGTCTCCTAATCTGTTCTTTTTTTATGTACTTGTTGCTGTAGTGGTCTTCAGTCCGCTCACTGGTTTGATGCAGCTCTCCACACTACCCTGCCCTGTGCAAGTCTCTTCATCTGAGAATAAGTTCGGCAACCTACATCCCTTTGAAACTCCTTAATGTATTCATCCCTCGGTCTCACTCTGCGATTTTTACGCCAATGCTAATTTGGTGATTCATTGAAGTCTCAGTATGTGTCCCAACAATATATCCGTTCTCTTAGGATATGCCAGCATCTCCTCCCCAATTCGATTAAGCACCTCCTCATTAGTTACATAATATACCCATCTAATTTTCATAATTTGTCTGTAGCACCCTATTTCAAAAGCTTCTATCATCTTTTTTCTGAACTCATTATCGTCCCAATTTCACTCCCATACGATGCTACACACCAGGCAAATGCTTTCAGAAAGGACGTTCTAACATTTAAATTAATATTGGATGTCACCAAATTTCGCTTCTTCAGAAACGATTTTCTACCCATAGCCAATCTGCATTGATGTCTTCTTTACTTCGGTCATAGGAAGCTATCTTGCTACCCAAATAACAAAACTCATCTAAAATATTATTGTCTCATTACCTAATCTAATTCCTTCAGCATCACGGGACTCTCTGAGGCTACATTCCATTATCGTTGTTTTACTCTTGTAGATGTTAATCTCATACCCTCTCTTCAAGACCTGTTCATCCCATTCAATTGCTCTTCCAGATTCTTTGCGGTCTATGACAGAATTACTATGTCATCGGCAAATGGCAAAGTTTTTATTTTTTCACCCTAAACATTAATTCCCTCTCCAAACTTTTCCTATCATTCCTTCATTGCTTGCTCAATGTACAGATTGAACAACACTGGGGAAAGGCTGCAACCCTGTCTTACACCCTTCCCAACCTCTGCTTCCCTTTCATACCCTTCGACTCAAATAACCGCTGTCTGTTTTCTGTATAAGTTGATTAAAACTCTGATACCTTCAGAATTTGAAAGAGTTTATTTCAGTCAATATTATCAAAAGATTTCTCCAAATCTACAAATGCTAAAAACGTAGGTTTTCCTTTCCTTAGCCTATCTTTTAAGATAAGTCGTAATGTATTGCCTACCGTGTTCCTACATTTCTCCTAAATCCAAACTGATTTTCCCCAAGGTTGGATTCCACAAGTTTTTTCATTCGTCTGTAAATCATTCGTGTCAGTATTTTGCAATCATTACATATTAAACTGATAGTTCTGTAATTTTACATTTGTCTGCACTTGCTTTCTTTTGAATTGGAATTACTATAATCTTCTTGAAGTCGGAGTGTATTTTTCTGTCTCATACATGTTGCATACCAGGTGGAATAATTTCTTCTTAACTGGCTCTCTTAACGATATCAGTAGTTCAAACGGAATATCGTCTACTCCAGGGACATTGTTTCGACTCAAACTTTTCAGCGCTTTATCAAATTCTTCACGCAGTATCGTATCTCCTATCTCCTCTTTCTCCACTACCTCTTCCATTTCTAGAATACTACCTTAAAGTTTATTTTCCTTGTAAAGGCCCCTCTATATATTGCTTCCACATTTCATCTTTCCTCTCTTTGCTTAGTACTGGTTTTCCGTCTAAATTCTTTATATTAATACTGCTGCTTTTGTTGTTTCCCAATATCTCTTTTATTTTCCTGTAGGCGGTATCTATCTTTCCCCTGGTTATACATTCTTCTATGGTTCAGCATTTGTCCTCTAGCCACTCCTGCTTATCCAGTCTGCACTTCCCGTCAATCTCATTTTTCAGCCGTTTGTAGTCCCTTTTGCCTGCTTCACTTGATGAATATTATTGTCTCCTCTCATCAATTAAGTCCAGTATATTCTTTGTTATACATGGATTTCTATTAGGCCTTGTCCGGCCTATATGATCCTCTGCTGCTTTCACTACTCTATCTCTCATAGTTACCCATTCTTCTTCTACAGTATTACTTTATTCCGCTTCAGCCAATCCTTACCTGATGCTCCCTCTGAAAACCTCAACCACCTCTGGTTCCTTTAGTCTGTCCTCTTTCAATCTCCTAATTTTTCTACCTTTCTGCAATCTGTTAAGTTTCAATCTACTGTTTATGATCAATAATTTATGGTCAGAGTCTGAAAGTGCCGCTGGGTATGTCTTACAGTTTAAAACCGGGTTCCTAAATCTATTCCTTACCATTATAAAGTTAATCTGGTACCGTCCAATGTCTCCTGGTCTCTTCCACGTATCATGAAAGAAGGTTTAATTATGTTTGAACCAAGTGTTGGTGATCACTAAATTGTGCTCTGCACAAAATTCTATCAAGCGATCTCCTCTTTCATTCCCTTTCCCCAGTCCATATTCACGTACTACATTTCCTTTTCTTCCTTTTCCTACTACCGAGTTCCAGTACCTCATCACAATTAAGTTTTCGTCTCCCCTAATTTTCTGAATAATTTCTTTTATGTCCTCATAAGTTTCTTGATGTCCTCATCATCGTCAGAGCCAGTTGTCATATAAACTTGTACTACTGTGGTCGGTGTTAGTTTTGTGTCAGTATGACAGTATGATGTTCATAGTAACTTCCCCGCATTGCTATTTTCTTATTCATTACCAGACCTACTCCTGCGTTACTACCAGCTGATTTCGTGTTTATAACCCTTTACTCACCTGACTACAAATGCTGTTCATCCTGGCACCGAACTTCACTATTCCCTACCATATCTAACTTTAACCTATCCCTTCCTCTTTCCAAATTCTCTAACTTTCCTATGCGATTAGGGGTTAGAACATTCCACACTCCGATTCGTAGAATGCCTGTTTTGTTTTTCTTGATGACGACATGCTCTTGAGTAGTCCCCGCCCGGTGATTCGAACGGGGGACTATTTCACCTCCGGAATATTTTACCCAAGAAGACGCCATCATATGTTCATACAGTAGAACTGCACGACCTCGGAAAAGTAACGACTATTGTTTGCCCTTGCTTTCAGCCGTTCGCAGAAATTGCATGGCAAAGCCCTGTTAGCTGATGTTACAAGGCCAGCTCAGTCTATCAACCAGACTGCTGCCCCTGTAACTACTGGAAAGGCTGCTGCCCCTTTTCAGGAACCACACGTTTGTCTGCCCTCTCCGCTGTGGTTGCACCTGCGGTACGTCTATCTGTATCGTTGAGTCACGCAAGCCACCCCACCTCAGCAATGTCTGTAGTTCATCGTGGTGGTTATGTACATGACTATCAATAATTAGTGTTAAACCCTACAGAGCAGTTTGGAGGCTTCAGCCAGTCTGATCCCCAGTTGGGGGAATTTCAGAAATAATATGACTGTTATTATAAAGCACGTATCTCATACGAAAAACAAATTTTGGCGCTTAGCTGCGGAGAGCACCGCTGCTCGTCGTAAGAGGTTCGAGTTTTCCCTCGAGCATGGTTGTATTTGCTGTCCTTAGCATACGTTTGAGTAGTTTTTTAGCTTAGAGACTTACCAGCGTAGTTAAGACCCATAGATTTACAAACATTTCAACTTTTTTTTTTTTTTTTTTTTTTTTTTTTTTTTTTTTTTTTTTTTTTGCATTACACATATACTTATATTAGAGAAAAATGCTACAACATGTTACACCCAAAAACTCCTTACATACATTTCCTAATGGTAGAAGGAAATTCGGCAGAGCTTACAGTATTAGCCAGCATTACTTACCTAACCAACCGCCCTTATTTCAGCTTAAAGCTCTCGTACTTCCCAACACAGCCACACCCATTTAGTAGTAAAATACTAACTATTGGTTGTTATGTCCTCATTCTGTTCGAAAGTTTGGATAGTGTTAATTTTCATGCATGTTGCATGTTATTGGAACCAAATTAAAAATTACAGTTTTTCGATACTGGTGGACTGTTTCAGGTGCTATCCAACATTTGTTCCCAATTTACTTTTTGAATAGCTAACATACATGATAGCTGGGTATTTTGTCTGACTTGTATTAATATAAGAATTCTGTGAATGTATCTGTTTGCTTGCTAGATATATTGGGTAACTTTAAATGTCTTATTACGCCTGTTGTAGTTTTTGCTACACTACGGAGTGTTGCAACAGACGTCTCCATCCTCCGTAAAGTACTGCTATCTCCGTCACTTTGGTTTTCGTGTATCCAACGCCCACATTTAAATGGTAATCACAGTGAGCTGCGAGGGCTACAAGCAACCGCAGCCCGTGGCATGGCGTGGCGCACTGTCCCAGTCAACCAGCGAGCAGCAACACTCGCCGGCCGCTTCTCGCGAGCTTCTCGAGAACTGCTCGAGCACCGGCAGCTCGAGATATTCTAGATGCGCTCGAGTCGCCGCGCCTCACACTCCCATCCCTACTGGAAGGTGCGTTGCAGCTGAGCTGCATTCAGCATCCTGTCTTGACGGGCTCTTAACCGGAGATAACAGTCATTAGTTGCTAATGTTAGCCGTGGACGCCCTTTGCCTCGCCTTCTTTTTACGGTTCTGGTTGTCTGAAAAATCACATCCGGGTCATGGAAATTACAACATGGGACAGTCCAATAGCTGCAGCCACCTATGTGTCTGACCCGCTTCTAACATCCCCAATGGCTTTCCATGACATACCTTCGGGTAAGTCACGTTGTTGTTGGATTGCACTACCTGGTCACTATACTAACTGAATACAAAAATGTTTGTAAGGTCTATGGGACTCAACTACGGGGTCATCAGTCCCTAAACTTACAAACTACTTATGAACTACTTACAAACTAAGACGGCACAAATATCCATGCCCGAGGGGGGATTCGAACCCCCGACCGTAGTGGCCGTGCAGACCGTGACTTACGCGCCTTAGTCCCCTCGGCCACCGCGGCCGGCAACTGAATACAACGGCTTGTGTAATTTATTTGGTAGAGTAAGTCAGAATTAACAGTAACTTTCCGTTATTACCACTATGTTGGCTGCCGTATTCACCAAAGAAGACGAAACCAACATACCAGATTCCGAATTACAAACACAGGCCAGAATGAGTAACGTTGAACCAGATATCATCGGAGTAGTGAAGCAACTTAAATTACTTAACCAAGAACAAGTCTTCTGGTCCGGACTGTATACCCATTAGATTTCTATCTGATTATGTTCAAGCGATAGCTTCTTACTTAACGGCCATTTACAAGCGCTATCTCATAGAAGGATCTGTACCGAAAGATTGGAAAGTTGCACAGGTCACACCTATACACAAGAAAGGCAGTAGGAGTAACCCACTAAACTACAGGACTATTTCACTGACGTCAATTTGCATCAAGGGTTTGGAATATACCCTGTATTTAAATATTATGAATTATCTCGAACAGAATGATCTATTGACCCAAGGTCAACACGGATTTAGAAAACGGATTTACTCGCATGAAGGTATGAGTGCTATCAACAAGGATTCTGACACTGATTTCGTATTTCTTGATTTTTGCCAGCGTACCTTACGAACGGCTTTTAATAAAATTCCTTGGTTATGGTAAATCGCCCCAAATTTGCGATTGGATAGGGGATTTCCTGTCAGAGAGAACACAGTTTGTAGTGATTGATGGTAAGGCATCGACTAAAACAGAGGTGATATCCGGCGTTATTGGTCCTCTGATTTCGATATTTACATAAATGATTTGGGACAAAAATCTAAGCAGTTCTCTTAGGTTGTTTGAAGATAACGCTCTCATTTAGCGTCTAGTAAAGTCATCTGAAGATCAAAACCAACCGCAGAACGGTCTAAATAAGATACCACTACACTGTAAAAATTGGCAATTTACTTTTTAATAATGAGAAGTGTGAAATCGTCCACATGAGTACGTAAAGAAATCCGTTAAACTTTGTTTACAAGATAAATCAAAGAAAAGTGAAGGCCGTAAACTCCACAAAATACCTAGGAATTACTATTACTTCAGACTTAAACAGGAAAGAACACGTAGATAATGTCGTGGGAAAGGCGAACCAGAGACTGCATTTTATTGGCAGAACCCTTAAATGATGCAACAGAACTACTAAAGACGCTGCATACACCATGCTTGTCCTTTTTTGGAGTATTGATACCCAGTGTGGGATCCTTGCCAGATGGATTTCACGGAGGGCATCCAGATAGTCCAAAGTCCAGCTCGTTGTGTATTGTTACGATACAGGGGAGACAGCGTTACGGAAATGATACAGGATCTGGGATTACAACATCGGAGCATATCGCTGCGGCGTGGGCTACTAACGAAACTCCATTCGCCAACATTCTCCTCCGAATGCGAAATTATATTGTTGACTACCACTTACATAGGTAGAAAGATCATCGGAATAAAATACTCACAGGTCGAACGGATAGATTCCGGTTTTCCTACATACCGTGCGCTATTCGAAAATGGAATGGCAGATAAATAATATAAAGGTGGTTCGATGAACACTCTCCGAGGCACTTAAATGTGATTTTCAGAGTATCCCATGTAGATGTAGATGTATTGATGTTACCTCCACTCTGTAGAATAGACAGAAAGACGGCAAAACGTTTTCGTTGATCCTACCGATGTCGATACTTCAATACCTAGATATTTCAACTCAACCGCAAATTGTTTCCGCCAGAGTATAAGAATCCTCATTCTGCATGGATCTACAATCATCATTACAAAACCTCCACTTTTACTTACCTCTGCAGATATTGGCTGAATTATAAATTCTTAGCCTTTCCTTATATTTCATTTTCTTAGGGCTAGGATTTGTGAAATGGAGAGAAGGTTAACATACTGCCGCACGGGAGAAACCGATCGGTTGTAGGCAACGTGTCAGGGACCACGAGGCGGCCCCCACCAGAAAATCCTTTCTCGAGCATATGCGTGCGTGTGTGTGTGTGTGTGTGTGTGTGTGTGTGTGTTGTCCCCAAAGTTTGTTTAAGTAATCTGTTAGCCCAGGAACTGATGATCGCAGTAGTATGTTGCCATTTGCTTACAAACATGTAAACACTGGAGATTAACTGAGTAGTCTTGAAAATGAAGTTTCTATACTACAATTCTGGTCTCTACTTTCTACAGCCATCTCCTACTAACTATATCGGCAATGCGGCTGCTGCATTACGTGGATATTTTAGTTGCTTTGTATGAACTGGCTGTTTTCTATTCAACACAGTAGTGACATTTTACATCTCCTTTTTCTTCCTAATGCATATTTTCCTCATCGGTATCGTCAGTTCTCTTCTCCACTGTCACTAAATCAACAACTTCAAGCTCATTATTTATAATCTTCTTACCTTTCTTGTGTATAACACACATATTTTATAAGCATCAAAATTTCTCTTTAAATAACACACAGACATATTTTTTCGTAGATTATTTATTCTCATACACTGAAACATTTTATCATTTACGTAACCTGTCGCTAACATTCAGTCTCTTAGTTAATTTCATTTTTTTTTAATTATGACCCCATAAAAATAGTTTTTTCTTGGGTTATCGTTTGCATTTTATTCTCCTATTATTATTAAATATTCATTAGACGGCCCTAGTTTCTGTAATTACTTCCCCTGGCTAATCCTTTGCATATCCATTATCAGGTATCTAAATTTCACCTCCCTTGGAAGTTTTCCCAACGTTTCCTGTCTAACCCGCCCACTATTGTGCTCATTAGATATCTATATACGAGGCGCGTCCGGAAAGTAAGTTCCGTTTGGTAATAAAATGAAATTGTACACAGATACAGAAGAAATTTTTATTGCACAAATATCTACAACTCTTAAACTACTTTTCCATATAACTGCCGAAATTTTGCAGGCATTTTTCATAGCGTGGCACCAGTTTCTGTATCCCCTCTTCATAGAAATCTGCCGCCTGTGTCTTCAACCAGATGGAAACAATGAAATTTGGGGGAAGTCCATGGCGAGAGCACTAATTGTAAACCTACGGTTTTCCTGGATCTTGTCATCAATCGCTTGGACCAGTTCTTCTGAAACCAAAGGTGGTCACCCACTTCGTTCTTCATCGTGCACATCACTCCATCCGCCATTGAACTGTCGGACACATCTTCTCACCATCGAATCACTCATCGTATTTGGTCCGTAAACATCGCAAATTTGCCGATAAATTTCACTTGGTTTCACTTTCTTCGCATTCAGAAACCGAATCTCCGACCTGATTTCACAGGCGGCGGGATTTTCAATCAACGCCGACATTTCAAACAAGCACAACAAAGCGTTCGTAACTGACAGCGATCTCCAAATGACGCACGTTTTTCTCCTTGATACACATCGTCTACAGCGCATGCGCTGCAGCGGAGATAAATTGAAACGGAACTTAGTTTCTGGACGCGCCTTGTATATGCGCAAAAAACTTGATAATTGGCACACTAATATAAACCAGAACTCATGAACTAAAACCTCTCTAAATTTTCCTCCCAGCGTCGCAATCTTGGCGATCACTCTTTAGTGCAATTGGAACAAAAATATTAAATATCCCTAAGCACGGGTTTGAGCGACTTATAAGCGTGCCATCCTCATAATACAGAAGGAGAACTTCCTTTCCATTCTGTTAGTACTCGAGGTAAGTTGCCGTTTGCAGACTAAGGCATATATAAGAATTAATTGGCAATTAAGATTTTATAATTCCTCTGCTCATCCTCAATACTTCGTGATTATTACCACCAGCCTACCCTTAGATGCTCTCCTGGTGTTAATATGTATACGTACAGGGGAAGATACGGTAATATGTGATGATGAATCATTAATGCGATTACAGAGTCAGCGCAGCAAATGAAGGTCTGGCCTTGCTAGCGATTAGACTCTACCTTTGTTGCAATAGGTACTACAGCCCACCGTCATCACTTGGCACTGACAAGCTATCATTTAATTTTACCCATATGTTGGTTGTATTATTTCACTGTACCGAAATAGCATATGGCACACATGTTGTATATTTTTACAGGGTGTTTTCAGTTCATTTCTTGAACTATAAACCACGCTGTTTCTTTAATGTTATATAATCTCCAAAGAGTATTTAATAACGTGTGTTCTGAGGTTTAAATTATGATTGGTCATTTCGGGAAAGTCGAGAATTTACTGGACGGACAAGATGATGACTCGTCATCTTTCCCAAAGAATTCGTAAATCATTTTAATGAGCTTTTCTTGTTAACTTGCAGTACTGAGCGTGTGTAACAATTATAAATGAAGGACCAACAGGCAGAAATGACCACAGGACTACAGGAATCGATGTGCATTGTGCTGGAGGTACAGAATGATGCACAGGAAAACGTTGCCCTCATTACACTTCACAAGTAGAAGCAAAAATAAAGATCATTATAAAAGAAAAAAGCAGGAGGAGAAGAAAATGTGATGACGCACTTCTTAATACCTCTATATCAGTCAACAGCACTCAAGACAACGACGACGATCATAATTCATTAGAAAAGAAGCTTGGTGAATAAGGGACATTGTATGATTGTTCATGCTGTCATAAATGGGCCCATGCTGCTTGTACCGAACTCACTGCGGCAGATACGAAGCACAAAGTAAATGTCTGCCACTTCTATGCTTAAAAAATGATTTTTCATGTTTATCAAACTGTGTTTTCCTTCGTCAAATTGCCCTCCGACATTCCTTATCTTTCCCGCAAACGAGGGTAGGGTGACACTTTCGGATGAAGTGCATTCCCGAATATTTATGCTTCTGGAAGTCGTTTAGTGCTTGAAATCGAATTCTTCCATGTTCTTCGTTATTTCACAACTTCGGATATGGTTTCCATAAAATGGATCGTAACTGAACGAAGATACTGATTTTGATTCAGAACTAATTCCGCTAAGCGTCCGTTCCGGAGACACAAAATTATCTGCTTCAGTATCCTTTACAACACAAACCTTTGCTTATGGAATCTAAGATTGCGAAGTATTTATTCCATTCATCCCCTCCCCCCCCCCAGGTGGCACATTGTTTCATCCCGACACTTACAGTATGCTTTCATTAAATCTCGGCTCTGCCTTTTTTCATTTTATTTATTTATTTTGGATTAATACGAATCAAATTAATGATAACGAATCCTTCTTGTGCATGAAAAATTATTCCTCGTTCCAACTGTTTGGTGTTTGTTGTTTAGTAACTTTGCCTATTTTTCTTTCAGTGTGCTGTTCAATAAGTTGAAATTTTTTTCCGTGCTTTTAATGATTTGTCATTTATGCACCTGCGCTGCCAGCACTTCGCTCACGTACATTATGACCATTCTTCATTTTGATACTTCATAGCCGACAACTGAATCTTTCATTCCGTTGATTCCCCCCCCCCCCCCCCACCATTCTTCATTTTGATACTTCATAGCCGACAACTGAATCTTTCATTCCGATGATCCCCCCCCCCTCCACCCCTCACCACTCTCCAGGGGGCTCACGGTTCTTTCGTGAGTACGTGCGTGGCGAGCACGAGGCCCCGAGCTAATGCAGTTTTCCTTCCTTCTTTACTTCCCAGACTGCATTTCCTTTCCCCTTCCCTTCTTTCCTATCCTCACTCCATCCCTTCCCTCCCGGGGGACTGATAATCTCAGTAGTTTAGTCCCCTTATCCCAAACCAACAACCCAACCCATTTTTTCTACTATTATCGCATTTTGTTTCTACTTTCTTTGATCTATTGCCAAAATCCATTTTCATCGTCGGCATAGCTAAATATATTAATCGCTATTTGTATCTGAAGAATATAAAGTTATTTCGCGTCTGTGGACGAACCAATAACATTAAGGAGACCAAATAGTCCCCTTTTTTTGCATCACACATATCTACTACTTCACGCTATGTAACAGTAATACTCGGCGATTACTTACAGACAACTCATTGCATTTATGTAGCACTAGGAAACTTGCAGTCATTCTTACTTACATTTATAATATTTCACAAACAATTACTTCCACAACATTCGTCTCAATTAAGTTTTCACACAATCTGCAACCCGACCTTACTTCTCTCCACAATCGCTGCACAAGCTGACACAAAAATGCAAAAACTTTAAATAAAATTTTCATGAGTTGTTGCAGCATAGACTTGAATTCAGATGAATTTCTTCTATTGTAATCGCCTTTCCTTTGTACGTTCTTTGTTCTGTTGTCAAAATCCGCTTCGATGAATTTAATCTATTGTTATCGCATTTCGTTTCTACTTTCTTTGTTCTATTGTCAAAATCCGTCTTCATTTGTTCATGCCGGCCGCACTGGCCGAGCGGTCTTCGGCGCGCCAGTCACAGTCTGCACGACCGCTACGATCGGGGGTTCGTATCCCCCCTGGGACATGGATGTTTGTGTCGTCTTTAGTATAAGCTAGTTCATAAGTAGTTTGTAAGTTTAGGGAATGATGACGCCGACAGCTCGGAGACCATGGCTGCAGTTACCCTTGACGCTGCATCAAAGACAGGAGCGAATGCGATGATGAACACAACAACGAACCTGGGCGCACGAATGGTAAAACGTCACGTTTTCGGATGAATCGATGAGCATCATGAACGCATCCGTGTTTGGCGACATCGCGGTGAACACACATTGGAAGCGTGTATTTGTCATCGCCATACCGGCGTATCACCCGGCGTGATGGTATGGGGTGCCATTGGTTACACGTCTCGGTCACCTTTTGTTCGCATCGACGGCACTTTGAACAGTGGTCGTTACATTTCAGGTGTGTTATGACCCGTGGCTCCACCCTTCTTTCGATCCCTTTGAAACTATACATTTCAGCAGGATAATGCACGACTGCATGTTGCAGGTCTTGTACGGGCCTTTCTAAATACGGAAAATGTTCGACTGTTGCCCTGGCCAGAACATTCTCCATCTATCTCACCAATTGAAAACGTCTGGTCAATGGTGGCTGAGCAACTGTGTTGAAGCTCTATGGGCATCTGTACCTGTACAAGCTCTGTTTGACTCAATGCCCAGGCGTATCAAGGCCGTTATTACGGCCAGAGGTGGTTGTTCTGGTACTTATTTCTCGTGACCTACTATAATATATTTGTCCAATGAATACCCGTATATCATCTGCATTTCTTCTTAGTGTAGCAATTTTAATGGCCAGTAATGTACGTAATGTCTTTCTTAAGCTGCCTGCTCAGGAGATGGCTCACTTCAAGACTTACTGATTATGACGAAAACAAAATTTAAATTACCCATGTATGATGTCTGTTCAGCTTTAGAATTATTTCATTATTCATCTCCACCGTATCTATGATTAATATAAATTCTAGCCAAAAGAATGCTGATCAATGTAATGGAGCTTGACCGAACTTTGTCTTTGAGCTAGGAACTTGAGCGAAGTTCATAAGAATTTAGCATGGCTCAGTCCTACATTTATTCTAATTCATTCTTCTTGCCTTACATAATACGCTACGCCTAGCACTTGATTAAGGTGTTTTTATTTTTTAACACAATCATACAGATTTAGAATATTAATAATTGAGAAAAGAAAAGGTACTTCGCTGTACAATCAACTACTGATAAGCATCTTTAAGAAGCAGAAGCTTGTTGTTGCGATCTTCATTCCGGAGACTGGTTTGATGAAGCTCACCACCCTATTCGATCCTGAGCAAACCTCTTCATCCCCTCATACGAACGGCAACCCACATCCATCTGAAACTTCTTACCATATTCGTCCCTTGGTGTCCCTCTGCGATTTTTCGCCAACACACTTCCCTTCAATGCTAAATTTACGACTCCTTGAAGTCTAAGAACTTGTCCTACCAATCGATTCCTTATTTTAGTCAAGGCATGCTAGAAATTCCTTTGTTCCTCAATTCTGTTTACTACCTCTTCATAAGTTACGAGATCTACGTGCCAATTCTTCAGCTTTCTGTAGCATCACATGTTAAAAGCCTCTATCCGCTTCATCTGTACTTAAAGGGCGTTACTCTACAGAAATGCCTTCAGGAAAGTTTACCTTACGCTTACGTTTATATTCGATGTTAGCGAATTTCCCTTTTCCAGAAACGCTTTTCTTCCCATTGCCATTCTTCATTTCATATGTACTGCGATCATCATATGTTATTTTACTGCCCACACAACAAAACTCATCTACCACCTTTATTGATTCGTTACCTAATATACGATGCGCGTCCAGCAAGTCTTAAACTACTTTTCCACATAACTGCCGAAATTTTTCAGGCATTTGTCATAGCGTAGCACCAGGTTTTGTATAACTTCTTCATATAAACCTCCCGCCTGTGTCTTCAACCAGTTAGAAACAGTTTCTTTCAGCTCGTCGTCATTGGTGAAGTGATTACCGCCGAGGAAAGACTTGAGATGTAAGAACAGATGAAAGTCGCTAGGAGCGAGGTCAGGGCTGTACGGAGGATGGTCAAACACGTCCCAGCCAAATCCTACGTTTCATCTCCTTTGACTATCCGTCTCAAAAATTCTTCGCCGCTTTCAGCATAACGGTTCAAAAACTCAAGTGCACTACCCATCCGTTGTGTTTTGTATTGCTCAATGAGATTCTTTGGTACCCAACGTGAGCAAAGTTTACGGAATTTCAGTTGTTTAGTAACAATGTCATGCATCAGTGATCGTGAAATTTGGGGGAAGTCCATAGCGAGAGCACTAGTTGTAAACCTACGGTTTTCGTGAATCTTGTCATCAGTCGCGTGAACCAGTTCTTCTGTAACCAAAGGTGGACGCCCACTTTGTGCAATTTGGGGGAAGTCCATCGCGAGAGCACTAATTGTAAACTTATTATTTTCCTGAATCTTGTCATCAATCGCGTGAACCAGTTCTTCAGTAACCAAAGGTAGACGCCCACTTCGTTCTTCATCGTGCACATCCCTACGCCCGCCATGGAACTGTCGGGCCCATCTTCTCACCATCGAATCACTCATCGTATTTGATCCGTAAACATCGCAAATTTGCCGATGAATTTCACTTGGTTTCACTTTCTTCGCATTCAGAAATCGAATCACCCACCTGATTTCACAGGCGGCGGGATTTTCAATCAACGCCGACATTTCAAACAAGCACAACAAAGCGTACGTAACTGACAGCGATCTCCAAATGGCGCACGTTCTTCTCCTTGATACACATCGTCTACAGCGCATGTGCGGAACTGCAATCGCAGCGCTGCAGCGGAGATAAATTGAAACGGAACTTACTTTCTGGATGCACCTAGTACAATCACAGGTTATTCTATAATACAGTAAGTTAATGAAAAGTAAGTGCAAAGTCTGAAAAATGTTTTCAGGAACCAATCGAGAGGTAAAACAATGTGATACAGTAAGTAATTCTGCATAATTCGAAAACATATCTACTTATTCACAAAATTGTCTATACAGCGCGACCATTCTTAAGGACTACACTACGTTTCAGTCTCATGCCTGAAATGAGAAACAGTAATGAAGCAAAATATGTTTTTCTGTCGGAAATCATCCAGAAAAATACATATTAAAATTAGGCGAACAATTTAAAAGAGATTAATAGCAAACTAAAACAGATTAAATTTATTTCCTTTGAGATAATTCTGATACGGTACAGGAGGATTGAAGGCAGGAGGGGGGAGGGGGCGACACAATATTTTTATTTGGAAGGGGGTCGCCAGAAAAACACTGGTCTAACGTAACGTCATCTACTCCAGACACCTTATTTCGAATTAGGTTTTCCAGTTCTCTGTGAAATTAATCTCTCAGTATAGTATATGCTATTTCATCTTCATCTACTTCTTCTTCCCTTCCTACAATACTGTTCCAAGTTCATTTCCTTGGTAAAGCCCCTCTATTTATTTTTTCCACCTTTCAGCTTTCTCTTCTATACTGAGAACTGTTTTTCTATCTGAGTTCTTGATACTGATACCGCTATTTTTCTTGTTTCCAAATGTCTCATTTATTTTCCTGTAACTAGTTTTTCCCCAGTTGGACGTTCGTCTACAAATTTGCATTTGGGTTCTAGGCACTCATGCTTAGCCATTTAGCACTTCATCTCCATCTACATATATACTCCGCAATCCACCGTAAGGTGAGTGGCGGGGGGGTACACCGTTCCACTAATGGGCATTTCATTTCCTATTCCATTCCCAAGTAGAACGAGGAAGAAAAGAATGTCTGTATGCCTCGGTACGAGCCGTAATTTCTATTTGTGACCATTACGCAAATTGTAAGTAGGCGGCAGAAAGATTGTTCTACACTGATCTTCAATTTCCTCAACAGTATTTCCGTGACACTAGCGCATTGGTCTATCCTACCAGTGACGAACCTTCCTTCTGAACTGCTTCTATGTCTTCCTTTAAACGCATCTGCTGCGTGGCCCAACCACTTGAGCAACACTCGAGACGGTGGTCGAGCAAGCGTTTTATACGTGGTCCTTTACAGGTGAAGTACATCTTCCTAAAATTCTCCCAAAAAACCGAAGTCGGCTGTCCGCCTTACTCACAACTGTCCTTACATGTTCGTTCCATTTCATATCGCTCTGCCCTGTTACGCCTAGATATCTGAACGACGCGACTGCACCATAAGCTCACTACTAATGCTGTATTCGAACATTATCTGGGTGCACGGCTGTGCCCCCGCCAAGACCAGCGCACGGCCATACCATCCTTTTCTCGAAGCAGTTCACGGCACTTTCGAAACCCCTGTATCTCCATTGTGGATAAATCTAGAAGCCTGACTTTTTTAATTACCAACTGTAACTAGCTATATTATCGTTATTACTTTTCTACACCTTATAGTTTACGAAATGTTAGCAGTCGAAAATTGCTGTCAGTCACTGACTCATGGATCAACAAAATTCTAAGGTACCTATAGCAGACGCACAAATTTTATATTTAGCCTGTAATAGAAGGAAAAATGCAAACATCTGTAAATATTAATTCCGTTCTCCAACACATTTTCGCTTCACGGAAGAGTATCTGCTATCATTATATTCCTAGGATTGTCGTAAAGGTCTCGTGGTAGAGAGGTACTTTCACGTGCAGAAAGTCGTGGGTTCAATTCCAGGTGCTTTTATTTTATTTTATTTTTTATTCTTTTTTTAAGACATGTGGCACCAGCTTATAGAATGTAAAATAACTGGTAAGATACGACTTACATTGCTGCAAATGGAAACAGTGCCAATGAAGTCTACATTCTAGCTTTATTTCAGCTATAAATGAGAAAAATGTTGCGCGTAATGTCGAAAATTCCGCCACATGACGCGGGCGAGAAATTATACCGGGAGCAAAAACGTTACATTTTGGTTTCAAACAAGGAGGTTAGAATAAAGGGAGATGGCATTATCTATGCCGAGCACATACGTCAGATGAAGCCTGTCCGCCATCTTTGTCAGTTTAAGAATGCTATCTATCTGTTAAAACTATGCGTTAAGTCGACCCTCTTACTCTTAATGCATTGAACCGACAGTCACTGTATATTATGTATTTTCAAACAATATACTTTCTTGAATAAATAGTAATAAATACGCAACATAATATATTTGAAAACTTTCTTGTTAACGGCTAATTTGCACTCTTTTAACACGTTATACATCGCGGCGAAACCGTCGGAAGTTTTATCCCTGTTTTAAGTGACATAACACATTAGTTTTACAATACGAACACTTCTCCAAAACTCTTTCAGCGTAAGGGCATCTCCCTGCATTCTAACCTCCTTGGTTTCAAACTACAACATTGCAGAGATTAGGAGACACCATTGGTCTGTAACCAAGGAGGTTAAAATCAGTGAGACGCTCAGTTATTTACGGTCTGTCTCGTCCTAATAAGGGACGCTTTGAAAACACGAAGGCTGTTATTTATTGAACTACAGCAGACCCATGAAGTGGTACAATTGTACGAAATTTTACCCCATGTTTTAGATTCTGACGATGACAAGGTCGAAACGCGTAAATATATAACAACCGCATCACCACCTGTGGGCTTCGGGTTTTTGAAGCGTCCCTTATACCATTGTTTAATTACGAAATTGAAAATGGGCACGTACCTCATTGATGACTTCATGTCGAATTTGGAATCTACAGTCTGTGCCATAGAGTATATATTATGTATTGCTTTCTGACTTCTCTAGGAGGTCCTGTATCTGCTCATGTTATCAATATTAGACTGGGGATAGTCGCGTGATATCATTATATAAATTCGCGAACTTGAAAATCGTAGTACCGATTTTCTACGATAATTTTATCAGAGGCAAAGGAAACTTATATAATTCTAAAGATGGTTTGCTGTAAATGTGCACAATACAATAATCATGAGTGTACATAGCCGTTGAGAATGGTAAGGCGAAGTAGACGTTTTTAAATCAAAGCTCGGATCACGATTTAAATTCTAAAACTCTCATAAAAAGTAAACTTCAAAAATTGAAGTGCTACCAACTACTGCCCTAGGGATGATCAATATTAGAAAATCATCGATGGTAACATCAAGGAAATCGATACACAATGAACTTCGTGAGGAAAACATCGGTGTCCGAGAATAGTAATGTTTTAGTTGCCAAAACAAACAATCCTTTGCAGAACACACCAATGACACACTGTCACTACAGAATACAGTATTATTGGTCTCCCTCTCACTTTAAACAACGTTTCAACAATTATTTGTGTATGGATATAACAGTCGTAAGAAATAGAGATAAACTGATATAATTTGGCCACATTTAGTTTTGACATGAAAGCTAAATTTTACTTACTGTGGTGGCGTAGTGAGCATATGTCGGCAATGAAATGTTCGCTTTATGATTGGTACATACAAGGACCTGTCCACTACAGAGCAGGATCATAAGTAATTACTTCATGGTCAACACAAAAGGCTACACCACTCATTCTATGTGACTGGTTTTCCAAAGTGTCTCATTAATCCGCGGCTACCCGCATCAGCACACTACGCCATCACTGTCTAAGTAAATTCTATCGTGTACTAGACGAAGATAGAGTATACAACACAGAACGTACATTTATACTCACCTATCTTTGCGTCTTGGCATCTTAGGCTATACTTAGAGCCATACATAGCATTGATTGCCCCAAGTATCTCTCAAAAAGGGCCCGTGAATGTATAAAAATCATGCAGATCGTGACTTCATGACAGCAAGGCTGGAAGAGAATGTAGATATAAAATTATGAGCAAAAGTTCTATTAAGACGAAATATTTACGTGATTACTCTCATTTACGAGGAATAAATGTTGATCCTCGAAATAAAAATAATAATTAAAAAAATAATTAAAAGAGCATATGTTCGTCACGAACAGTTCACAATATGTATAGCCTATGCTTCTATAATACAAAAAAGTTAGGGTCTGAGTCTAAAGAATGCACTGATGGACATTGGTTCTCCATTGTTTACATGCGGAAAACCATACGTGCTGCTTTCTAGAGTGACAAGTCTGGCAGGATTACATCTTAATACCGTCAACTTCAGGAATATAGACAGTCTTCAACTGCAGAATACATTCGACTTATAAGCACTTACCGCGAAATAAATGTTGTATCAAAACCACTGAAAAAAATGGGAATGGGATTTAAGAAAATCCGTTGCTGACGTACAACAAATGTACCAGAGGGAAAACGGAGGAGGATTATCTCCAAAAAGAAATAGACCTTCATGAAATAGAATTTGTACCTCAGAAAAACGTGGTGAATGAAATACGAAGCTAATGCAGCGTGCAATCTAATGTAATTCACTAAATAATTATACCAAATTCGGCTTGTTGTCCACAGCAGTTCAAGCTGGAGCTCACAATGATAAAAATGAAAGAAATTCCTCTTTTATTTAATAGTTATTAAGGTTCTGAGGCTTTTTTATGAAGAAAGAAATTATTTTTATTCTTCAATTCTCATAATTTTTAATTTTAGTGATCCTAGAAGCAAGGTTTATGCAATTATATATAATCATTTTCATACCATACAATTGTGCGCACTGTAAAATAAAGCCTCTTTTAATGCACTAAAATAATTAATTTTGAATTACTAACTGTTGTATGAAATAAACTGATCATTTAATAAATACCGAGCACAATAATATCTACTACTTTCATTTAT
The DNA here is from genome assembly GCA_026315105.1 of Locusta migratoria. Taxonomy (NCBI): domain Eukaryota; kingdom Metazoa; phylum Arthropoda; class Insecta; order Orthoptera; family Acrididae; genus Locusta; species Locusta migratoria. The sequence continues at coordinate 397,943,910 of CM048747.1, read as the reverse complement.
ACAAGAAAATCTACCTTATCCGCAACTTCTGTGTTCACAAACATGCGAAACACAACACAAATTTGTTGATAATTGTACAATGCCCCACCATTGGTTGCAGTACTGTACATGATGAAAGCATTGAACAATAACAATGTAATCAACTTACCAGACTTCCCAAATACTGTTACATCAAACCAAACGAGACCAAATCCAACCAAAGAAAGAGGGAATGGGTTCTAAGAAAATCTGTGGCTTATGTACACAACATTTTACAGAAAAGGACTACTTACAAAAAGAAATGATATCCCACCAGAAACAAAATGTACAAAAATGCAAATCTCGCGAAGAATTCCTCCCACCATAAAATGTCATGAGATCTCATGGGAAACCAAGTTTGCTATTTTAGTTAGTTTTCATGGAACAACCTATTCAACAACATCTCAGAACTTTTTTTACTAATTAGTTATTTACCAACATTTGTAGTAACTATTCAAAATTACACATCTTTATTTATATAGTAAATACAACGACTTGGCAATCGCATGACAATGTAAACTAATATTTAAAATACTTTAACTATTATGTGAGGTATTTCATTCCTACTTGATTGCGTTTGGTTAAATAGAGATATATAAATTATTTTTATATGTCAACTAGCTGAAAATCCGGCGTTGCCCGGGAATTTATTGATTCCTGACATTTCAAAGGTATATATTGATTTTGTATCTGGGCTGTATGTCTGTAAAACCTCTTGGGAATACAATTAGTAGTACAGACGTAATAGATTAAAACTTGGTACGTGATGGGGCGGTTTTCCATTAACGTTACTGTTTATGTGTTCATATCTCATAAACGACGTGTCGGAATGTCATACAATTTAGAAGGTACATTCAGCTATATATGTGTATACTATCTGTAAAATTTCCTGTCGCTACAATTTGTACTGTTGAAATTATAAATTGTAACGTCAAACCGAGAGCCGTAGTTTAACTCAATAAACAGTGGAAAAGTAGTAAGCGGAAACTTTTTTCCTTTCATCATTTTACTATGGCTGTCAGCGAGAAAAAGTTTACTAAAAGTTTGAAATTATGTATAAAGTTTGCTGCAAGTCGCTAAGTACTCAGATTCTCGTATAGCGTATTTATAAAGTCTCGCCGCATTATGTGGCAGTTTCTTGCAAATCCTATTGTATTCGGAGTCATATCTTCTAAATCATGTGTCGTATATGATTATTATCCCTGCAGTAATTGTACCTCAAGGTAAGGAATAAGTGTACCATATTTGGTTGAAATCAGTCCAGTGGTTTAGGAGAAAATAAGCAAAATTGTCACTAAATGCAGCAGTTTTCTGTGCATCTCATTGTTTATGACGTCATACCTCGTGATCTATGTATCGTACGTGATTCTGACACTTACGGCCACCGTTCTCATGGATTGAAGCTTACGTGTACAAAATTCCATAAAGATTGGAAGCAAAACTGTAAATTCGTATGCAACACGTACAAATATACGGACACTCTGCTTTATATATAAGATATGGAATTGCCTGATAATTGTATGTATCTGGTGTGATTGTGTTATAGAAATAAAGATGTATACTACTAGTATAGTCACTGTAAATGTTTGTAGATTCCTAATTAGATAACAAGTAAGTGGTTCTATGGACACTAACTAAATTAACCGACCTGGTTTCCTATGGCAACATGAAATAATTTTTTAAGAAACCTCATGCACATGCGAGTGTACTTCATCCGCATGTCATTACATTTGGTTACATAATGGAATATAAATTATTGTCATGTCATTATGACGATGTGCAATTGCCATCTAATTATATTTACTTTTATGTCATTATATTATGGTGCGTTTGGCAAGACATTATATTTACTACAGAAATAAAGATGTGTAATTGTGATATAGTCTCTACCGATGTTGTTAGATAACTAATTAGATGAAAAAGTATTACAAGGTGTTGAATAGACGGTTCCATGAACTTCGTGTATTATGATATTACTAAAATGATTGAATATTTGTAAACCTATTGCACTAAGCACTCTATGGTACCCTCTTACTCTTAGGACAACACATACAAACTAGCTCCTCCCCCCCCCCCCCCCAGAGAGGCCATCCAGTCCGTAGCATGATGCCCACCATTCAGCTTCTCTCGTGCGTACCGAGCGAGGTAGCACGGTGGTAACCCACTGCAGTCGTATTCGGGTATATATCGCAAAGAGACAACAAGGATTACATTTGAGAAGTTCGAGCCCACACGGAGGCACTCTGTCAAACGTCTTTCTTCACAAACCATACGGGAATGGGACAAACGTATCCCCCGCCATACACCGTTAGTTTGGTTCCGGTGTATGAATCTGAATGTAGTTGTAGATATATGACGATGGAAAATGCTCAGTTTATGCTCATAGATGCATGTAATTTTGAGTAGATTTAATGATCATTGAGAGCGGATTTCACAAAATATATGTGGTACTAGGTAAAATATCTCACAGTATTATTGTGCTATACACGTTGTTGTTGTTGGGATCTTCAGTCGGCAGACTGATTTGATGCAGCTGTCCACAGTACCCTGTCCTGTGCAAGTGTCTTCCTCTGAGAATACGTTCGGTAACCAACAGCCTTTTTTAATCTGCTTACTGTCTTCCTCCCTCGGTCGCCTTCTACGATTTTTACCCTACACACTTCATTCTAATGCTAAGTTGACGATTCCTTGACGTCTCAGAATGTGTCCCTCCAATCTATCCCTTTTCTTAGTCAGGATATACCAGAAGCTCCTTTTCTCCCAAATTCGGTTGAGACAAATGCATTCAGAAAGGTCTCCCTAAAATTTAAACTAATGCATTTTATATCTTCTTCACTTCAGCCAATAGAATTCATCTTGCTACCCAAATAACATAACTCATCTACTAATTTTATTGTCTCATTACCTAATCTAATTCCTTTAGCATTGCGCGACTTTCAGACGCAACATTCCATTATCATTCTTTTACTCTTGTTGATGTCCACCTTAGATCCTCTTTTCAATAAACTGTCCATTCCGTTCACCTGCTCTTCCAAATCCTTCGCTGTCTCTCACAGAATTACTATCTCATCCGCCAACCGCAATGTTTTTATTTCTTCTCCCTGAACTTTAATTACCTCTCTCATACTCGTACCCTGTCGTAACCTGTCTAAAATGAACGGCTCTGTTTTCGTGTCTGATGTCCATTTTTCGTTAGTATACTATTTTTCGTGGTTTCGAGTCTGCATCGGAAATGGGAAAACGCTAACGTGATAACTCAATGCATAATAGTGTCAATTTGAGAACTACAAATCTAATTTCCACCTGATCTTCGCTCCAAGAAATACGTTTGAGTGACGCGTCTTCTCGAAATTTTGGAGGCTATTACGTCTTATGTTTCAAGCACCCCTTTGAACGAAATTGTTGTTGTTTACTTCTAATTTTCTTTAGTTCTACAATCTTGGTAAACCTTTCAAAGTTTGTGTAATACGTAAACGATGCGTAATATGAGAAACAGCTTGATGCAGACAGACAGTGTTTCCGGTCGCCGCCTTCCGCTCTGTGCTGAGGCGTGTGGTGGGCGTGACCCAGCAGAAGAGTCGTTCGCTGGAATCCGGCCGCGTGACTCACGTAAACGCGGAGGGCTGTCTCTGCAGCTGCGGCAGCGCGCTGTGCGGCCGTAGTGAACGCACCACGTGTTACACACAGGCCTGCGCTCAATGGGATTTGGTGGCGTGATTCACAGAAACGCTGGCGTTTCTCTGATAGCTGGGACGAGGCAGCGTCCCGCCATAATCGTACGATGTGACGAGCCCCAGAAACGACACGTGATTGGGATTCCACGTTAAACTGAACGAACCCTTTCCACAGTTGGATTTCTGGGATATGTTAGGAACACGCAAGTCACCGAATTGGTACCCAATAGAAAGACTTGCTTCAAGCCACTGTGCCACACAAAATTATTATTATTATTATTATTATTATTATTATTATTATTATGAACGAGGAGGCGGATGCAGGGTTGAGGGGGCATACACTACATACGATGTAAATTTTCAAGCACCAAAATATTTCTTAACATCATTCGCAGGATTGAATGAAAGTCTTCATCAGGAATGGGACCATGTTAACGTGATACTAGAATGGATGATAGTGCCACGTGTCAGAACTACAGATACTTTAGACATTCATCGGTGTACATCCAAAAAGAAATTTCTTACAGAAAAAAATAACTTCCGCGCACTAACAATAAGAATTTCCAATACCAAATCGAAAACCAAAAACTACTGGTAACACTATCAGAGCACGTTAATGCGAACAAAAATTACACAAATATTCATATTCTCACACCATGATTAATTGGATAATTAGTGAAACTCTAGAACAATATAAGTAGTTACACTATATAGCACAATAGATTGATTACGATTCAGAAATACAGATATACAACAAATATATGAATTCACCAACTACCATTCGAAACGGAATTATTCATCAGAGAAACAGCATCGAAAAAGAAATTCAAGTATATACCTATCACATATTTGTCAATCCATCACGAGAACCATACTTCAGTTTTGCCCTTATTGCCTGATAATATAAAACGAACTCCCTCCTCTGCACTTTCTGAAAGTAATATGTCAGTCTTATTTCATTCGTCTTCCTCGCAATAAAGGGCCATTCAGAAAAGACTAACACGGAAATTCGAGAACATTCCGGTGGATGAAAATACATGGCTCAAAACAATTAGGGGATCAGGTGAGGTATCATAAGGTACCGTATTTTATTCAGATATAGGTCACAATTATAATTTATGTGTGATACAGCACGATATTTTGTTGTCTCCACTTTTTACTCTTTTCCAACGCTGTATTTTGTCTTTACCATTAGCAAGAAATTGATCAATGGTATTGAGTACTTAAGAGAATATTCTGAAATTTCTGGATTTAAGTCTTCTGGCCACTTGCAGAGACACTTTTCCTAAAAATGGAATTGTACACCATTTAGTAGATCCTACTGTTCATAAAAATGGGATAGTGCAACATAAAAGTTTCGTCTAAATGTAGACTTACAAATTTACTATGTTATCTAACCTCTCTTATAATATTTCTCTACTGTTACATTGTCTGATATTACTAGTGAAAGAGGAACATCTAAATCTTTTCGTTGTAGACCTGATTTCTCTTTATTCATATGATGATCACGTCTTTCTGAGTACGTAGATAGTAATAATATCTTCGCATTTTGACGAAAAGTTAGTGAAAGAAATTTCGTAGAAAGATTTCTTTGCAACGAATAACGTCTTTCTTTTAACGATTTCCATCCCAACTACTGCATCATTTCCATGGCACTCTTTCCCTTGTATCACAATAATACAAAACAAGCTTTCAATTTCTGAACCTAAATGTCCTCCGTTAGCTCCACTTGATGAGTATCCCACAATGAGCAGCAATACTATAAACAGGACGTACAATAAGTGTTTTGTAGACAATTGCTTATAAAATGAACATTAACAAGAGCAAAACAAAAATAATGGAATGCGGTCTTAGAAAATCAGGCGATGCTGAAGGAATTAGATTAGGTAACGAAACAATGAAAGTGGTAGATGAGTTTTGTTACTTGGGTAGTAAAATAACATGCGATGGTCGCAGTACAGAGGATATAAAATGCAGAATGGCAATGGGAAGAAAAGCATTTTTGAAAAAGAGAAATTTGCTAACATCGAATATTAATTTAAGGGTAAGGAAGTCTTTTCTGAAGGCATTTGTGTGGAGTGTTGCCTTGTACGGGAGTGAAACATGGACGATAAGCAGTGCGGACAGGAAGAGAATAGAGGCCTTCGAAATGTGGTGCTACAGAAGAATGCTGAAGATTAGGTGGGTAGATCGCATAACTAATGAAGAGGTACTGAACAGAATTGGTAAGAAAAGGAATTTTTGGCATACCCTGACTAAAAGAAGGGATCGCTTGGTAGGACACATTCTTAGACATCGGGGAATCGTAAATTTAGCATTGGAGGGAAGTGTATGGGGCAAAAATCGCAGAGGGAGACCAAGAGACTCGTATAGTAAGCAGATTCAAGTGGATGTGGGTTGCCGTTCTTATGAGGAGATGAAAAGGCTTGCTCGAGATAGGGTAGGGTGGAGAGCTGCATCAAACCAGTCTCCGGACTGAAGACCATAACAACAACAACAACAGACAATTGCTTTAGTAGAACTGTTGCATCTTCTTTCTGCCAATATAACACAGCCTTAGGGTTCACGTGCCCCACGAAGTTTTCCATATGTGTTTTTATTTTATTTTATTTTTATTTTATTTTTTTCTCATGTATTCGTAATTCTGTTTTTACGACCTGTAAATTTGATTGAGTTATCGTGTAAATGAAGTGTATCGGATTTCTTTTAATGGTTTCAGACTTTTGATTATTTAGTGTCAATTTCCAATTTTCACATCAGTTGTCTTAGCTAAATCGTTTTGCAGTTACTTTAGATCTTATGGTGACCATACTTCCGATAAAAGACAGCATCATCCAAATCATCTGAGAGAGACGTTGAGATTGTCTTCCAAATAGTTTATAAAGAGAAGGTACAGTAGGGGTCCGACAACACTTCTGTGTGGAACATCTGATAATGCTCGGTGACTCTCCGTAAATTACAGCGAACTGTTGACAATATGTCACGAATGCAGTCGTACAACTGAGACAATATTCATTAAGCACGAAATTTGATGAGAAGCGGAGTGTGGGAAACAATGTCAAAACGCTTTCCGAAACCGAGCAATGTGGAATCGATTTGGGATTCCTCTTTTATAGCATTCATCACTTATGCTAGTAAAGAACTTGCCATGTTTCACACGGTAGTTGATAATGTTTGAACAAAATACATGTTCCAAAATATTGCTGCAAATCGATGACAATGTAATTTTGTCTATCATTGTTATTACCTTTTTTGACCTGCGTAAATTTATAGCCTTTACCTTATGAGCATCTCGTGTGATCGACCCTTTCTTCTTGAAGATTTCGGAAACAATTCAGTAACAGCTAACAGTGAGCCTGTTCTGGATGAAGTGTATACAGCCAGTACCTCATTTCTCTAGCACGTGGCTACCTGTCACCTGAAATAAATTCCTCTTTTATTTAATTATTATTATTAACGCTCTCAGGGCTTTTTTCTCAAGAAACAAATTATTTGTATTCCGTAATTTTCATAAGTTTTAATTGCACTAATGCTAGAAGCAAGATTTATGCCATTATAGATAACCATTTTCATACCATACAATTGTGTGCACTGTAAAATAGGGCCTCTTTTAATGCACTAAAACAATTAATTTTGAATTGCTAACTGTTGTATGAATTAAACTGATCACCCAATAAATACCGAACACAATAATAACTACTACTTTCACTTGTACTAGAAAATATACCTTATGCACAACTTCTGTGTTTACAAACTGATGTGAAACACGACACCAATTTGTTGATATTTGTATAGTGATCCACCATTGGATACAGTACTGTACTTGATGAAAGGCTTGAACAAATATTTCCCAAATACAGTTACATCAAACCAAATCAAAAGCAAAGAGAGAGGGTATGGGTTTTATCAAAATCTGTGGCTGGTGTAAAAATATTTTACAGAAAAGGACTACTTACAAAAATAAATTATATCTCATCGGAATCAAAATGTACAAAAATGCAAGTCTCGTGAAGAATTCCTCCCACTATAAAAAGTCGTGACATTCATGGGAAACTAAATTTGCTATTTTACTTATTGTACATGGAACCACCTACTCAACACATTGTCATAATTTTTTATCTAATTAGTTACTTACCAACATCTGTAGTAGATATTCAAAATTACACACCTTTATTTATATAATGAATATAATGTCTTGGCAATCGCATGACAATGTAAACTAATATTTAAAATACTTAATCCAAATGTGAGGTATTTCGTTCATACGTGATTGCGTTTGGTTACATAGAGCTATATAAATTATTTTTATATCTCAGTATGGAAATGCCTGATCATTTTATGCATTCTGATGTGATTGCGAAGTCACTATATGTATTATAGAAAAAGGTGTATTCTACTAAGATAGTCACTATAAATCTTAGGAGATTCCTAATTAGATAACACCACTAAAGTAACCGACTTGGTTTCCTATGGCAACATGAACTAATATTTAAAGAACCTCATGCACATGTGAGTGTACTTCATTCGTATGTCATTATGTTTGATTACATAATGGAATATAATTTATTGTTATGTCATTACGAGCATTTGCAATTGCCATCTCATTACATTTATTTTTATATCATTACGTTATGGTGCAATTGGCAAGTCATTATATTTATTATAGAAATAAAGCTGTGTAATTATGATATAGTCAATACAGATGTTGGTAGGTAACTAATTATATGAAAACTTATCACATGGTTCCATGAACTTAGTCTGTTATGATGTTTCTAAAAGGATTGAATATTTGTAAACGTATTGCACTAAGCACTCTATGGACTACAAGTATTGCATTTGAGAGGTTAGAGCCCACACGGAGGCACGCTGGCAAACGTGTTTCTTCACAAACCGTACAGTAATGGGACAAAAGTATTCCCCGCCAAGCACCGTTAGCTTGGTTGCGGTGTATGAATGTGAATGTAGTTGTAGATATATGACGATGGAAAATGCTCAGTTTATGCTTATAGATCCACTTAATTTTCAGTAGATTTAGTGATCTTTGATGGCGGTTTTCACAAAATGTAGGTGGTAGTAGGTAAAATATCTCTCAGTATTATTGTGCTGTGCACGTTGTTGTTGGGGTCTTCAGTCCGCACACCGGTTTGATGCAGCTCTCCACGCTACTCTGTCTTGTGCAAGTCTCTTCATCTGAGAATAAGTTTGGTAACCAACATCCTTTTACAATATGCTTACGGCATTCCTCCCTCGGTCGCCTTCTACGATTTTTACACCACATACTTCCTTCTTATAGTAAGTTCACGATTCCGTGACGTCTCAGAATGTGTCCCACCAATCTATCCCTTTTCTTAGTCAGGATATGCCAGACTCTCCTTTTCTCCCCAATTCGTTTAAGCACCGCCTCATTATTTAAGTGATCTACTCATCTAATATTAGTCATTCGTCTGTAGCACCCCATTTCAAAAGCTTCTATCATCTTTTTTGTGTGAACTCCTTATCGTCCACGTCTTTCTCCCATACAATGCTATAATCGAGACAAATGCTTTCAGAAAGGACTTCCTAACATTTAAATTAATACTGAATGTCAACAAATTACGCTTTTTCAGGCTTTTCTCGCCATAGTCATTGTGCATTGTATATTTCCTTTACTTCAGCCATCAGAAGTTATTTTGTTACCCAAATAACAAAACTCATCTACTACTTTTATTGTCTCATTACCTAATCTAATTCCTTTAGCATCGCCTGACTTTCTGACGCTACATTCTATTATGAGTGTTTTACTCTTTTTGATGTTCATCTTAGACCCTCCTTTCAATAAACTGTCCATTCCATTAAATTGCTCTTCCACATCCTTACCATGTCATCAGCAAACCGCAATGTTTTTATTTCTTCTCCCTGAACTTTAATGCCCTCTCCCTCTACCCTTTCCTAACCTGCCTAAAATGAACGGCTCTGTTTTCGTGTCTGATGTCCTTTACTCGTTAGTATACTATTTTTTGTGGTTTCGAGTCTGCATCGGAAATGGGAAGTGATAACGTGATAATTCAATGCATAATAGTGTCTCTTGTAAGAAGTACACCATCTAATTTCCACCTGTTCTGTGCTCAAAGACATACGTTTTAGTGACGCGCATTCTCGAAATTTTGGAGACTATTACGCCATATGTTAAAAGCTACCCTTAGAACGATATTGTGGGTTATTTTTCACTTATGACTTTCTTTAGTACTACAATCTCAGGAAACCTGTCAAAGGCTTGAGTAATACGTGAACGTTGCGTTCAAATGTTTGTAAATCTATCGGACCAAACGGCGTGGTCATCAGTCCGTAGCTTACAAATTCCTTAAACCTAGGTAAAATAACCTAAGGACAAACACACACACCCATGCCCCAGGGAGGACTCGAACCTCCATGGCGAGCAACCGCGCGCTCTGCAGCGAGGTACCTTAGACCGCTCGGCTACTCCATCGCAGCGAACGTTGCGTCATACGAGTAACAGCTCGATGCAGACAGACAGTGTTTCCGGTTGCCGCCTTCCGCTCTGTGCTGAGGCGTGTGGTGGGCGTCACCCAGCAGAAGAGTCGTTTGCTGGAATCCGGCCGCGTGACTCACTTAAACGCGGATGGCTGTCTCTTGAGACGGGCAGCGCGCTGTGCGGCCGTAGTGAAGGAATCACGTGTTACAGACAGGCCTGCGCTCAATGGAATTTGGTGGCGTGATTCACAGAAACGCTGGCGTTTCCCTGTTAGCTGCGACAAGGCCGCGTTCCGCCATAATCTTACGATGTGCCGAGCCCCAAAAGCAACACGTGATTCTGATTCCATGTTAATCTGAACGTACCCTTTCCCCAGTTGGATTTCTGGGATAGGTGAGGGACACGCAAGTCACCGAATTGGTGCCCAATAGAAAGACTTGTGTCAGGCCACTGTGACACACGAAATAATAATAATAATAATAATAATTATTATTATTATTATTATTATGAACGAGAAGGCGGGGGACACACACACAACATACGGTGTAAATTTTCAACCACCAAAAGCTTTCTTAACATTATTCGCCGGTTAGAATGAAAGTCATCATCAGGAATGGGACCATGTTAACGTGATACATGAATGGATAATAGTGCCATGTCAGAACTACAGATACTTTAAACATTCATCAGTCTACATCCAAAAAAGGAAATTTCTTACAGGAAAAAAAGTTAACTTCCGCGCGTTAACAGTCAGAATTTCCAATACATACAAATTCGAGAACCAAAAAGTACAGGTAACAGTATCAGAGCACGTTAATGACAGCAAAAATTACAAAAATATATATATTCTCACAGCATGATTAATTGGATAATTAGTGCAGGTCTAGAACAATATAAGAAATTACACTTTATAACAATAGATTGATTACGCTTGAAAAATAGTCATACAGATATACAAGAACTATATGAAACTTTACCAACTACAATTCGGAACGGTATCACTCATCAGAGAAAGACCATCGAAAAAGAAATTCAAGAATATACCTATCACTTATTTGCCAAGTCATCTCGAGAATCATACTTCAGACAGTCTAGTCCTAATTGCGTGATAATACAAAAAGAACTCGCCTCCTTTGCACATTCTGAAAGTAATATGTCAACCTTATTGTGGTAGCCGCTACCAGACCGCCGCCGGCCGACAACCCAGCAGCTGGCGCCACGCCAAGTAGACGGCCTGCAGCGCGAGCCACACGAGGAAGTAAGGCGCGCAGACCCAAGGCTCGCCGGCCGGCCGCACGGTACATTCGACTGGACCGCTAGAGGGCTAGTGTTGCGTGATGGAAGCGAGTCTACACTAGACGTCCATGGCGCCACCGCCCGGCTCACACCCGAACTACCAGAACCGAATATAGGCGGCCGCACCCGCCTGAGCAGTCCAGTGTACTCTCGCCTTCGCCAGTGATACCTTCGCTAGCAGGAAGACTGAGTTATTGACGTGCCGGACTTAATGCTACGAGGACTTCAATAGGGAGCTGCCACTTCCGGCTCTAGATTCCTGGGGCATTTCTACGAGATTGACGTCCCATACCAAGGAAGACCTACCGACGTATGACTTGTCTAAACTGTGCGTTTGTGAAAGTGCTGAGTAAATAAATTGGTGGAAACTTGGATTTGGCTTTTATTGTGTTATCATTATAACACTTATCTCATTCATCTTCCTTGCAATAAAGGGCCACTGAGAAATGTGTAACATGCAAATTTGAGAATATTCCGGAGAAGAAAAATACAGCACTTTTTCACACACGGCTCAGAACAATTACGGGACCAGGTGAAGTATCATATGGTACCATATATTATTCAAGTGTCGGTTACAATTGTGATAGGAGTGTGATACAGCACGATATTTAGCTGTCTCAACTTTTTACTCTTTTCCAACGCTATATTTTGTCTTTACCATTAGAAATAAAGTGATCATTGGTACTGGGTACATAAAAGGATGTTCTATAGTTTCTGGATTTAAGTTTTCTGGCCACATGCAGAGGCACTTATTCTAAAAATGGAATTGTACACCATTTAGTAGACCCTACTGTCCATAAATATTGGAGTGCAACTTAACAGTTTCGTCTAAATCTAGACCTACAAATGTACTATGTAAATCACGTTTAAGTGCCAAACATAGAGATCATCTAACCTCTCTCTCATTTCTATACTGTTCCGTTCTTTAATATCGCTCGTGAAAAAGGAATATCTAAATATTTTCGTTTTACATCTGATTTCACTTTTTTCATATGATGATCGCGTCTTTCTCAATACGTAGATACTGACATAAGATCTTCGCACTTTGACGAAAACTAAGTGAAAGAAATTTCGCTGCAATGAATAACGCCTTTCTTTTAATGATTTCTATCGCAAGTCCTGCATCAATTTCGTGGCATTCTTTCCCTTCTATCACGATAATACAAAACAAGCTTCACATTTCTGAATGTAAATGTCCTCCGTTAGCCCCACCTTTTGAGTATCCCACAATGCGCAGCAATACTATCAAGTAGGACGCACAAGTGTATTGTAGACATTTGCTTTAGTGGAACTGTTGCATCTTCTTTCTGGCAATATACCACAGCCTTTGGTTCACCTTCCTCACGACGTTTTCCATGTGGTCCTCCCCTCCCCTGCCCCGATCTATTCGTAATTCTAACCGCTAGGCATTTAGCTGTTTTTACGACCTAGAGATTTGATTGAGTTATCGTATAAATGAAGTTTAATGGATTTCTTTTAATGCTCTTAAGGCTCACTTCACATTTTTGATTACTTAGTGTCAATTTCCAAGTTTCGCATCATACAGATATCTTAGATAAATAGTTTTACAGTTACTTTTGATTTTATGTTGACAGTACTATCCGATAACAGACAGCATAATTCGCGAACATCTGAGAGAGATGATCAGATTGTATTCCAAATCGTATATAAAGACAAGGTACATAAGGATCTTGCAACACTTCCCTGATGAATGTCTGATATTGCTCGGTGACTCTCTGTAAATTACAGCAAAATGTTGACAACATGTCACGAATGCATTTTTACAACTGAGCCAAATTCCTTAAACACGCAATTTGATGAGAAGCTGGTTGTGAAAACAATGTCAAAACGCTTTCCGAAACCGAGCAATGTGGAATCGATTTGGGATCCCTCTTAGATAGCATTCATCACTTCATGCTGGTAAAGAACTTGCCATGTTTCATACGGTAGTTGAACAAAATACATGTTCCAAAATATTGCTGTAAATCGATAACAATGTAATTTTGTCTATCATGGTTATTAACTTTTTTTGAATATGAGAGTGACCTGCGTAAACCTATAGCCTTTGCCTTATTTGCAGCTCGTGTGATCGATCCTTTCTTGTAGAAGATTTCGGCGGCAGTGCAGTAACAGCTAACAGTGAGCCTGTTCTGTATGAAGTGTATGCAGCCATTATCTCATTTCTATAGCACGTGGCTACCTGTCACACATCTCGCGAGACCTTAACCGTACCCCATGAAAAGATGATTGCTTTAAAAGAGCACGGCCGATTTCCTTCCCCATCCTTATCAAAACGATCTGATAATGTGCTCCATTTCTAATGACCACACTGTCAACTGTATGTGAAACCATAATATTCCTCCCTCTTTTTCTCTTTGATAATTTCCCTCAGCTTGTGTTCGCATTATGTGGCGACTGCATATTACCTTGCCCCACGTGACGTAAATTGTGGAGGTATGTGAAGTCCAGAGTGTACGAGAGAAAACCAAAAATAGTTGTCTAAATTCAGGAAGAAAAATAGCTTGTCATCACTAATGTCTGTGAAAGAGTCATCACGTATTTCATAGACCGAGTAAATGTCTTCAGACAAAGTGAAGTTGCACACATGCCCGATATTATATTCTGAAGGAAATGTGGTTGTAAGTAAAAATGAAAATTATAATTTTTATTTCGATGTGTTTCTGAGAAAATTACTGCATTTTTTGATAATGCATATTAGTTTTTGATATGAAGTGCGTGACAATAATGCTGCTGTAGACCGACGTACGTGTGTCTCCACTCTACAATGAGGTGAGGGTCTGCTGCGAAACGCAATTTGTCGCTGGTAAAAAGATGTGAACATGTGGCATTAGCAACGATGTAGCCAGCTGTCTGATAATTCTCGGATAATTTTGTCACTTCATAGCTATTGAAAATATGGTCTATTCCAACGTTATGCTCTGTAAATAGGCAATAAACTCCTGTGTTTCCTAATTATGAAATAGCAAAACACTTAGTGAATTCTGTAACCGACTCTGAAATGAAGCTGTGGGACACCAAATTAGTAAATCATCAACTGACATATAAAACGTGTGTCAAGCAATGGTCGCTCCGTAAGAACAGATGCGAAAATGTTGGCATCCGAAAAGGCTGTGGCGTTAGCATAACAATCAGATGATTGGGGGAGGGTACTCAGTTTCACTTTCAGTTACTTGCTTTCCTGTTCTACTGCCATCCAGAACGATGGAAAAAACTATACTAGAGTGCATCTGTATGAACCGAAATCTCTCTGACCTTTTGTGGTCTTTACGCCCAATTTAGGTTGGCGGCAGTAAAATCTTTCTTCAATATGCTTCAAGTGCCAGTCCACTAAATTTCTTCAGCAGTGTTTCTCGAATAGAATGTCGCCATTCCTCCAGCGACTCTCATTTGAGATCCCGAAGCGCATTGATCAAACCTACCAGTAACAAACGTAGCCGCCCGCCTGTGAATTGCTTCCTGTCGGGGATCCCAATCGGGAAATACTCGCGTTTTACACGAGGTCATCGTTGCAGAAAAATCACTTCTTCCCAAAATTCTCCCACTAAACCGAATTCGACCATCCGCCCTCCTTCAACTGTTCTTATATGCTTACTCCGTTTCACATCGCTGTGCGGCGCTACGCGAAGATATTTGACTCTAGTTTCTTAAGCAGCACACTACTAATGGTAAACTGAAATTTTACTATATTGTTACTCCTACTTATCTGCATCGTCTTTCATGTTTCTACATTTAGAGCTGGGTCCCATCCCGCACACCACCTAGAAATTTGTTCAAAGACTTCCTGCATCCTACAACTACCACAACTGCCATGCAATGACGACACCTTCCTGTACAACAAAATGTTGTAAGGCATCGTAGGTACGCTTTTTAATGTTCATGTCTGGGGAATTAGGAGATCAGCGAAGTTGTGTATACTCAGAGAATGTTCCTGGAGCCACTGTGCAACAACTCACGAACGTGCTGTTACATTCTCCTGCTGGAATTACCCACGTTTGTCGGAAACTTTAAAGGAGACCGGGTATAAAACGCTCGTAAGACCACGTCTTGAGTATTGCTCAAGTGTTTGGAACCCGCAGCAGATCAGTTTAAAGGAAGACATACAAGCAGTTCAGAGGCGAACAGCTAGGTTTGTTACTGGTAGGTTCGACCAACGCGCGAGTGTCACGGAAATGCACCGGCAACTCAATTGGCGATCACTGTAGGAAAGACGACGTTCTTTTCGTGAATTTCTGTTGAGGAAATTTAGAGGGCCGGAATTTGAAGATGGGTGTAGCACAATCTTGCTGTCACCTACTTTTATTTCGCGTAGTGTTCACAATGACAAGATAAGAGAAATTAGGGTTCGTACGGTGGCTTATAAGCATTCTTTTTTCCTCGTTCTATTTGGGAGTGGAATAGGAAGGGAAATGCCTAGTAGTTGTTCAGTGTACCCTCCGCCACGCACCTTACGGTGGATTGCGGAGCATGTATTTAGATGTAGATGAGTGTAAATGGGTACGACAGGCTGAACCGGAATGCGAACGAACGTGTCACCTACCAGGATAGTATCTAGAGGTATCAAGGATCCCATATCATTACAAATACTCACGCCACACATTATTTCAGAGCCTCCACCAGCTTGAATATTCTCCTGTTGACCTGCAGAGTCCATGGATTCATGAGTTGTCTGCATACAAGTACATATTCACTCACTTGACACACCTGGAAACGAAACTCTTTAGACCAGCCAATATATTTCCATTTATCAAGAGTCGACTATTTGTGTTCACCAACCTAGGCGAGGAGTAAATCATTGTGTCGTGCAGTCAGGAAGGGAAAACGAGTGGGCCTTCAGCTCCAAGATCTGTTATTGATGATGTTTCGTTGAATTGCTCACACGCTGACACCGCTGATGGTTTAACATCGAAATATGTAGCAATTTGTGGAAGGGTTGCACTTGTGTCATGTTGAACGATTTTTTTCAGTCGTCGTAGTCCCGTTCTTGAAGGATCTTTTTCCTACCACAACGATGTTGGAAATCTGATGTTTAACCGGATTCTCGATATTCGTGTCCATTGGTACAATAGTCATACGGGATAATCACCATTTCATCGCTACTCAGAGATTCTGTATCCCACATCTAGTACGTGGACAGTTACACCACGTTATAACTCATTTAAATAGTTATAACATGCCATTGTACCAGCAGTAAGCGATCTAAGACTTGCGCCAGACATGTTTCGTCGTGCGTTGGCGCTGACGACCACAGCGCCGTCCTCTGTTATTACATCTCTCTGTGTCTGCATACGTATCTGTATATCAGTCACTTTGGCTATTCAGGGTACAATGTCAGGTAATTACAATCCCATGAAACACTCAAAACGAACAAAAATGCAAGCCTCGCGAAAATTCCTTCCACCAAAAAAAGTCGTGAGATCTCATGGAAAACCAAGTCTGCTATTTTAGTGTTCATGGAGCCATCTATTCGACAACTTGTAATAATTTTTAATCTAATTAGTTATCTACCAACATATGTAGTAACTATATCAAAATTATACTTCTTTACTTCTATAATAAATATAATGACTTACCAATCGCACCATAATGTAATGACATAAGAATAAATAAAATGAGATTGCTATTTCTCAAAACGTCATACTGGCACAACAATAATTTATATTCCATTATGTAAACAAACGTAATGACATGCGAATGAAGTACACTCACAAGTCCATTTTTTTATTTTTTTAAAATATTGTCGCGAGTCTTCCAACAGCACGCGTGCTGCAGTGGTTAGCAAAGAATATTGCTGTGTTTGCGGTCCCCAGTTCAAATCCCACCACGTGCAGAAGACAATTTTTTTGTATTTACTATTTACTATCTCCAGAATTTTCAACATGTTTCTTATGTTCGATGTACTTCCAACTTCCAGAAAACTTGGAGGACTCCAAGCAGGAGTCAGTCTGCATTGAGTGTACGCCTGCGTTAGCAATAAACGTGTTCTGAGTGTAAAGTGTTGTGCTCTATTAACGATCAGCCATAAAAAATGTTCAAATGTTTGTTAAGCTTATGGGACTTAACTACGGGGTCAACAGTCCCTAAACTTACAAACTACTTATCAACTACCTTATACTAAGGATGGCACAAATATCCATGCTCGAGGGGGGATTCGAACCCCCGACCATAGTGGCCGTGGAGACTGTGACTGGAGCGCCTCAGTCTCCTCGGCCACCGCGGCCGGCGATCAGCCATCGAATTATGGACCACCTGTAGTTTGCAACGTGACAATATTAGTTCATGTTCCATGGGAAACCAATTCGGTTATTTTAGTTAGTGTTCATAGACCCATTTACTTGTAATCTAATTAAGAATCTACCAACATTTATAGCGACTATATTAGTAGTATAGATCTTCATTTTTATAATACATATAATGATTTCGCAATCACACCAGAATAAATATAATGAACAGGTAATTCCATATTGACATATAAAAATAATTTATATTCCTTTAAGTATCCAAACGGAATCACGTAGGAATGAAATACCTCATATTTTCATAAAGTATTGCAAACAGTAATTTACGTTGGCATATGATTGCCAAGTCATTATATTCATTATAGAAATAAAGATATTTAATTTTGATATAGTCACTACAGATGTTAGTAGATAAGTAATTAGATAAAAATTATGACAAGGTGTTGAATAGGTGGTTCTATGAACACTTAGTAAAGTAGCAGGCTTGGTTTCCCAAGAGATCTCACGACTTCTTATGGTGGAAGGAATTCTTCGCGGACTTGCATTTTTGTTCATTTTATGTTCTTATGGGATGGGATTGCTTATCCTACTCATGAGCATTACCTTACATTTTTTTCTACATTTAGAGCTAGCTGTCATTCTTCACATTAACTAGAAATCTTGTCTAAGTCGTCCTGTATGCTATTACAGCCAGTTAAACTCGACACCGCCGGCCGCGGTGGCCGAGGGGACTGAGGCACTCCAGTCACGGTCTGCACGACCACTACGGTTGGGGGTTCGAATCCCCCTCGGGCAGGGATATTTGTGCCGTCCTTAGTGTTAGGTAGTTCATAAGTAGTTTGTAAGTTTAGTGACTGATGACCCCGTAGTTAAGACCCATAAGCTATACAAACATTTGAAAGTCAACACCCTCCCATACACCACAGCATCATTTATTTACATAGAAAATAATAGCGGTCGTATCACACTCCCACACTCCTCTGGGGCACTCCTGACGATAGACTCGTTTCTGATGATCACTCGCTTTCGAGAACAACGAACTGCGTTCTATTACTTATGAAGTCTTCAAGTCACAAATCTGTGGACCTATTCCATATGCTCGTATCTTCATAAGTACAATCTGCCTGTTGCACTTCATTCATGGCTCAGAAGAAGTCAGGTAAGAAAAGAGCAAGCTGAGTTTCACATGAACGATGTTTCTTAAACTCGTGCTGATTCACAGAAAGAAACTTTTCCGTGTCAAAGAAATTTGCTATATTCGGACTGACAATATGCTCCATAATTCTACAGGAAACTTCCTGTCAATCTCAGTTCTTAATCTCTGCACTCCATTTTACCTGCTTCATTTACTGCATTTTTATATCTTTTCCTTTTATCAATTAAATTTAGTATTTCCTGTGATAGGTCTTGCCTTTGTCCCTGTTTGGTCCTCAGATGCCTACACTATTTCATCTCTTAAAGCTATCCATTCCTCTTCTACAATTTCCCTAGTTTCTGTTAACTATTGCATAAATCTCCCTCTGAAATTCTCAATTACTTCAGGTACCTTCAATCCCTTCAACTTATTTTCTTACCTTTCTGTATTCAGATTTAGTCTGCAGTTCATGATGAAAAATATATGGTCAGAATCTATTCTGCCCCAGGATAGGTCTTACAGTTCAAAACCTGGTTCCGAATCTATGTCTTCCCATTACAAATTCCATCTGGTACCTTCTGGTGTCTCCTGGTCTCTTCCAGGTATACAACTTTCTTTCATAATTCTTAAACCAAGTGGTTGTTATGATTATGTTCGACTCAAAATTCTAGAGGGAAGGTTCTTCTTTCATTCCTTTTGCCCAGTCCATATTCAACTACTATTTTTCCTTCCCTTCCTTTAATTACTTCCGAATTCCAGTCCCCCGCCACATTTTAGTTCTCCTCTCTCTTAAGTGTCTGCATAATTCCTCTATTTTCACCTGTTATTATACCTACTCAAGAATCACCATTAACTGATTTTGTATTTATAATCCTGTACCCGCCTGACAAAAAATCCTGTTCTTTTTTCCACCGAACTTCAAGAATCCCTACTATATCTAACTTCAACCTATCTTCCCCAATTCCACACTGCTATCCGTAGAAAGCCAGTGTTGTCTTTCCTCGCCGGCCGCGGTGGCCGAGGAGACTGAGGCGCTCCAGTCACGGTCTACACGGCCACTACGGTCGAGGGTTCGAATCCCTCCTCGGGCATGGATATTTGTGCCGTCCTTAGTGTTAGCTAGTTCATAAGTAGTTTGTAAGTTTAGGGTCTGATGACCCCGTAGTTAAGTCCCATAATCTTTACAAACATTTGAACTTTTTTTTTTTTTTTTTTTTTTTTTTTTTTTTTTTTTTGTCTTTCCTTATGACCACATCCTCGTGATTAATCCCCTCCCGGAGATCCGTATGGGGGACTATTTTACCTCCGGAATATTTTACCCGAGAGAATTCCATCATCATATTATTCCTGCAGTAGATCTGCATGTGCTCGGGAAAAGTAACGGCTGTAGTTTCCCCTTGCTTTCAGCCGTTCGCGGTAACTTAGCTCAATCGATCATCAGACTGTTGCCCCTACAACTACCTCTACAGGAACCACACGTTTGTCTGGCCTCTCCACAGATACCCCTCGGCTGTGGTTGCACCAATTGTACGGATACCTGTATCGTTGGGGCACGCTAGCTACCCTCCCTCAGCAATGGCTTTGGTTCATGGGGGTGGTGTAAAAGCTTATTACACCAGAATTCAGGAGAATGAAACTTTCACTTATATCTAAATCAGACCTTGGTAAATTTAGGAAATACACGAACGCCAGTGTCTGTATACGGAACTAGTTATAGAACACAAAATAAACATTATATTCATTTAAAATAAGTGTGTTTTGTAATCATGTTAATGGACCTATGTCTAAGTGGACGTATCTCTTATCATCGACCTTTGTGTCCCGTTGCCCAGATGAATAACTTCAACAGCATAGCCAAGGCGATGTGGCCGCATAAACTACCTAAGAAAGTAAAAACCAAATGGTCGTCAGCATTTCTTCCGTGAAATCGACGGGCGTCAACATTGAACGTAGAACGGAACCTCTTTCATGCAAAGCAGTTAATAGAGTACACTGAAATTCTCTATTCTTACATTTCTGCTAAGTCCGGCATACATAACTTCCAACACAAAAGTTCATCGATAAACTGGCGTCAAATCGCTATTCTAAAAACCGTAGAAGATTTAGAGTAATATTAGATTTAAATCATATATTGAATTAGTTTTATTTTGTTGGCAACTCGATACTAAATGACCCAAGAGTAGAGACATTTGGGAAACGGTTTCAACTGATTGGTTTCGCTCGAACGACCCCAATGCATTTAAATCATCACGAGAGTTTGATCCATTGTGCAACTCCGATTAAAAACTGGTGTATCTTTCAGAGTTATGTTTCTTAACGCCGTGTGTAGCTTTAAGGAAGGCAAGGAACGTATTAAACTCTGTTGGTAAACAGTGTGCGCGCTTAGATTTCAAGGATGAATGAAATAACGATCTACGTCACATTCGCCCAGCCATAAAAACCCCGAAAGAAGGCGATTTACAAGTAAACAATGAAGGAAAAACATAACTAGTATCGTGTCGTAATGCAGAAGTCCATAACAAAGAGTTTTCAACTGCATGTAACACTGGGTGGGAACACATTCCATAGTGCTGGGATTTCTCGAAAAAGCAGTGCAGTAAATAGGAATGACTGGTGATAAGGAAGAAATAACATCGCTGCAAGATTTGTAAAGAAGAAAGAACTAGGGAATCGAAAGCACTTGACGAGGGATGAAAATTACACAGCAGACAGTTTCATTTTTATTTTGTGCAGTTGATGGCACTGAAAAGAGATCTCATCAAATGCTTTTTTTATATATTACAATATTTGTGTTAATCGCTTGTTAATGTGTTATCATATCCATTACCTTGTGTCAGTGTAAAATTAACTGGAAGAATGTAGCAAGTCGAAATAAGCAGGTCACATAATATGCAAAAAACTGCTAATTCATCTAACTGGGGAACTATCAAAACGGGGTCTCACAAATTTCGATCTTTGGCCCTTTGTTTTTGTTAATATATATTAATGACTTGCCATTCTACATTCACGAAGATGCTACTTCTTTATGCTGACGATGAAAGTGTAGCTATCATGCCTGACAAACAGAACTTAACTGAATAAATTGTAAATCATGCCTTTCAGAAAATTATTCTATGGTTCTCTACAAATGGACTCTCATTAAACTTTTGGTAGAACCCAGTATATACAGTTTCATGCAGTAAATGGCAAGACACCATTAATAAATATAGACATTGAACAGAGAACTGTAGCTAATGTCGAATTTTCAAAATTTTAAGGTGTTTGCCTTGACGAGGGATTGAATGGGAAGAAACACATTGAAGTTTTGCTGAAACGTTTCAGTTCAGCTACTTATGCTATCAGTGTCATTGCAAAATTTGGTAATATACATCTCAGTAAATTAGCTTACTATAGCTATTTTCATTCACTGCTTTCGTATGGGATCATATTCTGGGGTAATTCAACATTGAGTAAAAATTATTCATTTTACAAAGGCGTGTAAACAGAATAGTTTCTGGAGCCCACCCAAGAGCATCCTGCAGATGTTTATTTAAGCAACTATGGATCTTCGAAATAGTTACATAATATGTGAATTCACTTATGAAACGAGAAATGATATATAAATATGTTCAGTATGTCGTGCCTTGCAGCTCGCAAATATTCAAGAAAATGACATTTTTATATCTCAACGAGAGATGCTGAGTTTTAATTTATTATTGGCGACTAGTTTCTGGCATATCCCGTTGTCTCAAGCCACGTAATTTATATTCCTTTATCAGAAATTTTAGGCGAAAATTAAAACCTCAAAAAATTTGTTCAATTCGGAATTGCGGCATATCTTAATGTTATTTTAGTTGCTCTCTTACGTTTTTTTGCTTTGTAATAATCGGGTATTGGCTATCCACAAACTATTCTTATTGGTTCTGGCGTTCTTTAACAAGGTGGTGATTCTGTTCGATGAAGTGACCTGCAAATGTAGTGTACGTGTGCTTTCGCTGTTCAGTGGTTTCTGTGTTCAAAATTATTTTATTCTTATCTTCACAGTTGTCTGACACAAATACAGTATACTGAATGATATTCATTGAAGATCAACGTAACTTCATTTCGTTCAGTAGGATGCGTTTGGCTAGCCTACGTGTTATTCATGGATTTAATTTCTGAAAAACTACACCTATCATCTATTTTTATGCTTAGCACAACGCATTTCGAGAATGTTTCTTGCTTTTAGTGCATTTGTTTACGTAAATACATCGTGACGTTTCCAAGTCTGATTTTATACTGCACTTGCACAGATCTAGTCATTCTGAGGTTAATACAATAAGGGAAATTGTACATAATAAATATTGACAAGTTTTTTTACATACTAAATAGTACTTCTGTCTGTACTTGCAAATACTCTGTCTGCTCCATTATACAGGATATCACAACACAAGAACCGTCACACTTGTTTTTGTCTAAAGGTAGGCTTAAGTCGCGATTATTATATTCAATATTCTGAGTAATGGAAGAGGCACAATACATTTAAGCAGACAGAAAATTTTAATTTTTCTGAGATTGGGATGAAATACTCACCTCAAGATTTGTTCTGATTTTCCGAACTTCAGTAACCTATAAACGACGAATGCATTGCAAGAGTAGTAGAAAATCGCCCACTGAAAGGTAAAAGAAAGTACCGTATTTATGTAAACAAATGAACTAGAAAATTCGAATAAATTCTCGAAACTCGTTGTGATAAGCAATGAACTTGCCTGACTGCTGCAGTTCTTTTTACTATTAAAGCATGGACCTTATCTGGTGTATGTCTACACAACTTCAAATTGATTCAGCAAAACTATAATAATGGTTGTCAGTGACACCACGAAAAATCACGAGTATGTAAAAGAAATTTCTCCTTTTACAGGTACCTTACATATTCGTGAAGCTTGTTTGCAAGTAGCA
The DNA here is from genome assembly GCA_026315105.1 of Locusta migratoria. Taxonomy (NCBI): domain Eukaryota; kingdom Metazoa; phylum Arthropoda; class Insecta; order Orthoptera; family Acrididae; genus Locusta; species Locusta migratoria. The sequence continues at coordinate 397,920,141 of CM048747.1, read as the reverse complement.
ATAACTGAGGACACTATCTAATCCTCGATACTCTTCTTTCGAGACAGATGTAACTCATTGGTATGCATTCGATGTATTTATTGATGAGAAAAGCCGTACTGTAGCACTTATTTCCAAGCCTAAATATGTCGGCGGAATCCATTGCACCTCAGGAAATCGAAAACTAATATACATCAGCCACAGAATAGATTCTAACGCAACCTAACCTTTTCCTTAACCTGATCAAGTGACAAACTACACTGCTGGCCATTAAAATTGCTACACCATGAAGATGACCTGCTACAGACGCGAAATTTAACCGACAGGAAAAAGATGCTGTGATATGCAAGTGATTAGTTTTTCAGAGCATTCACTCAAGGTTGGCGCCGGTGGCGACACCTACAACGTGCTGACATGAGGAAAGTTTCCAACCGATTCCTCATACACAAACAGCAGTTGACCGGTGCTGGATCCCAAGGATCTCGTATCACTAGCAGTCAACATAACGGGCATCTTATCCATATGGATGTAACGGATCGTGCAGCCACGTTTCGATCCCTGAGTCAAGAGATGTGGACGTTTGCAAGACAACAACCATATGCACGAACATTTCGACGACGTTCGCAGCAGCATGGACCACCAGCTCGGAGACTATGGCTGTGGTTACCCTTGACTGAATCACAGGCAGGAGTGGCTACGATTGTGTATGCAACGAAGAACCTGTGTGCACGAATGGCAAAACGTCATTTTTTTCAGGTTCTGTTTACATTGAGGGCGCATCCGTGTTTGCCGACATCGTGGTGAACGTACATTGGATGCGTGCATTTGTCATCGACACACTGGCGTATCACACGGCGTGATCGTATATGGTGCCACTGCTTACACGTCTCGGTCACCTCTTGTTCGCATCGACGGCACTTTGAACAGTGGCCGTTACATTTCAGGTGTGATACAGCCCGTGGCTCTATCCTCCATTCGATCCCTGCGAAACCCTGCATTTCAGCAAGATAATGCAAGACCGCGTGTTGCAGGTCTTGTACGGACCTTTCGGGACACGGAAAATATTCGAGAGCTGCCCGGGCCAGCACATTCTCCAGATCTCTCACCAACTGAAAACGTCTGGTAAATGGTGCCAGAGCAACTGGCTTGTCACAATACGCCAGTCTTGATGAACTGTGGTATCATATTGAAGCTGCATGGGCATTTGTACTTGTACGCGCTATCCAAGCTCTGTTTGACTCAATGCCCAGGCGTATCAAGGCCGTTTTTACGGCTAGAGATGGTTGTACTGATACTGATTTCTCAGAATCTATGCACTCAAATTGCGTGAAAATGTAATCACATCTTAGTTCTAGTATAATATATTTGTCCAGTGAATACCCGTTTATCATATGCATTTCTTCTTGGTGACACAATTTTAATGGCCAGTAGTGTATATTAGATGAAGTGTACCATGCTGTCGGCCGATGTTGTCAGTCAAATTTGGGCTAAGGCGTGTGACGATGGTTTTTCGCTGACACTGTGAACACGGTCTAACGTGGAGTCACCGACAAAACACGCTCGTGAAGTCGCCTTACAGTTGTGCCATCGCTGCAGTCAGCCGCCACTTCAGGGCTGGTGTAGAACGGTTCTAAGAAAAGCAAATAGAATCGAGGTAAGGAATGTTGTGAGCTAGACTGCGCTGCTTGGTGTCAAACAGGGCACAGGTAGCAAGGCGAGAGCTGCGCTGCTGTGTGAGTCATAGTTTACTGAGAAAGGGGCGAACGCCGGTCGGCCAGTACAGAATTCTCCAGCAGTTACGTACGACATTAAAAGTGCAAGACTTCACGAAAGTCTTCAACGAACTAGTTGCGATATCAGCAGATTTCGTAACCAAAACGAATCAATCATGAAGGAAACAAAAAAAGAGAACGAAGAATTGTGTAAGCCCACCCAAGATCATCCTACAGGTATCTATTTCAGGATTTATGTATCCTCACAGTAACTTCACAGTACATATATTTTCTCACGAAGTTTGTTTTTAATAATGCAACCCACTTCAAAAGTAATAGCAGTGTACATAATTATAAGGCCAGGAGAAAGGATTATCTTCACTATGCAGAGTAAACCTGAGTTGGGTGAATTAAGCTCTAATAAAAGTCTTCGGTCACCTACCATACGATATCAAAAGCCTGATAGACAGCCAACTAGCATTTAAAAAAAATTACAATATTTTCCGAATGACAACTTCTTCTACGCATTGAATGAGCTTTTAGATGTAAATGAGTAAATCTAAAAAAAAAAAAAGAGAGAGAGAGAGAGAGAGAGAGAGAGAGAGAGAGAGAGAGAGAGAGAAACAAAAAATAGAAAAAAATGAAAAATATATTTATATATGTAATATTTTGTGTAATGTAATATCTTGTACAGACACCTTTTATTAACCTGACACGTTTCTCATCACAAAGTGTCATATTCAGGAGCTATGGAACAAGTATTAATCTAATCAATAGGCTGAAGGCACTGCCTCCCTCTCTTGTTCTAAATACCTTTTCCATTCCCACCTTTCTCAATTCACCTGGTGCAACCGGTGGTTCCTGTCCATCAACCCTGACAAGTCCCAGCGAATCATTAAAATTTGTATATCCCACTCCTTCCGCCTCCACAACTTTTACCTAAACCTATGACAATCACATCCACCTCACCACCCCTATGAAACATAACAGCCTCACTTTCGATCGCTCCCTCTCCTGGAATCCCCCCGTGAAAACCGTCTGTCAGAAATCCCTCCCCTCCTGAATCTTAAGAAAATCCTCTCGAGCTGAACATGAGGCCTCCAACCATCCACCATTCTGTACACCTACCGCTCCTTCATGCGTCCAGTCTTCTGCAGTTTCCACCCCGGCTGGGTTTCAGCCTCCCCCACTTATTACAATTCCCCCAAGTCCTCAAGTGACACGCCCTCCGGCTCACACACCGCGTCCGCCTCGCTGCCCACATGTGGATCATCTATGAACTTTCTCCACCTGCTGCAAATCCCACAGCCCATCCGTATCTGCTTCATCTGTAGCAAAATAGACTCCTGTAAGCTTTTAGTATATCCCATCCTCAGAGCTCCAGGCTCTCTGTTATGGCTACACCACTTCATCCCTCCCTCCCTTCATCTCCACACGCTCTACATCCTCTCCCAGGCTAAGCCACCGCCTCCCACCCCCAGACATCCCTCCTACCAATCCTCTTCCCTCCACTTCCCCATATAAGTACCCACTCCCTTCCCCTCTCTACTCTTCCAGTCCCACGCTTGTTTCTGCCATCCTCCCCTTTATCCCAGAGTCCTTTGTGCTTCCGACACCGTCTCTCCCTACACTATCCAGCCCTGACCCCACCCCCTTCCCCACTTATCCCATCCCTGCGGGATCCTGTCTTGTATGGTTTATCTCAATTATCTGTGTGTCTGCATCAGTGCGGCAATGAACTTCGTCTTTAACCCGCCGATACCAGAAGAACATAGTGTTTCCCATGTGTTTTTAATAGTGCCTATGTCTTCTTTTTCGTGTCCAGTGTTTGTGTTACTCTGTGTTTGCTTTATAGCCACTTTGGCTGATTTTAAAGAACTGTAGTGTGTGGGCAAGCTGAGAATTAGCGTCTAGCGGGAAGCGAGCAGGGCTACCCCCGCGCGGCCACCGTTATTTGTGAGTCCCTAATGGCGCAGCGAGGAAGCGCCACTCCCTGCTAATCAGGATATTGGTTGAATCCCGGTAGAGCTCTTGATAGCGTTGATTCTGGTAGTTCTTTTAAAGTCTATTGTTACAGTTAAAGGCATACGATTGTCAGCAGTTGTGGTTTGTAGTCGAATCCGTTATACATGACTTTTCTATACGTATCTGAGATCTTATGTTTGCGTATTATATCACAAGGTTCCCAAATAATTTATGATGAATACAATACACTTCCTTCGAAAGGGCTTTTCTTCCGACACTTGCTAGCCATAGTAACGGGGATCTGGTGTTACACCTACATTGCATATGCAGGTTTATGATAACCAAAAGATATAATATGAAGATTTTGTTTGTAGAGCTGAAATCCAAAAGTACCCCCCAGAGACGTTAATATTAGAGCAAGTGTGTAGTTAAGACATCAGTGTGGTGCTCCTCAAGACAATTTGACACAACAGAGCCATATATTTCAGTCAATTATAAGGTTTTTTGTGCACGGAAATGCGTTATAGTACTTTTTAAGACATGTGCTCAGTGTAGTGCAGTTACTAGTAAACTAGTGGTTCGTCATGCACAAAATTCGTTAAATAAATTCGAACAGTGGATGCCCTGGCGAAGTCAGTAAGACAGCGGTACAAGGCTCATACTATAGATTCTAATATATTTTGCTACTCTCTTATTACCCGACTAGTCGACCCGGCAATGCTTTGTAACTGCTAATATGTACGTACTTTTGTTTTGAAAGACAAATGTGCAAAATTTCATCTTAATCGTACGAATGATATTGACATCCCAAAGAAAAGAGCTCTTTCAAATTTCCAAAAAAATTCCTATTTTCTGGCCAACTATTCCAAACTTATACTTCACTCAAACCTTCCTCTCATTTTGAACGTCGAATGTGCAAAATTTTAACACAGTCAGATCAATAGAATTGATACTTCATAAAAAATATCTACTTTTTTTCTGAATTTTCCAATTTTCTGGGAAACTTTTCCAAATTTTTATCTCATATGAACGAAACTCTTGCTTTGTACATCAAATATGCAAAATTTTATCGCAATCAGGCGAATGATATTGATATCTCATTGAGAAAAGCTCTTTCAGTTTCTCGCAAATTTTCAAATTTTCCCGGTAACTTTCCCAAAATTTTAGTTCATAAGAACGTTCATCTTTCGTTGAACATCAAATGATCAAAATTTTATCGCAATCGGATGCACGGTTCTCAACTTACAGCGTTGCATACATTTAGAAACACATTGAAAAAGGATCTTGGTTCGAATTTTGCGACTTTCCTTTTTAACTGTCCCATTTTTTTTTCTTTCTTTTTTTTTTTTTACTGAAAACTTTTTCGAGACCATAATGAACAAAACAAAAAAACACATTGAAAAACACACGTCCAGTTTTTCTCAAATTTTCCGATTTTCCGGTAAATTTTCCTAAAACTTTATTTCATACAAACCTTTTCCTGTGAAGCCGTACAAAAATGATGCTCTGAAAACCATGTGGCAATAGATTTTAATTCATGGAAAAAAAATCGTTTTCGGTTTTTCCTAAATTTTTCTACTTTCAGGGCAACTTTTCCTAATTTTTATTTGATGCGAACCTTCTTCTTCCGTACAACGTGAAATGTACAAAATTACATCGCAATTGGACGAAAGGTATTGATAATTCACTGGAAAAAGCTGTTTCAGTTTTTCCAGATTTTCCTCTTTTCCGGACAGCTTTTCCATATTTTATCACCGTTTAAACTATCCCTGGACTTACACAAATATTTCAAGACTAAAATTAACCAAATCGGTTCAGCCGTTCTCGAGTTTTAGCGAGAGTAGCGAACAGCAATTCATTTTTCTATATGTAGATTTGTATCACGATTGTCAACTATTTGTACTGCAAAAACCACATCTTTGGTTGCGCATAATTCCTTTTTTCCATAGAACAGGAATTAAATGATGTCCATTCACTGTCTCAGTAAGTTACTAACAACTGCTTATCTGGTCAACCTATCAAGTATTCATTGCTTTTCTTAATTGATTTACTAACTTTTCCATGAAATACGTTTGACTGCCTTCAAAACTTTTTGAGAATCTACAGTTCTGTTTGAATTACATTGCGCAATATATCTGTGGGTTATTGTTCAGTTGAATTCCGATTGGTGCTGTAAACACTCCTCTAATATACCAAATGCGTGCGCCAAACGACATTGATGAATAATAATAGCAACAGCACAGACCCTGCCTATAGATGATGCGTTTACTCTCGCTGACTTTTGGATATATACGGCGTGCAACCTGTAGATGATGCATCGTTAATGGACCTCCGCTGCGTGATTCACTTAAACTCTCTTCGGCTGTTGCATCGCCGTCACGAACACGTCATTGTCCGCTGAACTTCAGAAATATGAGTCGATGTTAAGAGTTTGCATATAAACCGCAAAGCATCGCAAACCTGATGGCACAGACCCCCAACGTGGGTACTGGCATTCTCTACTGCTACGCGAAATAGAAGCACACCTACATTCACAACTGCGGGCATTATTACAGGACTCCATCCTGCCTTTCGATTAGGAAATCCATTGACGTCACTCCATATGTTTATTACGGTCACACCTTTGATCTTGAATGGGATCAGACAAAAGCATGCTTAGAATAGCCCTCCCCCCCACACACATACACACACAAAAATAAAAGGAAACCAGTGCTCTGTGTCACTTCGATGCAGAACCTTGCCTTCTATGAAAACTGGAATTTTAATAGTCAAAGTTATAGGATATAAAAACACCGTGAGAAAAACTAAACATAATTCAGTGACGACAATAACTCCGATCATAAAGAAAGCATGTTCAGACAAGTATAAAAATTAAAGAGCAACCAGTTTAATAAGTCGTGGTTACAAAACGCTAACACAATTTTCTTACATACGAATGGAAAACTAGGAGCATCCGAACTCTGGGAAGGTCAGTTAGGAAATGGGAACAAGAGAGGCAACGCATTACGACTTATCTAGGAAGCTAGGTTCAGGTTCAGAAGAAGTAAATCTGCGTTTCTGCTTTTGTAGTTTTAGATAAAGCTTTTCGCAATGTAGACCGGAGTTCTCTCTTTCAAATTCTGATGGAAGCATGGGTAAAATATAGCGAAAGAAATGTTACGCTCAACTTGTAGAAAAAACGACGGCAGTAGTTTTAAGAATGGAATCACGTGAAAGGAACAAAGGGGTGTGGAAGGAAGAAAGACAGGGTTGTAGACTTTTTTCAATGTTATCCAAACTATACTTTCAGCAATGTGGGGAAATTTAGAGAAGAAATTAAAGGTCAGCGGAAAGCAATAAAAACTTAGCGCTTTGAATATTATATTGTAATTCTGGATGAGCAATTGAACGGAATAAGCAGTGTATTGAAAGGGGGGATGGGGTAAAAGATGAACATTAACAACAACAAAACAAGGGGAATGTAGTCCACGAAAATCAGGCGAGGCAAAAGTAATTAGATTGTATGTGAATAAACGTAGTAGATGGATTTTGTTATTTCGGAAGCTAATTAACTTCTAATGGCCGATGTAAAGAAGGTATAAAATGTAGAATGGCTACGGGAAGAAAGAAGAAGAGAAATTCGTTGAAAACCTATTTAATTTAAATGTTAGGCAGCCCTCTTTCGTAGAGCATTTGTCTGGATTGTGGCATCACACGGTAGTGAAGCGTAAACTATAAGGAGTTCAGGCAAAGAATACAAGCTTTTTAAATGTGGTACTACAGACTAATGCTGAAGATAATATGGATAGATCACTCAATTAATGAGGAGTTAGTGAAAAGAAGTGAAGAATAAGATATTTTCTACTAATCTTTGAGTAAAAGAACGATTAGACTGGTTAGACACATTCCGGAACATCAAAGACACGGAGGGAATCGCATAAGGTACAAATTGCAGAGGGAGACCGATAGACGAATACAGTAAAGAGGTTCAAAGGGATTTACATTGCCGTTCGTATTCAAAGATGAAGAGATGTCTGAAACCTATGCAACTAAACTACAGTGATCATAGGTCCCCATAATTACAAACTACTACTTGTTGTTGTAGTGCAAGTTTCCTTATGTGCGAATAAGAACTGCGACCTACATCCTTTTAAAGCTGCTTACTGTTTCCGTCTCTAGGTCACCTTTTATGATTTTTACCCCACATACTTCCTTCTAATATTGACGATTCCTTGATGTCTCAGAAAGCGTTCCACCAACCTGTACCTTCTTTTAAACAAAGTATAACAGATATTCTTTTTCTCCCCAATTCTGTTGAGCACCTCCTCATTAGTAACGTGATCTATGTGTCTGATCTTATTCATTCGTCTGTAGCACCACATTTCAAAAGCTTCAATCATTTTTATGACTAATGTACTTATCGTCCACGCTTCACTCCCATACAGTGCAACACTCCAGATAAATGCTTTCAGAAAGGATTTCCTAACATTTAAATTAATATTGGATGTCTGAAGATTTAGATTTTTCTGAAAAGCTTTCCTCCCCATAACCATTTTGCGTTTTATGTCCTCTTTACTTCGGCCATCAGAAGTTATTTCGCTACCAAAAAAAAAATAAAAAATAAAAAATAATATATATATATATATATATATATATATATAATGCAGCTACTGCTTTTATTATCTTATTACCTAATCTAATTCCTTCAGCATAGCCTCATTTTCTAACACTACATTCCATTATAATTGTTTCACTCTTGTTAACGTTCATCTTATACCCTCCTTTCAAGACACAGTCAATTCCGTTCAACTGCTCTTCCAAGGCCTTTGCTGTCTCTGACAGAACTACTTTGTCATCGGCAAATAAGAAAATTTTTATTTCCTCTTCCTAAACCTTAATTCCTTCTGTCAATTTCTCCTAGCATTCCTTTACAGCTTGCTAAGTGTAAAGATGGAACAACATTGTGCAAGCGCTACAAATCCTGTCTTACACCTTTCCCGTCCCTTTCATGTCCTTCGACTCTGATAGCTGTTGTTAGGTTTTTGTACACAGTGTATATAATTCCTTGCTCCCTATATTTTACGCTTGATACCTTCATAATTTGAAAAAAAAAAACTTATTCCAACAAACAATGTCATAAGCTCTCTCCAGATCTACAAAGACGTAAGTTTACCTTTCGTTAACATATCTCATAATTTACAAAGTGGGTACTGCCTCTCGTGTTCCTACATTTTTCCTCAATCCAAATCCATTTTCCCAAAGGTCAGATTCCACCAATTTTTCTATTTGTCTGAAAATAATTGATTTCGCAAATACGCCTTATTAAACTGATAGTTCTGTAATTTTCACATTTGTCTTCATTTCCTTTCTTCGCATTCGTCTTTTGGTTAGAGGTATTTCCCGTCTCGTACATCTTACTTACCAGTGGAATAATTTCTTCTGGACTATGATAACGATATCAGCAGTACAGACGAAATATCATCTACTCCAGGGGCCTTATTTGAACTCAAATCTTACAGTGCTCTGTCAAATTTTTCTCACAGTATCGCATATCTTATCTCATATTCCTCCACTTCATTTCTGGAATACTGCCTTCATTTCTTCTGTATAGGCACCCTATATATTCGTTTCACCTTTCTGCATGAGAATCAAGATGCCAAATGTTTTTAAATCTAAAGGACTTAACTACTGCTTTCCTTTCTTTGCTTAGTATTGGTTTTACGTCTGGCTTTAAGTGGATTTGTTACATATTCTGAACGTTCTTCCAAGGAGTGTATAGTAATTGTGATTTCAAAGTTTTTACTTCAATTGATAGCTTTGATATTAATGCAGCTTTCCGTGTATCTATAATACAACTGCTTTCCTTTTCTACTAATCGAAATGACCTCACACTTTCCATCATTTAGAGTTGCAATGGTCACTTCCTGGTCGCCGTTTAGGGAGACTTTGGTATATTTGGCAGTTAACTATAAAAGATTTAGTTGTAGAGAGCTTGGAGACTTACCTCTGATTGGATGATGACTTTCAGTGGCTTTACCCAGCTTTCTGTACATGTAACAATTTCAGCTTTGGTGTTTTCTATTACCACCGGAACCTCTGGAGATTTCTATCACAACCACAGAACTTTATAGCTACAGTACCAAGTTTCGGACTGCGCACCTTTCTATACTCTGCTTACTCCTTCTAATAGTTTCTATGAAAGCATGACCGAATGTTGAAGGAATTTTATGTACTTTTACTATGGGAAACATTAGGCATAGGTCCTTTGCAGTATTAAAATATTCGCGCGTCTTCCTTGTTTGAGTACATATATATAATACTAAGTACATTGATTATATGGTTAACAAATTTTTTTACAAACGAAGGTAAACTATCCCATTGCTGATCCTTTTGTTCTTTGTGTGAAGTGTGGTCTTATGACATCAAGTTGTATAGATATATATTGGTACATTTAGTAGGTCACTAGAGGATATTTAGCTTTAGAGAACTTTGCCAACATCGATCTGAGTGAATACATTATGCTGCTTTTCTACAACATTCTTTTCGTAGTATCTTTCTATCCTACAAAATAGTGATGACACATTAAAGAAAATCTGTAAAAATTTATGTGGTGATACTGTTATCTATAAGATACTATGCGACTGAAATATGTGAACCCTTTACATATTTATGTACCTTTAGTATACTTACAGAATGCATTATATGAGAGTGAATGTAATTTTTGTGTATGCCGTATCTTACACCTAGACATTTCGAAAATGTTAACTTCCTTCTCCAATGAAACTGTAGAAATACTTACGATGGAGTTCCATTGTGTTCAAAATGTGTTTTGTGCTTGACACTTACAAAAGAAAAAAAAACTCTTTTTATTACTACAAATTTCAAATGTTTCATTTGTGTATTTCTGACTGTAACCAACATGTGTGTTGATAAATGTTTTTTTTTTCGAGATACCAACACTTTCTTATTGCATCTTCCTATTTGATCATATTACCCATCTGACACAATCAAGGCAGCTGTGCACCCTGTGTTTCGTTTTGCAATTTATGCAAGTTATGATAACATGAACGACTTTCTATGTGTTTCCACAGAAATTTGGAAAAGTCCATGTTGGTATATTTAGTAGGTCACACAGGAAATTCGGTTCTGCATTGGCAACATAGATCTGATTGGATTAATATTGTTGCATTTCTCAACAGTTCATTGTCTGCTTAACCTCCCATATGTCTAGTCTAAAATATATACTCTAGCACTACTTTACTTTTCACTAAATTGTTGGTGACACACTATGGAAAAATCATAAAAAGTTAGGTAATGATACTATCACTTATAAAATGTGTTTGATTGAAGTATAAAGACTCTTTACATATTTTGATAACTATGGATTATTTATTGAACATTTTTTATGGAAATACATGTAATTTATGGGTGCACTATGTTTTGCACATGGAGTGTGCTACAATTAGTTTCACAATTTTAATATTTACTTAGTAGTACTTAATTTAGTTTCACTCAGCTACTTAGCATTTTTCCTTCATTCTTTGTCATTATTGCCCTTTTGTAAAATCAAACACTGCTATTTAATTACAGTTATTGCTTACTTTTTATACTTGATGATAGTTAATACCTTTATTTTCCTATGAAATTGAAACATGTGACTTGAGTACATATATAATTTTAGTGCAGAAATGAAATTTAGTTATAAATAGTTATTTAAAATGTGATGTTATTCTGAAAAATTCAAATGCTTTTGACTTTATGTAAATTTTATGCATGTATGTGATTGTTGTGTGTGTGTGTGTGTGTGTGTGTGTGTGTGTGTGTGTGTGTGTGTGAGTGTGTGTGTGTATGTGTGTATGTGTGTGTGTTTTCCTGTATTTTATAATTGACATTGAATACATTCCATCAGTGACTTTTACTTTGACATAAACTGTGGCCTGCAAATGTAAAAGTTTTGGAATGTGTTAAATGTTTCAATATTAAATTCTGACAATATTTTATGAATTTCAATATCAGTCACATGCTGCAACAGAAAACCGGTTATTCGTTTATAGTATTTGATGCTGATAACTTCCGCTTTTTATGGAAGATAAAAAAATTCGTGTTTTGTTTTTTGTTCGATTTAGGATATTTTTGAGTACAATAACTACACGATAAATGGAGTTACATTTAGACTGATTATTTGCTTGTAGTGGTCTTTTAAGTACTGGATTATGACTGAAGAACAGGGGAGGATAGAAGTGGAGCATTTAACATTCCAAAACATGTAGCCTACATTAGCAGGCTGTATTTTCATATCAAAGTAAAAGTCAATGAAATGTTTATTCTCTAACAGTTATAAAACAGATTATATCTCTAATGTCAGAGTTAGGCATAAAACTGTATCCATTACTGTTTCGTCTATGTTCCACAGTGACAACCCTTAAAATTTCAGGATGTCTGTTGTTCTGTCTTCCTCATTTACATGTAAATTTATGTAAATTATTATTATTTTAGAATTGTCCATTACACCTGCATAATATAAATATTTAGTTCCATACATTCAGTGGCAGTATTGCAGATTCTGCTCTACAGGTATCCTTTTGCATGTTACAGTATTTACTTTATACAAGTAAACAATATTTCGTACAGCAGATGAAAGTACACAACCACGAAAAGGAAACTTGTAGACCAGCATCCACAAAACATTTTACTGAGGGAGACCTGTAAACCGTAAAAGAAAAATGTGAATGACAAGAAATAAATGCTTTATTCACTGATAACTGATGTCATAATAAAACAATTATTATCATAGTAAGTCATCTGAGGACTTATTTCATTTATCACATTAATTAAAGTAAAAAGATGTAATGTTAACATGTTTACAAAAACAGCATATAAAATACATATAATAAATTAGTCATACAGATTTTCAACTTTGATTTACTTATTATGACCTTTACTCGAGTTCAAAAGTTGTAATTTTATTTCGTTTTCAGAAACTTATATCAGCCATTTTGTTCATCATACATATACTTCATTATTTATTGTGTGCTTTCCTCGAGTACAAAAGTTAAACTTTCATTTTGAATTCACAAACAAGCCATTTTATTCTTGTTTGGTCAATGGTTCCTGCTCGCCTTCATCTGAAAAATGGAACAAAATACACAGAATATTATTTCCTCTTCCAAAAATGTCGAAGTTATCGCCTTAAAATACTGAAAAGGAAGGAGTGGTTTTCTTTTGCAGTATGTGACTAATAATGGAATTGCCGCGGTGGAGTAGCCGAGCGGTCTAAAGCGTCTCGCTGCGGAGCGCGCAGTTGCTCGCCGTGGAGGTTCGAGTCCTCCCTGGGGCATGGGTGTGTGTGTTGTCCTTAGGTTAGTTTACCTACGTTTAAGTAGTTTGTAAGATACGGACTGATGACCATGCAGTTTGGTCCGATAGATTTACAAACATTTGAAGATTTTTTTAAATAATGGAATTCATAAAACAATGAAAACATTTAATATCCAAACACAATATTCTAAAACATTTGAATTTGAAGGCTGCAATTTTATGTAAATGTCACTAAAAGAATTTATTGTGTGTCAATTATAAAACTGAATTTTTGTATTGCAATATCGAATATAAGCTTTAACAAGGATTGATAGTGATTCCAAACTTAAATAAATACAGTCAGTGGTAGCTGATAGCATGGTTCCTGGACTGCAATTCGTTTCCCCTCATTTCCCTTCCTATCGTCACTCCTCCCCTCCCCTCAGGGGGACTGATAATCTTAGCAGTTAGTCCCCCTGTCCCAACCAAATTATGAAATTGGGCGATATAAAGGTTTTAGTACTTAGTAGGCCATGTATTCAATCCTATGTCCTTAACAGCAGGTGTAGAAGACAAATGTATGCATAAACTATGGAAGTTCAAAATGTTTGTAAAGTTATGTGGACCTAATTGCAGTGGTTATCAGTCCCTAAATTTACAAACTGCTTAAACTATCGTAAGAACAAGAAACACAACCATGCCGGAGGGAGGACTTGAAACTCCGATGGTGAACGGCGGCCACACCACAGCAAGGATCCTTAGTGTGCACGGCTATTGCGCTGCGCAACTATGGAAGTAATTGTATGCATGATCAAGAATGCACTGATAAAAGTGTTAATTCTACAAGATATATGTATAACACTGGCCCAGTAACTGGTAATAAAACATTTCAATGTTCCTAGGCATTGCTATAACTGAATACGCTAAGGTGACTAGTTCCTAAGACATTGCTGTTTCAGAACAATATACCTAGCATCACAATAGAATGTTGTTAACGGTTTAAGCAGTTAAACTGATGTGTGCAATACGCTATAGTGGATGTCACTTAGGTCGCCTGTGGGGAGACCACAGAATTCATTTGTGTCAAATATTTGATTATATTAAGTATTCGTCAGGAACACAAAAAATTGAGAAAATCACTGGTAAATGGCCTTACTGAGGTACCCAGAGTAGTTAAACGCTCATTGAGAAATATGCATTCTACCAACAAGTCGTCTCTCACCTGATGAGGATTCTGAATACTGCTCCTCTGATGATGGATTCTCTGATGCCCGTTCATCTTCGCGTTTCTGTTCTGCTGTCTCTTGGGCTGCAGAGGACACGCCCATTTTAGGGCAGTGCTTTCCGCAGTCATATGTGGCCCAATAGCGTCTGTAGTTTCCACCAAATGGACGTGCTCCCATATATCCAAATCCGTGGACGTGTTGTCCTTGGAACGGATGAAGATATACTGAAACATACACCAGAATTTATAAACACTACCGGCTTACGACGTCCAGTGTCACCGAAATAAGGTTGTTCAGTGAATCAGAAGTAAGAAGACAATTTATTGGTACAAAACGTAGAATCTTACAGTTACGTAAGGCATTTTGCAGACACATGTCTGAGCCGGAAAAAAATCAACCATCCGAATGCATAAGTACGACAACCAAGCTAGTCTGCCTTCCCGAGTTTCCTCAGACCTCAGTCAGTTTTGTCTTTAGGTAGTTAAGAATTAAAGGAAAGAAGGTTAGCGACAGAAACTATTTCGAATACCAACCATTATGCTATACTATGGTGTGAAAGCCGACTATGGCGATCCATGTAATGAGTCACAAGCACAGAGTCCACTGCTTTTATAATGTATATCTTCTTATTTTTAGAAAAACCAGAAACGCAAACATTTTCCATAAAGGAGACATTCCATATAGGCAATACGAATGTTTACACGAAGACAGCTCCGAAGATTTTGTTGTATTTATGAGCCACAGTTATGCAACATTTGTTAAATGATTTGACTGTATTATTTTGATTCGTCACAATCTGGATTTCGGCTGTGTAGCCATTTTCAAGTGTGCAATTATGTCAATTGATTGGTACATATAGGAAACGAAATCGTCATTCTTGAGAGTAACAGCTTACATAAGCGCAACCATGTGGGTCGTCAATAATTAAACTGTTGCTCTCAAGCATGACAATTTGATTTCCTACATGTACCAATCAATTGACATAATTTTACACTTGAAAATGGCTACACAGCGAAATACTGATTGTAACGAAACATAGAAAGATAATACAGTCAAATGGCAAATACTGATATTGTGTAATCGACTTGCAGGGAAATCTCATTTTACAAGTTATATCAGGCACACTGTCATACACCGTCATACACTGTCAAACATTTTCGATCATACTGTTCCCGTACATGAAACTGCTCTATATAGACGATACAAATGTTTAGACTAAGTCAGCGCTAAGGACCGGAACATACTAATATTCTGCCTACAATATGTAACCGTAAAACTGACACATAAAACTTTCATCTCACATGTGCTATCAAGCAGACTAGCACATATTGTTGGAGCACCTTCTGATTCCTACTTTAAACGTTATTTAACGTGTACCATACGCTACTTCAAATAATAATACAACATTTACCTAGGTGCCGGAATATTATTTTAAATATGTAATTTAAAAAGTGGTATATATTATTTAGTCAATTTATCTACATGTCTTTAGAACACGTATCTGTCGATAAATCATTAAACACCCTCATATTCACGCTGTTTCTCCTCGCGTCTATTGATGTCAACATATGAAGAGCGTTCCACATGATGATATTACGGCCTGGTATTCACTCCGAAGTTCAATTAGTACAGTTTTTGGGAATTATCTGAATCTATCCGAATGAGCGTTACACTAATGACAATTGAGCACTTAAGACACTTGACACACTGATTTGCTAAAACGCAAGGTGACAGAAATGAAGTGACAGGAATTCATACAAACGCAATGCTACTGTAAAAGTTAATGCGAAAATTGTTCATACCTGGCCGCTGCAGGACTGTCCCCAGTTGTCGAAGATATCCAGGTACAGGAGAGTACTGCTGCGAAGCTACTGTTGAGATCCATGCCCGAATGTATAACGGAGCGCCTGCACTGCTACGAATGGCAACCCGTACAAACGGCACCGATCTCGCGCCTGTAGTACGGACTTGCTTCCCATATCCAGGATGGCGACGGATGGTAGGTGCGACAAATACCACCACTCCCAGAGTATCGCTTCGGAAGTCTGCCGTCATAGGTGTTTTGTGACATATGTACCGCCGGTACATTACCGTCCCTAGCCCATTCAGAAAACCATTGAGTTTGTCTGGCAAGACATTAGCCGATATTCTAACGAATATGTACTGGGGGATTTGAGGGTAAGCAAAACACTCCAAAATGTTGCGACCCATTAGAGGGAAAAACAGAACACGACAGAAAAATTGCTGAAGTCTAATAAAGACTTCATAAGATGCTACTGAAAATACTACAATGTTGTTGTGCATCTCTGTTCGGACAGAAAGGAGCTGATTAGCAGAAATGTTAAATACTGCCAAGAAGCCGGCAACGAAGTCGTAATTTCTAGGCAGCCAGGGAAAGAAACAAACAATGGAATACATTTTGGACTTATCTGTATGGCACAAAGCAATACGCGACCGCGGATAAAACCGAACTGACACTGGCAGACCAACGGAGCGACACCAACTGCTCTGACGTCTCGCAAGGCAGCGGCGATCGCTCTAGGCTGCTGCCTTCCTATTGGCTGCGAGTATGGGTGGAGGTGGGGGAAACCTCGTGGTGGGGCGGCGTGCATTACGCACGGGCCTTACGAGAGAGCACGTACGCCACTGATGAACATTTCAGTTTATAACAGAGTGAATACTGTTCGAATGAAATAATATGTTCCTCCCATAAAGCAAAAGTAAATATTATATTCACTACTGCATACAGTAACTGCGAACAGTCTAGTAATACATGAAAAATTATGTCATTGCGAGAAAAAATAGAATCCTCAACGGTTCCTACAAACGTCCCATGTATGACATATTAACACAGCTTACTTATAACCGCTAATTCTGAATCTAGTGATACAGTAATTCAAAAAGACCCCTTTTTATTGTTTTACATGAGATAACTAGACGAACATTTCAAACAAAAATCGGCCGGCTGCAGTGGCCGAGCGGTCTGCGGCGCGCAAGTCACAGTGTGCATGGCAGAGAATGGAACCAAGAACCCTTATCACTTGAAAGAAAACACTCGTTTGTCTGATCTAGTCCAATATACGATACACCTGTCTGAACGGGAATAAGAAGAGACAAAGTTAAATTGTATGGTAAATAATGAATTCTGCAAATAATTGCTTAGGCAAATTACCGTCTGCTACGCAATTTGAAATGACAGGCACTACACAAGTTCATATGTTACATTTAAGGAATCAGTTAGCTGCAGTATTTCCACTGTTGCGAAATGTATGACCCGTTAGTGATTTGAATAAAAACACTTCCCACTCCCAGACACAAGTATTTGACATGTTTTGAGCTTTTTACAAACAATTTCTGACGAATGAATACCGTTGAAGTGCCATTACGTTTATTGCCTGACAAACAGTTAAATATAATTTGTGTGTAATAAGCAATAATCATAGAAAATTTACGTTTACGTCTACAGGGAGCTCATCTGAAGTATAAATTACAATGTCTCTCGTAATTTACATCATGGAAAACCTATTTTCGTAATTTTCTTAGCGAAATTTGAACCTGACTTGTTAGACGCCATAAACAAAACATTAATACTGTGCGTAAATTACAAATACGTTCTTCAATTATAAAAAAAATGTTCAAATGTTTGTTAAGCTTAAGGGACTTAACTACAGGGTCATCAGTCCCTAAACTTACAAACTACTTATGAACTACCTACATCTAAGGACGGCACAAATATCCATGCCCGAGGGGGGATTCGAACCCCCGACCGTAGTGGCCGTGCAAACCGTGACTGAAGCGCCTCAGTCCCCTCGGCCACCGCGGCCGGCTCTTCAATTATAGAGAGATTAAATAAATTGATACCTATTTATTTGCAGGACCACAGCCCCAACCATCAAAGCTTCGCCGTTCAAGAATGGTTTCGCAGTCAAGTACGCATAAAGCCTATTGAGAATCCAAGTAGTCTAAGTCGACTCGCTGCGGAGCGCACGGTTGCTCGCCGTCTGAGGTTCGAGTCCTCCCTGGGGCATGGTTGTGTGTGTTGTCCTTAGGTTAGTTTACCTTAGTTTAAGTAGTTTGTAAGCTACGGACTGATGACCAAGCACTTTGCTTCGGTAGATTTACAAACATTTGAACATTCCTATTCAGAATATGTGGCCGGAAGTAACGAGGTCGTTGCCACTTGGATCAAGAAACGCAAGCGACCTTTGGGAAAACATAGAACATACTTGGTCTCAAATAAACCACTATGAAACATTATCAAGGCAGTTAGTGGAGTCAGTTCCAACACAGAGAAATATTACGAAATGATGGTGGATGGGTAGGCTATAGGAATAGTCCCTTCGCAAAAAGTCAGGCAGTGTGTGTGTGTGTGTGTGTGTGTGTGTGTGTGTGTGTGTGTGTGTGTGCACTTGCGTGCGTTTGTGCGAGTATGCGAAAGACAAGCAACAATAAACATGCATAAAATAACAATGTGGAATGTTTTAATGACTTCTAAAGTTACAAAATTCAAGATTCCCAAAACAATTTACTGTCAATTACATTAATTGAAATAATGGAGAATGTATTACGTTTGTAAAACAGTAGCCAAAGGCAGTGCGTTCAGAGTGTCGAGACTCGCAACAAGTGCATCTGTAAACAACATCCAACTCCAGCACATGCCAAGACACAAACAGGAAGACGTCGTCTTAGCTCTGAACGCTGTGTGCCGATACTATCTGCACAGGTTTCTCGTAACCACAATCAGATTCTATTGCGATGACTCTCTTCTTGCCCCGCACACGAAGACAACCTAGGTGAGACCAAAATTCATGCAACACACACGAAAATAAATGAGGAGCTTTCCTGCACTCCGATAGTGGTACACAAGTAATAACCTTTTGTGAGAAGCATATAATAAATTTCTTTCTCTCGTGTCACAGCCCTCGTGTCAGAGTGAAGTGATAAAATCAACATGCTAGGGTTGCGAAGTCTTATATGATGCCTTTCCGTAATAGTAGTCCGGATCGTTAACATCATAAACTCCAGGACTTTCCTTCTTACATAACTATCCCTCACAACCCTTTATTTATGGAACTGCGGACATGTAATTTTTCTTGTGACTGAACGATGTGTTACCTTACTTACTATAGCACTAGCTGTACCCGACCACGCATTGCTGTGGCTTGTTACAGATTAAATGGAAAAGAACGATAAGAGGAACCATACATTTCTTATTAACGTATTTTACTACTGCCTTGTGAGTGGTAATTGGATATACGTCCTACATTCTCTGCTCCCCTTATCTCTGTCCCCTCTCCCTGCACCTCTCCTCGTTCCCCTCTCTTTGTCCGTAACTTCCTCTCGCCTCTCTCTGTCCATATCCTCATCCCCACTCCTTGTACATCTTCTCCTCACCTTCTCCCCCCCCCCCCCCCCTCTTTGTCTATCACATCTTCCTCCCGCCCTCTTCCTGTGCATCTGCCCCTCACCTCTTTTCCTCTACATTTCATCATTACGCTCTTCCTGTTCGTCTCCTCCTCACTTCTATCTCCTCTTAGAACTCTTTCTAACCTAGAGCCATCTTTAGTGTTATGTTCAAAATCATATACTTCCGAAAGTTCTTGATCTAAAGATTTGAAATGTTGACATAACTTTCTAATAAAATATGTGATGTTTTCATATACCAAATTTTTCAATATGTCATATATGAATTTATATAAACGTTATAATTGGAAAAAGGCTTAAACTAAAAATCGCAAAAGTAATGCATTTATAGGTTATATATAACTTATTCAAGAAATGCGTACCTAAAAGCCTCATGGGCTGGAATGCAATGTTGAGTCAGAATTTCAAAGCAATGGGTCAAGAACTTTCGGAGATACGCCTAACATTTTTATATATAGACGTTCGACATAAGGGACAGAAGGCTCTCTGCTTTGGCATAGCGGGCCTTGCCCCAGCGGCTACCCAGTCAGCTATGCGCGTGCAACCTACTCTGCCTGACGTCACACGAGAGCGCCGCGGCCTTGTCTCTAGGTGGTTAATATCACTGCGCATGTGTTCATTCATCACTGACTCACAGTTCTCACAACGCTTTACAGAATTAACACAATTGTCAGATCATTCAGAGACAGCAGACTGACTGTAATAAAATTGACGCTGCTTTCCGAACCATATTCCTCAAAAATTGAATATTATTTAAATCAGATCCAGCAGTTACACTTGGATAATTCCTATGTGTTTAATTTGATAGCTGAAAACGTTCGTTATTTTGGGAACTTCCTGGAATTTATTTAGAACAAACTCAAGAATAGATGCATGCTGAAACAAAAATTCCAATCTGTAAGGCGGTTTTTACGTTTCGCGACAAAGCATCGAAAGAAGTTACATTGTAACCATAGCTAATGCTGAACAGTAGAATTTGTGTATCAGAACAGTAGGGACTTAGAGAGCGACACCGCGCCACGTTCACGCTGTCTACCGGCTTTACATGGCGGTAGTGTTGGTGGGATTAATCTAGCACTGACATCGTTTGTGTCGGGCCGTCTTCTCTTCTTATGACCAGCAGACCATCAAGAACATGCAGAGAATGGAACCAAGAACCCTTATCACTTGAAAGAAAACACTAGTTTCTTTGATCCAGTCCAATATACGATACACCTGTCTGAATAGGAATAGAAGAGACAAAGTGAAATCGTATGGTAAATAATGAATTCTGCAAATAATTGCTTAGACAAATTACCGTCTGCTACGCAATTTGAAATGACAGCCATTACACAAGTTTATATGTTACAATTAAGGAATCAGTTAGCTGCAGTATTTCGACTGTTGCGAAATGTATGGCCCATTAGTTATTTGAATAAAAACACTTCCCACTCAGAGACATAAGTATTTGACATGTTTTGACCTCTTCACAAACAATGTCTGACGAATGAGTACCGTTGAAGTGCCATTACGTTTATTGCCTGACAAACAGTTAAATATAATATGTGTTTAACAAGCAATAATCATAGAAAATTTACGTTTCCGTCTACAAGGAGCTCATCTGAAGAATAAATTAGAATGTCTCTCGTAATTTACAGCATGGAAAACCTATTTTCGTAATTCGTTGTTCTGCAATAGATGCAGAAAAAGTGTGGGATCCGGTAATCATGATTGATGAAGTGGCTTATAAAATGTGTATTACACGATCTCACACGAAAACGAAGGAAGTAACAATGTCCGTTACCCATATTGGCCATGATTTCAGACAGGACACACTACGAGTCATTTCTTTACGCTAGCGGAAGGCACCGCTGGGCATCGATTTCTGTTCACTTTCTTTTTTTTTGTAAAGCCTGTGGGACTTAACTGCCTGCGGTCGGGGGTTCGAATCCCCCATCGGGCATGGATGTTTATGCCGTCTTTAGTATAAGATAGATCATAAGAAGTTTGTAAGTTTAGTGACTGAAGACCTGTAGTCAAGTCCCATAAGATATACAAACATTTGAACATTTTTGAATTTAACTGCGGCTCATCAGTCCCTAAACTTACAAACTACTTATGAACTAGCTTATACTAATGACGGCACAAACATCCATGCCCGAGGGAAGATTCGAGCCCCCGACTGGGAACGGCCTTGCGCATCGAAGCACAGCGCCTCAATGTGCACTCACTAGCACCGCTTTCCGTCTGAGACTAAATTAGCGTCACTAGAGTAAAGAGTAAACAAAACCGATGCTAAGACAATTCCTTTAACTAACGGATCAAAAGGCATAAACGCCTGATGATGAGCAAAACGTTCTTGAAATGTGTTGTAGTATGTCAGGGCGTGCTGAGCTGCCAGCGATGTTTGACGTGTGTGGATGAGTTATGCCGGAGTGATTGTGTACTTGAATGTTTCTCCTTCTGAAGAAAACTGCGGCCGAAATTTTAAATTGTTAGAATGTGAATGTCTCTTATTTGTGTCTACCTGCGACTCAGCGTTCGTCTTTACGGCGAATTGTTTCCTATCCCCTGTTATTATTATTGCAGTATGTTAAATTCGAGATAAAATAAATAGTAATGTAGCCGAACAATCCCGTCTGGGATGTCCCGGAGAATAATACCATATGATCACTTCATTTCAACAATTCTAACAGCCGCTTTCTAACTTAGCCTGTACTAATGAAATGAGAGAATCTTCACATACTCGACAATATATCACCACCTGTGTACTGCTGCAACTGTAGCCATACAGTCAAATCACACTACAAAAGTATGTTTAAAGCAGGAAGCTACGAAGCTACGAAACACCTTAGTACGTAATCGTCAGATGACTTATAGCATTCGCCACGCTTGCCAGTTACTACTATAATATTGTTTATCTGTCAGAAACGAATTTATGTCAGTCATTGAAATACATTTTGATTGGTGGAGCTGTAAGAATGGAGGCGTTTATGTTTTCAGAATAAAAGTACAATAACCTCTCAAAAAACCTGACAACGAGAAGCATATAGGGTAGGTATGAAATTGCATCCAGAGTCATATTTCATTTAACATCTCCGGTTGCAACTGTCATTGTCCGGGAAGGGAGTGGGTGTGAATTATGGTCTGGTGCACTGCAAAAATAGATTTTTCACTTACAAAACGAGGTGACAGACTATTGCAAAGCAGAAAATAGAAAACCGGAAAAGATAGTCGCTGCCAGAAAGACACTCTCATATTGCATTTCACGGCAATTAACTGACATATTATTTGTCTGGTTATGTGTGTGTGACCGGCCGCGATGGTCGAGCGTTCTGCGGCGCGTCAGTCACAGTCTGCACGGCCACTACGGTCGGGGGCTCGATTCCCCCGTTAGGCATGGATATTTGTGCCGTCCTTAGTATAAGCTAGTTCATAAGTAGTTTGTTAGTTCAGGGACTTTTGAACCCGTAGTTAAGTCCTATACGTTCTACAAACATTTGAATATGTGTGTGGTACCAGAATGTGGATGCTTATTTACCCACTGTTGAGAAACTCTTTCACAGACAGAAAACAAGTCCGACGTAGTTGAGCGTCAAGAACCAGTAGCGCGTGTTCAAATGTTCAATTGTTTGTAGAGCTTATGGGACTTAACTACGGGGTCATCATTCCCTAAACTTACAAACATCTTATGAACCAGTCAACACTAAGGACGGTACAAATATCCATGCCCGATGGGGGATTCGAACCCCCGACCGTAGTGGCGGTGCAGACCGTGACTGGCGCGCCGCAGAGACTAGCGCATGTCTGCCTGGCTGTGGCGTCGAACTAAACACCTAGAATTCTCATTTGACAGGGTGGAAACATCGTTCGTAATTCGTACCATCAGGGAGTCAGTTAACTACACCGTGCATCGACTAAGAAGCACTCTATGGAAAATGAGTTCAACGCTAAGCTCGTTGAACCTTTTGCAATCTCGGTAAGTCTCTGCGCAGTGGAAGTTTGGAAGCCCTGTGGCACCGGTGTGACTGCCGAGTTACTTCCGGGATGGCATCTACATCTACATCTATATCTACATGGGATACTTTGCAAATCACATTTAAGTGCCTGGCAGAGGGTTTATCGAAACACAATTATACTATTTATCTCCCATTCCATTCTCGAATAGCGCGCGGGAAGAAAGAACACCTGAATCTCTCTGTTGGAGCTTTGATTTCTCGTATTATATTCTGATGATCATTTCTACCTGTGCAAGTGGGAGTCAACAATATATTTTCGCATTCGAAGGAGAATGTTGGCGATTGGAGTTTCGTAAGTAGCCCACGCCGCAGCGATAAGCGCCGTTGTTGTAATGATTCCCATCCCAGATCCTATATCATTTCCGTAACGCTGTCTCCTCTGTATCGTGACAATACGAAACGAGCTGCCCTTCTTTGGACTCTTGTCCTCCGTCAAACCCACCTGATGAGGATCCCACACTGGGCTGCAATACTCCAAAAATAGTAGGACAAGCATAGTGTATGCAGTTTCTTTTGTAGTTGTGTTGCATATTTTAAGGGTTCCGCCAATAAAACGCAGTCTCTGGTTCGCCTTTCCAACGATATTATCTACGTGTTCTTTCCAGTTTAGGTCTGAAGTAATACTAATTCCTAGTTATTTTGTGGAGTTTACGGCCTTTACATCTGATTGATTTATCTTGTAAACTAATTTTAAAGGATTTCGTTTCGTACTCATGCGGACGACTTCTCATTATTTAGAGTCAATTGCCACTTTTTACACCGTACTGATATCTTATTCAGATCGTTCTGCAGTTGGTTTTGATCTTCAGATGATTTTACTACACGGTAAATGACGGCGTCATCTGCAAACAACCTAAGAGAGCTACTTAGATTTTCCCCTAAATCGTTTATGTAAATAAGGAATAGCAGAGGACCAATAACACTACACTGTGGAACGGCCGATATCACCTCTGCTTTAGTCGATGCCTTACCATCGATTACTACGAACTGTGTCCTCTCTGACAAGAAATCCCCTATCCAATCCCTAATTTGGGGCGTTATACCATAACCACGCTATGTGATTAAAAGACGTTTGTGAGGTATGGTGTCAAAAGATTTCTGGAAATCAAGAAATAAGCAATCGATTTGCGAACCTTTGTCGATAGCACCCATCACTTCGTGTGAATAAAGAGCTAGTTGTGTTTCGCATGAACGATATTTTCTAAATCCGTGTTGACCTTGGGTCAATAGATCGTTCAGTTCGAGATAATTCATAATATTTGAATACAGGATATGTTCCAAAACCCTGCTGCAAATTGACGTCAATGAAATAGGCCTGTAGTTTAGTGGGTTACTCCTATTGCCTTTCTTGAATGTAGGTGTTACCTGGGCAACTGTCAATTCTTTTGGTACAGATCCTTCTATGAGACAGCGGTTGTATATGACTGTTAGGTAAGGAGCTATCGCTTCAGCATAATCAGATAGAAATCTATTGGGTATACAAATCGGACCAGAAGAATTGTTCTTGTTAAGTGATTTTAGTTGCTGCACTACTCCGATGATACCTACTTCTACGTTACCTAATTACGATATCTGTTCGTAATTCGAAATCTGGAATATTGGTTTCGTCTTCTTTGGCCGGCCGCGGTGGCCGAGGGGACTGAGGAGCTTCAGTCACGGTCTGCACGGCCACTACGGTCGGGGGTTCGAATCCCCCCTCGGGCATGGAGATTTGCTCCGTCCTTAGTTGTAAGTAGTTCATAAGTAGTTTGTAAGTTTAGGGACTGATGACCCCGTAGATAAGTCCCTTAAGCTTAACAAACATTTGAAACATTCGTCTTCTTTGGTGAATAAGTTTCTAAAAGCTATGTTTAATAACTCTGCTTTAGTAGCGCTGTCATCGGCAGGATCGCCATTACTATCACGTAGTGAAGATATTGTTTGTGATTTGTCCCGAGTATATTTAACATATGACCAAAATCTGTTTGGGTTTTAAGTCAAATTACGAGAAAGAGTTTCGTTATGATAAATATTGTAGGCATCTCGCATTGAAATCCTCGCTAAATTTCGAGCTGAGTACGATCGCAAATCCTGGGGATTTTGTGTTCGTTTAAATTTAGTATGCCTTTTCCTTTGCTTTTGCAACAGTGTCCTGACCGGTTTTGTGTACCTCCTTCTTTTATTAATTTATTAGGTATAAAACTGTCAATTGCTGTCGATACCACTTCTTTGAATTTGAGCCACATCTGGTCTACACCTACGTTTAGTGTTAAAAACGAGTGGAAGCTGTCTTTCAAGAAGCAATGTATTTTGTTTCTATCTACTTTCCTGAAAAAATATACTTTGCGTTCATTTTTGGTAACTTTGGGACTTTCTATATTCGATTTCGCTACGACAGCTCTGTGTTCACTAATACCTGTATCTGTTGTGATGCTCGTTATGAGCTCAGGATTATTTGTTGCTAAGAGATCAAGTGTGTTTTCACATCCATTTACAATTCTAGTTGGCTCATGAACTAATTGTTCGAAGTAATTCACAGAGAATGCGTTGAGTACAATTTCGGATGATGTTTTATGCCTACCTGCTGATTTGAAAATATAATTTCGCCAACAGAGCGTGTGTAAATTAAAGTCACCACCTACTATTATCGTGTGAGTCGGATACGTTTTTGTAATTAGACTCGGGTTTTCTTTGAACCTTTCTGCTATTGTATCGTCAGAGTCGGGAGGCCGGTAAAAGGAACCTATTATTAATTTCTTACGATTTTCGGGTAAAACCTCTACCCATAATAGCTCGTTGGAACTATCAACTTCAACTTCGGCTCTGCTAGGGAAAAGAAAGTAGAGTTCCAGTCCCGCTGCGGCACAAATTTTCAATATTAGCGCTACCTGAATTCTCTTTCCTGCAACTACCGAGAAGTTTAAAGAATTACATTAATAAAAGGATATCGTAAAGCCCCTTTAATGAGTCACAAACAACGAATATCATACAGAAAAGGATTGTCAACTCGGTAATAATCGACGGAGTTCCAGGACCTATAATACTAATGAAATATTGGCAAGTTTTATCCTTTCTGTAGAACAAATGATATGGAGCAAAACAAAAGTAGGGGCTAAGTAATGCATTTTCCAAGATTTTGTGTTGCAGTGGTTTGTAGGTCAAGAAAGTATTTTTCATGTTCTTCTGATGGAGTTTCAAAACTTCCATTAACTATTACTTCATTTTTATTTCTTTGTAAATGGACGCTTTTCATTCGCTTAGTTCCTACATCTTTTGGTTTGTGGAACTGAAATCGACACCTCTTATTTTCATTCAACTGAATATTAGTATTTACGTTGAGTATTCATCTTCAGAACAATAGCACAATACTCTCGGCGAAACTGACATCAACAACCCCATTAATGTAGGTATAAACCTGTATTTTGTGTAATAATTTAATAGATTTCTAAAGTGGTTAGGGGGCGAAGAGCAGGAAGTCGTGGTGAACGATGAAGTGGTGGATTCATGCTTGTTGAACACTTTCCGTAACTAGTAACACTGTAGTGAAAAAAATTAAATCGTTTATAGGAAAATCAAGTCATAGAAATTTAGCCGCGTATAGTTGGCAACTGATGGGTTTGTGTTACATGCAGGGGTGTAGATACTGTTCACCAACTGTTGAGCAATTCTTTCACAGACAGAACTTAATCTGTAATATATATCGACATAGTAATAATTTGGCGTTATCCATTGGCAACATAAAAACAGTCACTACAATTTCTATAACCATCTGGTCAACTGTGTCATCATATTACGGCCCGATAGTTCAGATATGAATATTGCGGGAGCTTGCATTCATATGCAATCGTCTAGGGCAAAAAATTTTTTTTAAAAAAGAAGAAGTGCGAATGCTGCATACAATAACAGCACTATGCTCTGCTTCGTTAGCCATGATTATTTTGGATTTTGGATTCTTTCTGCCCTGAAAGTTCTGCATAGTCAAAAGGTTATCAGAATATCTGCTGCTCGTGCTCTTTTTTGTTAGGAGTTATAATGGGACTCTAATCAACAGGTGATACGTTTCATTTCTGCAATATTTGTAGACTGGATGACAGTTAATCTATAATAGAAGCTCATGTTATTTTGAACTCCATGTTACGAAGCCTTCCCAGAAATGTTCACATCTTGAAAACAATGCTGCATTGATTTCTCTTCGTTTGTTTGCCTCTCTTCGTTCGTTTGTGCCACTGACAGAGATATCAAGAAAGCTATTTTCTGAGTCTATAATTGTAAAGAAAACTGATGCTTACATCTAATGTTTTCAGTGTAATCAATAGAAATGCTCGACGAAATGTGAAACAGCACTGGTGAATGACTTTTGTTGTCATTGCGCTTAAGACAGAATACGAAAATAATTGAGACACTCATTACTAGCCGCGGTGGAGTAGCCGAGCGGTCTAAAGCGTCTCGCTGCGGAGCACGCGGTTGCTCGCCGTGGAGGTTCGAGTCCTTCCTGGGGCATGGGTGTGTGAGTTTGTCCTTAGATTAGTTTACCTAGGTTTAAGTAGTTTGTAAGCTACGGACTGATGACCACGCAGTTTGGTCCAATAGATTTACAAACAAACTTATTACTGTGTTAGCGGTCGGTGCATCTGTATATTTTTGTTAGTGACAACGATCAACTCATTGAAGCTAGGTAAGGAATTGCAAGCAGGGCTCATTGACATATACTTTAGGTGTTCGGAAACCCAGCAGGCGCGAGCTAAGTCTGGCGAGATCGCTTGGCAATCACCTCGGCTCTTATTCTCTCTGTTGAATGTATGATTGAAGATTGGCAACATCGCAGTGGAAGTCTGTCACCGCTGGTACCGAGGTCTTACTTCCGTGTTGGCACAGAACTATGCTCTTAAATTCATTTGATGTTTCCTGTAATTTCCATTGAATAATCTGACTGGTTTCTCAGTCGAGAGGCGACAGAAGGCAATTAGTTCATTCTTGTTGGTCCAGAAAATTGTTTACATGGCGAAATTCCAACTAATCTCGTCTCTTACGTTGCGAGTCATATGTTTTAGTGATGTATGTGGTCGTAGGAAAGAGCTGACGGGCACAGCTACTCGCTATCTCTGCGGTAAAGTAGTCTCCTGCCACGGAGAGGTGGCTTTGGTCACTGGTTCGGGTTTCATTGGAGTAGAATTTTTTTGCTGTTTTCGTGACAGGACTTGCACGAATCCATGTCGAAAACAACAAGAAACCTCTTGTGGTTACTTGTTATATTTTCTCAGATTATGGGAAAGTCTGACAACGTTCTGGTATTTTACCAAATCTATCCCTGTAGAATCGAACTGATTCCAAGCTAATTATGACGCCAATCGATGTTCGACGCGTATTTTCGTCTGGAAATAATTTTTGTCGAAGGTTATTTGAGTAGGGGTAGGAAAGATGAACATTTGAGGACATATGATCGAAAGAGTAGGTCAGGAATGGGTGACTTCCAAAGCACAATATTCGATTTTTGTTTGTGATATCAACGGGAATTATGATGGTGTAGTACTAACACATGATGTAATATTTTAGGTCGTTTGTCCTTACAGTGCAACTAAATTGTGCCTCAGTTGTTTGCAAAAAATGGGCGAATCCTGGCGCTGTGGTTGCACTTTCCTGAGTATAAAAGTCTTTTAGTACTCAGTCATCAATTTCTTCTTAAGATGTCAGCATGAGAGCATCATAACTCGTCACTAGTAACAATCGTGTGTAGGAATCTTGAATGAGCGGCCTGATGACGTTCAAGAAAAATGTGGTAATAGTCACCCCTATGACCCTTTTTTCCGATTCTACTGTACAGTCAGAAAAATTCAATACGTGACTGGAATGATGAGTACTAGAACTTGAATTAAGGATACAACAGCCGGTAAATAGACTCACAACGGCGCACTGCTGTCACTGACTCCGCAGGCGGCTACCGCGATGCGGCTGCTGGCGCGTCGCCGTAGCCGGTAGCTACGCCGTAGCCCACTTCTCCCCAGAGTAAACAGTTCAGTTTAGATGCAGCAGTGACTTCTTTTGTGTAATTGTTTCTGGGAGTTTCCGCTGTTATATTTGAGATTCTTCCACACTGATAACAAAGACAGCTGATATGAAGTAAAAAAAAATTGAAGGTTGTTGGATTCGATCTCGCGACTGATTACATATAGGGTTGTGAACGCGAAACGCGACTTTTACCACGAAACCAAGCGCTCATACACTACAGAACTGTTTTCAGAACGGAAGTAACACTTCCTCCTGATAGTACCGCATTCTACAGTGTTGCCAGATCGTGCATATCGTCGGACTTAGAATTCTGAGGGGCGATCGAATTTATTGTCCACAGTGCGCGACCGACTCGGACATAACCTCTGCGTTCGCCGGCTGGCGATCAATTTTTTTTTGTCTAAGACTATACACCGTAATTACAATAGGTGCATTTGAGAATTACATGAACACTTAAATATATTACTGTATTCTGAACAAGTTATAGAACAAAAAAATAAACTTTGTACCGATACCAAATTGAGTGCATTTTGTGCTTGGTGTGGTCTTCAGTAAAGAGACTGAACAAGTCTCTTCATCTGAAGACTGACGAAACACATCTGTTTGAATCTGCTTACTGTATTCATCTCTTGGTCTCCCACTACGAATTCTACCCCAAATACTTCCCTGCAATGCTGATTTCACGATTCTTTGTCTAAGAATGTGTCTTACCATTCGATTCCCTTTCTTTAGTCAAGGAATGTTCGAAATTCCATTTCTCCCCATTTCTGTTGAGTACATCCTCATTAGTAACGTTATCTACCCGACTAATCTTCAGCATTATGCTGTAGCTCCACATTTCAAAAGCGTCTATCATCTTCCTGTCTGAAGTATGTATTGTGCATGTTTCACACAAGTACAAAGCAACAAAATGTTCAAATTTTTGTAAATCAGTGGGAATCAACTTCCTTGGTCATTAGTCTCTAAGCTTACAAACTACTTGAACTAACTTAATCTAACCTAAGGGAAATACACACTCGCATGCCCAAGAGAGGACTCTAACCTCCGATGGAGAGCAACCACTCTCACTGCAGCAATGCGACTTAGAACGCTCGACCACTACTTCGCAGCTACAATGCAACACTTCACAAAATGCCTTCAGAGAAGGACTGTGTTCCACATAAATTAATATTCGATATTAACAAATTCCTCTTTATCAAATACGCTTTTTTTCCGATTGCCATTTCGCATTTCATATCCTCTGTATTGCGACCATCAAGTCTTATTTTACTGCAGTAGTGAGTAATGAGAGTTTGACACCACTGTGGTTTTACCCATGATGCATTGCGCGAGTACCATTACCCCTAACCCTCCGCTGTAGGCCACTTACCCGACCGCTAATCAAAGGACGCCGCCACCCGTCTTTCCTGGAGAAACAGGACAAACAGTAGGGCACTTTAAGATGATTCGCATCGAATATGTAATTGCACTTAGTAAGGACAATGACACACTTCAGGACTAATGACAAATAACAAGTAACTTTCTTGTAAACAACATAACCACAGGTTGACAGGATTCAAACTCATACCAATAAAATAATAGAAATGTCATTACTTATCTATGTACAGTATATATTTTTCTCTCATACATCATCATTGGAAAAAGAATCAAATTATTTTCTTTATAACCTTACTTTAGACAATACAATTTCCTGGAATAATAACTGATAACATCAAACATGTACCTGCACTTAACATGAGAGTTTTGTAAATAAATTGATCGTCTCCACTAATAATCACTACCGCCATCGCCAGCAGCCAGGCTCTCCATGACTGCTCCCACTTTCCATAACAAAACAGCAGAAGACATAATGTTTATAAAAGAAATTGAAATGACAGACAGAAATACTGAAAACCATCAAGGACATCGTATCTGTCTTCCTGGCTGGACTCAGAAAGAAAAACTAAACACAAACCGCTCACTCATACAAATCATACTAGCTGCACTTTGTAGCCGCTTTTTAAACAAAATTATCAAGTTCCAAAATTTAATACTCACTCTGTTTAGCGACCATGCCCTGTTAAAATATCAGACAATGCACACAATTCGAAATGTACCAAGTCTGTACAACGCTTCCTTAGACTGATGTACGGCTGCCTTCTATTTCCTCCTCCCATCCAATATTTCGACAGGTAAGTTTTCAAAGTCCATGTCTTCCTGTTATCCCCCACTTTTATGGTTTTAATATCCAATTCTGCAACTTCCGACAAATCTTCAAGACGACAGAATTCAGGTAGTTTAATTTTACATATTATTTCCTTCATAAAGCAATTGCTACAACATTACACATCTTCTTGCATATACCCATCTTCCTGAAGCTAAGCATATCAAAGGGAATCTATCTCTCTCTCTAACGACCATACCCTGTTACAGTAATAAACACTGAAAACGATTCTTTTAGAAATGCTCCAAATCTTTACAACATTTATCTCACACAGGTCGCACATGCAAATACCAATATTTGAGCACGCAAGAAGATGTTGAAATTTGTTCTTTCTCTACATTTAAATGAAACTAAACCCTATTATACAATTGTATTTTCTTGGAGGGTTACAATAAACAATAATAAAATTTATGGACACTGTGGAGTGGCCAAGCACATTGAGGTGCTATGTTCCAATGCACGAGGCCATTCCCCGTCAGGGGTTCGAGTCTCCCCCAGGCATGGAAATTTGTGTTGTCTTTAGTATAAGGTAGTTCATATGTAGTTTGTAAGTTTAGGCACTGATGACCCAGCAGTTAAGTCCCTTATACTTAATCAACTTTTGAACAGAAAATTCATGACATAATTTAATATCAGCAGTTTACCGATTTTCGACCTCCACACTAACACTTTTTTTCGAAAGCACTGACCTGGCAACATCCTTCTTCGAAATGACACTCGCCACTACAACAAACATGGAACCGCAAACATCTCCCTTCCTAACTGAGAGGACATTTATGTAATACTTTACCAGCCCGATAGCTAGGATGCAACACACATATAACAGTTTTCTAGTTCTGTAGAGAAACGTCGACCATCCCTTTATCCAAAATATAGACAGAGAGAGTCAATAATTCTTACTCCAAAAACAAATCAAGCTCCTTTCCTCTGTTAACTAAGATTTATTTTTTCAGTCCACTAAACCGAACTCGTATTTAGTTTTTTAAAGAGATAATTACAAGTAGCTTTCTACCGTAGACGATGATGCTTACTCTATTCAGTAGAATGCTAACCTACAGACTGCAACACCTGATCGTTAAAAGACAAATTTATAGCCATCACCGCAAAATACCATTAAATTCCACATATTTCGAAATCCTATGTCATCTTACATACAATGACAGATGATCTATCCTAATAATAATAGTAGACAATGCTTACACGTATCGAAATTTAGTAGACCCTCTAGAGGCCTACACACTGATCAACGAGGCATCTGAGCTATCATCCTGGTAGACGTAGTCTGAACGAAGAGTGTGTTTGACGGTATTGTCACATACCTGTAACAAATGAAATTCTTTATTATGTCTTACACGTAAATTTTGCAAACCATACGACTTATAATTGTATTACAGTACCTAACAGAGTGTATCAGATGTAGTATACAGCTATTTTGCTTATAGACCTTAGGTGCCCGACGAGTTCCGAAAAATTTCGTTTCGATAGTCCCAAATGTTTGAGTCAAGTTAGAATTGTTTTTAAATAATCTTGACATCGAAAGCGTATATGTTAAGATGGATACACATCTTTGTGGCGATCGTTGCCATTACATCACGTTTATAATCTAACGGGTTCTATTATTAAACGCGTCTGTCGGCTGTTGCAATCATCGTCTAAACAACGATCGTGGAGAGAGAATGCATAAATAATAAAATTGTATGATATTTTGTTTTCACATTTAGCATATGTTTATAGATAAAATTGTAAGAATTGTTTTATGTAGCTTGCCGAGAGAAAACTATGTCTGTTTGTGTGTGTGTTTGCAATTGCATTACAGATCGAGCTGTATTCACGTTACTGTTAGACGTATTTATTTTTAAAACAAAGTTCTTCTCTAGATCTTTCGTTGTTTGTGATTACCGTTTCTTGGTGTCTATCGAGAGAAATTGGTTAAGGTAGTCACCGAAAGATTGTTTGTGGCGTTCGTTACCATTATATCCAGTTTATTATCTAATGTGTGATATTAAAAGAAAAAGAAAAAGAAAATATTAAAATAAACAACAACACGTTCATCGACTATGGCATGCATTGCCTATGTGAAGAGAACATTTATTTCCTCCAGGCTCCTTAGGGGGGGGGGCAACGAATTCCCAAAGACGGGACAGGTTTTTGAACAGTCCTAAATGTTTGGATACATTTGCTTCTGAATAATTGTCGATAAATGTACAACACTTTAAGTACACACTTCACACTTCTCATTATTTAGAGTCAATTGCCAATTTTTACACCATACAGTTATCTTATTCAGATCGTTCTGCAGTTGGTTTTGATCTTCAGAGCCGCGGTGGAGTAGCCGAGCGGTCTAAAGCACCTCGCTGCGGAGCGCGCGGTTGCTCGCCGTGGAGGTTCGAGTCCTTCCTGGGGCATGGGTGTGTGTGTTTGTCCGTAGGTTAGTTTACCTGGGTTTAAATAGTTTGTAACCTACGGTCTGATGACCACGCAGTTCGGTCCGATAGATTTACAGACATTTGAACATTTGATCTTCAGATGATTTTACTAGACGGTAAATGACGGCGTCATCTGCAAACAACCTAAGAGAGCTACTTAGATTTTCCCCTAAATCGTTTATGTAAATAAGGAATAGCAGAGGACCAATAACACTACACTGTGGAACGGCCGATATCACCTCTGCTTTAGTCGATGCCTTACCATCGATTACTACGAACTGTGTCCTCTCTGACAAGAAATCCCCTATCCAATCCCTAATTTGGGGCGTTATACCATAACCACGCTATGTGATTAAAAGACGTTTGTGAGGTACGGTGTCAAAAGATTTCTGGAAATCAAGAAATAAGCAATCGATTTGCGAACCTTTGTCGATAGCACCCATCACTTCGTGTAAATAAAGAGCTAGTTGTGTTTCGCATGAACGATATTTTCTAAATCCGTGTTGACCTTGGGTCAATAGATCGTTCAGTTCGAGATAATTCATAATATTTGAATACAGGATATGTTCCAAAACCCTGCTGCAAATTGACGTCAATGAAATAGGCCTGTAGTTTAGTGGGTTACTCCTATTGCCTTTCTTGAATGTAGGTGTTACCTGGGCAACTGTCAATTCTTTTGGTACAGATCCTTCTATGAGACAGCGGTTGTATATGACTGTTAGGTAAGGAGCTATCGCTTCAGCATAATCAGATAGAAATCTATTGGGTATACAAATCGGACCAGAAGAATTGTTCTTGTTAAGTGATTTTAGTTGCTGCACTACTCCGATGATACCTACTTCTACGTTACCTAATTACGATATCTGTCCGTAATTCGAAATCTGGAATATTGGTTTCGTCTTCTTTGGCCGGCCGCGGTGGCCGAGGGGACTGAGGAGCTTCAGTCACGGTCTGCACGGCCACTACGGTCGGGGGTTCGAATCCCCCCTCGGGCATGGAGATTTGCTCCGTCCTTAGTTGTAAGTAGTTCATAAGTAGTTTGTAAGTTTAGGGACTGATGACCCCGTAGATAAGTCCCTTAAGCTTAACAAACATTTGAAACATTCGTCTTCTTTGGTGAATAAGTTTCTAAAAGCTATGTTTAATAACTCTGCTTTAGTAGCGCTGTCATCGGCAGGATCGCCATTACTATCACGTAGTGAAGATATTGTTTGTGATTTGTCCCGAGTATATTTAACATATGACCAAAATCTGTTTGGGTTTTAAGTCAAATTACGAGAAAGAGTTTCGTTATGATAAATATTGTAGGCATCTCGCATTGAAATCCTCGCTAAATTTCGAGCTGAGTACGATCGCAAATCCTGGGGATTTTGTGTTCGTTTAAATTTAGTATGCCTTTTCCTTTGCTTTTGCAACAGTGTCCTGACCGGTTTTGTGTACCTCCTTCTTTTATTAATTTATTAGGTATAAAACTGTCAATTGCTGTCGATACCACTTCTTTGAATTTGAGCCACATCTGGTCTACACCTACGTTTAGTGTTAAAAACGAGTGGAAGCTGTCTTTCAAGAAGCAATGTATTTTGTTTCTATCTACTTTCCTGAAAAAATATACTTTGCGTTCATTTTTGGTAACTTTGGGACTTTCTATATTCGATTTCGCTACGACAGCTCTGTGTTCACTAATACCTGTATCTGTTGTGATGCTCGTTATGAGCTCAGGATTATTTGTTGCTAAGAGATCAAGTGTGTTTTCACATCCATTTACAATTCTAGTTGGCTCATGAACTAATTGTTCGAAGTAATTCTCAGAGAATGCGTTGAGTACAATTTCGGACGATGTTTTATGCCTACCTGCTGATTTAAAAATCCCTCCTTGGGGGGGGGGGGCAACGAATTCCGAAAGACGGGACAGGTTTTTGAACAGTCTTAAATGTTTGGATACATTTGCTTCTGAATAATTGTCGATAAATGTATAACACTTTAAGTACACAAACCTGTAGCATTACACTGAATTTGTTAATACGAAAACATAGGATGTCGCAATTAATATGCAAGTTAGGAATTAAAAGATAATATGGAGCTGTGGTGGATGGTCTGGCGGCTGGCGGGGTAGTGATTATTTGTGGGGGCGGTCAATTCGTTTACGAAACTCTCGTGTTAATTACAAGTACATGTCTGATGATATCAGTTATTATTCCAGATAATGGTATTGTCTGACGTACAGTTATAAATAGAATAATTAGCTCCTTTTTCCAATGTCGGTGTAGGACACCACGTAGATAAGTAATAAAAAAAAATTCTAGGGGCGTGGGTTAAAGTCCCGGGCCAGGCCGTGCGGGGTTGGAATCTTTAGCAGTGTCAGTGTGGCAGAGGTGAGAACAGTGGCGGGAATGGGGAGGGGATGGAGAGTTGTGGCTGTGTTCATGCAAGTGTCCACTTGTGGAGGCGGTCATGTTGTTTTCAAGAACGTTACTCGTTATTTGTTTTCCGTCCTTAAGAGCGTCATTGACTTACTAAGCGGAGTCACATGTTTGATGACAATCATCCTTACGTGCACTATTGTTTGTCCTGTCCTTCTGGGAAGCATGGATGGCAGCGTCCTTTGATTAGCGGTTGGGCAAGTGGTCTAGGAAGGAGGGGAGAGGGGGTTATGGTACTCGCACCATGCATCACGGGTAGTAGAGTCTCAAGTCGAACTGTCATTACTACCCGACTCACTGCCTAGGTTGCCTAATCTAATTCTTTCACCATAATCCTGATTTTCTTAGACTGCGTGCCACTAACCTGGTTTTTCACTTGATGTTTATGTTCTATGCTCATTTCAACACACTATCAATTCTGTTGAATTGCTCTTCTAGCTTCTGTGTCTGTTAGAAGTACAATGACATCAGCAAAATGCAACGTTTTTATTTATTCACACTGAACTTTAATACCTTATCCTAATTTCTGCATGTTTTACTTCACACTCCGCTCCAGTAACATTGGAGAACTGTTACAACCATTTCTTGTTCCCTTCCCAACCAATGTTTCCCTATCACACGCTTTGACCCTCCTAACTGCTGTTTGTTTTTGTAGAAACTGTAAAAAGCACTTCAGTTCCCTATATTTTACCATTGCTGACTTTACTATTTGTAATCGTGTATTCCAGTCAACACTGTCAAAACTTTCTCCAAATTTTGAAATGTAGGTTTGCCTTTCCTCAATCTAAGATAAGTTATTAGTATTGCATTCCGTGTTCCGACATTTCTCCTAAATCCAAACTGATCTTCCGGAGGTCTTCTTCCACCGGAATTTCCATTCTTCTGTAAATAATTCGTGTTAAAATTTTGCAACCATATTAAACTGATGATTCTGTAATTTTCATATCTATCTACACTTGCTTTCTTTGGAATGAGGGATTATTACACTTTTGCTGTAGTCTGAGGGAATGTCGCATGTCTCATGTATCCTACACACCAGATAAATTTATTTTGTTTTCTCTTGCTGTTCCAGAGACTTCAGTAGCTCCGAGAAAATATATACGCTAAGGGCCTCATTTCAATTTAGGTCTCTCCCTGAGTTGTCTAATTCATCTCTTTGTACAGTATCTCACATTTCATCTTTATAAATTTCCCTTTTCTCTGCCTACAGTATTTCCTCCAAGTTCATTTCCTTTGTAAAGCCCCTCTTTATATTCTTTCCACCTTACAGCTTTCCCTTCTTTGCTCAGAACTGCTTTTCCATCTGGTTGTTGCTTTCATACAGCTGCTTTTCTTGTTTCCAAATGTATCTTTTATCTTCCTGTAGGTGGTATCTATTTTTTTTCCTAATTATACATTCTTCTAGAGACTTGCATTTACCCTCTAGCAATTCCAGATTACGCATTTCTGCCTGCTTCATTCACTAAATTTTATCTCCTTTCATCAATTTTATGAATTCTTGTAATATCTGAATTACGTTTTGTGGGTATAGTCTTTGAACCTCTTTGGTAATTTACTGTCTCCACTGTTTCATCAATCAAAGCTAACCATTAATCTTCTACTGTGTTATTTTTTCCCATTTCTGATGGAAGTTACATGAAACTCCCTCTGATGTTCTCTCATTTCATCCCTGTTCCATCTCCTTATTTTCCAACCTTTATGCAGTATCTTCAGTTTCAGTCTACAGTCCATAATCAATAACATATGATCTAGAGTCTATATATGCCCCTCGATATTCCTTAGGGGCAGCGGCGGAGCGGCCGAGCGCAATGTGGCGCTATGCTAGGATGCGCGAAGCCATTCCTCGTCGGATGTTCGACTCCCCCCTGGGACATGGATGTTTGTGTCGTCTTTAGTATAAGGTTGTTCATAAGCAGTTTGTAAGCAGTTAAGTCCCATAATCTTTATAAACATTTGTACATTGATATTACTTACAGTTTAAAACCTGGTTTAGATATCTATGTCTTCCAGTTTCTTCTCGTCTCTCCAGTGTATATGACAGTCTTTCATGACTCTTAAACCAAGTGATTGTTACATTAAATTATGTTCCGTGCAAAATTCTACCAGAGAGCTTTCTCTTTCATTCCTTTTCCCCAGTCCATATTCACCTTTCACCCACTATTTTTCCCTCCCTTATTTTTCCTACTATCGAAATCCAGTCCCCCTTAACAATTAACTTTTCCTTTCTCTTAACTGGGTGAATAATTTCCTTTACAGCCTCATATATTTCTTCGATCTCATAATCGGCAGTGCTAGTTGGCATGTAATATTGTATTACTGTAGTCGGTGTTCGCTTCGTATCTATTTTGACTACGATAATTCGATTACTGCGCTGCTGATCCTGCATTTTCATTTTCTTATTCATTATTACACCTACTCCTGTAATAACCTAAACTTTGCGTTTTATATTAATGGATAGACATCTGGGTGAAGACATCTACTTGTAATATCCTTTGAGTAAACGTAAAACAATATAAATGGAAGTATTTGGACACATGCAGTAAACTTGGCTAAAAAAAAAAAAAAAAAAAAAAAAAAAAAAAAAAAAAAAAAAAAAAAAAAATTAAACAAAAATTTAAATGCTCACACATCCGTCCTACATTATTTGTATCACTGTTGTTTTGAAGACGACGCTTTTTCACACTAAGCCCTAGTTCATGGTGCATAGGCACATACGGGGACAATAGTTCACAAAGAGGAATTAATTATACATAGGCGCTAGGTGTAACATATGACGTAAGTTTCGTACAGGTCTCAAGTGAAGAGTAACATTGTTCGATAAAGGCTGAAATCACTTAAGATGATCATTTTTGAATTGTTGGCGGAAATTTGTTGTCATCATGTCCATACATGCCAGTTGTTTCTACGTTAACAAAACTGCATGTAGATTTCCCTCTTGTTATCACAACCCCAAATGTACACAGTATGTAGTTACACAGTCAAACGTTATAGTGAAATTCCTCAAGTTGCTGGGCTGTCAACATTTATTCAGTTTTGCTTGTTTGAGTGGTGGCTTACTTTGAGTTAGGCACTTGTTGTGTACAAAACGCGTTTAGGGCGCTGATGACAACCGCATAGCAGCTGGATAGCTATAGCCCTGTTTAGTGCTGTAGGGGAGCCGAAAGCATACGAGTCAGCACGGTAAATGTCTCCTCTGCTGACGTCGGCTCAACTCCTCGCCGCAGCCGCTCCCCAGCAGAGCCGTCCTTCTGAGAATGAGGGTCTGCTCAAACGCGCATCGCCATGCACATTCCTGGAGCTCTCGCCGCACGTCGCGCTCGTGGCCGTCTGGAATCTCGTGTTATCTCTCGCTGTTTATCACCGTGTCTGTCCCACGCCATCGTTCTCTGTGTGTATATTGAAGTGAAATATTTTTAGAGCACAAAGAAATCCAGTACGTTCAACTACACTATACACATGTAGCAATATCATTACCGTAAATTTCCACAACTACATACCACTTTTGACATACTGGGTGATCAAAAAGTCAGTGTAATTTTGAAAACTTAATAAATCACGGAATAATGTAGCTAGAGCGGTAAAAATTAACACACATGCTTGGAATGACATCGGATTTTATAAGAACAAAAAAAAGGTCAATTAATGTCCGATAGATGGTGCTTCATATGATGAGAAATGAGAAAATCAATAATTAGCATAACAAATTAAGACAAAATATGATGTTCTTTACATGAAATGCTCAATATGTTCACCATCATTCCTCAACAATAGCTGTAGTCGAATAATAATGTTGTGAACAACAATGTAAAGCATGTCCGGAGTTATGGTGAAGCACTATCAGTTCAGATCGGAAGATTCACTTGAATGCCAGTCTTGCTTAAACAACTGTATCACAGCACCGGTGCATACACTTTTACCGAAACATTCAACACCAGATTAATCGAGGGTAAAGCCTATGACCTAGAAGGATTTTAGTGGTGAGAGCTTGTCATCTGCTGCGACTCTGTTTTTACTCCCTCTTTTTTTTTTCTTTTTGTTGTTGTAGTTGTTGTAATATAACCCCATATCATTACAAGCATATTTGTCAATTTTCACCTCTCTATCTACATTATTCCGTGATTTATTAAGTTTTCCAATTTATACTGACTTTTTGATCACCCAGTATTTTAATGCGTAACCGTATTGTTTAATTTTCCGAAAGCCTCAATTTTTGTTTTACAGTTAATAGTTTATATAAAAAATTAAATTACTGTGAGAGTTGGATTTAATGTCGTCAATGTGTTGGTGTAACTTCATGTCAAAATGTGGTACATTGTTGTATGCCAAGTGCTGGATCAGTGATGCCGTTACTTTATTTATTTATAAACTCATGACCATGTAGAAAGTATTTAAACGAAAAATTAAACCACAATATAAAGGACACACCTTCTCGGAAGTCTCCAATAACAGCTGGAATAATGGTATAAGAAATACAATCTACCCCTTTACACCCCAGTTGTCTTTTAGCTCTGGGATACGGTACAAATCCCTTTTAGAAGAGACCTTCGCTCTCACACTAATTTTATATACCATATCTGACATTTCGAAAGTTAAAATATAGTTTACAGTCCTCCATTTGCGAAATTGCCCACGTCTCTTCATACAGCTAACTGTGGTGCATGATTTATGCACATTCAGAACACCACCAGGCCAGTATTCCCACCCCACCGCATCCCACGTTCTGAATTATCACATCATCACCCACTTGCAGGAACACTACTGTAGCATGAACAAACTTCAATACATAGTCGCTAATTTCTTCTTGTTGTTGTGGTCTTCAGTCCGGAGACTGGTTTGATGCAGCTCTCCCCAATATCCTGTCCTAAACAAGCCTCTTCATGTCCACATAAGAACGGCAACCTATATCTGTCTGAATCTGCTTACTGTATCCATCTCTTGGTCTACCTCTGCGGTTTTTACCCCACACACTTCCCTCAAACACTAAATTCACAATTCCTTGATGTCTAAGAATGTGCCTACCAATCTAGCCCTTATTTTAGTCATGGTATGCCAGAAATTTCTTTTCTCCCCAATTCTGTTCAGCACCTCCTCATTAGTTACGCGATCCACCCACCTAATCTTCAGCATTCTTCTGTAGCACCACATTTCAAAAGCCTCAATGCTCTTCCTGTCCGCACTGTTTATCGTCCATGTTTCACTCCCATACAAGGCAACACTCCATACAAATGCCTTCAGAAAGGACGTCCTCAGGCTTAAATCAATATTTGACATTAACAGATTTCTCTTTTTCAAGAACTTTTTTCTACCAATTGCCATTCTGCGTTTTATATCCACTGTACTGTGACCATCATTTGTTATTTTACTGCCCAAGTAACAAAACACATCTACCTCCTTTATTGCTTCGTTACCTAATCTAATTCCTTCAGCATCACCAGATTTTCTTAGACTGCACTCCATTACCCTAGGTTTGCTCTTGTTAATGTTCATCTTATATACACCTTTCAGCACACTGTCCATTCCGTTCAATTGCTCCTCCAGGTCCTTCGCTTTATCTGACAGTTAATGTTTTGCAGCCATGACTTATTAAACTGATTGTTCTGTAGTTTTCACACCTGACTGCGCCTGCTATCTTTGGAATGGGGATTATAACATTTTTCTTAAAGTCTGATGGTACTTCACCTGTCTCATACATCTTATACACCAGGTGAAACAATTTTGTCATGGCTGGTTCTCCCAAAGACTTCAGTAGCTCTGAGGGAGCTCTGAGGGAATATCATCTACTCCAGGGGCCTTGTTTCGACTTAGGTCTTTCAGTGCTCTGTCAAATTCATCTCTCAGTATAGTATGTCCTATTTCATCCTCATCTACTTCTTCCCCCCTTTCTACAATATTGCCGCTGAGTTCATTTCCTTCATAGAGCATCTCTATATACTCTTTCCACCTTCAAGCTTTCCCTTCTTTCCTGAGAACTGGTTTTCCATCAGAGTCCTTGATATTCATAGAGCTGTTTTTTTTTTAATCTCCAAATGTTTATTTTCCTGTAGGCTGTATCTATTTCTCCCCTATTTATACATTCTTCTACATCCTTGCATTTGCCTTCTAGCCACTCCTGCTTAGCTATTTTGCACTTCCTGTCAATCTCATTTCTTAGTCGTCTGTACTCTATTTTGCCTGTTTCATTTACTGCATTTTTATATTTTCTCCTTTCATCGATTAAATTTATTTATTAATTTTATTTATTTATTTATTAATTTTTATAAAATTATGTGTTCAAATAAAAGATATCACCATCATATGATACAAACTATGCTGTATCCTCATCACCACTAGTGGTCACCGTCTTCTTGGGAATCTGACAGTAAAAAATCCATCCTTTAAAGTGGACAACAGATTTGCTCAAGTTACCAGTTTTAATTCTATTGCACATTTCTCATGTGTAACGTCAGCAGATAAGCCCCAAGCTAAAGATAACATACTGTAAATATATTAAAAGACAGATAACGAAAATTTAAAAGAGCTATCCCCTAGCTTTCTGTCAGTACGAAAGAAAGTTGTACGACTAAATTGAAAATGAGC
This sequence comes from Locusta migratoria, assembly GCA_026315105.1. Taxonomy (NCBI): domain Eukaryota; kingdom Metazoa; phylum Arthropoda; class Insecta; order Orthoptera; family Acrididae; genus Locusta; species Locusta migratoria. The sequence goes on along the minus strand of CM048747.1, from coordinate 397,876,951 downwards.
CTCTCCACATTATCGCTGTGGCTACTGTGCTGCTTTACCGTGCGCGACCTTGCAGTTAATCATCCTGCCAGTGGACGGCAGGCTGCCGCAGTGTTTCGAGAGCGATGGAAGCGCTCGGCTGTCACTAAACGGTACTGTGTAGAGTCTTCAAAACCGATTTGAATCATAGTTGTGCTTAAGAACCTTAGTTGTGAGAATTTACGCTACTCCATTACTTCTCTGGCTCTGTTAGTTTACTTCCAAATATTTTACACGGAGCCAGAAATTTACTTTTTTCACGCAAGGTTTGGCTTATCTAAGTGTAGAAAATTTATTCTTATGAGAATTACTCTGAGATACACATAACAATTAGCTGAGAGGACTGGCCGAGCGTTTTCAGGCACCTGGATGCGGAGCGGACGGTTTCTTGCCGTCGGAGGTTCGAGTCCTCCTGAGTCATAGAGGTGTGTGTGTGTGTGTATGTGTGTGTGTGTGTGTGTGTGTGTGTGTGTGTGTGTGTGTGTGTGTGTTGTCTTTAGATTACTTTAAGTAGTTCGTAATTCTAGGGAATGATGACCATATCAGTTTTGTCCAATAGGTTTACAAACATTTGAACATTTGAATTAAACAATTAGGGGATCAAATGAGATATCATAGACAATATTTTATTACAGTTGTAATTTGTGTGTGATGCAGTGCGATATTTTGCTGTCTCAACTTCACTTCATGTCTACATGGCGTTTACTTAGATCGTAGTTGTTCTCATTGAATTCTAATATGGTGTGTAATGGCCTCGGACGACATTTGCAAACCTGCATGGCATTGATGGTATGAGGCTGTCAATCAGCTCTTGAGGGATATTTCGCCATTCTTCCATGAGTGTAATATCCAGCTCTGCAACCGTTGAGGGAGGTACTGGTCTGGTTGTACCGCGTTTGTAAAGTGCATCCCAAGCTCAATCGGTTTTAAGTCCAAAAAATGTTCAAATGTTTGTTAAGCTTATGGAACTTAACTACTGGGTCATCAGTCCCTAAACTTACAAACTACTTATCAACTACCTTATACTAAAGACGGCACAAATATCCATGCCCGAGGGGGGATTAGAACCCCCGACCGTAGTGGCCGTGCAGACCGTGACTGGAGTGCCTCAGTCTCCTCAGCCACTGCGGCCGGCGGTTTTAAGTCCGGTAAATTAACACGGCATTTTGTTCCCCAGTGTAGCTATGTCACAACAAGTGTTGTCGTTCCCCAGAAAGAACGCATCTCCTATGGCAGCAGTGTAGGACACAATAAAATGCGGACGATCTCGTCACTATACCTCTGAGCAGTCAAAGTGCCATTATACACGACATAGAGTTCCTTACGTCCTGTCCACACCATAATATGGTGAAGTGTCCTGCACATAAGCAGGATTGTTCCGAGTTCCACGTTCCTGATGTGACTCCGCACAGTTTTTGCAGCATAAACGATGTCGTGGTTTTAATGAGACACATACCATAGGTCTCCATGCGTAGGGGCCACATTCCCGAAGGAAATTTCGGAATCGCATCCTATTGCTGCCTGGAGGGTATGGAAGGGCGCTTGAGTACCCGCGTCGCTAAGGCAAATTCTCGAGTACTCTCGAGAAGTTTTCGACAGTGCTGCACTCTCTGAAGACTGAGCGAAACTACTCTACAAGAAAGCATTGCGACAGAGCAGTCGTAATCGTTGTCTTGTGCACGTGGAAGGAAGGAACTCAATTAGTAGCGGTAGTAGAATGTTTCGCAGAAGACGAGAATCATAGGACCATTACAATACGTACCTCTTACGAAACAAAAACATTATTATTACGTAAGAAAGTAGTTGCAGAATGTTTCTCAGACCTCCAGGAACGGGGAATTGAAATCATCGACAAAGAAAAGAGTATCCTATTCTGTTCTTTTTATGTACATGACTATCAATAATTAGCTTTAAACTCTTAGCTGCAGAGCAGCTTGGACGCTTTAGCCAGCCAGATCCCCAGTTGGGGAATTGCAAATATCAGTAAAGGAAAACAATATCAGAAAACAGAAATAATATGACTGTAATTATAAAGCACGTATCTCACACGAAACAAAATCTTTGACACCTAGCTGCGAAGCGCACCGCTGCTCGCCGTCGGGGGTTCACGTCCTCCCTCGGGGAAGGATGTATTTGTTGTCCTTAGCATAAGTTACTTTGAGAAGCCTTTAACCTTAGGGACTGACCAGCGTTGTTATGTCACATAGATTTACAAACATTTGAATTTTTTTTCTTTTTTTTACATTCAACATTTATACTTAAAAGGGGGAGAAAAATGCTACAACATGTTACACCCAAAAATTCCTTACATACATTTACTAATTGTAGAAAGAAATTCGACAGAGCTTACAGTATTATCCAGCATTACGTACCTAAGCATCCTCCCTTATTTCATCTTAAAGCTCTCGTACTTTCTCAACACAGCCAGTTTACAACTACAATACAAATTAAAAATTACAGTTTTCAGATACTGGTGGACTGTTTCAAGTCCTATGCAACATTTGTACCGAATTCCTTTTTAATGTAGTTTGAATGGATAACATACCTAATAGTTAGGTATTTTGTCTGATTAGTATTAACATAAAAATGCACTTCTGTATCCCTCAATGTATCTGTTTGATTGCTAGATATATTGTGTAATTTTGAATGTCTTATTACTCCTGTTGTATCTTTTGCTACACTACGAAGTTGGCAGTAGATGTCTCTTTTGTGTCCCGACTTCGTCGCCGCTTTTGTGTCCCAGCCTCGTCGTAGGTGTCGGTAGCCGAGTGAAACGAGACCGACACGCTGGTGCAGGTACGGAGGGGAGCAGCCAGAAACTATAAACACTCGAGTAAATTAGAAAGATATATATTGCACAGAATGTAACAATACTTAACTTTTACATAGTACTGCAGAATGTTGATACATAGTTGTTAGAGGCCTGCCTAGTGCCTGTACAATAGCAAAGTCTTCACTCGTGCCTATCGGATTACGAAGGTCCTAACTCGTTGCTATCTCAGTCCGAAGTGCCGATGTCCTTCAGTGGTGGCCACGAGCGGCGTTGTCGCAGAGGGCGCTCGTGGCTGTCGTCGTGAGAACGCCGCGCCGTGCGTGCATGACGGCGCGCGGCGAAAGTAAGTGGCGCGCACTTTGTACTTGTGCGACACCACAGTCTCCATCCTCCGTAAAGTACTGCCATCTCCGTGACTTTGGTTTTCGTGTATCCAACGCCCACATTTAAATGATAATCACGGTGAGCTGCGAGCGCTGCAAACAACCGCAGCGCGTGGCGTGGCGTGGTGCGCTGCCCCAGTCAACCAGCGATCAGCAACAAGCGCCGGTCGCTTCTCGCGAGCCTCTCGAGAACTGCTCGAGCGCCGGCAGCTCGAGAAATTCTCGGTGCGTTCGAGTGGCCCGCCTTACACTCCCATCCCTACTGGAGGGTGCGTTGCTGCTAAGTTGCATTCAGCATCCTGTCTTGATGGACCCTTAACCGGAGATAACTGTCATTTGTTGCTGATGTTGCCCGTGGACGCCCTTTGCCTTGCCTTCTTGTTACGGTTCAGGTTGTTTGAAAATCACATCCTGGTAATGGAAATTACACTTTGGGACACTCCAATAGCTGCAGCCACCTATGTGTCTGTCCCGCTTCTAACATTGTCATAGCTTCGGGTAAGTCAAGTTGTTGGATTGCACTATCTGCTCATTACACTATCTGAACCCAACGGCTTGTGTAATTCGTTTGGTAGAGTAAGTCAGAATTAAAAGTAACTTTTTGTTTTTACCACTACCTTGGTTGCCATATTCACCAAAGAAGACGAAAACAATATACCAGATTTCGAATTACAAACACAGGCCAGAATGAGTAACGTTGAAGTTGATATCATCGGAGTAGTGAAGCAACTTAAAGTCTTCTAGTCCGGACCGAATTCCCATTAGTTTCCTATATGATTATGCTAAAGCGATATATCCTTACTTAACAAGCGTACACAATCGCTCTCTCAAAGAATAATCTGTACCAAAAGATTGCAAAGTTGCACAGGTCACACCTTTATTAATGAAAGGCAGTAGGAGTAACCCACTAAACTACTGGCCTATTTCACTGAAGTCAATTTGCAGCGGGGTTTTGGAATATATCCTGTACTCAAACATTATGAATTATGTCGAACAGAATGATCTATTGACCCAATGTCAACACGTATTTAAAAAATATCGTTCATGCGAAACACAACTAACTCTTTACTCGCACGACGTTATGTGTGCTATTGACAGGGGTTCTGACATTGATTTCGTATTTCTTTATTTCCAGAAGGCTTTTGGCACCGTATCTCAGAAACGGCCTTTAATCAAATATCGTGGTTATGGTATATCGCCCCAAATTTAAGACTGGATAGGGGATATCCTGTCAGAGAAGACACAGTTTGTAGTAATTGATGGTAAGGCATCGACTGAAACATGTGATATCCGGCGTTACTGGTCCTCTGCTGTTCCTTATTTACATAAACGATTTGGGACAAAATAACTGAGCACTTCTCTTAGGTTGTTTAAAGATGACGGCGTCATTTACCGTATAGTAAAATCATCTGAAGATCAAAACCAACTGCAGAACGATCTGAGTAAGATATCAGTATGGTGTAGAATTTGGTAATTGACTTTAAATAATGAGAAGTGTGAAGTCCTCCGCACGAGTACGTAAAGAAATCCGTCAAACTTCGTTCACAAGATAAATCAATCAAAAGTGAAGGCCTTAAACTACACTAAATACCTAGGAATTACTGTTACTTCAGACTTAAACTGGAAAGAACACGTAAATAATGTCGTGGGAAAGGCGAAACGGAGACTGCGTTTTATTGGAAGAACCCTTAAAAGATGCAACAAAACTACTAAAGAGACTGCATCCACCAAGCTTACACAGTATTGCTGCTCAGTAAGGGCTCCTTATTAGAAATGTTTGACGGAGGACATCGAAAGAGTTCAAAGAAGAACAACTCGTTTCGTATTGTCAAGATACAGGGGAGACAGCTTTACGGAAATGATAAAGGATCTGGAATGGGAATCATTACAACATTGGAGCTTATCGCTGCGAAGTGGGCTACTTACGGAACTCCATTCGCCAACATTCTCCTCTAAATGCTAAAATATATTGTTCACTGTAATTTACATAGGTAGAAATGATCATCGAAATAAAATAAGAGAAATCAGAACTCGAAAGGAGAAATCCAGGTGTTCCTACATCCCGCGCGCTATTCGAGAATGGAATGGGAGATAAATAATATGAATGTGGTTCGATGAACCCTCTGACAGGCACTTAAATGTGATTTGCAAAGTATCCCGTGTAGATGTAGATGTATTGTTGTTACCTTCACGCCGTAGAATAGACAGAAGGACGTCGAAACGTTTTCGTTCATCCTACCGATGTCGATACTTCAGAACCTAGATATTTCAACTGAACCGCTAATTGTTTCGACCAGATTATAAGAATCCTCATTCTGCATGGATCTACATCCATCATTACAAAACTTCCACTTTTACTTTTTCTTTCTACTTACCTCTGTAGGAAATGGCTGAACTATAAATTCTTAGCTTTCTCTTATATTTCATTCTCTTAGGGCTATGATTTATGAAATGAAGAGAAGATTATCATACTGCCGATCGGTTATAGGCGTCGTGTCAGGGACCAGGAGGTGGCCCCCGCCGGAGAATCCTTTCTCGGGCATGGACGTGTGTGTGTGTGTGTGTGTGTGTGTGTGTGTGTGCGCGCGCGCGCGCGCGCGCGCGTGTGTTGTCTATAAGTTAGTTTAAGTAGTCTGTTAGCCCAGGGAATGATGACCGCAGTCGTTCGTTTCTATATGTTTACAAACATTTAAACACTAGAGGTTAACTGATTAGTCTTGAAAATGAAGTTTCTATACTACAATTCCGGTCTCTACTTTCTACCGTCACCTCCTCCTAACTATATCGGCAATGCGGCTGCTTTGTATGAACTGGTTCTTTACTATTCAACACAGTAGTCACATTTTACATCTTCTTTTTCTTCCTAATTCATATTCTCCTCATCGGTATTGTCGATGCTCGTCTCCAATGTTACTAAATCAACAACTCCAAGCTCATTGTTTATAATCTTCTTTCCTTTCTTGTGGACAACGCACATATTTATACAACTATTTTATAACCATCAAAATTTCTCTTTAAATAACACACTGTCATATTTTTTTCGTAGATTATTTATTCTTATATTCTGTTACTATTTATCATTTACGTTACCTGTCGCTCATCACTTAATACTGTAATATCTTAGTTAATTTCTAATTTTATTTTACTTATAACCCCATAAAATTATTGTGGTTCTCTCCTTCATAAAATTCTTTCATTCGTTTTATGTCTCTCCCTTAAATTCTTCTTCTCACAGTTTTTTCTTGGGCTATCCATTGCCACTTATTTTCCTATAATATTTAAATATCCATTAGATAGCTCTACCTTCTGTAGTTACTTATCCTGAGCTAATCCTTTGCAGGTCCATTATTAGGTATCCAAAACTCACCTCTCTTGCAAGTTTTCCAAACGTTTCCTGTATAATCCGCCCACTATTCTACTCAATATATATATATATATATGCGCAAAAAATGTAAACACTAATGTAAACCACGCCTCATGAACTAAAACCTCTCCAAACCTTCCTCCCAGCGTCGCAAACTTGGCGATCACTCTTTGCTGCATTGGAACAAAAGTACTAAATATCCCTAAGCGCAGGTTTGCATGGACTCATATACGTGCCATCCTCCGTAATCGCCACAGAAGCGTCGATTGCATTGTTTTGTTTTGTCAGACGACAGTCGCCGGATAGTCAGTGTTTTGTTCTTAGTTGCACCTAGTTACTCGAGTAAACATGGCTGCCGAAAGGCTTACATTCGATGAAAGGAAGTCAGTTTTTAAATGGTACTTTAAGTACGAAAACATTAACGAAGTTCAACTGCAATGGCGAAATGAGTATCAGAGCCACCGACACGTTTAACGATTCATCGCATTCGAGAAAAATCTGAAGCCCAAGGCTGTGTTAAAGATGTACACAAACAACGATCTGGACAACCTGTAACAGTACCAAGTCCTGCTAATTCACGTCGTGTGTTACAAAAATTCACCCGCTTACCACAGAAGTCTGTGAGACAGTGTGCCTGTGAAACTGAAGTGAGTCGCTCAAGTGTTCGGCGAATTTTGAAGACAGCAAAGTGGAAGTGCTACACCCACGACTGCTACACGCAATGAACGAGGACGATCCTGATCGTAGAATGGAGTATTGCTAGTGGTTTAGCAACATGGTGCACAACGATGAAAACTTGCAGAGATGATTGTGTGGATGATGAGGCACATTTCAAACTCATTGATACATACAGCAAATCGACACATTTGCATCTACTGGACCGCCGAAAATCCGAACGTCCATGTAGACAAATCCGTGAATTTGCCAGGTGTAAATGTGTGGTGTGGGTTGACTTACCGGTGGTTGATTGGGCCATACTTCTTTGACGGCACAGTTACCGGTGAAGTGTACCTTCAGAATCTTAAGACATCCATTTTACCTACCATCCGAGGCTTATATAGAGACGGTAGATTTTATTTTCAACAAGATGGTGCCCCAGTCCACTACCAAAATCGTGTTACGGCTTATCTCAACGAAAATGTACCAGGAAGATGGATAGGCCGTAGAGGTGCTGTGGAGTATCCACCACGTTCAAAAATGTTCAAATGTCTGTAAATCTATGGGACCAAACTGCGTGGTCATCATAAATGTTCTAATGTTTGTTAAGCTTATGGGACTTAACTACGGGGTCATCAGTCACCGCGGCCGGCGCGTGGTCATCAGTCCGTAGCTCACAAACTACTTAAACCTGGGTAAACTAACCTTCGGACAAACAAACACACCGATGCCCCAGGGAGGACTCGAACCTCCACAGCAAGATGCTTTAGACCGCTCGGCTACTCCACCGCGGCCCACCAAGTTCCCCAGACTTAACTCCTGTGGACATTTACCTGTGGGAAACACTAAAGGACGTCGTTTATCGACAAAAGCCACACACATTGGATGAACCAACGTACGTTCACGTGCAGATATCCAATTGAACATGTTGCAGTTAGTAGTTCGTGCTGCAGTTCTGCGGCATCTTTTGTGTGTGGATGTATACGGTGACCATTTCGAACACACACAGTTGGACTTTACACTTTCACCAAAAATGAGATAACTTCGTCAGTTACTTTGTAAGTTATAGTTTGTAAGTTTTGGACCTTTAAACTGTGGTTTCATTTTTCGGACCCCTATCTATAAGGGTTAATTAGCAATTAAGCTGTTATAATTCCTCTGCTCATCCTCAATACTATGTGACATCCCATATTACCACCTGCCTACGCTTAGATTCTCTCCTGGTGTTAATACATAGACGTTCACGGGAAGATAGGGTAAGATAGCGTGATGACGAATCATTAATGCGATTACAGAGACAGCGCAGCAAATGAAGGTCTGACCTTGCTATCGATTAGACTCTACGTTTGTTTCAATAGGCACTACAGCCCGCCGTCGTCACTTAGCACTGACAAGCTATCATTTATTTTTACACAAATGTTGTTTGTATTATTTCACTGCACCCAAATAGAATACGGCACAAGTTTTGAAAATTTTTCTAGGCTGTTTTTAGTTCTTTTCTTGAATTATAAACTACGATTTTTCTTTAATGTTACATTAAACTCCAAAGAGTATTTAACGCAGTGTGTTCTTAGGTTTAATTATGATAGGTTGTTTCGGGGAAGTCGAGAATTTACTGGACGGACAAGATGACGACTCGTCATATTTCCCAAAGAATTCGTAAATCATTTTAATTGGCTTCTCTTGCTAACTTGCAGTACTGAGCTTGTGTAGCAATTATAAATGAAGGACCAAAGGTAGAAACGGTCACAGGAATGCAGGAAACGATGAGCATTGTGCAGGAGGTACAGAATTCTGGAGAGGAAAACGTTGCCCTCATTACACATCACAAACAGAAGCAAAACTAAAGAAATTAGAGAAAAGCAGGAGGACAATAAAATGTGATGATGTACTTCTTAACACTCGATATCAGTCGACTGCACTCAAGACGACGACGACGATCATAATTCATTAGAAAAGAAGTTTGTGAAATCAGAAATGACTGTGGTGAATCAAGGACTTTGTATGGTTGTTTATTGTGTAATAAATCGGTCCATGTTGCTTGTACCGAACTCACTGCGGCAGATACGAAGCACAAAGCAAATGTCTGCCACTTCTATGCTTAATATAAATTGACTTTTTTTATGTTTATCAAAATGTGTTTCCCTTCGTCAAATTGCCCGCCGACATTCCTCATCTTTCCCGCATACGATGGTAAGGTGACAAGTTTGACATCATTTGAAATATTAAATAAACAGCAATTTGCGATCAGTTATGGCTGCACTGTACTAGGTTTAGATGGAATACCTAAGTGCGGCGAATGAAAATTTTTGCCCTGCCGGGGAAGAGTCCTCTGCAGTCATGTTGGTCACTGTGTCCTCGGTGGTGGAGTGGTCAACTTATTTCAAATAAGTAACGGGCGTCATCTTACACCGCTTTTCCCTATCTAACTTCATAGGACAACAAAAAAATTTTCAAGCAATTACAATATAAAACTGAATAAAAAATGATACATTTATACAATTTAAACTGACGTTCTACATTAATGATCTAGCATAAAAGCTGTGGTTTCTTACCTTTACCATTTGTGATATATCATAACAGAGGGACAATCTCGCTTTCTTCCAGACACTAATGATTCGTATTCCGCGATGTGGTGCCTCATAATTTCTCCTTCAGCAAATTTAACGCTGTCTATTCATATCGTTGCCTAGATCCGAGTTTCTAGGGGGGTAAATTAACTTTTTTTGCGCCGTCGTCCTCGTCGTTGAGAGGGACCAGGTTTATTGTCTCGTTCTTTCGGCTTGGGTAAACATAATTTATAACTAGTGTTTCCTCCAGCTGCAAATCCCAGCGTTCATTTACCCACGAGTTACCACCACTTTGCGTGTTACCATGTTACGGATGAATCCATAGTTCCTGGGTTTTTGGGTTTTTGGGTGTTGATGGCAATTTCCCCTGTCATCCTGCTGACAGTATCCATTCTGTCGGTTCTTTTAATCACCAGAGCTGTCATTCGCACGTGGCGTTCCGCCAAACTGTTGACTGTTAGCATGATTTTCCCCTTGACTTCTCCTACACTCCAGTGCATTGGCTTCCTCAAACGGAAATTCAAGTTAACGTGATAAATGTTTTAATTATTCAACGTCACTGCCACATTTTCCTTTCGTACATTACTGAAATTGAAGTGCTAACGTCATGCAGCAAGTACGGAGGATTTATCTATTACTACTTGGGATATCCGTGGATTGTTTATTTTCCAACATCTAAAAACTTCACTTGGTTCATGTAAAATGACGCCTCAAGATTTTTACACAGCATAAATTATTTTATGAAGCATCCTGAAACGCATTAGAATAATAATTGTCCAAAATCGCCTCCTTTAATATATCGTATATCCTCCATCTTTCGTTCCAGATGGTGGCAATTGAAATATAATTTACACTGTAAAAGCCAGCTAGTTGCAATAGTAGTTCAAACTGAGAAAGTCACACTTTCGGATTAAGTAAATTTCCGAATATTTATGCTTCTGGAAATCTTTTAGTGCTTGAAATCTAATTCTTCCATGTCCTTCGTTATTTCACAACTTCGGATATAGTTTCCATAAAATGGATCGTAACTGAAAGAAGATATAGATCTTGCTTCAGAATTCATTCCGCTAAGCGTCCGTTGCAGAGACACAAAATTATCTGCTTCAGAATCCTTTACAACACAAACCTTTCCTTATGGACTCTACGATTGCGAAGTATTTATTCCATTCACCCCCCCCCCCCCCCCCGGTACATTATTTCGTCACGCCATTAACAGTATGCATTCATTAAGTTTCGGCACTGCCTTATTTTATTTTATTTATTTTGGATTAACAGGAACCAAATTATTGATTACGAACCCTTATTGTACATGAAGAATTATTTCTCGCTTCAGTTCTTTCGTGTTTGTTGTGTAGTAACTTTACCTATTTTTCTTTCAGTGTGCTCTTCAATAAGTTGAAATTTTTCCTCCGTGGCTTTAATACTTTGTTAGTTATGCACCTACACTGCCAGCACTTTGCTCACGTACGTTATGACCATTCTTCATATTGAAACTTCATAGCCGACAACTGAATCTTTAATTCCGATGATTTTTTCTACTGTTATCGCATTTTGTTTTTACTTTCTTTGATCTATTGTCAAAATCCCTCTTCATTTGAGTAACCAAACCCATCGTCCGCATAGCAAAAATATTAATCGCTAATTGTATCTGCAGAATATAAAATTAAGAAGACCAAATCGACCCCTTTTTGTATCATGTATACGTGTAAGTCAAATTATTTCTACTATTTCGCGCTATGTAACAGTAATACACGGCGATTACTTACAGACAACTCGCTTCATTTAGTTAGCCCTATGAAACTCGCATTCTTCTTTACATTTATAATATTAGACAAACATTTACTTTCACAACATTCGTCTCAATTAAGTGTTCACACAATCTACAGCCCAACCTTCCTTCTCTCCACAATCGCTGCACAAGCTTACTTAAAGTGGCAAACTCAAAAAACCTAAATAAAATTTCTATGAGCTGTTGCATCACAGACTCTGTAATTCCGATTAATTTCTTCTACTGTTATCGGCTTTCGTTTCTACTTTCTTTTATCTATTGTCAAAATCCATCTTTATTTGTTCATGCAATTTACTGACTGCGTCAGTAATTAAGCTTTACTTTCTTTCTACTTGTCATATTCCATCCTCACCCAGCCCCTCTACCGTCTTCTAATTTACTGTTTTAGTCTGTTTTTTAGCTGATTTACTCTTTTTGTATTTCATCTGAACTTCATCTTTCCGTTCCTAATTTCTACTTGTATAACGTTTACAAACTTTCTATTATGCGGTTGTCTCGGCTATATGAATCCTCTCTTTCTCATCGCCCCAAAGTTTTGGATCGTAACTACTGCATCAACATGTGAAGGGATATTCTTACATACATTATTTAGAGAACCCATCATTTCCGTTTCTAACATCTCAAAATGGGTGGTTTCCCCTACGACACCACTAGTATCTAAGTGTTCTGCGAGGATATTAATTCCTCGTCTCCCAATTCAATGTTTACTTTGTCATTTTGTCTGAATTAACACTTTTACTCGACTGAAGCCTGTATTTGATTCTATTATTCAACTTTCTCAAAAATCGAATGTGAAAAATTTCACATAAACATGTCTTAAACTACCATTATTCCCCAGCAGACTACCAACCAGATTATGACACAGAATGTATTACAGAACCATACAGAAAAAATATGAATGGTAAATGCTGTAGCACTGCATTAGCAAATCCGTGAAATATCAAAACAAAATTTAGGAAAATTGAATGCAGTTTCAAAGTAAATCGCTAGACTGTTTTACAAAAGACCCAAGTAATATCTAATCTTAGCATGGAAACACAATTTCTATCCAACATCATTGCTGTGTTTATCGTGTGATGAACCGGTTTTTTATTTTATTTTTATTTTACATTTATTTTTAAACCTTCTGTTAACTTGTGTGAACATCTGTGAAACGTGATACAGTTACAATACGTAATAAAATTTTAATTACAAATGAAATTACTTTAACCTATAAGATGTAACCTAAGTCGAGTGATGTTTAGGTTTTGCATTTTATGCAAAAAGTCATCGTACGTAAAAATATTACCACTGTGGCTCATAGTTGGCGGAATAAGAAACTAATGAAACACAGATTACTGAGAGGAAAGACCGTAATTTCAAAGATCTATTTTCCGCTGACACAAATATCGTACAGTTAATGGTTTCACCCGTCCTTCGAAAATTATGTTAAGAACTTGGTTGAAATATTATAGGGTTAAAAGGAAAGGAAATGACGACACGGTCAGCCTGATTATCGTTCATTTATGTTCAAATGTTTGTAAATCTATCGGACCAAACTGTGTGGTCATCAGTCCGTAGCTTACATACTACTTAAACCTAAATAAACTAACCTACGGACAAGCACACACACCTATGCCCCAGGGAGGACTCGAACCTCCACGGCGAGCAAGCGCGGGCTCCGCAGCGAGACGCTTTAGACCGCTCGGCTACTCCACCGCGGCCCGTTCATTTATTAAAGAAGTTCTATTCACATTTCGACTAGGAGTAAGCATTTCAACCAAAAGGAAAAGGAACGTAATATGGTACGTAATTTACTACTAGGCAAAGCAGAGAAAGGAAGTACATTGAGTTTCCCTGTGGTCTGAGGTGTAGCACGTTGCCAAACTGAGCATGTGAGCCGCGGCATGCGGGGCTGGAGCGGCGTTAATCTGGTCCCGATGCCAGACAATGAGTCTATGGACACCGGAATCAGAGATGAATTCTACCATACACAGGTTCACCGAAAGACATCTCATTTCCAAGAAATAAAGTTCAGAAGTTACACTACTGGCCATTAAAATTGGTACGCCAAGAAGAAATGTAGATGATAAACGGGTATTCGTTGGACAAATATACTGGAACTGATATGTGATTACATTTTCGCGCAGTTTGGGTGCAAAGATCCTGAGAAATCAGTTTCTGTGAATCACGCGTCCAAATTCCATTTGCTGGCAGGCCTGTCTGTTGGAACGAGATTCGTTCACTACGGCCGAGCAGCGCGCTGCCGCAGCTCAAACCAGCGTTAAGTGAGTCACGCGGCCGGATTCCAGCAAACGACACGTCTGCCGGGCGACGAACATCTCTCGCCCAGCACACAGCGGAAGGCGCAAGGCGGCAACCCGGAACACACTCTGTCTGGGCGCGCGACGCGCTGTTGCTCGTATGACGCATCGTGTCTGTCTTTCAAAAGCCTTTGACGGGTTACCTGGCAGATACTAATACACTACTGGCCGTTAAAATTGCTACACCAAGAAGAAATGTGATGATTCATTGGACAAATATATTATACTAGAACTGATATGTGATTACGTTTTCACGCAGTTTGGGTGCAAAGATCCTGAGAAATCAGTACCCAAAACAACCACCTCTGGCCGTAATAACGGCCTTGATAATCCTGGGCATTGAGTCAAAAAGAGCTTGGATGGCGTGTACAGGTATTGATGCGCATGCAGATTCAACAACGTTTTTTCAATAGTAGTGACTGCCATATTGTGACCATTGACCAGACGTTTTCAATTAGTGAGAGATCTGGAGAATGTGCTTGCCATTTTCCGTATCCATAAAGGCCCGTACAAATGCGGCCGTGCATTACACTGCTGAAATTAAGGTTTTCGCAGGGTTCGAATGCAGGGTAGAGCCGCGGGTCGTAACACATCTGAAATATGACGACCACTGTTCAAAGTGCTGTCGATGCGAACAAGAGGTGACCGAGACGTGTAACCAATGGCACCCCATACAATCACGCCGGGTGATACGCCAGTATGGCGATGACGAATACACGCTTCCAATGTGCGTTCATCGTGATGTCGCCAAACACGGACGCGACCATCATGATGCTGTTAACAGAACCTGCATTCATCCGAAAAAAATGACGTTTTGCCATTCGTGCATCCAGGTTTGTCGTTGTGTACACTATCGCAGGCGCTCCTGTTTGGGATTCAGCGTCAAGGGTAACCCCAGCAATTTGTTCTCCGAGATGATAGTGCATGCTGATGCAAACGTCGTCGTTGACTCAGGGATCGAGACGTGGCTGCACGATCCGTTACAGCCATGCGGAAAGATGCCTCTCATCTCGACTACTAGTGATACGAGGCCGTTTGGATCCAGCACGGAGTTCCGTATTGCCCTCCTGAACCCACCCATGTTCATTATATACGCACCTTTCAACACACTGTTAATTCCGTGAAACTGCTCTTGCAGGTCTTTTGCTGTCTCTGAGAGAACCACAGTGTTATCGGCAAAACGCAATGTTTTTATTTCTTCACCGCGAACTTCAATTCCTTCTCCAAATTACTCCTTGCTTTCCTTTATAGGTTGCTCAACGTACAACATCTGCATCCCTTTCATGCCCATCAAAACTGATAACTGCTGTCTGGTTTTTGTACAAGATGTAATAAATTTAGTATTTCCTGTGATATCCAATGATTTTGTTGTAGGCCTTGTCTTTCTACCCATTTTGTCCTCTACTGCCTACACTATTTCATCTCTCAAAGCTACCCATCCCTCTTCTGCTGTTTTATTTCCCCGCGCTTCTGTCAACTGTTGCTTTAAGCTCCCTCTGAAATTCTTAAGAACTTCAGGTTCCCTGAATTTATCCATGTCCCATCTCCTTATATACCTTTCTGTAGGTTTTCCAGTTTTAGGCTACAGTTCATGACCAATATGTTTTGGTCTGAATCTATATCTGCCCCTCGGTATGTCTTACAGTTTAAGACCTAGTTCCGAAATCTATGTTTTACCATTATAAAATCTATTTGGTACCTTCCGGTGCCTCCTGGTCTCTTTTTCGTAATTCTTTAAGCAGGTATTTGCTATGATTAAATTATGTTCTGTGCAAAATTCTACCAGACAGCTTCCTCTTCCATTCCTTTTGCCCAGTCCATATTCACCTACTATTTTTCCTTCCTATTACCAAATTCCAGTCTCCCATCAGAAGTTTTCCGTTCCCTTAATTGTCTGAATAATTTCCTTTAACTCCTCATACATTTCTTCGATCTCCTCATAATCCGGCAAAGCTAGTTCGCATATAAACCTGTACTATTGCGGTCGGTGTTGGGTTCGTATATATCTTAACAACGATAATGCGATCAGTATCTTGGACATATTAGTTTACCCGCATTCCTATTTTTTTATTCATTATCAGACCTACTCCTGTAATACCCCCAACTGATTTTGTATTGATAAACCTGTACTCGCCTGACCTACAATGCTGTCCCTCTTTCCACAGAACAGCACTATCCCCACTATATCTAACTTCAGCCTATCTTTTCCCCTTTTCAAATTTTTTAACTTCCCTACCCGATCTAACATTCCACACTGCGATTCGTGGAATGCCAGTGTTGCCTTTCCTGATATCACATCTACCTGAGTAGTCCCCTCTGAATGGGTGAGTATTTACCCGAGAGGATGCCATCATCTTATATTCCTACAGTAGAGTTGCATGTCCTCTGGAAAAGTAACGTCTGTAGTTTCCCCCTTGCTTTCAGCCGTTCGCAGTAACTGTGTGGCAAAACCACATTAGCCGATGTAACAAGGCCAGCTCAATCAATGATTCAGACTGTTGCCCCCGTAACTATTGAAAAGGATGCTGCCTCTCTTCAGGAATCACACGTTTATATGGCCTCTCCACAGACACCCCTCCCCTGTGGTTGGACGTACGGTACGGCAATTTGCATCGTTGAGGCACGCAAGCCACCCCTCGTGGACAATGTCTGTGGTTCATAGGGGTGGAAAATAGTTGTGTTAAGACGAAATATTGACGCGATTCTTGGCGTAGTCAACGGTTCAATTGGTATTGAAAAGGAGTATAGGTTGATCCTCCCAATACAAGGAAAATGCATTTTAAATATACTTATTTCATTTATTAGTGAATATCTTTACGATCTGTGTCAAGTCAATTTGAAATTATTACTAGAGGTTATGTTCGTCAGGAACAGTTTATGTATTGTCTATACTTCAACCATACACAAAAGTCAGGGCTAAGTCTATACAATGCACTGATGGACATTGGTTCTTCATTGTTTACATGCGGACAGGCATACGTGGGCACTTTCCAGAGTTACAGGTCTGGCAGTATTACATCTTATTAACGTCGACTCCAGTAATATCAAATCTCAACAGTCGTCAATCGCAGAACAGAATCGACTTATAAGCGCGCGACTTACCGCGCAAAAAGTGTTGTCAAAGCCTCTGGAAAAAAAAGTTACAGGGAGCGGGCTTTAAGACAATCCGTTGCTGACGTACAACAAATACCAGAGAAGAAACAGGGGAGGATTACCTCCAAAATGAAATAGACTTTCCTGAAATATAATTTTGTATCTCAGAAAAAAAAATGTGGGGAATGAAATACGAAACTAATGCAACATGCACTCTAATGCAATTCACTAAATAATTATGCCAAATTGGATTTGTAGTCCACAAGCAGTACCAGCTGGAGTGCACGATGGCCATTAAAATTGCTACACCACGAACATGACGTGCTACAAACGCGAAATTTAACCGACAGAAAGAAGATGCTGTGATATGCAAATCTTTAGATTTTCAGAGCATTTACATAAAGGTTGGCGCCGGTGGCGACACCTACAACGTGCTGACATGAGAAAAGTTTCCAACCTATTTCTCATACACAAACAGCAGTTGACCGACTTTGCCTGGTGAAACATTGTTGTGATGCCTCGTGTAAGGAGGAAATGCGTAACCATCACGTATCCTACTTTCATAAAGGTCGGATTGTAGCCTTTCGCGATTGCGGTTTATCGCATCGCCACATTTCTGCTCGCGATGGTCGCAATCCAATGACTGTTAGCAGAATATGGAATCGGTGGGTTCAGGAGGGCAATTTGGAATGCCGTGCTGGATCCAAACGGCCTCGTAACACTAGCAGTCGAGACGACAGGCTTCTTATGCACATGGTTGTAACGGATCGTACAGCCTCATCTCGATCCCTGAGTACAAGATGGGGACGTTAGCAAGACGACAACCATTTGCACGAACAGCATGGACTATCAGCTCGGAGACAATGACTGCGGTTGCCCTTTACGCTGCGCTGCATCATAGGAGCGCCTAAGATGGTGTACGCATCGACGAACCTGGGTGCACGAAAGGCAAAACGTCATGTTTTAGGATGAATCCAAGTTCGCTTTATAGCACCATGATGGTCTCGACCGTGTTTGGCGACATCGCGGTGAACGCATATTGGAAGCGTGTATTCGTTAGCGGCATAGTGGCGTATCACCCGGCATGATGGTATAGGGATAGGATGCCATTGGTTACACGTCTCAGTCACCTCTTGTTCGCATCGACGGCACTTTGAACAGTGGCCGTTACATTTCAGATGTGGTACGACTCATGGCTCTACCCTTCATTCGATCCCTACAAAACTCTACACTTCAGCAGGATAATGCGCGACCGCATGTTGCAAGTCACGTACGGGCTATTCTGGATACGGAAAATATTCGAGTGCTGCTCTAGCCAGCACATTCTACAGATCTCCCACCAATTAAAAACGTCACAACTGGCTCGTCACAATATGCCAGTTACTACTGTTGATGGACTGTGGTACCGTGTTGAAGTTACATGGGCATCTGCACCTGTACACGCCATCCAAGCTCTGTTTGCCAGGCATATCAAGTCCGTTATTACGGCCAGAGGTTGTTGTTCTGTGTAATGTTTTTTTTTAGAATCTATGTACCCCAAGTGCGTGAAAAAGTAATCACATCTCAGTTCTAGTGTTATATATCTGTCCAATGAATATCCGTTTATCATCTTCATTTCTTGTTAGTGTAGCAATTTTAATGGCCAGTAGTGTATTTAATGATTATTAACGTTCTCGGGCTTGATTTTTCATCAAGAAAGATATTACTTTCATGCTGCACTGATTCTAGGAGTACGATTTATGCAATTATATGTAACAACTTTCATACCATACAATTGTGTAGACTGTAAAATAAGGCTTCTTTTTATGCACTAAAATAATTAATTTTGAATTACTATCTGACGTATGAAATGAACAGTTGAATAAATACCGAACACAATAATAAGTACTACTTTTCCTAATACAAGAAAATATACCTTATCCGCAACTTATGTTCAGCCGCGCTGGAGTAGCCGAGCTGTCTGGAGCGCCACTTTGCAGATCGCGCGGCCTCCCGCGTCGGAGGTTTGAATCCTCCCTCGGGCATGGATGTTTGTGTCGTCTTTCGTACAAGTTAGTTTATAAGTAATTTTTAAGTATACGGACTGATGACCCCACAGTTAAGTCTCATAAGCTTAACAAAGATTTGAACATTTTTTCTGTGTTCACAAACTGATGTGAAAACTTGTTACTTGCATAGTTGGCAGTACTGTACATGATGAAAGGATTGAACAATAACAATATAATCGACGTTCCAGGCTTGTCAAACACTGTTACATCAAACCAAACGAAACAAAACCAAATGAAAGAGAGAGGGAATGGATTTTAAGAAAATCTGATGTACTAAACATTTTACAGAAAAGGACTACTTACGAAAAGAAATGATATCCCATCAGGAACATTAAATGTACAAATTGCAAGTATCGCTAAGATTCTCTTCCACCACAAAGATTCGTGATATCTGTTGGGAAACCAAATGTGCTCGGTCTCCTTTTCTTGATTTTTCAAGAGGAAAAAATAAAAAGCGTTTTTGGACAAAGATCAATGTCAGCTGTACAGTAGACAGGTATGTGTTTATCGACCTGGCAAAAATCCTAGGAAGTTTTGGTCCTACGTGAAATCCATAAATGGATCTGAACTATGTTTCCAGACACACCTGTACCTGATTGAAATGTTTGTAAAGGTATTGAATCAAACTACTATGGTCATCAGTTTCTAGACATAAATTATTTAAACCATCTTACGCTAAGGACAACATACACAACCCATGCCCGAGGGAAGACTCGAACCTCCGGCGGGAGCAGCCACCTAGACCGTGGCATGACGGCTTAGACTACACTGCTATTTCCGCGCGGTGAAAGTAAAAGAAACCCCTCCATAGAGGAAAGGCTGATGGACGTGATGGCATACCAATTCGATTGTCCATCATGCGATTGAACTTGACTGCCTTCTAACAGCAGTCTATCGCATGTCTCTAGAGAAGCTAAACGTTTCAGAGGATTGTAAAAGAGGGCAGTTCTTTCCAGTTTACAAGAAGGTTCGTAGAACGGTTGTGCAATACAAGTGGTGTATATCTACAACGTCAGAGAGTTGTAAAATTTTGGAACACGTTTTATCTTTGTGTATTATGATATTCCTAAAATGTTCGACTATTTGTAAACCTATTGCACCAAGCATTATGGTCCCTTCCTACACTTAGGACAACGCATAAAAACAAGCGAAGTAGTGCAGTGGTAACGCACTGGACTCGTATTCAAATCCACCTGCGGCCATCTACATGTAGGTTTTCAGTGATTTCCTTAAAACACTTCAGGCAAATGCCAGGATGGTCCCAAATCTGCGATCATTAGCATCGTCTCTAATAACCCAGCTGTCGACGGGACGTAAAAATCTGCCAGCAGCGGTGGCCGAGGGGACTGAGGAGCTGCAGTCACGGTCTTGGATATTTGTTCCGTCCTTAGGATAAGCTAGTTGATAAGTAGTTTGTAAGTTTAGGGACTGATGACCCCGTAGTTAAATCCCATAAGCTATACAAACATTTGAACATTTAAACGTAAAACTCTAAGCTTGCTGCATTCCTACACTCCTCAGTAGGAATCAACCGTAAGCAACAAACATCTGAAACACAGCTCGAACTTTTCATATATATTCGCAGGCGTTATATACCATTCCGCACCGTCGCCTGATGAATAAGCAGTGAGCATACAATTTATCATTGCAACTGTCCGAAAGCACGGCATATATTCTAGCTAATAGAAGAGAGCATGTCGTTCTTAACGACACCTCAAACGTGAAAGTGCTGTGTTTACAGTTAAAGAAAGAGCAGGACAAACGCTGAAACCAGTTACTTCCATAAGTTATCAGTGTGAGTGTGGGCATATGGAACGATTTGAAATGGAAGGACCATATAAAATTAATCGTGTGTCAGGCAGATGCCAGAGTGCGGGCCATAGAAGAATCCCCAAAAAGTGTAGTGCGTAAAAAATAAATAAATAAATAAAATAAAATAAAAATTACTAAACGCTCATTCGGCCGACGCTTGAGTACAGCTCATCACTGTAGGATTGCACCAGGTAGGGATGATGGAGGACATAGAGGAGATCCAATAGAGAACAGTAGGCTTCGTCACAGGCCGCTTCCGTAATTGCGAAGATGTCACAGAGATGATCAAGAATCTGGAGTAGCAGTCGCTGAAAGAGAGAGACGTTCTTATCGCAATCTACGACTTTCTGTTAAAATTTCCGACGGCGTAGGTTTCTTGAAGGGTCATCCAATATATTGCTTCCTACTTCGTATGTCTCGCGAAAAGAATACATCTGAGAGGTAAAGTCAGGTAGCGGAGTATGAATGTGGATGTAATTGTAGATGTATGACGATGGAAAAGGCTCATCTTATAAATGCTTATAAATCCATTTATTTTGAGTGGATTTAGTGATCTTTGATAGCGATTTTTACAAAATGTAGGTGGTTCTACGTAAAATATCTCACAGTGTTTTTGTGCATACACCGTTAATCTGTCCAAAATTAAAGAATATGTCTGATGTCCTATCCTCGGTAGTATACTATTTTCCGTGGTTTCGAGTCTGCATCGGAAATGGGAAAACTCAACAAAGTGTCAGTTGTCAGACACTTGTCAAAACCAAATTCAGAACGATCTAAATAAAATACCAGTTTGGTGTAGAAATTGGCAATTGATTCCAAATAATGAGATGTGTGAAGTCTTCCACACAAGTACGAAAACAAATCTGTTAAACTTTGTGAGGGAAGGAAGGAAGTAAACTCCGCTCAGTACCTAGAAATTACTATTACTTCAGACTTAGGCTGGAAAGAACACATGGATAATGTCGTGGGAAAGACAAACCAGAGATTGCATTTGACAGAACCCTAAAGACCTACTAAAGAAACTGCATATACTACACTTGTCCGTCCTTTTATGGAGTATGCTACACAGTATGGGGTCCTTATCAGGTAGGTTTGACGGAGGACAACGAAAGTGTCCGAAGAAGGGCAGCTGATTCGTATTGTCACGATACAGGGGACACAGCGTTTCAGAATTGATACAGGATCTGGGATGGGAATTAAAACAGCGGTGCTTATCGCTGCGGCGTTACGGAACTCCAATCACCAACATTCTCCTCCGTATGCGAAAATATATTGTAGAATCCCACTTACATAGGTAGAAATGATCATCAGAATAAAATACGAAAAATCAGAGCTCTAACGGAGATATTCAGGTGTACTTTCTTCCCGAGTGCTGTTCGAGAATGTAAATGGTAGATGAATAGTATAAAGGTGGTTCCTTTAACCCTCTGCCAGGCACTTAAATGTGATTTGCTGAGTATCCAGTGTAAATGTAGGTGTAGAACTACACCATCTAATTTCCACCTGTCCTGCGCTCCAAGATATACCTTTGAGGGACGCGCATTCTCGAAATTTTGGAGGCTATTACGCTTTATGTTTAAAGCTACCCTTAGAACGAACTTGTGGGTTATTGTTCACTTCTATTTTTCTTTATTACTACAATTTCAGGAAACCAGTAAAAGGCTTGTGTAATACGTGAACGATGCGAGAAACAGCTGGATGCAGACAGACAGTGTTTCCGGTCGCCGCCTTCCGCTCTGTGCTGAGGCGTGTGGTGGGCGTCAGCCAGTAGAATGATGGAATGCGGCCGCATGACTCACTTAAACGCAGAGTGTGTTGTCTGTTCAGCTGCGGCAGCGCGCTGAGCGGCCGTAGTGAACGCATCACCTGTTACACACAGGCCTGCGCTCAATGGAATTTGGTGGCGTGATTCACAGAAACGCTGGCGTTTCTCTGATAGCTGGGACGAGGCAGCGTTCCGCCATAATCGTACGATGTGACGAGCCTCAGAACAGACACGTGATTGGGATTCCACGATAAACTTAACGTACCCTTTCCACAGCTGGATTTATGGGATATGTTAGGGACACGCAAGTCACCGAAATGGCGCCAAATAGAAAGACTTGCATCAGGCCACTGTGCCACACGAAATTATTATTGTCATTATTATTATGAACGAAGAGGCCACTGGAGGATTCAGGGATCATAAATTACATACGATGTAAATTTCCAAGCACCAAAATCTTTCTTGACATTATTCACAGGTTCCAATGAAAGTCATAATCAGGAATGGGATCAAGTAAACGTGATACTTGAAAGGATAATAGTGCCACATGTCAGAACTACAGATACTTTAGACATTCATCAGTCTACATTCAAAAACGGAAATTTCTTACAGGAAAAAAATTAACTTCCGCGCGTTAACAATAACAATTTTCAATACAAACAAATTCGAAAATAAATAACTACTGGTAACAGTATTTACGTTAATGACACCAAAAATTACACAAATATATTCTCCCACTATGATTAATTGGATAATTAGGGAAGCTCTAGAACAATATAAGAAGTTACACTATCTAGCACAATAGATTGATTACGATTCAAAAATACTGATATACAACAAATATATAAAACCTTCACCAACTACAATTCGAAACGGAATTACTCATCAGAGGAATAGCTTCGATAACGAAATTCAAGTAAATACCTTCACATATTTGCCAATCCATCCCGAGAATCATACTTCAGACAGTCTTGCCTCAATTTCGTGATAACACAAAATGAAATCACCTCCTTTGCACTTTCTAAAAGTCTTATTCATCTTCCTTGCAATAAAGGGCCATTCAGAAAAGGGTAACACGGAAATTCGACAACATTCCGGAGAAGGAAAATACTACCGTTTATATACACGGCTCAAAACAATTTGGGGACAAGGTGAGGTATCATATGGTACCCTATTTTGTAGAGATATCGATTACAATTGTAATTTAAGTGTAATACAGCACGATATTTTGCTGTATCCAACATTTTACTCTTTTCCAACGCTGTATTTCGTCTTTACCATTGGGAATAAAGTAATAATTGGTACTGAGTATATAAAAGGATCTTCTGCAATTTCTGTATTTAAGTTTTCAGGCCACTTGCAGAGACACTGTGGGAGTGTGATAGGACCGCTACTATTTTCTATCTAAGTAAATGATCTGATGGATAGAGTGACTTGTAACTTGTGGCTGTTAGCTGTTGCTGCTATGGTGTATGGCAGGATGCCTTCTTTAACTGACTGTTATAGCATACAAGAAGACAAATTTCTAGTTGGTGTGAAGAATGGCAGATAGCTGTAAATGTAGAAAAGTGTATGGTGATGCGCATGAGTAGTAATAACAAGCCCATCCCATAAAAAGCATTTAATGTACAAAAATGCAAGTCTTGCGAAGAATTCCTTCCACCATAAAAAGTCGTGAGATCTCTGGGGAAACCAATATTTCAAGTGTTCATGGAACCATCTATTCAACACCTTCTCATTATTTTTTATCTAATTAGACATCTACCAACAGTTGTAATGAATATATCAAAATTACACATCTTTATTCTGTAATAAATATAATGACTTGGCAATCAAATGACAACCTAAACAAATATTTACAATAATTTATGGAAATATGAGGTATTTCATTCCTACGTGATAGCGTTAGGTTACATAGAGGAATATAAATTATTTTTATATGTAAATGTGGAATGGCCTGATCATTATATGTATTCTGGTGTGATTCCGAAGTCATTATATGTATTACAGAAATAAAGATGTATACTACTAATATAGTCGCTATAAATGTCGTGGAGTCCTAATTATATAACAAGTAAGTGGTTCTATGAACACTTAACTAAAATAACCGACTTGGTTTCCCATGCCAACATGAACTAATATTTATGAAACTTTATGCACATGTGAGTGTGCTTCATTCGCTTGTCATTACATTTGGCTACATAATGAAATGTAAATTACTTTTATGTCATTATGAATATGTGCAATTGCCACCTCATTATATTTATTCTTATGTCATAACATTATGGTACGATTGGCAAGTCATTAAATTTATTATAGAAGTAAAGATGTATAATTTTGATATAGTCACTACAGATGTTGGTAGATAACTAGATAAAAAATTAATACACGGTATCGCATAGATGGTTCCATGAACACTAACTAAAATAGCAGACTTGTTTTCCCATGAGATCTCACGACTTTTTATGGTGGAAGGAATTCTTCGCGAGATTGCACCCTTGTACCTTTTGTGTTTTTAATGGGATTGTAATTACCTGACATTGTACTCTCTAGACATGGGATACAATATTTCTGAGTAGCGATAAGAGGGTGATTATTCCGTACGACCATTTTACCAATGCACGTGAATATCGAGAATCCTGTTAAACATTAAATCTGAAACATCGTTGCGGTAGGAAATAGATCCTTCAACTACGGGAATACGATGACTGAAGAAATTCACTCAGCGTGGTAGAAGTGCAACCGGTCCGCAATTTGCTACGTATTTCGATGTTGAACAATCAGTGGTGTCAGCGTGTGAGCAATACAACAAAACATCTTCGATAAGGGATCTTGGAGCCGAAGGTCCACTTGTTTGCCCTTGCTGACTGCATGACACAAAATTGTACTCCTCTCCTAGATTGGTCAACACCAACAGTCGACTCTGGATAAATGGAAATATGTTGGCTGCTCTGAAGAGTCATGTTTCCAGTTGTGTCAAGCGGATGAATGTGCAGACAACTCATGAATCCATGGACACTGCAGGTCCGCAGGAGAATATTCAAGCTGGTGGAGGCTCTAAAAAAGTGTGGGCGTGTGCATTTGTAGTGATATGGAATCCTTAATACCTCTAGATACTATTCTGGTAGGTGACACGTACGTACGCATCCCTATTGAACGCCTGCGGCCTGTGGTGCCCATTTGCACTCTGACAAACGTGGGTAATTCCAGCAGGAGAATGTGACACCGCACATTCGAGAGTTGCTACACAGTGGCTCCAGGAACACTCTCTGACTATACACAACTTCGCTGGCCACCTAATTCCCCAGACGTGAACATTATTGAGCATACCTACGATGCCTTACAACTTGCTGTAGTACAGGAAGGTGACGTCATTCAATGGCAGTTGTAGGATGCAGGATGACTTAGAACAAATTTCTAGGTGGTGTAAGGGATGGGAGCCCGCTCTAAATGTAGAAAAATGAAAGGCGATGCAGATGAGTAGTAGGGGTAACAATCCCCTAAAGTACAAATTCAGCGTTAGTAGTGTGCTGCTTGACAAAGATGACTCAGTTAAATCTGAAATGGAATGAACATATAAGGACACTTATGGACAAGGCGGATGGTCGACCGGTTTATTGGGAGAATTTTTGGAAGAAGCGATTCTTCTGTAACGGAGAATGAGTGTAAAACGCTTGTGCGACCATGTATTGAGTATTTCTCTATTGGGTTCCCCAACAGATCGCTTTAAAGAAGACCTGGAACCAATTCACAGGCGGGCGGCTACGTTTGCTACTGGTAGGTGCGATCAATGCTCTTCGAGAACTCGAATGGGAGTCGCTGGAGGAAAGGCGACATTCTATTCGAGAAACACTGGTGAAGAAATGTAGAGGCCCGGCACTTGAAGCGGACTGCACAAAGATTTTACTGCCGCCAAACTAAATTGCGCGTTCAGACCACAAAGATAAGATCATAGAGAGATTTGGGTTCGTACAGAGGCATACAAGCGTTGGTTTTTCCATCGATCTATGTAGGAGTGGAACAGGAAAACACTTAACTGGAAGTGAAATTAAGTACCCTTAACCACCCACCTTAGGGTGGATTTCGGTGTATGTATGTAGATGTACTCCCCATCCCCCCCACACCATGTGATTGTTATGCTTACGCCACAGTCTTTTCGGATGCCGACAGTTTCGCATCTTTTCTTAGGGAGTGAGCATTGCGTGATAGACTTTTTATATGTCAGTTGATCGTTTACTAATTTGCTGTCCCACAGCTTCATTTCAGAGTCGGTGACGGAATTCGTTAAATGTTTTGCAATGAGGAAGCACAGTTTATTGACTATTTACAGAGTAGAAAGTTGGAAGAGACCATATTTTCAACAGGTATGAAGTGACATTGTAATATTGCGTTTTCTTTCTTCCGATCAGGTGTTGGAGTAGTAGTTACTGTTCGTGGCCGCTATTAAATTTCACTAACGGTACAATAATACAAGAAAATAATTTGGTGGATCTGACACATTTAGGTAACTTTATAATTAGAAGAATCAAAAGAGGAAGCGGAACCTGACTTAAAGTTTAGCGGCAGTAGTAATTTCTAATGAAAGCAACACCTGACCACAATATTACACAAAGAAACTAGCAGATTCCGCGATGACCTTTCTTACCATGATGATTATGTTGACTGGATGTAGCAGACGAAGCTGTAAAATCTCTTGCTGCATTGTGTAAAATGATGCTTGGTTGGCTTGGAGCAGATTGTACTAACTGAATGACCGTTTAAAAAAATGTTAAGTTAACTTTCGTGACAAAAGGCTCCTTAAATCGATCGGCTTTCGTTTAATTCCGAAGATTTCTTTGCAGGCATTACTAGAAAGTCACATTCATGAAAATTACAAGTAATGAGATCTCGAAGTACATCTAGTAAATTATAGATACAATTCCAACAATGGGTCCAAGCATCATATTACATAATCAAAATTACCGCTGGAAAAATAGAAACACTTCATGAATTATTAAAGGTGGGTCATTTGAAATAAGTAAAAGATTTATACGTAACTAAATACATTTTCATCATACTTCGCAAGAAAAACGATCTCACACACACTTACAATTAATAATGGAGAAGTCCCTGACGTGCGCCTGTTCTCAATGAGGTAAGAAAGATGAAAGACCAAGTTGACAACCGCGTTCTGGGCAGCTCGTAAAAGACAGGTGAACATAAAAAAAATAAGACGAACGTAATTAGCTGCCAGAGAAAGCTGTGGTCAGCGATAATTATCGTGAATAAATTATTTATCGATTGAAATTTTTTAATGTAATACTACAACAAAATTATCCGAGCAGTGTCAGACAGGTGGCGACATCGTTGCTATTGCCATATGTTCACCTCTTTTTACCACCGACAAACTTCTTTTCGCAGCAAACTCTTATTTCACTGTGGAGTAGAGAAACACGTACTGCGGTCTACTGACGATACACTCGTTTCTGATGACCATTCGCTTTCAAGAATAACCTACTGCGTGCGTTCTATTACTTAGGTAGTCTTCCAGCAAGTCACGGATCTGTGAACCTATTCCATAAGCTCTATACTTCATTAGCAGTCTACAGTGTGGCACAGCGTCAAAGGCCTTTTTGAAATAGAGAAAAACACAGTCTGCCTGTTACACATCATCCATGGCTCACCAGATGTCATGTAAGAAAAGAGCAAGCTGAGTTTCACATGAACGCTGTTTCCTAAGCTCGTGCTGATTCATAGAAAGAGGCTTTTCCATGACAAGGAAATTTGTTATATTAGGACGAAGAATATGCTCCATAGTTCTACCGGAAACTTCCTGTCAATTTAATTTCTTAGTCTCTGCGCTCCATTTTACCTGTTTCATTTACTGCATTTTTATATCTTCTCCTTTTATCAATTAAATTTAGTATTTCATGTGATACCCAAGGTTTTTTGTAGGTCTTGCGTTTCTCCCTATTGGGTCCTCAGGTGCCTATACTATTTCATCTCTTAAATGTGGTGTCGCACAAGAATAAAGTGTGCGCCACCTACTTTCGCCGCATGCCGCCATGCACGCATTGCGCGGCGTTTTTACGACGACAGCCACGAGCGCCCTCTGCTACAACTCCGCTCGTGGCCACGACTGAACGACTTCGTTCACTTGGGACTGAGATAGAAACCAGTTAACACTTCGGAATCAGATAGGCACTAGTGAAGACTTGGCTATCGGATAGGCACTAGGCAGGCCTCTAGCTCAACTATGTTTCAGCATTCTGCAGTACTGAGTTATGTAAAAGTTAAGTATTGTATAAATTCTGTGCAATATATATCTCGTTCTAATTTACTCTAGTGTTTCTAGTTTCGGCTGTCCCACTGGCTGCTCCCCTCTGTACCTGCACAAGTGTGCTACCTTTATTCCTGTGTCGGTCTTCCTACTCGACCACCGACACCTACGACGGACACGAGACACAAAAGCGGCGACGAGGCTGGGACACAAAAGTGGCGACGAGGAGTGATAGAACCTTGGACCTTTTGTATCCCATCCTCGTCGCCACTTTTGTGTCTCGTTTCCGTCGTAGGTGTCGGTGGCCAAGTGGAATGAGACCGACACAAGAATAAAGATAGCACGCTGGTGAAGGTACGGAGGGGAGCAGCCAGAAACTAGAAACACTAGAGTAAATTAGAACGATATATATATTGCACAGAATTTATACAATACTTAACTTTTACATTGCTCAGTACTGCTGATACATAGTTGAGCTAGAGGCCTGCCTAGTGCCTAACTGATAGCCAAGTCTTCACTGGTGCCTATCTGATTCCGAAGTCTTAACTGGTTCCTATCTCAGTCCCAAGTGAACGATGTCGTTCATTGGTGGCTGTCGTCATAAGAACGCCGCGCCGTGCGTGCATGGCGGCGCGCGACGAAAGTAGGTGGCGCGCACTTTGTACTTGTGCGACACCACACCCCTCCCCCCCAAACCGCCGCGCCGTCGTGGCGTAGGGCTGAGGGCCACAAAGACCGCACTGGGAACAGG
This sequence comes from Locusta migratoria, assembly GCA_026315105.1. Lineage (NCBI taxonomy): Eukaryota > Metazoa > Arthropoda > Insecta > Orthoptera > Acrididae > Locusta > Locusta migratoria. The sequence continues at coordinate 397,847,366 of CM048747.1, read as the reverse complement.
GCCTGGGCGGGGGCGTTACTGGTGGGACGGGCGTCGTAGCTGAGGCCGGGATCGAGACGCCGTCCGCACCCCGGCATCTGCCTTGCGATCCTCCAGGAAACCCGCCGAAACCTGGGGAAGGGCTCACACACCCGCCCAGAGGGAGCAGGTCATCTTCTTCTGAGGTGCGTGGCCCAAGCCGGGGGTCCCGCTCGGTCCCGGAGTCCCTCTCGGTAACGATGTCATCTGCAGCGGCGTCGGAGGTGCGTCGACGTCCATAGGGATCTCGTAGTCCGGGGACGCTGGGCCCGGCGGCGAGCGATGTGGCTGTGCTCCCTGGCTCTGGAATCAAGAAACCCGAGACAGGATCGCGCGGCTTGTGCAGGCGCAATTGGGTTGCGTAGCGCCACAGCTCCGACCCTGTGGAAGAACGTACAACATACATATTGCGACCGAGCACGCGCTGAATGATGCCCGGCAACCATGTCTTCTTGTTGCCAGCAAACATCCTGTACAGCACCGGCGTAGAAACCTGAAAACGCGAAGTGCCATACGAACCGACTCGGTGCGTGGGAGGCTGCAGCAGGTGAAGGAGAGTGCGGTAACGACGGTCGTGTAGCAGCTCGGCAGGAGATGGGCCGTCACGTGGCATGCACCGATACGTAGACAGGAAAATTTGGAGAGCTTGCTGCCTGGAGTGCTAACCTTTCATCTTTTCCATGTGAGACTTGAATGTTCGAACGAAACGTTCTGCTTCACCATTGGACTGAGAGTGAAAAGGTGCGGTGGTGATATGCTGAATGCCATTCACACGACAAAACTGTTGAAATTCCGCACTAACAAATTGAGGTCCATTGTCACTGACGATAGTTTCAGGCAAACCACTGATGTTAAGGCACTGATAGTACTAGACGCCGTCGTTGAGTTCATGGCAAATACAAAAGGAAACTTGCTGAAAGCGTCTACAACAATTAACCAGCGCGTGTGCCAGAAAGGTCCGGCAAAGTCAATGTGTAAACGTTGCCATGGTCCCTTGGGGCGTGGTCAGTCTGAGAAACGTTGCGGAGGAGCCGCCTGATGCTACGCACAAACAGTACACTAAGACGTCATGTGCTCTATCTGAGCGTCCATATCAACCCAGGTATAATGACGTCTGGCCAATTGCTTTGTCCCAACAATACCCCAATGTCCTTGATGCAGGAGGAGTAACACTTCTCGTTGCAGGGAACGATCAACAATCACTCTTGTTTGGTCGTTGTCTGTATGTAACAACAGAACACCCTGACTTAAAGATAATGCATGACGTTGTGCAAAATAACGTCAAACCAGAGGCTGATCAATGACTTTGGCTCTGGCAGGCCACCCTGAGCGAACAAAACGTGCTACCACACTTAGGTCTGTATCCGCAGCTGTTTCCTGTGCAACCCGACGAGAGTTCAAAGGGAAGTCTGCGACAGCGGAAGCATCTCTGGAGTCTATCTGACAACATGCCATTTCTGAAGAATCAAACGACACATCCTGGCCAACCGGAAGTCGGGAAAGTGTGTCCGCGTTGGCGTGTTTAGTGGTTGGTCGGTACAAAATCTCATACTGATAATTAGACAGTATTTAGGACCATCTCTGAAGCTTTTGTGCCGTTCGTGGCGGAATTGGCTTTGTGGGTGAGAACAACGACGTGAGAGGCTTGTGGTCTGTCAACAAATAGAATTTACTGCCATAGAGATAATGATGAAACTTTGTGGACATAAATTATTGCTAAGGCCTCCTTTTCTATCTGACTGTAATTCTGTTGCGTTGGCGCCAGTAACATAGATGCAAAGGCAATAGGACGATCGTGAGATCCAATACGACGCGACTAAACTGCACCCACACCGTACGATGAGGCATCAACTGCTAACACTACAGGCTTCTGTGGGTCAAAGGGAATCAAACATGCATCACTGAGTAGTGCAGACTTTAATTTGTCAAAGGCAACTTGGCAATCTTTAGACCACACAAAAGGAACATTTTTCCTACGTAACTGATGCAGTGGAGCTGCAATCTGAGAGGCATTGGGAATAAATCTGAAATAATAGTTAAGCTTTCCCATTACTGCTTGCAATTCATGCACATTCTTAGGAGGAGGCAAGTCTTTGACTGCTCGAAGATGTGACTGTAAGGGATGGATTCCTTGGGCATTAATCACATGGCCTAGGTACTCTATTTCAGTTTGAAAAAACGAACACTTTGCTTTATTACAACGTAGAGCTGCTGCAGTCAAAACTTCGAAAAGGCACTCCAGGTTTGCTAAATGTTCTTCAACTGTACGTCCGGATACCACAATGTCATCTAAATAGTTCGAGCAACAAGGTACCGAAACTGTCAGCAGTTCCAAAAAACGCTGAAAAATGGCAGGGGCGGAAGAACTACCAAAGGGTAGGCGTTGAAATTGAAAAAGGCCCATGTGAGTATTAATGACGAAAAACTTTTTTGACTCGTCATCAAGCGGAATTTGCAAGTATGCCTCTGCTAAATCAATCTTAGAAAAGAAGCGAGACTGTTCTAATTTATCCATAAGTTCCTCAGGTCTGGGCAGGGGGTAAGTGTCAACAATTGTTTGACCGTTCACTGTTGATTTGAAGTCCGCACAGAGAAAAAGTTTTCGTGACGGCTTGGGTATAATTACTATAGGCGAGGCCCACTGACTCGCAGAAGCAGGAGAAATCACACCACTATCTTGCCAACGTTTAAGTTCGTCTGCAACATTATCACGAGTTGCGATAGGCACTGGTCTAGCTTTACGAAATTTTGGTACTACAGATTCTTTTAAAGTTACATGTGTCACGAAGTCTTTTGCGCAACCTAGTTTGGCGAAAACAAGTCACTGTATTTTTCACGCAATGCATTTATTTTGTCCTGAGGCACTACTGACGAAATTTGAAGCACATCTCTTTGAATACATAAACCAAACATGTCAAATGCATCAAGTCCAAAAATGTTCTGTGTAGATTTGGCCTGAAGAACAACAAACGCAACTGTTTTCGCTACACCTTGAAAAGAGGCAGGCAGGCTACACGTTCCTAACACGGGAATATTTTGAACTGTATAAGCTGTTAACACTTGTTGACACGGCGACAATTTTGGCGAACCCAGAAGTTCATACGTATCTTTATTAATTAAGGTAACAGCGGAACCAGTGTCGAGCTGAATTGCACAGTCTTATTGTCAATGGAAAGATTCACAAAAAGTTTTTGCTTGTGGCGCTCGACAGGTGCGCGAATGTGGGCAACGTCTGATTGAACTTGTTTACTACGCTTGCGCATGCACGGGCTGCGTAGTGAAGTAAGCGGCGCAGACTCGGCACATAGATTAATAACACATTCACTAGATGGCACTACCACCGGATCGGTGTCCGCACAATGCGAGGCTACTGCACTAAAATTACTTTTAGTAGCTACACCAATTCTACTGTCACTAGCTACACAGTACTGGACACTATTACAATTAGAAGTTGCAGAAGGCACTAAGTTCACTACAGGATTGCACTGTAGATAGTCATTATGCTTGTCCCGAACCCTTTTCCGTTGCACAGATTTACGCGCTCGTTGGCGCTTGCTACGTGGCACACTACATAGTTTTGCAATAGGTGCAGAAGAATTTCCTTGCAATTGAGAACCAAGCAAAGCACTGTTCAATTCCACAGCGTCTATCACATTGACTGTATGCACCGCTCTCGCACTTCGCGAAACACTGCCTCTAATGTTACTGTTCTTTGAGTTTTTAATTTGCATACACACAGAATGCACATGTCCCGATTTGCCACATTGATAACAGGTTGCGTTGCGACTTGGGCACTGCGCACGCTTGTGGCGAGATACACACTGAGGGCAAGACTTACAAACATTTTTCTGAAATGGGCGTTGACACCCTTTATTCAAATTACTGTCTCTAACACGTCGGGGCGACCTTTGTGTCGCACTTTTACACTGGCTACTGTTCACTGTCTGTTCAGCACGGCCGGTAGAAAAATAAGAATCACTAGTGCTATACTGAGAACTACGACTAGGAAAGCGTCCATTACGGCGCACTGAATTAACACTGTGGCTTTGCATTTCTACATCTGCTAAGTCAAAAGCATCATGCGCTTCAATAAGCTGCAGTACACTGTCTAATGAGGGGTCAGACTGTTTTAGAATTGCTGCCCCAATTCTGGGGCCCTGAATGTTCTGCGTAATCGCATCTCTCAACATCACGTCACTATAAGAAAGTCCACAAGAGCAAGTAAATTTACATTGGCGGGTTAAGCCCCTCAATTCCGTAATCCATTCCTGGTGTGATTGCTCAGGTAATTTTTTAAGTCTGAAATATCGGTACCGTGCCGCAGCTACGAGAACTTTTCTCTCGTAATGAGCAGTTAGTGCCTCTATTATTTGTTCAAAGTCTACATCACGAGGAGATGCGTTGGGGAAAAGTTTTTGCAGTAACACGTAAGTTTTGGGGCCCACCACAGACAATAAAAGATGCTTAACATTCTGACCTGTAAGTTGATGAGCCGCGACGAGTTCTTGAAACTGTGCGATATAGTAGCTCCATTCTTCCTCACGTTCGTTGTACTGGCGAAACGTAGGAAGCGTTGCGGCGGCAGGTGTGGGCTGCTGATGTGATGGCTGTTGTTGTTGGTGAGTAGCCTGTGCCGTTAACTGCGACACCCCCTGCAGGAGTTGAGTGATTTGCGCCGTCTGTAACTGAATAATTTCCATTAAGTTTGGGTTTGGGGTAGTGGCCATGCTGACTGATTAGGCACTGCGCATACAAGTAAATTATAACAAAACACAAATGCAATATGAAAGAGGACCTCTGCAACAAAAAAGTCCACAAACACGTAACTGAAAATGTTCCCCCAAAAATCTTATAATAAGGGTGGGTGGGCAGGAGCAATTTCTGCGTGCTTCGACTGCTGCTGTCTCGCTGCTGCAAGCGGGCTGGTCCATGGTTCTTCTATCACTCCTCGTCGCCACTTTTGTATCCCATCCTCGTTGCCACTTTTGTATCCCATCCTCGTTGCCACTTTTGTGTCTCGTTTCCGTCGTAGTTGTCGGTGGCCAAGTGGAATGAGACCGACACAGGAATAAAGATAGCACGCTGGTGCAGGTACGGAGGGGAGCAGCCAGAAACTAGAAACACTAGAGTAAATTAGAACGAGATATACATATTGCACAGAATTTATACAATACTTAACTTTTACATTGCTCAGTACTGCAGATACATAGTTGAGCTAGAGACCTGCCTAGTGCCTAACTGATAGCCAAGTCTTCACTGGTGCCTATCTGATTCCGAAGTCTTTATTGTTTCCTATCTCAGTCACAAGTGAACCATGTCGTTCAGTGGTGGCCACTAGCGGAGTTCCAGCAGAGGGCGCTCGTGGCTGTCATCGTAAGAACGCCGCGCCGTGCGTGCATGGTGGTGTGCGGCGAAAGTAGGTGGCGTGCACTTTGTACTTGTGCGACACCACAGGACCAGCCCGCTTGCAGCAGCCAAACAGCAGCAGTCGGAGCACGCAGAAATTGCTCCCGCCCACCCACCCTTATTATAAGATTTTTGGGGGAACTTATCCTGTTACGTGCTTTGTGGACTTTTTTGTTGCAGAGCGTCCTCTTTCATATTGCATTTGTGTTTTGTTATCATTTACTTGTATATGTGGCGCTAATCGGTCAGCATGACCATTATCCTGAACCCAAACGTAATGAAAATTATTCAGTTACAGATGGCGCAAATCATGCAACTACTCCAAGCGGTATCCCAGCTAACAGCGCAAGCAGCCAACCAACAACAACAGCTGTCGCTTCAGCAGCCCACACCTGCCGCTGCACCGCTTCCTACTTTTTGCCAGTACAACGAACGAGAGGAAGAATGGAGTGACTACTTCGCTCAATTTCAAGAACTCGATGCGGGTCATAAAATTACAGGTCAGAGAGTGAAGAACCTTTTCTTATTGATTGTGGGCCCCAGGCCTTCGTATTACTGCAGAAACTTTTCCCTCACGCATCTCCTCATGATGTAGACTGTGAACACATTGTAGATTCACTGAATGCTTATTACGAGAGGAAAGTTCTCGAAGCCGCTGCGCGGTACCGATTTTTCAGACTAAAAAAATTACCTGAGCAGTCACACCAGGAATGGATCACGGAGTTGAAGGGCTTAACTCACAAATGTAAATACACTTGCTCTTGTGGACTTTTGTATAGTGACGTGATGTTGGGAGACGCTATCACACAGAACATTCAGGACCCCTGAATTAGGGCAGCAATTCTGAAACAATCTGACCCTTCATTAGACAGTGTACTGCAGCTTATAGAAGCGCATGATACTTTTGAGCCGGCCGCGGTGGCTGAGGTGACTGAGGTGCTCCAGTCACGGTCAGCACGGCCACTACGGTCGGGGGTTCGAATCCCCCCTCGGGCATGGATATTTGTGCCGTCCTAGTTAGTAAGTAGTTCATAGGTAGTTTGTAAGTTTAGGGACTGATGACCCCGTAGTTAAGTCCCATAAGCTTAACAAACATTTGATACTTTTGACTTAGCAGATGTCAAAATGCAAAGCCACAGGGTAAATTCAGTGCACTGTAATGGACGCTTTCCTAGCCATAGTTCTCAGTCTAGCCCTAGTGATTCTTATTTTTCTACCGGCCGTGATGAACAGACAGTGAACAGTAGCCAGTGTAAAAGTGCGACACAAAGGTCGCCCCATCGTGTTAGAAACAGTAATTTGAATAAGGTGCACCAACACTCATTTCAGAAAAATGTTCGTAAGTCTTGCCCCCAGTGGGTATCTCGCCACAAACGTGCGCATTGCCCTAGTCGTAATGCAACCTGTCATCAATGTGGCAAATCGGGACGTGTACAGTCTGTGTGTATGCAAATTAAAAACTCAAAGAACGGTACCGTTAGAAACAGTGCTTCGCAAAATGCAAGAACGATTCATTCTGTCAATGTCATACACGCCGTGGAATTGAACACTGCTTTACTTAGTTCTCAATTGCAAGAAAGTTCTTCTGCGCCTACTGCAAAACTATGTAGTGAGCCACTTCGCAACCGACGAGCACGTAAAACAGTGCAACGGAAAAGGGTTCGAGACAAGCTAAATGACTATGTGCAGTGCAATCCTGTAGTGAACCTAGTGCCTTCCGCAACTTCTCATTGTAATAGTGCCAAGTACTGTGTAGATGGTTACAGTAGACTTGATGTAGCTACTCAAAAGTTTAGTGCAGTAGTTAGTGAATCTGCAGTAGCCTCGCATTGCGCGGACGCCGATCCGGCGGTAGTGCCATCTAGTGACAGTGTTATTAATCTATGTGCCGATTCTGCGCCGCTTCTGACCGCACGCAGCCCGTGCATGCGCAAGTGCAGCCAACGAACTGTAGCAGACGTTGCCCACATTAGTGCACCTGTCGAGCGCCACAAGCAAAAGCTTTTTGTGACTCTTTCGATAGACAATAAGACTGTGCAATTTCAGCTTGATACTGGTTCCGATGTTACATTAATTAATAAAGAAACTTATGAACTTCTGGGTTCGCCAAAATTGTCGCCCTGTCAACAAGTGCTAACAGCGTACACAGGTCAAAATATTCCCGTGCTAGGAACGTGTAGTCTGCCCGCCTCTTTCCAAGGTGTAACAAAAACAGTTTCTTTTGTAGTTCTTCAGGCCAAAGCTACACAGAACATTTTTGGACTAGATGCATTTGACTTGTTTGGTTTATCAATTCAAAGAGATGTGCTTCAAATTTCGTCAGTAGTGCCTCAGGACAAAATTAACGCATTGTGTGACAAATACAGTGACTTGTTTTCGCCGGAACTAGGTTGTGCAAAAGACTTCATGGAACATGTACCTTTAAAGGAATCTGCAGGTCCAAAATTAAACGTTGGCAAGATAGTGGGGTGATTTCTCCTGTTTATGCGAGACACTCGGCCTCGCCTTTAGTAATTATACCCAAGCCGTCGGGAAAACTTCGTCTCTGTGCGGACTTCAACAGTGAACAGTCAAACAATTGTAGACACATACCCCCTGCCCAGACCTGAGGAACTTATGGACAAATTAGGACAGTCTCGCTTCTTTTCTAAGATTGATTTAGCAGAGGAATACTTACAAATTCCACTTGATGACGAGTCAAAAAAGTTTTTCGTCATTAATACTCACATGGGCCTTTTTCAATTTCAACGCCTACCCTTTGGCAGTTCGTCCGCCCCTGCTATTTTTCAGCGTTTTTTGGAACAGCTGACAGTTTCGGTACCTTGTTGCTCGAACTATTTAGATAACATTGTGGTCTCAGGGCGCACAGTTTAAGAACATTTATCAAACCTGGAGTGCCTTTTCGAAGTTTTGACTGCAGCAGGTCTACGTTGTAATAAAGCAAAGTGTTCGTTTTTTCAAACTGAAATAGAGTACCTAGGCCATGTGATTAATGCCCAAGGAATCCATCCCTTACAGTCACATCTTCGAGCAATCAAAGACTTGCCTCCTCCTAAGAATGTGCATGAATTGCAAGCAGTAATGGGAAAGCTGAACTATTATTTCAGATTTATTCCCAATGCCTCTCAGATTGCAGCTCCACTGCATCAGTTACGTAGGAAAAATGTTCCTTTTGTGTGGTCTAAAGATTGCCAAGTTGCCTTTGACAAATTAAACTCTGCACTACTCAGTGATGCATGTTTGATTCCCTTTGACCCACAGAAGCCTGTAGTGTTAGCAGTTGATGCCTCGTCATACGGTGTGGGTGCAGATTAGTCGCGTCGTATTGAATCTCACGATCGTCCTATTGCCTTTGCATCTAAGTTACTGACGCCTACGCAACAGAATTACAGTCAGATAGAAAAGGAGGCCTTAGCAATAATTTATGGCCACAAAGTTTCATCATTATATCTATGGCAGTAAATTCTATTTGTTGACAGACCACAAGCCTCTCACGTCGTTGTTCTCACCCACAAAGCCAATTCCGCCACGAACGGCACAAAAGCTTCAGAGATGGTCCTTAATACTGTCTAAT